>OY560199.1:12500-2422500 GCA_961405105.1 Perizoma affinitatum | reverse complement strand
GGTTCCTATTGGTTCCGAAAGTCGATGGAGAAAATTTTATATACCTATAAGTACTAAAAGTTCAAAGAAAAGAAAATGTGAACATTTGTATGATTTCTGAAAAGTGACTGGTACGAAAAATATATCAGCAGTTTGTGAATTAAAAATTAGTATAATACGTCCATTGTTTCATAAAATATGTGACCATAAACTCAAGTATAATAAATATGAAAAATGTTACACTGACTGACAAACAATATCAAATCTTTGTTTTATGACTAGCTTTCTAGAAATAACAACAAGTAACCCAAATAGACCGAATAAACGATGGTGCGGCGGACGAGTTGCCGGCCGCGACGCAAGATGTGCAGCGTCGATTTCGGTTCTGGTGTTTACACACGATGCAGGGAATCCTAGTGTGAGATCAGGACTATGTATGTCTCATATATAGAGGTGTTTATATTGTAGGGTTCCATATCTCAGAAGGAAAAAAGAACCCTTATGGGATCACTTCGTTGTCCGTTTGGCTGTCGGTATGGCAAGATCCTTTTTCTCAGAAAAGTGTGGAGGTATCAAGTTGTCTTTAATATCAAATACATATATGTCCCAACTGTAGATAAAATGAAACTGCTTAGTCAACGTCATAAATAAATACGGCCATTTATCTTCTAAATATATAAAACTGTTCCGTTACTGACTGATCGATCAACGCACAGCCTAAGTCATAAGTCCTAGAAGCATGAAACTTGGAGGATATATTCCTATAATGATGTAGGGGTGCACTAAGAAAAGATTTATCCTATTTTACTAGATACTAACATAAGTTAAAATATTGTTATTATGGTCTGCAGCTAGATAGTGACGTGTTGCAATAGTCTGTAAGAGAGCCTTCGACGACACGAGGCTACGAGTTTGTTTCTGACAGAAAGCCAATACTGGTAGCGTTTCTATTTCAATAAAATTGGTACAGTCAGCCGACAAAAGTTGATGAAAGGTTTAGAACTTTTTTTTTAATTCTTCTTGAGTTCTTGGTCCTAGGTTAATTGAAGATTTGCCGTGTTTTTTAACTTCTTTGCAATTTAAAGTAACTATTTCTACACTATTATACAAATATTATAAAGAGGTAAAAACTTTACCTGTATAATATTTGTAAAAAGTAATATACGAAACTACTCATCCGATTTCAAAATTTCTTCCATCAATATTTAGAATGGACTTTCAGGGTGGGCATAGTAAATTGATTAGTTCTTTATATATGAAATAATCGGATTACTATTTTCAAATACCAAACGCCAATTTCATGAGTAAATACTTTATTATATCCTGTTAAAATAAAAGGGCTTTTCGGGAAGACCAATTTTGCAACGTAACTCGACCAAAAAACAGTCGTGAGTTTCTTACGAACGCTGCCTTAACGGCAAAATTACATTTTCATCACCTACTTATTGTCCGGGTACCATGTGGGCGAGGCTGTGGGCAATACTAGTTGTCTGTCTAAGCCGCTCCGTTACCCCACTGAATCCTTATTTTCTGAACGGCAATTACTCTCAACCCGCCAATTATATATTCTACAATTAAAAGTTGTAGAATATATAATTAAAAAGTATAAAAGAAATACCTTTATTCCTGAACTAAGCCACCAAATAAGGAAAAATATGCCACGTTCCCCGTTGCAACACCTCTTTTGCTAGGCGTCATTCATGTTTTCGAGGGCCGTATCTTTCTTAAATTAATATCAATATTCAGTACTACGAAATGACTTCCTATAATTCACCCTTCAAAATTAGCTACTTGATCAAAACTACACAGAAACTTGGAATTAAAATTACCGTGGTTTGGTATCATTCCTAAACTCTAAATTCCCCCCTCTCCCCACCCCCACACACACACATACATTGGCAACTAATCATAGAACATTTTTTCCAAATTTACCTACCTACTATCAGTATCTACTACTTAGTCATATATATACATATATATTGTTACCTATCTAATTATGTGCTTGCATCTCGTCACATCATGTCCGGAGGGAGGTTTATAGGTATGCCATCATACAGGTTCCAACTTAGTTTGGGTACCTATGTTTCTCCAATATGAATATGAATAATATGAATTATTAAAATTAGTAAAATCATTGTTAGAGAACTAGATTTGTAACATTTGTCATTTAATAAAATTATTATTATTATGTCTGAAGAAAAATGTAAATCTACTTTAGTTGCTGACTGTACCTACTGTTATTGAAATGTACTAGCTTCGCTCGGCATAGAAGAAGAAAAACATTTTTTTAGCACGACATAAATAACATAATTTTGTAAGGATGGTGGGATAAATTATTTAAACATAATAATAATCATGCTGGACATATTCACACAGCATCATCTAGCCCCAAAGTAAGCAGAGCTTGTATTATGGGAACTACAGATATATTACTTATATACTTTTTTGATGTAAATACATATTATACATAGAATACACCCAGATGCCGAGACAAATATTTGCAAATACAAACATATGTCCCGCGGCGGGAATCGACCCTGCAACCTTCTGCGTCTCAGGCGAGCCTTCGCCCACCGCGCCACAGAGGTCGTTAAATAGGTAGGTAGCAATATCTAAATAAGTTAGAATAGCCTACTTATAATTAACGCACCTTACTAATCCATCTACCAAGTTCAATGTCGCACCGAAAAAGTATCAGCTCAGTATAATGCTAGGTACGAGTAGGCTACCTACTTAGCGCTGGTATTCTGCTGACCCTGCGCAGTGACGTCACAGAAGCAAACACTACTTCAAGAAATAAAGTCTTTAATAAGTATTATTAATGTATACTACTTTAAAACTGTGTTCTCTGTAATTAACTAGATTATCTCATACGTTCGAACTGTTAGTGATACTGGATGGCTACTAGATTACCCGGCAAATAAATAGGTCTATTTTTTTTTTTGTTCTGAATTAATCATAAATATCACTCGAAAAAACATTAAATTTGATCTCGACTCCTATTTTGTAGCTAATCTAGAAAAGTACCAATAAATTAACTATCTAGTTTCCCAGATTTATGTAGGTGTAGACTCGAAAGTAGTTTTTGTGTGCGAAAGTATCATGATTATTTTTATTAATAAGTTTTTATTACAAAAACAAACAAGCTCACGACTGTCTTCGCCATTGTGGACATTCTCAGATACATACTCAGTGAGTAGATCTTTGAGGACACCGAGTAGGGAGTAGTCAGAGGCACGTCCAAACATTACATTAGATACATGACCGCGTTTTGCAAGTTAGCATTCCAAGTGACAGGTTGCAAGCCCATCGCCGCGTATAGGAACACTAACTGTTGGCACATGCCTTCGAATTTTTGGCATGCCGGTTTCCTCACGATGTTTTCTTTCACCGTTTTGAGCACGTGTTAATGTGCACATATTTTTTTCGAGTGGAAAAATCCATGTGTGCACGATCGGGTTCGAATCCACGACCTCCGGATCAGAAGTCGGAGTATCGCCCACTAGGCCAACATGTTTTTTTTAATTAAGTAAAGTTTTTATTTAATCAATTAAAAAAAAAACCACCACAGACTTTGCATAACCTTTGTGATGTTATCGGTCCATCATCGGTCAGGGGACCTTCTTACACTGCGTCGGTCGTCCGGAGCGTGGTCGCGTCCTAATCTTATTACTATTTTTACTGTAAAACTTAAAAAACATCATCATCTTATGGAATCACGACTATCCGAAACATTTTTGTGGGGCTTTTGTTTTTTTATTCGAAATAGTAAGCAGAATAAGGTCAAACGCGAATATCGCGATTTAATTATTATCAACCGACTTCAAAAAAGAAGTTTCTCAATTCGTTTGTATGTTTTTATGTTACACACATAAAAACATACAAATACATACATGTTACGCGATATCTTCGACAATTGCGAACCGGTTTTAATGATTATTTTTTAATGGGTATACTTATAGAGTTGTTAAATATACCTTCATTTTATGAAAAAAAAAATACTCCTAAGATGAAAAAATGGGTGATAAATTTGCATATTGGACGTTATTCGAAGTAGGTTTTTAACATTTAATGTCTTATAAAATACTAGCTGTTCCCAGCGGCTTTGCACGCGTGGAGCCATATTAAAAAAAAACGATACCTACTCCTATACAAACCTTCACCACTTTAAAATGTGTAAATCAAAAAACTGAAACACGTAATTATTTATTGATGAGGAGTAGCTACAATTTTCATGTTTCTAACCTCAAAGAACAAAGACTATACAATTTCTAAACAGCTAGTTAAAATCGACCAATTAATTATGACCCATTCCTCTCCCCATTTCTGCCTGTCCACGGGGTAGTTGAGGGGAAAGCAGGTGTTCGCCGCGTTCCTAGTTCCACCGGTTGTTAGTTGGATGGTTGCGTATTGTGTGGAATCGGCAACTTGCGGGCGGCTTCTTGCTCAGAGCGGTCTCAGTCCACGGTTGAACCTCAACGCGGCAAGTTGTCAGCTCCAACTTTTTGTGAGTAAATTACTAGATACCTATTATATTGTAGACCCGTAGAAATGAAATAGCCGAGTGAATTATAACCGTTTGCTTCATATAGCTAGGTTCTAGGTTGTCTGATATGACGAGCGTTTTGATTGGTTACTGATTATTACAAGGTTATTTTTATTGTTAGATGCATGTTGAATGCACTAGGAAACTCGTATTAGACGAGGTTAGGTCGAAGAAACACTTATTTTTTTAACATTATCTAACAGATGATTATTGAAAAAGCATTTCATTTGGAAAGTTATGTGGTTATAAGCTTGAAAATACGGTCAAGTGCGAGGCGGATTCGCCATTCCGTAGTATCCATACCACACTAATTTATTGGTTACATTCACGTTTTTTACATCTTGTGTATATAATAAAATGTGGTTTTGACATGTTGTTTTTATTATTATTTGTCATGCCAAAAGCTATTGTGGAAAGTGCGTCGTTAATAATATAGTGCCGTTATAAAAATACAAGCCATGTGACCGTAGACATACAAACAGGCTAAGTAATAACATTTGTATACGGAAACTTAAAATCAAAATCATTTATTATATTTATCTTGATAAGTTTGAACCAAAAAAATTTACAAGAGACGTTCCTACTTATTTACAGCAGATTCTTAATAGCTAGAAATAGGTAGGTTACCTATGAATAGCATTACTATTGTAGGCAAAAGTATAATTTATAATAGGTAGGTAAATATAAATGTAGGTTTGGTCAGTAATTAATAGGTTCTTAAGCAATACGTAGGTAGGTAGTTTGAGAAAACAAAAATGTAGGGTTTGTGAATACTAGCCCCCACACTAGAATTCCCTGTGTCCGTGAGTGGCTAGTCTCTTCCGGGGGATATGATATCGGTTTGGAGTTTACAAATTTGATATAGGTAGTTAAAACTAAATCTTAAGTTAAATTTTATAATTATAATTTTATATATTTAGTTAAGTATGTTATTTATGCGTCACCCGTCTACTTACCTATTAGCAAAGAGTCTCGTGCTAAGCTGGTGTATGTCTGGTACCTAGGCAGATACCTACTTGACCCTTTAGTAAAACATCATAGCGATAGATTTGGATACAATGATATGTAAATACAAAACGGACAAACTTATGTTAAAAAAAAAAACGAAGAAACGCTTAGATATTTGTAGAATATATTTGTAACAACACCTTAGTATTTTTAGCAATTCTATACGACGATCTAGAAACAAATAAGTAGGTAGGTATTGTGTTATAACTCACTTTTAGTTGACACTAGCTTCTGCCTGCGGCTTCGCCCGCGTGGTATGTTGATAAAAGTAGCGTATGATCGTCTCCAGGCTTCAAACTACGTATGTCCATATCAAATTTCATCACAAACGACTCAGCGGTTTAGCCTTGAAACACTTAGATATTTCCGATATATAATTTTACTGATTTAATTGATACTTATCGTTATATTATGGCCAAATCACACAATAACATTATACATTATAGACTATGTTGAGTTCTGTTGTATAAGCTATATTACTGTAAAGTTTCATCAAAATCCGCAGTTTTGTAGTGTTTGCGTGAAAAAGTAACAAACATCCATCCATCCATAAATCCATCCTCAAAAACTTTCGTGTTTATTATAGTAAGTAGGATACTTATGGCTGCACGAATAAACTTACATACTGATCGCGAAAGTATTGAT
Source organism: Perizoma affinitatum (assembly GCA_961405105.1). Classification (NCBI taxonomy): domain Eukaryota; kingdom Metazoa; phylum Arthropoda; class Insecta; order Lepidoptera; family Geometridae; genus Perizoma; species Perizoma affinitatum. The sequence goes on along the minus strand of OY560199.1, from coordinate 2,416,322 downwards.
AGGACGGTTGTAGTATTTATTGTCTTTATCGGACAGACAATAGGTACTGCAACTCGTTTACTTTAAGGTTTGTTTTTACCATGTTCTGAGTGAATCGAACCAGGGATAAATCAATACCTACCTATTTTTTTTGTCAAAATTACCCTATAATTAAAATGTTTTTCATTATATTCATACGCTACGTTAAAGTTTATTTTCACTATCTTTTGGGTGAATCAAACCAGGGATATTTTTTTTTTCCACAAAAAAATTAGAACTCTATTGCACACCTATGGGTTTTGTAAAAATATAAAATACACAATTCATTATTTACTTTATAGAGTACTAGCTTCTGCCAACGGCTTCGCCCGCGTGGTACCCGGATAAAAAGTTTCCTAACACACTATGGTATATTACTGTAAAGTTTTACTACAAGGTTTTTGCGTATGAGTAACAAACATCCATCCTCACAAACTTTCGCATTTATAATAGTAGTAGAATAGGATTTAAACCGAGTTTTGAGTGAATCGAACCAAGGAATACAATTTTCCATAGAAACTATAAAAATATGAATAGAAAGAAAGAAAATACATTCATTAACCACAACACAACACAACAGGTGACAAAATACAGATCAAATAAACACACACACACACACACACACACAGAAGAGTTACATTAAAACATTACAAAAAAACTCATTTATTTTTTCCCCATAGACACGAAAGTTGTAAACATATTTATTTTTACAAAATTATTTATTTATACACACCAACGACGCCATAGGCATAATCTAGTTTACATGCTAGTGCATACTTAATAAAGAAACAAGAACTGCTTAGTTTGGGGCTAGATTATGTTATGACTTGACAAATTTGTATACGGCCTATTCACCTGGGGTTGCGTTGCCTGCTCTGAAGGCATCTTTTTTCATTTTTTTTAAGCGGTTCATTTTGTATTTCATCGGAAACACATCAAAAGGAAGCTCATTCCACAGTTTACATCTTTAATTATTTCAATTTGTGTCCTATATCCACATAATAGGTCATACAATCACGTTATGCAATTATTGTTACCTCTACGTAACTATAGTTATGTTTCGAACTCTCATTATTATGCCAGGGATTTAGTGACCGTTGATTCAGGTTAAGCTTAGATTTTGCCAATTAAATTTGTTTGTGACTAAATGTTATGAAAATTGTGGGCATGTACCACTGTACCACAATTAATGTTTATGCCTCTGACTATTTATATTTAGTTTTACCCGCGATAGTTTTGGCGAAAAACTATCCGCACCTGACTCCGAAGATTTGGTGCAAACCAAATCCTAACACACAAAATTTGCTACTTAGTCTATCGGGGTTTCGTTTCGTTTTGTGGTATCTGTTTTTGAAGTAGAAACTTTCGTGTCTAAGGGGAAAAAATAAATGAGTTTTTTTCTTTCTAAAACCTAAGGGTAACAATTTCTTTTGTGTCAGCTGTGTTAAACCTAAACGTATCGGATTAACGTTTTCTGGGGTTCGTAACAGATAAACAAAACGGCAAACGCATATACGAGGCTCCTATCATCGCGGTATAAAAATCAAGGAACAACACAAGAAGCCGTTGTTTCTGAGAAACGACATGCGTCAATAAAATCAAGCTAGTTAGTTGTGGAGCTTTGAAGGATTAATTTCCTATGACGGTAGAAGCCTGTATATGCGCTTTTCTGAAGAGGTAGTTATTTTTGTTGTTGAGAGCCGTGTTGGTCTAGTGAGCGGTAACTCGCCTTCCTTTCCGGAGGTCGTAGGTACTAATATTTTTTTCCATTTGAAAAATGTATGCGCGCATTAACACGTGCTCATGGCGGTGAAGGAAAATATCCTGGGGAAACCGGTATGCCCTAGATCCAAAAATTATTAGGCACAGTGATGGTCAACAGAAAACATTGTACTAATAAGTGGCGATGGGCTTGCAATCTGTCACGTGGAATGCTTACCACTTTCTTCCTACGTAGGTAGTATTTCTTGAAGTCTGGTAGGTATATGCATACCTACTTATGTAATTACTCACGAACTGTTAATGTATCGATAGCAAGTAACTGCCTACCTACCTACTATAAACCTGAATGTATGCGTAAACTTGCAACAGATTCAAGCCTACTAGTTTATTATTGTTGTAAAGTAATCTGTGGATTAAGTGGTGTTCACTTTAGTTTGTAACTAATAATCAAATGTATGACCGTTTGTCGCGGTCATACATTAGATTGAGAAAACGCGGGCACCAAATATAATGTTTGAAAATGCCTCTAAGTCCCTCTTCAAAGATTTACGCACTGTGTATGTGAGGATGTCCATCATGGGAAATACAGACGTTTGTTTTAAATTAATTAATTATTGGCATTTTTTGTAATTAATAAGTTTTTGTTTTATGAACATAATCTATTTAATTTTATTCATCTACGTGTAATTAGATGAATTACCAAGAAACTTGTTTCCAAAATACGAATTATAAAAATTCCTCTCTATAAAGAGTTACACCCAAATAACATTTACAAGTAATCATACTGGAAATCATAAAAAACGATTGCGTAAAACAGCATTTAATTCGGATATTAACCCGGATCCAGCGATGGAATCATGTTACCTGTAACTTAACTTAGTCCTAACATTACGAGATAGCTCAGATAATTTTGTCTCGATCACGATGTTTCTAGCTGTACCAGAAAACACTTGCATCAACGCTTCACTTTAAACTCTGACGTGACAATAGTAGAAATGTTGGTTTAATTAGAACAATTTGCCATAAAACAATATTTATTTGCAAACATACCTATTACGATCGTACATAACTATTTATTTATTTTTTTATATAGAATTAACATAAGTTTATTTATTCATACAACTATGTACAAGTAGGTATATACAAAAAATACAGATGAAACAGCTAGCTATCTAAAGACCGTTGCAAACGATCTATAGATAGCTCAACTGATTATTGTTATGTACCGATATTAGTAGGTATGTATCTGCTAAAACTTCCTTTACATTCCGTATTTTTTAGGGTTCCATAGCAAAGAGTCCTTATAGTTTCGTCATATCCGTTTGTCTGTCTGTCTGCCTGTCTGTATGTTCTCGACTTAGCTTAGAGACTCTTAGTACTAGAAAGCTGTAATTTGGCATGGGTATACATATTAACAATGCTGACAAAGTGGTAAACTAAAAATGTTCTGATAATATAAGTTGTGTTGTAGTTATATGTTGTTAGTAAATATAAGTTTATGGGCAATTACGGAACCCTCTACTTCGCGTGGCTTGACACGCACTTCGTTTTTGTTTTTTTTAAGAATAGCTGTCATACTTAATACTTCGGGTTGATTCCAAATGTAATGTTCTTATTTTTACCCGCGTAGCAGCTCGTATAGATACGTTTGCCATAATAGGTTGTTCGTTCGTTTGTATATTTAACTGCGAAACGGCAAATCTGATTGATAAACCTTGTCTTGGTTTCTGACAATAAATTTGTATGCCTTCAAGGATGGTTCTAAGATAATGTTAGCTACGTGTTCATACTATTTTATAAATGTCAAACTACGTATAAAATCTAGCTGTAATTTAGGGTATTTTTTGAATGCCGGTAGATTTCAATTAAATGTCAGGTCAACAAAAATCAGGATAGTTTTAAGAACAAAGCAGTCTATGGCCATCTCCATACGAATGTGCCACGTTAAATTGGAAATAAATAATGTATAATGTCACAACTGCATTTTATGTATTTGAAACATCGCGCCGATCCCTAACATAGAGATTTCATCGTCACCAATCACTAGGGGGCACTAAGCTGTGACAGGGCTTGTTTGACTGAAATTGTCTAAATTGTTTCAGACGAAGACCTTTGTAACGTCAGCATGGTTGGCGGTAGCGTGCTGTGGTTCAGGCACGGATTGCGTCTTCACGACAACCCTTCTCTGCACGCGGCGTTGGAAGACAAGAGTGTGCCTTTCTTTCCTGTGTTTATCTTCGATGGAGAGACTGCTGGTAAGTTATCAGACTTAATGACTCATAGTATGACGTCACAATTTTTTATGCTTTAGTATTTCAGGGAGGCAATCGCGAGACACATGGCCTACCTACTATGTGATGATGGCATTTTAATTTTAAGAAGTTTATGGCTAGAATAGGTATTGTTAATGCTCTTCATGAAGTCATTCTTTATAATAAACTTATAAAATCGTTTGTCCTGACTGACTGACTGATCTATCAACGCACAGCCAAAACTACTAAGTCTAGAAAGCTGGAATTTGGAACAACAAAAATGATGACGTGTTTCAGGGTTTTTGGATTATCAAATTTCAAATAAATTTTAAAATTTTGCTAAATTTCTCTCCATATTCCATGTGTTGGTGTTCCAATAATCGGCGATGGGCGAACTTGTCACGTGAAATAGTAACTACTTGCAAAACCCGTAAACGGGCATGTGCAAATGTGATTTTTACGTAGATCTCTACGAAGTGAAATCCACTGATACGTACACTGATACCAAGAACAAATGGTCTTAAGTTTTAACAATGTCATGACGCTTTCTCGAACAGGTACGAAGGTCGTTGGCTACAACCGCATGCGGTATCTCCTTGAAGCGCTAGAAGATCTGGACAACCAATTCAAGAAGTTTGGCGGCCGTCTTCTCATGGTGAAAGGGAAGCCGAATGAAGTCTTCCAAAGACTTTGGGAAGAGTTTGGTAAGCTATTGTGTCCCAGCTTATTGTAGCTTTTCAAATCGTTCAAAGATTTTTAGTGGTAAAAAGCAAACGGCCCACTAGCCTTGCTGTTTGTATGTGGTTACCGTAGCCCATATACGATTTCAAAGGTATCTCTTGCGAGTTGCCGACAATGACCTATAAAGGGTCTCATGTGTCTGTAATTTCACCAGGACTCATATCCTTTCCACCGAAACACAGAATGCGGAGTAATGCGAGCATTACTGTCTTGGCGGCATAATACGGTGGTAGACACCAGAGATGGTGGTTAAATTTGAAGGCTTAAAATGGTAACAAGTTACCCCACATACATGAGAGGCTTTATTTCACAAACGTATGTGCATTTGAAATTTTCACCCTGATAAAGACTCGGAATGAGTCGACACTTGGTCGGTGCCCTCACCGATAATGCGGTACGTGAAAATTCCCGTTTTACAATAAGTATAACATGAGTAGCTTGCGTTACGTAAAATTAAGAACTCTTGCTTGTGGTTTTCCAGGTATACGAAAGCTATGCTTCGAGCAGGATTGCGAGCCGGTGTGGCGCGACCGCGATGATTCCGTCAAGACCGTGTGTCGCGAGATCGGCGTTGCGGTTCGCGAGGACGTCTCGCACACGCTGTGGGAGCCTGACACGGTGATACGCGCCAATGGGGGTATACCACCGCTTACCTATCAGATGTTCCTGGTGAGTGGCCATCAAATTCCACTATTATCACCATCTACTTGGTGATCATATTCCACAACACTGGACATTACTGAAAGCTGGCGGTGGAGACAGCGTCGAAGCTGGAGCTCCTTGGCTGTGACCGCGGAGCGGTAAAAAAGATAATAGGAATAGCTAAACAAAAACGACATTGGCGGCATCTTTGGTCATGGTCAGGACATACTAGGCGTAGTGGCGACACTAGAGCTCAGGCTGGCGAAAGCTGAGCGTCTGGAGGCCAGGATGGCCTCAGGGCAGGTACAGGGGGCTGCACAGGCTACGCTAGCCCAGCCAATGGTGGCGAGTGCTCAGGGCTACAGTTTTGCTGCGGCTCTGAAAATGTGGATGGGAATAGAACCTGTCCCTATTAAGGCACAGGGCCCGTTCCTGGCTTTCTACCCCAGGGAGGATGTTGAGATCAACACTTCGGAGCAGACAAAGGCTGAGCTGAAGAGGAGCGTGGACCCGCGGGCCCTGTCGGTCCAGATAGAGAAGGTCCGCAGTGTGGGCAACGCTGGCGTGCTCGTACACACTGCCTCGGTAGCGGCTGCCGAGCGCCTGAAGATGGCGGTTCCGGCCTCGCTTAGGGTCGTAGAGCCCTCGTCGCGTTCAGAAACGTCGACGGGGACCCCTCTTTTGACGCCTTTGTGGAGGAACTGTGGGAGCTGAACTTCCCGAATGACCCGATCTGGAACCCTTGAAAAGAGAAAGCGGAGATGAGGGGTGCCTTCAAGCAGTCACGTAGGGGAAGCCCTTACAAGGAAACCACGCTCGGCTGCGCGAGGCCCTGGTTAACAAAGGTACCGTTTTCTTGGATGGCAGCAGGTGGAAGTCTCCGACTTCATTAGGGTGACCTGCTGCAATAAGTGCCAGGCACCCGGAGAAGTTCTGTAGGGCCAAGGAGGACACCTGCGGCAGCTGCGGGGAGACGGGGCATCGTGGGGAGAAGTGCGGTGCCTCCAGCCCGTGCTGCGCGACGTGCAAGCATTTTAAACGTGACAGCACGCACAGAACGGCGTCGCGCAGCTGCCCTGCTCCGCATCTATGCGGAGGAATAGCTGATCCAATCCATACAATATAGATAGCACGTCCTCAATCAACATGGGCCAGATAAACCTAGGTGGTGCAGCCACCGCCACGAGGGAGCTCCCTGCCATTGTGGACTCGCTGGGCCTGGATATTGTTCTGGTACAGGAACAATATGCCACGGCCGGGCTGACTGTCCAACACGGGGAATGCTCCAAAGCGGGCATTTACTTGCGCAACCGCTCCAAACCGTGTGCGATTCTGCATCACCTATCCACAGATCACTTCCTGTGCTGCCACCTGGAGGAGCTGGACCTGTACCTGGTCTCTACGTACTTCCAGTACAGCGACGACATTGACTCCCACCTAAGACAGTTGGAAAGGGTCCTGGATCTCCTGAATGGTAAGGCTGTTCTGGTGGGGGGTGATCTGAACACCCACTCCCCGCTATGGCACTCGGAGCCCCGACATTATATTGGGAGAGGCCATACCGTAACCGATCGCCGAACCAAGATGGAGGATCTCATCCACAGCCGCGGTCTAATGGTGCACAACGTCAGCGGTCAACTGTACACCTTTAGCACGGCGAACGGTGAGTCGAACATCGACGTCACCCTCAGCACACTTGGTGTTCGAGTCCGAGACTGGTGGGTGCACGATCTCTCGACAAGTGACCACCACCTGATATCGTTTGCAGTTGGCCACCCAGCTGATAGTGCCGTGGTGCGGAGCACAGTGCCCATTAACCCGGTGCGTTATAGGACGAGAGGTGTCGACTGGCGGGAGTTTGACGCAAACATTCACGTCCGTGCGGGAAAGTTGCGTATGGAGGGGGGAGCGGAGGATCTGAGCAGGGCCTTCACGGAACACGCGTTGACCGACTCAGGGGCAGACAAAACAGGGCGCGGGGTTCCTGGCAGAGCACCAGAGGGGCTGGTGGTAGGCCTGAGGAGGAGGCCAGGGAGGCTTTTCACAGGGCTGGCCGACGGCTGCCGACCGGTACTGGGTCCTGGGACTGAGTACCGGTCGGCAATGGCCTCAGCGGAGATGGAGTATTTTCGAAAGCTGGAGGAAACCGGGAACCAGGACCCATGGGGACTAGCGTACAGGGAGGCCTGCGGGCGAGTTCGACCGCCGGCGAATGTCGTGAACGGGGTCAAATTCCTGGGGACGAACACGGACGACGTCGGCGGGTCCATGACGGCGCTGATGGTGGCGCTCTGTCCAGAGTCGCGGCCTCTCTCGTACCCTCGGGGGCGAACTCGGCTCTTATTGACTTGGGCACCTTGCGGCGCATCGTCATGTCGCTCCCCAACACGTCTCCGGGGATGGACGGTATCGAGGGGAGAATACTGAAACACGTAGTCAGGGCTGCGGGGACGGAATTCGCTCAGGTCATAAACTTTCCCTCAGTCTGGAAAGATGGGCGGCTCTTAATACTGCCCAAGAACAATGGCAGGCCACTGACGGATCCGAAGGCGAACCGGCCAATTACTTTGCTGCCAGTGCTCGGCAAGGTCTTGGAGAGATTGCTACTCTGGAGTCTCCCGGAGCTCACTCGCCGCCAGCCAGCACGGGTTCATGCTGGGTTAATCAACTACGACGGCCTTGGGGTCGCTTTTGGACGCGGTGAGGGACTGCAAAAGAATGTATATACAGGCTTTGTTTCTGGAAATATCGGGTGCCTTTGAATACGCCTGGTGGCCAATGACATTAGTCAAGGCGAAGCGCGGGGGTTGCCCGCCGAATATATCTATATATACTGGCTACTTCCGTAACTGCAGCGTGGCCATGATAGCGGGCGATCGGGCCATCTGGAAGAGTCTGACCATAGGGGGCACCCAAGGCTCGGTACTGGGGCTCACCCTCTGGAACGTTCTGCTGGACGACCTGCTCCGTTTGCCGGTGCCGGAGGGTGTACAATTCGCTCGAAGTTGGCATTATAGACGACGTTTAGAGGAGTGAACAAACTGGGATGGGAGGGAAACACGACTCGGTACGGAGCTAGACAAGGACGGCCCGGCGATAAAGTCCGTTTTGTGCTGTGGCATGCCCCAGAAGGGGGAGAGTGCTGGGACGGAGAGTTATAAAAAATTTTAGAGAGATGAACCGCTTCGATGGCGCATCTCTTATAGTTTCGGAGGAAAAGACAGGAGGACTGTAGGAGTGAAGGCTATTTATAGCGCTGAGCGCAAGGAAATGTTGGGACGTATAAGTGCCCGAGCCAGGAGAATCTTTAATGTAAACTTCTTGTGATACACCATCGTATCACACCATATATAATACTACCGAGTTTCTCTTCACTGGTGAGAATTGATTAAAAAAACTGAATTTATTTGAGTTAAAGTGTCATCGTTAATGATTATGTACTTATGTATAAAAAAGCTTCCTAGGGGTCGACATAAACGAAAACTGATTTTAGGGGTCGACGAGGTCTAAAAATCGACCCCTATTAAATTAACACAAGTTCTTATTTAAAACTTTGAACATAGGTAGTCACAACTTTCATTGTGGAACATTGCTGAAAAATACCTAATCGCTTTTCCATCATCATACCTAGTTGAAAAAAGCTTCAGTGTGGTAACAAACATTTTGACGAAACAAAGAAACCGTTTGAAAATCAACGAAAGTGGAGATTTAAGGCTGCAACTCACCAATATTGAACCGGATGTAGCTAGATTGGTAGATAGTCACCAGGTTCATCCATCACACTGAATGTTTGATTTTCTCTTTGCGAATTAATACTTTTTTAAATATAATTTCCTACCTACTTAACATTCTTTAAGTATTTAATTTATAATAATCATTGTAAATTAAACTTGATATTTACTGAATTGTATGTCTTTTTATTTTGTTAAATTTAGATGAGAAAATGAAGTCAACTTTACTTACTTAACCAAGTGCAAAGTTTTCCAATTGGTACCTTAGTACCTAGGTATTTTGTATCAATAGGAAAAAACTAAAGATAGGCCCCCTTATTCATAATAGTCTGCTAACTTAAAGCATTGATAATTCTCACTCTGTCTTCTTCTATTGACCTAAGTCAGAATGAAAAATAACACTCTGTAGCAGCTGTTTTAAGTTAGCGGACCATTATGAATAAGGGGGTTGATCTTAAAAGTAGGTAATTTGGCCATGGGGGTCTGAGGTAACAGTTCATTTTGGAAAAGAGTTCACTTGTCCAAAATAGTTTGGGGATCCCTGCCTTAGTAGGTATGTCTGACATACATTGGTTGGTGCCTTTGATAAGTTTTGACATCCGATGCAGCATCACCATTGGTCAAAATGGTCGCATTATGATCGCATGTGGATATCTTTAGATAAATCAGGTTAGAATCATTTATCATCTACAAGTTTATACTTAGTTTTACCACATATCTATGTTCACACTTGTTTTATTTTTGTAGTAATCACATGTTTTTCATTTTCATTTTTCATCTCGGGGACGTCCTATATTGCATCGACGGGTTCGTGATCGCCACTCGAGAATCTTTATCCCCAGCGGTTGTCGGTTCTACGAGCTCTATGGGTTTTCCGTTGCCACTACATCGTGCCATTTCGAAGAATCTAATAGCAACATTATCTGATGAGTATTGTAATTAATCTCATTAACATTTTTTTTTGTTTTTGTTTTTGTCTCATTTACATCTTCTTAATTGATTTCAGCTGCGCGTTTTAAGTGCATTATGATATTTGACCCGTAATTGAGTCCCAAGAGTCAATGAAGTTCTTTTTAATCTAATACGATTTTCGTCAGAATGTCAAAATGGCAATAATGTCAAAAATCTTATTAAGTTAAATAAACAAACAAACACTGTATTCCCTAGGTAATGTATAATTAGTTAAAAACAAAATTTATGATCTTTAAAATAGCTACACTCATTTCTACCAAACGTAGTTTAGAACCAAGAATTTATATAACATCCCAAAAATACAACCTCAGTGGGATTCAAATCCTCGACCTCCAGCTTGATAGATAGATAGATAAATATTAATTTATTCATCCACCACTTACAAATTATGTTTACTAAAGAACTAAAACATATTACTAAAATATAAAAAATAAAATAAAGAAGGCTCCACAGTGGTGTTGAATCGGCCTTCAGCTCAACATGTTGCCATGCCGTAGCGCTGGTTTTCAGCTGAGACCAGTGTTGACCTTACGGAAATTTTGACACAGGTAGAATAATTGTACTCAGAACGAATACTTAAAACGAGAAATACGATTTTATACAGAACAGCAAACAATAGTATCCTTACGACAAACATAAAATATAATAAAATAAGGATACAGGATACAGTTGTTTACTGTATCCTGCTGTAAAATTAGCAGTCGAATGAATTCTAACCATTTGGTTAGAATTCATCGAACCATTTGGTTCGATGAATACGTTATCGAACCATTTGGTCAGCGCACGCGAATAAAGCAGCCAAGCGGCACTGTGTCTTCTTACTTAATTAACAAATATTAAAATTGTGTACTGAAAACATACTTTTATTAAAATAAAATATACCTAAAGTGTAGCTTTCTACTAACGAAATAATTTTGAGAATATTACAAACAAACAAATTTTACCTTTTTATTAAATTACTTATTACCATTGCCGTGTTACCATTTCAGCATACAGTAGCGACGATCGGTGACCCGCCGCGGCCCGTGCGAGACATCGACTGGCACGGCGTCCAGTTTTCGACGCTACCTGACTGCTTCTACAAGGAGTTCACAGTCTTCGATAAGGTACATAAGCTTTTACGGATAGATACAGGTTAACACTTATTTATACTTATTTTAATACACAACCCAACAAATTTACATGCTAAGGTTAATTATAATGGCGCTCGGTTTTTGTTTTACAACGTAATTCAATTGTTTTGGTATACATTATGTTGGTGATCGTTGGAATAAATAAACGAGATAATTTAAATAGGTGCTAATTTATGACTTACTCGGAGCAATGTTTGTTGCTTTCATAGTTTATGAAATTGAGCGATTTCAGAGATGGCGGGAAACTATCTACATAAATAAAAGCTTGTACGGAAAAAGTGCTCGAGTCAGACTCGCACTTTTCCGGCTGTTTTTGTAGAACTTGTGCTAGGGATGCAATCATTGCGTATTTTTTTTTTTAATTATTCCACCAAGGTTCTAACAAGTATACGGACTATGGTGTTGGTAAGCGGTTACCGTAGCCTATGGACGCTTGTAACATAGTGGTAACATAATAGACATAAACTAGAATAGTAACATCTGTATTCACATATTTTTCACATTAATGAATTTTGATTCTATGAGTAAGTACGAGTGAGTAGTTCTTCAATAAGCTGAAGCTGTGATGTTTGGATGTAGGTATTTAAGTATGATTTATTTTCATTTTTGTATGTAAATGACGTCTATTTTTAGTAGTTAGTTATTTTAAATAGTGAATTAGTAATTCAAACACACTACCGTCCCACTCTTTACTACACAAATGTTAGCTGGAAGAAATTGCTAGTTAGCATTAAGCTAGCCTATGAAATTGTTAAAAAAAAACAATGTTGGTCATTTTTCACACAGTATTATCTAGTCCCAAACTAAACAGAACTTGTATTATTGGAACTACAGGACTGAAGCACTAATTATATACTTTTTTTTGTAATAACATACATATTATACATAGAAACACCCAAGACACCCGAGACAAATATTTACACATGATAAAAACATTTGTCCAGCGGCGGGAAACTAACCCGCAACCTTCTGCGTCTCAGGCGGGTTTTCGCCCACTGATGTACTGCACTGAAAAAAATGTTTCGTTAAATGTAACCAAAACTTTGTCTACCAGTTACACAAAAAAAGTGACAGCCGAACTAAGGTAATGCATAACAAAACACAGTTTAGTTACAGGATTAATGTAGTGTATAATCAATCCATTTTGGTTATGTTTTGCTAATTTTCGTAGCTTAAATTCTCTCTGCTTGCTGAACCAAGTTTGTAAATTATAACCAAATAGTTGTTAAATGTAACTCAACGATTTCGTTTTGTGTTGTCAAACTTCTCAGTTGATTTAGTTGATTTGTTTTGCTGACCTTCCCTTACGCTTTGACTAATACTAACAAATACATCGTGTTATTTTTTACTAGTCTCTTTTACTGTGTATAGCCTAATAGTTAAGTCAGATATTGATTAACAGTTATTCTATAATCAGATAATTACTTTTGTTATTTGTTGCAAAACTAATTTGTTATTTTCAACTATTTTAGTTTACTTTATAGTACCTATCAGCTGTGTTAGATATAAATTAATAGTTAAGCTATAATTAGTATTTTTTTTTTGTTATATGTTGCATAAAATGGGGTGAAAACGTCATTCAAGATAAACGCTTACTTCCCGAAGCCGCAGTAAACGAAGGAATTTCTTTATAGATTTTGAGCCGTTAGCATTTTGAGAAACGCTATTCAGCTGTCAAATCTATAACTAAAACTCCTGCGCCTCCTACGGCTCCAGCGGGTAGTGCGCGTTTACCTTGACATTTTCACCCCATTTTTGCTACAAATAACACAAACAAAAAATCTAATTACTTATAGCTAAACTATTAATTAATATCTAACATATCCGAGTAGCTAACAAATTGATTACTAATTTTAAACAGATAAACAGTAACATATTCCCCTCCCTCCGGACCTCTGACCAGTGCAGACGTGTTTTATGAGCTTAATCCTTATTTCTTTATTTTACAAATTTAAATCAATTTCACTGCAAAAATTCAAGTTAAAAAAATAGGAGAACATAAATCAACAGAAAGTCTCCCGCGCGCTCACCCACACCGCAGCAAACGTTTACCTTCAAACGCACATGTAAGTGACCTGCCATTGTCTATCTATAGCATTGTGTCGCTCGCTACGCACACACTGCCACTTGCAAGACGGACCCATCAATGTGCGCCTATTAGTATTGTAGACAATAACACATAAGTGAGTGCGAGACGCATACTACTCCATCAGCGACGCGTGTGGGGTCTGTGTAGACTGGACGGTACACGCTAGGCGATACATTCTGCCGCTTACTGACCACTTTGTTTGACCTGTCCGTGACTGTGTGCTTTTGCCTGCATATTGCCCAATACTTTCAAATTTCCGCTGCTGCTGCCCTGGTAACTTGCTTTGCTTTGTGATCAAACAAACATGCCACTCAATCGCACACCGCCGTCGTCCCCCGCGCCCCTCACTCCCACCGACACTGCGCCTGAGACTGAGCCGGTCCATGCGATCGCGCGCTCTTCGACACCTACGACTACGACGACGACGACTCTACGTGTTCCGGTCGCACTATCACTGCATGGTTCTTCTTCAGAACCAAATTTAACAGAAAACTCCAAAGGCATTCGCAAACGAAAGCGATGCCACTCAGATGTGCTAAATGAATTCATGGACGAAATGCGTAAAATGTTTAAAGATCTTAAGGAGGTGCAAGAAAAAAGGTCCGAACAAATCTACTCTGCGGTGGAGCTTATCCGTTCAACTGTTGACTTCTTGGCAGAAAAGCACGATGAACTTAGAAACAGAGTTGAAAACCTGGAAGTTGGGCGAAAAGCCGACGCCCAATATATTAAGACGCTGGAGGATAGATTGGACGTCTTCGAGCGCAGTTCTAGATCTACATGTTTAGAAATCCGAAACATACCTGCAAAAACTATGGAAAGTAAGACTGCTCTGCTGGAGACATTCATCAATACCAGCAAGGTTCTAAGTGTACCGATTCAACAAACTGAAGTGAAAGATATCTTCAGGATTAACAACAAAAATCCTGCTCAGAGGACGATTATAGTAGAGCTTACTAGCGCCCTACTCAAAGAAAAGGTGATAACCATGTACCGTCAATTTAATAAAGGTACTTCCAAGCTAACTACTGAACATCTACACCTGAGTGGCCCTCCAAAACCTATATTCATTTCAGAGAACCTCTCTTCTAAAATGAAGAGATTGTTTTATCTTGCCAGGGAGTTTGCAAAAGGCAACGACTTCATGTTCTGTTGGGTATCACATGGAAAGATATTTCTTCGCAGAAGAGAAAACGGGCCTCTCATCAGAGTAATGCACGAAACTGACCTGGACAACATCAAGGACCCAAAGTGACTAAAAATACTGCGTGCATCTTCGCATTCTATGCATGTCTACCTGGATCGATTTTGTTATTTTAAGCTACTTAAATCTCTCTTCTTGTACAGACTATATTTTGTATATATAGTTATTTTAACTAATTTAGTAACTATGTATAATAAAACGACACTTAATATACACTCCACACACATATACACTAACAAACACAAACTCACTCATATTCAGCATAATTATAACTCTTGTATATCGTATCAATTAAACAAGCTCGAGATATTACATCGGCAATATATCCTTCTAGCATACCTTGAAATGCTACAATTTGATTCTGCTCCTCTCATTACCGTTCCAGATACAATGTTTATCCTTGTGCACAATTATGAATGATTTCGACCAATTAAATAATGACATCGAACAAGTATCTGTATCTGATATCCTGATTTGTTCCCCGGAAGATACTGGCATCCATATTTCGAACGTAGACCACGGCTTGAAAATTTTTCACGTTAATATTCGGAGTATTAATAAAAACTTCAATGATCTCCTAGTTTTATTACACAGAATTAAGATTAACATTGATATCATTGTCTTAACTGAATGCTGGTTAAGCAAGTGCCCTTTCACCCCATCACTGCCTGGATTTGAAAATTTCAGAACGGATTATAAAAATCAAAATGATGGAGTAGTAGTTTATGTAAGATGCGGTATTCAATGCAAAGTTGAGTTGCCTATGTTAACTGATGCTAGTGGAATTATTATAAAGACCTCGAAGGATCTTGCGATAATAGCTATTTATCGATCCCCTTCATATACAGACGTTAACCCTTTCTTGCATTGTCTTGATCTAACCTTAAGCACCCTTAATGCGTATAAAACTACAATGATCGTTGGAGATATAAACATCAACATCATTCCTGAGAACTTGGAATCCTGTGCAGACGATTATCTAACTCTAGTTGCCTCGCATGGTATGCTGCCCGCTCATCGCTACCCAACCAGACATGGAAACTGTCTTGATCATGTCATACTCCGGACTCCCAATCATGCAACCACCTTAATTTACAACTCTATTATAACTGATCATGCTCCCGTTCTTGTTCACTGTAACTGTAATGAAAGCTCAACCTTTACAAAGCGCGGTTCTGTGCGAAATGATATGCCAGCAATTTTAAATGAGTTAATTAATACAGATTTCTCCTCCCTTATGCATTTAAGCGATCCTAATACAATAGCTGAAATCCTGATAAATCTTATTTCCGCAATCATCACAAATCACAGTCGCAATGTCCATACTCCGAGCCGGAAAAGAATCATCAAGCCCTGGATCACTCCTGGCCTCCTTAAATGTATACGCCACAGAGACAAACTCTACCGAAAATTCAGACGAAATCCTAAAGAAGAAATCCATAAAACCATATACAATCGTTATCGGAACTACTGCAACAACCTTTTAAAAAAACTTAAACAAGAATACGAACGAAATGAAATTCAGAAAGCCAAGAGAAATCCAAAAGCCACTTGGAACATTATAAAACAAATTGCTAATTTAAAAAATAAAAAATCTGATTCTTCTCACTTACTGAAATTGTGTACGAACCCCTCCTCTTCCGTTGATGCAGTGAACTCATTTTTTGCAAATGTCGGTAAAAACCTAGCTTCGGAAATTCAATCTCAGACACCTCTCAACTCTGTACCTATGCCTACCTTACCAACGCACAGTACTAGCCAAAGTCAACCTCCCTTGGAATCTATGGTTCTTTTCAGTACCGACTACACAGAAATAGAAAACATTATCCTAAATCTAAAAGACAGTTGCGCCGTGGGTTGGGATGGCATCTCGACATCAGTAGTTAAATCCGCCAGGCATAAACTTATACCCGTACTTAATCATGTTTTTAATACAGCACTCGCTTCCGGCGTTTTTCCACGGGTATTCAAGACGGCTGTTGTGCATCCAATTTTCAAAAATGGAGATAAGTCTATGTTTACTAATTATAGGCCCATTTCGGTACTAACTGTTATATCTAAAATCTTTGAAAAACTTTTAAATACTAGGCTAACTAAATACCTATCGGAAAACCATATTTTGTCCCCACACCAGTTTGGCTTTAGAAGTGGAAAATCCACCGAGGATGCTGTATTGGAGCTGACAGATTTGGTTGTCAAGAACATGGACAACAAGAAAAAAACCTTAGGTATTTTTCTCGACCTCTCCAAAGCCTTCGACACTGTCTCAGTACCCATTTTGCTGAACAAGCTGGAATACATAGGGATAAGAGGTGTTGCCCTGAATATGTTTTGCGACTATCTGACTAATCGAGATCAGTACGTATTAATAGATGGATTTAGAAGTAGAGAAGAAACAATCAGCTTTGGCGTTCCACAAGGAAGTGTCCTTGGACCTACCCTATTTTTAATTTATATTAATGATTTATGTAGTTTATCTTTACCAAATTGCCATATAATTACTTACGCCGACGACACGGCCCTCCTTGTCCATGGTCGGAGCTGGCCAGAAGTTCATGATCGCTCGGAAAGTATCCTTAGAACGGTCATGAGCTGGCTTCGAACTAACCTCCTGACTCTGAACGTTTCAAAGACAAAATTTATCCCCTTTACCTTCAAAATAGCCTCACAACCTTCCTCTTCATTTTCCATCTGTGCCCATGTTTGTCCAGACTCTGTTCTAGCTCCATGTAGCTGTTCTTATATTGAACGGGTATCTTCTTTGAAGTACCTTGGGGTCTATATCAACAGCACTATGACTTGGGAACCCCAAATAGAATCTTCCATCTCAAGGGTCAGAAAATTGATATATGTGTTTAAGGCCCTAAGATCGGTCTTGGATTTTCATAGTTTGAAAACTGTATATTTTGCACTAGCTCAATCAATACTATCCTACTGCATCACATCCTGGGGATGTGCAGTCAAGACCCGAATGCTACGACTTGAAAGAGCTCAGAGAGACTTACTTAAAGTGCTATCCAAAAAACCCTTTCTTTTTCCTACCTCTGATCTCTACTCACTATGCCAAGTTCCGTCGGTTCGAAAACTCTACATCCTCCATTCTATCCTTCGCAAACACTCCCAACTTTCTTTTGACCCTGAGTTCGTGGAATCGAGACGAAGATCTGATAAGATTTGTATAATCGAACGTCGTCGCACGGCCATGGCTGGCCGCCACTTCTATTTTAGCAGTTCGTCGCTGTACAATAGAGTAAACCAACAGTTGAATTTATTTCCTCTACCTCGCTACAAATGCAAATTAAAATGTCTTGAATGGCTTCTAACTTTAACATACGAAGATACAGAAAAACTTCTAATTTTTGCTGAATAGAAATCACGTGTATACACTCATACCCACACTTTACAGACACACACACACTCCACACACATACACTTCACACATACACACTCCACACTCACACTCCACACACACACTCCATACACACACATTCCACACACAAACACAGACACCCTCTCACCTCGTACACTCACACACTTTACACTCACACCAATACACAACCGCCTACCTACTAACTCGTTTCATCTGTTTTTGTGGAACCTTGTAAGCTAGGTATACGGAGGAGGGCGTTGATGCTTGCGACACAGTATTATTTTACTTCTGCGAGTATCATCGTTTTCACTTGTTATTTCAACCACATGTAACTGTTCCAAATAAAAACATTTTGATTTTTTTTTTTTTTTTTTTTGATATTAATGCTACATTACAATTTAAGAAATGTAATTGCAATTTAAAGAAAAAAATACTGTTTAAGGTAAGTAATGTGGTGCAGACAGTATTAGGTGGTAACTATAATAATACATGTATTTATACTGATAATAACACATTTATTAAGAAGGTATTATGAATAATGGATACAAAATATGTCTGATCTTCATGTTTGCTGCTTAATCCGACCTTAACTTAATATTTAATAACCCAACATAATTATTGATTATCTTAATTGGCATCTACAATTATATTTCTTTAATTTACCATGTTTATTTACAAAACTACAGCTATTTTTTAAATGTACGTAATGATTTTGGTGATCGCTATGATCGACATATGGATTGGGAGTGTCCTGCACGATGGGTGCTGTATCATCAAGAGATATTAATGCTTCATCTGGTTGTGCGGGGTCAAATATAAAACTAAAAACACTATCCGTCAGCATTGGATGCAGGCCCTCAGACATCTGAAAAACATACAAAATACAAAATCATCCCTATTGTATCTTAAAAGGCACTTTAAATAACTTAGCGCACAAGTAAGTTTTTTCAAAATATTGAAACTAGTGGTAAATTATGGTGGTTGCGGAACCCTTAAAAAAGAAACCAATCAAACTTTAGTTTAGTTTCATAAATAAAAGTTTTACCACTGGCCGCTAAGTGCGCGCGAATATCATTATCATCATCAGCCTATATAAGTCCACTGCTGGACATGAGCGGGAGACATGTAATTGACATGACGTGCTCGCATGTAACTTGCATAAAAAACTTCCTATTTTTGTCTCAAGTTCAAAATCACCTGTATGCAACCTGCAGCTTGCACTTAACGTTTCCACTACTCGAGCTGCATCCAACTACACCATGCATGCAGTCTAGTACGCAATATAATACAACTATATTATAACGGAGCCAGTAATGAACTTACCTTTGAACGTAGAAATGTAGATTTCTAGTCGCCATTGCTTTAGGTAATTTTCAAGAGGATCTGGCCGATCTGGTTGGAGCGGTTGATCATCCATCACTTTTCGAACGTCTTTCAATAGTTTTACATACATAAGACACTAGAGTCACAATAAAATAACAGTTAGTCCCGAGTCCGCAAACAATTCCCTACTTATCAAAATCAGAAATTACAAAAAAGAAAAGCACAAATAGATTCCGCGACCGACCACTCGAACAGAAAAAACGAGAAGACAGATTTGAACGGGTTAGGGGTTTAGTACTACTAATTCACCTATGATTCAGCTCTCCGGCTACATGTAAACAAATACGTTTCATTACATGGTATTTTTTTTTTGTAACTGATAGTAGTTTGCATAGCTAATCATAACAAAAGTTTTGTAAAGTTGTACATTGTCTACATTGACCATGTAAAATAAAACAAATTAAGCTATTTTTACAGAACGAATGTTTAAAATAGCTAGTTTTGTTAAGTAACACTTAGACAATGGTAAGAGTCTAACGGTAAATATTACTTTTGCAACATATAGTCAAAGACAATTTGGCTTCACATTGTCGGAAGGTTTTGTTACGTTGCGTAAAAATGGTAGGTAACAGGTAATCGAATCGGTTTGTTTGAAAAAGTTCGGTATAGTACAACAAAAAGTTTGATTGCAATAAACCGAACTAAAAATATCAAATCCAGTTTGGTGCCTATTAAGGAAAGCAGTTTTGTCATTTCAAATAAACCTTGGTTATGGCTAAACAAAATTCGGCTATTTCTAAAATAACCGAAATAGTTCGGTTATTTCTTTTTTTCAGTGTGAGGTCCTCTTGTGCAATAAAGCATTTTCTATCTATCTATCCAACTATTCTTCCTTATTCCAGGTTCCGAAACCCGAAGACTTCGGTATATTCCTCGAGGGCGATGACATCCGCATGATCCGATGGGTCGGCGGGGAGAGCACTGCCCTCAAGCAGATGAAACAACGATTGGGTGTCGAGTACGAGACCTTTTGCAGGTGATTATTTATTGATTTACTAGCCAGTGCCAGTGCCACGGCCGCCTTCGGCCCCCGACCCACATCATCGCACTATTACTTCTTTGCTCGGCTTCTTAGGGTCGTTAAATAGCCTATAACCTTCCTTGAGAATTGGGTCATCAAATGCAAAAGGAATTCAAATCCGACTGGTGGTTCCAGATATTAGCGCGTTCAAAAAAAATCAAACTCTTCAGCTTTATTTTTAGTAGAAATTACTATCTATTGACCACTGCTTCACCCGCGTGGTACCAGGTATTTTTTATACATCTTAATTGGCAAACAAGAATACGGCCCACCTGTTGGTAAGCGGTTACCGTAACCTATGGACGTTTGCAACACAAGAGGTTATTACTCCCGTGTTGCCGTCTCTGAGGCCTAACAGATAATTTTCTCAATCGGTACTTTTTTATCTGAATATTACTTTCTATTAAAGAAAGAAGTACCGTAGTTGTCGGAAAATATTTTTGTAGGGCTTTTTTCTGTTATTTTCGGAGGAAGGCTAATATTCGAACACAGTTTATAAAACACACAGTAACACAGTTTATCATAATTCTGCGGTCTTACCGATCTTTTAGTTTTGTCTTATTTTTTTTGATTTGGCTTAAATAAACATATATATTTTTTTTTATTTGTCGTCACTGGTAAAATTCTTGTAAAGACTTCAGCTTCACTTACTGTTCGGATTAAGTGTAACCGAACACGCAGTGAATATGTACTTTCGCAATTGACGCACATTCGCTCTTTTCTTTCAAATTCTAACCAGTTTGCGTTCAATTTCGTTTGAAACATTGCGTGCTAAACCAAATGATTAAACCATATTAATTAATTCGTCTTATAATGAAAGATATTATAGTTCTCTCTTATAACTCAAGACCTTTAACTTTACACCTCACCACAAACCGCAAAATTAAAACGGTGCGATTTTTTTTTCTTCGATGGCAAGGTGGTCTTTTGGGCACCCACTAGCACTAACAAATGCCAACCGACTAAAAACCCATCGATATTTCGTTTTTACCGTTTCGTTTTCGGGGTAGAGGTC
The DNA here is from genome assembly GCA_961405105.1 of Perizoma affinitatum. Classification (NCBI taxonomy): domain Eukaryota; kingdom Metazoa; phylum Arthropoda; class Insecta; order Lepidoptera; family Geometridae; genus Perizoma; species Perizoma affinitatum. The sequence goes on along the minus strand of OY560199.1, from coordinate 2,395,029 downwards.
CTCTTACCCAAACCCCGCTGGTCCCCATCGAGCGGAAGAAAGTGGAGGAGAAGGCGTGTTTTTTAAACCACACATTTTAATACGCTTATTGATGTTTTTCGTCAGGGGATCCTACCTACCGACGCACGGCAGTCCCGACTTGCTCGGACCCCCTATATCGCTGAGTCCCGCGCTCAGATTCGGATGTCTCTCTGTTAGAAGGTTAGTTGTGACTGTCATCGGGTGCTATTCGTCAATATTTTTATCCGCGACACAAGGAGCATGTATATTTTCCGTAAGAGGTTGGTTGTATGTTTGTTTGTTTGATGCCATTTTTGTAATAAACGGCTCATTGCATTGTCATGCGGTGGTTTTGCAATCGATTTGTATGATTTCGAGAGCATGTTTCTTTTGGTTCAATGGTTTTATCGCTACAAGTCACTAGAGGGCGCTGTTATCAAGGAAGGAAATAAGTAAAAGGTTTTTAATTTTGTAAAAAAAAAATTGTACTTAAATGAATGGCATCCGGAAACTTTACAAACTGGTAACCCATGTATAAAAAAAAACCTATTATAATATTTCAATTCATTTTATTACATAACCTTTGTTATGTTAACCTATGATATCTTAATTTAAACTTAACCTACTTAGTTATCTAGTCTTCATACGTATATAACCTATCACTATATATCTAAAGTAGGTAGGTAAATAAATTATCTCAATCGTCTTCTACTATGCATCAATCATCTGGTTTCGCTCGATATTTTCAGATTCTACTGGGGTCTCCGGGACCTGTTCCAACGTGTGCATCAAGGCCGGTTGAATGGTTCACACTTTATCTCAGGTAATTAATACATTAAGTAGGTACCGTTAAGTACGGATAGTGGAACTCTTCAGTGGCTACTAGTAAACCCCTCGAATTCGGGCTCATATGATTTGTTTTGACGAGTCAAATATATTAGGATTGGTAACGAGGATTTGATGATGGTGCCAGGAGGTGGATAATGTAGTTTTTAAAGCGTAATAAAACGTGTTTTCTTTAAACTATATATTATTGCTAAAAATCTCCATAACGGCTGTACCGATTTTGATGAAGTTTCGAATAGTTCGTGCTGCCTATGTTCTGTAACATAGGCCGCGCGGGCGAAGTCGCAGGCAGTACTTAAAATTTAAGTTTTCAACCCAAATCTTGTTTCAGGTCAGCTGATATGGCGCGAGTATTTCTACACGATGAGTGTGAACAACCCCAACTATGGACAAATGGCCGACAACCCCATCTGCCTGGACATACCCTGGAAGACCCCTGAAGGTGACGAGTTACAGAGGTAACTCTCAGATTGCTCAGACTTTACGTTTGTATGTAAATTTATGATGGCATTTTCATATTTAGATAGATAGAACATTATTTAATACACATATATATAAAAAAACTGTACATGGGCAAGCTTAATGCTAAACAGTATTATCTTCCAGCTAACCTGGTACAACATGAACCCTGTTTGTTTCATACAAACATGCTTCATGACAATCCGCTGATTCTTTTTTAAACAGCAATATACCTTAATTTGGCCATGGTAAGTGATGATAATTTATTTGTTTATGGTGTACAATAAAGTAGATAATACTGAATTTAATTAATCGTAGATGGAAAGAAGGGCGTACCGGCTTCCCGTTCATAGACGCCGCCATGAGGCAGCTCCGCACTGAGGGTTGGCTGCATCACGCGGTGAGGAACACTGTGGCGTCGTTCCTAACGCGCGGCACGCTGTGGCTCTCGTGGGAACTCGGTCTGAGTCACTTTCTCAAGTATCTCCTTGATGCCGACTGGTAAGTGTAAGCTTATCTATTAATTATTAATATTACTATCAGTCCATATTCTTCCATTGTTGGGCAAAGTTCCATTTCCGCTAGTCACTTCGGGTATGCTTAATTAAATGGTATATTTAAATATTGGTATAAGTACCTGCTTAAAAAACATTATCTGCGTGGTAGTGCCATCGCCAAGACTCAAGACGAGTGAAGAAAAAGCAGGGCACTACCTTTTCTCGAAGCGTTTCGTCGTATTTTCAGCTTTGACCTGGATAATACTAGAGAGCCTAAATTTTCAGGTTAGGTGTAGTTAGCAGACTTACCAAACACACTAAGTTTAAACTGTTTTTGATGAGTGAGTGAGTGAGTCAATAACAGAATCGACATACAGGTATTTTAGGTATTAATAAAATCGAAAGTATATATTAGATTTTATTAATTCATTTTGTCCTAGAAAATTTGGTATGGAGTGCGTCCAAAGCCTACGACTTACACATAAGCAAAATAATAATAAATACTATACCTGCACCCCCCTGTATTTAAAAAAACAGTTTGAAAACAAATAAAAAGAACTAGGACATTTTACAAAAAGAAAGGTTGGCAAGACTCACGCTTTCACTGTTAAAATGAGATTTTAACACTAGTAAAACAATAATTCCTACATCTTAAGTCGCTTAATTTCTTAGACTTAATTTCTTAGCATATAAGTCCATGGCGAGCATGTATGAAGAATGTCATGAGAGTGAATGAAGCAAAAGAGGTATGTCAGGATCGTAGCAAATGGTAATCCGTAGACTCTGCCTACCCCTTCGGGAAACAGGCGTGAGTTTATGTATGTATGTATAAGTCCATGGGAGTAACATATTGTTCAATGCTGATGTGCCCTTTACTTTTGTAACCTTTGTGTTTCCAGGTCAGTGTGCGCTGGTAACTGGATGTGGGTATCGTCTAGTGCGTTCGAAGCCTTATTGGATACAGGCGAGTGCGCTTGCCCTGTGCAGCTGGGGCAGCGGCTCGACCCGAGCGGCGAGTACGTGCGCCGCTACGTGCCCGAGCTCGCACGCATGCCTTGCGAATACATGTGAGTTTAGTGCACTGTATAGTGCGTCCAAAGACTTGTTGGATATGGGCGAGTGCGCTTGCCCTGTGCAGCTGGGGCAGCGGCTCGACCCGAGCGGCGAGTACGTGCGCCGCTACGTGCCCGAGCTCGCACGCATGCCTTGCGAATACATGTGAGTTTAGTGCACTGTATAGTGCGTCCAAAGACTTGTTGGATATGGGCGAGTGCGCTTGCCCTGTGCAGCTGGGGCAGCGGCTCGACCCGAGCGGCGAGTACGTGCGCCGCTACGTGCCCGAGCTCGCACGCATGCCTTGCGAATACATGTGAGTTTAGTGCACTGTATAGTGCGTCCAAAGACTTGTTGGATATGGGCGAGTGCGCTTGCCCTGTGCAGCTGGGGCAGCGGCTCGACCCGAGCGGCGAGTACGTGCGCCGCTACGTGCCCGAGCTCGCACGCATGCCTTGCGAATACATGTGAGTTTAGTGCACTGTATAGTGCGTCCAAAGACTTGTTGGATATGGGCGAGTGCGCTTGCCCTGTGCAGCTGGGGCAGCGGCTCGACCCGAGCGGCGAGTACGTGCGCCGCTACGTGCCCGAGCTCGCACGCATGCCTTGCGAATACATGTGAGTTTAGTGCACTGTATAGTGCGTCCAAAGACTTGTTGGATATGGGCGAGTGCGCTTGCCCTGTGCAGCTGGGGCAGCGGCTCGACCCGAGCGGCGAGTACGTGCGCCGCTACGTGCCCGAGCTCGCACGCATGCCTTGCGAATACATGTGAGTTTAGTGCACTGTATAGTGCGTCCAAAGACTTGTTGGATATGGGCGAGTGCGCTTGCCCCTGCGTTCCCAGACAACACAAATCATTAAGCAAACTTTGATTTGCTCAAAGGTTTGTGTAAACTCTTTCTTTTAGGGAACGACCACTCTTGTTAAAGTCTTTTTCATGATCTACCAGTAATTTAGGTCTGTGTGTATGATCACGTACGATAAAGAATCAAATCCAAACCCTGGCAATAAGATAATCCTAGTTCACGAGCAAAGCTAGGTTAAATGTTTCTTGCGGCCCGCTTCACTCACCATGAGTTGTTTAAATTTTAGTTACGAGCCGTGGAAGGCGCCTCTTGAAGTCCAGCAGAGCGCGGAATGCGTCATCGGGATGCAGTACCCCAGTCCACTCGTCAACCATCTCGTAGCCGGCGCCAGGAACAGAAATGCTATGAAGGTAAGAACACACAGGTTGAACCAGCTAGAATATTCTTCTAATGCTCTCCTTCATCAACAACTCCCACAGGCTTGGGGATACTGGAATACTGTTATCATCAACCCGAAGTCCCCCGCTGTTCCATAGAATTGGGCTGGTTGGGATCACGTCTGATGGAAGACAATCCACAATACACCCTAATGCGGGACCTCAGTGCACTTGTCAGGGCTTTTATATTTTGTTAAAAGGGCGCCGTCAGAAAGTACGCTATGGTCCGGTTCGGTCCGTTCCGGTATGAATGAAAATGGTAACGGAATGTTATTCTGTTCGCGACGCACACCCGTTCCGTTCCGGTCCAATCCGTTAAGCGAATCGGTTCGAAACCTACCGGAGTGCGTCTTCACCTCTTCTCGCGTCCTCCATTCTAGCAGGTAAGAAAGAGATGACAGCCCGTTTTTCATTCTATTCTTACTTGATCGGATCGGACCGGGTAGACGTTAAAGAATTTTGTTCAATGCTGGTGTTGTGCCCTTAGAGACTGTCAATTGTACTTCCCCAGATTTTAAGACGTTCCGTTGGTGAACGCCTTCAGTCGGACAAGTGGTTCGATGTCATTGGGGTTAGTAATTATTTCCGTACATTCACGGCCATGGACTGAAACTCATTTACGCCTAGTGGTGTGGATACCGTGTTACATAACTTCACGATAGATTGGAATCAAACCTCGCATTTTTCAACTGACAGTCCCAAACTAACGATGAGGTTTAGTATAGAATCGTTAAAAGATTTCAAGCTACACCTATATATTTTTTGTCCTTGTCATTTGCTAGAGTATCGCGAAAGTAACATTAACGTGAATCATTCGTACATGGGTCTTGGTATAACATTCGAAGTCGAGTAACTTTAAATTTTAATGCGACATGAAAGAAATTGATATTGGTATTTAAGTTGGTACCTACTTTTCTGGGTTGCTTTTCGCAAATGTTGAAACCAAAATTGGTCAACAATTCAATTTGTGTTGAATGCATGACTGTCATTATTTAGCGAATATATATTTTATAACTTAAGTAGGTAGATATGAATGCTTACGGCGAGAGGACAGCTAGCTGCTTAGTTTCCCGGCTACCCGCTACCACTGATTTACACGATAATACCAATAAATGCAAACGTCAAACTGACGCGATGGCGACCAATAGCTTTCAACCACTTCAAACGATTTTCCTTAGTTAAATCGTTAGATTTAATTAAGATTCCTTAGATTTTCTAGATTTATGCAGGTGCACATAGGTACAAATAATATAGATTATGTACTATTTTACTAAGCAGCGATGTAGACTCACAATCATCATCCCTACAAACCTTGAGTGTTTTTTTTTGTATTATTAACCTTATTCTTTTTAGAAAGTTTTAATTAGTGAAATAAACAAAAAAATAATAGTTGTTGTAATAGTTGTAACTTTCGTTTTTACTGGATCACTTTTTTTGATAATTATTTCCGCAGAAATTACGTGAGATCTTGAAGAAGGCGCCTCCTCATTGCTGCCCGTCGTCCGATGAAGAGATTCGTCAGTTCATGTGGCTGAACGAAGAGCCGGTTGAAGTCAGCACTACCAATAATTAGGCCCTAGCCACCATCCCTACCAACAGTTAGACCCTAGCTGCTAACAGTTAGGCCCTAACAACCACCGCTACCAGTAATGTCTTGATAGATAATGTATTTATAAGTAAGGCCCATGGATTGACTGCCTAATCAAGCCTCAGTATCAGAATTTCAACTGATGTATCATTAAAAAAAATTGAAAATCCTGATATTACCTCTGTTTTTCGTTGATGTTGCTGACGTTTCGTTTCTTATTGAATTTTATTATTATAAAAAATAATTTAGTAATTCTCCATCATGAGATGGGCCATGGTAGGATGAAATATAAGAACAGAGATAATTATCCGTATTTTTAGTTTTAAACTCAGTATCGACCGTAACAATTTTTAAAACAAGTTTCAAACCAATTTCCTAAGATACTGCTTTTCATACTTTTTCATTAGTTTAATAAGACCTTTCTTTTGATAGGTTAGCCATTGGGCCGTTAGCCGTTTAATTACACTAATTAAACGACAATAAGGAAAGAGTCGTTTTACAGTCTAATGTTTTTTTGGGCTTTGCTGTGACCTAAACCTCTTAAACTTAAAAAGGGGACACTTTTCGAGCTTTGAGGATATTTACCCCAACGGTACGACTTCCGATCCGGAGGGTTTAAACACGATCGTGGGTTTGAAACCTGAAGGGCGACAATGGTTTTTTTCATTCAAAAAAATTATGTGCTCATAAACTCGTTCTCAAAACGGTGAGGAAACCAATATACCCTAGAAACGAGAATTCGAAGGCACGGGCTTGCAACCTGTCACGTGGAATGCTGATTACATGCAAAACACGGACATGTGCCGAAGTTAATGTTTCGACGTACCTCCTACTACTTAGTATCCTCAAATACTTATGCTGATCTGAGCTTGTCCATCATGGGGAGTACAGTTGTGAGCGTGTTTGTCTTGTCCCCATCCATTTTGAGGTTTAAGCCGTTTTGGACATTGCAAAGCTTGGAAAAATCAGTACCATTTTCTCACTGCCATAGCCATTTTGCTAGTGTAATTAAGGGGCTGGTGGAGACAATAAATGTTATATTGTATCTGGAATTCCAGCAAGCAAGCGGTGAATCTCGGGTTTGGAAGAAAAATAAACTTTACATATATGAGCATTTAGACTTCCTTGACACTTCATGTTTCCTACGCCACTCTCGGGATCATGACGCGTCTAACGATACCTGATTCTGAACTAATCAAACCATTTATGTTCTACAATGTTATGAATACCACATTATGAATAGCGTATTATATAAGTCCTCCCTTTGTACATTGTTTGTGTATAATATGCATTTCAATAAATATATTCTCAGGCAATTTAATTTGATACACCAAAGAAAGATGTTACTAATATAACAATAACAGATTATTATAAAGCTATGTACTTAAAGAAAAACATGCTATGTACTTAAGGCGCAAAGTACATAGTCCCCTCTCTGTGCTGTGCTCTGACACAAAAATTGTAAGTACATCCATAGTTCAAGCACTAGGACTTTGAAGCGATACCTAATTGAAAAATTGTACCTCGGATTTTCTCTGTTCCCCACACTAGGTTTGCATAGAATACCTACTATAGAACTGGCATACTATGTAAACCACAAAGCTCAATACAAAAAAAAAATCGTGGCCTAGTTTTTCTAGACTTGAACGCGAGTACTTTATCCGCGTAGATTCAGTAATGACTAATGATTCAAGAATAAAGACCACCTCTGATTCTGATTCACATTCCATTTATACTATCTAAGTATGTAGTTTTTGCTATCAGTCTTTTACGTATTTAGTGCCACTTGCGTGAGCCAGTGTTGTCACATTAACATTAAGTTAATTAACCGCGCACTACGCGACCCGCGTCGCGCAAGTAGTCCTTATTGTTTTTGTTCTGTGACGGTAGAACATATTGTAAACATTATTTTAAGTGACCTGAAAATATGCTTTTGATAATGTCTATAAACTGTGATAGATTTGAATGAAAATAAAATAAATATGATTAATAACAAAGTCTCTTATTTACAAACTTGAATTCTATGTAACAATAACTTCATAGGAATGATAACAAAATATTGCTCAAAATCAATCTTACACACGATCTTATTATTATTTTTTTCAAATGTTTCTAATATTCACCAAGTCGATAGTCTGTGTCAGACCAACAGACTTCTACCGCTTTCATAAACACAGCCCCTCACGAGCCATTAACAGGCACGGCCAAGAGATCCACAAGGCTATTGAAGACTTTACTAGTGTTAGAGTCTGGCAATTCCCTGACCGCTGCGAGGCCTTGCCCGACGAGCTTGCCCACGCGTGGGTCGATGGGTACACTTCCCAGGAACGGTATCTTTGCGTATTCAGCGAGGGCGCTGCCGCCGCCGCTCGAGAATATGTTTGTACATTCACTACAGTTCGGGCATTCGTATCTGTGGAATTCAAATATTATAAACTAGTAGTTATCCTACTACTATTAGAAATGTGCAAGTTTGTGAGGATGTTTGTTACTCTTTCCGCAAAAACTACTAAACAGATTTTGATGAAACTTCACAGTAATATAGCTTATACATCAGAATAACACATAGGCTACTTTTTATACCTTTTTACCTGGTACCACTCGGGCGAAGCCGTGGACAGAAGCTAGTAAACTATAAGGGAGCGTTGTGAAGTGAAAGAAGATGTAGTGGAACAAGGTCAGGTCAAGAGTACCCTAAACCGGCGAGCATTTATGAAGAATGTAATGAGAGTGAATGAACCAAAAGAGGTATGTCAGGATCGTAGCAAATGGAAATCCGTAATCTCTGCCTACCCCTCCGGGAAATAGGCGTGGGTTTATGTATGTATGTAGTTTGCCACGAAATTGGATCACGCGATCGCGAATTGGATCTGATCGATTCGCTCGGTGGAAGATCTTCCACCAATACGATTTCCGCCAAATTTTTGTATGATCAACAGATATTTTGTCTCGGGTCCGAGTGTTTTCTGTGTTTAATATGTATGTATTTACAAAAAATATATATAGAAGTAGTATATCAGTCATGTAGTTCCCATAACAAAACTTACTTTGGGGCTAGATGATGCTGTGTGAAAAATGTTATACGAACAGACTCACCCACTCATGTTCTCAACGATGCCGGTGATATTGATGCCAGTTTTTCTGCAGAACGTAATCTCCTTCCTGACATCCTCGATAGCTACCTCCTGGGGCGTGGTCACCAGGATTGCGGAGCAGTGCGGGACGTGGCGGAGGCTCTCCATCACGGTGATGTGCTCGTCCGATGTACCTGGAATTATTATACAAACAAACACGCTCACTACCGTATCCCCCATGATGGACATCCTCATAATATGCATAGATCTCGTTAGTCAGAAGCCTTATATTAAATTTAGCATGTTCCCGCGCTTTGCAAGTAGTTCTACTTAACAGATTGCAAGCCCATCGCCGCTTATTGGAACACTTACTGGAACATGCCTTCGAACTTCTGGTTCTGAGGCATGCCGGTTTCCTAGCGATGTTTTCCTTCACCGTTATGAGAATGTGTTGATAAGTGTTTTGAGTGGAAAAACTCTTTTTTGCCTGTATTAGAAAATACAGACAAAAAACTTACATATAGGACATGTAAAAAGGCGAGCTTAACCCTAACAAGAGTTTTCTTCCAGCAAACCTTAGCATAGGGACAGCTGAAAAATAACCATCCACTGACTCCCGGAACTTTTGAGATGTCATTATAACATCAGATCCTTCCTACCTTTTTTCCTTAATGGTGTTTGGTTCTTCGAGCTATATGACATGCCCATTGTACGGTATCTTGTGAACCAATACAACTAGATTGTTAAAAATGATAAATGCTCTTGTTTAGCAGTAAAAAGATTATATTGTCCAATTGTTAATGAGTGAACTGTAAACTTGATGATAATGATGATGGCGAGAACGCGCGCCCTTGGTGGCAAAATGCGGACTGATTGTTAGGATAATAAATTGAATTAAAATAAATGTTAAATGCTTGGAACTGGGTCACACGCGCTGCGCTTTCTGCTGAGCCAGGAAAATGGACGGTTGCTTGTACCGTACATGTTCCCAGGGGAGAAAATGATGTGTTGATTGTGAGTATGAATGATAGTGGGTTACAAGGTGATTCCATTGTTTTCCTTAGATTACTAACATGGTGATTCCATTTATTGATTTAATGCTAATGTCTTAAAAGTCCCTAAGAGAAATTTGCTTTTCTTGGCATGGGGGTGGTACACTTTTCCACTTTATGCACTAAGGGAATTTCCGAATTGACACTAGTACGTGATTCACTGATGTTCTGATCGCGCTCACTAACACTATAACTGACACTATAAACGCACGGACTGGGCCCAGTGGATGTGGCCCCGCCCCCAACCGATGCACGTCGCTGGATGTTGACGGCTGGCTGGAGGATCGCTTGTTCGACCCTCGCCACCGCCGCAGCTGCCGACGTCGCCTGCTCTGAAGTGGTGCCTGACTGTCTGTTGCGGAACCTCCTCACTATGATGCATACTCCACAAACCAAGATAATTGCTAAGATCGTGTAAATAGCAGTGTAGTGGTGTACATCATGTTGAGAGATTTGTACCAAGTTTTCCTGGGCTTTCAGAGTGTCTATCTGTTTCTTGATGTCCTCTAGTTGATTTACATCGGGCATATGTGTGCTGTTGGTAGGTAGTGAGTTGGTAATACTAAAGTTTATCATGTGATTGATCGGTTCTATTTCCTGCACATAGAGCTGTTCTTTTGTGTGTATGTTACTTGAATCATTGCTGTGTGCGTAGATTGTGAAGTTCTCTGTCCTGATTATGCATCCTTGATCCATGCTTAATATTCCAGATTTTTCTAACTGTCCTGCTTTAGCGTAATTTTCGCATAAAATACGTATTGGACATTTCTCGCAGCAAAAATACAAGTATTTGTTTACCTTGTTTATCTCTACCCATTCATTCGTACACGTGCTGACGGTGAGTTTACATTGTCCTGTACTCTGTTCGACTTCACATAAATCATCGTCATTTTTTAGTTGATAGATAGGGCTTCTTGAGTAGCATAGGAAAATGTCAGCTCCGTTGTGTAAACATGTCTTTATCTCTGATTCAGACATGGTTAAATACGATTCCTTTCGCAAATTAATTGCTACGTACTCTGCTGTAGGTATAATTCGAGCCATGCTAGCATTTCCTACGGCTAGAGGTACTGATAAAAGGTGCATGATTTCAAATAAGTCTCGGGTTACCAAGGGGAGTCGTATTTCAAACATTAAATACTCTGTCGTGGTTCTTGCCTTGACCTTAAGTAAACTATATACCTATGTTTTTTAAGCCTGTTTGTATGTCATCGATAGGTAATGAGACATCTTTTGTGAGATGACTTGATATGATGCTCAATGTTTGTTTGAGTTGCTCTGGAGATATAAGATGAAGATTGAATCTGCCATGATAGATATCTGTTATCGTATCTAACAGCGTCGTTTGCATAGTTTGCAGTCGCCTTAACACGTTGCTCGCGGCTATGGCTGCCATGATAAAATCAGAACTCATCATATTTCTCTGAGTTTCAGTTTTCAAACCATGTTCCAAATCGTTAAGCCTGTTGGATAGTTGATTCAGAACCTTGTACTGTTTGCTAATTGAGTCTCCAGTTCTTTTAAGAACATTATACTCCACTTCTATAATTGATGTTTGATTTTTTATGAGTGAAGCCAGATGATCTTCATTGTATTGCAAGGTTAGTATGTCTTGTTGGTATTGTTCTGCGAATCGTTCGTCGAGTACACCGAATAGACTGTTTGTGACGTAACCGACACCGTTGATAAGACCGCGGCGGCGGCGCTTGTCTTGGCGCGTGCTGGAATGTTGGCTCAGTAACAGGTGGTTATAGTATTCTAATTCTGAGTACTCGTGTTGTAATTGTTCTGTTATTATGTCACAGTATGATGTTTTATTTAATTGGTTGCACACTTGATTTAGGTACTTGATATATTTGTTGCATGCTGCTGTTCCTTGCCAATATGGGCTCATGTCATAGTATGAGACTATTTTCCATTCATCCCTTACTAGGCGCATATCAGAAATTTTGTCAAAATAAAGACCTTGTTTGTCTTTTAATCGAGTGATGTTATATGAACTTGACGAGCCGATTATTCCCATAAAAAACAGGAGTAGCGTCAATAATGATATAAAACTGTGACGTGATCTTTTCTCTTGTTTTTTATTAGGAATTTCGTCTAATGTTGCGCTGTTTATTGAGGTGGTTTCTTGTTCAACTTTTCGTTCGTTGACTGGGAGAACTGATAACTTTACGATAGGACGTTTTATTATGCCACCTTTTGTTTTCAACGTGACCACCCTGACGTGGCCGTCAGTTCCAGGATGCAGCTCAATTACGCGACCTAATGCCCACTTGCCGGGCGGTAGATTCACATCATTGATTGTAACCACATCATTAATTTGGATGTTAGGCTGCTGACTTCTCCACTTGCTCCTTGTTGTAAGCTGACTAAGATATTCAGCGCGCCATCGTTTCCAAATATCCTGGACAATTTTTTGAGTGACAAACCATCTTGTTCTCATGTCCGTTTCAGTCTCCATGATAGTCAAATCTTGATTGATGTTGATAAAGCTTGAAGGGGTTAGAAATTCCAGATCATCGGGGTCTTCAGTGAGTGAACACAAAGGTCTTGAATTTAATATTGCTTCAGTTTGTGCTAAAATTGTAGAATACTCTTCAAAAGTCAATCTTTGCTCTCCAATCACTCTCCGTAGGTGGTATTTGACACTTTTAACCGCAGCCTCCCATAGTCCAGCTGCTGTGGGCCATGATGGTGCGTTAAAATGCCATTCCATGCCCATGTCCGTTATTTCCACAATAAAATCTTGATCGAAAGTCCGTGTTATCTGTTGATATTCTTGGGCTAGGATATTACTGGCACCCACAAAGTTTGTGCCATTGTCACAGTAAATATGCCGTGGGGACCCCTTTCTTGCGGCCATTCTGCGTAGCGCAGCCAAAAATGCAGATGATGTAAGGTCCGAGACTAACTCTAAATGAACGAGTTTAGTCACCATACATATAAAGACAGCGATGTATCCTTTTGTGGTCTTGATACCACGGCCCTTGTTAGCCTTTATAAATACATGCCCGGTATAGTCAATACCTGTATGATGGAATGCTTTCGCCACGTTACATCGTTCTGATGGTAGGTCTCCCATTAACTGCGTCATCTTTTTTGGGTTATGTTTGCGGCACGAGATGCATGTATGTAGACGTTTCTTTACGGCCCTGTTTCCGCCAATAATCCAATATTTTTGCCTGATAGTAGCTAGAGTAACTCGAGCTCCGCCATGTAGAGTGAGTTTGTGCGCGTAGTCAATGACTAAATTAGTCAGGATTCCACTGTGTGGTAAAATGATAGGGTGCCTCATGTCTGGGGTGAGATTAGCCTTTTTTAATCTACCACCAACCCTTAAAAGTCCGTCTTCACCTAAGATCGGGTTTAGATTCAATAATTTTCCTTTCATAGGTTTATTTTGCAATTTGTTATTTATTTCCTCGGTGAATTCTGTTTGTTGCACATATTTAATTAACTTGTGTTTTGCTGAATTGATTTCTTGCAGTGTAAGGTAATTTTGATGACTTGTTTGTTTTTGTTTGACACAGTTTATAAATCTGAAGGTCCATGCTAAAACTCTTGTTAGTTTTTGTAGAGAACTATATCTTGTTAATAATTCCCCAAATATGTTAGGTTGACCTTTCTTGATATGGTTCACTTGTTTAGGTATTGAACTTTTTACCTCTTCGTTGGTTGTGAAAGTTTCACCTTGATTCCTCTGGCTGCTGTGTTTTGGTAGCCAAGAAGGTCCTTTCCACCACAAGGAATGCTCTTTCAGCTGAGTAACACTTATCCCGCGGCTGGCACAGTCAGCCGGGTTCTCTGCAGACTTAACATAGCGCCACTGCTCTGGGGAAATTATTTCTGTTATTTGTCGCACCCTGTTTGCGACAAAGGGTTTCCATCGGCCTGGATCTCCTTGAATCCATGCAAGTACTACCATAGAATCGACCCAGCCGTGTATCTTGATATTGTACGGATACATACATTTTTTGACCTTTTCCATCAGTTTTACTAGGAGAAGAGCGCCGCTAAGCTCGAGCCTCGGTAATGTTACTGTTTTTCCTGTTGGAACGAGTCTCGACTTCCCTGCTACTAATGACACTCTAACTTCGTCATTCGTTGTGAGCTTACAGTATATGACGCAAGCGTAGGCCTTGTTAGAAGCGTCACAAAACCCATGTAGCTCTATTTGCTCTTCGTCTTGCTTGGTGCCCAACCAACGTGCTAGTTGGAACTCCTTTATGTTAGACATGTCGTCTCTAATGTCCAACCATTCCTGGATGATGTTATCTGGCAATTTATCATCCCATTGGATTTTTGAAACCCATACTTTCTGAAACAGTAACTTTAACTTGGTAGATACTGGTGACAACCAGCCAAGTGGGTCGTATAACTTGGATATGTCAGAAAGCAGTGTTCGTTTGGTTAATTTATTTCCAATTGGGCCTATTTGTGATTGGAATGTAAATAAATCTTGCTTTGGGTCCCAACGCAGTCCCAAAGTTTTTGTCGATTCTGGTTGTTTAAATTGAAAGTTTTCTTGTTTATGATCTTCCATTGTAGTCTGTAATAAATTTTGTGAATTAGATTTCCATTTCCGTAAGTTAAATCCACCCGCTTTCAATAATCTGATTAAGTCTTGTTTTAGCTGAATGGCAGATTCGAGTGTTTGCGCTCCATGTAACACATCATCCATGTAAAACGATTCTTGTACAACTCTTATAGCTTCACTATCTTGATAGTTCAGCCGTTCATCCTCAGCTAGCTGCTTTAACGTCATCATAGCCAAAAACGGCGCGGCCTTTGTACCGTACGTTATAGTGCAGAGCTGGTAATTTTTAATAAGTGAGTCTGTAGAGTCACGCCAAATAATTTTTTGGAACCTTTGATCTTGTTCTTCTATCCAGATAAAACGAAACATTTTCTCTATATCTGCTGTAAATGCATAGCGAAACTGTCTCCATTTTAGTAACAAGCATTGAAGGTCTTGTTGTAGATTGGGCCCCTTTAGCATTAAATCGTTTAAGCTTTTTCCTGACGTTGTTTTTCTCGAAGCATTAAATACTACACGAAGTGCCGTAGTAGATGACTCATCCCGTAGTACACAATGGTGCGGCAAAAAACAATCAGGTTTCAGGTTACCCATTGATTGTTTCATGTGTCCTAATGACTCATACTCCTTTAGAAATAATTTATATTCTTGTTCGATGTACTTGTTACTATGTAATTTCTTTTCCATCTGATGAAATTGTGCAATGGCTGTGTGCTTCGAAGTTCCTAGTTGTTCCTCAAAATTCTCCTTGAATGGAATCCTGACTACATAAGAACCATCGTCCCGCCTAGTTGTGGTTGATTTATAATAGTTAATACATTGATTGTCTTCCTCTGATAATGTAGGTGATTCGGAGATGTCTTCTATTTCCCAGAACTTTTGTAGTTCATCTACGTGATTTAGAACGACATTACAGTGATAGGTCTGTACGTTCCCACATAAAATCCACCCTAAACGAGTCTGTTGGGCTACGGGAACCGCTTGCTCCGATCTGCTTATCCCGTCCATTATGATATGTGAGTACACGTCAGCCCCTAGTAGAATGTCTACTGGTCGGCTTACATTAAAGTCTATGTCCGACAGTTGTATGCCATCCAGATGGGACCATGTTGGTTTTTTAAATGTATAGCTCGGTAGGTTCTTGATTAGGGTGTTCATTATGACTACTTCTGTTTTAAACGAAAATGTACTGTACAATGATTGGCATGAAATTGTTGCGACCCCTTTGCAGCTGCTTTCCTTGGCTCCAATACCTGATATAATCCCCTTACACCGGTTCCTTGGTAAGGCTAAAACTTGTGCGGCCTTTTCCGATATAAGAGAAACTTGAGAGCCTTGGTCTATCAGAGCTCGCATCTTATGATAAGATCCATCTCCTGCTTGAACCTTAATCAAAGCCGTCGCTAACAAAATTTCTACGCTATTGTTGCCTTGTTGCAACTCAGCGATTTCTTGTTCAGATTTCTGGCCTGCTATTGTAATGTTAACTGACACATTTTCGTAAGCTCCATGTATAAGGGTATTGTGTTTACCCTCGCATTCCCGACAGCATTTTTCTGATGCACAAGGTTGTTTTTTGTGATCAAAAAGACAGTTTTCACATACATGAATTTTCTTAACTGTTTTAAGTTTCTCTTGAGGAGACATATTTAAAAATTTATTACAAAAATACAATCCATGCGATTCTTTGCAAAGTGGACAAATTCTTGTTTTTGTCAAGCTGCTGTTATTTGAGTCAGTTGGTTGACCTCCTTTATGTGCGGGCAAAGATTGCTTTGAATAATTATTAAATTTAGTGAATTTCGAGTTCTGTGAATTGTTTTGTGCATTATTTGCTGATTTAGAATTGTCTTGTTTTTTACGTGCTGATTCCAACGTCGTGAAACGGATTTCTAAGAACGTTAAAAATTCTTCAAGAGTTGGCAATTCCCTGGGGTTCTTCAGAGATTCTAAATAATTAGTGTGAGATTCCGTATCCACTTTTTGAAGTAAAATGTGTACGATTAATGGATCCCAGCTGCTTGTGTCTACTCCGAGGTTTTTTATGGCATTCAAACATTCGCGGGTAGTGTCATGAATTCTCTTGATGTGGGTTACTGAAGCCTGCTGAGTTGTTGGCAAGTTGAGCAAGGTATTAGCGTGTGTAGTAAAAATCAGCCTTAAGTTATTGTACCTATTGTTTAATATTTCCCATGCGACAGAATAATTTTCAGTACTGATTTGTAGATGTTGGATTAATCGCTCTGCTTCTCCTTTCAACTTCCCTTTCAAGAATTGCATCTTCTGAGCATTTGAAATCAGAATATTGCTATGAATGGCTTCAGTAAACAAGTCTTTAAATGATGTCCATTGATTATAGCTACCATTAAAGTTGGGAATTTCCATTTTGGGGGTCCATTTTTCCTTGTGTGAAACAGACCACAGTTTTGAGTTGATGGCTTTCTTCATCTCATTGTATCTAGCTTCATGTTTTGTAAAAGTGATCTCGTAAGCTTCATCCATACCTTCCAGCTCGCTGTCTAGTTCCAAATGTAATGAATCTATTGTTGACCACCGAGACTGCAGAGTACGTAGCGCGTCTTCTAACTCCCATTTTTGGGAGATGACATTAAGATCAATACCTGATATTGTGCGAAGGAAAGCTCGAAAGTTGCTAGCTTGTCGCTTGAGCATGTCATCCAGCTTGCTAGGTGAACCTGAAGAAGTCTGTTGGACTGCCGACGCCTGAGGTGTGTCCTCTTGATTGGACACCTGATCCGTGTGTTCAGACAGATGCGGCCGGCTTGTCCCCTCTTGCTGAGACCCCCCTGGCTTCTGAGCGCCAGAAATCGTAGGTTCACCTACCTTCGCCCGTTTTGTGAAAACTTGGTACTGTTCGGTAATGAGTGCCTTTGTTGATTGGTACACCTCATTTGCTTTTCCGAACTCGTTATTGATAAAATACGGAAGAGCCCTGCTGCCCTCCGTACTGAGACGATCATGATTGTACTTATAGTCCGACCAATACGCCTCGAGAGTCTCCAATCGCCTCTTGAAGTAATCGCTGGAAGACTTACGTTCGGCGGAGTCTTTCTTCAAGTTAATGGCTATCTTGGTCATAGCCCCATACAGCTCCTGCTGATTCTCCAAGATAGACTCCATGATTGCTGCGTGTGGAGTGATTTAAAGAAAATGAAACGATCTTACTTGTTGGCTCGTAGATTTTCTGCTTACTTTCTCCTTCGTACTGCAATCTTTGTATTTAATCACTGATTGATAGTATTACTTGCTAACTATCACACACTGATAAACTTGATAGTCACTGGTTTTGTATACGCGGTCAAAGTTCACACTACGTGGAAATTACGACGCGTATAGTCTCTTATCGAAGGACCAAATAGATGTACGGTATCTTGTGAACCAATACAACTAGATTGTTAAAAATGATAAATGCTCTTGTTTAGCAGTAAAAAGATTATATTGTTAATGAGTGAACTGTAAACTTGATGATAATGATGATGGCGAGAACGCGCGCCCTTGGTGGCAAAATGCGGACTGATTGTTAGGATAATAAATTGAATTAAAATAAATGTTAAATGCTTGGAACTGGGTCACACGCGCTGCGCTTTCTGCTGAGCCAGGAAAATGGACGGTTGCTTGTACCGTACACCCATTACCATTTCAGCTTGCTAATTCTAAGAGTTTGGTTCTTTTACAAGTAATTTCTCGTTTCGGACGTTGACATGTAGTGAAACTCCGAGTATGGCTCTTTTCATAGCCCACTGTGTGAAGATGTCATGTTATCATCTATAGAACTGTTCTACTTGATTATTTTAGATTTATGTGGATTTATGTAGGTAGTCGCATAATGTTTTGACAATCTCACTTTCCATACAGCTCCCTAGCTGAATATATGGTTATCATTTAAATAATGAAAATGATAATCTGGACTTAACAGAAGGCATTCAAAGAATAACTAAAGTCATTGTACTCTGTACTCAGACATCGATCAATAAGGGTCTGCCTAGACAGCTAAAATCATTAAATCAACATCCCAAAGATTGTTGGTAATTTAATATGATAAGATAATATTATTCCATCGTCACCCGAATACTTGTCTTTTTTGTGTGACATATTTTTTGATGTCTAACAAAGTCTTACTAACATATTATATGGATCAAGTTGTCTGAAATAAATGATTTTCTTATCTTATCTTGACTCACTCAGTCGTTCTGTTTTTTATAAGGTATATAATTGTATTAATTATTTTATTTCATTTCAAGCATACATTAATAAATAAATAAATACTGCTGGACATATTCACACAACATCATCTAGCCCCAAAGTAAGCAGAGCTTGTGTTATGGGAACTACATGACTGATATACTACTTTACTTATATACATTTTTTTTTGTAAATACATACTTATTATAGATAGAAAACTCCCAGATCCGAGACAAATATTTGCAGATGCAAACATGATTCATGAAGCTAGTTTTTAGCTGTGAGCTATAATTTGACCAATTTGTGCATGGGAGGGCTGATTATACTTTTATATGGAACATTTTCTTTCAAAGATTAGTAAGAAATTTGAAACTGTCACTTCAGTTTGCATAAAAATCTGTATTTAACTAGAATCACCGATGATAATTATCAGATTTGTTTGTGTTCCCTTATTTAACTACGCTTTTATAACTGAAAGGGCAGCAGTAAGTACCGGTTAGTGGACAGGGCACTAACCTAGTTAAAATCTTACCTGGAGGTGTATCAATAATTAAAAAGTCCAACTCCTGCCAGTAAACATCTTCCAAGAACTGTTTGATCATTGAAGTCTTCTTAGGCCCTCTCCACACCACAGCATCATTCCTGGAGTTCAACAGGAATGCAATGGACATCACCCCGAGTCTCTGCTCCTTGTCTGTGTAAACAGGTACCCAGCCATCTGGACCTTGGTGCACATTCTGACTCTCAAGATTCAGCATGTAAGGGATGCTTGGTCCACATAAATCTATGTCTAGTAAACCAACCTGGAAGACTGCAAATGTATTTATAACATGTAAAATAAAATGGAAAAAATGAATAAATAATACTGGACATTTTTCACACAGTTGTGGGAAGCAGGGTATGGAGGTGTCCCAAGATTGTTTGTCTGGAATTCTTTTTTTTATATTTATTCACTAACTAAAATAAAGTAATTTTAATATAATCTATGCACTAAACACAAATTAGAAAATATTTTTATATAGCATTACTTAGCAGCAGTGATAGGTTGTTCCTATGTTACGGACTGCTAAGTATTTATTTCCTCCTAATTTCTTTGAAGTGGAAGTGCTTATAGGCGAATGATGATAATAAGCTACAATAGAGCATAGAAGAATTTTAACGATGAAAGTGGGACTGTAAATTTGAAATAATGGTATGTGACCTACCTAGGTTACTAAAAAAATAATGATATTAAATATTCAGTAAATCACTTTCAATCAATCTAACTTTGTTGAAAACCAACTTACTTTAAAACCTCTTTCTTTTAGTGTAAGGGCCAGCTGTGTGCTAACAGTGGACTTTCCGACACCACCCTTGCCGGAAAGAATTAATATCACACGTTTTACTTGATCCAGCATCTTGTTTATAATATCTAAGAAAATTGAAAAAGCAAATATCTAGTAATAAGAAGTAAACAAATTTTAATCTGTGTCCATCACGCACGTCTGCACATTGGTAACGTTGGTATAGCGCTTGTCATTATCAATATTTATGGCTTCTGTGGTTAGGGTTGCCACAATTTCGCCAATGTTGTGTCGCAAATTAAAAAAAAAAAGGCGATGGAGAGGAGTTTATGTACCGAAATTTGGTCGATTTAAAATAGAGGGAGACCTGAACAGTTTTTAACTATAAGTTGCCAGAATTGATATCTATTTAGAAAAGCCATAATTAAGAAGTTGACTTTCTATTTTTGTATTATCTAATGTTGAATTCAACTACTTACTTGCGAACTACTTAATTGGTTGGTCAGAAACGGATCAAGCAAGTATCGGATTTCTAGGAAACTTTTAAGCGCGTTCCCACTAGGGTCACGTTTGACTCATTGAGGACCACAGACTAGTTATTAGGAATACTATGTAAATGAGAAAAGCTGCGCTGGAGTCTGGTCGTAAAGTGAAAGTCTCTGGGAAAGACAGCCTCCAAGTATGCGCGGGCAATTTCAGAGATATGTGTTCTGGCCTAAGATTAAACAATAGGTATAATACATCTACAATAGTCAGTCACCAGGCAGTCTCCTCCCCACATCATGGTACTCGAAGGATTCCCTGATACCCACAATACAGGAAATCCACAACACCCAGACCCGGATCCGGTGTTTGTTTGTATGTTACCATTTATCTCGAAAATAGCAAAACTGATTGTAATGCGTTTTTTCACAACAGTTTTGTATGACTTAAAGAGGGATTAATAAATTGGTTTTATCGCTACAAGTCACTGGGAGGCGTTGCAATCCAGCGTTTTATGTATGTATGTTTGATTGTTTTTTTTATCAAAAAAATTGTTTAACGATAGTTGCCGAACCGTTTCTACTTACGTATTTCAAGACAGATGACTGGACAATTATTAAGTTGCTAAGGTGTGCGCGTCCGTCCGGCTACTTATAAGAGCGGTCCGCTTAGCACCGTGTAAACTAGCCATTAAGTTGTGCGTGCATACTTTCCGGCTGTCTCTCTGCCTGCCTGGCTGCATGTAAACTGGCATTACGCTTGCGCGCTGTGTTCTGCTGGTGCTGGCACACATGCACAGAGGCCAACAGTGGCGCCACTATCACCCAGTGACAAATAGTGTTAACTCAAGTCATAACTTTTTCAGTTTTGTAAAGATATTTGCGGAGGCGGCTGTGTTGTTACTTTCTGATTACCTTAGATCTTGGAAATGTAAATTTATCATTTTTGCTTGATTTATTTGTAATTTTATCACTTAATCAATTCATCATTTAATTTGCTGTTGATTGTAATTGTTGAACAAAGTGAACAAGTTGTGTGCGTGATATTTTGTTTTTCGTTGTGCTTGTGCAAGGATTTGCCCCAGCAGCGGCTCCTGATTTTCAACATTTCGGAGTGTTTATGAGGTATCTGTGTATATTTAGTTTTTTTGTGACTGAGCAAGATGTAATTTTAGCCATAATTTCTTTGTATACTTTGTAATCAAGTAAACGAGTCACAGCGCTAACGCGTCTAAAGTCTAAAGAATATTGTGGGCATGCGGGTGTTTTATCAGCCGACCCACCCCTTGTTTGGTCGAGGGGTTCATACGAGTAATGGTTTGCGTGCAAAATGTCTTAATCTATTGAAGGGATCTGAGTTTTAGAATAAAATAATGTCCTATAAATTTTTCCATTAAGGACTATATTTATTAGAAAGATTTATTAATATTATTCTAATAAGGTACTATTTCTAAGTCTGTCAGGAGAGCCTCTTAGATCAGTTTGGTTTTATAACAGTCCACTGTCTTTATTAATTTCAGCATCATTCAAAGTTACCTTATTGATTCTATGATTACCTCAGCGTGACTTAATAATGTATTAGAATGTATTGCTGTTTTTGCAATATTTTGTACACTCAAGAATGGTTCTTAGATAGGTTACATCTCCAGAGAGTGCTGCAATTAATTAAAAAACAACTTATAAAAAGGCATACTATAAAATATCTGATTATTTAGATGATAATAACTCTTGGAATTCAAAATGCTCCAACTCGTTGTTTTGTAAAAGGATAATTAAAAAGAATAACCAGCCTTGTTTTGTTGCCTTTCCTGGCTTGGTCGCGGAAGAACAGTCAGTAGATAAAACCGATGTTTCAAAGTGATCCTTGTCATTTTAATTTTAAAATGACATTGACAAGTGTTAAAATATTAAATTATCTTGCATTGAAATTTATTTATATGATTTGTCCTAATGACAGTCTCGGCACAGTCACAATCTGTTTTAATATACAGTGCAAAATACATTTATTTATCACTAAGTAGGTAGAAATTATAACATTCTAGAGGTCCCCAGGGGTCTGCTAATTATTACTTGTTATTTGGAAATGGATTCTGCAGTATTAACAGTTTTTTCACCAGCAATGTGTCTAGGAGCTGATCTATTACATATATTCTTTTCCGTTGCATAGGAGCTTCTTCAAATGCTAGCAATTAGTCACCATTGATTAAATTAGCCCATTAGTCTGACTCTAACTTAAACTCCTGAGACCCATGGGAATTCCACCTGTTATGTTGTCATGGAGTCTCTCAAGATCATCATGTGTGTGCAGGTTCCGTCTTTGTTGAGGGACAAATGTTTGTATATTCTGCAAATGTTTGTTCCTGGTCTGGGTGTTGCGGTGCCACAGGACTCATAGTTCCTTATACCCATGACAGGGAATCCTAGTGTGAGGCTAGTTGGGTGTTTATTTTTTTTATATTTATTTTTAAACCAATATTAATGAATGTTTGCACATTTTCAAATTTATGTTTTGTTTAATATAATGTTGTTATATTTTATATATGTGCTTGAAAATAAAAAAAAATTAAATTAAAATACAAATACCAACCAGCCAGTCCTTTTCAATATTGTTCATATGCCATCTATTTGGTATTCCGAACATGATTATTGCATGTGCAACTTGATTATGAGCCATTGATGTCTCTCATCTGATCGTGATTAATATTCAGATAATGACTTCTATATTGTGTCTTCATAAAACATCTTGACTCTACACTAGGATTCCATGTTGTAGGTATCAGGAACTATAATATAAGTACCCGGGTACCACAACATCCAGACTGGGAACAAAATATTGAATGCAGGATAAATAAAGCTGACATTTTCACACATCATCATTTAGCCCCAAACTAAACAGAGCTTGTATTATGGGAACTATATGACTACTTATATACTTTTTTTGTAAATACATATATATTATACTTAGAAAACACCCAGACCTGATACAAAGATTTGCAGATCATTTGTCTAGCGGCAGAAATCGAAACCTTCTGAGCCTCAGGTGGGCCTTTTTTATATGATTTTAAACAGAGCATGAAAACATTTTTCCTGTATCATTGATAGGCTTCATCATCATCATCAATCAGCCTATAGAAGTCCACTAATGGACATGAACTGGCCACTCTACAAAGAGAGCTTTGTGAACTTAAAAAGTGCCATGACAAAAGATCTTAAGCCACTTCCATGTAACGCTTTCCCGTAACGTTGTCTTTTAAGATGTCATTGATTAAGTTAGGGACGCAGGCCCTATCTTATCGGGTTCATGTTCGCTATTCAAGAACCTTTCTTTCCCAGCGATTGTCGGTTCTTCTAGCTAAATGGCCTGCATATTAATCAAATGTACAGACTACTTACCACTAACGAATAACAACTAAAACTAATTTGTTTTCTATATATTTTCTCGTTTTGGATAAAAAAAAATAGTTTTCTATAGATTTTCTCGGTTTTCTCTTTTATTTTACCACGAATTTTCCTTAAAACCTATTTTATCTGTTAAGAACATCATAGGTCTACACTAATGCAAGTTAGTCCAAGCGATAAGTAATAATTTTAGAATTACGTCACCGACGACAAAAACAACCGAAAATAACTCGTCGGCGTCGGAGGGTTTAAAAATAGGTACCATTTAGTAGGTACGATTCTTCATTCAGAGTTAATTAGTGGGAACCCCAAGGCCGAAGTAACCCCAAAATAAGTAAAGAAGGGGAGGTTATTGCTTCTGGTGACTCATGCGACGGGTTGGATCAATGCATGCTATCTCAATGCAGGTTTGAATTTCAAAAATCATTATAGTCCTAAATAGTAGGTTGTAGAATATTATTACGACTGTACCACGTAGTTTACTATTCTCCTGCTGACACGGTGGGTGGTCGCGAACTTTGCTCATGAGGAAGGACCTCTAAACGGTCAACGAAACGTCAGCAGGAGAATAGTAAAGTACGTGGTAAAGTCGTAATAATATTCTAAAATGATACCACGATAATTTTAATTCCAATAGTAGGTTGGTTGGGAATTATACACATTCGTTTCGTGACTCACTGACTGACTGACAATCTACGTTCAGCCTAACCCGTAAGTTGATTAATTCGGGCCTTATAAAGATTTTTAAACAGTGTTGATCAACAAAACACTATTTTGTCTCTTTCTGATAAATGTTATTTCAAACTCACCAGATGAAAATAATAAATATTAATAATAATAATAGATCAAATAAATAAATAATGCTTAACTAAACAGCTGTTTGGCTAAGCATTCATAAAAGCCCGCGCAAACTGGCGCGGTCACGGCGCGTGGCGACGGTGGCGGCGGCGGTGGCGTACATTAACGCCAACTTTGACAACACTTTGATAGCAACCGCCATGCCACTGCGAAAGTTTGATTGGGCCATTATGAGAATTTTTAAACAGCTGTTTCATTTTACTCGTGAATTTAAAATGACATATCAGCAAGAGCCAAACTAGTTTTATTTAATGGAACCAAATAGAAAAGAGTAAACTTTTATTTGGCATAAACTATGAAAAGATATATAGATATAGATAGGCCGACAGCTAATAGTACAGGTTGGTACCTACAATCTAAAACAATACCAACAATATTGTTCGGCTCATTTTTGAAAAGGTATGTCTGTATCAAAATGATGTTAGCATGTATTATGTTGAATGTGTTTCCATCACACAACGCTCAACCAAATATATTAATTTACTACCAATGTTCATAATCAACATTTTTTGATCAGTTGTTTAAAAATCTTTATAAGCAAGGCCCAAAGTCTCGAGGATCGTACTATAATCTTGTTTTTGTGAAGCGCGTTGTTGCATAGTACGTACGAGGTACCTGTTTTTATTGATTTACTAGGTACGGTAGCAGTATTTATAAACGGCTTGTGTTTTAGAGGGCATGCTAACCCTGTCAGTCTCAGCTTTAACAGTTGCATGTCAATCTTTAAGATGAGACGTATTGACTCCGACACATGGGCTATCTATGTCTACCAGTGATCTTACCATTTCATGACGAACTAGTTTATGACCCGTATTCTGGTATGAATCTCAAACTGTGATTGAAAGTAAATATTTTTTTTGTCAAAGAATCGCTTACTAATGCAGGCCAAATGGATCTTTTTGCTGATGTGATTTTGACCTGTAACATATATTAGGTAGGTGGTTTTGCTCACAGAAGTGGTAACGGTGAGTCAATTGAATGTTGCATCATAAAATTTGTATGTTTAAGGTGGAAAGGTCATTCGTTTTATCTGTCTGCTAGTAAACAATGGATTGTTTGTTTTGTAAAAACTGTTTTTTTTTCAAGTCGTCATTCTCTGAAGTACTGTAAACACGCACAGATTTGTACATATCTATATGTGCAACTTTTCATTTTTTTTTAAAGAATGAAAAACTTTACTTTTAGGCAGTTAGCACAGAAGAGCTTTGTACAAGTAACTACCGGCCACTCTTCCATATCGTTTTCATATCTCGTTTGTTGGCGCTACGTCGCTTAAAAACTCCATATTAGACAAATTGAGGTAGAAATGATTTGTCAATTTTAGTTATTTGTTCTGATAATAGGTAACCATTAATACAGTAAGTCATTTACTAGCTACACCACAAACTGAACATCGCTAGATCTCGGTCAGGGGGAACTACTAGTGAATATAGCTAGCCTAGGTCAGTCAACTAGCTTCGTTGGTCTGTTAAGAAGAAATGAAAGACTAGCGTCCTAAAATTAACTCAGTTACCGATGTGTAATTAAAATAATCAATTAACAGTTAACAGACGCGCACAGTCTTGATCCCACACTAGGATCCCCTGTGTCCTGGGTAACTACGAGTATCACATTACCCACGATTTAACTAAACATTAATCATAGGCTGATTACTATCCGACTGGTAGGTTGTAAACTAACCTTGGCCTTTCAGATCAACCCAGTCTAACTTGACATTATGCTAATCCTACCTTATTAGGTTTATTAATATAAAGCTGTAGGGTTTTTCTTTTTTGTTTGAACGCACTTATCTCAGGAACTACCAGTTAGATTTCAAAAAAGGCTATTTAACATCACGCTACGACCCTTAGAAGTCTAGAAAGTAATAGCGCGGACGAGCAATGCGACGCGGTGGGGCTAGGGCCGAGGGTGGCCGTTGACAAAATAAAAACGACTCGCATTTCAACAAAATTACAAAACCTCTTAATCCTTTAACCGGTGCATTAAAAGCAGAACCGTTTAAGACTTTTGAGCTCGAAACTCGTTGCGTAAAAACTAAATGCCGACGTTATGAAACTGCAAATAGGGAAAAACTGGGACTTAATTTTAATTTTTGTCGCGAAATTTGACTTCATTTTGCAGGAAATACGGAGTTGCGGGAGCAGGGATTTACGCGAGATGTAGATATAATTGCATGCTTATGGGCGAACTGCTAGGAAATACATTTCGGGAGATGTGACTCTCAAAATTATTTATATTAGGTTGGGGAAAAAGTCTTTTCGCATTATTGTATGTATGAACTTGTAATAAAATATCTTTGGCTATACTATTTGTATCTAGCTGGTTTTGGTATCATTAAAAGTTTAAATTTTAAAGAAGATAATTCCAAATTCAAATTAGGAAAATGTGTGATTTTTATTTGTTTTTCGTACTGTTAAGATGAGTGAATCTAATGAAAAAATTCGATACATTTTAAAATTTTACTACAAAAAAGGTAAAAATGCAACGCAAGCCGCGAAAAAAATTTGCGATGTTTATGGACCTAGTGCAGTGTCTGTGAGAGTAGCACAAATTTGGTTTAAGCGTTTTCAATCCGGAAATTTTGATGTCAAAGATGCACGTCGCTCTGGTCGCCCTATTACGGATAAAATGGATGCCATTTTTGAAAAAGTGGAGCAAGATCGGCATATCAGTAGTTACGACGTAGCTGAAGAACTGGGAATTGACCACAAAACAGTTTTGGCGCATTTGAAAAAAACTGGGTACACAAAAAAGCTCGATATTTGGGTATCTCACGAGCTCACTGAAAGAAACCTAATGAACCGTGTTCTCATTTGTGATTCTTTATTATGACGTAATGAAACCGAACCATTTTTGAAGAAATTTTTGACCATTTTTGACCTCACACATCTTTAGCCACTCAGCAAAAATTAAGAGAGTTTGGCTGGGATGTGTTAATGCATCCGCCGTATAGTCCTGACCTTGCACCTTCAGATTTCCACCTGTTTCGGTCTCTTCAGAATTCTTTAGGCAGTGTCAGGTTAACATCACGAGAGGACTGCCAAAACCACTTGTCGCGGTATTTTGAACAGAAGCCCCAAAGTTTTTATAGCAATGGGATCATGTCCCTGCCTACAAAATGGCAAAAAGTTATCGAACAAAATGGTACCTACATACTTTAGTTAAATGTAAATAAACTATATTAAAAAATGTTTTGAATTTTCTTAAAAAATGCGAAGAAACTTTTTCCCCAACCTATTATATGCGTGCTGCAGTTAAACTGATTTTTACATGCTTACTTATAAATAGCATTATAAAGATTCGGAAACAATTAATGTACTAAATTTAACCCTACTATGTTATATTTTAAAATCTATACATGAGAGGAATAAATATGAATATGAACAATGTTTTAACTCCTTTCTTCACTTGTAACTAACAAACAATGTTATCAAATTTTGGAAGTCAATTTTAACCTACTTCTAATTGTCGTATCGAAATAAAACTTTGTATGTAAATGTAGTTCGGATGACAATACCATAATTTGGTATCTTGGAGCTGATCTGATGATGGAGCCAGATAGTGGAACTCTTCAGTGGCTACTACTACTACTAGTAAACCCCTCGAGTTTTAGCTCATATAATTCGTTATGATGATTCTAATAGATTTCACTTGGTGTCAAGGGTCTGATGATGGCGCCAGGTAGTGGATAGTGGAAGTCGTTTTTATAATTTATGAAAATTATTGTTCATAGTTTATTTATGAATGCGTGATAAAAGCGTGTTATGTAGTTTTTTAACTACACATTTTATTTGTTTTGTTTTCTTCTGTTTAATTTGAAAAGCCGCAAACAGTGTCATCATGAATGAAACAGATAATCTTGGACCACCTCTATTCACCGCCTTTCTGCAACCATCCATGTCATCGGTCCATTGGGTACAAGGGCCCTTCTTGACTGCGTCGATCGGTTCGTATTCGCCATTCGATAATGTTTTTCCCCAGCGGTTGTCGGTTCTGTTTGGCCTGCCCATTGCCACTTCGTTTGTATTTGTTGTTTTATTGATTAAACCATTATGAAACTTTGGCCGTATAAAGTTGATTGAACTCATCATGGCTCGTCGTAAACAAGATCAGAGTAATAATTCTATACCAAGGGAAGTGCATTGCTAGCCCACTCCGTACAAACGAAGTTTTTCTCCGACCCTTATTTCTTCTATAGGATGATGATGTGAATAAATTGAATTGTATATGACTATGAGGTCCTCTTATCCTATTTTGGGCAATGATGCTTAAAAACCTTGCATAAATAACTAATTTTACAAAACAAAAATTTCGTGTTCTACAAGTTTCTCAAAAATTTTTTGCAATGACGCAAAATAAAAAAAAAACTATAAAAAAAAACTTCGCGTTAAGGCGCATTCCCATTTCAAATTAAAAGTCAATTTAGTTTGTAAGTATTGGACGTTTGAGCGGGGTTGCGATCACATCCTCTGTGAGGTAACTAGGTCGTAATACTGGAAACATTTCTCATTCTTAGAAACAAACACGGAACCCTTGTTTCAACTGGTTTAGCATAATATGGTACTAAGCAGCCAAACGCCGTAAATCAATTGAATACGACTTGGGTATAGACCCATAGGGGACGAATGCTGTGTTATCAGTTGCTATCCGGTTTAGATTAGGGTTTAGGGGATCTCTCCTCGGATCAAACGTACAGAATAAAGCTATACTCATTCTTGGAGATCAAACTTCCTCTCTTCTCTGTCGCATTCTTCATTACTGAAGGTCGTGCTCATTCTGAGAAGCTTTCGTCGGGGTATTGACTAGTTGGTTGTATTATCTTCGGCTTGACTCATAGCGCGGCTCGGCGGTGACAGGGAAGATCGGTTTGTTGTAATGGAACAAGTGGACAGGAAAAGACAGACCTTTTCCTGTCCACTTATTCCACTACAAGAAATCTTTCAAGCCTATCTGGCTGTCTTCAAACTACAAAAAACTGAGCATTCACTGGCAGCAGATGGTAGACAACCTAGTCTCGATGTTCAGTTGTCCCCCCCCCACGTTGCTAAGCTCTATGCTCACTCTGCCCTAGACTCTAGAGTACTGACCGACGTCACTTAACCAAGGGGACCCTACCCTAGCTACGTCTCTGCAGTGGGTGGCTCTGCGTTTAATTTACGAGACAATTTGTCGGGTCCCTAACGACTCGCGCGAATTGGGGTAGTGTTTCTTTGTAATATTTTGTTATCTGTAACGAATTGGCCGTAGCAAACCTATATCTATTCAAATTACATTATGATAATGTGTCTGGATATCTTGCCACGTAGTCTTTTAATAATGTAATATTGCTATCAAACCTCTTGGACAGGACTTGGTACAAACAACTACAACATCTTCCTACGACTTCCTATCATTGTACGTCATTCAATAGTTTATGAGGGATTCGAGTAGTACTTAAAGCGTAAGTCCCTTGTTTGTAATTAAATTTCCTGGCATTGTTTTTACATCTCTAGGTACCTACATCGGTCAGAAGACTGATAAAATAATATGTAGGACAAATTGTCATGTAGAATGAATATCATATTTATGGCCTGTAGTTCGGTCGGTCAGTACTTTATATGAAAAGTAAAATATCGTGACTTGCGCTGCGATAAAACTGGGACATGGTCGTTTCAATTTCATTGTATCTGAATTCTATTCGGTTCATTGTTTCCTTTAAAAACTATTACCAATATCATAGTTTTATTATATTGGTTGATTATAGTTTATACCGTACAAGAGAGCATACGATCAAGATTTTATTAAATAGACCTTAATTATTATTATCATTATAGAATTGGCGTTCTTTATATACAGTATCCAGCGATTCAGAATGACTATTCAGTCAAATCCATAATGCATCGACAGTAGAATAGTCCATTGAAGACGTTGGCTTTTCAAACTCTTGAACTGAAAGCTTTTTAGTCTGTGATATTAGTTACGCTTGAATGCGTCTGGCATCGTTTAACACTCGTCAATTACTTATTTTTTGCATTGATATTATTCCTAGTTTATTATCCCTTCCTCCTTAATAGTTATTG
Organism: Perizoma affinitatum; assembly: GCA_961405105.1. Classification (NCBI taxonomy): domain Eukaryota; kingdom Metazoa; phylum Arthropoda; class Insecta; order Lepidoptera; family Geometridae; genus Perizoma; species Perizoma affinitatum. The sequence goes on along the minus strand of OY560199.1, from coordinate 2,364,392 downwards.
TATATAATTGTTTAATTTCGTTTGCATTAACCTTTGACAGATCTTGAGTTCATGCAGTGTTGTTCAAGATCTTTGGTTCATGCCCATTGACAGATTTCTATAAAAGTTAATATTTGCTAAAATGTTTGTGATTGGTGGCGTTACAACCCATCAAAGAACAATCCTTGAAGTCATACAAATCGATTACAAAAAGTCACTACGTCATGCCTAGCTAGGTATCTGCTTACGCTTTTTGTGTTTAGTAAAGACGGTCATAAGACTCGCTCAAGTATTTGTATGCTTAGTACAGACCAGCGAAAAAGCATTCTACATAAAACTTGCTGTTATTCATAATCAATTAATTTATAGTAGGTAATATCGTAGGAACTTATGAATAACATCCAAAGTGCGAACTGTGTTTCCTTATCAAATTCTACATTGTGCCAGTGGTCTGTGGGCGGCTGTGCATCCGGCAACTAGATAAAATAGATCACAACAGTACCTAACATACACATATACAAAGTAACCATTTTACTTCCCAGAGTAGGTATATTACATATAAAAAAAAACACACTTGGCATACAATGTGAACGACTTCCGGGCAAAAGCTAGACCAAAAGGAATAAATAGTAGTAGCAGAGCTGACTGAAAGAGCTGGTCCGGGGAATTACTACCACCATACCTATCTCTGCCGCCAAGCAGAAGGGTTATGGGTGCCGGTGAAATTACAGGCACATAAGACTTTTCACCCGTTATGTCTCGGCAACGCGCAAGTGCAATACCTCTGGAATTGCAAGCGTCCATAGGTTACGGTAACCGCTTTCAAACATGTTGGCCGTATACTTGTTTGCCAATTTGGTTAAAAAAAAACTGCGATACGTATTCATTTGTATGTACTGCCTTTGATGTTCTAGATATTTCTAGGCATTTAATTAGTTCCTTCATCGTAAGCATTTATATCTAAAATAACCTTATGGCCCTATTATTTAAAAACAGTCTTAAATTATTAATCTTCAATTTAGGAATTGAATAAGAATATAATTAAAATAACTTTATTTACAAAAAAAAACGGAATGAACAATATTTGAAAACCTCTCAGGCCCGCCTGCCACGCAGTAGGTTGCGGGTTCGATTCCTGCCGCGGGACAAATGTTTGTAAGATCCGCAAATATTTGTCTCGGATCTGGGTGTTCTATGTATGATAAGTATGTATTTACAAACAAAATTATATAAGTAGTATATCAGTCATGTAGTTCTCATAATACAAGCTCTGCTTAGTTTGGGGCTAGATGATGATGCGTGAAAAATGACCAGCATTATTATTATTATTATTTAATATGTTGTTTAAGTTTTTGTTGTTAATTTACTGTTAACCAACTAGTAGGTACAATTAAAGTCTTTGGGTATGTATGATTCTCGTTCTTGAATTTCTGATTCATAATTTCACTCCGTAAACATTCATAATTTCAGCTTTGCACCAGTATTCATATATCTTGAGCTTTATCTCTACCATTTCATAAACGCCATCTCTAAATGAATTCCTTCTGTCATATAATTCATCAAGGTGTTAGTACCGGTTGATGAATCTGCTGGCCGTCGACCGTGTAATTGCTGTAATCATATTATCTAGTGTTGTGTTACATTACGTTCATTCACCGCATCGGATTGCTGACGCTCCGGGCGATTGAGTTACCCCGTGGTAAATGGAAATCAGGATTCAATTTGGAGTCTTTCTGTGTTACAGTATTTTGAAGTTCAAAATATTCATTAAAGGAGGGCAAACAGGAATCATTTGTTAAAAGCTTCATGGAAGTCAAGGGTTGGTCTATAATAATTGTTTCTTGAGTTATTTTTTACCTGATACGACAGCAGCCCGTATATGCGTTTGTCGTAAGAGGTTGTTTGTATCTTCCAAACGGCTTATGGGATTGTAATGCGGTCATTTTCGCAATATTTTTGATAAATTTTATAATATAGGTATGTCTTCTTGAGAGTTATTATGTACAAGGTTATATTACCGTTGGATATTTTGTTCTGAAGTAAAACTTGTATTATATATAAGTCGATACCCACCGATTGTTTAATTACGTAAGTAAACAGGAAACGCTGAACAAACCAACTCCTCGATCGGAAGTGAGTGCATTGTATCCCAGATCCCGTATTAAAAGGAGCCGATACCCAAATACGTGACATTGGCTACCCCGCTTAGTAAGGTGTGCAGGAAGTATAGTCTTGATGTTAACTGCTTGGTCGATGAAGGAATTTTAAAATGTTCATATGACGTTACATTAAGTTTATTTTAAACTAGCCTGTACCCACGACTTATCGTGTGGTACCCAAATGACGAACTATACCTGTTCCAAATTTCAATCAGATCGATTCAGGCGTTAAAAACATTCGAACTCGAATGCGAATTCCCATTATGAGTGGGATGTGCCGTATCAGAATATCCTACAGGTTTACTGTTTTCAGTGCTAAAACTTGTATTGCTGATTTGACATGAATTCTTTATTGGAAGCTGTTTTTTTCTGGTCACCCTGGCAGAGTTATGGAGTGGTGGTGGTGGTATAAAACTGGTGTGAAAATATTTAATTCGAAGACAAATTTTTCATTAATTCTTAAATATTCTACTTAATCCAGCAAATAAATTTATTGTTTTATTTAGATGCGCCAAACATTCTATCTTATAATATGAGAAAGTGCTCAGATTGCATGACCCTGTAGATTATGCAGGACACTAGTTTTTCAAATCCAATAAATAATGATCTAAGCAAAAGAAGACACTGAAAAAAAAATATAAATTTAATACTTGTCTCATTCGTATTGTTTGCCATGTTTTGTTCTAGTTTTACTTATTAATGATGACGCATCATAAATATTATGCGTCATTCACAACAAATGCGTCAAGACATATATATGTATTGTTGCTGAATTTGAGATGTAAAGGAAATAAGTAATTCTGTATAGAATTATTCGTCAACAGGAAAATACCCTGTATGATCTCATTTCTTATACATTCCAGATTAACTACCTAAAATATTACATAATTAAGGGTGTTACTACCATGATTTCAACATTCAGAACACGAAACTGCATGGCATTAAGTATGTGCGTATTAGTTATTAGATACTGCTACGGCTTTGCCCGCGTGGTACCTGAATAAAAAGTAGCCGATGGAAAGTAGAAGTCCGAAATAAAACGTTTATGTAATATTTTAGGTAGTTTAATAGTCATTACATACTATTATTTATCTATCTATATTTATACTTATAACGGGGCGGAAGTCAAAACCATACACTGCTTGCCAAATCGTAAATCGAACTTTTTTTTATTATTTTAGGGTAGACTATAGTCATAATGTAGGACCGTACTGACTCATTTTTCATAACCTTTTTTTCATCCGTGAACATTTTATATATTTGTTTTTTGTTATACATATAATTTAAAGTAAATTTTATCATCGATGTACTTTGATGCACCTGAATGAATAGGTCTAAAATCGTACTTGACCGTCATTTTCATTTGGAAATCCAACCGGGCGGCATAGCGAGGTGGCGGCTCGATTCGATTCAATACTTTTCTATCGATACCAAGTAAATATCGAAATAATTAATTCGATACCAAAATTACTTGGTATCGAAACAAAAGTATCGAGTACTTACTTGCATCGGATCATCCCTACCTACGTTGCAAAATTGGTCTCCACGAAATGCTCTTTTTGTAAAGGGATAATAGTCTATATCCACCCCGAAGGTCTATTCTAAATATTGGTAAAATAATAAAAAAATCTGTTGAGTAGTTTTGGAGTTTACCTCCTTCATCCAAACTTACAAACTTTATCTTTTTATAATCCGACAACCTCTATGGTGCAGTGGCTTCGCCTGAGACGCAGAATATTGCGGATTCGATTCCCGCCGTGGAACAAACGTTTGTGTAATCTGCAATTATTTGTCTCGGGTCTAGGTATTTTCTATGTATTTACAAAAAAAAAGTATTTAAAAGTATTAGTCATGTTTTTCATAACACAAGCCCTGCTTAGTTTTGGGCTAGATGATGCTGTGTAAAAATTACCAGCATTATTATTATATAGCAGTATAATAATATTACTTACTGTACTGTATAGATTTAATAATGCAACAACAATAGGTCAACTTTTACATACGAATAATTCAAACCAAACTCGAGACAAGAACAAGTTATTTCGTATTGCAACGTCCGCCGAATGATATATGATGTGTGCAGGAAGTTTAAAGATATGCACGGAGTAAGCAACTTCTTAGAAACGTTATGTTCTCGTGGCTTACCACCCTTTGATATTTCAAAATAATAAATAATGACTCTTACTCATAAAAAAATGGTTAATTTGTTTTCTTTGAAATGAGATATACATATAAGAAAGATACAAAGCACTGTTTAGTTAATCCATTTTTAATAATAATAATAATGCTGGTCATTTTACACAAATCATCATCTAGCCCCGAAGTAAGCAGAGCTTGTGTTATGGGAATTACATGACTGATATAATACTTATATACTTTTTTTTTTAATACATACATATTATACATAGAAAACACCCAGATCCCGAGACAAATATTTGCAGATGCAAACATTTGTCCCGCGGCGGGAATAGAACCCGCAACCTTCTGTGTCTCAGGCGGGTCTTCGCCCACTGCGCCACAGAGATCGTTTATAAATATTGTGTATAAGTCCATAATCATCAATGTGGAAGTCCACTGTTAAATATTTGGCCATCTCCATCCGCAAACTTCCCGCAACCTAAACGATGTCATCGTTAAGGTTGCGTCCATCGGGTGGGGGGCCATCCCACACTGCGTCGCCCGATTTGTGGTCGCCATTCGAGAACTTTTCTTCCCCAGCAGTTGTCGATTCTGCGAGCTTTATGGCGTGCCAATTGCCACTTCAACTTGCTTCAAGAGCTAGGAGTATATCGGTGATTTTAGTTCTTATACGAATTTCCTAGTTTTGGATTGTATCACTTGAAACTCCCAGCAAAGCTTTTTATAAAGAAAATTCTTAAATAAAAACGTGATCACCGAATTCTCAAGCTCCCCATCTATATCAATACAAAAGCCATTTCAATACTCGAATCAATTGCTTTAAATATCTTTTCAAGTTCGTTTCCCGGACGGTGCTTCCCACCCCACTTCTGATATTATTGATTATTGACGTTTACTAATGTAAATCTTACCAAAGTTTTTTTGATGAACGTTTTGCGAAGTGGACACGAATCAATAAAATCAATTAGTTCGATTGAGCGCATTTCCTGTCCGATGAGTTGTAAATTAATTGTTAATATTAATTTTAGAATAACTTATGGAAATACAGTTTGAACTGTTTTAAAAGTATGTGCTATTTACTGTCGAGTCACATTACAATGAAATGTACAGTTTACTCGTTATAGGTACAATAAGTAATAGATCCATCATTCTTTGAAAAAGTATAGAAAATCTAGATGTTCTCTGCAGTTATTTTCAATTTCCCTGTTTTATAACATTTTATTATACGAAGCGACTAATCTGTTGTACAGCTTATATGAAACTCGCAACTGTAAAGTTCTAGGTGCGCTTAGACCTACAGCTAAATTACCTAAACGCTAAATTATTTTTATTATAAACATATACTGGTATAAGCGGGTTGATTGAACTTCATAACGACAAAAGTCGAACACGAGATGATATAACAGTGGCTATCAGACTCAGAATATGATTGCACTTTTGTGTGGTTCGATCAATCTATCCACATTTTCTCACGTTATTAATGTTAACGTCTTATTCACAAAGTAAATTATAAGCCAATCTTTTTTGGTAATTCTACCAAATGTCTTGTAATTGTTTCAAGTCCAATAGCACATCGTCCTAGGTCTAAAAGCGTTGTATCGAAACTCGTTCCTTGCTATGCTTCGAAACTTCTCGAATCGGCTTCCTGTACAGCGAGATTATGCGAGTTGTATTTTTGCCTCGTTTATCGGAAATGACGTTAAACAGAGACTGATTCTGTAAAGCAATACTCTTACATCCGATTCCGGTCTTGAATCTACGAATGATGGATAGATTCGGTTCTATTTCCAGTTTTCCAGCGGTTTAAATATTACGCTAAGCGAACCAACACTTAGTATCTGTCCAATGAATTGACGCGTCCACTGGTCGATAACTCAGATATGGGGCGTCGATTACAAAGTCTATTTAGTATAATAATAATTTGTGAATATAAGGTTTGAGTCTTGTTTTTGCGTTATAACCAAAAGTCACAGGGGTTATAGTGCCTGGCCTGACCTTTCGCATCATAAGTACGGTAATGTGCGAAAGAAAATATAGGTGTCAAGTACCGTGACCGACAAGTAGGCGCCTCACACTAGCACGATCAATCATACGCCTTCGGTGTCGAATGGACGTAGACGTATGTCCTATTGACCTCACGCGACGCTGATTATCGAAAAATGAGGCTCATTAATTTACGTTCTAAAAATATTTGACATGCTGTGGAAAATATACTCTGAAAACAGGTAGCTTGGCCGTAGGGTGAAATGTAAAACGATATTTTACTCAAGTGGCTCTGCGTTTAGCGTTGTCAATCCGTGAAACGTCGAAGTTTGTCGTGACTTAGTGTACCCATGCCAAGGAGGCGGCGCGTCACCGGTATCTAATAAGTAGTATGTGTCGACACAAGTCACTAGAGAGCGCTGCAACATATGATGGAAGACACGAGTGAGGGGATTTTTAATATTTAATATATTTTTATCTTTTCAAATTGACGAATATTCACGAAATTTATGAATACGGGTTTCTGGCAATAATTTACATACCACTTGCAAGAGACCACGTGTAGGTAGTCAGCTGTATCGGATTTAGCAATCCAACTTGTCAGAATTTACCACAGTCATAACTTGAGGCACTTTTCATACAACAAATTGTAACAAATGAGTTACAAGTACAACAGATCAGATAATACCGCTCAGTACATAGCGATTCCAATCGCGTAGATAAATTGGCAGGGAATAATAAATTGGAACTGCATATTGAATCGTACAGGATTAAATTAATGTATGTTGCGGTAAGCCGTCGTCCGTTTAACAAAATAGATAATTGGGATTAATAATGGGATCAATTTTTTGTATTTTAAGGTCATTGCACTTTCGAATTGAAGGGACGAATCGAAACGGGACCTTCTTTCCGTCAGTCCTGTCGTCATACCCCGATTTATACCTCCTGCCCTATTGGGCCATATTATAAGAACTCCCAACGAAAATTGTTTCGATGGTACCATATACCAAAAATATAAGGCATGCAACTTCGGGACGCTTACATGGCGTAGCTTGACGTGGGTAGTTTATTGAAGCCAGACGTTGAATTGCTTAACAGATACAGTTTTATTTTACCAGATGGTGCTTTAGCTACAACTCTCTCTTCACTTCATGGTGAAGAGAGATGTATAACGCTCATATAGCCGCTAACTTATAGGTGCTGTGTTCTACGGATTCATTATAAATAGTTTTTGAGATGGCGGAAAACAATAACGAACGGTTCCTATTTGTGTCAAAAGCAAATAAAACACAGCTCTGTATTTCCTTACTCTGTCTTTATAACTTTCAGATGTGTGGGACGGACGGAACTTAATCCCGGCCGTCCACAGACGCAATATTAGTACTGTTTTTCGGTCAGTAATATGGCTTGCATCCGAGCGATATTGAATCTAAGGACAGCGTGTTAAAACTCATTTTACTCATCGGAAGCTAAACTGTACTGAAACAGGCCGACACTCCTGGTTGATTAAATGCTCCAGTCCCGAGCTGCAGGATAGCTGATCGGATGTATGATGTCAGCTTGTTTCCGATCCATCTGCGTATTGCATCGTTGCGAACGGATCAAATAAATTAAACTGATAAAAGCTTTAGGTTTTTATCAGAATATTCGCCACTTTATTCATATTTAATTTTGAACTAGTTTAATTGAACTAAGCTGTCTACGGTATCTCTCGGGCCTGTGCTTAATAATGGCGTCTGCTCGCGTCTGTATTTTTCCGTGTTGGGCGCCAAAAAGTCTAAGAAATCTTGTGAAACTTGTTATACATTTGGCGTGGTCCCAAGTAGATTACGTTTATGTCTTCAAGATAATAAGAAGTAAATAAAACCTCCAGATTTTGAAATGTTAAGGCTCACACACGTGTTTTACTTGCCGGTGAATGAAGCACGTGGGTGCGGGCGCGGTCGCTCGATACAACGGAGGCTGCGCGCTGAGCTCCCGCCCGGAACTGCCTTCAACTCGGCCGCTGTACCTTGACCTACCCTCTCCCCTGCACACGGTTCACTGACCAACGCTGCAGAGGAAACTCCCTAGCGCTTAGAGCTCTACGCTATCTGGATGATCCTAGCACCAGTCACGCAAGATCTTCCACTTTCGAACCAAAATGTTGCGACAAACGCATTCAGAGAGATCCTAATTCGATGGACGTAAATTGTTAAAGATTCTACTTTTGTACGTAGCGTACGCGTATGAGTACCGTACTGACGGTGTTTTGATTTACGATAAGCTTTCTGTGTTATTGTATTCATAGAATATAAAATTACGGTATGGGAGTATCATGGCGTGTTGATGATAAAGCTGATAATGTTATTAATGGGTTTTGGATCGCCAAGCGTGTTCCAAACGTTGCGATTTGATTAATGTGCTCAGCGGTTCCATAAGCATAATGTGTGGGCTATTTTCATTAATGGTAGAACACTGTTTTTGTTCTGCTAATTGAGATTTGTCACTGATGAAACCTTAGAGAATTCATGGCTTCAAAAATGTATGACCTCTGTCGAGCCTTTCGAGCAAAAGTTATAGGAAAAGCCGAGTCGAACAGGTCGTTTTTAAATATTCAATTTGCTTACCGAAACACCCGTGCGTCCTTCAGACCGTGCATAGTTAATATCTCAACACAATGTATACTAGCAGTACGTACAAGCTGGCCTATCTACCTTATTTTTAGGTCGACATCGCGAATGGGAAGTGGTCTAGAGGGGAGTCGTTATGTCTCTTTAGCGCATAGCTGCCTGGAGCAAGGCCGTGAGAAAATATTCTGGGACCTTTCCGTGTCTCAATTATGCATGTTTGTTTATACAGACTTGTATAGCTAGTTTGGTTATAATGGGTTCAAATTATTCTTTGAAGTCACATTGATTCTGTTATGTTGGTGGTATCGTTCTTATTGTTGGTTCGTCCGTTCTCGATTTTTTTCACCGCAATAAAGGGCTTTTTGTGCCTGGACTTGGAGCGCAGTTTTATCGCAAAAATATGAAGGAAGTCCTTCCTGTTTGTTACCAAGGTATTAATTCTGTTATATTTTTACCGATCACATTCAGTTTCCGATAACATTATAATCTGTTTCCGGCATATAGCGAGCCGGAAAGCTGCACAAATCCGATTAAACCCGACTGAATCCAACTTTTATCTAATCTTGACAAATATTGGCATCGACTTGGCACATCGCAAATTCTTCCCTTTAATATTGTGCAAGGGCATGCGTATAAAATTGAAAACCTCAAGTCGCTGACGTAAGCAATAAAATCCCGTGCTCCCGAAATCGATACGGATTGTTGACATGCCGTCTATTCCGATGGAAATAAGGTCGTATTTGAAGATGAACAAAATCGATTAAACGCCAAGGCGCGAGGGAAAGATGCGGATTGTAGATAGATAAAGTCTGTGTCCAAGATAAGATAGGTCGTTGAACTCGGAACTTGGCCACTTTCCTAAGAATCTTTGGGGATATAAAATTTAAGGTGTGCGAAAGGGGAAAGTTGATTAAATGGAAATGGTTTCTGATATATACGATGATATCTCGGCGTTAATATAATGAATCTGATAATAACACATAATATATGTTATGGTTTTGTAGTAAACTCGAGTCTAGTAGGCAACGAAGTACAATCGCAAGCGGTAAAATTTAAGCATATTTTTTCTAAATGATGTCACAGTATAACCATAAAGATAAGACTCTTAGATTAATTTACCATCAAAATAAGCACGCTCACGACTGTAAGCCATGGGGCTGAGTATGGATCTAATGATCTCTATCATGGGATAGAGATGGGATTAGATCCATAGTCAGTACGCAGATCTTTGAGGATACCAAGTGGGGGTAGACAGAGACACGTCCAAACATATTTGGCTCCGCGCTTTGTATAGTAGTTAGCGTTCCAACTGACAGGTAAGCTCATCCATCACTTTAATACAATAACATAATTAAAAAAAAAATGTTTACATATTATCGCTTGCGACTATACATTGCTATGTCAAAAGTCAAGTAGGTAACGAACGATGAATAGCAGTGGCTTTAAAAGGTTACAAGTCAGTTTCACTCCTATTTGTACTTACTCATAGAAGAGACATTGGTGTCACAAGGAGCCAACAAGGATCACGGATACGGCAACTCAAATCCTAAATTCTCTAAAATATGTACACAAGATCTTAATCCAAGGATGTAAGTTTCATGTGAAACAACACTTGTTTGAAAATAAAATCCAGTTGACATTCTAGCAGTGTAATCCAGAAAACAGTTTCCAACAACTAATTTACGTAATAACTCAAGTACACGCGATATGGTAAATTCAATGAAGAGTCAAAACCAGTTGTTGGAATGTGCCCCCGAGACTGAAGTCGGCCTAGTATGATACCGTCAGAGTTGTATAGCAATAGCCGGATTACCTTCGTATTTCGAGCTTTTAACTGATAGATTCTTACACAATAGGCCGTTTCGAAATGTTTCTTTTTCTGAACATTATTTTTTTTCTCAATCACAAATTACTTATGACATTTAAAGCTTGAATATCTTTACGTTTGTGTTTGATTGAATCCAATGGAGGCGATCTCAAACTCTTGAGAATTGGTACATAACTTGATTCCTGAGTTTAATCTGATCGTTGAAATTTTAGTTGATAACACAAGTTTAATGGATGTTTTATTATTTATCATAATAAAAATAATGGTAGCTCCAAACTTAATTTACTATGCAAGCGGGACGACCTCAGCCCGTTTAACATCTGCGTAAGAGTACGCCTTTAATATTTAAATATGGGATTGGAGGACGCTTTCATTTACAAATTAGGCGGCATTGACGCGGACGTACTGCTCTGGAGTTTATTCAGGTTCTGCTTTGTTTTAGAGGAAATGTTGGATGAATAGGGCAGTTTTCGCTGAAAACTTTGTTTTGAATAATTGCAAAACATTATATACATTTTGACCATACTATAATCGGTAGTAATAAACCTGTTACTAATTTATATTAGTACGATTGATATAACAATTAATCTGAATGAAGGATCATTCAATTCGCCGATAATTAATCTCAAATTCACTTAGTTTGTCTCGGGTCTGGGTGTTATCTATGTATAATTATGTATGTATTTACAAAAAAAAGTATCTAAGTAGTATATCAATCATGTAGTTCCCATATTACAAGCTCTGCTTAGTTTAGGACTAGATGATGCTGTGTGAAAAATGTCCAGCAATATTTATTTATTTATTTAATTCCCAAGTTATTGATTTTTGAATTTTAAATATGAACATTTGTTTAAATGGACATAAACACTAATTTGCGGTGAAACATTTTACGATAGATTATGACCACACCTATTATCGATGCCTGTAACAGCTTAACCTCAAATGTTACTTAACCGGCCCTAATTACGGAAGCATAAAACTTGTTTGTGTAACGAATCCGATGCTGTCAAGGGCGCGCGATGACACAATTCGCCTTATTAATAAGGCAATTGATCGTACGTAGCAATATCTACTTATTGCTATTGGGCTTATGGCCTTCATTATTGCTGATGGTATTATTTTGTTATGCTACTTATTATGACGCACTGTCTTGGAGGATATTATGATTTTGTTAACATTCTGCAGAATAAAGGGTATACCTTATTATCCTTCAAGAGACCTCCAAGAGTTTAGGTCCTTATTCTAGATGGATTCTCGACTCATGTAATTTATTCACTCAATTAAAAATTCAAGTATAGACTTTTAAATAAAAAAAAATGGTGGACATTTTTCACATAGCATTATCTAGCCCCAAAGAAAGTAGAACTTGTGTTATGGGAACTACATTACTGATATACTATTTATATACATTTCTTTTTGTGAATACATACTTACTATACATGAGACAAATAATTGCACATCATACAAAAATTGATCCCGCGACGGGAATGAAACCCGCAACCTTCTGCATCTCAGGCGGGCTATCGCCCACTGCGCCACAGTGGTCGTCATCTTTGAATACATTTTCGTTAAAATACTCTCACATACGACAGCGTGAACGACGTGAGTCTTGATTCGGGTTGAAGTTAATTCTGGAATACGAGGCAGAATTTAAAGAATTCATCATATTCAGTTCGCCCGTAAAAATATGAGTAACAAAATTTCAAGAAATGGCAATACTCCCTGTTTGAACAATAAGAACTAAAAACAAAAGAGTCCATTGCGGTTCGAGGTAAAACCTCGTCACCTATAAACCACGTCGCGTTTCGTTCAGGCACCCTACGCTGCCGGCTTCTAACTCACGACCACGCAAAAACACCCTTAAAGCCAGACCCCGTTTGAATTTCAACTTAAACCCCTCATTTTAAGGGTAAAAGTTCACCTCGCGACCACACTTTGCATTGAAGTTTGAACTTTGACTCGAAATGGCATGCTCCTTTTTTTTTGGTGTGGATTTTTTATTTTCCTCTAAAAGCAACTCTCTGTCTTCGGATGTAAGGTTTGGATCTAGACTGGTGGCTCTCGGGTGAAATATCTTCCCAGATGTCGGCAAATGCTCACGTGTGTTTATTCCTTTGTTAGGACTCCGCACGGGGTCTCGACATCGGTGACATTGCTTGCATGAATAATGTGACGAATTATACATATTTTAATGTTATGGCAGTCAGCTCTTTAATAAAGTTCTTTCTTGGATGTTGCCAGTTGCAAAAACAAGGTCTATTACATTTCCTTTTTTAGCATAAGTGTCAACGATGAATTCTGTGAGGAGAATGTAATCACCACTGACCATTTTCGTCTCCATCGTTAAAACTTTAACAGCCTCTTTATTTGATTTAAGACCTACTTTGATATTTCAACCGTGTTTCGTTATTCTTAACATGAAAGGGACTGAATTGTCCCAAAAGCCAATTCCTAGTTTGAGTAGTTTTTGCGTGAAAGAGTAACAAACATCCATCCTCACAAACTTTCGCGTTTATAGTAATTAGTAAGTTAGATATAATAAATTAAATGTTACATCGTGTCTATTCGTGGGAGTATATTTCATTGTTTATATTTGTTTCTAGGACCGGCTAAATATGTGGCGACACAGAGGCCACAATGCTTGTCTAGGTAATGTTATTGTTAACAGAAACAATGGCGCCCTATCTACTATCTTGGTGTCCCAGTCTAGTACTGTTGTAGGTACTCACCATTATCATATTCAGTGTTTCATTTCAATGCATTCCACCTAAATTGATTTAAATCTGAATTTCAACTTTGAAATGGCTACCCAAAGTTATACACAGATTAAAGTAACTTTGTCTTCGATTTCTAAATTCTCGGAAAATTTTTGAATCGGAATTAAGTTATGAAACAGGTGAATACAGATGTCACTATTCTAGTTTATGCCCACTTTGCTACAATATTATATTGGTGTAAACTAAATAACGATTACTTAAATACAATTAAATTCAAATAATTTCATGTCATACAATAAGAAAAAAAAAATAAGTGTAAAAAAAGGGATTCCTAGTGTAGGGTCAGGACTATGTATGCAGCACAATCATGTTTTTTTTAAAGAAAAATTATTTAATTAGTACTTAAGACAAAACTGCTTGTCTTTTGTCTTTAACATAACTGTGGTTAGACAGTACATAACTGCATTCTGATCATTCGGCATGTTCAAGGGCAAATATTGCTGTCTGGGGTCGTTTTATGACCATGGAACCCTTATGTTACGGTAGGGGTTGGTAATGTGAGTCACGTGCCTCGGGGTGATATGTGGTGCAACGCCATTGCGTGTGGCACTTTAATCTATCACTAAGCTTGATTTTCAGAGTATCTGACTGCAATAAATATAAAGAGTCAAAATAAGTACGAGATCAAAATTATAAAACATAGCAAGAACCTTCAAAAACGGGCCAAGCGTTCCGGGTTTTTCAGTTTTTAAATAGCAATCTTGGCTTTGCGCAGTCGGGTAAAAATAACATTGCTTTTTGCTGCCTGACAAAGCCGTCAATAGCCAACCGACATTTCAGCAATAGACCACAGCTACAGGCAGTGACTTTATCAAGATGTAGCTTATTGTGGCGCAGATAGAGACAGCTAACGAATGGCCCTCACAAACCAAGATTGATAATCTCAATCCACAGCTGGTCTGTGACGTATTTCAGCGATTGGCTCGCGGTGACAGATCACCTGCCTTCCACAACGGTCCATTTCACGCGCTGTCGCCTGCCGTTCTACCTCGTTGTATGATTGTCTACCACAATACAATAGACTTCGCACAGAATAAATAGAAGTCAACATTAGAGGGGTCACTTCTAAGACGTTTTTCATTCACACATTCGTTATAGGTTTGATTTGCACGAGAGTTTCTTTTTTTTTTTACAAAATTTAAAACTGGTAAAACCTATCCTACTTGATTTGTGATAACACTTAACTAAGAGCTTTTTCGAACGTCGAAAGGCACAATTGGAACGAAGTTCTTAATCGCGCGTTGTGAAAGGGGGCTAGACGGAAAAAAATCTCACGAAAAGTTGTTACGACACTTTTTGCTATAGTAAGCTATTGTAAGCTGTGCGGCGTGCGCATGTTTCTCTGTCTGTCTCTCTCTCTTATAGAAAGCAAGCCAGATATTTTCATTTATTTTAATATTATTATTTTTTTAAGTTGCCTTGCTAAAAAAAAAAAAAATTATTACAATTCCTTCACTAATTAATCGAAAGGAACTTCGTTCCATCCGGGTGTCCCTTGACACCTCTCATTTTTTTTTCTCGTATGTTTCAAAACTTATCCAATTTACGTGTGGATTGCTACTGCGATATTGATATCAACTCTATAATTAATGCAGTAAAGCCTATTTCATATTGAAAGCTGATTTTAAATGACAAAGGCCTCCAGTGCGAAATAAAAACGAAACTAACAGTTCTTTGAAAATTATGAAGCGCGAAATCATTGTGTTCCGCATGGGTCGTTTCGACACTTTCCTTTAGGTCATTGAGCTAACAATTACGCAGACGATTAAGTATATTTCCTTCAGGCAAGATTAGGTTAAATTTGTTGCCATTCAGAATGTGATACGACTGGATTTATCCGGAGGCGTAAGATTTCCGGAGAAATAAACCTACCATTCCAAAAGAAGATAACTTGGTAGGTTCTGCCCTTTACTACGATGATTGAAATTTCATTCGAGGTTTTTCAATGTCCGAGATATGCAACCAACAAATTTTGAAAACTTGAGTTTCATCGACACAATTTGTATCAATCAAGTACCTATCTCGCACTCCGCTGTTCTTGGCTATTACCAATTCTATTTCCTGCAACTTAAATAAGGTAGGCTAGTGCCCGACCCTGTTGTCTGAGTTAGAGGCCGCCCGAATGTTTCCGACATCGTTCGCTTTAGGTGCCCTTTCAGGACACACATCCAATGGTGTTGGACGTTGCTTAACCTATTTCATCATCTTTTTTTTTTTTTTAATTCTGTCTTCTTATTTAGAAGACAGTACGAAGTTCCTCGGCCATTAAGCTGAGCCTGTGTTTACTTGTAGTGTTATTTGCATATTTTTATTCTTATGTGGGGAATTTGTTTTTATTTTCTTTTGAAATTTTTACCTGTTATTTTTATCTATTGTGTTATCTATTCATCATCTTGGTCGTCTACACTTCGACTACTTCGACTCGTGGATCATTATTCTGGCTTCAACTTCGGAAGTAACTGCTCCCGTCTTTGGGTGATGCCGCTTTGGGTGCCGTCCTGGTTTTCGGGGTCTCCCAGCAGCGGCGATACGTTGGCCGGGTTTAACCTAATTGTGGCCACGCAAGTTACGTCACGAGCTCTTTGATAGACTGCCTGACTGTTAAATGGTGTCTAGTTCTTAGAAACAGGACCGCAGACCGCATGTCAATCGATACGGTCATCGCCGCAGTGACATTATAAATGTATGCCTTACCTGCAATATCGCCAAGTTTGAAGACAGATGCTGCACACACACACACACACACACACTCACAATTAAAAAACACACATGTTTTGACACCGTTCCTACTGTCCCAGTCAACACACGTTTTGTATAGTGTGACAGGGACAATTAACGTGAATGTTAATTAACTTGTAACCTAGTAGTTGTGATTTCGTTACTTCTGTTTTGTGTGAACCTCAATATAAATTATTTTTCTTCATTCTGTTTCAGATCTCCGAAGTACGCGGCTAACAATATTGGAGTAAGTTTTTTTTACGTACTAAACCTTTATCCTTTCATACTAATGCCTTGTTTACACTAACCTACCCAGATAGATAGACCAGACAGTTGGTAATTTGCAGTTGTTCTTTCAATTCGATTTCATCTTGCTGCTTATCGACTTACATACTTAACTGTTATAATTGGATAAATGGGCAAGTTGATCAAATGACAGCCAGACAGCTGATAAGTTGCACGCCCAACTAAAATGCTGTCTGTCTGTCTGTGTAACCACGCTTAAGAGAAGAGACATAAAAATAGTAACATTCTGTGAGTTTTGACTCTCTGATTTATTTTCATTACGTCTAATTTTGTATATTTATTACAAGTATACCGTCAATAAATTTACAGTATCACGTCTATAGTCATCCATTAGAGAGTAATCGTACAAATTGCTGCTCTCAAAGTCGTTTGGTAGGTACATAAATAGACGCCCACACGCGTCTAAAGCATAACCCCTTGCTTAATGTGTGGTGAAAGTTTCAAAGAATATTGTTGCACCTAATCATAGATTAAACAAAAATGTTTGTATGGGCTTGCAACTTGTCACGTGGAATGTTTACTACTTGCATAACTCGGGCATGTGCCAAATGTACGTGCCTCTGACTACCCCCTACTTGGTATCATCAAAGATCTACTCACTGGGTATGTATCTGAGGATGTCCACCATGGGGAAGACAGTCGTGAGAGTGTTTTTTTGTATATGTGAGTTATACGTTTTTGGTCCAAGGGTCACGGCTGATTGAAGGGCCTTGTAAACATTGAAGGCTGTTCATCTGCAAGCTCTGGGTTATCAGATATTTATCTGATAACCCAGAGCTTGCAGACCTGATAACAGTTTATTAACTTGATAAAGCAGTAAATTAGCTTTTTAAATAATTTTTCAACATATTTTTACACGATTGTTATTTTCGGCAAATATTCACGGTAATGCATAGGATCTTTATCTCTCAGTAAACATGATCAGATGTTGTATACGGGTCTTTATTGCGAAAAATAATAATATCAGGGAAAATATTAAAAAAGGTTAACGTGATAAAAACCGGTTAGACCGCGATAAAACCCGTACCTATAAAACTTATAGTTAATGCATAGTGAACTGAGATTATGTTTTTGATGTTTTCCCGATTTTGATTCAATCAAAGAAACCCGACTGCAGTTTCTTAAGCGTGGTTCTATAATCTTAATATTATTGTATATCATAAATAATATTAAGATCATCAAGCCGTTTAGGGTACAGGATAAGCTAAAGGATTTTTGGTTCGTCGGAAATCGAATATGGCGGTTTGTAGCCGCCATATTAGATTTCTTGACACTTTAGATATCCTATGTTAGTCCCGTAATCAAGACGAATCCAATGACACCTCTTTTATCAAAATCCATTAAGCCGTTTAGGCTACAGCGAAAGCCAAATTAACAGACATGCATACATACATACATACATAAATACATACATACATACATACATACATACATACATACACCCGAAGAACATAACCCTCCTTTTGAGCAGTCAAGTATAATGTATTAGCCTGTCCAATTTTGCGTCCCAAAACTTCTAAAATTGCTGGTCATAACTAAAATCCTATTTCCGAAATGACATTAAAATCTTTGTTGAACATTCTATTAACTAACGTGAACGCTCACGCACTTTACCACATGACAGTAACATGGCGTGCCGGCTAATGTATTTTAATCGACAGCGGTTAATGGACTTATCTTTTGTGTCTACCCCTTTGCAGTTATTTCAGTTAGGTCTGTTTTAAAGCTTACTTTCTCATTTTTCTGTAGAGCAGTGTAGAAATTCTTGGAATACTACTACTATTATAATAGCGAAATTTGTGAGGATGGATGTTTGTTACTCTTTCACGCAAAAACTACTGAATGGTTTTTGTTGAAACTTTACAGTAATATAGCTTAAACATCAGAATAACACATAGGATACTTTTTATCCGGGTACCACGCGGGCGAAGCCGTGGACAAAAGGTAGTTTACTATATTTCCAGCTGCATGGATCCCTAGACTGAACAATATAGACTGAAATAAAATGAAATACTTATGTAATACTTATGTAATAGATCCTGCCTAGTATCTTTCCTTTGGTGCGCGCTGTCCGACCGCTCTTTTCCCTTGATCGGACAACAATAGTATCAAAGCTATTCAGCCTGAGAAAGGGAGAAAGCGATGAAGCAAATTTAGTACCTATTCGTGAGGATCGCCTACGAAAATAAAAAGGGGAGTTTAAAAAAAAACGCTTTTACCACGCACAAAAAAACATAAAAAATAATTTCACTATCCACCATCCCAGAATCACTATCCACTATCCACCTCATCAGAACTTCGTTACCAAGCCCAATTTATTGAGCTCGTTAAAACGAATCATATGAGCCCAAACTAGAAGAATTTACTAGTAGCCACTGAAGACATCCACTATCCACTCCTGGCGACATCATCAGCTCCAATATACCAAATTATAGTATTGTCATCCGAACTACATTTACAATGTTTCATTTCGATACGACTTTTAGAATTAGTTCAAAATTGACTTCCAAGATTTGATTACATTGTTTATTATTTAGTTGATAAGTTACGAGTGAAGCTATAAGCGTGTTAGAATAAAAAAAACGAGAAGTGTCAAGGGACACCCGGATGGTACGAAGTTCCTTTCGATTAATTAGTGAAGGAATTGTAATATTTTTTTTTTTTTTAGCAAGCCAACTTAATAAAAAAAAAAATGAAAATATCTGATATATCTATATAAGAGAGAGAGAAACATGCGCACGCCGCACAGCTTACAATAGCAAAAAGTGTCGTTACAACTTTTCGTGAGAATTTTTTCCGTCTAGCCCCCTTTCACAACGAGCGATAAAGAACTTCGTTCCAAAAAAAATACCCACCAGCCACATACATAGTCTTGACCCTATACTAGGACTCCTTGTATCGTGGTTATCAGGAACAACGAGTAGGTACCACAACACCCAGACCCGGAACAAATATCTGCAGCACATGCAAACATTTGTCGCGAAGCGGGAATCGAATCCGTACGAGTATCTTAGACTGGATTTCCGTTTAGTCATTTATCAAAATTTATCATCAGCTACCTACTTCTTACGTTTTCTAGTGTCTAACATGTTCAGTGTTATTTTCATACCTTGTAAAATTCATCTCTGCACATAAAACTGGGCCCGTCATTGAGGCCAGCATATTCGTTATCTATAGTGGTTCGTTAGGCGCGCCTGGCAAAAGTCACAAAGGTCTATTCGACCCGGCATCGGATGTAGGGATCTTAACATCACATATTTTTGAAAAAAAAAACCCTTCATCCTCTTAAATTTCTTCCACGCTGTATATCAGACCCAGAAAGTAATTCAAATTATTTTAATTGCGGACGGGTTTGCTCATACATAGATGAAATATACGAGCGAAAATCAAGGAACAATAAATTATTTGCAGTGTTATGGGTACCAATTCAATTTTAAAACCTCGATCATTAAAACAGAAATGCAAGTAACATTCTCTAGGTGTCGGTAAAGGGCAAGGTGACACCGAAATCAGACCGTAGATAAATTGAAAGGCACATCGAATTGGAATCAGAAATATATAACAGCCCGGACCCCGGACCCCGGACGAGTGGATTCTGCCCGGACAACCGTGGTGTGACTGCGTCGTGTCATTTATCGATGTGAGATGCGAGTGTTATACCAACAAAGACAGTTTTTACCGGCGAAAACAGGAGTACATATTTCATACGCGTTTGTCATAAGTAAATAAATAATAATGCTGGACATATTTCTCACAGCATCATCTAACCCCAAATTAAGCAGAGCTTGATTATGGGAACTACATGACTGATAAACTATTTAAATACATATACAACTTATATTAGAGCTTGTTTGTGTGTTTGTTTGCCTGTTACCATTTAATATCATTACGGCTTATCTGATTGAAACGATTTAACCGGAAAACTACTCTCTCTTAAAAACTATTATTGTACTTTAAGAGAGTTGCTTTACAAATCTCATTTCCTACTTGTGAAGTGGACAACTGTTCCAAAAAGAACTGAGTATCAATCAAAGAATTACCTAATGACATGGCATTTACCGAGCTTAAACTTTAATTTTAAATAAAAAAGTATTATCTTTAATCGCTTGCAATCCCATATATCGATGTTGTTTAACTTTTGAAGCACTTGGCTGACTCACACGATACATGAATCACTCAGGGTGGTACAATATTGAGCGGATATAAACTGTTCAATGGCTTCGGAGCAACGATATACCATTATTATCAGCCATAAAAGTCTTCGCCCAAAGAATGCCACATCTTAAGGCCTGTTTGGACTAGACTTGACAGCGAATTTTTTTATTAATGTGTGTTTGTAAAATGATATCTTCGCCAATTGTTATCTGATTTTGATGATTATTTTGGTGTTGTATAGAGAATGATCCCGATGTGAAACCTCGGAGGTATATAGAGGTTAATCCTGAGGAAATACAAGTTTTAATTATAAGATTGTTACTTTATGATCGGTACTTTTGGATGGATGAAACCCATAAAAAAACAATTCTGTTCAACGCAGAAATAAAAAAAACTGTTTACTTTCACGTTCGCTTATGGTATTTAATTCATGCTTTGAATAAAACTGCCATCAGCGATATCCCATTTATGATTACGGTCGGCCATTGTGCAAACGACAAAGCTTTCATCAAAAATGGATCCGATTCGAGACAATTGACTTTTTTAATCCAGCTCTTTTAGAAATACGCTATTGTTAAAGCTTCAGTGTCTGATGAGTCAGCTAATTCGATGGACTTGATCGAAATCCAGAGGCTAGCCTCTGCCCAGGGCTTTGCTCGCGTGATACCCTTGAAAAAAGAAGTCTATTTATTATTCTAGGTCACTAACTATACTTGTTTCAAACTTCAACCAAATCGGTTCAGTCGTTACGGAGATTATTAGCAACAAACAGCCAAACACCAAAAATTTTTCATTTATATTATTATGAGTAGTATAATAACGGTATGTGGCAATATCATTTTGATAGTGACCGATTGCTGTCAATTGTCATCACAACTAGGAAAGCCTTTAGGATTCTTCCTTAAATAAATAACAACAATAAGGAATTAGGCAAAATCTATTCTCAATTACAAATTAGGTATAGATACTCAAATGAAGTGTATGGGCTTTCAACGTTTAGGTACAGGTTAAAATACTTTTCTGAAAAAAAAATACTCGTATCACAATATGATTGATGTTAATTTTTTTTGTAATATCATGTATTCAAATTACATCTGCTAAATATACAAGAAGATTATTACAAAATTTAAAAACCCCCGATGACGACGTGTATTTCCATCATGGATAGCGCTCCCTAGTGGCTCGTGTCAATGAAACCTAACAACCATCCTTGAACCATACAAATCGATTGCAAAAAATCGCACTAAGCTATTTCTGACATCGGACAAACAAACAAACGACCTCTTACGACAAACGCATATACTGGCTCCTTACGTCGTGGGTAAAAAAAGATGAATCCGTAAATCAATAACAAAAATTTTATAGATGTCAAGTTATTACAGAGATATCCGCTTCGGGTATTTGCTGCAAATCACTGTCGTAAATAAAATTGACGGGTCAAATGACTTAATTCCATTTTATTGGATTCTGGTCCTTCGAGTCGTATACGACGGCGACTGATGTCAGAATGAAAATAACGCTGAGACTTTGACTTTTTGCATCGTTATTAGAAGTTGGAATTATGGTTTTTGAGATGAGGTGGCGTTTTCGTTGGCCGCGTTACAATTGGATAGTCCTCAATATTTTATAGGTTGAGAGAACGTGGTTAAACGATATTTTCGAATCTTTGTATTGTTTTTTGGGACTGTTACATTTCTTGTTCTCACGAACTGGTTGTGTAGTGAATACTGCCCAAGCCTTGTCTCCCACCTGTTGTGTGGCAATCAAGGTGCTGCACAACCGCATAAAGGTTAGTTCAATAACCTAGATCGTCTACGCTAGACGTCTGTACATTAAAATTAGCCGCGTATTTCTTCACGCTTCCTATCCGGATTCGCATTTCATCTTGCGATAAGTACAATATGTTTAATGAAGACAGAGCAAAAGCTCTATCAAATAGCATGAATCACCGAGAGGAATGTTCTTCCCGGGTGAAAGTAAAGCCGAAATTTCCGAACTGTTAATAATTCGCTGTTGAACTATTGAAACTTTGGATTGCTAATTATCGAGCGGCGCATATTGAGAATTACAGAGCCTCTATGCTGAGTTTCAAATACGTTAAATACTTGTCGATACGGTCATCGTATATATCTTAAGTGCTTTGACAGGATTTCGCGATGTGTTGTTCAGTTGTAGAAAGCTTTTTTAAAATAATAGCTAAGAATGTGTTGTAGGTAATTCTTTTAGACTGGAAATAAAATTTATTCCAAACTTTTTTGCTCTCTCGGCTTAGTGTGAGTTTATGTTATGAGTTAACGCGTGCTATCGCGACCATCTTAACGCGTAGTTTGTATGAAGAAATATACAGTTTATAAAATCACCGTTAAGGGCTCTTCACAATTTCTTCATACCGATTTTGGGCTTATTTTGGACACAGTATTAAACTTCATCTGTTGTTCGGCTCTTGTCCGTACGTATAAGTACTCTTGTTTTTTAGTGGATTCTCGTGATCCCAGATGCATCCAGCCTTCCAAACACAGTAGCGATACGAAATGTTATTTATTGCCCATTCATAAGTACTTGAGCACTTCTGAGACACTAACACACTTGGAGAGTGTTTCTAGGAAATATGTACTCCGAACTAAATCTGGATGTAAACTCTGTGCATTAGTGGAAACTGGTAATTTTATGCTTTAAACTTCTAATAAAGTTTATTGACATATTATGCAATATGTCAATATGTAATATATAAAAATTCAAGAATACAAGGGAATTTGAGTCTTTTTGTCTCAATACACTATTTGTTTACGCATACAGCTGTGCATTTATCGCGGTTATATTTCCGCCAATGATACAGTTGATAGATAATAATAATAAGATCAGTTTATTTGGTAACAGACTTCACAAATATATCATATTGTACAACAGTTTAGGTACTTAATTAATACTGTTCCTGATTGGGACAACATAGGTATCCAAACTAGGTAAAAACCTGTGTGATGGTATGCCTATACCCTCCGCCGGATATTAGGTAAATGCGTCATACAGCTCATAATAAAAACATGTACATAATAAAATAATTATAGCTAAAGAGTTTTCAGTGTTACAGTAAAATAACAAAGCTATCTGATGAATGTGTGAGTGTGTGTGTGTGTGTGTGTGTGTGTGTGTGTGTGTTTGCGTGGTATGGGGGGGGTGAGGGAGGGGGAGGTGTGTATGTATATGTGTAAGCGAGCGCGAGAAAGGCATATAATGTTGCATAGAAACTAAGATGAGATTAAAAGTAGGTTTTCAGTTTCTTGGTAATTTAATTCAATTACTTGATACTTATGTTAGTGTCAGGTTTTCTCAATCAATCACAATATGTGAGGAATTCCACTGAATCCAACGGTTTCCATTATCCAATAATTGGACGGAAGCTACTTTGATTAAACCTACACTCGGTTCTTCCACTGGCACCGGTGCAACGAGAGCTTTGATCGGATATCCTTCGTTATCGCATCCGAGGCCCGTTTCGTTTGGTAGCTTTAATTTCATAGCTGTGTATGGTTGAGCTTTGATGCTGTGAAGTTAGTCCCCTCGCTGGTTGGTCGGTGGGTCGCGGGGGGAAGGCGGGGGTAATGCGAGGTGAGCTATAAGGCAGTTCCGGGCGCGAGCTCGAGCTCAGCGCGCAGCCTCGGCGGTATCGAGCGGCCGCGCCCGCACCACGTGCTCCATTCACCGGCGAACTATTGCCCAAGCCACGTGCCTTCGACCATACTATAATCTGAGATATTAATTCTGTAGTAAGAATAAAAATAGTTTTACTAGGAATTTAGCGGCGCACGGTGTAGGAATCATGTTACTCCCGATTCACTTTCGTTCGTTTGAATTCGTAGTGATCGTGTTTGATTTTGTGAAAAGGCATTGGAACGAATCGATAATCGAAATGGGGTATCAGAAAAGGGTCGATTTGGATTAATTACACCCTACATGGATCTAACTTAAGCTCGACCGGGGAATTTCACTTTAAAATTTTTAAAGTGATAAAATTTTTAGTAACGGCTCAATCGACTTGTACGAAATTTTGAACTGTCATAGTTGGTGGCCTAGAATAAGACATAGGCTACTTTTTAGCCGTGAATTAAAAAGCTCATAAACGATTTTTATCCACAAATAGGTAACATTTACATACATAACCAATTTTTTTACACGGAAATAAATAATTTATGTGCTTGGGTAATGTTATTAAAAAAAAAATGTTATTAATAGATGAACATTTTCCTGGAGGCCTGAAAAACCTACCATTTTGTATTGGTTTTCTATTCTCTCGTACCGCTTCTGAACAGTTAAACCATTAATCTTAGTGGCTCTTGATAAATTACCCAACCTTGTCCCTAATATATATATAATATATTTGATTACCTCTGTGGCGCAGTGGGCGAAGGCCCGCCTGAGACGCAGAAGGTTGCGGGTTCGATTCCAGCCGCGGGACAAATGTTTGCATATGCAAATATTTGTCTCAGGATCTGGGTGTTTTCTATGTATAATATGTATGTATTTACAAAAAAAAACTTACTATAAGTAGTATATCAGTCATGTATTTCCCATAACACAAGCTCTGCTTACTTTGGGGCTACATGATGCTATGTGAAAAAAAATGTCCGGAGTTATTATTATTATTATTTCACACCGGTCATTAACATATAGTTAATCCATGATAACATGGCCAGCACGTCTATAACACTACACTGAGTAGTTTTTGGTTGGCTCTAACTAAATCTGGATGAAAGTTAATCAAATTAAACAATTTTAAAACCCCTGATGTCAGTTTTCCATCGTCTATTTCTAGTGACTTGTGGCGATCTAAGTCATAATACGAATAGATTGCAAAAAAACTGCATTTTAATCGGATAAGCCGTTTGTTTGTTAAAAGTTACAAACAAACAAACAACCACTTACGGAAACGCACATACTGTTAAAAAAACCCGCGTTTGTTGCCCGCGATTGTTCTAGGCTTGGTCGCAAGGAATCTGCATAAAATCATAAGTCGACGATTCTAATACGGCGACGAAAAACTAATTTGCTACTTTGAACCTTAATTTTTACGTTGTTAAAATTAAATACATCAATTAATTACGACTGACACAAGAATGCCTGTTATCGTAATGGCAAAGTTATCGTCGGACAAGAACCCTGTGTTAATGATTAAGGAACCCTGTGTAAGGGATTTGTGTTTGGCCTGAGCCTAGATTAGCACATCGCAGAATAGTAACAAAAAAAACTTTATTTAATTAAAGTTTATAACAGCATGCGCAAGACCGTGGCGCTTACGACGCGGATGTCGACGCTCACAAAAAGTGAGAAAAACGCATTTACTCTCACAAAACTTATTTTTTATTTTTTAATAAACCTATTCACTTTTTGTAGGTGCATATTTTTCTCGGCATTTTATGGCGTACTCCAAAACGACAACGGCGATTGGGTAGCGCTTTAAATTGTCTGTCAAAAACTTTTCTTTCGATTTTTTTAGTTTGACGTTTAATTTCTGAAACATCAACGTTATTCCAATTTTAGATAATATCTCCTAATTCAGATGCTTTCAATTCGGGGCCTACTTCCTCACTTGCTTTTGCTAGCTTGCATATCATTCGTTGAAGTATTTTATGATTTTTATTCAAACAGAACAGAACTAAATCATCTGCGAATTGAAGATGGTTTAGTGCAATGCCATTTATATTTAGACCCATGGCTTTGCAATCCAATTTTCGGATTTTTTACTTTTGCAGTATTGCTGAGAACAGTTTCAGGGAGAGGGGATCTCCTTGTCGTACACCTTTTCTATCGTGTAATTCTTCACCGATGGTATATGGATAAATGCCCATAAATAAAATGAACTATTTTCCAAACATTTATATTGACTCTAATTACATACGTTAATTAAACGTAATTACATAAACGTAATAGTTTACACTATCTAGCAACTGTTGTAAACAATAACTATTTTAAATTTAAATTCAAGTGAAAGATACTTTTGATGTTTATGATCTGAAAGTTAACGGCTGGATTTGAAGAAATAAATCTTCAAAGGTGGATTTGTCTAAATATTTAAATTATTGTGAAGTGACTTGAAACCTGCGTCGGCATCAGACCATGGTCTACAAAACAGGTCAAGTGCGTTTTGTTGATTATCTATACTACACAATTATCTATACTAATAATAAAGATAACGAGTTTGGTTGTTTTTTTTTTGTTTGAACGCGCTAATCTCCGGAACTAACAGTCGGATTTGAAAAATATTTTGCATTTGATAGCCCAATTCTCGAGGAAGGTTATTTAACATCACGGTACGACCCTTAGGAGCCGAGCAAAAGAAGATATAGCGCGGTAGGGAGATGCGATGAGGCAGGTCGGGGGCCGACAGCGACAACATCTAGTTTTTACATAAAAGCAAAGTACATGTATCATACATCACTCAAATTTTAGAACATGTGCTTCCCAGGAATTAAACACTCAAACCGCTAACTAGAAACAGCGGCGTGGTCGTGCAAAACTTATGAAACGTATGAATTCCATAGTACTCTGGATTCAAGTAAAAATGTAACATACGTTATTAAAGAAATAAAATACATTTTAAATGTCATAAAATTGAATAAAAATTAGTTGACATCAAAGCCATCACCTTTCTCAAGAATAGGGCTATCAAATGCAAAATGATATTTTTCAAATCCGACTGGTAGTTCCGGAGATCAGCGCGTTCTAACAAAAAAACAAACAAACTCTTCATATTTTTTATTAGTATAGATATATATACAGCCATGTGACAGACAGATGGCGGCACAGGTTTAGTAATAGGGTTTGCCCGTTTGCATCAAGCACGACCTAAAAATCACAATAAATAAATACAAAAATAACGTACGAGTAAAGACTCGTTCATCGTTAATTCAGCTAGACTCCGCGTCGTCTGAGCCAATAACCTCATTATAAAATTAGGTCATGTGGGAGATTGACCCTGACTGTCTAGCAACAAAAACACTTATACGGAATATTTCAGAATTATTCAATTTACCTTGAGTGTCTGTTGGGATATGATTGGGGGCTTCCTCCATAGAAGAGGGGTCCGTAGTTCGTAGTTAGAGTTCTCTAACTAGAGCTACGAACTACGGACCCCTACGGATTGGGCTAACAAGACAATTGATTTTTAATTAGACTCGCTTGAAATTGCGATTTCCTTATAAAGTGGCTCTCCCCCTTGCGAGCCAATTGCAACCATAGTTTCGAGAATATTGCACGTTCAAACGAAGTCTAGATTTTAACATGTTGATCATAGATAAAAGTTTACAAATGAAATATGCTTTGAATTGGATCTCATGCTACAACATTATTGTAATGTCAAAATGAGTTCCGAACTTGGAAAGCTCAACAAAAAAGACCAATGCTAAAAGCTAATGCTCTTTATATTTGTTGAACTATATCGATGCAAATTAACTATTCCATGTTATTGTTTACTTCAAGTA
Organism: Perizoma affinitatum; assembly: GCA_961405105.1. Lineage (NCBI taxonomy): Eukaryota > Metazoa > Arthropoda > Insecta > Lepidoptera > Geometridae > Perizoma > Perizoma affinitatum. The sequence goes on along the minus strand of OY560199.1, from coordinate 2,336,261 downwards.
AATGAAGTAATTATTTGGATTATGATACAATCTATCTCGCTAAGGATAGCTACTACAGCGAGATCATTAGGTTTCCTATCTATATGTGTGACTATCTAAAATAATGCCTGTCCAACGGTCTCTTGCTCAGAGGGCGGGGCTCCTATTGTTCCAAAGATTGTCTCGTCATTCCATCGACCTAGATCCTCGACATAATTAATAGCAAGGCTCTTAGCAGAGGATTAACGTTCGTTGCTGTATATCTACTAGGTGACGTCCTTACGGCTCGTACTGTTTCTTCAAGAGAGTGAGGATTTAGACAGTAAAATGAGTATAGGAAGAACATACGCTCTTCAAATAACTGGTATCAGAATGCTATATCCATTTTAGCTTCTTTATAACCATTGAACGAATGGAAGGTTCTCATTGGTATGCCTGCGGCACTGTGAGAATGGTGATGTATGAATGGCCTTCTAGTTTAGTTGAAGTTTAATTAAATTATTGTGTGTGTATGAAAGTATTTGAGGTTAACGATTTTTTATTAAATTTTATAACATTTTAGTTGTATTTTATTTCTATAATAAAGTATTTTTTAAGTGTTTACTTGAATCCAGATGAATATGTAATTCGTACGCTGCTCTCTGATACTAAATTTTGCACGACCACGCCGCTGTTTCTAGTTAGCGGTTTGTATAGTTCCTGGGAAGCAAGGGACTATTCAATGTTCTATATTTAATCTTATTCCTAGCAAATGTTCTAAAGTTTGAGTTTTCGCTTAGCGTCCTTTCCATAGCGTGATGTTAAATAGCCTTTAACTTTCCTCAAAAATAAGGCTACCAAATGATTTTTTTTTTTAAATCTGAATTAAAATTTAAAAAAACGTTCACAGAAAAAAAAATGGACAAGTGCTAGTCTAACTCGCGCACTGAGGCTTCAGTACAAGCTTGTAAAGAACAAACAGATAAGTCGGATTAAAAGACAAACTTAACTTTGTAGTTGAAAATACCTTGCCTCTTACTTAATTTCATGATTCTAGACCAACGGGAAGTACTATACATTTTAATTTATTTGCGAGTATCAAAATATGTCACATAAATGGCCTATTTTGCGTTGATATATCACATAAATGGCCGTATTTTATATTGTGTAAACTTAGAAGCTTGATTTTTTTTTTTTAGATTTGATTTTAATTTCAACTTAATACCTCCACGCGTTCCTGAGTAAAGGGGTTTTGACAGAGTGACAGTCAGACGGACGGACAACGAAGTGATCCTTTAAGGGTTCCGTTTTATCCTTTTGAGGTACGGAACCCTAAAAATAAACAAACTCAATATACAATCGGTGGGATTCACTGACTGATTCTCTGGCAATCACCGTAATTATGTTAGATGCCTAAGATTTGTACTAAGAAATTAATTTCCGAAATTAGGGTGCAGCAAGAAAATATGAATGGAAAAAACTTACCGCGGACGTTCCACTAGTATTTAAAAAAATATATATGTTCAGACAATAAATTACAAATATATATATTATTCATCAACTACAAGAGTCAAAGTATTGTTCATAAACTGCGCAGGATACTCGACTTGCATGGACTTGCAAACTGAACATTAGAACTTCTCTCTATATGTGCCATCGTAGCGTATGAACGTAAATCCCCCATTAAACACAACACAAATCCGAGGCATTGAAAGCAGATACCTAGTAAGCCAATAGTTTAGGTGGGTATCGCTCCTCGGTTCCGGCGTGAGGATACAGCGAGAAGCCATCCGGAAGCTAGGCGGATATCGGGCTAGCTATCTACCTGACGCCTGTCGAGTTTACCTTTGCTGGACCTTATTAATTTAGCTGATTGCTTCGTTTTAACTCTGAGTCTGATCTAGACTTCAAGGTAGCGTTAGTTAATTTGGATCCGTGTCTGCTAAACGATTATAACGAGATATAATATTATACAAATACGCTCATCACTGTTTTCCACGTTATCAATTTACCCATTATTACATATATGTATATGTCGCAGCCAACTAGCCTAATCAGCATTTCAGTAAATATCCTAGCCGCTTTATAAAACAGCACTGTTTAATTCGGCGTATTGACGTAAAACCAACTTAAACCTCTTTGTCATTTTTAGTTATAAAATACTAGCTTCTGCCCCCGGCTTTGCCCGCGTGGTATCCGGATAAAAAGTAGCCTATGTGTAATTCTGATGTATAAGCCATATCACTGTAAAGTGTCATCAAAATACGTTCAGCAGTTTTTGCGTGATAACAAACATCCATCCTCACAAACTTTCGCGTTTATAATAGTAGTAGGAATTAGCATTTTGGGTTGGAAGCCTAAAAACCTAAAATACTCATTCTCATCCGTTTACAATATGGCTAAATAATGGCAGCCTTTTGGTAAGGCTGAGTAAGCTAGTTAGCTGCAACATATATCCTCAGTACGTAGCTCCGTTAGGATACCAAGTAAGGGGCAACTAAAGCCACGTCCAAACAATGTACATGTCCACGTTTTGCAAATACGAGTAGTTAGCATAACGCGTTACAGGGTGCAAGACCATCGCCGTTTATTGGAACACTAACCGATGGCACATGCCTTTGAATTTTTGGTTCTAGGACTATCCGGTTTCTTCACGATGTTTCCCTTCACCGTTTTGATTCGTATTCTACTACATATACCAAAGTCAAAGTCATTAGGTTTTTTTTCATTGAAATCACAAGTATCATATTATAGAAACTTCAACTAAAAACTATGTGAATTTAAAATTTGAAAGTGAATTTACGCCGATTCCTCGCGCGCGACCAAGCCTAGAAGAATCAGGCAACAAACTCTGTTTGGTTATTTTTTTGATGATCCTTAATTCAGCTTGAGTCTACCTAATTAACTACTGAACGGGTTTGGATGAAATTTTACAGTAATATAGCTTATATATCAGAATAACACATAGGCTACTTTTTATTCGGGTACCACGCGGGCGAAGTCCTGAGACCTCACACTGAGATCCCCTGTGTCGTGGTTATGACGGAGTGTATGTCAAGAGGGCTTTAAGATTGTTCCTTAAGGCGGTGGCGGAGGACTAACTTACAGACTAACTTCATGCATGCAGTCCATATTTGCAGATCCGGAGGCGCTCCTCCTTCAGTCGCAACCCTAGTTAGTTTATTACATTAGTCGATCTAATTCTTAAACCTGGTTAGTAGATTAAACTCTGGGTCTTATCCCTCAAATGATCCCCGAGTATGATTCTACAGTTTTTCTATTGCAATTCAGAGATAAATGTCGGTGTCTTTCGTGTACAAGAATACTTTACCAGAGGTTATTATTCTCTACCTTACCAAGTTTACTTACAAAACATGTCTAACTGATACAGCCTCGTCAAAACAGATAGCTTTGTGTACCAAATACATTTGCCAACAATATTGTTCGGGTGTTGCGCCATCGATTGTGATCTTTTGTGACGAGCTATGCTATTCACAATCGTTTTGGATGCCTCTTCGATTCGCCTATCTCTTTTGGAGTTCTCTAGGCAGTACTATGGCGCTTTGTTGTGTTCCATATCTTCAAGTGACTTCAAAATATGGATTTTACTTAAGATTTTTAAATACTTATTATGATAACTGTTATTGTCTTCAGTTTATACACTACAGTCTTATTACAGTTATTTAAAAGTTAATGTAAAATTTCGTAAAAATCTTGTAAAAATATAATACATTGAATCTAACCCGTAAATATATGTTTATTTTGGCGTCCAGGGTGCATTGATAGAACATTTTAAGAGATGCATTTTTACAACAAAATTGGTTTAACCTTTGTACGCTTGCAACACAGAGGTAACTGGTGCGTTGCCACAAAACTGGTATCATGTGCCTGAAATGTCAAACCGGAATACAGCAATGGGAGCATTGCTGCTTGGCGACAGAGATAGGTATAGTGGTAGTACTTCCCCGGACGATCTCTTTCACAAGGAGCTCCTTGTATCTTAGGGAATATTTTTTTATAACAGCGAGAATATAAAATGTAAATAAAAAAAATTTAACGCGGATGTTGTCGTAAAATGTTCCATTAGCTTATATTTGTTGTGCAAGAATATTGGAAAATCATAATTTCCGGAACATTTGCTTCTCTAACAGTATTGTCCTGATTGGCAAGCCGCCATGTTGTGCCATTCGAAGGTCCCTTAGGACTTTGGCCAACTTCGCTAACCTCACTTCAATAACTGTCAAGTTTCTCATTGAATTAATATCTTATCTGAACTTGGCAACTTGACCAGTTTTAAAAAGCTATTGAGAGGAGTTTGCCCCTATAACCTGGATTTTAGGGCTGAGATCTTTATTTCGATTATTTAATGGATTTGGCACTGAACTACCTCACAGATCCTTATTGACATACAAATGAAACATTACGATATGCACATGATTTTTTTAAAGAAATTTTTAGTTGTGTTTTAGTTAAAGTTAGTAGTTACTTGTAGTAAGAAAACTACCTATCTAAAAAGTAAGCACCATATATAGATATAAAATACTTTATGGCACAATTAAAAATAAATTAAACAGGTGAACTTAATGCTAGATAGCATTTTCTTCCAACTACCTTTGTGAAATGACCATCTTCAAAGATTTACAAAAACATTGCAAAACACCGCATTACAATCGATTTTGACACATTCCGACGACTTTCATCGCGGGTATCTTTACCATATTATTATGAGTCCCTAGCCTCATTGGGTAGGTCACATATCGTTCTAGGTCACTAACCAAATTTCATGTAAATCGGACCAGCCGTGACGGAGATTATTAGCAACCAATGACAACAACTTTGACATTTAAACAAAGTCAACGTCTAATAGGGATGAGAAATATGTATAGTTCGTTATCTGGAATAACTCATAGGATACTTTTTATTCGATTCTCATGCAAACACAAAAAGTAGTTGTTATTTTGCAATGCATCTATGTTGAAATACGAGCAGAAATGCATAGCAAAATATGGAGTCAATATTATTATTTAACTTTTTGCCCTAGCTACGTGCGTGTTTGTCTCATAATGTGACCTTACCAAAGAAACGTTAAAATTCGTTATATTCTCGCTGTAGGGGATAATTTGTTCAGAAATAAGACAGGTGCTGCACGTCCAAACTGGTTTGTGAAAAGTGTTGTTAGTTCAACGCAGGAAAACGTATAAAATGCAATATAGGTCTTTGTGAAACTTCTGAGAAATGCTTGAGCCTTTTCATGTAGGTACATACTTCTAAATATCCAAAAAGTTTTATTCAAGTTCACCAAAACCTAGTATATATTCAGGCGAATAATTGTCATGAACTCTATTCATGTAAAACAATGAGCTGCATTCAAATAGGTATAACGGTGCAAATGGAGCGAGGTGGTCCCTTTCCATTGCATAAATGTGTCTCGTAGAAATTTGTCACTAAGATATGCCTATTTCTTTGCAGAAGATTAGTGCAGACGACCATAAAACAGAATTGAAGATGAAGATTCATCTTAATCGGTGCATGACACATTACAATTGCCGCACAGCCTAAACTGTAGGTCTTGGAGACCTGCAATTTGAAGTGCATGTTACTTAGTGTGTAGGGGTGTACAAGAAAATATTTTCTGGAATTCCAAACCAGGGAATTCCAGAGGGGAAGGCTGGGCACAGGGAAAACGGTGGATTAAAACGAAGACGTGAAAGATCACCGTGAATGGTTCAAATTTCGGTACAGATACCTGTAACCGTGTGTCTGTACAGGTATCAAATACAGATCAAATCGAACTATCAATAACCTGATATCTTAACCTAGACCGGATAACGAAAGTCTTGAGTCAGGAACCAGTTTATTTTCTTCTATAAGAGGGACGGATAGTTTCTTTTCACATATGATGCCAAATGTGATCTAGATTTGCTTGTTGTTGTTCAAATATCGACGTTGTAACTAAGCAGATCATGATTGAGACTCGTGTTGTGACGGAAGATTTTTAACAGTTTAAATCGTTATACTAGTTTTAAAAGAATCAATAGTTAAAACAGACAACTTAGTCCTGACCACACACCATTTCCATTTATTCAGTTTCTTTTCTAAGTATAACCTCCACACGATTTCCTTCGAAGGGTAGCGTAAATTTTTTGTTAATTTTAATCAAGGAATACTCTTTTGTTAATGCTAGTTGTTCCAAGAATTGTCGTGTATTAGGTACTAGAACTACTACTTTCTAACAGACTTGTGTGTAATCTAGAACCTCTACATTTATAAAGTGTGGGATGTTACTGATTTTATATTAAACTAGTTATTCAAAATAAAACGTTTATTTTCTATTAAATCTTGCGTTTTCTTACAACTATCAGTACGTTGGCTTGTTCATATAGCCACCTAGAGTTTAATTACACACCTAGAGGCTATATACAGCAAACCTTTAAATCAAATTAACACAATCAAGAGAACTTTGTGCTCACAGCGTGCCTGTTAGTATTTTGTAGGTTACCTAGGAACAGAATCGGGTAAACAACGCACTAAGAACCAAGTTTCATGTTCAAGTGGCTTTAGATTGGCTTACCATGCATTATTTTAAATGGCTAAAACTATACATAAACTTCAATGTAATACTCCAGTCTGTAGCTTCTCTGACTCTTCATCCTTAACTCCACGTAGTCGTAGCCGATTCCGCCGTCCGTCACGTTTACTGATGCCTCACTATTCTGGTAGTCGAAACATTTGATCGCCTGCAAACGAAATAAATGGTCATTCACGTTAGTCCCTCTAAATACAACCATCATGAAATTAAACATTATCATTTACTAGCTTTTGCCCACGGTTTCGCACGCACAGTAGCCAGATAAAAAGTAGCCTATGTGATATTCTGATGTATAAGCTATATTACTGTAAAGTTTCATCAAGATACGTTCAGTAGTTTTTGCGTGAAAGAGTAACAAACATCCATCCTTACAAACTTTATGTTTATAATAGTAGTAGGATTAAACCTGCATATTATTTGTGGGCGTTGACCGTCTATACGTTTAACCTCAAAAGCTCCAGTTTAATCGCCTCTATGGTTATTGCCACTAATCTGGTGGCACCGTTTTTCTCTGAAACTTGTGATGAGGTTTGTAAACAACAATGGAATCTTACCTTGATAGGCTGCGACGAATTGTACGAGAAGTATTTGACTCGCTTCTGCAGTGGTAAAGCCTCATATTTGACTTTCTTCTTGAACACCAGCCGGGAGTTTTCTGACTTTTCGCCAAAGAAATAATGCGTACACAAAGAACTCGCGATCACAGTACTCAGTATAAACACGATCACTGAAAACTTCATTGTGGCGATTGGTCGTCGATTTGAGAGAACGATAGCACTGACTCTCCACTCCTTTGTGTTATCTGTGACACTTAGGCTGCGTTCACAGTTGCTCAGTCGGTCAAAGGTTAGCGAGTTGAATTTTATTTATTTTAGAGCGGTTGAAAAACACGGGCGATAAGAGACGTTCGCACTTCACAGCTGGATCCTGAATATTGTTATTTTAAAACAGGTCTATACCCGCCCACGTAGTCATTTCATGCGTAAGACGCAACTCAAATCCAAGGATTTGCACCAAATTTTTATTGCATTTCACGAATTTAAGACCAACAGTTACGTTTTAAATTTCAAATATTTCCTTCGTTATGTGTCTTAACAACTATGGTACATTATGAACTGAATTACAGTTGCACTGATGATAGGCACAGTGCAGCAGCGATTGTGACCTCGTCATGATGACATGCTACCGAGCCAATGAAATTATAGAAATCAGCGCTGTGAAATAACCTTTAAATCTTCATTGGAAGTAAACAGTGATCATATCATTATCGAAGGTTAACGACAGTTCATTTAAGAGCTATTAAATTGATACGAGTTTGGTTGGATCACGGTGCTGCGGTAGGTAATTGTGTTTAACGACTTTGAGACAAACACCTATTTGTCTTTAGGACGAGGTCGATAAGGTCCTTGAACTTTTAGTGGAGTGCATTGATTTCACAGCGTCTAGATTCTGAAGAAATCTTCCTTGTATTACTTCTGCAGATCAATTACATTGGGACTTTTTCACGGTTTTTTGTATGTGGCTTTTTTGTATGTTTTTTGTATGAGCTATGTCATAGCTACTAAGAGAAATCTTTTTCCTTAAAAAGTAACAAAATAAATGCGATATTTCTATCTATCAATATCATAATGGATATTTATATGTAAGGATGTTTGTTGCTAGAAACTTCGTTATGGCTTAACCAATTTGGATTTTATTTGGAATATTTACTGTCACCAAGAATTACACACTACTTTTTATTCAAAGTCGTGGGCTGAAACTAGTACGTCATATTTTATCGTTTTGTTTTGTATTCGTTTTTATTTTTAACCGACTTAAAAAAAAATGTTTGGTACTTGATATCTTCGCCAATTGATAAACTTTTTTGATGATTCTTTTGTTGTTGTAAAGAGAATGATCCCGAAGAGATCCCATAAAAGTTTTATTCCTTAGAGAATGCTACTTTTCCCGTAAAACTCAAGTCATCAAATATAGTCATATTATGGAATCACGACAAGCCGAAACACTTTTGTTTTTATTCGAAAGAGTGTCACTCCGAGTTAGCAAAATAACGTAATTGCACGTGAGGATGCAGACTTTTTGACAATGAAATGTCTTATATTATATATTTTATTGCAATTCACTGTGTTTTTTATTTAACTTGCAATGTTTGTATATTAGTTTGTTGTTTAGGTCAAATTTTGTAAGCTGAATTAGAACCATTTCCTATCTTACGGAGTTGAATTTTTACATGTTGGTTCAGTTCCGATGACAATGCATTTTTATGGTTAGCATGAACTGAATCGATTAGGATTAGCTCCAGACAAAGAAACTCTTCAACGATCAACAACACAGACACAAAATGTATATTATGATAGCTGCTTTTAGTTTTACCATGACATGGATGCTGCACTCAGAGTTAAAAACTTGTTTTTGTAAATATTTATTTTATTATTAATTTATTGTTATTTTTTTGTCATTTGTACTTGTCTGTGCTGTATCCGTATATGTTGAATACAAATGTTATCTCTCTATCTATCATATCTAAATCCGTTTTGTGTAGGCGCATCTATGTAGGTACGAGTGTAACCTATTGTCGGTTCCTATTGAAAGTTACTTGCAAACTTTTCACATATCCTCCGTTACCTTCCCCAAAAGTTTTCGGTTCTATTTGCATAATCTGATTTAAAACTTAGCTCGAAAATAGTCGAGAAAGGCCGAGGTCACGTCCACATTCTAGAGACCCCAGTGACAAATTCCACGCACAGCATTTAATCGAAAGTACTGTTAAGAATTTTCGATTCAATTCTGTGTACTCTGTTGTCTAGAGATAAAGATTGGCAACTTTTCCCAGCCCCATCAAAATCACAATCATTTAATTCTCAATAGAGCCGCGGGTGACGGTCAATTGAGTTAATTAGTCGCGTGACCGGCAGCTTTGTCCATATGCAGTTCATGCTTGTCGGCTGACATGGCTTGTCTAATCCAATGAGTTGTTTATGTATTGCAGCGCTTATAATGATTCAGGTATTTATGTGCGGTTGAAGTAATACAGTTATATTTAGTTGTGATGCTTACAAACCTGATGTAATCAACGCACGATATACCTTGACCGCAACATCCAAATGATATTGCGTCTGTCTTATGGCCTCGTCCGTATTTTTGACCTTGACTGCAACATCCAAAGGATCTTGCGTCTGTTTTATGGCCTCGTCCGTATATTTGACCTTGACTGCAACATCCAAATGATATTGCGTCTGTCTTATGGCCTCGTCCGTATTTTTGACCTTGACTGCAACATCCAAATTATCTTGCGTCTTTTTTATGGCCTCGTCCGTATTTTTGACCTTGACTGCAACATCCAAAGGATCTTGCGTCTGTTTTATGGCCTCTTCAGTATTTTTGACCGTATGTGTGACCGTACGTACACACATGTGATTGTTTCACATGAGATTTGTACAATACGGTATCCCCACTAGCCCTCTAATAACCGTAGCTGGAAGTCATTAAAAATCATTTAAAAATACTTTTTTCTGTTCCAGATGTCACGGTGAAAGTGCGAGTAGTCCTGGAGCCATGGAATCGTAGGCGGCGACCTTATCTAGTCGGTGCGGTGAGTGACCTGCTTTATAGATCGCAAATGGAGACATTTTTATGAAAGTTTTAGTGTAATACGAACTTGGGTCTTGGTAACTAAGGTCTTGGTGGCAAATCGTTCATATGATTCAATTCCTCATGCAAGTTGAGACTGATATTAATTTTTAACCCAATCAGAACGGAGAATATACTAACCAGCTCATAATCATTATCTAAAGATTAATTTAAGCATTTATGACCTGGGATTTGTGATTACCATCATAAATGCCATGTCCATTGCAGGTACAGTGCTGATTCTATCTTTCGGAATGACGAAGACTTGGGTTATAATTGTGGATCAAATAGTCTATGCTCGTCTCGGTCGGTTACTGCTATAATGTGCTCAGGGCCACTTACAATGGTGTTTGATGGTCCGTTTGCCAATCAATTATCAAACCCAACCGGCTTTTTGCCACGCACTGTCGAAATATTGATTTATCACTGAACATCCAATAAGAACATATCGAATGATCATAATTAATTGTATGGGAGCTTAGAGCGCTCATTTATAAAATGTGTGCCGCTTTCTCGGAGTGCTAACGTTGCTAATTTTAGCAAGCAATTACCAATGTTTGCTGCCGAATGTGAAGTTCGCGCTGTCTGGGAGTAAGCATGTGGAATGCTATACTTTGTGAATGTATGCTGTCTGATAACGTTTAAATAACGAACGTACTGTTGCTAAGATCACGCCCAATTACTTTAGAACCTGTAACATGTTTAAAATGCTATTAAAATTCTTAGTAAGCTGCTCAGACTGACTCTTCAAGCATTTTGAAGATTTTCTATCCCACCTTTCAATTGCATCGATTTTTGCGTTAAAAGTTAGCGTTCGCTTTAGTTTACAATGGGACCTTACTCATGTGGGGAGCCAGATTCTAGTACATTTTATGAATTAAAGTATTACGATGTTGAACTGTCGCGTCAGTCTATAGGGGAATTGTACCCATAGGAGTTCTGCGTCGATATGTGAATGAAACAGCTGATGATGGTGTTGTTGATCTGTTCTACCAGGTGTCGTTGTGAAGCGTCGCGATGGGCGCGTCCGGCGTCTCCGACGAGTACAAGCCGCCGCGTCTCTCGCAGTTCCTGCACGCGCTGCCTCACATCAACGTGACGCTGCACCGCGTTAACGACACCTTCGCACCGGACTCACCGGTCTACCTCGAGGTGAGTGGCTTCCGAAGCTTATAGGAATCTACCTTTGTAGACACCTCACTAAGAGGCATGCACCGTTCTCACGCATAGTGACTATGTGTTGCTACCAGTAATCTTATCGACGGGCTATCAAGCTGGAGGTTCCAATAGGTACGGTATGTAGTACTCAAGAACACGTGAATCATGATTTCGTTCCTTTTTTTTCAAATTCCAACCGGATTCTGCTGCCTGGAACTTAACAACTGTGTTAAAACAACCTGGCACATATGTATGATTGTGCCGCTTACCGTAATGCATTAGAAGTCTGGAGTCTAGATCCTAAACGTATTACGGTAATATCCTATAGTATAGAATATACGAGTTCGTATCTTTCGTATCGTTCGTATCACTTAACTTTGGTTACATTCATGGGCCCAAGACCATTAGTTATGGGACTTCTAAGGTCTGTCCAGCTGGTGGACTAATATTGATGATGTTAATGACATATTGTATGAAACTGTTCATACCGCCATCGTCAGGCCGGCGCCAGTACGTCATGACACGCCACTGACGTTCAAAGATCATGAGTTCTTACTCTTTAGCAATCGTGCACTGTTCATCCCAGCTGTGGATAATAATAATGCTGGACATTTTTCACACAGCATCATCTACCCCACAGTAAGCAGAGCTTGTGTAATGGGAACTACATGAATGATACGTATATACTTTTTTTTTGCAAATACATACATATTATACATAGAAAACACCCAGCTCCCGAGACAAATATTTGCATATGCAAACATTTTTCCTGCGGCGGGAATCGAACCCGCAACCTTCTGCGTCTCAGGCGGGCCTTCGCCCACTGCGCCACAGATGTCATCACTAAATAAGAGTACAATAGCTAGATGAGCTGATCTTGCTCGATGATCTTTGGTCAATGCATGACGAATTTGTAAGAAAGAAAGAAAATTATCGGTCTGGTGTGGTGTGGCCTCTTCTTTGTAAAGAAGACAAAGAAGAGACCACAATAACATAGACTATAACTAGGTTAGTAATAATTAATAATGTAAAGGACTATTGTTCTCAGAGTTTGGGTATCCTCGGCTCGATACCAGGAGCATGGCTTATCCTCACCCTGACTGTGCTGCTCATCTATCTGCTGACGCGATGCTGCGATCGGAAGCAACGTCCTCCAAAGAGTATCACAACACTCAAGGTACACTATTCGAATCTATAATTCAACGCGGACATCGAACCTCTTTCTGCTTCGATCCTACTAATGCCACAGAAGTCTTTGAGAGCTTCCATACAGACATCGAAAAACTTAATTCTAACAAAAATTAGCACTTTAAAGTATTTCAATTGTATGTCATTTTAGTTTTTTAATATTTCGAACAATGGTTTTCACACTCCCTCAATATTTTTGAACGACCTACCATTTCAATCCGGTGAAAACTCAAATAATGTCCCACATTTCGTCACACTACGCAACGTGTTAAAATCATTTCTCCCAACGGGGACCGCTATAAATACCCATCTGCGAACATAATCAAAATCGTTCTCATAGGATCACATCACCACATGTGCGCTCGTATGTTCCGACGATCGTAGAGTGTGGAAGTGTATTATTGATGGTTTGTTGCGTGAAGTGGGTCTAGGTCAATGACACTGTTAGTGGAAATAGTTTTTTTTGCCGTATTTAGGGTACGATTACTAAATACCTGAATATGTATTTGACGTACGCTAGACGGTAGGGTATGCCTAAATGCCTAGCCTGAATTTTGATTGGTTTGATAAGGTAATCTGCATCTCGACTAGAAAAAACTATCTGCATTATATAGTTCTTATTTCGTAGGTAGTGTAAGCTTCATAACCTGTGTTGACTAAAAGTTGTAGCTTTTAATTTAAAAATCATGGTTGTGAGAAGTGTTTGCGTAGTTTAATGTTTGATTCTACGATATTTATGTTTTATTTGAAGAAAGTTACTGTAACCGTACCTTATTAATTGTTATTCACTTTTGTACGAATCACGAAATAGATGATTATTGTGTTTAAGATGTAATGTAATTGACTTGATACCGGTTATTGGCGCAACAAACCAGTTTTTGTGAAACATTTGGGGGTAACAGAACCTACGAGTAAGCCATGGTTAGTCGGCATTCACATTCGAGACGGCGAACAGTAAACTGGTGAAAACCATAGACCTTTTTAATTGTAAACCAAATACATAAAATGTATATAAATTGACTGATTGTTTCTTCTGCGTCTTCGGCCTTACCTGATTTGTAGTACCAGTAGCTAATGGAATGCCCGTGACTTTTTCCCATACCGCCTTCATTTTCCACATGCTAAACTTTTCCCTTGCACCCCTGGACATAAAAATTAAGATACCCTAAAAATTTTAGGGGTTTAGGACCTACGGCTTAGGCTTGAATCATTATTAGGGTTTCATCGATTTAGGCTTTTGGTTACCATAGCCCAATAGCCCATAGGCTAGATCACTATCTAGTGTTGCAAACGTCAATAGACGCTTGACAGACACTAAAGGAAAGGCATCAGAAAAAAAACCAACATGCTCTTTTTAAAAAGCTAACACTTCACTTAGGATAACCTCAGCAGGGAGATCATTCATAAAAAAACAAAAACAAACACGCTCACGACCGTCTTCCCCATGGTGGACATCCTCAGATACATACTAAGTGAGTAGATCTTTTGAGGATACCAAGTAGGGGGTAGTCAGAGGCACGTCCAAACATGACATTTTGTACATGCCCGCGTTTTGCAAGTAGTAAGCATTCCACGTGACAGGTTCCAAGCCCATCGCCGCTTATTGGAACACTAACAGTTGGCACATGCCTTCGAATTTTAGGTTCTAGGGCATGCCGGTTTCCTCACGATGTTTTCCTTCACCGTTTTGAGCACGTGTTAATTCGCACATAATTTTTTCGAGTGGAAAAATCCATCGACCGGGTTCAAACCCACGACCTCCGGATCAGAAGTCGGGGTATCGCCCACTAGGCCATTAATAGTATTCCATAATCTGAGTGTACAAGTAAGTTTCTATGAAACCGCCCGTTAAACGATAGCCCAGGCTTTGGGTATGATTAGTAATGCAAATAATAAATAAGAAGAATTAAATTAAATAATACTTAAAGTGTTTGTTGATCTTGACAAACGCAATTCCACAAAGAAACCTTGTATCCGTTTCACTAAGAATCTAACAAAGGTCAAAGCCAAGATTATCAACTGCGTCCTATAATCGTCTTCGGTTGACAGTTATTTTTATCGTGCAGATAACCCTGATGATTCTATCGGTGCTGTGCTGCGGTGCGATCGGAGTGGGCCTGTTCGGTAACGATGACCTCCACAACGCGATGCTGCAGAGCATCCAGGCCGGCAACCAGCTGGCACTGCTCGTTAACACCGTCAAGAACCAGGTACGCATTGTCGCACTCAGGACTCTTTTGTCTTCTGTGTTTATCTCCCAACTTAAAAAGAGGGCTGTTAAAAGTTTAACGGGTGAACTAATTGTGATTTAGTTTGTTTTTGCTATGTTTGAAAACAACATCATCTCTTGTATGCATTTGATTTGTAAGTCTTCAAAGGTGGAAGTCACGTAAAGGTGGAAACAGGGAAGAAATCAAAGCCTCACATAATTGAGTCGCCTTAGGTGATTTACATTTATGTAATCGTGGAATCCTTCCTGTTTTTATAAAATAACAGCATACTTACTGTTCTTGTTGTTTCCAGTCTGAGATCCTCGGCGAGGCGATGGGCTCGCGTGCGCGCGCGCCGTTGGCCCGCGTGGCCGACGCGCTCGACCAGCCAGTCGCCAACCAGACCGCGCTCGGCACGCTGCTCCGCGCACTCTCCTCGCTCAGGGAGAACGCTAACGCTGCGGCCACTGCCGCCGACAGTCTGCGGAAACCGCTGCTCACTCTCAACCTGGATGACTTTATGAAGGTAACGCTTTGTTGACGAGGGGGAAATCTGCTACCGGGTACCCTGCCACATTGACGATGTGGCAGCTCGTGGAATTCGCGGTCTCACTAAAACCCCCCGGTGGTTCGCTTACCATCTGCAGGCACAGCATGCGCACCAAGACAACGAGTTTGTCTACGGAAGAGAAGACAATAATGTTTAATGTCAAACAAAATAGAGATTGAAATAAGATACTATTACCAGCACCTGCTCCTTAATTTCAATAGCAAGCATACGGTCTGTTTGCCTACAAAAAACTGCAGTTTTTGTTGCATACCATAACTATATTTATTAATTTACTAGCCTTTGCCCACGTCTTCGCCCGCGTGGTACCCGGATAAAAGGTAGCCTATGTGTTATTCTGATGTATTAGCTATAATACTGTAAAGTTTCATCAATATCCGTTCAATAGTTTTTTCGTGAATGAGTAACAGACATCCATCCACACAAACTTTCGCGTTTCTAATATTAGTAGGATTAATTTTATTTTTTTTAAGCCAACATACACATACATAGTCCTGACCCAATACTATATGTTCATGAATGTGCGGTTTCAGCGCGCGTGGTTGTGGGAAGCGACGCGGTGGGGCGGTGGCATGGCCGGGTGGTGTTGCGGCGGTGCCGTCTGCGTAGCTCTGCTCGCCGCCGCAGCCAGGCGTAGTCGACGGGCCCTGCTGCTGCTCTGCGTGAGTACCCAACTACTTCAGCCTTAAGCCGGTTCCAGACCAAGAGTTAACCTATGACGAAGCTAAGCGTAGCCAGCTATAGCCCCTTGGACAGACGCGCTATATAGCCGCGAGCGTAGAGAGCCAGCCAGATAGGGTTAGTTAAAAAGTATAATAAAGATAAACTAAAAAATTGTTGTATGTACATTAACAACTAAAGGTTGTCTGAAAGAGATCGCTATAAGCGATAAGATCGCACTTTTGCCAATGTTGTAGACACAACATTGGCAAAAGGGTGCCAAGGATGGCAGGAGTGGCTTAGCCTAGCTCGCGTAACTTCAGATCAGCATACTCAACCAGGACGTAAATGGGACGATACGCAGAGGAAATTCGCAGTCCTGCATACACAACTAACTTAGCTAATATAGTTTGAAGTCTGCACACAAGTATGAACAATTTACCTCAGCTATGCGAGCTAAATTATCTAAAAGATAAAGATAATTTTCTTTCAATTTGAAATGAAACCAAATTCCTTGTAACTTAACTAATGCAGTAGGTAACTTTTAAACTAGAAACCTTAACTGATATACAAAGTTGCTCTGGTCTTAAACTTATAGAAAGTTTTTATAAGTTTAAACTTTGGTCTGCAACTTGCTTTAGCGTGAGTACTAAGGCAACCGTTTTGTCTACGGAAGAGAAAACTTTGTGTTCGTCGTCGACACAGAAATGAAACATAAGAATACATTATTTTATTATAGACAGAGACAGACATAATGTTTTTCGTCGATAGAGACCACGGTCGGATTTCCACGTCTATTTTATTTGAAATCATTTTGACCTCTGCTAAATCTGCGAATTTAAACCTTAGCAAAACGAAGTATATTTATAAAAGACGTAGTATAGTCCCTCTGTAGTCTGTAGTCAAGATTTTTTTTATTCGAAGGTCAGAATTTGATCCAGAGATCAAATCCCGTCGTGTTCCCAATACATTATTGCACTCGGATAAATATTTTTGACACAAAATTAAATCGACGAAAAAAGAAAGGAACTAAAGAGCGAAAAATAAAAAACTAACCTTTTTAGCCTAATTAGAGTCCTGCATACTCTATACATTTATTGCTTTCACACGGTAGGTACAGAGATGGTGATGAAGGTATCTCATATGAACCCTAAGGGTGTAGCAACAGATAGATAGGCAGATAGGTTGAGTAGTCTCGTTGATGTATCTAGTTGTATGAATGTCTTGTTAGATGTCGCTACATGTCTGTGTTCGTGTTGGTGTTGGCAGGTGGGTGCGCTGGGCGCGCTGGTGGCGTGCTGGCTGGCGACGGCGGTGCTGGCGGCGGGCGCGGTGGCGGCGGCGGACGCCTGCCAGCAGCCAGCAGCCGCGCTCGCGCATCACGCGCCGCACCATCTGCCGCAGGAGGTGAGCTCCTCTGACGATCAGCATTCCCCAAATTACATGCTCGAAATACACTAATTTGGAGAGCAGAAATCCTACATTCCCCAGAAATACTCAACAGATTTCCTGAAAAATTCCAATTGAATAAATGTTGCCATTTGTTTATTTAAATTCGGAAAACCAACATAACCAACACAATGTCCTTAACAATATATTATTGTTATAAAACAATCAAAAACATACGAACTGACGAAACAGTTAAAAGTAAAGGTAAAGTCCTGCCTGAATTGACCATTCCCTGCAATTTCCCTGATTGGCAACGCTGATCCTGATACTTTGTACCACATTCACAAACCTATGCATGTAGTGATTACGAAGTGATTGTTTCATATATTATCGATAGTGGCCGGGTGCGCTGCTACATGAGTAACTGTATTGTTGTTAAGCTGTGATATTGTTGGTTACAGGTGGTGCATTACTACCTATCGTGCAAGGTGTCTCGCGAGAACGTTCTGACAGCTGAGCTCCGCAACGCCCAGCGTGCGGTGGTCGCCGTGAGACAAGCCCTGGCGATCCTGGCCAGAGGAGCTCCACCCATGTTCAACGATCAAGGTGTGTTTGTTTGTCTGTCTTATTTTTTGGTGTAATCACCAAAAATAACTCGAATTGGAATATTTTTATGTAATTGTAGTAATTAACATAATTTACGTAAGTAGTATATCAGTCATGTAGTTAGTTAAAATAACAGCTCTGCTTAGTATGGGGCTAGATGATGATGTGTAAAAAAAAAAGTCTTCCAACATTTTATCTTATGTATCACGTTACTAGAGGGCGTTGCAATCGATGATGGAAATAACGAAATCAGAAATCAGAATATTTATTTGCATGAATAAAGGTCAGCTAAATACATGATGTAATTTTTTTTTAAGGTCCTTATATATTATACCTAACTACCTTGTTATTATGATGATATTGCAGCGCTTCAACCGGCGCTGGGCGCGCTGGGCGCGGGCACGGGCGAGGCGGAGCGCGCGCTGGTGTCGCTGAGCGGCGCGCTCGAGTGCCGCATGGCGCGCGCTTACTTCGTGGCGGGCGCGCGGGCCGCCTGCGACGCCGGACTACAGGTGAGAACGCATGCCATGATATTGCAGCGCTTCAGCCGGCGCTGGGCGCGGGCACGGGCGAGGCGGAGCGCGCGCTGGTGTCGCTGAGCGGCGCGCTCGAGTGCCGCATGGCGCGCGCTTACTTCGTGGCGGGCGCGCGGGCCGCCTGCGACGCCGGACTGCAGGTGAGAACGCATGTGATGAACGTACATTTAGCACGTCAAGTCGTAGATCGCTCAACGACGGGAGACGCGAGGCTAGGCGGTATGTGCATGCTTAGTGTTCACAGGAAAAGAGTAGAGGAGGATACTGAATTTATTGACAAGGTGATGTACAAATTTGGACAGCAACTGTCCTCAGTTTTTATTCAAACAATAACTTTCAAAAACTATGTATTTACTTTAGCCTGCTGCCGGCGCCCATGTTTGCTTCATTTGAATTTGGAACTCTTTCATCGAGCTTGATACAAATAGGTTACCAGACGCCGCTACCTTTCAGCACATGCGGGTGAAATAAAATAAAAATAGTGGCGGAGAAGGTCGTCACGATTCTGTTATTTTGATAATAAATACATAAATAAAAGTGAGGTTCTGAATGTGAAATGGATATTGACTGCACTTCACGATTTTCTTACAACCTTTTGAGAAAAACACTTTATATGCCTCGGCGGAAATGGCAATTGCCTGTCACGTCTATTTCACGGCATCTGAAATAATGCACTTTGTGGTATCTTCCAGGCGTTGTCGCTGCAACTGCTTGCGGCCATAGCTGCGGGATTCCTGTTCACGGCCATCGTGCTGGTCGACTCGCACGCCTGGATCTACATCAACACCAAGTGAGCCTGCAACAAGGCCAGGGCATTATGGCCGCTTATACACTAGCCTAGCTTACATCATCGTGCATAAACTAATACTAATGCTCGTTTGCACTGATCTTCTGCATGTCTTAGTGACAGATTTCTATGAATAAAATGCCAGTAAGACACTTCTAAGTCTTCGCGTAAGCTTAGTGCAGACGAGCATAAGCCAGCTTTCGGATAAACCAACGCTTCAAAACCTTGCGTCAAGAAACTCGCGAGTCGTAGACTTCGGCGTGTATTGTAGCGCCCCCTAAGGACGTGTGACGTTCAAACCTATCTAGATCCTTGAATACATACACATCGATTGCTAATATACGCATTACAAACCGATAACCCTTTCTAAGACAAATGGAAATTGACTTACAAACAACATCTTGCGTTCGGCTCACAATAATAAAAAACGGTAGACTTTTGCCTGGAATCTCTTTTGTACGTGACGAGAAGTTTTTAAACCCCTTTTTTTAGACGACAAATGTGGCATACAAGCATACCTGTTGGCCCACTTGTTGGTAAGCTACCCGTCCGCTTGAAGGCTAACGCTTCAATGTAACTAACCTCCGTTTCAGGCGTAGCGGCACGGGCGAGGAGCAGGCGCCGTTCCTCTCGAGCGGCGGCAGCAGCGCCGCGTCGCGCACACTGCCGCGCCCCGCGCCCTTCCCCAACGGCAAGCCGCCCTCCTACAGCGCGGCCGTGCAGCTCATGGACCTGGCCGACAGAGAGCCCAGACCTAGGTATTCACATGATGCCCAGACCTAGGTATTCACATGATGCCCAGATTTATGTATTCACACGCTGCCCAGACCTAGGTATTCACATGATGCCCAGACCTAGGTATTCACAAGCTGCCCAGACCTAGGTATTCACATGATGCCTAGACCTAGGTATTCACACGCTGCACAAACCTAGGTATTCATATGATGTCCAGACCTAGGTATTCACACGCTGCCCGGACCTAGGTATTCACATAATGCCCAGACCTAGGTATTCACACGATGCCCAGACCTAGGTATTCACACGATGCCCAGACCCAGGTATTCACACGATGCCCAGACCTAGGTATTCACACGATGCTCACACGTGTATATGGTACTATAAAGGTCTGGGTATGCTTTGTACAAAGATAACCGGACCTTTAGAAAGATCTGAATACGCGTCCTTACAAAGATCTGGAGATCTGAGAATAAGTCTTAAAAAGCTCTGATATGTTTATGAATGAATGACTGAAAGTACTTTATTATAAAATACAATAGATAACAAAATAAAAAACTTAATATAACTGAAAGTATAATGGGCGGTAATAGTAGGAATGTGTCTGGATACGCATTTTTTTATCTCGGCATGCGGCTTGAGAATGTCCTAGTCAAATCCTACTAATTGATCTACTCGCTGGTAGCGAAGCTGGCGATGAATACTTGCAACGGAGTGGCTCCATTTCTAAATACATGAATGCTAACATCTGAAGTGTAGTCCGCTGGTGGGCAGGTCGCGCGTGTCGGGCACGGCGACGCTGGGGCGCGGCGCGCACGCGGCGGGCGGCGGCGCGCACGCGGCGCACGGCGGCGCGCACACGCTGGGTCGCGCGCCGCACAACGGCAAGTACGCGACTCTCAGCAAGCAGTGCAAGACGCTGGAGAGCAATGACTTCTACTGAGACAGGCCCGGCGGGGCGCACTCGCACACCGGTAAGCTGACTACCCTAAAATGCGGCATATCACAGGTTTTACAACAAATCTTAGAACAAACGTTTAATTTTTTTTTTGTTGAGGAATCTGTTACGAATACCTTTTGAGAAGCTGAGATTTTAGGATATTCTGGCAATATACAGCTTAGTTTATTTAAGTGGCCAAAGTACGCATAAGCACATTAAATTTGTTTAATAAAAATCACAATAAAAATCTAGCAGCAACTATCGTACAAATAAATTACCGTTTTTGAAAAAAAATACGATAAGTTGTAAAACTTTTGGTACATCTTCTGATCCCAAAGGCTGCGCCAATTTATACGGTGTATTTGTTTCCTGCTACACAGCTAATAGTTCGAATTGAGAACTAATCTTAAACTTGACTTAGGCTTTCAATACAGAACTTTTCCGTTACTTCATACACCCTCAAATTTTTCAGGTACAGTGGGTCGTGCGACAAGCTTAAATCGCTTCGACCCCAAATACGCGTCGTTCGGCCCTCGCGCGCCGCGCCCGCGCCCCGCCGCCCCGCCTGCTCTCGCTACCTTCAGCCCCGCCCCCAACCCACCCACAGACAAGACCATAGACAAGTACGCCGCCGACAAATACGAGAAGTACTCCTCCGACAAGTACGTAACAGTCACAGAGAAACACCCGACCCTGCCTGAGCGGCACACGGGTACTCTCGAGAGACACACAGTCCCCGACAGACAAGAGAGGCATACAGGCCAAGAGAAGCATCCAGGCCAAGAGAGACATACGGGTACGATAGAGAGACTCACAGGAGAAAGACATGCGCCGGACAGCAGACATCCGGCCGTGCCCGAGAGGAACTCTGGTCCGTCAGAGAGACACGCAGCCCCCGAGAGACATAACGGGGAGAAATACACAGGCCCGGACAAATACGCTGTGCCGGACAAGCACGGCTCAGAGAAGAACTCCGGCCCTGACAAATACGCGACGGTGCGTCCGGCGAGACGCGCCGCCGAGCCGCAGCCGCTATCCGCCGCCGCGCTGGAGTACCGCTCGCTGCAGCGCCCGAGGAGGCAGCAACAACCTAACACCAACACGACGCATCGAAGGCGGCCGGAGCGTCAGCATCCGCAGCACAGTCAGCAACATCAGCACATTCAACAGACGCACGATCACAGGGATTTGTACGCGGTCACGGAACTCTAGGCAGCGTAAGCGAGCTGAGTTGAGCTGATGACCGCCGTGTCAGCATTATGACAAAAAAATACATGAAGCAAGTTATTGAGTTTGGATTTGAAGTAAGCCCGGTCGAGTTTGCTTCATCATCATGACCGATGCGTCAGCGTTGCGACCGGTGCGTCAGCATTGCGACCGGTGCGTCAGCATTGCGCTCGCAAGTACAGTTTTACGCTGTCGCAACAAAAATTACGCTGATGAAGAAGGTAGTTTTTATCTATAATTGAATAGTCAATTGAACTTGCAGGACAATTTTCTTCACAATATTAATTATGACTCGTTAATTAATGGTGGGGTGTAGGGTAATTGTCTATGGGTGAATCAAAACCTCCGAGAAAGGGGCAACTAGTGTGTAAAGTGCGTCAAAGAGTCTTGTAAAAAGTCGTAATGACGAGTGAAACAAACGAAAAAATCTCGAATAATCTGAATCCGAAAACGAATCGAACGATTGAGATTGAAGTGTATGAAGTATTCTATATTACGAATTACTTTACATTTCAATTCGTGGCAGTAGGGTAAACATATTTTGATTTTAAAGTATCTAAGGAAACTTACGAGAAGACACGGCATTGCTTTAGCCGAGTTCGGACGATTTCTACTTATGTAAAAAGATTGCTCAAAATCTTTGTAATTTACTGTGAATAATGGTCTAACTTTGTATTGGTGTTTAAATTAATTTATAAAGCGTTTTTGACTTTTGTATCGAGCTATTTAGCACAAATATTTAGCTAAAAGGGGCTTAGTTATCACAGGCCTATATTGTTACATTTATATCATCTTCAAATTATTTTGATATTTTAAGGATAGTAGCAAAATCCATACTTTCTTGCTCAATGAGTACAATTTTATCATGTGTTTTCTATTATTATGTGTCTCTGTCATACCGAAGTTATTTAGCCGGTCTACATTTCCTTTTGATAGTTTTTGTGGATACGTCGATTAGCACTAGTTTGATGGCTGTGTTTAATTCCTAACGACCAATCTAAACGCTGTCTGGCGTAACTGGAGTAAATTTTGCACTCGAGTTTTCGCTCAAAATAGATTTATTTTTAAGGAACTGGTATGTTCTGTATGTAGGAGCGCTACAATGCCAAACTATTATATTCTAAAGTCCGAACGTGTTTCAAACTGAATATAAACTTCGATTTTCTGACACAATCTCATTGAAAAAACTGTTTAAATATGATCGCAGTTTGTGTTTCGCTCTTGCAATACATACACAATAATACATTATGTATGTTACAACGTTCGATTATGTATGTTGTAACATTGTTGGTGAGTTCGTTACACTGATTGAAATAGGAAATGCTCACTTTGTTATAATAATATGTTACATGACATTTGAATTATACACGTCGTCACCCAGCGCAGGCTGAATGTGGCGACGATTATAATTATACACGTCGTCCGCAGCACAGGCTGAAGGTGGCGACGATTATAATTATACACGTCATCACCCAGCACAGGCTGAATGTGGCGACGATTATAATTATATACGTCGTCACCCAGCACAGGCTGAAGATGGCGACGATTATAATTATACACGTCGCCACCCAGCACAGGCTGAAGATGGCGACGATTATAATTATACACGTCGTCACCCAGCACAGGCTGAAGATGGCGACGATTATAATTATACACGTCGTCACCCAGCACAGGCTGAAGATGGTGACGATTATAATTATACACGTCACAAAAATCTAACCAGTTAAAACAGTTTAACAATATTTGGTAACGTTTAGATTTTGACAAGTTTTGAACGTTCAAATGACACATGAAAGCATAGTTCTGTATTCCAGTAGTTGGTCTACACGGAAAAAATCCTAATGTTCAAACAAGTTTGTCTACAAAGATTGAGCAGAAGGAAGAACCGCGAAATAATGGGGTTCGAATCTCCAGAAGCTTAAGCTTTATATTAAGCTCAAGTCGAGGTTTTGGATAGTGGACCTAAATGTAAATATTAATTTAATATTAAAACTTAAAATAATAATTTATTATAACTGAATTTTAATTAAAACGTATAATAATTTAACATAACTTGTAAAATAATAATCATTCCAGCGCGTGTGATTTAGTCGAGGAATTGTTAGGACAAATACGAGAATGAATCTTAACTGTGTGTAAATAAGGTGTAAATGGTACTTAC
Source organism: Perizoma affinitatum (assembly GCA_961405105.1). Classification (NCBI taxonomy): domain Eukaryota; kingdom Metazoa; phylum Arthropoda; class Insecta; order Lepidoptera; family Geometridae; genus Perizoma; species Perizoma affinitatum. The sequence goes on along the minus strand of OY560199.1, from coordinate 2,311,919 downwards.
TGCCAATAAGCGAGTGAATATTTAGTATATTCTCTAAAAGTACTGCTATAACTATAACACCAGTCAATGTAACTTAAAGCGATGTTCGTTTGAAAGCGAGCAAGTTTCTCTTAAAAATAAAATTAACTGGACACGTAAAAAACGAGTAAATTTCGTCTGTAACTACGTTACATCGCGTCGTGATATCGTGTACGATATTATCGGATTGCGGATTCGATTCCCGTCGCGGGACAAATGTTTGTATGAACTGCAAATATTTGTCTCGGGTCTGGGTGTTTTCTATGTATAATATGTATGTATTTACAAAAAAGGATATAAGTAGTATATCAGACATGTAGTTCCCATAATACAAGCTCTGTTTAGTTTGGGGCTAGATGATGCTGTGTGAAAAATGTCCAGCATTATTATTATTATCCCACGAATCGCTTAACGACATTGATCCAAGGTTTTTGGTTTTCCGTGACCATACGTTTGTTGCAATACAATCTCTTTTCAGTTATAAAACATTGCTCGCTTTAAAACGAGTTCCGCCCTATATCTGTAGAAATGAGGAAATTACTTCGTAATTTGTTTTACAAACTTTTATCTCTAGGTATGTAGGAAAATATCATTGAATGATAATTTCTGTATCCTTGCAAGATGCCACCATTCGGAGCAAGTGAAACAAAGCGATTGTAAAATTGTGTAATTAGGCAAAGCCGTATTCAGAGAGCGTCACGTGACTATTGGGGGTTCTTTGTTTCACTGGTTTTTTTCCTGGTATCCCTGCGTTATGTCGGACACGGTACCCACGTTATCTCTGATGACGAGATAACGTGGGTGCCGTGTTTTAATAACGTCAAGCACGTCTAACGAGAAATTTAATTGAGTGTTGCATCTAGAATGACGCATTTCAATTTTAATGGTTTTCATTCGACATGCCGATGGTGACATCATCTCGTGCACGACATTTTCCGAGAACCGACTCTCTAATCGCTTAATAGACATGTGCCGCCCTCTATGTGTCGAATGCGTTAAGTCTAGCTAGATTAAATTCTGACTCGAATGACTTTGACTTGTTCACTTTTACAGTGGAACAGTCATATTTTTATTTTCAAGACTTTTTAGTGTAATATAAAATATTTAGATGTATCCTATAAAATAAGTTTTTTTTTCAGTTTTAAATGTACCATTTTTATCCTAACATACATTTTTTGTATCTCAGTATTAAATAGGTGAAATTTATGAGAATTTACAACGAGATTTACGTATGATTATCAATATAAATGTTTAAGTTTTGGGTAGAAAATGTCGTCAGTTGCTTGCAATTTGAACAGAGCGGACTTGTCGCGCAGATGCCATTTGTAGGAGGTACTTCTCTTTACTTTGTAAGTGATTGACGACTTTAAAACTCTCATGGTACCGTTAGCAGTGTATTCGCCAAAGATAAATGCATAATTTATAATATAAGTGTCGTCAAGTTAGTCCTAAGTAATACTTAATGAGTTTGTATTGAGATGAACAAATTGTCTGACCAATTTCAACTCTATACTGAACGATGAAAGTTTAACGGATAAATACTTAAAAACTACTCAAGATTTAAGTAGAGTTGGAAAGGGATGGCGTTTTATGTATAAAGCTGCCATCTTTTTATCGTCCTTAAGTCGTGATTAAATGTTGAGTGGCTTTTTCAGTATTCGTCGGATTGGTATGGGTATTTTTTGTGATGGAATCTTTCAAAAACTGTCTAGATTCCGAGTGGCATTTACCATGTTAAAAAGGAATTTCAAAATTGTTAAACTTTTGACAATAGAAAACTGTTTGGTGAGAAGTCTCAACAATTTTGAAGTTCCTTAAGATTCAGATTTTAACATAACCTACTAAGGTTGATTAAAGTATTGTAGATCATGCAATAATATACTTACTCTATAGGTAAGGACACAGTTTTCAATGTAACTGCACGATTATAATATTCATAATTAAACTCATAGTTGTTCTCGCCATTTAAACGGGCTGTTTTCAATATTTTTTATTACGGAATATTTTGGCCATACGTTTTTCAAGTTCAAAGCTACGATTAGTGAATTACGTTACCGTTTGGTAATAAAACACCATATTGAGTGTGCAATCATAAGTTTTGTGCCATTATGTTGTTTTTCTAGAAAACATGAAAAAGTTCTGATGCATTTTTATTATTTTGTTTTTGTTTTTAATATATTTTGAGGATAGTAGTTTATTGGTAGTATGTTTGCTTATTTTCAAGTCAATTATGGTGCGCCCGAGTATGTTAATGCATTTGCAGCGTACGTTGTGAAATATTACGAAATTCCAGACAGTAGAGTTTCAGACTATGGATATTAAAAAAAACTGTTGCATATAGACTTTAAAAAAATCATTGTTTGATTAATTAGCCCTTTGATCGGACAACACTACCAACATGCCTTTCTGGCTAGAGGTTGGCCTTTGTTGTCCGATCATAACAATAAAGGATATTAAAGTATAACTAACTAAATATATAATATACACATTTTATCTCGCTTCTGAATTAGAGAGTACCTACTTAAAAGGCCGTACAAAAGTAGCCAAACTTGTAATATCTCACAACGTATCCTGTATTTAGAAATAAGCTATGTACGTCGTGCAATGTGCGTACATGTACCTAACGTATGATAAAAAGTTGATAGAACAGTGTATGGAGTTTACAATGAGAATAAATAATTAAAATGAGTCATTGGTTTTATTTTTTATAAGATATTTTGTTAGATTTGAATGAAAAACTGTCAAATATCGGTTATTTATGACTTCATTGTTGCATATATTAATATTATAATATTATGATAGGTATTTCCTGCGGACGTCTACATACCCTCTGATAATGATTCATTTCAGACTGAAATCACAGATCCAACGAATCTGCTATCAAAGGAAAGGTTTCAGATTATTTCCGTTCAACAAGCAAATATCAGGTCAAATGGATTCAAGTGGGCAAATACGAGCTTACGTTTCGAGTTTGTATAAATCAAATGTCGGAATCGCAAAAGCAAAGAGTTAATTCGACGGCATTTCTTATTCAATAGTCCCTCGCTCTTCGATCAACATTGAACTCCGCTTAGGTACGTACTAGATGTGGCACTGTGGCAACACTGGCAAATCCTCATTTGCCGAGTGCAGACGGATAAGTGCTCAGGCGACAATGTTAGATTCGTCGATTATTAGTTGAGTTAGACAATAAAGCCACTGGTTGGTCATTAAGTCATCCTTTGTGCAATTGGGAACAGAATAATCAATAATACTAGCGTAAAGAAGACTCACTCCACGATCACCCAGTACCTACATATTGGTTCGCTCGCAGCCACGCCGGGCGGCCGGCGCCGCGACGCGTTTTGACTAGATCCACCGAATACGTCCCTCGATGGCAACCTCTAACGCACCCTTAGAGGATTATTAATAGGATTATTGTCGATCGTTGGATCGATGATCGATAATGGATCTGGTGATCGAACGCGGTGCGTTCTACTGATTCGATCCGCACACAAATTTTATTATACTATATTAGACTATATTTTCGTACTTAAACTGCGGAGTGAAATATTCCTGCTTTGGGGCAAGACGAGCATGCAATTAATTGGTGGCATGGATTGCAACTGGGCAACAAAATGGCATTGCATGTCATTTTCGCTGACCATGGCTCATTGATTGCTCCATGCTAAGATTACTCTTTCCTACAACGACCGATGTTCGCAGTGTACTTAATTTGGGTCTCCCATGCTGGACAGAGGCCTAGCCTTTGCTTTACTTAGGAACTACTAAAGAAGAAAACAACACATTTTGTCGTACATTTATTTATTATCTGTGGTATGTATTTTTTAATGTTTTTATGTGGCCACATTGACTGGAGCTGGCAATACGACTTGATCGCTGCAAAATGCTAATTATACTATGCAAAATAGTAGTTAAACTTCAGGAATAGTTAAATTAAAATATAATTAATGTATTAATACTTACCTATTAAATGTTATATTACCTATTAATTACAGGGTTCATATGAGAGACCACCTACTTGTAACTTTATAAGCACGTATATGTATAAAGTATTCATTAATAATGTGAAAATAGCTAGACATCGAACAATACACTGAATATGAAAACATGGTTTGGTTCATCAAATTTCCACCACAACGTTATCCGAAGAGGCTTTTGGGAGGAGCTTGATTCGTCGGTCGTTGCTTGCTTAACTATAGTACGGTAAAGTAGGTACCTATCTACTACATATTAAGGAGCTTTTCTGCGTTTATCTTTATATATGTAACAATAAGTAGGTAGGGGCTTTCATCATAAAAGTCACGGGGTATTTTTTTTACAGCGCTTCTAGTTTCCACACATCAGTGTCTACTTCTTTCTTTTCAAAAAATAACTGTATGCTTACAAGTACTTAGAGCTTAACAGGAAGTAAGTTTGCTTGGTACTTACTTTGGATAAGTTTTTTTGGAGTACCTTTGTGGATTTGTGGGTACCTAACTCAGTACTTTTCACTCGAAAAAAATGTACTGGGAATACCTAGTGTTTGTAAGGAGCTTACTCGACGCTGCAGTAGGAAGATCTTCATAATTATGCAAAGATATATTATTTTTATCATTATTATAGTCCTGGTCCCACAAAGGATTCCCTTTATCGTGGGTATCAATATATCTCCTATATCTCAAATTACCTCGATGGTGTGACGGCTGCGACGCAAGAGTTGCGGATCGATTCCCGCTACGTTCATATTATTACGTGTTGTTTGCATGTTCTGCAGATATTTGTTTGAGTCTGGGTGGTGTGGTACCACGGTACTCGTGGAATATTGATGCGTTTTGTGATACGCCGGGTGATATCAAATTTATTTTGAATGGAGTCCTCTTTGTAGCCTTCCACTTGATCGCATTTCCATCAACCGTGGCGTTTTAGCGTTGTTATATTTGCACCAGAATCCGCCAAGAGAGTGGCGGATGTTCTTCGGAAACAATGGTCAGTGTACTGTTCCGGATTAGGCAAATTTAGATAGTGGCGATCTTTTTTGGCATGTTGCTAAATTTATTTTTGCCTAAGTACCTATAACTTGCCTTGTGAATTTTCCGTTTTGATGGTTAAGAAAAAATCTGGGCGTGCCCACTCCACTCGGCCGTAAATCTAATAGGCTTTGACAATTTTGTATAAATTTCCACTTATAACTAATTTCCTCTCCTTATTTGTCTTTGTATTGGGCAGATTATGGCTTGAAGATGGAACTGAATACATAACGTTATTAGCCAGTTCTATTCCACTGCAGAAATTAAAGCTACCTGTAAAACCAAATATAAGTGTTTTAAAACTGTATTTTGGTTGGTAAGTACCTACCAATTTAAATCGATGAAAATAATAGTTTTTTTTACAAATGTAAGTAGATAACTAAAATGAAAAAAATCTCGATATCTTTTCTCGTGAAAACTTTGGATTTCTTGGCCTTAGTTATTTCTTGGACGAGAAAAGTCGTCAAATTTACATATTTCTTTATACATAGACATTATGTCTTGTCTGTATAGTTGTTCGTAACATTGAATATGTGCTCTTTGATTTTTTTATGGAATGTGTAACGTTACAAATTCCTGGGAGGAGGAATTTGTAAGGTCACACTTCCTACCTATCCTCAGATCTGGAGGAGAGTACGGTTCAAGAGAAAAAGGTGAACTGTATAACCAAATATATTTAACAAACACTAGAAGAGGCCAGGGGAACCGGAGCACAAAAAGTTAGCGTGTTCACGGGCTTGTAGAGGAGAGAGGCCTCTTGAATCAGGTTTCTCTCTCCTTTTAGTGGAGGGCTAAGCGTCCCTGGAGTGTCCAGGTCTAGGTAGAGCCGGCTTGGCGATCTCCAGAAGGCGTCAAAGGAGAAGGAGAAGGCGTCAGAGGACGGCGTCAAAATAGGATGACGCGTCGTTTCACTTTTTACTCCGACATCACTTTTATACGCGTAGTAGGAGGATCGGACTCTCTCTCTGTTCTCAGCTAGGAGGAACCTGCCCTTCCATCCACTCCTTTCTATTCACGTCTTGCCGGCTTCAATTCCAAAAGTAGACTGACTGTGCTCCCCCGTTCCCTGTCATCGTTTTTTCTGATGAAGGGCCTGTTATTTATTTGAACCAAGGTTCTAGAACATAAAAAATAAAGTGTTTTATATGCAGGTCTAATATCAATTACATAGAACCTTAAACTCCTAGCTCCAGCGGTGAATTAAAAATAAAATCTAGGCTTGTCATTAACTGACATTACAGAAAGTAAACAAACATCGAGAAGTCTAAAATCCACAGAAAAACCTTAATAATACAAATTATAGAGCCCTAGGAATGCTTAACCTCCAGATAATGCACATGCAGTTATCTGGAGAGAACTTATGTTTCAATTTCAGGTTATAATAGTCAAAAACGTAAATATAAAAACACGAACATTACAAATGTTCATCAAAATACGTAAGAAAAACCCACTCGTTTTTCTGCCCACCATTTCCTAAACTTTTCTTAAGTATTTATTTAAATAATTTGTGACCTTGACCGCAACGGTCAACAGATTGAAAATTATTTCTTTTCTTTTCTCTTCCATCTGCAATTAACTAGATAATAACATTTTCAATGTTGTAAAATAAATTACGGTCACAAATTCAATTTGTTATTAGAGGAAAATTATAAAGTTTACTCTCCAATGCCTTTTTTAAAATTTCTTCTGTTGCCGCAACGCAATCGCCGCTTTTTTTAAATTTAGAAAAATAAAATGTTGTTCTTTTTTTATGAAACAGAAATAAGTCGTGTCTTTATTCATGATTATTCTACTTTTTAGTTTTTGTAGGCTTGGTGGTAAAAGACAAAAAATAAAAACTTTTTCCCTTAGACCAAATTTGTTATGTTACCCTTGCTCTGGTACCCTATAATGAAGGACTTTTTGGCAAAGAGAAGTGCTTAAGTATTTCTGGTATTGATTTGGCTGTCGAGGTAGATAGGAGTAATCAATAGGTAGGGAATTTAATCTTCGGCTTGTAAATATTTTCCAGTGCAAGTGCACCCGTTGAATAATATATTATGAATTAATAGTTCTACGGTGATTGTATAATCTTGTTTTTTTATTATAACGACCACATTTAGGCCACGTAATCCTTAGCAAATAAACTGCTCAATACGTGTCCTAACATACCGAAGTTGCCTCGTTATCTTATAAGCTTAAGTTATTGTTGTAAAGTAATTTTTTACAACATTAGAATACTCTTTACATTATTGATTTCAGCGCCCCTAAGTGATTTGCAAGAACTATCATTGAATACATACAAATCGATTGCAGACAATCGCATCGCAATCCAAAAAGCCGTTTTACAAATCATCGGGACCAGACAAACAAACAAAGAAACGACCTCTTATGGCAAACGCATATACAGTCTCCTTACGTCGCGAGTAAAACGAGGAGTGTTATAAGTTTGAGGTATGTTTGTTTATTTGTTTTAGGTCTCGTAGCTAGAGGACGCTGGTATAAATGATAGAAAACATGTCGAGGGTATTTTTTTTTAATAACTTGAGTTTAAAAAGAACCTTGCATTCTTTTTGAACGATTATTTCTGCAGCGGGACAAATGTTTGCATATTCTGTTGCAGACCTTGGTATTGTGGTACTACGGTACTCATAGTTCCTGATACCCACGATACAGGGAACTCCTTGTGTTGGGTCAGGACTATGTACGCGGTTGTTGGATATTACAACTTGATGCCGAGTACTCGTCAGTGTGAATCGGCTTATTGTCAAATTATTCATTATCGATTCTGGATTACGATATCTAAAAAAACATGATTTATTCAACTATTCGGTAAGTAGATGCTAATTTATCTACACTAATATTATAAAGAGGTAAATTTTTAAAGTTTATGTATAGGAGGGTAATCTCAAAACCAAAAATCTGATTTCATTTTTTTTTTTAATATTTAGAATGACATTCAGGGTGGACATGGGATTTACATATATAGGGTAAGGGCTTTTCGTGGATACCAATTTTGCAACGATGAACGATGCAAAAACAGTCGAGTGAATGCGTTTCTTACGTATGCTGCCTTTAGAGCTACTTTTTATCCGGGCGCGTGTTTACGTGTCTACGTGAACACGATTATTTTAATACTGGTAGAGTCTTATCTGGCAAGTTTTCAATTGAATCTTATTCTTATTCCTATTAACAACGGAACCAAAAGGATGCTAGAGTTAATGTGTCCCGCACTTTACTACTAAATGAAATACTCAAGCAGTTACTCAATTTTAATTACAAGAACGCTGAGATTAAATCGATCCGTGTCGAGATCAAAGCGGGTGAGCTACAAAGATGAGTTTGCTTTGAAGTGCCATCCAGTTTAAGGAGAATTCAAGAAAGGTCGGGCTAAGCGCGCGCACGCGTCTCTCACACTAATCGTCACTTCGACTTAATTGCTAGCCTCGCCTTTGAGTGATTATTACCTTATTAAAATGATTTCTATTTGAAATACTTGAGGTGTGTTTTACTTTGAAAATCTTTGGTAAAGCAATTTGATTTCAGTTGCTTTGAGCGTAACCGCGATATAAGAGGTTGTTTGTGTGTTTGTATGTTTGTCTGTTATAATTTATCTCCGAAACGGCCTATCCGCTTAAAGTGCGGTTTTTTGCAATCGATTTGTATGGCTTCAAGGATGGTTCCTAAGAACCAACAATCTTATCTAAATAAGTTTTATTACCACAAGTCACCGTGAGCGCTGCAATAAATAATTAAAATAAAATGAGTAGTTTAAAAACCTAAATAAATATGATTTTATCACGCACTTAAAATTATAAAAAAGAATGAAAGCTCCATTATCAGATCCTCGAACCAAATATTGGACTCATCAAAACGAATCATATGAGCCTAAACTCGAGGGGTTTACTAGTAGCCACTGAAGAGTTCCACTATCCACCTCCTGGCTCCATCATCAGATCAGCACCAAGATATCAAGTATTGTCATCCGAATTAGATAAACCTACAAAGTTTCATTTCGATATGACAATTAGAAAAAGGTTAAAATTGACTTCCAAGATTTGTTTGTTTTTTTTGCAAGTAACGCGTGTTAAAAAGTAGGGAGTTTTCAAATTAAAAAAAAAAAACATTGTTGAGAAACTAGACCTAAAATCCTTGAGTCTAATCAAGTTATAGCTGAATTAATTACGATTGATCAAACGAGTGAATCGAACAAAGATTTCCGTGTCTACTTGTACAATCAGACGTATGTTTGCATGGTTGTACGATTATGTCTGATGGTAATAGGTACTAAAATAATTTAAGTTCGAATATGAGCTTATTCTTTAGGGGGTTTAACCATACCAGAGAGACAGAGAAGAAATAACGAGAGAAAAAAGTAAGAAGTTCTGACCATGTGAGGTATATTGAGGCGTACCTTCGTACAGGTGAATTACAATAAGATAAGATAATTTTTATTTCACTTACACAACAATCTGACTGGACAGTACGCCATATAAGAATGCAGCGCTGTTTTGTGAAACGGCTAGCCTTTATGTAAAAGTGCGGAATATACGTTTTGGCTACGACATGCAAAACTAACTCACATTAGTTGCTTTATCCAGTGAGGTTAACTCAGAAGCTCTTCGGTCTGTGTGCAGTCTTTATTGATTCGTGAATAATCTAATAGTTCCATTTGGATGGGCATGGCTCCAGCCATTTGCTGCTAATCCATTTAAGGATTGTTTGAAACACTAAAAGCGTTACCTCACCAACATAATAACGGGTGGTTAGGTCCTAATCGAAGCTTTTTGACACTTGTTTTCATAGGAATCTGTCTTTTTAATCAATGGTTTGACTGGACGGTCCTTTTATTTTGTTGGTGAACTCAAGCCTCCCCATCCCTAGCTACATTCAAAGCGATAAGACCGCCCATTGTACCTTTAATATATTTTTTTAATTCCTGTGTTTTGTATTTACTTTGCAATAGAGTTTATCTATATATCTAACTATTACCTGTCAGGTATGTCACAGTAGGCACTAACTAGTAGACCAGCGTAACATGCGCATTTCTGTTGTTTGCAGTTTGTTGAGGTGTTGTTTATTGGTCGCCCAACGCTCAGACAAGTACAAAACACGGCGGGTCTTATTGCTGTTTTATACATTTTGCCTTTGACTTTGACATATTTCTGTCACAAATTACGCCAATGAGCTGTCTCCATCATAGCCAACCTGTTGTTGTTCTATGAGTAACATCGCTATCAATTTTTCCATCACTGCTAACAATTTTTTTACGATTGTAAATATTTAAATTGTTTTACGATTGTTATTTGCGTAGTTCCGATAGAAATTTTTATGTTTTCGGAGTAAGTGGAAACAAAAAACATACTAGACATTATGCTCCGTCTTCTTTTTACTTATCTTAAGACCTATTTCTTCAAGTGCTTTTACCCAGGAGTTGAAGTTGTTAAGTTGATAAGATGTTGCTTGTTAGTTCCCATTTATCTCCTATAAAGTTATCCTATATCCTATATATATATATATATATAGTTTATCGGATTGTAATGTGATATTTTTGCATTTGGTTTGTATGTATTTCAGGATGTTTCCTAGATATATTGTATCGCCACAAGCCACTAGGGGGCGCTACATAGACGGCGGAAGACACATTGGGTCTTCCGTTGGATAGTTCTCAGATGGGGTTTTTGCCAGCAGTTTCTAGAGCACGCGGTTATATGTTTGTATAATAAGGTAGGTTGGTTCATCAAACCTCTATAGATTTGTTTTATTTTAAAGTCCACTCGGACAACCGATTAGGAACGGTTGATCAGCAGTTAGATAGGAAGAGTATAAAATCTTGTCACTTCGTAGTCGTTAAACGTTCGATTACTAACTAAGAAATTATTATTAATTAAAACTCGCAAAATTATATATAAAGTGTTATATATATGTTTCGCTGGTAGAAGTAAAATTGCATATCTAATCGGGCATGCCATGTCCGCTTTGAACTTTATCGTTGGTTATCAGAATTTGCATATGCCTTTAATAAAGTTTTTATCAAAATGCAAGTCAGTCTTATTATTAGGATTCCGAAGCCTGTTGTTAAGTCCTGTTTGTATGTCCTGTGTATATAACACCATGATTTCTTGTTTATTTGAAAGTATTATCGAGATCAAATAATACCAATAAGAAGGTTGATATTCCAGGAAACAAGGCTTCATAGAAGTTGTGACCTCCCACTCTAACTTTCAACTTATAATTATGAAACATAGTAAAGCGTGTAGTCTTTCCCTTTATATACTTATTTATACCGAGAGAGTTTCTCGCACGCTTTGTGGCGAGAATATGCTTGCGATTTAGATAATCTTTGTGTTTTAATTCAAGAAAAAATCGATGCATATCTTACACTATCATATCTTACACTAGCTGTTGAGAGAGACTTTGAAGAAGGAGTCATGTTTGAAAAAAACCATTCTCCCATACAAACTTTCACCCCTTAAAATGTGAAAAACCCTGAAACACGTCAGTACTAGCTTCAATACTAATTTTAAAGTTATTACCTTAAAAAAAACTGGTACTCTTAAATAAACATTCACTCCTCTTTCCCCTCCCCCCATTAAATGTCAAAATCTAAAAACCCTGAAAACGTCACTGTTTATTTATGATCAGGTGTAAATCAAATTTTTAGTCGCGGATTTCATGTAAAGCGAAACCACGTTCAAAGCCTCTTTGTGTGGGCGGTTGGTTGACAGCTGCAGCTTAGTTTCAAAATTACAATTAAAATCTAAATAAGTTCCAAAATTAAATTTAAAATTTGCTTTAGCTCAGATTATAATGTTTAACTCTAACAAAATAACTTTTCATTATGCAGCTAGGAATTAATTTAATAACAAGGTTTATTAAAACTGTCGCGTGCTGTGGACCCCAGATGTTGCTTCTCTCTCTTATGTTTTAAAATAATTCTTAATTAAAGTTTAGTTTCAAGCTTTTATGAATAGTGAAACTTTGGATAAAATTTAAGTTTGGGAATAAATTAAATTGTGTCTCAAACTAAGTAGATAACACAAGAACATAAAACTTGTAATATTATAAATTTTAAATTACGAAAGTTGAGGTATTCGTCCAATAACTTAGTATGAAATACTGTACAGATTTAGATGAAATTACAGAAACATAGCTATATATGTAAATATGCCACTATTACAAACAGAATAGTGAACGTTTATTTGTAACAGCTATAATTTAATATATTCTAGTTGTTACAAATTTGCACAATGTTTTTATTTAAATACCACCCGAACCTAGCTTGCAAGTTATCAGCTACATTTTGTAAGAAAAGTTAGAAAGAAAGAAAATACATTTATTTGGCACAGCACAACACAACAGGTGACAAAATAGCTACATTAAAACATTACAAAAAATAAAATAAATATTAAATTAAAATGATAATAATAAAAAGATGTGTTGTGTGGGGTCAAAAGGTCCCTGTCTCAGCATAATGCTGCACCAAACCTAGGAGAAGTGTAGCGCTGATTTTCTGACAGGGCCTGCATCGTGATGTCATGAACAACGGTTCTATTTTTTATAAATATTACTGTTAAGAATACACTGTGACTTAGATTTTTGGATTGGGTAGAACGGAGCATATGTTTTGGGTTGAATGGGTAAAAATAATATTGGGTAGAAAAATTGTGGGTTGAACAGGAAGCACTCAAATTTGTGCGTAGTTTATGTAGGTATACCTTCATCATTGTAAGAGAAAATACCCTTATTATTAACTAACACTGAAAATTGAGCAGGGCACGTTAATCATACGAACAATAGAAGCCTTATTCTAGCACCCCACTGCCGTACACCGGATCCTGAGTAGACTGGGGTCTGGGGTAGACTTGGAGAAGCTTGACGTGATATTAATTAATATGCCCGGAGGTAATGAAGTCCCATTGTTATGTCATTTATCACTAAACACGTGTAACCTGACTGCTTGCTTTCACGTGGACTCACAAATCCAGAGTCCATAAATGGAGGAGGCAAGTGAATGTTTGAAATGTACAGTCGGTAGGCATTAAGAAATCCCAAGAGGTGTCTGGTCGACTTGCCAAGAGGTGACGTGATGATCTATAGTTGTTCCTAGAAATCAGTTAAGCCCATCAAATATATTTAAAAAAATACCATCGTCACATACATACAAATACAATCTAAATGAAAGTGCTAAAAGCTATTCATCCAAACATTAAAACGATTTATTACGTCACTTGATGTGTCAAATGTCATTCTTTCCACTTTGACAGATACGTAAGGTACTGTCAAGCCTGCGAAAAAAGGTTACGTACTAAACTTGATAACTAAAATGTAGTTTTCTTCTAAAAATCGATGTCCGCACTGTCTAGTTCGATCTAAACAAGATTTATGTGTTCTTTATTCCTGTTATTAAAATGAACAACATTAAACATGCCATTCTCCGTTGTTAATTATAAATAAAGTACCCAACAATTTTATTTTCCAGACCATCTCAACGAGAACTGTCAAGTGTTTACGGAAAGTAAGGCTATAGGTACTCATATTTATTTCGCTTATATTTGAAAAAAAAATACAAGGAAAAACAAGGCCAGGTTATGTTTTACTTTATCTACTATTTGTTTTACTTATATACTCCATTAAGTTGTAAACAGACTGCTTTATCCTGAAAGTTTGTTAAGATTACAAAATCAAAGAAAATTTAACTCCGAAATGTTGTCGGAATAAAACATCTGTACTTAGATACGTACGCATATCTAAGTACGTGGTGGGTGAAAATGGCCATCATTATAACGACTACTTTAATTCCATAGTAAGTGATAGTTTAGCTATGCCAAATCTAACCTATCCCATTCCACAAATAATGATTAAACTCGTAATATTTTTTGAAAACTTTGGATGTGGAATACGTAGGTTCATCACCTAGACTAAAATAAAGTCTTTTTCGGGTACTACGCGGTCAAAGCCGTGGGCAGAAACTAGTATCCTATATACACCTTCCGTAGTAACTTTAAAGGTTACTAAATGTAGGTTAGTGAACTCAAATATAAATTATAATATCATATCCAAACATAATAACTGAATGTACCCAAACAGAGTTATCTCTTACAAATGTGTTCACATTGTATGTATTTAACACAACGGCGTATAATACAACACATCAGTGAAATAGCTCAGAAAAGGACAGCCTATTCACTGATACGTTTCAGAAAGAAACAAATAAAAAAAGAAAAAAACTAATTCGTCTGAACAGTACATTACAAAGATAACAAATAACACAAACAATCATATAGATAGGTATAGCAGGATAGGACGACGTTCTGGAAGTGTATGCAGAACGCTCCTATCTACAGGTTCCTATGAAAAGCTCTGAGCTCAGCATGTGCTTTGAACGAATTATCAGCGCTGATTTTCAACATAATGCTTTAGTGTCTTTTAGCACGAACGAAGTAGTAACCTTAGTTATGTACCTAAATTACATCAAAAATAATGATATTACATGAAATATATAGAGAGTTTATTATAATAAAAAAAATGGGATTAGGTACATTTTAAGAGGAAAAGAAGGACACTAGAAAAGTTAAGTTTTGATAAACTTAGACGACCTCTGTGCCGCAGTGGGCGAAGGCCTGTGTGAGACCATAATACAAGTTCTGCTTAGTTTGGGGCTAGATGACGGTGTGTGTAAAATAACCAGCATAATAAGCTACATGAAAAACGTCGATAAGTTATCTATGGTTTATTGACGTGACTTGTGGCGATAAAACCCTACTTGATACCATACTTGATTACCAATTGATTGCAAAAAAGATTTCTGATTTCGGTTGCGTTGCGTTTCGATTAAAAATAGCTTTTTGTAAAATGGGCCATGCCGCTTGGACCGATAACATCTAACTAATATCTACAAAGAGGAGTTTCACATTCCTCTATTTCCTCCTCCTAAAATTAACCTTTTTCATCACTAACATAATCTATACAAAGCAAATGCACCGAAAATTAGAGCGGATTAAAAAAATGAGTTAATTGTCGCTATCTGTACCGTGTAAAATATGACTTGTCGTAATAATACCTGTTGTAACAGCTTTGTCAAAGGGTAAGAGTGAATTGTCAAAGCGTTTACTAATATAATAACAGAAAAAATCTAACAAACTACGGGCTCCTGGCGGCGTCGCAGATACAAAATTATATTAATTCATCTCATTGAAAGAGCTATTTAATATGAGCTGTACCAGTAATATACCACTAGCGTTCCCGTCCCAGGGTCTGAACGGAGATTGATCATCTTTCTGCAAGTTTCGTCGCTTTCCAGGAAATTTATGCCATTAGCCTGGTTGTGAGTCTCATCTGCATAATAAATTTGAATGAGCTGGATTTAGGTTATGTATAGTAGACCTAGATGGCATGACGTCAGTCTTCAAATCTCACTCAGATTATCGATAGGGAGATTTTAAGCTTCCGGGAACATAGAATCGAGCAAAGCACCAATAGTGGTGGCGGCAGAAATAGGTATGGTAGCCTTTGAATTAGGTAATACAACTGATTTTGACTGTGGGCGAACTCGCCCACCGTTTTCTTTAATGGTGAAATTACACGTAACAATGTGTAATTTTCCCTAAAAACGTTATCCTAACGATGCATCCTCCATGGTGAATTTCCGAAAAATCCTGTTTAGACTAAACTAACCTTCCCTACCCTCATAATTTCATGCCTAGGACTTCCGGTGCGTTGATGGTCAGTGAGCCACGCAACAAATCTACAAAGAGTAACAAATCTTTGTTGCTACTAACAAATCTTTGAACTGGAGGTTTTTAGATAAAAATATATAAAACCGTTTGTCTTGACTGACTGATTGATCTATTAACGCATAGCCGAAACTTGTAATCTGAAATTGAGAATAAGGTCAACCGGGGTAATTGCGTCATATTTCTCGATCACTTCAAGTTATCGCCATAATGTGAGCGAATTTATGGTATTATTGATTTTTTGAAACTTTAGACCTATATTATGGCTATTTCTGTACAAACTTGTAAAAGAGATTTATTGAACGGACTTTTAAAAATATGTCAAATTGGTTGTTTTTTTTAAATGGGAATTTTAGACGCATTTCGCCCGTTTGAGGCAAATGCGTCTTTCTGGAGTGAATATTAATTGGTAAGTTTTTCGTAAGAAAAACAAAGTAATTTGTGTTTTGATTGAATAACTGTGCAATATAATGACAGTTAAGCTAAATAAAAATGATAATTGAGGTATTCAGAGAAAATTTAGTAAAAATGGGGGAAATGCGCCTAGTTCTTGGTAGACGCATTAGCCCCCATGGCCATACAGATGTTGTCAACATGTCATAAATAGTGAAAATTGAGCAAAAATGGACACCAAAAAATGAGCTTTCCAACATAACTTGTGCACTTTGAATAATTATATTATTCATAATAAAATGGTAAGGGATGTTGGGTATTATGTTTGTTGGCTCTCCACATCCAAAACACTTAGATGACAAAATGAAATGAGTATTTTGCCATGGCCATACAAGTCTTTCTTGTATGAAGTTTTGAAAATCATATTTAGTTAAGTATTTGTCTATGTCCATATATTTCAATATCAAGTAAGTATAGTATTAACTATCTGAAATAAAAATTATTTATCGTTTTACATTATATATATAAGTACCTACAGTAGTATAATAAACAATAATTAATTAATACATTAAGAAAAAAAATGCGTATTAAAATGTGCGGACATAAAAAGGTTGACGATTTCTGTTTTTGGGGAAAATGCGTCCCACAGTCGCAATTGCCCCGTAACAGCAGACGCATTTAGCCCAATACATTAATCTTAACCTTAAAAATTTAAATATAATTATTTCTTCAAATTAAGCTATTTCACTTAAAATAACTGTCTGTGTAATCAGCCCGTTGACTATTCCTTACAATCATTATTTAATAAAATCAGTCTATTAAAAAAAACATGAGATGAACATAGATTTGACTACTCACCTCTCGCAGAAACAAGTTTTCCGAAAACGTGCTATTTACAAAATGGCTAATTGAAAAATTTAACTACAACGCCATCTTTACGAACCTCATGTAAAGTATTTAGTTTAAGCAAATGTAACTAGAGGGCAGAAGGCAAAATAGATTGAACAGTTTTCGAATAATTTCGATAAGACGCATTAGCCCCATAGACGCAATTAGCCTAGTTGACCTTATAGGTTTATTTTAGAACTTAATGTTCGGGATAGAAAACAACTTTTCAGAGAAAGCCTTTGTTTGTCTTTCTATTGGGTTTTAATTTGGCTTAAAATACAATTTTAGGTTTGTACGTGTTGAGTTTTTTCAGTCGGATGTAAGATCAAAGATGGCCGCAGTCCATTCTTCCGGGTAGCGTGGTCGCAGTATTGCCAACGAAAAAAAAAGCTCTTGAGAATGAGTTGGCGTAGACTCTTAAGATTGTGGTAAGATTTTTTTTTTTGGATTTTTTTGGGAATTTCAACTTTAAGAGGGGGAAATGGGGGATGTAATTTGTATTAATTAAAGTCTTTGAAGTTAGAAACATGAATCACAGCTACAATACAAAACGAAAAATTCGTATTACGACAACCTCGATGGAGTGGCGAGTAGCCTGAATCCTGTGGTCAGTCAATGTCAGTGGAGTATTTATTTATTTAATAATAACAAGATAGAACAAGCAAAAGGCAGAAAAGGAGAAAGACAAAACGAAATCTAAAAAACGATGTTAATTAATGAAATTGTCAATTTCGATTCAATATCTCAGTTCAATATATCGAATAATATTTCGAAACTGAACAATATATTAAGTAAAAGTTAATGCCGTAGTTATAAACGATGTCGAAGTTTCGCCACGTCTTTGGTTCAGTTCGTTATTAATAGTTCAACTAGCTGCAGTTTCCGATAAACTCTTAAGAAAGTGATCCAGCAACTTATGCCATCTTAGCTTTTTATCAGCGTTATCTCTGAAACGTCTTATCCGAATGAAACGCGTTTTTTTGCGTTTTGTATGACTTCAAGGATGGATCTTAGAAATATTTTTTTACTACTGAGTTGAAAAACTCTGCTACTTTGAAGCCTAATCGTTTCTGGACGAGGGCTTGAAATCTTTAGTTACTAAGGGGTGAGTAAGTTCTAAACTGAGAGAGAAATCGGGATACGTGTGTGACGAATGGACAGACAGACAGACGAACATGACGAAACTATAAGGGCTCCGTTTTTGTTATTTGGCATTGGAACCCTAAAACGTTAAAATAATGCAATAATCTTGTCATTTATGAAATAATTGTGTGCTAGTGCGGAACCCTGGTACCGCACTAACCGCTACCTTGGTACCGCTATCGGAATTGTGGTTTTTCTTCAGTTTACTTCGGTGTAACTTCATTTACAACATTTAAGCAAAATTATAGACTAAAAATGTACAAGAAAAAAAAAAAAAGAATGAAAAATTTAACTACTCCTTGATTGTACTTTTTACCCGCTATGCAAATAGCTGGTAACTAATTATATTTTTTATTCGTTTGTCATTATATATATAGTTATATATATTATACATAGTATTCATATTTTATTTACAAATTTTCTTCAAAATTACAGAACCGATTGAAATGCGATTTATTCTTGTCGTTTTGTACGACTTCAAGATATTTCGATCGGCGTCGCTGTAGATGATATGGCCCAGGGTAACATTTGTAAATAACTTTTTAGTAGATAAAGGTACTTGGGCACGTATCTAATTCTATTTTTTTAATTTGTTCAGTGCACCACTCAGTTTCTTATATTGAAAATTTACATCATGTGAACCAAGAATCGAGAGTCAAGATAACCACCCATCAATAAAGTTATGTGTTCTTTAACTAGGATTCCCTGTGTCGTGGGTATCAATACGCCCAGACATCACTCAGACTTGGACCAATCGACTCCGCAACACAGGCTCAATACAGAACTAGTGCGGGGAACAGAGCTCATCAAGGACTTACACAAAACCAATATTATATAATTTCACCATATTGTATAACATCAATGTACCTACTAGACCATTGTTTTTGAGAATTAATATTTTTTTCAATTTTAATGCCCCGATAGCTGAAAAAGAAAATGTTTATACAACTTTAAATGGAGAAATCGAGATACTTGAACAAACATATCGTTACAATAACTTATGTAGGTCTATACAGATAAACAGTCTATCCGTTCAAATACCGTTAAATGAAGCGGTTTTGAGTTGTGAGTGGAAACGGATTTGTAAATTCAAGCTGAAACCAAGGTAGGCATTCACGCGCGCTACAATGCACGACTTGTCTGTAGATCCTGCAATTACTTTGTTTCAATAGTCTCACTAGAAACACGCACCAATGTGGTAGATTCTTCATTACCCGCGATACCTTATTAAATCAATTTGTTTGTTAGTGTGTTAGTCTGTGGCCATTTGTCTAATAAAGTTACTTCAAGGAAGTCTTTTTGGTAGGTTAACCGCCACAAGTTACTAGAGGGCGCTGCACAAGAAGAATAAGGAAATAATTGATCTGTAAAACGACTTTACAACCGACGAAAATCCCAGAGTAAATGTTGTTAATTTTACAGTCTACGTTATCTTTATCTGTAACCTACATGTTACAACTGCAAGAATAAGTACATAAATCATAATCGCTAGAGAAAATCTGAATATTCCAAGCGTAGATTCGTATTTGGTTCATATTGAGTCATATTTTTCGGCCGTACGCATTCTGTTATCTAAACGATAGATGAATCGATACCCATAGATTAGATTATGGGTGATATAATGATTATTGAAAAGGGTATCGTTGCAAAGTTTTGCCACAGTGTAGGTTTTGAGTTGAGTGAACACGGCAGACAGACATGGCCCCATGGAAGGATTTGCCCTACGAGTTTGAAGATTGCAGCCCGGAAGAGGATAAAATCGTCAAGAAATGCTTTTTCGGTTGGTTTCAGTGTTGTGATGTGCTGTGGTTTTAAGATTGGAAGGGTGTGAGATAAATCAAATCTTTAATCGTAAATAATCAAATCTTAAATATTTTTTTAAGATGGAAATGGTATGATATAAATGAAAATCCTAAATACTAAATCGTACATTGTCAAAATTATTTAAGGTTTGATGCTTTGATACTGGTAAAATTACAGGGTGCAAAGTATTAATTTTTTAAATTGATTTCACGTGAATACATATTTATTGATGTTATTACAAAAAATGTAGACAGTCCAAAGATTGTAACAATGGTTAATGTTTAAAAGAATTATTTTTAGTTATAAATTCTTACATAACTTTCAAAGAATGAAAATTTAAACAATTGCTTTGTTTAAATTTTCATTCTTTTTTGAGCTCTGGAAGTAACTTCTCATTATGTAATGAAATGAATATGTTTTGTCCCTTTTTGGGAATACAGTCCAGTCATAAAAACGAATACAATGATAACGTGAAATCAGAATAATCACCAATGAAAAATTGTTTATATATTATATAGGACTAGCTTCCGCCCACGGCTTCACCCGCCTGGTACCCGCGTAAAAAGTAGCCATTGTGTTATTCTAATGTATAAGCTTATATTACTGTAATGTTTCATAAAAATCCGTTCAGTAGTTTTTGCGTGAAAGAGTAACAAACATCCATCCTCACAAACTTTCGCATTTATAATACTAGCTTTTGTCCACGGCTTCGCACGCATGGTACCCGGATAAAAAGCAGCCTATGTGTTATTCTGATGTATCAGCTATATAACTATAACGTTTCATTAAAATCCGTTCTGTAGTTTTTGCGTGAAAGAGTAACAAACATCCACCCTCACAAACTTTCGCATTTATAATATTGGTAGGATAGGATTGTTTCTCATTAAAAATTTTACATTTTGGGTATTATTCGCGCAAACGATTTGTTTCACACAGATAAAATGGTAAAAATACTTAAGTTCCATATCGGCACTAGCTATAACTTTTACAAGATAGAACTAAACAATCACGATTTAACCATAAAAGCAGGAAACATTGAGCACTAGTCATTAATAATATCTAAATAAAACTAAAGATAAAGACTACTTTGATAAGGAAAGATACACATCGCTACGAGATAACTGTTACAAATAACATCTAAACTTAAAAAATCGTTTGTCCTGACTGACTGACTGACTGCCTTACTGATCTATCAACGCACAGCCACAACTATTAAGAATAGAAAGCTAAAAATTGGAACATAGGTTTATTTTATAACGTGAGAATGTGAGCCGATAGAAGTTTTGGAAATTTCCACTTTAAGGGGAGGAAGAACTTTGTATGAAATCTCTTTAAAGTTCAGGTATTTTGTATTTTCACATTTTAAGAGGGGGAAACGGGGGTTGAAAGCTTGTATGGGTGGGAGTATCTGTTTTTTTAAACACGACTCCACGCATGCAGTGTGGCAGCCGCAGGCAACAGCTAGAGTGAAAAATACAAAAAAAATTGTAAATAAAACAAACTACAAGTTCAAAATACAGAAATGTATTACAGATTTTATATATTTTTTTATATAAGTTTAGAATATCGAAGTTTGAAAAACATAATGTTGATAACACATAACGGTTAAAACGAATAAATCTACAAAGTGTATTAGAGTGTTTACAACATTTCGGAATCCAGAAGCTCATGAGAGTTTCAGCATCACGGACGACCTTGAAAACTTCATAGTCTTACACAATTTATGATGGTCAAAATGCCGCAAATCCAAAAACATCAACATGTTTAGAATTCATATATTTTTTAACAAATACATAATTTCGATATCCCTATTGTACGGTTTTCGTAATGATTTTAGGCATTACGAAAAATATAAATTAAAAACTCAAAAGATTTAACATATTTCAATCATAAGGTTTTTTAAAATGTATACAAAAGAAATGAAAATAAAATGTATATATACTACACTTATGAATTCAAAACTTATGTATTTTGAATTCATATTTTTGATAAGTACTTGTTAGAAAAACAAATATTACTTAGCTGAAAATAAATTATACTTAACTGATTTCCTGAAAACTCAATTTTTCCGCAAACCAAATGGTACAAAAACACCAAAGGGTAATATGATAACTATGTTTCAATCGATGGATTATATCTGGTTACTTGTGGCGATAAAATATATCTCAAACCATCTTTGAAGATCTTTCTATATACAAAAAGATAGCGAAGAACCGCCTTACAGTCCGATAAGACCTTTCGGAGATTTATCTCAAACAAGCAGCCTCTTACGGCAGACGCATATACGGAATCCTGTTGTCATGGGTAAAAAGAGACATCCCTTTGGCAGACATGCTGACAGCGTTGTTTAAGTAATAGGCAAAAATCTGATACGGAACCCTAAATAAGCAAAATTTGCATCGAGTGTTGTCAAAAGTGTTGTTATTACTATTATGTAAAGTTTAAAGCACTCAAAAGTCACATGTATAGTGATAGTGTTTGCACTCAACGCACTGAGCGTTCCAATTCGATATCAAGGCTCATTAGCGCTAATTATTTAGATACTCATACTAAAATGATTTCCGTGCCGAGTGCAAATATTCCAAGTACCTTTTAGCAAATTTCAATATCATAGGCGTTTTCTTTTAGCAGCGTTATGTCCAATTTGCTTGCATGTTATGTTGATAAATAATTGGTATAATTTGAACTAATCTATTTTTTCTATCGAAGTAGACTTTTGTGTTTTTTTACTTAGGTACAAAGTACAAGTCCTGTCCTCATAGTCGTATTGAGTATTAGCCGTTGAAGTGTCCTGCCATTATCTAAGACGGTAGTTGGACACCGGAGTGTTTAAGGCAATTTCTGTCACCAGAGACTTCATTATAAAGTCGCGAAAATGAGTCCATGTCACTGTTGGGGGTTTAATTAATTACAAGCGACCTACTCTGGCTTCGCACGTGTCATCCCAATATCCGACATTTCCGGGGTATTTAAAAAAAAACTTTATTTTTGTGAAATATTTTTTTTTTGTGAGGTTTGTACCTTGTCCTGACAATTTATTAGAACACCAAAAAATCTGCCAAATCGGTCGAGCCGTTCTCAGATGATGAACCAGCCTTGTTTTCTTGCCTTTCTTTCCTGGCTTGGTCGCGGAAGAACAGGCAGTAGATAAAACCGACGTTCCAAAGTGATCCTTGTGATTTTAATGAATAAATGAATTTTGACTTTGACACAAACACATACATGCAGCAATTGCTTTTTATTTAGATATATTGTTTTGCATGAGGAATTAGTTTCACAGGTATAGTAACTAACTAACTGTTGTATAATCTACAGGCTTTTCAAGAAAGTTCGTGAAATGCGGGAAACAGAAGTATGTAATGCCGGGAGCTTTCAAGAAGGCAGCAGAAGCCATATACAACATGGAAGTCAGACCGGATGATGTCTGGGTCATCACATTCCCTAGATCAGGTAATTGACACAAAATCACTTTTGTGATCAGAATAGTTGGAAAATGAAACAGAATTTTCAATTTGTTTTTTTTAATCCTCACTCGTTGTTAAAATTAATAATAATCATAATGCGGCCAGTATTTTGGGAACGCTTCCGCCTGGTAGTGATCTGGATCAGTTGAGCTATCTATAGATCGTTTGCAACGGTTGTTTCATCTGTATTTTTTGTATATACCTATATACAAAAAATACAGATGAAACAGCTAGCTATCTAAAGACTTGTACATAGTTGTATGAATAATAATAATGCTGGACATTTTCACATATTATCATCTAGCCCCAAAGTAAGCAGAGCTTGCGTTATGGGAACTACATGACTGATACTACGAAAATACATTTTTTTTCTGTAAATTTTGCGCCACAGTGAAATAATTAATACGAAGATTGACTTGTAGCAAATAAATCCAACGAGGAGTTTCGTTGACCACCATGTCTTTTTCAGATCAGCGCCTTATTACTCTATTAAAATGTCTATGGAAACGAAACAATAGCAATAAACAATGTCTGGCTTGCCCAAAACTTCTGTAACTCGGAAATGGGAAAGTTTAGAAGTGTTCACTTTTCAACTTTCAGAATTTTTGGACCTTGTCTGTGAAAACGAGTCGTTTCCCATTTACCATTAGGGAGAAGTTCGTTGTCACCAATATTGAATAACTCAATCGAAAGGGAAAATTAACTAAATTTTATAATTGATTATTCAGTAAAAAATATTTACTGATTCTGAATCACCAATGTACTTCCAAAAAAACAAAGGTCGATCACACAAGCTTTGTACCAATTTATCGAACTATCATACAGATACACGATAAATGTAAAATCCTTATATTTTGTTATCTACATGGTGAGTACTGTTTAGGTGATAGTCAGCAACTGTATCATTCTACGATTCGTTTAGTCACGTTGGATTAGTTTTATAATTTCCTTGAAGATGGCATACGTTGTCCATGCCTTTTTTATAGTCCGGCAAACCAGTTCAAAGCCGTCAACCCTCTACCTATCCTGTACCAGTAGTATGATTACCTACATGGAGTGACACAAAGTAGCGTTAATATAACTTATGCTGTCTGGGCACTGCTTTTCAGGATTTTTACTAAACACCTTTTTGCTTGACTGTACCTAATCTAGCAAGCTGTGTTTTTCAGGTTATCCCATCGTATAACCTGATAATAATATGAGATCGTTGCATGACTCACTTACTAGACCAGTGATTCAGAAATAGCTCCTTGATGTGTAAATTGTACGTGCTATCTTGCACACGAAATACGAATTCATATAGTGCTCTCATACCAGTACAGTGCAGCGCCCTAACAGGGTACACGTGCCTACCTTCCTATATATTATAACACCTGCAACTTTGAGTTTGATCATGTAGGTTGCAAAGTACCTGTCAAGTATTAAAACATGCAATATCATGGTGACAGCGTGACTATCCGTTATATATTAGTGTTTACTAAATTTGGATACGGTTCCTAAAACTACTAATTAAACTAAATTTATAATTAAAGTTAAAATACACAATCTTCCAAGTTCTATCAACCGTATTGCAGGAACGACATGGACACAAGAAATGGTTTGGCTACTGATGAATGACCTTGACTATGAAACCTCACGGGAAAAGCCACTACACTCCCGATTCCCCATGTTAGAGTAAGTAGACGGGGTCTCAATTTTAATTTTTTAATTTTTTTTTCTTAGTAAAATTATTTACTATTATTAGATATTAATCTAAAGAAGAAATCTTGCTAAAGTTGTTTGCACTGGCTAGCTTGTTACTTGAGGTATTGTGAAGTGAAAGAGACTTGTGGGACATTGGGACAAGAGTCACGGCCCACGCAAATTTGAGGGGGACTTTAAAGAATTTACTGCCCTATACGTATCACGAAATTAATAGTCATCTAACTATTACTTTCCCTTTATCAGACAAAACAAGTTGTCCAGCATCAGAGGCTGGACAGTAACCAATGTTACTGTCCAGCCTCTGATGTCATATCACAAATGAAACTCACCAGTATAAATCCGACTAGAGTTTCTGATTCCGTAGACAGTAGCAGATTTTCCGAGCATTGTTTTGAATATCAAAATAAAGGTTCCAAAGATTTTCGCATTAGACTATAATTATTATGAAACATATATGCTACTAACCCTAACTACTACCAAGTGGAAAAAGACCCACCCACCCTTGTCCATCACTAGGCTACAATTACTCTACAGTCGAGTTAGATGAAGCATTTTGTGTAAAAACGTTTTCGTTGTTTACAGAATGACCAGTATGATTCCAGACATGGGTATCGAGCTGTTGAAAGTGAACTTCTTTAATTTAGGAAATTTCCAAGGACTTGGAGACGCCGCAAGGTATCCAAGCTGGGAAACCATCTCAAACGCTCCACGGTCTTCGCCCCGGTTCATCAAGACCCACCTACCCTTGTCCATGCTGCCTCCAAACCTGCTGGACATAGCAAAGGTGGTGTACGTGGCCAGGGATCCGAGAGATGCGTGTGTGTCATACTATTACCTTCAAAAAATGGTGGGGAGGCATCTTATTAGGGCAGATGTGCCACATTACTGGGAGACGTTCAGAAGAGATTTGTGTAAGTATTTAGATATAGTAGCAACTGTATTATGGGCTGGTGGAACGGCCCCCGTCATTTCTCCTGAATTTGCTGAACTCTCTAGAAGTGGAATTTCAAAAATTCCTTTCCTTTTACAAACCATAAGCAACTTAGCCTCCAAATTTTAGGTCTCTATGGCTTTGACGTTGTTTGTCAGTTAGTGATTAATGCATCGGTTTTCAACAGTCGGTAAAATCATTATTACTTTTGTAAATTGCTTATTTTTGGTATTCCTGAGAGGCTTTTGTGACTTGTTTGTTTGTGTTTTTTTTGTTATTTGTCCTAAAAAAAGGCTGAATAATTCAAGGTTATGTGTGTTTTTACAGTGCCGGGTACGCCTATCATACCACACACAAATGAAGCCTGGGAACAAAGGCATCACCCAAACTTACATTTTATGTTCTATGAAGATATGTTAAAGGTAAATGAATATCCAAACCTGAAGTAACTTTGCAGAAGTAATGCATCGAAGACATTTAGTTTTTGCTTTAGAATATATAATAACGTCTGCCTAAACCGAAATATTAAACAACTAGGAAGGTCCCTGATCATTGAGTGACAAAAAGGTTTAATGAGGCTTCATATTATCGATTTATTTTCAGGATTTACCAACACAAGTCCACCGGGTGTGCAAGTTCCTAGGAAAAGACTACTCAGACATTCAGCTTGAGGGCCTCGCTCAGTATCTCAGCTTTGACAGCCTCAAGAAGAACAAGAGTGTCAATAATACCACGTATGAAAGCGAAGATGGCGTTCAGTTTATAAGAAAAGGTGAGTTAAGAGTTTTAATTATTAGTATTATAATTACGTATTATTATTTAAAACTTTCTTCTGACCACTGCTTCTGCTTCGCTTATATTGTCCTTGACTATAAGGTAGCCTATGAGCTATTCCAGGCAAAGATCTATATCTGTTCAGAAATTATCTAAATCAGTTCAGCCATTACAAAGATTGAGGGCTGTGTTTTCCATCGTCTATTGTAGCTTATCTTATGCCGATAAAACTTATATGACCACCCTTGAAGTCATACAAATCGATTTAAAAAAAAAAAAAATCTATTAGATATGCCGTTTAGGAGATAAGTTAAATTAAATTAATTAATTAATTTAAAATGCATCTATGTAAATTTTGTGATATAATAATTGAATTGTTTAAACAATTAAATTAAATATTGTAAATAATTAATATTGTAAAAAAATCAGAGGATAAATAAATTTTAGGTCTTAAAACCAGGGTTTTGTGACCCTGGCTGAACTCTAGTTGAATTCGAGTTTCTAACCACTTTTTATGAGACCAAATTGCTGGGGCCTAGCCGATTTCAATACGTTTCGTAGCTATTCTATTCTTACTGCCGTTATCTTCCAAAAAACGTGTGGATTTTACATAAGCTATCGAAATGTCACGTAGTAAATATGCGATAGCTTATATTAAATCCATAGACCGATAGGCATCTTGTCTGTATTTATTTCGTGCAATTTTCGATCACGAACAGCTCTAAATTACATAAAACTAAAATTGTAGTCTGGTAGATCGTTTGTGATCATTCACACAAAGTCTTTTCAAGTTGTTGCTTGGATTATTCACGTAGATTGCTCGCTCGCTTGTATTTCTCGGAAATGCCTGAACGAACTGCGAACGTAGTTTTACACCTTCAATTCCTGTAATTCCGTGCGAAGAAAATTCTTTGAATTCGTAAATAGCTTTGTACAGCAAGGCTTTAGACTTTCACAAACGGTTGAAACATAGATCTTAAGCTTCAAATTTCTTAATTTGGATAATTTTAACTCGCGACGCAAGTAGCCCTCATAGAGTGGTTATTTGTTTATACGTGTGTTTGTTTGTTTATTTTTTTCTGCAAAACGGCTTAGCCGATTTTTTTTATTGTGCTTTTTAAATTACTCCTTTAAAACCGTGCATCGCCACGCGTCACTAGGGTGCTATAAATTAGGTGATGGTATACGTTCAAATGTCATTAAAAATATATTTGCCATATTTTCTGTTACATATTTCTGCATTTTCAGGAGAAGCAGGTGGCTGGAAAGCGCACTTTGATGATAAAATGCAGCTGCAAGCAGAAGAATTCTTCATAAAACAGTTGCAGGGACTGACTCTCAGATATCCATCCGTTCCACTGCAAGAAACCACGCATTTCTAATAAAGATTAGAATAATAAGGTCTAATTTTGAGGGAGAAATCAAAGGTATTTCTACCAGATGGGTGACGTCACAATAGTGCTTTTTTGTTAAGCCGAGTACAGTCTTCACAAAAACCGTCGTTATGTTGAAGGCCCACGAGATGCCAAAGAACTCCGACAACAAGATTGTACTTGACAGAAAGTTTTGGCAATAAATTGCAGGTAATGTAAACACCCATGTTTTATATCGTCTTTCATGATTGTTTTTTAAATGTTTCAATCACATGAATATGAATATTTTGGCATTGAAATTTGACGTCGGTGATGCAAGAAATAAGCCAGAAACGTGATAAAATAATACCACACCTGCCATACCGCATCTGTTATCTTATCGGTGATGAAACGAGATCTAAAAAAATAAAACGGAAAGTTGAAAACCCTTTTTTGATAAATACATTATAATTATATTCAAAATATTTCACTTACATACTAAAATCTTGATCCTTTTTATGATTTGCAATCTAAAGTTATTATTTCCTTTTTAAGCAGAAAAAACTCCAATTGTTAATATACTTTTGTCGCTGACTTTACGCCCAATCGGCTCCGACTGATTCTTTATTTATTAATATATATCAATGTAAAATGATTCACCTAAAGTAGAGAGCCAAGTTTATGTATTATGATAATTTCCAGGTCATTAAAGACTGAAGTAATGTATATGTATATAATATTTAAAAATGACAGGTCTAAGTTGACAGTTGCATCATTTTATTGACTCTGGCGTCATAGACATAATTGAAGTTTTATAAGTATTATAAGATCATAGATAAGTTAAAGCCTATCAGTATGATAACTGCATGTGAGCCTGAGTTCCAGTCTCAAGATTGTATGAATGTATTTATAAGTTTTTTTTGTGAAAATTTTTCAAATAAATGCGTTTCAATAGCACTTGATTTCTTTGACATTATTTTATTCTATCTATTAGTTAGAAGAGGTATGCAAAGAGCATAGATTTACATATAATAAAAATCTTTTCAATATTTTTTTCGTTTAATTTATGAAAGCATGAATGAAACACAATTAAGCTTCTTATAAAATAGCTTCCTAATATTTATTAATTACTTCTTATTTATTAATTACTACTTACACTATTTAGTAGTTATTAATTAGTCAGGTTTTCGGTTTTATTCTTGTACCATAACTACGTTTTTATAAATTTGATTGCATGGTTATTCAAAAGCTTCAGCACTTTAAATTAAAATAATATTTATCAACATAGTTGACCCCTAAAAATAATATCAATAATAGCTTAGAGATTTTGAGGTATTTTAGAAACGATATAAATTAGGAGTTTCAGAAAAGGAACTCTGAATTTTCTCTGTATTTAAAAAAATACAGGGAACGTAGTTATAGTACAAGAATAAAACCGAAAAGCCGACTAATTAATAACTACTAAGTAGGCTTAGTAGTAACTTCCTTCTTCCTTCAATTGGTTACAAAAGTGTTCAGAGGTCTTAATCGATAAAGATAATATAAAATCTATATTTCAGTCTCTTTTCCGTAGTCAATAATAAATTATTTATTCTTACTCTTTATTGTTCACATGAATAAAAACTTTTTCGTAATTCAAAAGGCAGAATGAAAACACGTACAAAGTGCGAGTTTAACGCTAAAAAGAGTTTTCTTCCAGCAACTTGAGCTAGAGAGAAGTAATTATAGAGGTAGGATCGTTTACAGAAGAAAATAATTAAACAGAACAATATTTAAAACTATATATATACAAAAACAAATACTATACATAATTTAGAGAGACATATAGTGTTCTTTAACTTTTCTCCTGAAGACACCGATTGAAGGACGATCACATATATAATTTATGTTGTTGCTTTCCAGTTTTGCGCCTACCTATGCCCAAGGGATGTGAAAATCAAAGTTTTAATCCTCTCAAATACAGCTACCCTTACATCACCTTTAGGGAAAAACAAAATCACTTTATTCCCAAGTATATTCAATCACAAGCCACTTTTGGGGAGGCTTAGGCTTATGCCCATCGGTGGACTTCGACAGACTGATGATGACGTAAATCTATGGTTGTAATTAGATTAGTTATGTTTATCGAAAGATCTTATTTGTATACACCTAAAGATTCTAGAATTACTGGTCATGAACGGTTACAGGGGTTAGAGGAAGGGGTTTTATGTGCCCATTGATAGAGAAACACACTACGTCTGGAGTAGATAGTCTAAATACACCTGTTTATTCACTGGAGCGTTCAAAAAAATAGATTAAATTAAATTATTAATCTATTTTTAAACATTGTTCACTTGGCACCTTATTTTGTTACCCGCAGAGCTGAAAGGAAAATAAAGCATCAAGAAAGCTCATCTCAATGAGAAACAAATAAATGCCTTATCACAAAGCATCAAACCCGCTAACACAATACACGGTATTTTATCTTAATTATTGAGTTCATTGTGTTAAACAATGAGGCTTGTCAGGCGGCGCGGTTCGCTGGACGGGTGTATGCCACTTGGCACCGTCAAGTCACCTTAGACAAACTATTAGTTTTATAAGGTGTACTTAGCATAACTACTATGTATGATACTGTAAACTTTATTATGAACTAGGTTCTGCCCGCGGCTTTGCCCGCATGTTGATAAACTTTTGAGCCTTTAAACTTAAAACCAGGAAATATTTGTTTTTCATACAAATTACAGCACTAGAGGTAGTTTTGAAAAAATAAATAATACGTGTTTTATTATATATATTTTAAAGGTTTGTACCGAGTTTTGGGCGAATCTAACCAAGGAGTAATAAAATCTATAGAAACTTGACTACCCTGTTTAACCCATTAGGGGTTAATTTTCGAAAATTATCCTTTGTGTTATTCCAGAACCTCAACTATCTAAATTCCAAATGTCATCAAAACCTTAGCCTTAACCGGTTTAGTAGCTACGGAGATACGTGTTAACATTCACACACACAGACTTTCGCATTTATAGTATTAGTAGGATAGGATATGATAGGATAGGATACGTTATTACTTGATTGACAAATTTAGTAAACCATGTGATTTTTTTGAACAACAAACAAAAAATCACACTTTATATTATACCTATTCCCCATGTTGGACAGATACATACTCAGTGCGTAGATAAATAAATAGACAAACAACAGACATAGTCCTGACTCTATATTAAGATTCCCTGTGTCGTATCATTAACTACGAGTACCTAGAGATTTTTGATAATACCACGTAGGTAGTCGTCAGACGTCCTAACATTATAGTTGGCACATTATAGTTACTAAAACTTAGGCACCAATTTTGACCATTTCCACAATGTATTTGATCCCAAAAACAAAATCATTGAATGTGCTCAGACAAAGATAGAGTTTGTTCGAATATTAAAGCTAAATACAATCTGTTACCCTCATCAATATCAATAAAGGTACGGGACGGAAAACCATGTGGGCAGAAAGGCGATAATTTCTCCACAGTACTAATGAATTTTTAAACAGCTGGGTTGCTGAGACTAATAAAACGTTACTTGGTTTTGTTTATAGGATACAATACGCAAGTTTTTATGCATTTGTTTTCAGAAGTGATGTAGCCTACAGTGCATACCTGTGTATTTCTTTTTTTTTGTTATTATTTTATTATGTTTCTTTGTTTTGACTTTAAATTGGTTTTATGCACAATAATGAGTTGGTGTTATATCTACAGATCGTTAGACATAACTTCTGTTACTAAAGATCGTTAGAAGTTATCTACGAAACGGCTTAGCCAATAATAATTCAAGATTTTTCTTAAAGTCGTACGAAACCATTACAAAAAAGGTCATGACAATCGTTCACACCTGTTTTTTTTTTATTTTTTTTTTTATTTTCCATTCCATTACCTTTAGTAGCACTCCTAATGAATTGTAACGATGAAAGCTATACAAAACGAACCTTGAAGACACACGACATGATTGCGAAAATCGCATTACAATTAATAGATTGTAGTTTTGGAAATAAATTGTAACACAAACAAACAAACAAATAAACAAGCCATACCTAAACGCGAATAAGGGCTCCTTTTGTCGCGAATATAAAACTAAATTTCAGAATTCTTAATACAACCACCGACTGTTAAAGTAAAATGGTTACTTTAACTTTTCTTTAATACAACCGAATCGCGGTCGCAACTGTAACATACCTTTCAGGGTTTTAAAATTAACTAGCTTAACATACTCCGCTCATCGCCTGATTAATTAATGATTTACTAACAGAGGCTTTTCATAGCTGAATCAGAGCAAAATTGAAGGTTTCATTCAATTAATTATTGTTAATGTTACAAAGAATGTACCGTATATGAGTCTGCCATAACATGTTGCTTGTCGGTTACAATTTATTTCCAGAACAGCTTATCAGGTTATAATGCGGTTTTTATCAATCAAATTATAGATATTCCATATTGTTTATCGTTTCTTGAAGTGACGTGAGTAAGTGTTCCGTGTGATCCTAATCAAGAAGTGAAGTGAAGTGATCCTAAAATATTCATAAATATTAGTATGAATGAATAATTTTAATATGGATAGGTAGTAATTAGGGGGCGCTGTAATTTAAGATGGAAAACAAGGTCAAGGGGGTATTTTTTTTTGTGCAACACAATGCTTAAACATTGACATAAAAAGTATAATGTTGTATAATCAAGTAGAACTTATTGCTATGCAGCATTGACAATCAGTGTTAGCTGTAGAAACCCGCTACGAAAGTAGCCCGTGTATGCGTTTATGCGTGTATGCGTTTCGTTAAAAGGCTATTTGTTTGTTTGCTGTTACGAATTTTCTAAAAAACTGCAATTCATTGTAATGCTATTGTTGCAATAATTTCGTATGCCTTCAAGGATCGTTCTTGGATTAGCTTTCATTGCCACACGTCGTTCGGCGCTAAAATCGAATGTAAAAAGACGTAATTAAACAAACTTTTTTTTAACCAAAATGTAGTATTCAAAAAACTGCATTTGAATTGGATAAGCCATTTCGGAGATAATAATAGCTATCAAGACACAAAATATGATTCTTTGCGCGACCTTGGATAGATGCGGGTTCATAGTGTCGTTAGTGGGACAGTATAGTCGTTCTACTTACTGAAATGCTATTGTTGAAATGTTTAATTGTGAAAAAAGTTTATTGAAATTTATTTACAACTTAATTTACTTTTATGAACTAAAATGATAACTCAATTGGTTCTAATATTAGAACCCAACTTCTTTTTTTAGGCATCTGTCGGTACCTACTGTCAGCAGTGTTAAGCAAATTTTTTTTTTCATACAAGCTTCCAGCAATTGGTTTCTTGCGTTGTGGACAAAAATAATATAATTAACTTGTCTACTTGGTGGGCACTTTGTTTGGTTTTCAAACTAACTGAAGACAGAGGTGTAGGTACTGAAGTACACCTCGTCTCTCGAGGACTGTATGATTAATGTCCCGGATTATTAGGACACCCCGTTATTTGTCCTGATTTACGGCGCCAGTTTACAGTCCACAGATAAGAGTCCCCGAGTCCCAGGCAACTTGGGAATTGTTTATCATTGTTAGGAAACTTTGGAGGTTTCAAGCATAGGCATTGCTGGTTTTTATGGAAATTTATGGAATTATAAGTTCTTTGGACTGTAAACAATTGGTTCAGTAAGTTCAAATAGGTAACAGAAGATATAAATCGGAAAGCAACAGCATATTAATTTCATTGTGGTCATTTTGTTTATCGTACAGGCGCCACATAGAGTCGAGTGGAAATGTCGATAAAAATGTCTGGATGCAAATTAAAACGACTGAGAAAAAAATTACGTTGTAGTTGTCACGTTTTACCAACTTCTTTTTAGGTAATACAATTTTCGTTAATTCTAAAAGAAATATTAAAAAATAGTATTTGCTTAAGGGGATAGCTTTCCCTGTTTCTCAGCTAACTGTAATTATACAGACGTGTAAGTACGGAGACCTAACGTAGAAAGTATTTTTTGTTAAAAAAAACATGCACTTTTTGCCGTAAAAGTTACCGTTATTCTGTGTACCTACCTACTTTGCGGTTTCTATGGGTAGGTACTTTTTTTGATAACACTTTCTAGTTTGGTGTATTAAATTAAACCCAATTTAGAATTGATATAAAATTGATAAGATTTCAGAAATATAATTTACTTACTTAACACTCAAACATAGAAGTATTGTACAATTACCGAAGAACCTAGGTACCTAGTTACTTCGGTACATTCAAACGAGTCGCCGAAATGAGAATGAAAATGAAAAACTCGTCACTACCTACATCTTCTCTTTCACTCTACTACTCTATTTCTTAAAGCCACACTACACTAGGTAGGTAAATACATAATGTGTCAATTTTCTCATCTCAAATTTATTGTAGCTGCAACTTTTATGCTTTGTCTGCTATGCTTAATTGGTGTTAGAACTATTAATTTGTTAGTAAACCATTTATGACATTTTATAAAATGAAAGAATCGCACCGAATAGTATGCGAGTACTTTATGAAATGTTTATTCTATGTTAGGTATTCAATATTTAAAAAAAACGCCTGCGTAAAATTTTATGAGATTTGCACGTGCGAATTATTGCCCAGCATTTTTTGTAGGCGCTTGGATATTAGAATTTAGGTCTGTTTTCAATGGCGCGGGAGACAGTGTAAAGTAGGACATAAATATGAAGTAGAATTATTTACGGATTTGGATTACATAAATGAAATGGGTCTAAGCCACAAAAAATATTATAGCCTATAGCAAAAAATGATCGTTTAGGTAGGGGCCTACTAGGTACTTTCGCTTAATGCTGCTTAGTTTTTGTTAGTACTAATTTTATATCCTATTTTAAAGACTGTCTAAAATAGCTACAAGATATTTTACAAAATCAAGTCTTAACGTAGATATTCGCTACGTTTTCAAAAATCTGTCTTATTTATTCAGCAACTTTCTTATTTATTTAGGTATACAACATAAATAATGTATTTTTTTTTACAAATTTAACTTAATATTTCTAACTTACCTTTCCTACCTACTTAAGTACTTACTTTATCGCAACAAATAACAAAAGCTGTAACACTATTGCTCAATATGTTGACTAGCAAATTACCTACCTACGTCGATAACTTTGACATAACATTGTTTTAATGATAATAAATTAATGGTTTCTACACACATTTGTAGCGTGTGTTCCTGTTCTTGATATTTCATTCATTTGATTGATGACAGACTGAACGTAAGGAATTAAAGAAAAAAACATTGCTTTTTAATTAGGAAATGTTTTTAATTATATTTATATGCATTGTTAGGTGCCCAGCAAAATAAAAACGAAATATTTGACATTTCGGAGTTTTAAATCTTATCCATTCAGGAATTCCAGTATAATAACGATGAAGATCTTAAGTCACAGCAATACTCAAACTATAATATGTACTGGCTAGTAGCTGAACTATTAAGTAGTGTTGGTTCCTGACGGGCCTTCGTTCGAATCACTAAGCTGGAGTAAATAAGCCATCTGATAACAAATTATCAAAACGTGGCGGGACAGTCGTTTTAAAACAACAATCCAGTCCTAGTTGCGCGTGCGCCGGTACTGAACGTGTTTAAATTAAGAACCCAAGATGGCCGCGCGTAAAATTCTCACTCGCCAGTGTCTGTTGGAAGTCACAAGGAGGGCGTACAGCTCGGGAACAGATAAAAATGTTGCTTTTCTGGGACTCGGGAACATGGGAGGTTTCATGGCGGCCAACCTTGTCAAACAGGTAAGCGCTTGTAAGTTAGAATGGGTCAACTTTTCAACTTAAAAGTGCGTAATATTGTGATATACTTAGGCATGTATTTTTGAGCGCTGTTTACATGCGCATTATAATGATGACACAGTTGAACTCGTCTTATTTATCAAGAATGAAAGGTACAATCTAACTGGATTATAAACGTATTCTAAACTTCAGGTAGGTCATTAGTATTTAATTTAAAATATCTCTACAATTTACTGGGAATCTGGTTTATTCAATAGATATTATTGTATGGTAGGTACCTAGGCACCTAGGTGGGAATCATGTTTGTCATAAATTACCATAATTATTTTGTGTAGAATGATAATGGACTAAAGTAGACAGCGTAGTATAGATATAATCTATCTACATAGGTGGTAAGTATTTTCGAATAATGAATCATAAACTTATTGTAGGTACCTAATCTTACCTAGATATTATAACGTACTTTTTATTAGACCCTATACATTCCTTTGCATAGTAAGCTATGGGATAAATTAAACACAATACAGTAAAATTGAAGTATAACCTGAAAAAGTAATACCTACCAATAAATATTAAAGGTCCCATAGTACATTTTAAAGAGCATACAATTTTTTCACACTTTTTGGCAGATTAATTTCCATCTTCAAGTTTTAGTAGTTTTGAACATTGCCGGCAAAATACATTTGTATTATTGTCTCGTTAAACTAGCCATAGCCATTATGCTAGTGCAAATAGGAGGCAGGTTGTAACTTTTATTTATAAAATGAAGAGCGCAGAATTATTATTGAAAAAAATCCCCGTAAACCGTTTCAGGCTAGGTACTTTTACACTAATTTAAAATTAAAATCCGTTCAATTCATTCAAAGATTATGTTAAATTATTCAGATGAGGTTTTTGCGTGAACATTTTAAGGAATTTAAGGGCAACTCAGATTTGCGCGAGTATTTGCCATCGATTTAAGGTCAAGAACCCTTATAATTTTTTATTTTAAAAATAGCGCTTTTTTGCAGCTTGGGTTAGGTACGCAAAAGTAGGTTTCAAAAGCCGGTAGGTTGACGTTTTGAAATAGTGGCGGAAACCGAAGCATTTCTAGAAAGGCAGTCTTAAGGCCCGGTCAAACTCAAGCGGTGGCGGGCGGTGGGCGATGGCGATCAATACATTCACGCGAACAACTTTTCACCACACTTGTTCCTTCACCATCAGTCACGAAGCCTTATTTAGGTGACATAATGAACGAACTCTCTTCTCGCATGGTCGAGTGTTGGAAAAGTTGGACAGCTGAAACATGGCCACCCTAGTTCTACCACAGAATAATGTATAGTACGTAAAAGCAGTTATACCTAGTTATAGCAGCAATGAATGTGTGCTACAGAGTACTTCATATGAAAAGCTGCAACTGTTTTAAGAGCTCTCTGCTTTGTGAAATGTAAAGTATGTCGGGTTTAATTCATTATGGTTTAATTCTGTAATTTGAGAGATTCCTACTCTTGTTGATAAAATAATATGAGAGTTTTTTCTAACAGGAAATAAAAAACATTACATTTCAGAGAACAAACTGTATTTTGAGCCTGTCTACTATTATACCATTTTCGCGTTCCAAATTATGTTGTCGCGGATACTGGGACCTCTCTTAGAAAGTAAAGTCACGGCTTTGCCTGCGTCATGAACTATACCTGTGCCGATTTGCCTGCAAATTGGTTTAGCCGTTACGTAGATTATTAGCAACACACATCCAAACTCTCGCATTTATAATATTAGTAGAATATAATATACATTAGGTATACTAGGTACTAAAATATAAGTTAAGGTGACAAACTAATCCAAAAAGATGTCAAAGTTTGAAATAAACATTGTCAAATCAGTATCAAAGACCCAGCTCTTAACTCCAGGGAGAGTTAAGAGTAGTATTGTCACTATGTTATATTGTGTTTTTTCTAGGGTTTCACAGTACGAGGCTACGATCCGTCTAAAGAAGCGCTAGGGGTGGCCGAGAAGAATGGCATCAAAGGTACCACTTCCATCGCCGCGGCCGTCGATGGCGTAGACGTGGTTGTATCCATCTTGCCAAGCAACAAGGTTGTACTGGACGCGTACATCGGCAAAGATGGCGTTGTTGACCATGTGAGTTATATTTTAGGAGTAGAGGAGCTAGTCCGGGGAATTACCACAACCAGCTATACCTTTTTCTGACGCTAAGCAATAATACTCGCATTGCTGAGTTCCAGATTGAACGGTGAAATTACAAGAAAATGAGACTTTTCACCCGTTATGTTTTAGGGTGTAAATGACACCTCTGTCAAGCGCACATAGGTTACAGTCACCGGTTACCAACTGGTGGGTCGTATGGTTATAAGCCAAGGCATATCCTCATTAAGTAACTAAGTTACATTATAAACAATAGTGTAAGTTTTATTAGGTAACATTTTTGCCTGAGTAAGCAAAATATACCTCTACGTTAACTTTCAAACCCAGAGGTGACTAGTTTGTGACGCTGACTGTACCCATGGTCCTGTATTAAAGTATGCTGGTTCTTCGCCGATAATTTGCAGTACCTACCCTAGATTGTTAGAACAGTTCTAAATTAGAGCAACTGTGAAATTTCATTTGTTCTGAAGGATTTTTATGTATTACTATTTCTGCATGAGTCTTGCTTCTGAAATTATTTCAGAAACCCTAGAGTGCTGGAAGTATTTTGGATTGTTATGAGTAGGTACATAGTGAACGAGATAACGTTATGAGTAAAATCGACCAAAATACAACCAATATATCCTTTATTCGGGATTTCAAAAACTAAAAAAAAAAAAAAAAAAATATCATATTTTTTTAAATTTTTTTGGGTTCCAATTCATCGAGAATTATGGTCTCAACCGTACAAGATTTCGGGAGGTAGTCTGATTAATTAGCTGAGATAATTATTGTTAGTGATCTGTTGTGTACCTATCTAGCAAAATAGGTATTCAATATTAGCAAGATTGATAGAAATAACGACTTTAGTGTTTACTGTTAAGCTATTTTATATATTGAACGAACTTTAATCTATTTTAATTCAATGTTCATGGAATAGATTGAATATCATTTTTTATCAACAAAAGTAAAAGATTATTGGTTGAATTTGACGGAAATTGATAGAAGACGATCTAATTTATCTGTTTTGTAATTTCAGGCACCTAAAGGAGCTCTTCTCATCGACTCAAGCACAGTTGATCCTAATGTACCCAAGCAGATCTTCCCCGTCGCCAGTGAAAAGGGTGTTCACTTTATCGATGCACCAGTCTCAGGAGGTACTACCTATAAAAATACTTTTGTGATGTCACACCAACATTCAAAAGATCACTAACAATAACAATCAAAATTGTCATCACACTTAAATCTAGGGAATACATTTTTGAATGTATTTGAGTGACTTTAACGAAACAAAACAAACCAACACGCTCACGACTGTGACCCCCACTATGGACATGCTCAGATCCATACGAAGATCTGTGAACCAAGTTGGAGGAAGTTAGAGACCGTCTTAACATTATATTTGGCACAAGTCCACGTTTAGCATAATAGTTAGGCTTCCACGTGACAGGTCGCAAGCCCATCGCCGCTAATAGATAGATAGATAGATAGATAGATAGATAGATAGATAGATAGATAGATAGATAGATAGAAAAATAATTTATTTGCAACTACTCATTAATAAGGTATATAATTAAGATGCCAACACTGCTGATGAGGTAAGTAGCTACAAATTGGGGTAGGACTCAGCATAAAGCGCCGCAGACCTGGTGTAGGTAAGTAGCGCGCTGATCTTCCGTCCTCTCCCAATATCCTCTCCTAATAGCATCGCGTGACTTAATATGAATATAATAAATTTACAAAATTTTCAAACCCTATATTTCTATCAACAATTGTAGCGCCCTGGCTTGTAACAGTAAAATCTATCCATGAAGAAATCGATTACAAAAAAAACCGGACAAGAGCGAGTCTGATTGATATAAAACTTTGTAGTTGAAAATATGTATCGATAAACGTCACTGTAAATTATTTACTGCAAGTGTAAGTTTGTAATCACAAAAACAAACATAATTATATCAATATAAATTAACGATTTTAGGACTTTTTCCTTTAATTTCATGATTGTAGGTCAACCTGAATAACCTGAACTATATAGGTTTTGATTTATTTGCGAGTATTAAAATTTGTCATATAAATGGCCATATTTTTATTGGGTTGATTTTGAAAGCTCCAACGGACCGTTGACCTAAGTATTTTATATTAACTTCAACTTGATACCTCCACACGTTCCTGAGAAAAAGGGTCTAAACAGACAGACAGACATACAGACGGTCAACGAAGTGATCATAAGGGTTTCGTATTTTCTCAGTAAGAAACCCTTAAAACCGCATTACAATACGATTACCCGTTTCGTTGATAAATGGAAACAGACTAAAAAAAAACAAATAAACACATAACAACCATATCTTATGGCAAACGAACTCCAGTTGTCGTGGGTAAAAATAGCTGATAACCATTGATTTTCTAAAATTTACTTTTTTATTTAATTTGAAAGCTCAGCGGTAACTAAATATATCAGGCGCACATTTTTTTAAAACTAAGCCTGTTATATTTCTAAACGATAACAGCTGGGTATAAACCCAGCTGTTATCGTTTAGTTTGGTTTCATCACGTAACTTTACGATAACCTCCTATAATCACGAGATTGTAAATTGTGTTTGGCTTGGATACCCTTGACCGTTATCTTCGTTATTTAATTTATATATATAAGTAGTTTTTTATTAATACAACTTTAGTTACCCACCTGTTGGTAATATAGACGCAACACCGAAGGTATCTTCGCGCGTTGCCGACCCTGAGGCATACCGGGGAAAAGTTTATTGTGTCTGTAAACTTCACTGGCACCCATACTCTTCAATCTGGAACATAACAATTTGAGCATTATTGCTGCTTAAAATCAGTTGAATAATGGTTTCAGACCAAAAAACTAACGGACAAATTAAATATCCAAACAACATTTTCGATGCAAAATTCGCGTAAATTTTTTTTAGTCTCAGTCGTTACAGAGATTTAAGTGACTGAATGAATAAAAATAATTTATTGTAC
This sequence comes from Perizoma affinitatum, assembly GCA_961405105.1. Lineage (NCBI taxonomy): Eukaryota > Metazoa > Arthropoda > Insecta > Lepidoptera > Geometridae > Perizoma > Perizoma affinitatum. The sequence goes on along the minus strand of OY560199.1, from coordinate 2,270,837 downwards.
ATCTTAAACAAATAACATAGTAAACAAAATATTATTATTAAGATGGTACAATGTACAAGTTTTGCAAATTATATCAAAACATGAACGCTTTTTGCCTCGAATCTAATAACGAGTTCTCTTTTGAATTAATGCTATGAAAAATGGTTTGAACTGATACAACTACGCTTGATTTGTGCAAATTAAAGCACGATTCAAAATTGATTTCATTTTTATCAGACTCCCCGCCGCGGCCTTGCTCAGGTTTGAAGATAACAACCAAAGACTCGTATAGCTATCATAACTAGCAATTATATAATACACAAAAACATCTTGTTATCTGTGATAACTGTTATCATAAGAAAATATAATATTTATTTGTCAATCTATTTATTTGTTATCGTCTGACTTAGTTAAAATGTACGTTAAATTTTGTTACAGAGAAGCTGGGTGATTTAGCGGTGAATTCATGTCATCAGGGCCTAATGGTGGTCCATTAGCCACCATTAGGCCCTGATGACATGAATGATTCGATATTATGGGATTCTTGAATGTCCTTTTCAAAACTACCCTTGTCATTGAAAGTTGAGAAGCTGAGGTTGTAGTAGTCTGAAGGCTGAATGCTAGCTACTTGCAAAACGGGGGCATGTGTCAAATATAATGTTCGGACGTGCCTCTGACTACGCCCTACCTGGATCTTCAGAGATGTAAATACATAAGTAGGTATCTGAGGATGTCCATCCTGGGGGAGACGCCCATTGTGAACGTGTTTTTTTTTTTAGTTCAGCCACAAAACAAGACTTACATCTTGGGGAATGCAGTCGTGAACGTGTTTGTTTTTGTTTTTTGGTTCAGCCGTTACGGAGATTAATAGCAACAACAATGCAAAATATTGGGTAACATCTAAACATTTGTTTAAAGTTTCGCATTTACATTATAACTAGCTTCTGCGCACGGTTTCGCCCACATAATGCCTAACCAACAAGTAGTCTATGTGTTATTTTAGGTCACGAACTATACCTATTCAAAGTTTTATGCAAATTGATTAAGCCGTTACGATAATAACAACAAATAATTAAACTTCTAAACTTCCAAACTTTCTCGTTTATAATATCATTGTAGGATATTTAATATAAATAATTAGTTGTTATGTTGCGAAGCGAAACTAATTAGCTTCATGATATTAAAGTGGGCTTCTGTCAATCAATTGATCAATCCAACAATGGACCACGGATAAAGACTCAAATGGTGTGTCAGACATGCCAATTATTTTGTATCAAGTCCTAATACCTATGATAATAATAAACGTATTATTAGCATAGGTTTCAGGATTTTGATAATAGTTTCCTTTCCTGAAACCTGATGTATTGTATAAATTTGGGAAAGACTTCTTGTATGAGAGGTGACGTGACATATTGAGAGCGTGGAAACTACGTCTAAATCTGGAAAATGTAGCTAGCTTACCACCAGGAACACGTTTATTCATCTGAACATTTATTTTCAACTTGCAGGTGTGATGGGAGCACAAAACGCGACCCTGGCGTTCATGGCCGGCGGTCGCAAGGAAGACTTCGACCGGTCTATCCCCCTCCTCAAAGCCATGGGCGCCAAGCAGTTCCACTGCGGAGACGTTGGTGCTGGCCAGGTGGCCAAGTTGACCAATAACATGCTGATGGGAATCACTGGCATGGCCACCGCGGAGTGCATGCATATGGGTATCAAGTTAGTATCTACAGTAGGTATCAACCAGACGGCAGGCGGTCCAAGATCACTAGTATGAGAGCGGGAATCTTTCAAGATGGGAATTACAGTGGAATATTATGTAAAATTGGAGTTTTATTCGATCTGAGCTCAAGAAAGCGTTGAAGCTTTATAATATCAGTATTTTGCTGTTTTTTGTATAAATCTAACGTGTACAACAAGCATACGGCCTACCTGTTGGCAAGCGGTTACCACAACCTATATAGATGGTATTTCTTAGGTATGTGATAGTGGCTTAGCTCTAAACCGAAAGTTTTATAGTTAAGCCACTATCAACCTTAGTCATAGAGTTTAAGTCAGAACCGAAACAAACGCGAAGATATTTTGATGATCTTCCAAACTAACACGCTTACGATTTTTATCTCCGTGATGAAAGTCCACGGTTCTTAAACATGATAATATTTTTTACAGAGCTGGTTTAAACCCTCAAGTGCTATTGGATGTACTGAACAACTCCTCAGCTCGCTCGTGGTCTACTGAAGTGTACTGCCCTGTTCCTGGTCTGGTCGCCACTGCCCCCTCAAGTAGGAACTACGACGGTGGTTTCAAGAACGAGCTTATGGTTAAGGTGAGTTTTTTGGCAACTCTTGACTATCATCAGGTTTTCACCATTTTACAAATAAATTAGTTCTGCATATGTACATAAACCAACCCGACCCTTTGGTTGCAAAACACAATCCTTCAAATTCGTTTGTCACTAGAAAGAACCATTACTTTAAACATCGAAAACTCACCCACTTCAAGATTTTGCAACGGTTCGCAAAGTGTATATGAATCGTACTTGGTTGAACAACAACGCTCTAATTTTTTTCCAGGATTTGGAGCTGGCTTCTGGTTTGGCTCTCAACGTCCGCTCCCCCATTCCTCTCGGCGCCGTCGCCACTCAGCTGTACCGCATCGTGCAGTCTCGAGGGTACGGACAAAAGGACTTCTCCTACATCTACCAGCTGCTCAAGGAAGACGCGGAAAAGAAAAAATAGGAATAAATTGCTAAACTAAGACGCTCGTTGTTTTATTGCTGTTAGATTTAATCAACCACCGAAACTTGTAAGCGCTCGGGGCGTAGGTTCGATGATTGCTTTTAGAGTTCTGAAGCCAAATTGCGAAAACGAAACACATAGTATAATATCTGATGTTAAAATATGAAACCGAATTCAATACAATTTAGACAAAAGCCGCCTAATATAAAAGTAAATACGGTACCCAAGCGTTCTGCAGTTGTAGGATGATATAAAGCTAAATAAAAACAGTTATATAAACGCTAGGTCGTGTATCCACGGCCGGTGCTTGCCAGATGACGCGTCCACGAAAAAATATTGCATAGCCTCGTTGGACTTCTGTTTGGGTTTGTAGTTGTACCAAGGTTTCAAATGCGTAGAAAAATATTCCTGTTAACTTTCGACGGATACTGGCAACTCTGATCACAAAATGATCACTTTAAAATAAAAATAAAAATATAAACATGTTTTCCCTTGCGCTGTGAGCTTTTACTGCGTGATAAAAGCGAGTTTTCTCGTTTTTTTAACGACACATTTTTTAGAATTCCACTATCCACCTCCTTGCTCCATTGTCAGACCATATTTACCAAGTCCAATCTATTGTACTCATCAAAACGAATCACATGAGCCCAAACTAGCGAGGTTTACTAGAAGCCACTGAAGAGTTCCACTATCCACTTCCTGGTACAATCATCAGATCAGCTCGAAGATACCAAATTATAGTATGGTCATCTGAACTACATACACATACGAAGTTCATTTCGATACGACAATGATAACTTTGTTAAATTGACTTCTAAGATTTGAATACATTATTTGTTAGATACTAGTAAAGCTAATCTATATGCGTGTAATGAATCGTAAACAAAGTTAATATTTGAAAACGCTCCGTCGTTTAAAAGAGAAATGAGAATATTTTTTCTGAATTTGTATCGGGTCATCCTAGAATACAATTTCTATTCATTGAATTCTTTGACCAATTTATCTAGTTGCAACTGGTTTCATTTCTAAAAATCCATTCATTTCTTTCTAGAAATAATTTCTATGAATTTTTAGAAAGGACCCGATTTCATGCACCGACTCAGTTTCAATTAGATAAATTGGAACAGGAATCCTATGAAAATAAATTGATGGAATAAGCAATCAACTTTTTCGATTTAATAACATTTCAATTATTTTTACGAGTCGAAGAAAAGTCCAATATCCATTTCTTCCTCTGCTTGTAAAGGCGCTCACAAAACTTCCAAATTCCTGGAGCTTAAGAAAAAAAAAGTAAAATGCCGTTTTATTCAAATTTTGATCCGATGTATTCCATTTCGCGGGGAATCGCTAGGAATCATCAGGTTTATACGAGCAATACTAAAATAATTCCCAAGATTGGATTCGTTATAACATTTTGGACATGTTCGATAAATGGTATGAGTTTTTGGAACGAGCTGCAAATGGACCGATTTTGTTAAAACAATATTATTTTAAACGGGGAACATTCGTACCTATATTTCTGTGCGAATGTTCACAGGATATATTATTTTTACCCGAGATAACAGGAGCTCTATTTTTTTGTGAATTCCTATTGTTACGAGCTAAGCTCAGGATAAATAATGAAGTCCAATTTGACAGCAACTTAGCACAATTAAAATCTACACAAAAACAACAATGTATTAAAATTACAAAATTGGAACGAAAATATTATCGCATAGTTCACTTGATTAATTACTAGCTTCTGCTCACGGCTTCGCCCGCGAGGTACCCGGATCAAAAGTAGCCTATGTGTCTGAAATTTTCTATATTTTTTTTAAATACGACTCCAGGCTTTCAAAACCGTTGGCATCAGCTAGTCAGTCCATAAAATTCACTATAATATTTTCAATCCATTTATCCCTAAGTAGGTAAGTATTGTTAAAAAAATTTAAAAAGAATCATTGCCTTTTTGCTTTTGACTTTTATTTATTGCCGGCCACATTAACGTAAGAACTCTTTTGTGTTGTGAAAAATATGATTACGACATTGTCCGGCCATCCTATTGTCCTTTATTCGATTTTTTGCCTCCAAAAAGTTCAATGCGGCCGACCTTTTCACTACCCCTAAGCGCAGATGGGAACAAAAATAAAGAGGGGTTTGTTTACGCACGTATTTTTACCCGCGACGTAAGGAAACCGTAAATGCGTTTGCTAATGCAAAATATGTTGTTTATGTGTATTATTTTTATATTTGTTATTATTAGAGCTTCTGTGGCTCGTTAGGGGAAGTGTCACCACCGTACAATTCTACCGCTTTCTCATTGCTGTGTTCCTGTTATGGTAGGCGAAGTGTATGGTAGCCAGCGATATTACAGATACAAAATTTTGTTTTGCAAGGAGAGATCTTTCATCTTGATATCTCAGGGAGGCAAACGTGAATGATACCTCTGGTATTGCAAGCGTCCATAGGGTATGGTAACCGCTTACCAACAGGTAGGACGTATGCTTGTATGCCTCTTTAGTAGTATTAAAAAAAATTGGAGACAAACACACGAACAAACAAACAACCCTTTACTATACAACCATATACCGGGTCCTGGCGGCAAAAGGTATATATATGATGATTTATATGACACAAACATTATTTCCTAGGTCATTGTTATATTTAAATAGGTATTTCTCAGGTAGTTAGTAGAATTTAATGAAAGAAAGCATAATACGGTTTGTATGTAAATAGGTGTACATTTCGTGGTTAATTTCCGTCGAGATTAAACGTCCCATGCAGAACCTCGCGCAAATTCGACATTTCGATCACGTAACCTCTCCCACAAAAGAAAATTAAGGGTGGCCCGCGTAGCCTGTGCTTAATTTTTCTACGGCCTACCTCCTGTACACAGTGTATAAATGGAATCCCCACGAAATTCAAATAGCATTCCCGTCACGATCGACCATTACTTGTCGACAGTGACTTCCAATTTCTAAACCTGAAACACTATTAGACCGAAAACTTTCAAAACGCAACCTTCTTTCCACCTTACTTCGATAAATTAAAGTCGATTTTGTAATTTGCTATTTTGGGACTTAGCACGTTTTGTCCGAAGCGCGTGTAACGTCGTAACGTGAAAATTTTAAATTTCGTGCTTAAGTGAAATTTTATTGGGTTGCTATCCCTATTTATATTGGGCGTAGTCCAAATCGTTTGGAGTCTAATATTGATGTATATTGGCATAGCAAAACGTGACGACCTCTGTAGTGCAGTGGGCGAAGGCACGCCCGAAACGCTGAAGGTTGTGGGTTCCATTCCCTCTGCGGGACATATGTTTGTCTCGGGTCAACATATATTTTATAAGTAAAGTTTGTATATATTTACTAAATAAAACATAATTAAGTAGTATATCAATTATGTACGTAGTTCCCATATCACAAGCTCTTCTTAGTTTGGGGCTAGATGATGCCGTGTGAAAAAAAATACAAGTATTATTATCGTCCATTATCATTATGCTTCTATCTAAGCCTACTAATAATTTATGAATGCGAAAGTTTGGATGTTTCGATATTTTTTCCCCGCGACGCAAGGAGCCCGTGTCTGTGATTGAGGTCCTTTTTTTGTTACTTATTAGTAAATGTTATTAATTATGAAATTTCCTTTTAATAATTAATTTCATTCTTAGCTAGTGTTTTTGTTACATAATATTAAAGTGACCAGTGGCTTGTGTAGATCGCTAATTAGCGATAAGATCGCCCATTGTACAACAATGTTAAAGTACTATTTATTTAAGTTGAAATATTTAGTATGTTATGAAGTATTTTCTATCTATCTAAGAAACTTATCTAATTACCATCCAAAAAACATACAAATAGATTTCAACAACCGCATTACAATCCAATAAGCCGTTTTGGAGATAAATGGTAACAGACAAACATACATAAAAGCAAACAACCTCATAAAACAAACGGGTTCCTAAAGTAAAAAAAAAAAACACAAGGCAAGAATATAAGCTGTTCCGGAGAAGAAGCGTAATAGACAAACACAATAACAAACAAACTTACAATCTCTTACCCTAACACATACACTGGCTCATTGCGCCCTGGGTAATATTCTAAAAGTTCTAAAGTTTCATTAATGTCGTTTAATAAAAGGTATATTCTTCCACTTACAAGCTTCACGAATGTGAACCATACCAGATAATTCTGGTACTTTAACTTGTGTTTACTCGAATGAAAAGTCTGTTATGAACTTGTTCAAACTCAAATATCGTGTAAAAGGGAACAATTATTAAAACTTCTCTTGTCAAACGTATCACATGAGTTTGGAGCTAAACAATCTTGAGCTGCAATCTGGAGTGCCGCTCAAGTTTCGAGCTGAGCCTGAGCTAGGCCAGTGTAAGTCTAGGCTCCCAGTAGCGCAACTTCTGTGTTCATTATACAACGGCGGTAGTTATGAATATAGGTCTCTGCTAAAGAATGTTCAACTTTGATTCTAAGATTACAGTATTCTGGTATAAAATAAATTATATGAGTAAGCTAATCTTCTATTAGATCAAATTTTGTCGTAAAGTGGGATTTTTTTTCATTTATCGCTCAGAAATGATTATAGTCATAAAATTGGACATAATTTGCACAATTTGTATACATTTCATTTTGTGCAAACAGGTTTTGTATTCGTTAAAGAGTTGAATCCGATGTTCTGCTAAAAACAGCTTTATTTAGTTTTATTTTCATAGAAGCTAATTCAGTAGAATGTTTTAAAATGCATAAATTATGCATAGAGAAAATCAATGATTAAAATAGTAATTTTGTATTAACTCTACAGAAAAAGGGATAATTATATTCCTTCAAATATAACCAATCAGTATTCACCAATACCAACATTTGGCATTTGACTTGTGGAGAAGTTGAAACACTGATTAACAAGTTTACAGTGTTTATGCTGAGCTCGGCGCAACTTCACAATTTTGATTAACTTTTAATAAGCCGCCTCGGTCCTGATAGAACTTTCTTGAACACCAACTTTTATGAGAAAATTAATAACAGGTTAATTCTTAGATTAAAGATGATATAAATTGTTATTTATGTTGGGGTGAATTTGGTTATTTTGGCGTTGGAAAGTTCATTATTGCAGGCGCACATAAACTTAACTAACTTGTTTAGGAGAGAGATTTATGTTATTTAGAATAAAAATATTAGAATAATAAATGATGTTGGACATATTTTACACCGCGTGATTTAGCCCCAAACCCCCAAACTAACCAGAGCTTGTATTATGGGAACTGCATGACTGATATACTTTTTTTGTAAATACATATTATACATAGAAAACACTCAAACCCGAAACAAATATTGGCAGATCATACAAAAATTTGTCTCGCGCCGGGAATCGAACCCGCAACCGTTTCCAATTAGCTTGGCCAATAAACCACAAACATATTGAAAATCCCTGGCCTATATTTACAACACAGCGCAGAAGGCGCGCTGCAAGTCACTATTTGTGACTAATAAAGTCTATCTAAGAACTACTCTTGATACAAATCGATTGCTTTTTTTTAGTACATTCCGATAAGCCGTTTCGGAGGTAAACGGTAACAAAAAAATAAGACACCTCCTTTTTATACTAAACGGCTTAATGTTTTTTTACAATCATTGTGTATGCCTCCCAATAAAATAAAAAAAAACCTCGTAAAAAAAAAAATAAGGATTTATTACTAAGCACTAGTGTACAAACCAATAGATTTATCATCATCAAGAATTCCACTGATGTTTAAAGGGATCTCTCAACATCTATAAATTTTATAGTTATTAAACGGCGTAAACGATTACCATGCAGTTTTTTGTAATCGTCTACGGCTAAGCTTTTGATGTTAGTGTCAAAACAACATTGGACCATTTGTGGCAAATCGTCAGATTAAAGAAGCTAATTTGGATTACTATTTTCCCATACAAAACGGTATTTTCATAGGTAATAGGTTAGGTAAATTTTAATACCCGACTAGGGAACGCTACATAAGCGATGAAATATACACGGTGTAAAAAGATCCATCACCAAGCCGAAAGCCTAATATTCTGTGCATCATTGGTATCTTTTTTAAGAGACTATACCTGGAAATCCGCTGGTTTCATAACTAGTCGTAAATATGACTATTTATGGAACCAGAATACACACATACAACTGGGTAAATATAGAGACGCAATGCAGTAGAGTGGCTTAATTAAATTAATAGTTGCGGAGAGTTTATAAAACCAAGCTCTTTCTCTCTCTCTAGAGCAACAGATTATTTGTCGAGACCACACAATATGATATTAAAAAGGTTTTATTTTTAACCACGGAACCGAACGGAGTCAACATTTGTATTTTTACGGAATAATAAATTGGTAGGTAGGGATCGTTCTGGTATTAACATTTTTGGCCAAACTGGTGACGCAAGAGGTGCGGCTTTGATTCTCGATGCGGGATTTTTTTTTCCATGTCCTGAAGATATTTGTTCAGGGTCTGGGTGATGTGGTACTCTGGTACTCGTACTTGATACCTGGATGCTGGGATTCATAGTGATTCATAGTTCACATGACTATGTATGTATATTGTGTGCTAAAAAAAAATAATGATGGTTTGGGGCTAAATAATGGGGCTATTTTATGATGCTGCATAAAATATGGCCAGCATCATTATTATTATTATATACCTACCTAATACTAATATTTTTACTACTTTACGTAAATCTCTCCTAACCAAAAGTTTATGTGCGCCTGCAATAATGAACTTTCCAACGCCAAAACAACCAAATTCACCCCAACATAAATAAGAACTTATGTATATCATCTTTAATCAAAAAATCAACTTCTAATAACGGGAAATTGATAAAAAGTCAAATATGAAATGAAATCATAAATTTTCACCCTTAGGAGTGGGTTCACAATTGGTGAAGATATCGAATAACATACACACAAAAAAACATTCAGATGAATTGAGAAACTCCTAATTTATTGAAGTAAGTTAAATAATAATTAATTCGAGATATTCTCGATACATTCACAGTCCCAAGTAAACGGTTTCTATTCTGCAGGAATCCATCTTTAAATTCTCATGTACTTACGTTATTTTGCGTACTCGAGATATCTTTCGAATAAAAAACAAAAGTAAAATCGCTCTCAAAAAATGATCCAGCTAGTCGTGATTCGATAAGATGTTGATGTTTTTTTAAGGAAGGAATACTAATTTATGGGTCCCATAAAATATTATAAATCGATATCATTTTAGATTCAACAAAAAAAAACATCAAAAAATCAGTCAAATTGAGAACCCTTTTTTTTAGGTTGGTTAAAAAGATGATCACTGTTAAAAGAGTAAAGTAAATTACAATAAAACCCGTGTTAACTACAATTTGTGTTTCTACATAAATTATAGTTAAAATGTGTAGGAGTTTCGTAGGAGTTTTCTTCGAATGGGGAATGGGCCTAGGCCGAGTATAGCGTGCAAAGTACACAGACGACGCATGGAGCTTTGTTTGGTTTCATGATTAGTCTCAGCGTTTGTTTGACCTAATCTAATCCGAGCTCTGGTATCGGATAGCAAAACTGATGCACTAAGTATATGAATGAAGATTGGATTGATTGGATGCTTGGTTACTTGACGATAATTAATAAATAAATCAATTATTATTTAAGAATAGCCTTCGATAAAACGTATTATTGAAACACAGTGTTTAACACAAAAAAGTTTAACGGTGATAGAACTAGATGTCGCCACTAGTACATTAGAACGCGCGATCGAAGCGTTTTGCTTAGTTCCTTGTGAACTGCCCGAATTACATTGTGTCGAATCTATAGCTCTGCTGGCAATAACAGGGAAAGATACAGTACGGATAAGGATTATACCGCACCAGCTAAGTATCGAATCTATTAGATGAACGAACGACACTGGAGAGTTAGCGATGTAGAACCCCGAAGGCCGAAAACCAACGGTTAGTTTGTACCTACTTCTATCTCCAACTTTATTGCATCATTCCCCGTGTGAAATAAAAGTTACGAGTCATACACACGAATAATAAAAGTTGCCGCTGGACTGTGGGCAACTTTTTTCATTTCTTGGCCATAATATTCTATTTTAGAATATTCTATTATTTGGTAATAATATAGAATAGATATAGTGGGCTGGTTAAAAGATTGGTCCTAGCTCCCAAGGTGGAACGACACGTAACTATCACAAGAATCCTAAACCTGAATATCGCAAGAAAGAAAAGAAAAGACTTCTTTAAATTCAGCCAGCGTTCCACGAAACATGGCGCTAATAAAACAAAACAAAGTTCCGAATTCTAAAGACACGTGCCACCTCCATCGACATGTCGTTAGAATTCAAAGCGCGATGACGTTGTATGATTTTTTCTGTCTACCCTCAAAAGCTGAGCATTTGCTTGCGAGCGCGCGGTGAGCCGTTTGTCTTACTCCGCGGAGCCGTAAATCCGTGACTGAAATAATAGATCGCGAGTCTATGGTGATTTTCTTACAACACTCTTTGTTTCATTCGCCTGACTTCTGTATATTGGCAAGTAGGTATAGGGCGATCTCATTAAATCTCTTTCTCTGACAGCCTCAGGAGTGCGGCTGGTAAAGAACTGAGGTATGGGTCACAACCAGTAACCATTATCCAAAGTTAATATGTCCTGATAGAAAACTCTACGTATGTAAGAATTTATAAGAACTGGTAACGATCTTGTGGCTTAGTTTGATAGCCTCCACACACCAAGCAAGAGATCGCGGGTTCGTGTCTTTCCAAGGTTGAATTTGTGAGATATTATAAAATCTTGTAATTTTCCTTAAGTGTGTGTTAACACTTTAAACACTCCATTTTAAAATATTATCTTCCTATAACTAGTATATATTTCTACCTATATACAGTATCTTTGGCCACAGAAAAGAGGGGACTGTGTTAGATAACAGGCTATTACAGCTTAAAAGAAGAGCTCGCAACCCATATCATGTAATTTTAACTGTGATTTAAATAAACATGTTTTTGTTTTAATTTTTTTGATAATTTTCAGTTGTATGACGTAGGTAACTGGCCGCTGACTCCTTGTCTCCCTGCTTTCTTGACGCATTCAATGGCAACCTTGTTGAATCTGTATGCTTTGGGAATATGAACTGTCACGTTCAGTGGTTTAGCGGTTTGAGCTCCTTTGTGTCCAATTTTGTGCCGGTTTGCGATCAAAGGCTTTCAATTTTAGTACGAGTATAGTTTGAAGCGGTTTATAAAATAATAACGATACGTTATTGATTGCTTAACGAGTTTTGAAGCAATATGACGGTTTCCTATAAAGGTACGAATTTTATGGTCCAGTTAGGTCAAGTTATGTTTCCAACATAATCGTTTAATTATAGTGAATATATCTGTGAACACTGCTTAAACATTTCAGTCATACTCGTACCCTTGAAAACAGCATTTCGAATAATTTTTGAATAATTTCAGGTATTTGTAAAAACCGCTCAGAAAAACCAAATCCGCAAACACTGCATCCAAGTAAATTGATAACATCATAAAAACAACGCAAAAGCAAATAAACCTTCATTTCCACGAAGTGAGCAGAAACACGAAACGAGTCGAACAAAAATAAAATTGTAACAGCGGACTTCACACAATAGAGATCCCGCGATCTCTTTCCACATTCAGAAATTAAAAACTGGAAAAAATTCAATTGTCATTCTAGACATGCGAGCCCGGGGGAGTTTTGGGCAGCGAAGGGATGGGCTGTCCGGTTTTGCCAACTCTAATAAAATTGTAGTTGTGTAGTTTTTAGCACAAATCAAAAATAATTGAGCCAGATTGATTACCTAATTCTTATTTGGGTCATTAATTGTAAACTTTTAAGGGTTTTTTCTACTAAGAAAAAGTTTAAATAAATAAAAAAAAAGTTTTTCGATCACCCTGTTCTAGGACAGTAAACTAGTAGACAGCCTAATTGCAATAAAAAACGGCTATGGAAACCAAGGATTTGCACTTTTTTACCAGACTTAGCAATGTCCAAGACATGTAAAAGTTGAACTTCTTGCAATTAAGGCGCTGATCAAGTTTAGGCGCGGTGTCCTTAACAAGGGTCTCAAGGTCCCGTTATGTCTTTGGGCAACGCACAAGTGATACCTCTGGTGTTGCAATCGTCCATGGGTTACGGTAACCGCTTATCAACAGGTAATGCGTGTCGGACCGTATACTGGTTTACCACTTTAGTTGTATAAAAAAAACGAATATACGACTATTAAACCCTTAATTGGTCACTTGTGAAATATTACTGCATATCATAATAATGATGTTTTACAAAATGCATTTGTCATATATGATTGGTACATAATCCTATATATATATATAGGTACATAATATGCTTTGTTCATAGTATATTTATTGCAAAACATATGTACTTAATGGGATGGTACATGTCATCGAAACTATTAAACTTAAACTTACCAAAGCAAACACATATTTTTTCTATAGGCAATTTTTTTGGCTAGTATTTTATCATGTTTGCGTTTTTTGCTTCAATTAAAAAACATTATTTCTTTCTTTTCTACACAGTAAAAACACAGTTAAATAACTGTGGTATGATGTAAATAAATATTTGCATTAGAAATTATTTTGTATAAGTAGGTAGGTACTTAAATTCTGCATAGTTTTACCTGGTTACGAAAGGTGTTAAAGTGGACATAGGGAATAAACGACCATGTTTTATTTACCCGTGGGAAAGGAAAGCAATCAGCTAGGTAAGCTACAACTCACGAGAGGGACGTTAGCTCAGCGCTTTAACTAATAGTAGATTGTTCAACAAGGGACTAGAAAGAGACATTTCATATGAGATGTTTAGCCTCCCGAGCGACATCCAGGGAGGCTATGGTGTCGAGTATGAAATGATTTTAGTCCCTAGTTAAACACTCTACTTGAACATGTATTACAGTAATAAATCTTGTGATTTCGCGCCAATACCTTTTTTTATTTTTTTTTACGTCAAAAAAGGAGGTAGTTTTCAATTCAGCTGATGTTATTTTTCGTTGTTTAGAGAATGATCCCAAGGTGGTCCCATAAAAGTTTTATCCCTGTGGAATTGCTATTTTCCCGTAAAACTTAAAAAAACATCATCGTTCTGGAATGACGACTAGCCGAATCATTTTTTGTGGACGATTTTTCTTAAGTAAAGAATGTAAGCACGTGAAGACACGTAGAAGTACCTACAGAAGGAAACTATTAAATTGTGACTGCAAACGTACAGTGATTTAATTATTATAAACCGACTAAAAAAAATAGGAGGTTCTCAATTCGTTTGTTTGTTTTATTTGACGTGAATGTAAGTCTTTAAATTTTCTCCCATAATGGGAGGCAGTTCAGAAAACTGATGCCATCGGTTAGTGTTCCAATAAACGGCGATAGGCTTGCAACCTGCACGTGGAATGCTAACTACTTGCAAAACGCAGATATGTGCCAAATGTAATATTTGGAGGTGTCTCTGACTACCCTTACTTGGTTAAGTTCTACTCTCTGAGAATTTCCATCATGGGAAATACAGTTGTGAGCATGTTTGTGTTTTTTTTAAACCCAACTCTTTATTAATGATCACATTAGTTTTGTAGTCCGTTGAGAATAAACGAATAAAATTATTATAAACTTTAGTCCGTATAGGTTAAATGATACACTTTAGTTGGCCTAAGTTAAAATAACACATTTTTAGATCATGAGAAGTGAAAAAAAGAAATCCTTGGCCCATCACTAAAACTGTTTCTTTGCGCTCGTGAAATATTCACGGCAACCGCGGAATGTAGTGAAGACAAAGGGAATCGCGCGTGATGGGAATGTGGCGAAAACTGAATTTTATAAATTTGCATGCCTTTTGTATCCGATAAACGGAGGGAAGGGTATTTTTAGTTTTTACTTGTTATTCTAATCGTTTGAGCCATAATGAACAAAAAAAAAACAAACACGCTCACGACTGTAATCTTTATGATGGAGACCCTCAGATCCGTAAGGATATCGAGAAGAGGGTAATTAGAGGCACACATTAGGCACTTACATTATATGTGAGAGATTGCAAGCCTATCGCTGCTTATTGGAACACGTCGGCCATGAGAACCGGATACACTCATGTCAGTGATCGATGACATCTTAAAGATTGTGGGAAGTCAGATGATGGGGGTAAAATTCGCTCTACTGAGGATATAATCAAATTTAGAAAATCTTAAAATGTATTTAGTTATTTTAAATAATACCCCAAATTTAATTGAATGCCTGATTCAATTAAAAAATATCCTCCATTTAATATTAAGGGCGACATCAGGATTTGATTAACTGATAGACTGACAGACAGACAAACGGAAATGAAGAAACTGGTTCCGTTTTCACCATTTCGCTTGTACCTGAAATGTACGTTTGAAAAGAGTGGACTTCCATAACAAATTAATTGCAAACATTCAGTATAAGAGTTATTTTAACAAATTAATGTAAACAGAAAGAGAAACAAATTGCCATCAATTCCGCTTTATTATCCGGCGAGATGAGTTGACTCTTTATTACGTCGAATTAAAACCGTAAAATTAAATCTATCATTTGCTCGTATTTCCTCGTATTTGGTCATATCAAATTATATTAATATGAATTCAAATTAAAAACATGAAATTATATTGAAATACTACAAGTTTTTTTTTTTTTTTGTTTTTTTTTTTTATTAGTTTTTAGTGGCTTTCTTATCACTGCGGCCGTTAGGCCTATTGTGATCGCCACTTGTTCAAAACAACTACAAGTATACTAAATTCTCTAAGTTTATCGTGATAGTTTTTATGAAGTTTCAAGCGGAAGAACTTGTTTTGACCTTTTTGACAATGTCAAAAATGTCTAAGTTTTAGGAGTTTTGTACATTAGCTATTATATAGTGTGTTTAGTGGCCAGCGATACATCGCGATTTGCGTTTGTAAACATGACGCCATATTGAAATACAAGTCTTTAACACTTGTGAAAATTTACTTGAACTTCAGTTGAAAAAAAAATTGTCTCGGTGCTCGTGCTAAGCCGATGCATATTCACACCCAATACAAAATAACACTAAATTCCAAAACTGTCCCAGATATCCAATTTAGCATTGCGTGTGTAAAACGGGGGAAAAAAATTGAAAATAAATTTGATCCCGCGTCGCCCGCGCGTGAAGTGAGGCAATCGCTTGGAAGAACATGATTACGTTGTGAGCAGACGTAACCGCGCTGTGGGAATATTTTGTCACAGAAAGGTTAGCCAGTACTGGTGATACCTAGATAAGATAATAAGATAAGATAATATTTATTCAACAAAATTCAAAATCATATTTATTCAAAAAAATGCATGGTACTGACATTATTAAGAATTAGAAAATGAGGAACAAAATCTGAGTAAAAAATTGTATCTTGGCTTATCTCTGTCTCTGGTGATGCAATCGTCCATAAGTTACGGTAACCGTTTACTGATAGATGGATGGTATCCAAAATGGCAAAAAATATTGTATAATTTTAGAATAACTTCGAGTTTATAGCGTGTTATTTTTACCCGTGATGTAAGGGGCCCTTAAATGCATCTGACATAAGTTTGTTTGTCTGTCTGTTAACATTTCTGCGGGTTTGCAATCGATTTGTTATCACTAGGGGGCGCTGCAATAGATGATGAAAAATATAGTTGGGTTTTAAAATTTTGTAAAATTATTTTGCCTCATGTTTACCCACGACGACAGGTGCCGGTATATGTGTTTGATATATCTCAAGCATCGTTTTTAGATAAGGTTTATCGTGCCATCAGGGAAAATAGTCAGTGGAAAATACATCGGAGAGTTGAATATTCGCAAAAAATAACTTGATGGAGACTATGGAATGTAAAACGGCGTATCTGACCAATTCTCATGCAGTTTCTAATAATTCCACATCCAAACTTTATAATGTTATTGTGATAGAATAGGAGAAAAGCCTGTGCTGACTACCCCCTCTGGTAACCCCACGGACTGCGTATGAAGTATAAGTCTAAGGTTATTTACCTTGAGGATCACAGACAAAAGCCTATTTGCTTTTTTTGCGATTACCAATAAATAAAGTACTGAAAGAAGGATACTTGCAGTGGGTTTGCGAAGGCTAAATTATATTTTCCTTTTTTGGTGAAGTTCCATTAGTAAGGCATCTAACTAACGACTAATCCCGGATAAACATCGAATGGAAAAAATAAAACGGCGGCAATAGAAAGCACCCGCTTGTCATTAGTGGCGTAATGGCAATAATTAGGCACGTGACGCCCGGAACGAGCCATTGCCGAAATATTCGGATACATTTCGAAAAACTCGAACAAACAATGTTCTTTTTTTATCCGCAATGTAAGAAGCTTTCATAATATATGCGTTTGACGTAAGAGGTTCATTGTTTATTTGTGTTTGTATATAACCATTTACCTTTCTCCAAAATGGCTGATCAGATTGTAATTTGTTTTTTTGCGATTAATTTGTAATACAAGCTCATCCATAATACAAGTTTTACTTAGTTTGGGTTTAGATAATGCTGTGTGAAAAATTTCTAGCATTATTTGTATCATTTTAGAATGTTATTACGACTTTACCACGTCGATCGTGGTCGCGGACGGTGCTAATGAGGAAGGACCTCCAAACGGTCAACGAAACGTCAGCAGAAGAATAGTAAAGTACGTGGTATAGTCGTAATAATATTCTAAAATGATATGATATCCATTTTATAAGTTTACGAATTATGTCATTTAATAACATTTTTATATTATCTTTGTGATATCAATGAATATAAACCTATTAATTTTAACTTTGATCAGGGTACACAGTTCGTAACAGCGCATCACGCTAACATGATGCAAGCAGCAGAGCTTAATATGGAAGCACTCACCTGACGCGCTGAAACTTGTACAACTTCACAAGTTTCGCTATGAGCGTCAAATAATAATGTTATTAGAAAGTTGCAAGAAGCTTTCCTGAATATAACATACTGAACTTAGAATTAAAAGTTTCATTAGCCTTATCAAACTTTTAACGTCATATACCCGTGACGTTAAAAGTTTGATCAGAAGGTATATTAGACGTATGGCGGAAAGTGTTATTTGTTTGTCTGTGACCATTTCTCGGAAACGGCTTATCGGCTATTTGGAAAGCATAGAGCTTGCACTGCGATAGGCGATGGATACGGCGTTATCAAAATGTCATGCCGTTTTTTTTTAAATGTTTGTGAGTGATTCAAGTAAGTTCTTAGGGTTTAACATCATACGTCACTCCGATGGAAAACAAACCGGGGTATTCAAACTTTGTAAGAATTTACTTGTTTGGTTGATAGACAATAGGAATAGATAGATATTTTTTTATTCAACACTTACGGATATAGCACAGTCAAGTACAAATGACGAGAAAGACAAAACGAAAAACACACCAAATTACAGTATAATATTTGAACGAATAAAAAACAAAAGATAATATACAAAACTTTAAACCATGACGTTTACTTTTTTATATCCCAAAAGGAAGGAAGAGATGGCAAAATAACCCAACATGCTACTTTATAATAAACACAAACTTATAATATTCTTATTTCTAACCATTCAACAATTTCAGTGGCATTCCACATGTGAAATTGGTCCTCTAATTAAACATGTCCCCGTTTCGGGGTGTTCGCTAAAATATGGGGACCGTATTTATGTTGCGTGTTGAATGAATTTGTCAGGGACATATTGGATACTCCGGACATTTTTAATAGTACCACATTAATAAAGGGTTGTGCCAATTGGCGCAGTGGCGGTGGCGATCAGTAGCATTTGAAGTATTTGTATGGAAACGCTGTTGAAAACTTCGACCGCCTTATCCCATTGTTGATGGCTGCCGCAATCGCGTAGATTTTTTTTATGTAACTAATGCTAACTAACTTACTTACCCGTTGGTAAAGAGTAACCTTTGGACGCTTGCAACACTAGATTTGTGCGGGTGGTTGCGATATGTTTCGCAACATTAATTTTAAGTCCCTTGTATTCTTTATAGAGATGATTAATTTCAATAAAAGTCATTGAAAATCTCTCCCGATTCACTTGTTTACCCCGATTATGGGGAAAACATTGGAATTTCTAGTTTATAGAATGATATTCTGAAAGAACCATGTTGGTACCCCGACTTCCGATCCAGAGGTCGTGGGATCGAAGCCTTTCGCGAACGAACGCAATGTTTGGACTTGCCACAGACTTGATATACTCTAAGATCTACGAATATGTTTTAGACATACTGACACCACGGATATCCATCATGGAGATTACAGTCGTGAGCATGTTTTTTATTTTGTTATTCTGTAATGTACCATTTTAGACGATAAACTACTTATTTATATCTAAGTACTTCAAAAACCCATTTACCCACTACCGATATTTTTAGAGAAAATGTAATAGATATTTTCGTGGGGCAAATCTGGAATAATCGGCCTCTTTCCCCCTTTTGTTGTCGTAGGCAGAAAGATATAATACGCAAAAAAACATTCTATATTCCACTCATCCCCGTAAAATTCAGCTTTAGCCGGCAAACTTGCACGAAGCGCAAAAAACTTTTAACAATTCAAGTTAGTACATCCTTTGTTTGAGTTGGTAACAGCTAACGATTGGAGTCGCAAGAACATTGCTTTTTCCAATACTTTAGCTAGGGTTTCTTGATATAGCGGTGACCGTAATATTAAGGGCTTAGCCTAAAATGCCATTTAAAATAACGCCATTTTATTTAGTTTTCTACAGGCTCTTGGCTTTCGCTAAGATTTCCATCAATAGAATCGAATACTAAGCGATATCGCTTGTCAAAAGTGTCACTTGGCTACACGTTTGTATGGAAATGATTGATCGCTAGTGTCGATTCGTTTCATGGAATCGACAGTTAGTTGACATTGTCTACCAATTTTCTAATTGATGACAATTAACCACGTGACATTTCGATAGCCCCAGTCAATGTAGTTGTAGTTTTCTACTAATAATAATAATAATAATAATAAGCCATTTATTCCTGAATTCTAAATACATTATAATAATAATAACAATAATAATTTCAAACATTAATTAACTATCAGGTAACCATCTTCTGGTAAAGGCCTCCTCCATCCGTCAATGTAGTTGTAGTTTTCTACTAGCGACATCAAATCAAATGAAATCATTTTCTTTCAAATCAAATCATTTATTTGCAAACATGGGTCACAAAGATGTAGGTGATTATAATTGGTAAGCACCAGACATGTTTTGCCTTGATCTAGGGTATGCAAAATGAAATACTAATGGAATTTTACTTTGTCTAGGCCTACAGATCAAACTGCAGCTGGCCTAGACAAATTAACATACCATTAGAGAATGCCGGTTGGGTAAGCCTGGTCGTGGCGGTGGCGATCAAGGGGTTGTCAAGTGGTTGTCAAGTGGTTGTCAAGTGGTTGTCAAGTGGTTGTCAAGTGGTTGTCAAGTGGTTGTCAAGTGGTTGTCAAATGGTTGTCAAGTGGTTGTCAAGTGGTTGTCAAGTGGTTGTCAAGTGGTTGTCAAGTGGTTGTCAAGTGGTTGTCAAGTGGTTGTCAAGTGGGGGAAGGCCCGCCTGAGACGCAGAAGGTTGCGGGTTCGATTCCCGTTGCGATACAAATGTTTGCATCTGCAAATATTTGTCTCGGGTCTGGGTGTTTTCTATCTATAATAAGTATGTATTTACAAAAAAAAAAAAAAAGGTATATAAGTAAAGTAGTATATCAGTCATGTAGTTCCCATAACACAAGCTCTGCTTACTTTGGGGCTAGATGATGTTGTGTGAAAATGTCCAGCAATTTTTATTTATTTATTTATTTATAAAGATCGCGTGAATTTACTCATCGTTCAGTTTCTATTCAACTACTAGCACTGATGGAAGCTATCTACATATGTCTCACTCGGAAACCCATGAAATCGTTAGGCCCTTAATATTGGACGTGAGACTTTCATAAAAAATCCATTGCCGGCATATATTGATTGCAGCTATCTCAGGAACCACGGTTTTACTTGGTTGTTTGTTCTGGAGTTAATACCCCTTCAGTTTTTGTCACTCACTTTTCACATTGAACGGAGTTTTGTGCTCACAGACCTTTTGTGAAAGTGTACAATGATTCTTTAGACAGGAGCCCGTATGTATGTACGAGTATGCGATTGCCGTAATAGGGTGTTTGTTTGTCTGTTACTATTCTCCGAAATGGCTTATCGGATTGTATTGCGGTTTTTGCAATAGATTTGTATGTTTTCAAGGATGGTCCTCAGATAGGTGCTTCAATCGATGGCGGAAAAACGCTAGTGATTAATTTTAGCCCGTATATGTGTTAAGAGTTCTTCGTTTGTTTGTACGTATCCCTTTTATCCGAAACGACGATTGTAATGCGGGTTTTTTGGTATTGATTTGTACATCTTCAAGGATACTTTTCAGATAGGTTTAACTGCCACAAGTGACTAATGATGAAAAACATGGTAAGGACTTTAAAACTTCGAGCATTTTTGTTGAAAAACACAAATCAATACCTACTATAAGTTGCAGGCAATAATCAATTTCAATTTTGTGTTTATTCCCATGCCCTGACTCCCTAGATACAAAGCCGAAGCTACCCCAATAAACCACATAAAACAGTGTCACAGAACTGAATTAGCGAACAAACAACTAAATGCATAAATTAATTAACAACTTTGTTTCGTTGTTCATTGCGACGTGCGCGAGTTGAAGTTCTATGCGCACATGTTTTATGACACAAATTATTGAAACACAAGAATAGATAATCTATCTATCAGTAAGTTAGGTTGGGATCGAATATCAGATAAATCAAATAAAAGCTTAGTTTTTACCCGCGAAGTTTGACGACCTCTGTGGCGCAGTGGGCGAAGGCCCGCTTGAGAAGCAGAAGATTGCGGGTTCGAATCCCGCTGCGGGACAAATTTTTGTACGATTAGCCAATGTTTGTCTCGGGTCTGGTCGGGTCGGGTGTTCTCTATGTATAATATGTATGTATTTACAAAAAAAAGTATATAATTAGTATATCAGTCATGTAGTTCCCATAAAGCTCTGCTTAGTTTGGGGCTATAAAAAAAAAGTAATGCGTATATGCATTTGGTGTAAGAAACTGTTTGTCTTTTTTACAGCGTAATTTCACAACTTCATATTTGAAAGATTATATCTGCTTAAATTGATTTGTACCCTACTATATAAATAAATAGTATTTTGTTAATTTAAGTCTCACCGTTTCAGAGATAAATGAATGAATGAAAAAAATGTATTGTACACATTATAATATAAATAAAATAAACAATAACACATTAAGACAAAGGTACAATGGGCGGTCTTATCGCTTAAACGAGATCTCTTCCAGACAACCGTTGTGTGGAGAGGATTATATGTGATTTTAAAGTGGCTGGGGGTATACTATTAATATTATTACTATAAAACATACTATAGCAAAATATACTATATGATAACATATAACATATATCTGTGACCATAAACATTTATATACAAACAAACAAACAACCTCTTAATCAATCAACTACGGCCGTCGATAATGTTTTTTTTAAATGAATATTATACGACGGTGACGTTGGCGATCACCTTTGTATTTTATCGATACCTCTAACGCCCACTGCTTCAGTTTGACCGGGCCTTAAGTCACATGCAAATACTAGAAGTTCTCGTTTATTAAAGTCTCCCGTACCGACGCGCACACTAATGAATTATAATTCAAACTATAACTAGCTATGCATAAACTTTGTCCGTAGTTACAATGTACGAAACTTTGACAGACGTCTTGGACTGTTCCTGAACTGAGACGGAGACTGCCCCCACGAAATGGGACCTATTTTAGAGATACTTAGTGTAAGAGCCGCGTACTGTTTCGATAGCTTCATCTTCATCATCATCAGACCACATTAGACCACTTCTGGGCATAAGCCTCTGTCAACACGCGCCACTGAGTTTGGTGTTCTCTTCTCATCCAATTTCTGCCCTTTGGCATTTTTAAGTCATCGCTTCACCTAGCCGGGCAGCGCCCCACACTACGTTTGCCCAGACGCGGTCTCCACTCAAGAATTTACCCCAACGGCTGTCGATTCTTCGGCAATGAATAGTCCACTATCACTTTAGCTTGCTCTAATCCTCTGAGTTATGTCAATGACTTTCGTTCTTTGTCGGATAATCACGATAAGGATTTTATCTTTCAAAGAAACCCCAAGCATAGCTATCCATAGCTCGCTATGCAAGCTTAAAGTGATTGATAATTTATCCTACTTTAATAAAGATGCATTAGTATAGACGGTGGAATATTTGTTTATGATCTTCGTGACGGCTGAACAAATTGGAATATAGTTTGGCATAAGTACTAGTCTTAGGTTACTTTAAGCTTAATTTTAAGTACCTGTGTATTATCCCGATAAAAAGTAGCATATTTGTTATTCTAGATCACGTACTATACCAGTTCTAAATTCCATCATAATCGGGTTAGCTGTTACAGAATTAATTAGCAAGAAACATTCATACATAAAAAAATTCGAATTCATTATATTTATTAGGAATAGGATCCTTAAAAAATACATATACAATAATGTACAACGAGGAACGTACCGCTAAAAGCGTTCTCTTCTAGGCAGACTGTGTTTGATTAACGATCACCTCCTACACTATGTCTCAACAGCTCGCAAGTGCGAAGGTTCTGTATTATGTACGCCGTGTTTTGCCTTCTACCAGAGTAATGTTATATAAGCTATATTCAGCCAAAATACCGACCTAACAAAGAGTAAGCACATTTACATCGAAATAGTAAAAAAATATGCTATGATTCGTTTTTTCAGCGTGCGTCTACAGTTTTTATTAGCTTTATTGTAACCCTATAAACAGAGCCGTGACAACACAGCCGAAAGGTTGGAATTATAGTTATATATTTACATAATTTTAAAACTCCCGACCTTTTTCCAATGTGTATTGCGGTACCCTGTAGTGACTTCTAGAGGGTGATTAAAATCTATAATAATATATATCCTTTATTACATATAAATCTATCAAAGAACAGCATTACAATCAAATCAGCAACGGACAATATACTAACATACAAAAAAACTAACAATGATTATGGCATATGTTACCGGTTTTTCTATTCCAAAAACTATCGTGAATTTGATTATAATCGTAATAAAACGTTACCGGCTTCTTTGTCGCAAGTAAAAAACGTAAACGCGATAAAAATCCGTAAAAAATACGTATAATTTCGTTCGCGGTACTGCGATCTAACAAAAGAGAAAGAGAAAGAAAGATAGAGAAAGAGAGAAAAATGAGAAGAATCTTTAAGATAATAGGATCTCCTCTTGCTAAGGGTCCGTTTATTATAGGTATGTTTTGTTATTATTTTGGATCAGTTGAATATGTAAGTAGTTGTAGTCGTATTATTACTTCCGCATAGATATACGGTCTTAAAATTGTTTTACATTCCTACTTATAAACGCTTTGTTATTTTTGTCTCTGCTGTGTGAATTAAATAATAAATAAATAATAATGCTGGACATTTTCACACAAAATCATCTAGCCCCGACGTAAGCAGAGCTTGTGTTATGGAAACTGCATGACTAATATACTACTTTATATACATTTTTGTATATACATACTTATTATAATAGATAGAAAAACACCCAAACATATGTCCCGCGACGGAAATCGAACCCGCAACCTTCTGCGTCTCAGGCGGGCCTTCGCCCACTGCACCTCAGGGGTCGTGAATTGTGAGTATCAAATCATATTCATTATTTCTTTCAGTAGCTATAGCCAAAATACTATAGTTTGTTGTTTGTTACTCTGTGTTAACCACCCTCCTCCCGGAGCTAGAAACTGGTAGCACGTCCTTTATGCAAGTTTCGATTGGTTATCGAATGTATTCAAGTTATGTACGACGCGTCGGTTGTTACTATATATATTATACACGACACTGCACGGTGCATTATTATTTTGTGCCATAAAGGATTTCATACATCCTGTAGATTTGGAATCGCTATAGAAACGTGTTTTATGGTGATAGTATTCATACCATTCAAGCTACGTACTGAGCATGGATCTGAAGATATATATCGAAGGATAAATGTTATTTTGTTTGTTTTATTTTGGTATTGATTTTAGGTAAAATAAGGATCGTTTAGTCGCCCCTATGACAAGGCTTGCAAAAGTATCGAAGAGCTTTTACTGTACTGGAATAAAGTTATATAATCAAATGCCTGTAGAGATTAAGAATATGACTGACTCCAACTTTAAATCCTATGTTAGATACCAATAATTACAAGTTACTATAGCATTGATGAAGCTTTTGCGAATGATAAAATGATTTAATCTGATTTCAATGAATGAATGTGTATTAATTTATTATATGTATAGTGACTAACTTACACATATACATGACTAACTTGATTTTTATTTTATTTATTAACTAAGAGAATTGTTAATTTTAAATTTTAATTTAGGTGTACAATATGACACGGTGTAATGAAAATTTTATTATTTAATTAGTTTATATAATTTTAATTTATGGTTTAAACACCTATTTTTTTATAAGATTCTTTGTATTTTTGACATCTCTAATTACATTTTAATTGTTTCTATGGATGAATAAATGAATACAATACAATAACTGTATTCCGGATTGAAGAGTATGGGTACCCGTGAAATTACAGTAACATGAGACTTTTCACCCGTTATTTCTAAAATTTGCGAGTACCTCTAGTGTTGCAAGCGTCCATAGGTTACGGTAACCGCCTACAGGTGGGTTGTATGCTTATTTGCCACTTAAGTAGTATAAATAAAAAGAAACCCCCGACGTTTTTCAATCCTCGATAGCAATGGCACGTAGTGACTTGTGCCGATGAAACCTATCTAAGAACTATTCTTGAAGACGTACAAAACGATTGCAAAATACGCATAACAACCCTATATTTTGCCCGATAAACGGTAATAAACAAACAAACAAACAATCATTTATGGCAAATAAAGATACGGGCTACTGTCATCGCATGTAAAAATATGATACAATAATAATGATAAAAATATTTGCAGATCATACAAACATGTGCCGCGGCGGCAATCGAACCCGCAACCTTCTGCGTCTTAGGCGGGCCTTCGCCTACCGAGCCACAGAGGTCGTCAACTACTACTACTTAGTTATATACATTTTTAAGAAGAATTTAAAATTGATACAATTCAGGGTGAAGAAATAACAATTGTCAAAAATATAATGGTTTATGAAATAATGCGATTTCTCTTATTTCAAAATTCTTTGTTTAGCTTATTTCCTAGCAATCGTTTGTGAAACTCAGTTTAACTAAGTCGTCTTTGTTTAGCTTGTATAAAGTGTCTTGTAGACTTTAGAGAAATCCTGTTATTGTGGCATTTCATGTTATTGGCCAGTAGCGTTTTTGAAATTCATGAGATGTTTTCTCGGGAAACTCTATTGCAAAACATAACATCAAGTGCTGTTGTGACGACTTTGAGAAAATAAAAGGACGATGATGATTAGTATTAAAAAGTTAATTTGTTCCCCCCCTCCCCACCCCCTAGTAACTTGTCTGTGTTAACACCCAACAGTCTGTATCTGTTGGGGGCAGATAAAACAAAAATGCCTTGAGCATTTCCGCCATGAATCAAGGGACGCTATTTTCGAATTATTTGGCAATCTCTTTTCAGCGATGACAGCTGCTAACAATGTCCGAAAGGTATAAATGCTTTACAATTTGTTCAGGTAATTACCACTGGGTCCAGTTCAACTCGTTATCCAAACGATAAAATAACAGTAGGTTATGAAAACAGCGGTTATTTCAGTTCATAATTTTAAGCAGAGTGTATTTAATTAGGCGATTTTAATATGCTCACACACAAAACCTTTCAGTTCACACTGACTGACTGAAAATAAACACAAAGCCTTTTCGTAGGGTGCACGAGACGGTAGTTTTCTAAAATCAACCTGTTGTGCTAATATCCAAATTTTTTAAAGTTCTTTTATACGTTCATGTTAAAAGCAGATGTTGTGTAGTAAAATATGAACTGTGTTTTTACTACACAGTAAGGGAATGAAGTTTCGGGTGTAAAGAGGGATGAAAACAAAGGCACACGTTAATTTTGGCCCGATGTGGCTTTTGGCGAAAAAACCTATCCAGAATCCATACTTTTGTTGCGAAAAAAAATGAATTAAAATACGATATGCAGTTTCGGAGATAGTAACCGACAAACAAACAACTTGTTATGGGAAACGCATATATGAGCTACTTACGTCGCGTGAGCGGGCGAAGTCGCGAGGCGTTCCACTAGTATGTTCAAACAAAAAACAATGGTTGCACGAAATACAGCTGTTCACAAAGTTTTGAAACTATGTTATTTATGCACCTATAACTTTAAACTAGGTAAAAACAGTTTGTGGCGGTTTAGTGGGAAATTGTTCGTAATAATTATCAGGATATTTTTTTGTGCTGCGACATCTACAAATACGAATAAATTTTCCATTATATTGAGCTATACGACCGCAATAAGACTTAGGTTTTCTGCATTTCTTTTGTTTTTTTTGTTGTTCTATTATGTTTTTGTATGTTGAAGGTACTGTAAACTGGAACAAAAAAAAGTTTATCTATCTATCTATACAGTATCTTACGAAAACCCAGATCGATCTTAGACCTTAGACTTAAAAATTTTATAATATAATAAATAAATGTTATCTACAATATTAGATTATATTAATTTTAATGCACAATTTTTATGTTTTTTTTTATTTTATGTTAATTGACTGACATGTAAATTTTTATTTACCAATTAATTGATTATTCTGAATATTATTCTGATCCAATAAAGTATAAAAAGGTTTTCGTACCTTTATACATATAATCAGAATCTCTGAATTCAGGCAATTTTTATTCATATTTTAGAGGTCGTTTATTTGTGTAAGTTTATTGATGCAGGGGGCGCTGCAATCGATGATGGAAATACAAGTCCATAAGAATATTTCACTTATCTAAAGTGCTGTGTAAAATGCTGTCAAAAAAGACCAAGCTCACTGTAATGCTGGAGGTACCTGCAGCATTACAGTGAGCCTTATCATGCCACAGACTACGGTCGCATGGTCATGGCACGATAAAATATTATTTATTTTATCGGTAAGTAGGTAATAAAGATAAATAACGTAGTATTAGATCATACTACAAAATTAACTATTTTATTATTTCATATAAAAAATAGGTAGGCAAGCATAGGTTGGATTAGATAGATGCAATTAGGCATATAACTTATAATACGTAGGCACTATAAGTAACAAGAAAACAAGATTATTTACTATACAGGGTGTAATCGTTAAGTGTGCACAGGCGATTATTCCGTAACTATTGCAGATATCAAAAAACTTTAAACTGATATCGAAAGTACTTTACCTAATGAGTAAAATGACATTAATAACTTTTTAAAAATAAAACGAGAAATATCCAAAAATATTACATTAATCACTCCCATACATTTTATTTCTTAGTAAGTACAAAATTTTGTGTTCAAAGCATATGTTCGAAGTGACGTCCTCCTTGTGCAATACAATGACGAGCTCTATTTACAGTTTCTAAATGAACTTTCCTTAACATTTGCGGAGTAATTAAAGCAATTGCACGACGTACACGATTCTGTAACTCTTCTAGGCTGTGTACTCTCTCAGCGTACACGTGGTCTTTGACAAATCCCCATAGGAAGAAATCACAAGGCGTGAGATCCGGGGATCTGGCAGGCCAAGGGGTTGCACTATTATTGGCTATTAAGCCATTATAATTGTTTCGTAAGAAATTCATTACAACATTTGTATTATGTGCAGGTGCTCCATCTTGTTGAAAAATTATCGACCTTCTTTCATCGTCTGGAATTGGTTCTAAGAGACTTGGCATATCGTTTTGTACAAAGGAGAAATATCTCTGTCCATTTAAGGTTCCACTGTAAAAATATGGCCCAATGATCCGATCTCCAAGAATACCACACCACACATTAATTGAGAATCGCACCTGAGCTCTAACTTCAGTAGTTAAGCGAGGATTGTCAATTGACCAATAATGCGATTGGTAATGCGATTTTTTTCTATTGTAAATGCCGCAGTTTGAAACATTACTTTCATCGGTCCATAAAATTGACCTTACATTGACATAATTATTGACTAGCCAATTGCAATAGACCAGCCGACGAGCAGGATCATCATTGTGCAGCGTTTGAGTAGGTTTTATCTTAAATGCTTTGAAGTTGTGTTTTTTTAATAACTTGTGTACATAATTGTGGGACACTGGAAATGATCGGGCCACTGAACGCGTTGATTCTTGTGGATTATCTACTACGTAGTTAATAATATTGTTATCTAAGTCATTATCAAATTCCGGAGCTCTTGTTCTCGAACCTTTTTTTCTGTTAAAAGATCCATAATTTATCAAATTGTTATCCAACTTACGTAAATACGTACCAGAAGGAACTTCTCTATCTGGGTACTCTCTTCTGTAGGCGATAATGGCCGCCCTATTGTTACAATCATGTTTGTAGTACATTTTTAACATGTCGCTCTTTTCTGTATTGGAATATGCCATTTTTCAATCAATAAATGCAACAATCATGATTATTAACGCAAATTGAAAAATACAATAAATTGGCGGGAACGAGAACCCGCGATAAAGAATTTGAATTTAGAACGAACACCAAAGAGTATCTTTCTTTTTGTTTTTATTTAGTATGTTGCTTTTCAGCTAGTTCAAATCAATACAATATTGAAACAAGGTTTATTATAAATTTGAAATGGTAAGATAATTAATCTACACGTGTATCTACTTGAAATTCATTAATACCTTCATATCGTACATAATTATAAAATGACAAGGGTAAAATGAGTAGGTACTATTCCACTTAAAATAAGGAAACTAAAACCTTTCTACTATCTCATACTAAATGTATGGGAGTGATTAATGTATTTTTTTTGGATATTTCTCGTTTTATTTTTAAAAAGTTATTAATGTCATTTTACTCATTAGGTAAAGTACTTTCGATATCAGTTTAAAGTTTTTTGATATCTGCAATAGTTACGGAATAATCGCCTGTGCACACTTAACGATTACATCCTGTATAGGAAAGAAAACTAAACTCACACAGGCTGTTATAAAATAGACAAGAAAGTTCATATTAATTTTAGGACTAACTTTTTTACGCAACGGTGTATTTATCAAAGTAAGGTATCTTATAATATCTACTTAATCGGTAAGACATTCATAAATCGTCATTCATAAAAACACGAGCTGCAGGCGAGCCTTCTTTGCGCAGATATATGCGATCACCATTGGTCCAGCAGTATCTCCATTGGTGGAGGCAACATTCTTCCTTGACCTCGCCAAACAGCTGGCGATTCCATCACGTTAATGAAACGAGAATGTAATCGCATTCTGATAGATACATAAAACCCTTTCGGATTCGACGGGTCATTCGTTACATACTGTATCTAATCTGCCGGCGACACCAATAACTTCCAAGGATTGTATATATCTAGCACCACGCAACGTAATCGCTAACATAATTTTAAGCCTTAAGCGAATTCAACGTCAATTACTAAGAGGCATAAAAGAAATATAAAACCTACAACCCCCCACCAATCGTTGGCAGTAAAATACTATGGGAACACGAAAAGGCTTTTATGGTGTACTTTTATGGCGGGGTGGTAGGGATGTGGAAAACTTTTTGAAAAGATTGGAGAATTTATAAAAAAAAACATCTAGATGATTTTGTATGGTCGTATGAGCTCGTAGCAAACCCTGTGTTGGAATTCATAGGCTGACGAAACTCCTCCTGAGAGAGCGAAGCAAGTGAGATCGCAGAGTCAAGTTGGACCAACTGGCACTTTATGACGATAATTCTCGTTTGGTTGATCCGTTCTTCATGAAATTAAAAACTCAAATAAAATTGGGTTTGTACTGAGAATATCACATTTTTGGTGTTAAGCACAATAAAATAGTTTAAAACTCTTTTCCTATAAAATATACACGCGATTTTTTTATTTTTATACTGAGACTAGGTAAATGTGGTGTGAGAATCAATTAAAAAAGAATATGTGGTTCATATAGAAAATCTCAGTTTGGGCGAACTACTAGTTAGAAAAATCTAAATCAAAATATTTTATTCAAACTTACATATTACGTAACATAATTGGCTTGGGATATATCAACCTGTATTAAACGAGTCCCCTCTATTCTGTGGTTCCATGAACCATGAACTATTGGTGACCATGCCTTCAGAAGCAGATACGACCAGCATTATTTGTATTTTATTGGACTGTATGTGAATTCGAATTAATTCGAGCGTTCACAGTTCAGTCAGTCGAATCTTAGAACCAAGCCTTGCTTGTGATAAACTTCGTGGAAAAGTGACCGCTATTTGGTCAGCGAAGTTGTTTTGATGACCTATAAATATGTTTTGATATATATCGTCCCGCACATCCCTAATGATGAGTTTGCGTTACGTAACTCTGAATTACCATATTATTGATGTTTGGTTTCGCGTATTTCGTATAAGTAGCTGTAAAGTAAGGGCTTTCTAGAAAAGCGGCAGTAGTTATGAACGTTATAAAACGAGGACACTGTAGGTACGTGATTTCTCTATTAGGTACTGGAAGCCTTGTTATTCTAGTTCACGAACTACATATTTTGATTCCAAATTACTTCAATATTAGTTCAACCTTGATAATGACGACCTCTGAGACGCAGAAGGTTGCGAGTTCGATCCCCGCCTCGGGACAAATGTTTGCATCTGCAAATATTTGTCTCGGGATCTGGGTGTTTTTTTTGGTGTATAATATGTATGAATTTACAAAAAAAAAGTTTATAAGTAGTACATATATCAGTCATGTAGTTCCCATAACACAAGCTCTGCTTAGTTTATGAGGCTAGATGATGCTGTGTGAAACATGTCCAGCATTATTTATTTATATATTTAATTACCTATCGAAGGTAATTATCAAGAAACATCTAATTACCTTTCGAAGGTACTTATTATTATTATTATCACAAAAACCTGTAAAAATGGATTTGTGGAAAGTGGATTTTTACAGCATTTTTATTTTTACAGCTGCCCCTAAGATTGCCATGATGTACGATCTTCACCTCCAACCTTCGAGATGAGATCGGTCCACCGGGTGGGCACACAATATAATCTTGAAATCCCAGCCTATAAAATATAACTCAATCTACCAGAAACACGTGGAGCCTTATAACGTCCATAATATGTAGGTCGCCGCTATGATTGGAGATCCTGGCTTATATTATGGGTTTGCCTTTGCTTGTTACGGCCGAGTAGAAATTATTGCACACTTAGTCACAGTTACTGTGCTAAATTTTCATCTTGTTTTTGTGGCCATTTGCAATTATCATAAGAATTGGAATTATGAACAGACATTTGGTAAAAACACCATGAAATTTGCCCTCCGTTTGATTATTTGACCCATTCCACCAGTAGAATTGAACTGAAACAAAAATATCTGAGATTTCTAAGCAGATGCATACTATCTATGAAAAAAATCAGACAATTGCGAGCCGAATCGTATACTAAGGGTTCCGTACCACCATATAATATAAGCACGATTTTCTTGGCATCTAACATGAGATTACCCTGCCCCTTCCACTGGTCTTTATTAGCCTTATGGGCCTTCCACACGGCTGCCTCCCATTCGAAACCCATTCGGTGGTGGCTTTTGCCCATAGTTCAGTATGCGGCAAAGGTGCCGTTGAAATTATTGGCATATGAGACTTTTCATCCGTTATGTCTCAGGGCCGGCAACGCGCCAGTGATACCTATGTTATTGCGAACGTCCATAGATTAGGTAACCGCTTACCAACAGGTGGGGCCGCAAGGTTGTTTACCACTTTAGTTATGTATTTAAAATAATGCTGCAAACGTGTCCAGCGCAGTCCCACTTTCAAAATTTTACATTTGGCGTAAAATTTTACATCTTTGTGCGGGATAGAAAGATAGATGATATAAGGTTAGGCTAAGCATTTTTTTGGGTACAGATCTCTAAAAATTTAATACACATTTTTTTGGTGTATTTTGTTTATCAATTTACAAAGACCTATAAATTTGGTCACAAGAAAATCCATCTAGTAAAGGTAAATTACGACCTGAAAAAGCTCTCACAAACGACAAATACAAATAGATTTTGTAATGTATAGTATCTAATAATTTAGATGTTCAGGTTGGAATTCAGTGTTGAACTCCGAAGGTTCTTTTCAGAATGGCAAACGTAGAGCTACCAATAAAATAACTTATGGAATTGGCATTTTAACTGATTCATAGTTTTTTTCAGTTTTTTAGGAAAAAAATCCTTTTAATGTTCTACTGAGTGCGTGAAATGGTATATATTTAATTTCATATTTACCGCTTTTGTTTTTGGTTTAAGATAACACGTTTGTAGACCGAATTCTAAATTTTTATATCTAAGTTCAATTCGTTCATTTAAGTAAAAAATAACGAATTGAATTTATTTAAGAAAAGTAATCAACACCTTTTGTGTCATCCTCCATGTCTGTCAATGTCACATTTGTACCTACATTTGAGTTTGGCAGTTCTACAATATGTTAATCTCGCGGTAATGTCTGGAACTATCTACCAGTCGATTTAAAAATATATTTTTGCATTTGTTTGCCCAATTCTCGAGGAAGGTTATAGGCTATTTAACATCACGCTACGGAAAGAATACTAAGCGAGCGAAAGTAATAGCGCGGGTGGGCGATATGACGCGATAGGTATTTATAGTTATAGTTAGTATATATAGTCATATTCATATTTATTCATTCTTTGGATTCACAAAGAACGCTTAGTCACGTCAATTAAAAAAAGAATAAACAATGAAAAATTATAAATTTACAAATATAGTTAAGAAAGTTGCAGCTGTATAGAGGCTTTGTGAAATCAAGGTCAGTTTAGGTAAAAAAATAATTCGATTACCTTGTCAATAAATAAATAACATTACTGTTAGTATAAATAATTATAAGCAGCTATACAGGGGCTTTTATTTTAACAAAATTGAATTGACGGGTAAGTTTTCTGATTTCGCCATTTGCCTTCAAACCGTAAAGTAAGGAAAGAAAAAAAACGTGCTGTTTTTTTTCATGTCTATTCGTTCCTTAATTCCTTATCCATTGAAATAATTTAAACAATAGGCAATCAAAGCTACGACCGAACTCAGCGCGACATCGGAGCTGAAAGAAAGACAAATTTCCAAACTTTACAACAAGTATTATTAGTAAGTATTTTAGGTTTCTGTGCAAAATTCTTCGCAGTTCCTACTTTTAAATCATATTTTTATGAGATGTTATAGTATGTTTTCGTTTGTTGTCTTTGTGCGTCCAGACCTTTACAGGTTGTTGATGATAATGATGTGTGTATATTGTTTCTATTGGCTTATTATTTTAATCTTCGCTTTATTAGATACTAGCCCACGGCTTTGGCTGCGTTGTACACGGATAAATAGTAGCAGATTAAATGTAGCGTTCGTAAGAATAGCATTTGCTTGACCATTTTCTACTTACGTTACAAAATTGGTGGCCACGAAAAGCCGGGATTTAACGGGATAATATACGGTCTATGCAGACAGACAGACCATTGTTACGGAGATTACCCCCTACATACAAACTTACAAAATTTACCTCTTTATAATATTAGTATACATTGGCCTTTAAAGTTTATATTGTCTCTGATAAAATTAAACTTGATCTGCGCAGCCTAAGCTCAAAGAACCAGAATAAAACTTTTGTCTTTTATTCTGGTTCTTTTGAAAGAGTTATCAATTTCGGAGATCCAAAAAACCTCATGAATATGTCACTGGTGACCTGATAGTGGACAAATACACACACGTAAACTCCTCGACCCTTAGGCCCGAAGTTTCCATAACATCTCACGTCAAATATGTATGTTAGTTTTTTTCAAATTTTCTAGCGAAAGACGTGATTAAACCTAAAATCTTCCTCAGACTTTATGTGATCAAATAGTTACAGACACGCTTGCATGTCTGTCCCCGTTACATTTGTCTTATACAAACTGCAGTTTCTCGCTTCATTCTCTAGGGGTTAAATTTTGGATGATCCTTCATATAAAGAACACCTCTACCCATTAAAAGGAGCATACCCTACAAATATCTTTGTCCTAATGTTTTGTATGAATTCAAGGAAGGTTATGTTCAATCTCTAACGTCACTGGGGGCGTTGCAATAGATGATGGAACACAAGAGTCGGGATTTTAACATTTTGTAAGAATGAACTCGTTAATATTATAATTTTACAAACATCCATAAAATTATGACAATATACTTTTCAAAACAATAAAGAAATCAGACAAAACTAAATGAAGACCAACTTACAACGACAGAGGGTATATCTGTCCATGTAAATATACGCTTTGTGGCGAGAATATGAATGCAATTATCGATGGCGGTAATCTTCAGACAATTCTAGCAGAATGTGTTTACATTCAAGTAAGAAATAAATATTTAAAAAAACCATCATGGACATTCTCAAATACATATTCTGTCCGCAGATCTTTGAGGATACCAAGTAGAGGGTAGTCAGAGATACGTCCAACATTATAAAAGGCACATTTCCTCGTTTTTCATAAACTCAAGACTTCCAATATTCACAGGCGAGGCAATAATCACCCTTCTACATGTAGATCTTATAAATCGTTTACTCAAGCAAGTTTATGAAGCGAGTTTTTTTTTCGAAACTCACGAACAGAAACTGGTTGCATATGAGCCTTAATAACTCATTCAATTATTATCATTCAGTTCAATTCATTATTCAATACAGAGCAGTGTCAAATTAATATTCGGAATTCAATTTATCGGTAATCCGGATAATAACCGGTTCCGGAAACGCAATATCACGTTACATGTATGACAAGCCTTTGTTACAGAGTGATGTGAATAGGTATTCAAAATTCATACTTCCATTAAATAACATTGATCTTTCAATAGGGTATTTTGGCAAACGATGGAACCGTAACATGGGGTAAGAATGTTTGTTGCTAAAAATCGAATTTTGGACCCGTATGACACAAAGTTGTTTTTTTAATTGATACCATATTGAGGATTCTCTGTGTCGTGGGTATCAGGATCTACGAGTACCATGGTACCACAACACCCGGACCCGGAACAAATATTTGAAGAAAATGCATTTGAATAAAAATTTACACGTAGTGTAGACGAAATCGAACCTGCACTTCTTGCATGGCTACTCGCCTGCTGCGCCATCAAGGTCGTCAAGTTTACTTTTCATTCGGCAAAACTTCTTTAAATTATATACTCGTAGGTACTTTTAAAAGTTTACCAAACAGCGATAGGTAAAATATATTAATACAGAAAGAATAATACAACTATACAAAAAATACATTTGAAACAGCTATCTAAAGATCGTTACAAACGATCTATAGATAGACCAACCGATTTAGATCATTACCAGACGGAAGCGTTCCCAAAATACTAACAACATTGGTAAAAGATCGTATACTTCATTCAGTTCCAATAATAGTTTCACCACACTAGTATTGACACTTAGATGCCAAATGCTTCTGTGGCACCCCACAGATAGAGAGTGTTTCGACTCGATAGCCCCCGGCAATAAAACACAACATGGCCGCACAAATTGATCTAAAATTGAAATTTGAATTCCGTTGATTAGAACGGAAAGCCGACACGGCACGGCTTGAATACATGAATCGTATCGAACAGAACGACTTAATCGAGAAACTGAAATCGGTCACATTTGTTGGCAACAGACGGGAACGTTTGTGATAGTACCTATAATTCTCACACGCCTAGAATAAATATCTAATTCAAAGTTAGAATTGGTCAGTATTTGCAAACAATATATTTAAAATAGTCAGGACTTTGGTTGGAAGCACTTTCGTCAAACGATACTGGTACTTTAATTGGATCAATAACATTCCGGGTTGCAGTTAGTTTATGGTTGGGTGCGCATTGCTGTACGGCCGAACAGCTTGGTCACCACGGATTATCGTGTACCAGAGCCGCCGGTAGGATCTCTTGCTACGCTAGCCTTAATGATATCATACGCCGAGCTTTTACCAGCACCATCTCATCTGTCGGGGAAATCAGTTAGAGCCAGTGCAGCGGCTGATTCGGCCGAGGACCTCAAGAGGCGCAAATATAGAAGTCTCGACAGAGCTTACTTATTACAGAGGACCCAGAGTCGGGTTGAGACTCTGGGTCCGGGGAGAACCGGGGCATTTCGCGTTATCGCGTCGTATATTATTATTCGACTAGTCACCCTGAAATCTTTCAGGGCGACTGGTCGAAGCGACGCGTGACAAAAGAGCTGGCTCTTATCCGGGTGAACGCATTGCCATTCAGCGTGGCAATGTGGCCAGTATTTTGGGAACGCTTTCGTCTGGTGATCTGGATCAGTTGCTAGCTGTTTCATTTGTATTTTTAAATTTGTGGTACAGCCTTGAAGTAAGCACCCTCGTTTGTATCAAAAAAGTGCAAATATATGGTGATAGTGACAGGCTTGTTTTGGACAATATTATATATAGCCGGGGAAGTGGTCTTTCCCATACCTACCTTGTTATTTGTTCGGAATCTGACACCGCTTCATTATATGCAGCTTACAGTCCTTTGTGTGTTAATCATCCGTTAATTGGTTAATTTCTGTTTCGAGTGATTTTAATTACTTTTAGTAAAGAGTATTTTCGGATATTTCGCGTATTAAAATTGCGAGCATTTATCCAAAATCAGAAGAGATACAAGAGGTGCGGGTTAGACTCTTTTACAGATGTTTGTTCCAGGTCCGGGTGTTGTGGTTGGTACTCGTAGTTTCTGATACCCACGATACAGGGAATTCTAGTTTGGAGTCAGTACTATGTGTGTCTGTTGTTTGTTTATTTATTTTATTAATTTACTTACTTACTTAGATAATAGTAGATGGTCACGAACTGAGATCCCGCGAAGTACTGTTTTTACCAAACTACAGAACCCCTCGGGTTTCGCACAGAATACATATCATATCATTTATCACACCCCCACCGATTAAGTTCATATTCTCAAAATTATATTTGCTATCAAGTTTCATCAAGATCGAATAAACGATTCCGCAGTTGTCAAACAAATAATATACATACCAACGCAAGATTGACCATGTAGACTCCTTTCTTTGCTTCGCCCAGTCACAATGATGGAAAATCCTGTCCTACTAATATTATAAACGCGAAAATTTGTGAGGATGGATGTTTGTTACTCTTCCACACAAAAACTACTGAACGGATTTTGATAAAACTTTACAGTAATACAGCTTATACATCAGAATAACACATAGGCTACTTTATATCCGGTAACCACGCAGGTGAAGCCAGTAAATAATAACCTACAATTCTGCTTCAAGCATTATTGAAATGCATTTTTTGCCTCCAAAACGAGTTACTAGGAATTGTCAATAGCTATTCAACGCTAGTTGACAGAGCGCGGTAGACTTCACAAGCAGAGCGATGTTTGCACTCCAAGACTCAGTCGTGGCTTTGTCTGCGACTGCTTGAGTGCCATAGTATCAGACAAACAGTGTTTCAACTTTAAATAACAGTTCCAGGGCGTCTAGACAGATACCTCACGCTTAGACTTCCTCTGTGGCGCAGAGGGCGAAGGCCAGCCTGAGACGAAGAAGGTTGTGGGTTCGAATCCCGCCGCTAACAAATGTTTTTACGATCTGCAAATATTTGTCTAGGGTCTAGGTGTTTTCTATGTATAATATGTATGTATTTACAAAAAAGTATTTAAGTAGTGTATCAGTCGTGTAGTTACAATAATACAAGCTCTGATTAGTTTGGGGCTAGATGATGCTGTGTGAAAAGATTACCAGTATTATTTATTACTAGTTTTCCTTTCACGCTAACGTTAATGCGTCAAGGAAAAACTTTGGTAGCAGTCACGTGACATCTCAAAAATGTATGTCATTTCCATACAATCTCAACGTTGGTAGTAACGCTAACAGAAAGTGGTTGTTTTCTGAGGGATCAACTCAAGCAATCGCTGGCATTTACTTGAAATATTTCAGCATCACGCTATATCACATATGATATGATAGTGTCACATGTTATATATATATTACTGTTTAGTCATATATATTACATGTGATATTATAAGTGTTTTAGCATTTGTTTCATCATAAACCTTCAAGTATATAGTTTTTTTTATTACATAACTTAAAGGGATTTAATAGACGTAATATTGTTTAGTAGTAAGTATAGCCTGTGAATAATAGTACGGTCGCTGAAAGCCAAATTGTGGTACTGGTTTATTCCATACGCACTACCTTTAAACTTTTTGGGTGCACGAATGACGCCGAGGGAGAGCGTTACGGTCAGTCACCATAATGAAGACTCTCGGAAAGAGTCGAAATTTTGTCGGTACCTTTAAAGATAGTTACAGAACATTCCCGTTTTACAATATGAATGATGTGGTACTGGTTTATAAGTTCCTATGGTCGTACCTCAGTGATAGATTCATTTTGTACGAGCTGTTTATCTACTAACGTACCTGTCCGCGTTATATATGTAATGTAAGTATTTTTATATTAGGTATTATTCTGTTTTCTCCTCATAAATAAGTCGTAGATGTTTTTAAAGATGGTTCTAAGATAGCTATGGCCACAAGTCACAAGTCGCTGCAATGGATGATGGAAGCCACGTTGGGGGTTCTGGAATTGTTAAGGTAAGGTCTTCTTTCGAAGTGCATTGACTTCAATCTTTACTTAACCTGCTGATTCCCTAAGGGGGACGAAATAGTCCTCTACTAAGCGCCTACCGTAGACTCGCTATCTGTACGAATCAGTCCCAGACTACTTCTAGTGCGTTAAATAAAGCAAACGCACACGAGGATAGTCTGTAAGAGGACTATCTCGTCCCCCTTAGGGAATCAGCAGGTTAAAGATGAGGTGTATAATTTCACAAAAAAATCGTCTTCAATTTCGTGCTTCAAGCACCTAGACAAGCAATTATCCACGTATGCACATACTTGTGAATGTCTAATTCACAATATTGCAAGGAAGTTGAAGGGAGTTGGTTCTCTACTTCCCTATAACAATTACGCCCCGCTTATGTAAATTACGTCAGAACACGTCAGCACGTCAGCTTCGTTCGCAGAGCAATTAAAACAGTTCAGCTATAGTTCGGTAGTTCTGACAATTATTATATACCACTTTATGTTGGAGTGAACGCCTGTGGAAATCTTGAATTGTATAGAAATTATATTTTTCTGTTGAAATATCACGTGACTGGTGCCAAGTTTTACCTTGACAAATTTGCGTTAGCGTAAAAGTTAAACGAAGCGTGAGGTATTTGTCTAGACTCCCCTGAATAGTAAAAGGACAGTATGATTCGCAGTGTCATTCGCTTGTCCAAGAAGAAGCAATAGAAACAGAAAATACCATATAGAACCCCTAAAAAACGAGGGGAAAGTCTCTGAATTATCTCTCTCTTGGTTAGTTACTTGGTTAATAATTGACTAGTCTTTGTAAAACTTCAAGTTGAGAAGACCATGAAGTTTTATCTTGACACGTTTAAAAACAAGACTGTAATCCTCTTGATTGACATTCTCAGTTACAAACACAGATTTTAGAGAATACCAAGTAGGGTTCAGTAGATTTTAATATTGGGACTATTGATTCTTACGAATCTACGTCTGAAATCTGAGGATGCCAACCATTGTGATTTGAGTCGTGAGCTTCAAAAAAAGGAAGATGTTCTCAATTAGGTTGGTTTCATTATGTTTGTTATCTTCGCCAATTGTTATCCGAATTTGATGATTTTGTTGTTGTATAGAGAAGTGACCGAAGTGGTACCAAAAAAGTTTTATTCATGTGGGATTGCTAATTTTACCGTGAAACTTAAAAAATATCACTTTATGGAATCACGACTAGCCAAAACATTTTTTGTAGGCTATTTTTTTATAATATAAGCATGCGAAGAAGTCGGTTTTTTGACATTAGAAATATTTTTTATATTAGCGAAGTTGCGTCTAGAGTTTATATTTCACCTGCATTAGCAATGATTTTTTTTCCAAAGGTCCGTAAACCTGCTAATCCGTTTTTCACTATGTGTTTTGGAAGTTAAAGCTCAAAATGGTAGATCAAGTAGTTTCTTTACTGTATAATAATAGGTGGGTGAAAAAGCGCCCCTATGTTACAGGATGCCTTTTGTTATATAAAATGTCGCATCGCAATAATATTTTTATAGAAATAATATTTTTTATGAAATCGACTGTGACACTGATATTGTATGGAAAAGGATGTTTTGAAATAGTATTCGTAAATAAATGTTATCTGATACGAATATACATTGGTGAGGGTTATTCTGAGCATTATAATTGTATCTACGAAAAAATATTACGAATTTTGTTGTGATATTTAGCGATCTCAGTATCTGATATTTCATTCTGGTTGAGTATCCACGGGGAAAATAAATATAACAAAATATTGATCTTGTCTGTTTGAATTTTATTTTTGGAGGAAATAACACAGATAAACAATAAATATCAATAAATTAATTTACTTACTCTTTATTAGCGATATAATACTGTCAATTGTGCATTGTCTAATTTTGTTTGGTATACAATAGAGTATTTTCTATATTTTTGTATTTTATAAATAAATTGCTCTTCTTTATTTGGTGCTATATGCTGTGTGAAAATATCTAGCATTATTATTATTATTATTATTACCAATATAATTATTGACAAGTGATTTCCTCCAAGATATTAAAACCTACGAAGTGTTTTTCATAGTCTATTGCAGCGTGCTCTAGTGACATGTGGCAATAAAAACCTACCAACCTTGAAGACAAACAAATCGATCGCTAAAAACTGCATTAAAATTCAACACTTAAAGGTAACTCTGTTCCGGAGATAAATAAGAGACCAAAAATTTTACATCTTATTATAGCAAACCCATATACAGGCTCCATAGGATGCGGGTAAAAAAAACCAAACCTAATTTAATAATGTATTATTGGAAATACTTAGATAGGATGTTCTCTATTCGATTGTAGTTTTTCAAGGAAAACCCGGCTAAGTGCGAGTCAGACTCGCACACTAAGAGTTCCGTATTACATACAGAAGAAAAACACTAATGGCCTTCTGCACTAAGGCGATGATTTAGACATATCACAAATATTATAATACTATACTAGTAGATATGTCTTAGAACAGATTTCCTATATCAATGACCTAGGCTTAGTTCTTCGACAGTTTTTTTTTGGTAAATAATAAGCCTGAGCATTTTTGTACAGTTAAATAGATACAATCCTAAGCATAGGACCCTAGACAGACAGCATAGGATAAGACCTCAGTGACGCGACGGGTGAGTAGCCTGCCGAGGCATCAGAGGTGCGGGTTCGAATCCCGCTGCTGTACAAATTTCTGCTTGTCCAGTAGATATTTTTTCCGGTAATATTGTGGTAACATGGTGGTCGGAGTTAGGCCAATGTATGTGACTGATCTGTAAGGATACCAAGTAGGGGGTAGTCAGAGACACGTAAACATTATATTTGGCGCATGTCCGGGGTTGCAAAAATCTACTATACAATCCGATAAGCCGTTTCGGATATCAATTATAACAGAAAAACAAACAACCTCTTATGGAAAACGCATATACGGGCTCCTTACCTAAACCATGACGGTTTAATGAGTGTTTATATTTTTAGAAAGAGTGTCCAGTTTAGCTCATTCCAGGCAAGGAATCCTAAAAAGGTTGGCACCACGCCAACTCCCTCATTATCAGAGCATTAATTGAATATCCTGGGGATCCGGACGTCTGTTGGCTTTTTATTTTTGGCGGGACTGATACACAGATATTCTCTGCCTCTTTACGCAATAAAAAAAATGCTACCAAGTATAAAGTTACAAGAAGTTTTTTTTTTAAATTAAGAATAGTCCCTAATTTGACCATAATATTACGATAGAGCATTAAAATTTAGCTAGAAGATACTTACCTTGAAGATATACATATTATATTATGAATAATACAATCCTGAAGAAAAAACAGGATGGTGGTGTGCTTTAATTCCTTCGTCGTTATTATTATAAAGATAGAACTG
Organism: Perizoma affinitatum; assembly: GCA_961405105.1. Taxonomy (NCBI): domain Eukaryota; kingdom Metazoa; phylum Arthropoda; class Insecta; order Lepidoptera; family Geometridae; genus Perizoma; species Perizoma affinitatum. The sequence goes on along the minus strand of OY560199.1, from coordinate 2,228,003 downwards.
AAATGTTTAGTGTAAATAGGTGATATACTGACAAGATACGGATGGTGATGAGCTGTCCGTCTGCTTGTCCGTAGGTGAAAAGTACTCTTTATTCTTTATTGAAAATACAAATATTGCAGACAAAAAAAATAGGTAAATAAAGGATACGTACATAAGTTAGCTTAACCATAACAAAAGTTTTCTTACAGCAAACCATTGTGGATAAGGAAAGCTGATAAGTAGTGGTGGGACAAAACAAGACAAAAGAATATCAGCATAAAAATGGACAAATAGATAAATCCTAGTAACAGTCTTTTTATAACAAACTATTATATATAAAAAGATAATATAAGTATAAATATAAAACATATATATAGATGTTAAACTAAAGTGTTATATACATACATACCACTTTCAAACCCGAGACGGCGGCGGCATATGGGGTCAGGAGCGAAGAAAGCCGGTCCGAAAAAGTTTTTAACCTTTTCCGCCGAACGCTTTTGGCGGTACATCTTATGGAACAGGAGTTCTTTGGATATGTGCCTACGGTATGTGGACGTATGTAGATAGCCGGTAAGAAAGGGAAACAATATTTACATTTTAAATTGAGAATTTTAAATTGAGAGGTAGTTCAATTTTACAATTTTACCGTGGGGAACCGGGGCCCTTCGCGTTTTCAAAATTCTTTCAGGGCGACTGGTCGAAGCGACGCGTGACAAGAGAGCTGGCTCTTATCTGGGTCAACGCATTAGCATTGCCATTCAGCGTGGCAATGCGGCCAGTATTTTGGGAACGCTTCCGCCTGGTAGTGATCTGGATCAGTTGAGCTATCTATAGATCGTTTGCAACGGTCTTTAGATAGCTAGCTGTTTCATCTGTATTTTTTGTATATACCTACTTGTACATAGTTGTATGAATTTTACTCTAAGTTCGAACGTGGACAGTTAAGGAACTACCATACCAACTGAAGTAGTGAGAAGAAGTTTTAAATAATAACTAAGTAAGCCTGTAAAGCCATTTTATTTGAATAACACTACTGTTTGATTTGATTATATACCTTAAAATAACTTAAATAAACAACTTTGAGGATAAACTTTCGGAAAAGGCTGCTCAAGCCAAAGGAAAAAGTTATTTATAGATTAGGTACAGTCAGCAACTGGTACCTAATCTTGAGATTTATTTGTTTGTTCATTGATATAAATTTTGTTTATTTTAAAAATATAGCCTTAGGCCACGAGTAATTAACATAATAATACACAACCAGTGAAGTAAAGAATAGTAAAAATGAACGAAACAAAATAAGCTATCCCACTTAACACTTGGCAGAAGGAGAAGGCCCTGACTGAGTGATGGCCGAAGAGGCTACATAAGTGGCCTTGGTAGACCTATAGCTAGGTGGATGGACGACATCGCTACTGTTCAGGATACCTGGATAAGAAAGACCTAGAACCGAGTCTGTTTTGGGTCTTTCTGATCCAGGTCTGTTCAACTGACAGTCGTGTCGTTTCAGGTAGGACGCTTATTCCCAGCAGTGGGTTACTATAAGCTGCCAATGATGATGAGACAAGTCCCTAACAGAGTACAAGCTATATTTACTTAAGGGCAAACATTACCTACACTAAAACATAATCTCTACATGTCGAGGTGGGGCGATTTCTATTCCCATTTTCCAAATTTCTGTAAAATAATTACATGTTATTTTTATGTTTTAGAGATTGAGTTAGTCAAACGTTTAGATTTTGGGAATGCGTTTTATGAAATTATGCGTCATCACCACTTTATTATAATTATAATCACTGTCTGGCATCGTTGAGTTCTATAAAAGAAACCGTAAAAGTGCTAATTACTCCACAGGGTTTCACTTGCTAATTCCGACTAAGTTCGGTCCTCGTGGAGTGTTTTGAGAAATAAGATTTTTTAAGATTCCTTTTGTTTATTACAAACTTTCTTCCCAAGAGTGATATGGTAGAAAAAAGTGCCTTCAGAAACAGAGATAAAAATATTTCTATGTTCGGAAAAGATTTTGTAATAACATTTAGCGGGTCATCGTTATACTTGCCCGCGTTTTGCAATAAGTATTCCACGTGATATTATGTTGCAAGCTTATTGAAACACTAACTTTTGGCACATTCGACTTTTTGGTTCTAGGGCATGCCGGTTTCCTCACGATGTTTTCCTTCACCGTTTTGAGCACGCACATCATTTCTTCGTGTGGATAAATCCATTGGTGCACGACCGGGTTCAACCACAACCTCCGGATCAGAAGTCGGGGTATCGCCCACTAGGTCAACACGGCTTCATTAAATATCATTAGAAGTCATTAAATCATTAGACTACTCCTACTTGAAGACCTACGCACTGAGTGTCTGAGGATTTCTATCATGTAGAATAAAGTAGTGAGCGTGTGAGTTTTTTGTTGTGTGCAAAGCATAAGACTCTGATTAGATAAAAAAAAGATTTCGTCCAAGGATCATTTCCTGCACGAAGTGGGAATAATAGAAATAATCAGAGCATCGCAGACTCTACTCTGTATGCAAATGATCACCCACAGGCAAGGCCCTGACTAATTCACTGAAAACAACGTTTTTTCGCCAAAGATGAGTATTAAATTTGTACAGAGAAGCCAAAAGAATAACCCTTATTACTGAAAGCTTAAACGGGGTATAAATAAGGTCAGACAGGATTCATACATCATAATATTCATTATAAGAAAAAAAAATACTTGTATATCGAAAGAAACTAAAAACAATTGATAAGAAATAAACTATTAAATATGCGATTTTATTTTTTATTAAAATGCACTAATTAAATGACTACTTGAATGTTGACAGTAAAATTGTACCAAAGTAGCAAACACAGTTGTATACAAAAAATGTGTCTTATCTGTTCAAAACAGCTTTATTCTATTCATCTCCTCGACTTCCAATCTCAAGAGGTGCTCTTTGCAACGGTATTTTCTTGTACCTAGCTTGCAATAATCATGTTATACGTGATTGGATTGCCAGTCAAGATCTTAGATTCAAAAATAAAATCACTAGGTTTTGTTTAAAACATTTTACTGAAATAGAAGTTATTACTATAATTAATGACTGTGGAAACTTACAGATAACTCAATTGACGTGGATAACATAAATTTAATGAGTGATCAAGCTGCTCTATTTATGTTAATTTGTGTTTGGCGACCATTTTCATAATGTTTATTTTAGTCCGTACTTTTACAACATCTACATAAATAAACTCTAACCTCTCATGATAGAAACCTCAAGATCCGTGCGTAGATCTTTGAACATACGAAGAAGGGGTTAGTATATTTTAAAATTGCGACCATGGTTCACAGTTGGTATGGTTAGACGACCTCTATGGTGCAGTGGGCGAAAGTCCGCCTGAGACGCAGAAGGTTGCGGATATTCCCGCCGCGGGACAAATGTTTAAATTATCTGCAAATACTTGTCTCGGGTCTGGATGTTTTCATGTATAGTATGTATGTATTTACAAAAAAAAAGTATCTAAGTAGTATATCAGCCATGTAGTTCCCAAAACACAAGCTCTGCTTACTTTGGGGCTAGATGATGCTGTGTGAAAAATGTCCAGCATTATTTATTTTTTAAGATTTCCTTTTGTTTAAGACTGTGTCTAGTCAAAGGCACGGGCAAACATTACATTTGGAACTTGTCCGCTTTCTGCAAGTAGTTAAATTCCACGTTTGCAAGCCCATTGCCGCTTTACTGATAGGACTTGCCTTTGTTTTTTTTTGGTTCAAGGGCATGCCCGGTTTCATCGGGATGTTTTCCTTTATCGTTTTGAGCACGTGTTAAACACATAAATTGAAAAATCCATATGTGCACGACCGGGCTCAAACCTGCGACGTTAATAAATTAATGAAAATACTTTCTTTATTCTTTATTGTACACACAAATAAACACTTACAAAAGGCAGAATTAAATGACATGTACAAAGGCGAGCTTAACCCTAAACAGAGTTTTCTTCCAGCAAACCTTGATATATACCAGGTAAACATATAAATATATATATATATACATATATACTTTATTGTACACCTTATGATATACATTAAGACAAAGGTACAGTGGGCGGTCTTATCGCTTAAAAACGATCTCTTCCAGTCAACCTTTGGATGCTATGTTGTAGTTTTCCTGAATAAATAACGTTTACTTTAACATCGGGTGCCTTTTCCGTCCCGTCTCATCTGTTCCTGTTTAAAACATTTTAGACAATGACATCCAAATTCTAAGTCCGTTTTGAATACGATGGAAGAGACATTTCTTGAATTTGTGCTGGAATGCAGACGAAATAAAGTTTTTATTCGAATGAATTCGTGAATTCCGCGTAGACGTCTACGGGCGTAGCATTCCGTAGATACCTGTAGACGTGGATGTTTGTTTCAAAACAATACGTGGTACTTCGAAAATTTTGAGAGAGTAACATATCAAAACAGCAATAAATGTAATAGAAATAATTTATTTTAATTTGTTGCTACATCTTTCGCTACACGATTACATTTACGCTAACTTTTAGAACCGCTTGATTTACTACGTACTGACTGTAGCAAGGTCACGGGTTCGATCCCCGACGGGATTATTTCTATGCTTATTTTGACGGAGTTCTTAAAAAATATTTTGTTGTATAAATAACAAGTACTTGCTTACCTAGTTACCTACCTAAGCTAAACAAAGGCTGGTCGCATTAATAAGTGCCTAGTAATATGAGCTTAGTTACTCTGCACCGGTCACATTACAGAGGATCCGGGACGTTTCAGTTTGATGGGGCCCTTAGGGACTATGATGTCTAGGACTTCGTGTAGGTTAATTTTGTTTAAATAAAAGTCATTAATTCTCGATAACACGTCCGCTTTCCTCAATCGTCGAGTTCGAAGTGAGGGAACCGGGCGAGTCGTCTCTCACCATCATTACTTAATAACGTGTACACCACAGGGACCGTTTCCCGTAGACCGACGCACGCTCGCCACCCACACCGTCGTGGTCCCTACTTATACTGACATTTGATAGATTTAATAATAATAAATAGATTTATACACAAATTAAAGTTTCGTATAATGCTTTCTGAGCGCTGTTTCGAAGTTGGTAGTTGTAATAAAAACATTCAATATAGGGTAGAAAAGACTCACCGATATCGCGTATTTTCCGCGATAAAATAATCGAAATATCACCAATTCTAGGTAGAACGGCGAATTTTTTGACGCACTGCTGTAGATAAGATTTCACGAGGGTGCGAGAGGAATAGAGGAATAGTCACTGTATCTCTAACCAAAACTAATTTAATTGACTTAAACACTTATAAATTGATATTTCGCAAACTTTTTTTCCGAGAGCTAACGTTAATTTAGACTCCTGCCTACATTTTAATTATCTGTTGGATAATTATCTGATGGATAACGAGCGGCTCTATTCATCTATTCATTAGTTAATTGCGAGCACTTTATTTTACAAGACGCCGGATATTAATTGGAGACAGTTTGCAAAGCGAATAATGGCTGGCATTTTATGATGGAAATTAAAATTCATAGAAATTACTTAAGATCAGAAGTTTTAATCGTTAATATTAATTTTAAACATCTTTTTGGCGTTTAAGAATATCTATACATATTTATTTACAAAACAACTATAAATCTTTAACAAGTTGGTACTGAGATACCGAAGCGTTCTATTTGTGGCGTTAGAATTACAAATCCGATTGCAATGGTATTTTAAAATCGATATTGTCTTGCTGTGCAAAAAATCTTCCAAATACTTCCTCTATCCTTATCTCTGGAATTCTCCTACCACTCTCTCTCATGTGAATCCAGGAACGCTTTCTCAGCCTTCCCTATCATTATGCCGGTCTCATTCATTGCATAATTACCAAGGTCCAATCCTCGAGCACCCAAAGAGTTGCACCCATGAGATATGCGCCCACTTCTCGGGATGCATCCGACTAACTTGGCCTGCCCATTCCCACATGAGCTTGGCTGTTTTGCTCGTCAGCAATGCCAATAATTATAATTGTATATACATAAATAAAATACCTGGACTGTGTAGTTATATTTAAAAAATACTCTTTTATATGGACAGTATTTTATTTTTATTTGGGTTTAATTGTAATCATCATCATCATCTTCTTGTCCTTATTCCAAATGACGTGGGGTCGGCACAGCATGGTTTCTCCCTCCACTCTCCTCTATCAGCCGTCATCTCACCTTTACACAATCCATCCATCTTTTCATTAGCCTGCCTCTGCTTTTATTTCCATCCACATTCATATTTAACACTCCTCTCGTAATGTGACATTCTTCCCTCCTCATGGCGTGGGTTGGGTTGGTTGTGCTTAATTGTAATATCAGTCTGGCAAAAATATTGAATATACTTTTAACTTTGATTGTTCATTTTAAAAATAGTTAAATTTCAATTCTAGTCCTATATTAAATTGATAAATCTTCCATGATACGTTTGTACGTTGAAATTTAAAATTTTAAATAATTTCTGCTCAAGTGATTTCTACTTATACTATTATGGAGAATGGCAGTTATTATTGATAACAAGTTAACAAATGTATATACGAGTAGGTATATCTTTCGAATGTTTACCGAACAAAAGCAATTTTCAACAAGAAATAACGATGTAAGTACAGTAGATAATTAGACCGTGCGGGTAAACAAGATAAAATAAAATACAAACAAAGAAACATCACAATTATATTAAAACAAAAACGAAAGAAGAAACGAAGAATAAACAAAAGAGGCGGCAAAGTCTCACATTTACAATTCAAGGAGGTTCAAACTTCCCTAATTGATTGTTTCGGGGGTCCCTTAAGCCTGCTTTTAGGCGAAAAATATATATGAAAAGAAAAAGTGTCAAGTGCGAGTAGAATATACATAGTGTTCTAGTGACAGTAGCTACGCATTATGCCTGGAAAATTGCTTGCCCATTGCACAATCTCTATTTTATTTTAACATCGTTATCAATTTTTTTTTTTTTTTTTTTTTCCTGAACTAATAGTCGAATTTAAAAAAATATTTTTGCATTCGATAGCACGATTCTTGAGGATGATTATAGGTTATTTATCATCACGTTACGATTCTATGGAGACGAGCAAAAGAAGTAATAGCGCAGACGGGCAATGCGATGCGGTGATACAGCTAGTATTTATATATTTTTTTTCAGGTAACACGGTACACGTATAAAAATACAGAGTCCATAGGATAAATATCTAAGAAATAATACAGAAATATAAATAATTTAATTATAATACAAAGATTTCACAAGCACATTGTGAATGCATAATGTGTGCGACTGGGTGCAATAACCGACCCCAGATCCTCGTTAACCTTTCACTTAGATCACAGATGTCATAAAATCTCAAGGTCATAGAAATCATCATCATCATCTTGATCTTTAAAACGCCATTCTTTCCGATCCCTTGCAATTCTCATCCACAGATTCCGTCTACGCTGACGGGCGGTCGGCATCTCTTGGCCACCAATCCATTACAGAAATATAATAAATTATTTAAGGTGTGCCAATCTAAAGTTTTTTTTTATATGGATGTTATTTATTATTTTTAAGATCTGCCCTTATAAAGGCCAACATGTTTTTAGTCGGCATTCTGACCACGAAGGAGTTGAAATTGACTCAATGGCGTTAATTGTTTATTGCGAGTTCAAAGCGATTGCTAAGAAGTTGTTCTTGAAATGCTATGGTTGTGTACGGCCATTGAAATGTATAGAGCTCGGGTTTCATTCAGCTCTGCTGAACTCCGAAAGCAACTTTTTCAATCAAGTCGTTCAGCTTTAGAGGACTACAGAATTGGTATTAACTTAATTTAGGAGGCGATGCTGGCCTTATTGGGATATCTGTTCCTTTGGAAATTTACAACAATTTTAATTAACTAAGGGACCGGCCAAATTGACGCGGTGGCGGAGCCGATCAAAGGGAAACTAGTTGTCAAGTAAATAAATAAATAATGCTGGACATATTTCACACCGCATCATCTATCCCCAAAGTAAGCAGAGCTTGTGTTATGGGAACTAAATGACTGATATACTACTTAGATTTATATATATATTGTGATTGTAAAAGTTCGCGTGAATGTATTGTTTGCCACTGCTTCAATTCGCCACCGCGTCAGTTATGGGCCTTAATTGACAGATGTTTTCTTCGTTGGCTAAACATTGACAAAAGCCAGAACGTGTTTTAAAAAAACCTTCAGAACTTATATTTATTACCTGCGACGCAAGAGATCAGGTATGCTCCTCGGATATGACGATCTTCCTCGCCTGAACCGCCTGAGACGCAGAGGGTAGCGGGCTTACCCACCGAATGGTTCTATAATCTGCAAAAACGACCTCTGTAGCGCAGTGGGTGAAGGCCAACCTGAGATGCAGAAGGTTGTATATGCAAATATTTGTCCCGGGTTTGGATGTTTTCTAAGTATAATATGTTTGTATTTTCAATACAATATAAGTAGTATATCAGTCATGTAGTTACCATAACACAAGCTCTGCTTACTTTGGGGATAAAAGATGCCTTGTGAAAAATGACCAGTATCATTATTATATAATTTTGAAGTAAGGGTTTGATTGTTAGTTTTGCTTATTTATTTCTCCAAAACGATAAACCGTTTTCCTACTGTTAGTGAAAAACGTTTTTTTGAAAACGTTTTGTATGACTTAAAGGATGGATCCTAGATAGGTTTTATGGCCATAAAGCTCTAAGAGGCGCTTGCCATCCAAGTCTTTGTAATCGTTTTATATGAGTTCAAAAGATGTTCTTATAGGTAATGTGTTCTTCTGGGTCATGCAAAATGTATGTACGTGCTTAAAACGTTTAAAGCAAACATCGTGAGAAACCGGCATGCCCTTAAAACAGAAATCGAAGGCATGTGCCAACGGTTAGTATACTAATGAGCGGCGACGGACTTGCAACCCGTCACGTGGAATGCTTACTACTTGCGAAAACGAGGGCATATGCCAAATGTTATGTTAGGCCGTGTCTCTAACTACTCCCTGCTTGGTATCCTCAAAACTCTACTCATTGGGTATGTATCTGAGGATTTTCATCGTCGGGAATATAGTCGTGAGCGTGTTTGTTTTTATATATAATGGCATGTATCGGTGTCCAATGTCACTTTAACAACCCATAATAATACTAAATCACTATAATATTATACATTACTTGATAGCTGAGTACATAGTAAACCATTTACGATCTCAGATTAATTAATTTGCTTAATTGTAACGTATGTTGCGCAGAGTAATTGTTTGAATAATACAAAGTATTGAGATATACTAGTAATTTGTTATATCAAAACGGTTTTGTTACAAACGTACAACTAAAAAAAAACACGCTCACGTCTGTACTCTCCATTATGGAGAGTTTATATATATATCTCCAGATATATAGATAGATAGATAAACTATTTATTGTGCATAACACTATTTTACGGTGTCAAAACATATAAACAAAATAAATGCACAGAGAGATCTTCAAGGATACCAAGTAGGGGGTAGTCAGTGGCACGTCTAAACGTTATGTTTGGCACAAGCCGCGTTTTGCAAGTAGTTAGCATTCCACGTGACAGGCTGTAAGCCCATCGCCGCTTATTGGAACACTAAATGATGGCTTATGCCTTAATTTTTTTGTTTCTAGGGCATGCCAGTTTCCACTCGATGTTTTATAGAAATAACAGTCTAAATTATGGCTCATGCCCTTTTTTTTACACGATGATTTGATAACAGTGTAGAAGTTTACCGAGTAGGTTTTGAAAGGAAATAGCGGAAATTATTTCAACGAATTTCAAATCATAACATTATGAGTATGAGCTTTGTACATGAGACAAAGAAAAGTCAATATTAGAACGGGAATAAGGACAGCGCACACGTTGTGTGCTCGACTCATAATTTGCATGGTTAAGCTTCAATGCAGCCCCGACTCGGAAGGCAACGGCAAAGGTATCTCGAGTCTTAGGAGCTGGTGCAAGTTACAGATAAAATACCTAATAATAATTTCTGGTCATTTTTCACACAGCATCATCTAGTCCCAAACTAAGCAGAGCTTGTATTATGGGAACTACAACTGATATAGTACTTATATACTTATTTTTTGGAAATATATACATATTGTATGCCGTGTTGGCCTAGTGGGTGATACCCCGACTTCTGATCCGGAGGTCGTGGGTTCGAACCCGGCCGTGCACCAATGGATTTTTCCACTCGAAAAATGTATGTGCGAATTAACACGTGCTCAAAACGGTGAAGGAAAACATCTTGAGGAAACCGGCATGCCCTAAAACCAAAAATTCGAAGGCATGTGCCAACAGTTAGTGTTCCAATAAGCGGCGATGAGCTTGCAACCTGTCACGTGGAATGCTTACTACTTGCAAAACGCGGGCATGTACCAAATGTAAAGTTTGGACGTGCCTCTGACTACCCCCTTCTAGGTATCCTCAAAGATCTACTCACTGAGTATGTATCTGAGGATGTCCACCATTGGGAAGACAGTCGTGATCGTGTTTGTTTTTGTTTTTACATACATATTATACATAGAAAACATCCAGACCCGAGACCGAGCTATTTTTACTGAAATAGCTTATAAAAGTATGAATGGATGAAAATACTTTATTATATAAAGAAATAAATAAGCCAATTGAAATATCGTCCATGCAGTTTCGTCATGTCTGTCAGTTTATTTGTGTGTTTTTACATTATTTTAAAACCAATTATTTTTGTTATGTTTCTATCAATGATTGATTTTCATCATCATCATCAAAAAATGTTAATGTGGCCGCAAGCATTCCATGTGTAGCGGCTAGTTTGCTAATGATGCGAATCCGCTTTGACTATACTGAAATTTGCTGCTATGCTGTAAAGATGCATCTCTTTTTCTCTAGCCAAATCTAAAGATTCTTGTTTCTTTACGTGTACGATTTCAATAGCACGACAATGCAGTTGTATGATCTTGTTGGAATTAAATCGGCAATGTATTGCACAATTTCATTGATGCAAGAGTATCGCTGTAAATATATCTAAGCTATTGTTTTTAGCAAAATTTCCAGCAAGATGTTATTTTTGTAGCCCGTTAACGAGCCTTTCTATGGAGATATAAAGCGTCTTCGGTCGGGACCCTAAGGTAGCGAGTCTCGTCACGACCTAGACAAATACCACTTTCTGTCAAATCAGTTAATGACATTAGCTGTGGAAATATCACGTGACAGCTGCCAAGTTTTACCTTGATAAATTTGCGTTAGCGTGAAAGGAAAAGTAAGCGTGATGTATTTGTCTAGAAACCCTGAGCAGTTTTTTACGAGTACCTTAAAATGTACTATATAAGTACATTTTAAGTTACTCGTAAAAAACTAAGTAAACTTAAGACGTTCGTAACTTAGGCCCCCGCCTAACACATTCGCAAGGCAAGAATACTTGAAACACAATGCCTTGGCCGCAGCGCCCTCAAAGGATTCAGTCGTCAGAACACTTTTGCACTCACTCTGTAATGTCTGGAAGCCATAAGCATCTAACCACGACTATGCACATATAATTTCATTTTACGCCCTATTTATACCACATCTTCTACTAGTAAATAACGAGTTTTAAGCTGAGTCTATTGCTGTGGTAACCCTAGACTGCTTGAAGTGTTTGTGGTTAGAGGATATTAGATAGTTTGTTACATCGTTTCCCCGATATGGTAAACTCCTTCAGTGCAGTTTCATACAATATTTTTCTATTTATCTTCGAGAAATGATAAATCTTATTAAAAGGATTTGCTATTAGCCGTGCATTGATAAGTGTTAATGCTGATAATAATGTTAGTGAAGGTATATATGGCAAGAGAAATATCAAAGTATAAAAAAAAACAGTGAAATTGAGAGCTTTGAAAAGTATGTGTAAAGAACAGCATATTATGAGAACCTTGTTTATGAAAAAGAGTTAATGAAGAAGTATCGAGAGTTGAGAAAGGTTTGTTGGTTTGGGTATGTAGAAAGGATCGATGAATGAAGATTAATGAAACAAGTATGCAGCGTGAATGATTTAAAAGGGGGGAGAGGGGTTACTTTGACCGAATTGGAGACTTTCTGGAGCTAGACCATGTAGTACCCTAAACCGACGAGTATGAAGAATGTTATGAGGGTGAATGAGACAAAAGATGTGTGTCAAGATCGTAGCAAGTGGAAATCCGTAGACTCTGCCTACCCCTCATAGACGTGTCTGTATGTATGGATTTATCGCTAAACGCCACTAAAAGGGCATATCTGTACACCAAGTTTTACCTCGATACGCTACGAGACAGAAAAATAGTAATATTATAGGGAGGAATTGGGTTCGTGTTACAGACATTAACTAACAGACTCCAATTCTTCAGTTTTTTATTAAAATTATCAACTAAGGAAAATCCAGTATAATTATAGACTAATCGCGTCCATGGTCGCGCAGACATCCGCTTTCGTAGATAGTTAACAACAGATTAAAGGAAAAGGAGTGGCATGACACAATCAGATGATGCGGCCCCTCGATCGCAACTTGCAACAATTAAAAAAAATTACTCTGATCTAACTCTAATTTGTTTTCGTTTTCCTCCTGCAATTGAACAAGCAAACTCCATCACAGGTACGTTTTGTGCAAAGCATTAAACAAAAAGTCCTCCCATCCGGTAAATACCCGTTTTTACCAGACTAAGCCAGACTAGGCGGATATGCTAACTGTTGTACGGGAATTTACAAGCGCTGTATGCAAAGTGAACTTTAGCATGAAGTTATCAAGTGAGTTACGATTTTTTTAAAATATTTTTAAATAATATAAAATGTAAAGTTTTGATACAAAGGTTAATCCGCATTGCATAAATTTACCGCATATTTTCAATCAGTATTCTTAGACATATCCTCGAGATTTACTAGTTTCGATTTAACCACACTTATTTTAGTACACAAATTTGGGTTTGGATTTGGGTTTTGTAGTACACAAAATGTCCTTCACTCGAATTCTCCTAGACAGTTTTCCTTAACTCAATGAAACCATCCAAATGTCAACCGACGTATAACTAGTCCTGATCCGCACTAGGATTCTTTGTATCGTGGGTATCAGGAAATATGAGTACCGTGGTAATGTTTGGAACACTTTAAAACCTTTTAAAGAGGTATTTAAAGGTAAATTTATGTACAGTCGATATCCATCCAACAAGATGAGATTACACCGCCCTAATGGCTCCTTTAAGTAGGGTGAAATTTCACCCCTACTAATATTTTACGGTGAAAGACTTTACCTTGAGCTTAAGATGCATAAAGTCTACTTTTACGATCCTAAGATTTGATCTGGATTAGTGAGGAAGAATTTTCTGTAATAACTCGACCAGGGCCAGAAATTCTGGGGAATTACTTCCTCCCTGTCTTTGACTGTCTTTTATACAGAAATATACTACCCAAGTCGTGTCGAGACACTATAATGCGCGAAAAAATAAATATTTTATTTACCTAATCGTCATCAAAATTTGTACATTATTGACAAAGTTTGTGATACTTATCCAATCTGAAATATTATGTGGTAATGCAGCAATTTTATACCTTCTATCTTCACTTATCTATCTTGTAGAAGCCCACTGTTGGACCAAAGCCCCTCCCAAAGAGTGCCATGAGCATGGACCAACGCTCTTGTTCCACTTCGAAACCCAATTTCCTGCAACCTTTGAGCATCGGGTGGGGGGTGGCTTAAGCACCGACTTATATAATTATATAGCGATATATTAATTTATTTTGACTATATTAACTAATTTATAGATTACTCCATCGTGGGTAAAATCTCAATGCACATAAGTAAAGTCTCTACTAAAACCTATGCGTATCGATTCCCTACTTAAATTTACAAACACTGTTAAATATAAACTTTCCACCTAAACCGGGCAGTGTTGCCCGTTATTGGATACTTATTATTTATTACCCCGTAAATCAGGACACAGTGTTGCCGGAACGAACTAATACATTGTTGATAATAAGCATTTTCGTTTCAGTTTGGATAAATAGCACTAAGCTTGCTTTGTATAAGTTTATTATCAGTAAATTTCATTCTAAACAGGCTAGCTATTTAGCGAACGTACGTTCTGTAAAATCTGTGAAGTAGGAATAAGGAAAAAGCAAGCTACAACAGAGTCAAATATATTGAGATGTCCTTTATATAGTCACATGTGGTCAATATGAAAAGAGGGCTAGGATTTTTTCTTTTTTTTCTGAATGGACTTTAATGTCACTTAATCGGACTATCGACGAGCGCAAAAGGCGCTCAGGCTGTAAAAGTTAGTTTGGGGCAACTATCACAAAGAGATGTATCTATGTGGTGCTCTTTGTGATAGTTGGTTTACATTGGCTTGTGCCGTTGCTAGAGGGGTGGGGGGGGGGGGGGGAACTGGAGAAATACGCTCCGGTACATATCTGTACCGTGAGTAGGCGGAATAAAAATTCAACAGCGCCACTATCGGCGCTGGTTTGACCGTGATGTAATATGTACTTACTTTGCAAGTGACACAATAAGTATTTAGTCCTGTAGTCCGGCAGTAGAGCCATAGATGGCCCTGTGGTCAATATATACACAACAGCCAACAGTAACATCAGAACAACAGTACTCTTACGTAAGCGGGATTTGTGAACATACGAGGGAAAAAAAACGCTTTCAAAACTGTGTTTCGAATTTGGAATAGATTAATATCGTTCTATTCTTAGAATGAGTTCCGAAATGAACTCATTCCGAAATGTTTTTATACGTAACTAGGATTTCAAAATATCCGACCTTTGATTTGGGTATTCGGAATACCCATTTGGAGATCCTACACATATATGTCAAAGTCAAAGTCAATAGGTTTTTATTTATTGTAATCACAAGGATCGTATTGAACGTAAATATTAAATTTCAAAGTGAATTCCCGTAGTTTAATTTTTGTGTCACACTTAAGTATTCGCGAAGTAAGTTTATTTACCTTAAGCAATACATGTTGTAAGTATTTATTTAGGTTTTATATTAAATGCTTAACAAAATGTTAAATAATGTGTATATGAAAACAGTCTTAACACAATTCTAAAACGTAAACCAATTACAAGTTTTATTGTGAACGTCCAAATAAAATTTGCTCGTAAATGGCAGAATAAACTTAGATTAAGCCTCCCAGGCCGTTATGCCGTTACTACGTAATGAACAGAACTAACTTTGTTCCAAATTTTGATGAAGTCCAGTTTAAAGGCAACTACCCACCGCGGCGCCCGCAAAACTTTGATTTACTTTTTAATCTGTTTAATAAAAATTAAAAATTCCTGACGTGTATTCTGTCTATTGTTGCAGTGCCTCTAGATAAATGTGGCGTGTTATAATACATATTTTATTAAAAATCTTTCTTGAAGTCAAACTAAACGATAAAAAAAGGTTTTAGCCATTTTGGAGATATTTTTCTACAGACAAGCTAACATACAAACACGGATAAATAAGGAGCTCTGATATGCTTAATGCATCACAGGTCAATAATAATGTGGCACACGCAGGCTGCGCAATAATGTTTAACAAGCTACTGAGAACATAAAAGACTAGTTGAACGCCCGCGACTTCGTCTACTTTTCCATATAAACTTCATGTTGCTCTCTGAGGTGGTAATTTCGGAAAATCCTTTCTAAGTGAATCCCTACACACCAAAAGATACCATCCAAACGGGTGTGTACCTATATTTTTAGACTCTGCGTTGATTACCAGCCAGTAGGTCAGTCAGTGTGTCATGCAATGATTTTATTTGATTTAAATACGTTTGCGGAGATGGCAATGATTATAAAATGTGAGAAAGAAAATTAACGTAGGTTCAACATTTAAACGTAGAATGCATGACTTCAACGTGCGTCATCAGCGTGCGCCGCGGTCGGTTAGCACCTTAAAGTAAAATTCTAAGCAATGACGTTATTTTTCATTGGCTGTTAGCACTCAATTTGAAACTTCCACAGTAACTGAAATTAGAAGTGAAGGGTGACAAAGTTTTCACATTTTTAAAGCTCGCAGCCCTAAATAATTATCTCGATTAATGTAACATTTAAAATTGTATTCTAGATTTGACTCGCGTTGGGCGTTTAGTATTTTTATTACTACCTACCTAGATAGATAGATAAAAAATATAATGATAAATACATACACACACATACAATATACATTATTATTATATTTTTAACATAAACAAATATATTTAAAAAGTAAGTACTTAGAAATTAATTAGTTTGTGTGTGTAGCAGCATAACAAAAAGGCAATGGCTTAGTGTTTTTTTTGCTTAAAAGAAAAAAAACACTGATTTGCCGCCAAAAACCTACCTAATACTATATTTAATAAATTGTGTATTGTGTGGCCGTCACTAAATCTAAGAAAATTTGATAAGGAAGAGCGAGGTCGTCTGATACAGATGTGATACTTAAAATGGGACCTTAACTCACACCTCTTACAGTACTGATAAAGAAAAAGAAAAATCACATATATTATAAACCACACAAAGTTAAAAAATGCCAATTAAACCACAAACAATTGGTCCCGGCTCCGATTCCCGGCTCTCGGTTTCTCTCATACCTCTTTTTGTCCTGTTTGCTCGCTAGGTTATTTTATTCATTCGTTTTATAAAGTCCGATCAGTAAATTAAACAGTTTTCCGTGCCTCTTAGCTTTGTACAGTCTAGTAATAAAATGTAGATTAAAATGAAAAAATAAATATAAAACACGCTTTTTAAATAAATGATTCCACTATCCACCTCCTTGCTCAATCATCATACCCTCGTTACCAAGGCCAATCTATTGGACTTGTCAAAACAAATCATAAATATTACGCCAAACTCGAGGGGTTTACTAGTGGCCACCGAAGAGTTCCACTATTCACTTCATGGCTCCATCATCAGATCAGCTCCAGGATACCAAATTATAGTATTGTCATTCGAACATATTCATACAATATAAGTTTCATTTCGGTACGACAATTAGAAGTAGATTAGAATTGGCTTCTAAGATTTGATTACATTGTTTGTTTGTTTAAGTGTATGCTACTATATCAGCGTATTAATAAAAATATAAAGGATGATAAAAATAATTTAAACTAGACCGTCTCCAGGCTTCAAACTATGCCCATATCAAGTTTCATCACAAACGGCTTAGCGGTTAAGCCGTGTAACATATAGATACTCGTAGATATTTCCGATATAATATTACTGACTTAATTGTTACAAAATCAATCAATATCATTGTAAATTGTAGCCTATGTGTTATTCTGATGTATAAGCTATATTACTGTAAGGCTTCATCAAAATCTGTTCAGTAGTTTTTGCGTGAAAGAGTAACAAAAATCGACCAATTAAAAAGTAGCCGATGAAAATTAGCTCTTACCATTACGGCAGAGTTCCTAAGAACCGTATGCTCTCGAAAAAAGTAGCCGATGAAAAGTAGCTCTTACCATTAAGGTAGCGTTCTTAAGAACAGCATGTTCTCGACCGTTTTACCGTCAACTTACGTTGTTTGCAACGTAAGAACAAAAAGTTGGACTCCACAAAAAGCTCTTTTATTAACCGGGATAATATATGTACATACAGTATATGTCCATTCTTAATATTGGTAAAGAATTTTTAATATCGGATGAGTAGTTTCGATGATTACCGCATAAATATAAACTTTACCTCTTATAATAGTATAGATAAAATTAAATGATTGGTAGAAGCAGGCTATTCTTGGAAAAATTATAGTATCATTATGGTTATTCCCACTTCAATAAATTATCGTTGGCTTCCATACAATATCCAGTAACATAAAATTTTATGATTAAAGCATCGTTTACTAGACCTCGTGCCGTTAATTTCGAATGATTAAGCTAATGATTAATAAAATACCAGGACCAGGTGATAAATCTGGAAAATGGTGAAATAATATTCATATTGTAAAAAGTGAATTTTCACGTACCGTATTATCGGTGAAGGCATAGACTAAGTTTCGAGTCATTCCGAATCTTCATCAAGGTGATCGTGACAATCTCCTTCTGCGTCGCGTCATGCACTATGAGAATTACCATTTTATAGTATGTATAAATGATCAAATTCACGATAGTTCTTGAAATAAATTAATAATTTCACTTTAATAAAATGAATATAGACATATTAACAGAAAAAATAATGCAACTTTGTACTTAGATAAATATAAAGAAAATAATGTAACAGTTAGTCATTTATATTGAGAAAGAAAAAAAAAATTATGACAAACCCAAGAAGGTTAAAAAAAAAACCACTAAATTTTGATATTCACAAAATGCCTGGATGCATTTTGTGAGTTTTTTTTGTACTGTAAACCTTGCTTCCGTTGCAAGCTTGCATTGGCTGAACAAATAATAATACAGGAATAATCATGTGTATAAAAAAAATAGTATTAATTTTGTATTTTATCAGCTAGAGGACATTTCAATTGCAGTTATGAGGTCCCATGAAAGAACATATATAAACTTGAAAAAATAAAACTTGGACATCATACAAAAATTAAGCTACGCCAAAGAGCTTCGTGTCAGACTGTCGTTCTACAACATGGCGCATAGCGTGACAGAGGACACTAGTTGCGTAATGTACACTATTTTTATTATTCATGTAACTGCTGTCCATGATTGCCTGAAGCCAATAGCTTGGAAGATACTATCATGTCACGCGTGAGATCTATGAGTGATCCCGGAGCCAATTTATCTTTGAAAACCAAGAGTCCAAGGCTGTCAAAGCTTGGTAAAATACTGTTATTCGTAATTTATTTATTTAACTGTTGTTAATGACTGCCTGAAATCACCAACAAAATAAAAAACAAAATCATTACCTGCCAACGAGAAATAGAACGCAGCATGCTAAATATAAAGAAAATACAAAAAATACGACACACAAAAATAAACAAAATAACAAAGGCAACAAATGCTCTTTGCTACGCGCAAAAATTGAAATGGATGTGGGCAGGCCATGTCGCACGACTTCAAGACCAGAGATGGAGCAAGAGGGTGACGTCATGGAAGGGCCCACAAGGCAGACTGCCAAGGAAGACCCCACGCACGTTGGGAAGACGATATAAAGAAGACAGCTGGCCCACACTGGCATCAAATAGCTCAAGACCGAGACCAATGGCTATCTTTGGAGGAGGCCTTGACTTGTGAAGGGGTTCTTGCAGAATAAATACAAATACTACAATATTAAACACAATACATACATACATATGAAGAAAAAATGAAAATATTTTAAGGTTTTTTGTAAGATATAAAAGGCTTTTTATTTTATATTTTATATAATGACTGATTGAAGCCAATAGCTTGAATGATACTATCCTGCCATGGTTGACATCTATGAGGGACCTCGGTGTTCAATATCAACACGAATATTTGTGTGAAATGTATCCGAATTTACGGTCTACTGTCTATGGGTTGCACCAATAGAAATAAACTTAGTCGTAGTTAGAGATAAGAAGAATTCTGCCACAATTTAAAAATTACCATGATATACGTGTGAAAAATAATACATACGTATGCACTAAAGGGTTTTTATGAAATCATGGTTCTACATGAAAGTATTTCAGCTTATATAGTTCACAGAATACCAGCTCTAAATAGTAGCTTACCTATAAGTACTTAGTGTATGTTTTTGGCGCGATATTGAACTAGTAGTTTTCAAACTTTTGCTATCAGTTAACATAATTTTATTTTTTTACGGATCTTTATAGCGTTTACCTTTTTTATTATTTTCCAGACGACATTTTGACTGTGTTGCAACAGTGGGATGACTGGAGTATATGGAGCGTTCTTTGAGAGATAAAGGCATAAGATATAATTACCCTCATTTCATATTCAGATTCATAAAAGTTTATGTTCTCATTACAACAGACTCGAAACGTCGGGAATGTTATTAAAAAGGTAATTGCATTATATATCTTTATAAAACTTATAATTACGATATTGAATTGTTGAGATGGATCAGAAAGGTCTTTTCAGTTCTGTTTATAAACAGGCTAAATACCTATTTGTTTTTTGTTTATGACTGTCCCAACATCCTATTTCTGGATCATGGTGTAAGTCACTTTTGTTTGTTTTTCATACTGTGTAAAAAAAGTGTTTTTAAATTCATTTCCATATTGCTTTTTACCGCTTCAGAATCATCCATTGTCATTGTATCTAAAATGACATCTAAATAACTGAGTAAACAAACTTCATGCCATAAAAATACAAAATGGGAGAGTTTCGGGAACAGGTGTGTTGTCACAGCGCTGTGCAAAGAATATAATTCATGACTACATGTGATGGATGACCAGAGGTGGACTGTGACAAATCACTTCGAATGGATTTTTGGGACAGCCTGTTTGAACTGAATTGAATCTATGAAAATTGAAAAATTGTGTCTGTAATACCGTGAACAGTTTAAAAAAAAACTTAATGTTATAAAACCCATCTGATAAATCCAGAACAGAAAATACTGACTTATTACACAACTTTGCTAGCACCTCTTCCAGTGTTGGAATCAAATGGTAATTTCTTATTAGGACTTTATTTATGTAGCATAATCTGTGGAGTAGAGGATACAATGCATGATGGTAGGATATAATATAGCCTGTGGAGTGCACGAGTAAGAAAGCGGTTTAATAAAAAGTTGTAACAAATATAATAAATGTTTTACTTCCTCTTGTTTTATTTAATGTTATGATGAGACAAAATGCATACGCTCCTACGGTAATACGGACGGTAAGAGGTTACCGTCGCCTATGAACATCTACAACACCTGGAGCATTGCTGTTGCCTGAAGGCATTTTTTCTTTTTTTTCTTTTGCTAAAAACTATATCTTGTTTTATTCGTACAAAATTCTGCTCGCCACGTGGAAACCTAAAAACATTGTAACCATATCTGATACATATTTCTTGCTTAACATTATTAAGGTGTGAAACGAATTGGCTGAAATACAACCTTAATTGACTTAGAAGTATTACAGCTCCTTATGAAAGAGCTCGTCTGGGAAGAATACCTATTTTTGCCGCCAAGCATTGCTGTGTTCCGGTTAAAAGGTATAAGTACCGGTAAAATTACAGTGATATGAGACTTTTTCACTCGTTATGTCTTAGGGTCGGCAAAGCGCGAGCGATACCTTTGGAGTTTCAAGCGTCCATAGGTCTAACCGATTACCAATAGATGGGTTTTATTAATGCTTGCCACTTTAGCAGTTTAAAAAAACCGCTATACACAAAGCGCTAAAAAAAACCATTTCAAAATCGTAAATTCATATTAGCTCAGAACTTCACACTTCAAATAAGAAAGTACCCTTACGGTATATTTAAATCGTTTTCCGGTGCGTTCAGGGAATCCAATAAACTCTGTTCATAAAGGAACTTTGTGCTTTAATATAAAATAAGCGAGGAAGCAAATATTGTGCTGCATTTTGCGGGTTTAGATTCGAAAC
The DNA here is from genome assembly GCA_961405105.1 of Perizoma affinitatum. Classification (NCBI taxonomy): domain Eukaryota; kingdom Metazoa; phylum Arthropoda; class Insecta; order Lepidoptera; family Geometridae; genus Perizoma; species Perizoma affinitatum. The sequence continues at coordinate 2,206,576 of OY560199.1, read as the reverse complement.
AGCGGTTTCTTTGAGCCTGAAAATATTCAGGTTCAGAATTGAATAAAACTTAATAAAATAAAAATGAAATTGACAAGTGATAACTTGTCAAATTCATTCAAAACTATTGTGTAAGCTATTGTTTCTATTATTTATGAGTGACTAGCTTTGCCCGCGTGGTGAAAAGTAGTTTGTAAGAAATAATAAATAAAAATAAATAAATAATAAATAATTCTGGACATTTTCACACAGCATCATCTAGCCCCAAATTAAGCAGAGCTTGTGTCATGGGAACTACATGACTGATATACTACTTATATACTTTTTTTTTTTTTTTTGTAAATACATACATATTATATTATACATAGAAAACACCCAGACCCGAGACAAACATTTCAAACATTTTTCCCGCAGCGGGAATCGAACCCGCAACCTTCTGCGTCTCAGGCGGGCTGTTAATGTTTTAACTAGATATAATATAGCCTATGTCCACCCTGAAAGTCCATTCTAAATATTGGTTACAGAATTTATGAAATCTGACGAGTAGTTTCGGAGATTACCCCTTCTATTTATATAGATTGATAAGGCAGATACATGTTATCAGTCAAATACACAAAGAACATAGAATAGAATAGAATAGAATAGAAAATACTTTATTGCACACCAAAAAACACATCAGCTTAATAACTAAAAAAAAAAACTTTGATAATGTACAATGGGCGGTCTTATCGCTAAATAGCGATCTCTACCAGACAACCTTTGGATGGAACGGACTGTACTAAAGTTAACAAGGGGTTTTATTGGTGTACTTACATACTATGAATATACTATAATATGTGCAATATACAATTTATTACACAATATAACTACATAGCTACAACAACTATTGTATGATCTAAAACATAGATAGACTAGAAGCAGGCAAAAGCTAATGACTCGAGGACAAGTAGTGTTCCTTGACCAAAGATTTAAAAATAGGTAGTGATTTACTACACAACATACTACATACATACTTAAAGTTACGTTTATAGAACTTCCCTGTCACGGTGGGGACGCAATATGTACGTAGTACCTGGATCCTAGCTGTTATTGTGTGTCTTTTCTTTCTTGATTTAATTTTTTTTTCTGGAAGTGTAGACAGATACCACGGAATTCCACTTGCTGCGATCCTGGCAGATCTCTTTCGCGTCATACATTCTTATCACTTTCTTCTTACAAGCTCGTCGGTTTAAGGTTTTGACTTAAATCTCACAAATGATTTGAAAAAACGATTTTTTATCTTAAACGTATAACCGGGTAAACATAAGACCAGAAGGCATTTAAATTTAAATGTGTCACAAAAAAATCGAATATAATCGGCCATGCGTTGACCAATTCCGTCATGAATCAACTGACGCTGAGCCCAGTTTATAGCATTCATTCCAATCAACCCATTACCGATTAAAGTTAAAGGTGCAGGTTTTAGTCCGCTGACTCAAATTTTTGGGACATATTCAAACATAACGTAATCCACAAGTGATTCACTTAAAAAATAAAAAAAACTAGAGAGAGAACTATCAAAACTTACATTTCACAGCACCCCGATTTAAAAGTTCTTGTTTAAAGTTGTCGACTTCTTGATTATGGCTTGTGTGACCATTTAAAGTTAATTGCAGAAGATTACTCTGATTACTTTTTGACGAGTGTATGGCATGACACTAATGAGACCATCCAACTAGGGTCATTACAACTTGATACTTTCGTATACGTGAGGGAAATTGGTCTGAATTCTTAGGGTATCATTATACCCGAGCAGAATTTTTCGAGGGAAAAATCGTTAGGTATTGTTTTGCATATAAGCTGAGATTATTATCCCCGTATATTTTATTTGTAAAACCGGAGGTTCAATGCCTCAAAATCAAATGTTTGTAAAATCTGCAAATATTTGTCTCGAGTCTGGGTATTTTCTATGTATGTATTTACAAAAACATGTACATAAGTAGTTTATCAGTCATGTAGTTCCCATAATACAAGCATAGCCTGTATTATGGGGATAGATGATTATGTGTGAAACTGTCCAGCATTATTAATTTATTCATTATTTAAAAGTATTTAATATAGTCATATCTTTGTCTAAGATCTGAGAAAAAAAAGTGAGAAAGAATGTTATTCTGTGGTTTAAATCACATGTGAGATGGATATTAGGTTAAATTACTTGATGATCAGTAAAAAATACAGATGAAACAGCTATCTATGGACCATTGCAAACGAACTATAGATAGCTCAACTGATCCAGATCACTACCAGACGGAAGCTCTCCCAAAATACTGGCTGCATTGCCACGCTGAATGGCAATACTAATGCGTTGAGTCAGATAACAGCCAGCTCTCTGGTCACGCGTCGCTTCGACCAGTCGCCCCGAAATCGGAAACGTGAAGGGCCCCTTGATTATGAAAGGCAAAAATACTGTAGATGTGGACAAATTGTTGAATCACATGATCATAAATTTATTCTGTACGTTACGCCACAGAATAACAACACGCACGCGAAATTGATAAATTGAGGAGGTTCTCAATGCGGCTATATTTATTTTATTATTGTGTGTTTGTTACTTGAAATCTTCGTAAATTTTTGACCAATTTGATGATTATTTTGAATGATCTAGATAAATGATAATTAATACCATTTATACAGTATATACCTACGTATTAAGCTTCATATGAATATGGACAAAGCTTTCGTTTTGCTAATTTTACCTGAAACGGAACTAACATGGCTTGTTTTAAAGACTTTTCCATACAAATTTCACCATTTATCCCAGTTTTCCAGGAACCCGTATATGCGTTTGCCAGGCAAGAGAGTTTTGTATATTCGTGTATTATTTTCTTTTATCTCCGAAAACGCACATTCAATTGAAATGCGGGTTAAAAAAAAACTGTGACTTCAAGAATGGTTATATGGCCACTGGACACTGCAATGATGGAAAATACGTCAGCGGTTTTAAAATGTAAAAATAACTTATGCCAGATAACAGTTTTTTAATAAAAAAAGGTTTTTAATTTCAACTAGGTACAATTACAGCTTTGCAGAGCTTAGCAAAACATTTATTCAGCTGTGTACGAAACCTCTTTGAACAATTTATTAGTACAACATACGTTACTGATCAAACTCCTTGATTAAAAGCGTTAGTCAAATTAATTGTACTCAAGAAACCTCTAAATGCTGTAATTATGGACGTGAATAATTACAGTGCAGACACCTCATAACTGCGTCATTTAAGCGAGTCGAATTGCCGAAATAGTTTAGAGCCGCTATTATATATATATGTAGTTTCTTGGAGAAGTAATTTGTCTGTAGAAATGAGAATGAACTTCGTCATCTTCCTCACTCGTATTATTTCAAAAACGTAAACGCTGAAATTAATCATGATTATGGCATAACATGGTACACGACTAACTAGTTCTAGGCAAGATTTTCATTATTTTAAATGACACTAAAATAAGTTTGACGGATTTCCAATGATGACTTCAGTAGATATAAGGAAATTTCAGGACCCTGACACATACGTCTCGGACAGGTTCAAGCCTGGTAGTTATATTAAAAAAATAGTAGTTTTCTTTAACCTATTTTACAAAACCAAGACGTGTACTGTAAAGTTCCTACAGTGAATTAATGAGTCTGAATGAGTCTAAGATATCACCCTAACTTTTCCGTAAAAACGCAATTGGTACCAAATTCTCCCTGATCCCCTAATCTTCCCAGGGAAAAACTCTTCGGAAACTGTCGTAATCTCTTAAACCGTACAAATAGCACTCTCGCAATTAAAATAAATTCGCGCGTGTGCTAATCCCGACAGCTTGTTTATTCACATGCTGTTATTTTCGGCTTGTTCCGGGGATTAGTGTGAGCCACACTAATTGGACGGGATCTGTGAAAGCGTTATGCTTGCTAACTCCACTTGTACTTATGTCTAGGGTTTGGCTTCGTAATGTTGGTGACAATTATGTTCCGGATAAAAACATACCTGGGAAAGCTAATTTAGGTCGGAGTATTACGCAAATTAAGTTAGGAGTGAGTCAGCTAAAAACATAGTGTTTCTTTTGTTTTGAAACCGGTGGTAGGGGTATCTTTTGCAATAAAAAAGTGAGAATGAAGGTATATAGATTCGTCTGCTACTGATAATATCTCGCAAAGACTTTAGTACCTTCAATGATCATGGTACATGCAACTGTGCCGAAATATAGGGAACCATTCTAACATCAATTAATATTTACCATGTTAGAAAATATCATAACAAAGACAGGCGACTAAAAAAACCAGGGGCATGATTAAGAAGAATTTATTAAACATTTTGATACTTATTGTTTTTAAAAGGATAATTAAAAAGAATAACCAGCTTTCTTTCCTGGCTTGGTCGCAGAGGAACAGGCTGTAGGTAAAATTTACGATTCAAATTGGTCCTTTACATTTGATAAATTAATTTTGACTTTTATTTTTGACTTTGATTAATGTGAACAGGAAACCGAAGAGGAAGAAGGCACGAAGGTCAGACATGAGATAGATAGGTTGACTCGTAGATCAGATTGGGAACCTTTAAATAACAAGGAAAGGCATACGTTCAATTGAATAAGGAAAGTTCTCGAACAATCCGGAAGACTCGATGGAACTCAAAGGTTACGGGAAGTCGGCGGATGAAAGTGGCTCAAGAAGGTATTTTTCATAGAGACTGTATTTTTCAACCCGTAATATGTATCAAGCCAATTTGATTACATACTTTATAAAGACAGATATAAACAAATTAAGCTCAAAGGGGTACGTTAATAAATGCAACTTACTTTGTTTGTTATAATTAAAATATTAGTTATTATCTGCCTGTATTTTGATTTTTATTAGATGTGCGTTGGTACGGAACCCTTTGTGCACGAGTCTGGCTCACACTTGCTCGGATAATATTTATTAAACATACAGAGTACAAAATGATGCTACGTTGTCTAAAACTGCAGCAGCGTTGTTTGTAGTAAAGATAAATTGTTTCGACTTGCGTACTTAATATGCCCAGCGTTTTCCCCAACAAAGGCACGGCTATATCATCGTTTATCCGAACGATTACAAATTTATTGCTTGAGATTCGCAATGAATATTCAAGACAAAACGAACACCTGTACGGGTATATAAGACCTCAGTCACACCAAATGCGCTGCGGCTGCGGTGCGTTTATAGATATCACTGGTCCATTGTTGCGTGTTATGAAATGTTTTATTTTTTATTTGCGGCAAAATAGTTGTCTGACGCTTACTAGATGGTCCTCTCTATATTTATCTTCGATTTAGATATATAAAATTGTTGCTTGACTCACTGACTGACTTTGTGTCTGACTGTAAAAGTACTAGTCAAAAGACAAGATTCAACGTGTCTTAACTCATACCGATATGTATTTTAATGGAATTACATTATCATTCTGACCTCTATGCGTTTTTACATGCGGGACGGTGCGATTTGATGACTATTCGTGTACAATTTCCATTGTGATACGGTCAGACCGCAACCGCAACCGAGCCGCATACGGTGTAAAAGAGCTTTTAACTTTACAACGCAACGTTTATTCGCACGTTTACGACCAGTCTCGGATGTTTAGAGCATTTTTTACGATCGTCCGAAATTACTGAATGAAAAACGACCCGAGTTTCGAGCGGACCGAGTTAGGGCTTCGAGCTTTTTGGTGCTGTTTTGCTGGCTGGGAAATAAAAAGTATGTTTTTGATCGGAGCAATCACACGTTTAGTACTTTTTGTGTTTTAAGTACGTAATAAAATAGAAGTTATTTTTTTTGTTGGCATGGATTGTGCAGAGTTCGGGAACTGATTTTTACAGATTGTGTATGTATCCACTTACGATCATATACATATACTTATTCCTGATACCCTGTATCGTGGGTATCAGAACTATGAGTGGTACAGTGCTACCACCCACCCAGACGCGAACAAATATCTAAAGAATATGCAAACATTTGTCCCACTGCGGGAATCGAATGTGCGTCTACCTTTGCGTCGCAGCCGGCTTATCGGGCGCAATATAGCAAATCAATATAATCAAATGAACTGTTCCGTTGTTGATAAACTGTTTTAAAGATTGTAATATATATAAAAAGTTACTATTTAATACTCTAAAATATACATTATAATAATAAAACTCAAATAAATAAGCAGATCTGTCGTTTCCGTTGCAAACTGACACACATACCTACATTATGCTTGTTAGGACGGAAAACAGTCGAGTCCTGACCTCGGTGCATAATAGACGTGAAGCCAGGTAGCCGATATTATTGTTTACATGGTACAAGTCAATAATTATCGTTTTGATATAAAACAGTAATAGGTACTTACTGGTAAAGTGTACGAAACATTTTTTAAGGGTCGTAAAAATAGAGTTAAGTTTGGTTAAACATATCCATCCACGGGATAGTATCTCAAAATTACGATAGAGGTAACGCCGCGGGGAACGATCTTTTTTAAAGCGACGGTCGTACAGAAAGTGGATGAGAATTCATCTACCCTATATTTTAAATGAGCAAAGATCGAACAGGGGATCTTCCAGTGATAACAAAAATGAGAGGTGTCACGGGACACCCGGATGGAACGAAGTTCCTTTCGATTAATTAGTGAAGGAATTGTAATATTTTTTTATTTATAGCAAGCCAACTTAAAAAAAAAAAAAAAAAAATGAAAATATCTGGCTTTGCTCTATAAGAGAGAGAGAGACAGACAAAGAAACATGCGCACGCCGCACAGCTTACAATAGCTTACTATAGCAAAAAGTGTCGTTACAACTTTTCGTGAGAATTTTTTCCGTCTAGCCCCCTTTCACAACGCGCGATAAAGAACTTCGTTCCAAAAACAAATCGTTATCGCTCATAACTTGTGTCAGCACAGTGGGTCATTATAACAATGCTGGATCGGCAACATTAAGTTGGGAGTCGCAGTAAATTCTCGCTGATTGTTTCATGTATTTTACCTCCGCTATTAGTAACGAAACGGCTCTGTAAAATGATCTTAGTGCTTTGATTGCGATATCGTAATATATGGCTGTGGCTGGTTTATGAATGTGTTGATGGCTGAGTAAAATTAAAGAAAATAAACAATATAAACTAGGTAAATAAAATAAAGTAATAATACATATTAATAAAAGTAAACGCGATAAATACCCGTATAAAACTTATAGTCAAGTCAAAGTAAATTTTAGTTTAATTTCAAAACTTGTTTTCCATCGTTAGCAGCTCACCCCAGTGACTTGTGGTGTATCTATCTAAGAACTATTCTTGAACAACGTTTGACGAACTCGGACCATCCCTTATAGATTGCAAAATACCGCATTCAATTGGAAAGGCCGTTTCGGAGATAAATGGTAACATACAGACAAGTAACCTCCTACGTCAAAATGAATTATACGAGCTACGAGCTAAATATTATTATTCAGGGTTAGTCAACATAGAAGCAAACAACTTCAATCGTCGATCGATGTTGACGTTGACTTATCAAAGCATTGCTAATAGACTTAACGGCTTGATGAAAAAAACACGCTCACTACTGTAATCTCTATAATCAACATCTTCAGATCACTCAGTATGCAGATCTGTGAGTATTCAATGTGGGTTAGTTAGCTAGGTACGTGTTTGCATAGTGGTAATCATCCCACGTGATAGGATACAAGCCCATCGCCGGTTATTGGAACACTAATCCGATCACATGCCTTCGAAGTTTTGGTTGTCTTAAAGTTTGGGTAGAAAGGTGAAAGCCTCACCATGAGTTCCTTCCGTTTCTTCCGACCGACCCACGACCTTCAGATTGTAAGTCGGGGTATACCCCACTAGGAAGACGTGGCTCTTTCGTGTTCCAATTACCGTATACTCGGATAAAATATTAAATGTCATCAAGTGAAAATATGTCATGAGATATTTCCAATAATAATTCCAGTCCAGCAGTAATTCAATAGATATTCTATTGGTTTTTGATGATCAAATAATCCCAAAATGTAAATAATTGTAAATCTAAAAGTCAAAAGGTTTAAATAGCCAGTTTCCAGCGTATTTTTACCGGAAACGTAAAAAGCGCTGTGGACGCGATCGATTAATCTCTGAAAAAGAGAATTAGGGAGTAGTTAGGTTAAACTATCGGAAAGCTACGAACAATAAAAATAAAACGGGAACTAGAATAGAATTGGGATAATTGGAAGTGGATTTTTTCATGGCAATACCTTTTTATTTTTATCAGTGTTTATGTTTTGAGAGCACTAGTGGTGAAGTGGGTAGTGTTCTTTAGATGCGATCCGAGGGTCGTGAGATCGAATTCCACTATGAACCCATAATTTATCCACACGAAAAACAATTGTTTTTGTACCGTTTTTAAAAAAAAACCATAATGAGACATGATGACAGTGACATGTTCATAAATGGAACGAATGCGCCACCGCTCACTTATTTCAGCGCCACCTTATCTCATTTATCTGATTAATAAAGAACTTCCGCCTGGTAGTGATCTGGATCAGTTGAGCTATCTATAGATCGTTTGCAACGGTCTTTAGATAGCTAGCTGTTTCATCTGTATTTTTTGTATATACCTACTTGTACATAGTTGTATGAATAAATGTTTATAAAGAACTGTTAATATGATTATGAAGGAGAATCGTTTCACTTTTTATTTCTACATTTGGTGGTCTTTTTCCTCGGATCCAAATCATTTGGCACAGTGAGCAAATCTCCAAATAATTCTTCTCATGCGAATAATACAAGCCTATAAAAGTTAGTGGTTATTCGCTTATGTGTTATTTTTTAATATACCACTTACATACTTATTGTTTTCAGTAATATTTTTTAGTTCTTATGTATACATCATTTATAAGTGGTGGATGAATAAATGAATATCTATCTATCTATCTATACCAAAAATCATGTCATGTACTGAATGCTGAAACATTCAGAAATCCAGATCGCGTAACCTTAGGTATACGTCAGAAATCATAATTCATCATCATCAACATGCCTCTTTTTTATCTCTCTCTTGTCTACGATAATACTATGAAGTTTATAGACTTTATAGACAAATAGCTTCTGCCCACGGCTTCGCCCGCGTTGTACCCGGATAAAAAGTAGCCTATGTGTTATTCTAATGTATAAGCTATATTACTGTAAAGTTTCGTCAAAATCCGTTCATTAGTTTTTGCGTGAAAGAGTAACAAACATCCATCCTCACAAACTTTCGCATTTATAATATTAGTAGGATGTCAATTAATAACCAGCAGGGCTGATGATTGGTTGGTAAAAACAGTGGGGATCACACAGCTTCATCGGTTTCGATACAAGAATTCTCGAATCGTAAATCTTCTTTGGTTCCAAGATCTGTGTTCGGAAATAATCACAATTTCTTCCTTCTCAACCAACTACCTACTTTACTGTGAAAGTTACAAATTCAATATCGACTGTAAAAATCGGTATTGTATGATCCGTTTTGTAAGTTCCCAAGTCGCAAGTCAAACGAACGGGCGTAATTAACTTTCTCAATTGTACAGAAGTTTTTATTAGATTTTTTGCTGGAAGTTTTCTTCGTTGTGTTGAATGGTTTTATGTTTTTTCGGACTTTGTGGTAATTACTAGCATTAGATGAATATTTTTGGCCGAAGGCCGAAGGGTCGATGACATGTTTAAGGTTACGGGAAGGCTATGGATAAGGTAGGTTTTTCGTCATGTCACTCTTTCCTGCAGTGAAATATTACAGTCTGTTGATGGTTCAAATAAAATATTGGATTAGTGCGAGTCTCGCGCATCGAGGCTTCCGTACAAGCTTGTATCTTCACCAAAATAATTAACTTACGAAAAGACGGATTGAAAGACAAACTTAACAATCTTGTTCTCACAATTAGATATACGTAAATTCTCGTCAATTCTCTAACTGCAAATGTTGGTATGTAATCACAAAGAGATGTTTTCGGACTTTTTTCTTTACTTGTGCTATGAGACTGCTTTTTGCAAAAATTTCACGGGTAGTACTATATAGGTTTTGATTTATTTGCGAGTATCAAATTATGTCACATGACATGACTCTTCGTATACAAGCATAGAGCTCCTACCAAGTTTAATAGGCTTTTTATCTAAGACGTAAGGACGAGACTTTTTACCTAAGACGTACCTGTACATGTGCTTACCATAGAATGTTGTTTGTCTTTTACAATTTACTTCCGGATCTACTCTTTCTATTTTTTTAAAGGATTATTGAGTTCAAGCATATCTAATATAAGGTTTATCATAAGTCACAAGGATGCACTTCTATGGTGGAAATACGGAGGTTAGAATTTTGAAATCTTTATCTGTTTCTGTCAAGGTATTTATTTTACTATATCAAAATATTCATAATGAATGGTGGTCAAATATTAAGTAAATCAGTTCACCCGCCATTAAACAATAAACGTTGTATGTAAATTAATGAAAGATTAATAAAAAAAATATCTCCCTCAAATCAACTCCGATTTTTAAATCTCATTAGAAAACAGCTCAAATCATTCAAGAGTTATTCTTTTGAAAAGGAATGTCGGGAAAACTGTAAAATTGGAAGAAAAATGAAAAATTGAATAACGCTCCATTCAGACAGGCTACAATGGAATCTTGACTTTGCTTTTGCATTGTCAAGTCTTTATGAATGGATAGTATTATACTTCTAAATACAACAGTGTTAGTTTTTTACGGTCATTAAAATAATAATAATAATAATTTATTTCAGATATAACTCCATTATTGTTTGTAGCGATTTAGACTTAAATGTTAGTAATAAATAATTCATATCATAATTTAAATCTCCAGTCAATCACCAAGCATTCTGAATTATTTATAATAACTATGTACAAGTTGGTATATACAAAAAATACAGATGAAACAGCTAGCTATCTAAAGACCGTTGCAAACGATCTATAGATACCTCAACTGATCCAGATCACTATACTTAGAATAATAAATATATATGTATTTTTTATTATTATTAATGACCAGTCACTGCTGGACATAGGGACGGTTGTCGAGCCGTTGGGGTAAACGAGTTCTTGAGTGGAGACCGCGTCTTGGCAAACGTATTGTGGAGCGCCCCCCTGCTAGGTGGAGCGATGACTTAAGAATGGCGGCGCGCAGAAAGTGGATGAACACCGAGCTCAGTGGCGCTTATTGGGAGAGGCAGCAGTGGACTGATGTGGATCATGATGATGATGATGATAAATAAATAATGCTAAACATTTTTCACACAGCATCATCTAGCCCCAAACTAAGCAGAGCTTGTATTATGGGAACTACATGACTGATATACTACTTATGTATCAGTCATTTAGATGGCGTGAAAGCCGTCCGTGTGTGCCTCCGCGAACATATCTGATGTGCTGTAGAAGTGTGACAGCCCCAACAGCATCCTGGACGCATTTTTATACTGGACGCGAAGGGACGCAGTCTGAGTATCTTGCACATAAAACTTTATAATATATACATTCCGATATCATATTATTATTTATGATTTGAAATTATAAGTTACATTTAAAGGAAATAAGGTGTAAATGACACCTTTAAAAAAAAACAAACACGCTCACGACTGTCTTCCAAATGGTGGACATCCTCAGATATATACTCAGTGAGTAGATCTTTGAGGATACCAAGTAGAGGGTAGTCAGAGGCACGTCCAAACATTACATTTGGTACATGCACGCGTTTTGCAATTAACAAGGGACAGATAGAACTTTTTCAATTTAATCAAAGTTCGATCTGTCCCCTTTTTTGCAACAGGATGACAGATCGAAGTTTTTTTCCCATCTGTCACCCTAGGGGGACAGAGCAGGGTGACAGATGGGAATAATCCGAGTAAAGTTGATGCAGGTTTAAAAAGATTGGCAGTACAAGGTAATATTGATACATTTGGTGAACTTTGCGAACCACTTTATCGTGTCTTTTTTTTATTATATTCTCGACGATAGCTACGTATATTATTCCTGTAATCACGGCAGTTGGATTACAATCGAAACGTCGGAAAAATAATAAAAAAGGGTAAAGCGTAAAAATATCCGTAAAAAACTTATAATTATGTTAACAGATGGCGAAAGTTTGAAAAATACTACAGCGGAGTGTCTGGCAACAAAGTAATGATTATTTATTTTAAATATTTTTCTCAGTAAATATAGACGACAGTATAATAAAAGTTAGTAATTGGAGAAGTTGACGACGTCAAGGGCGTGGCGAAGTAGAAGACTGAGACGCCAGAGGTGCAGGTACGATTCCCGCTGTGGGACAAATGTTTGCATGTCCTGCAGATATTTGCTCCCGCTTTGGGTGGTGTGGTACCATGGTTCTGATAGTTCCTGACTCTTATGATACAGGAAGTCCTAGTGTGGGTTTAGCACTATGTATGCGACCGTTGGATGTTAACTTAGTAATTTGTTAAATTTATATGTGGAGAATGTCACCATTACAAACATTCTATCTTGTTGAACAGGTTTTAATTAAAATTTAATTCGTAACTTAAATCATTTTGTACATTTATTTTACGAAGCAAATAATATAATTTTGTACTTTTTATAAAACAGTGCCAAAACAAAAAAAAACAATTTGTTGCCAAGTCACGAATAAAAATTAGACTTTCACAAAATTCTGTCTAGACTCTGAAGTTTCAATTTTCGTTCACGACAAGAATAGCTGGTATTAAAATGCGATTCTCGTGGCAAATTCAATTACAGTGCCGAATTCAGATTTGTATTCTAATACAAAACAATATTTCACACTCACGTCACGAACTTCGTAATAACTTTTTATCGCGAACTCTAAAATTAAGTTTCGACAGAACTTAGACAGTACTTAGTCAAAGCTATGACAAACTATTGTTTAAGCTATGACAAACTATTGTTTCAATAACAATTGTTTGTCATAGCTTTGACTAAGTACTACATAAAAATATTTAATTTATGATTCAAAGGTCAGTTTTTTTGCTGTTCATGACTTCATCTGCGGCGGGGTCACACTTAGTCATTTACCTTTGAAAGTTTGATTAAATTCCATGTAGTAAATAAATCATTTATGCTGGTCATTTTTACACAGCCCCAAATTAAGCAGGGCTTGTATTATGGGAACTACATGGCTGCTAAACAACTAATATACATAGAAAATATCCAGACAAGAGACAAATATTTTCAAATCATACCGTGGCGGGAATCGAATCCGCAAGCGTCTGCGTCTCAGTTATAAGTATAAGATTCAAAAATATTATACAGGTAGATACAAAGATATTATACGTGCTTGCCGCACTTATCTTGCGAACTGACCAATGAAAATCTGGTGGACCTTCACTTTCCAAGTTTTATAACAGAGTTTTTTTTTGTGTTTAAAAAAAAATACAAAAAAGTCGTGTCCAAATAAGCTATGGCAGGGTCCCGAAGTTGCCTTATAACTACCAAAGTTATCGTTGGAAATTGGTTGAGTACGTAGTTTCTATTTTTTTTGATAAAATGTTCGATAGAGACAACATTTTAGCTACTTTGAATTATTCTTTATTTTATTTTCTTTACTTTATATTGTCGGGTCGAAAACTTCAAATCAAACATTGTTGAGGAAGCCTTAAAGTGATTTTAGAAACCTACGCAATGATACCTTACACGAAAGAGAGCAATGAAAACAAAATTTAGTCCCACACTTTACTTTTACTAGGTGTGCGTAAAAGTTTGTCTCTAATGATATTTTGAGATTTTCGAAAACACGTATTTATATTAAATTGTATATCTATTAGCTTTAAACTGTGCAAGAAATCGAGGCGCAACACGCGTACATGTCGAAAATATAAGGGTTCCGTGCCATTTGGCTATGGAACCCTAACAAGTTTAAAACTATCGTTGAAACCAGGTGTGCCGAGCAGACATTCCAAAACAAAGTCGAATGGAATATAAAATGCAAAAGCGATGAGTTACTGGCATCGGATTGCAAAGTTTTTATAACCAGTAACAATATACGAGTTGTTTTCTGGGTTTACACTTTGTTTCAGTAATTGCAAGCACGTACATAAGACATGAAATATACTGTTATATCTTACAGAATAGTATCTGAGGGATTTCTGTAAGATAAGATACATTCAACTTTATAAGTTTTAGTGATTTATTAATCACGGGTTATTAATCACTGATTGTATGAATGTTATTGAATTTGATTGTTTTGTAAGCAGTATAATTTTAAGCTACTGTATTATTTTGTTCCACGAATTTGTGTGATCGAACTCACGTTGCAGCGACCCCACAGGGCTCATGTTCCTACCTGCCTATTATACATTGAATAGTAGTACACCTATAACACCTATACAAACTATGGAAATAAATTAAGCAATTAATAACGAAATTAAGTGATTGACAGTGATGGCAAGGGTATAAAGACGTGTAAGTTTCATCAACATCATCATGAACAACAACCTGTAGAAGTCCACAGCTAGACAAGGACCTCGCTAAAAGAGTGCCATGACGAACGATCTTTATACCATCTGTCATCGGGTGGGGGGACTTCCCACATAGCATCGCCTTTGACAACCACTCCCCCATACAAAGCCAAACTCAAAGATTTTAGACTCTAATAACAAGCTAATGAGTTGTAAAAGATTATATACGAGTATACTCGTTTAATAAAAGGTTCAGTTATGTCGCCGTTATGGGCAAGTTGGCGGTACCTGGACTTCCGGAGGTCGTGGGTTTGAACCCGATCGTACACCAATGGATGTTTTCGTTACTATCATACGTATTATTTTTTATAAGGAACTAAAATATTTTTTAACAATTGTTTAGTTAAACAGTGTTTTGTATTCAACAGTTGATTATTATTGTGATAAATATTAGTTTTAAGTTAATCGTCTTTTGGAAATCTTTATAAGTTAGCCTTCAGTTCACCAATAAAATAAACGGACGTTTAAGTCTAACCATTGAAACATGAGTCAAAATGGTTTGACTTAGATCTAACTATCCGTTATTGTGTTGGTGAACTCGCCCTAAGACCCCTAGTGTGAGACTGACCTCAGCAAACATATGTATAGCACAATGGTAATAGTGCTTTACAACGTTTCCGAGGTCGAGGATAAAGCAAAGAATCATTGTAGGAGAGCTCACCCCACCACCTTGTGAGGTTGATAGCTAGGAAAAAATACATATGTTTTTGTTTAATATATAAGGTAAGATAATAAATATGTAAACCATGCAACGTATCATTATTAAAACACAATTTATTTGTACAAAATATAATTTTATTCATCAACATTCCCAATGCTTGAATTAAGCTAACAAACTTAATTCAAAACGACTATATTATAATCTAAAATTACGTAATTAGCTACTTTAGCGGTCAACAGATAACTGAATTGTGCACAAAATGAGCAGTATTTACTTACATTACGTCTTATGTACAATATTGAGCTTTAAATAGCTATAAGACTAACCCTCGGACATTTCTCTAAATATTCCTCCAACTTGCCTCAAGGCGTCTTAAGGTTCCCTCCAAAACTTCTTCGCATTTGGTATTTTTAGTTGAACTTTTTGGAGATCCTTAGAAAACATAAAAGAATGTGATCCGAGTTCGAGTGGAGTTTTTACGTCATCACACGTCATTATTTCGAAGGTTTAATGCAAAACTTTATGGTCTATTTCTTTTGTCAAATGTCATATACGTCAACTTTGAGGATTTTTTAATATCATTAGGTACCTGCTGTGGAGAATACGAGTGGAGGACATTTTGTTAAACAATAATAACAAAACACAAAAGTGAAGTTTAGTCGAGTAAAATTGAGTGAATTCTTCAATTCATTGATTAAAAAGAGCACCTACATACCTATATTTCTTTAGATCCTAAAAACATAGGCCAAATTTAACAATCGTAACTTATTTGTATCAAAAAATGTAGCTAATTCAATTCAGTAGATATCGTTATGTGATTTTATTAATAATCTTATTTCTAGGTTTGATTATTTATTTACATTCGAATGAGCTTCTATAAATACAATGGATCAATCTCAGACACTATACACCTCATTCAAATATTCACGCTATGTCAAATATTTTTAGTTAGTGAAACAAGGTTCTATATTTGATACACAGATTTATATGATGCCAAAACTTTATGGCGATGTCGTAAATTGATTTATAGAGCTGTAGCAAGTTTAGTTTGAAAATGTATCTAGCCAAATTCACAGTAAATGGAAATGACCTTATATAACCAAACAGCTGACCCAAAAGCTCACTAAAAATATCTGAGAGTTCAGCAGTTACAATTTTGGCAGTCACTCAAATCTCTGAGTTTAATAAACAAAACATCTGTGCCATTTTCTATATGAGGTTGGAAAATTGGTCAATATTGAAGACAGCATTTTTACGAAATTACATCTTAGACTTAATTTATTTAGAATACTGTAGTTATTCGTATTGTAAAACGGGAATTTTCACTTTTTGATAAAGGCTGAGTGTGACAGCGACGCTTTACATCCACGAAATGGTTCTTGCAATATTTTAAAATTTCCTCAAAACTGACGTCTTTATTATGATTTAACCTTTGATTAAACGTATAATACTGATGATAACTTAATATTAGGTACGGC
This sequence comes from Perizoma affinitatum, assembly GCA_961405105.1. NCBI lineage: Eukaryota > Metazoa > Arthropoda > Insecta > Lepidoptera > Geometridae > Perizoma > Perizoma affinitatum. The sequence goes on along the minus strand of OY560199.1, from coordinate 2,189,994 downwards.
TACTATCACCTTGTCCTAACCTATGATCGTTCGTGAAGCTTAGGATCAGGTATAGAGTATTTACATAATTACATAACAACTAGAGCATTTGTAACCACCCCTAAATAACAAATAGATGTTCTATTCTACATAGCGTTCGTTTGCCAAAACTAACATTTAAATCACTTTATTACCTTAAGAGTGCTGGGATTTCACAAAATTATAAAAAAAAGGGCCGAACCAGAACTGTACTTAACCAGAACTGTACTCCATTGACCCTCGGTATAGGGTCAATGGAATATTACTTCCTAAAATACAATTATGAAACAATATAAACTTGATCAGATCGTCTTTAACATAGATTTTTTGGAAATAATAATACAGGATTTCAGTGTTATGAAGTACCAATAGTTATCTCAAGAAAACTACACTCGTCTTCTACAATTCTCGGGCGTATTTGGCTATCAGAGTGTAGGTTTTGAATCTGGTGAAGCGAGGGTGGCGCTCAATAAACTGTCTGTCAATGCAACGTCCAGTCCATGGGCAGGTCCCTGGAATGCGACCGTGATTGGAGCCCGGGCGGTGCGTGGGGCGCACCGCGGGCCGCATGTCAGTAATCCAGGGATTCCTCATCTGGCGACCGTTTGCGGCAGCACAGGCGCCAAGTGGCGGCTAACGCGCATACTCCGAGAGCAATCGCCAGACCAGCACCCAAAGCTGGACCTGTCCAGTCACCGTTCCCAGCATTCCGCTTCCCAGCACATAGTTCTGGTGACTCATCGTGCAATTGACCAAGAGGAATCCCACCTAAAGCATCCCAATACCCTAATCTTTTCAAGCTATCCTCCGAATACGCTTCTTTGGATCTCTTTTCTTCAGGAGTCCAGAATTTCCTCTCGGTTGAAGTTACGTTGGGACAGTTTAAAACTCCGTTACAAATCAATTGAGCTGGTATACAGAGACCTTCTTCCCCGGGACAGATGAAGTCACACCCCAGACCGTACTCCGCTTTGGAACTGTCCGTCAAGCGTGATGTCATCAGTGTACCGTCTGAGTTTCTGGGCATGTGAGAAAGACCGGTCCAGATAATTTTGAAGGCAGCTCGAGCTGGTGAAGCACTGCCGATAAAAACGATTCTAATAGACCTGGTTTTCTCCTTCTCGATGATCAATGGATCATCTAAAGATTCGAACCCAAGTTCACCCGATGAGAAGATAGGCAGTTTTTTAGTTTCGGAAACGTTGCCACCGCATATGGATAAGTACGGCTCAATTCTTCCTGGAAGGTAGATTTGGATGTTTCCGTCTTCGCAATGTCGCGAAGCAAAGTTTACACTATCGAATCGCAAGTAAATATCCTTCTTTTCTTCAATCTCTAGGTCCCAAATGCATTGTATTCGATTTGGAGGTTCAGTATAACCTAGGGCTTCTAAATGTGGGTAGACAATCTCACCGTCAGCTGCTGACGCTGCAATGATGGCTGGACCACAGAGAGGTCCATGAACAAATTCGTATCTTGCTTCAAACAATGGCGAAGGGTTTTTGAAGTACGATGCTGCTGCATGAGCATTGTCTACTATCAGTTGAAGGTTCAAGGTTTCTCCAGAAGAGACTACTCTGTAAGGCCTTGCTCTTGAGACAGTGTTCGCGTGTTTTGCACATATACAGGATCCAACCGCTTTTTGAACTGCAAGATGGAGGGGTAATGGAGTGGTGCTTACTCCAAGGGTAGTGTTGGCTGCTTTTCCAGGAATAGGCTCCCAGATAATGAGTTTGTCTGCTCGGTCTTCATAACAGTTCTGACAGGACACTGGGGTGTATGGGTGTTCCTGGAACAAAGTTATCAAGCTTTGTTTATCACTGCCATTTACCTATACTAAAATAAACTAATTGGATCATAATCCACCTTATGGCTATACGTATTGTTTAATTTATTTTAGCGCGAGTGTCCATAACTTTACTGGGTTATAATAACCTTCATAAGGTAAGGTCAATTGCCTCTGGCAAACTGCTAATAAGCCGCAAAACAATAGCTTTCATTACGGTGTTATCCTATATACAATGTACGTTTAATTACGCTGATATTAGTTTACGAAATTTAATGAAAAGCCCATACAATTTTTTAGGCAAATGGTAGATAGATATAATAATTTGGAATTCGTTCATTAATTTCGTGTCAATGAATGTATTTTGTCATATTTGTTTCGAACTATGTGACTTGGACTCCCATGTCAGATGCCTTGGTGAGATGTTTCCACCAAGGTTTGCAAGTGATGAGGCACAGAGGATAAGAGAGCAAGTACGCCATGTTCTGTGTAGATTCCTCGCACTCACACTGAACGTAGCCCAATACTTGAAATTATAACATGAATGAATTTCTATAAAGAAACAAAAAACTTAATATTTATTTTGCGGTAAAACCAATATTTAAATTGGTAGTGTGTTAGGGGGGATAATTTTACAGCAAATCGAATATTATTAGGGTCCTCCTTATGAAATGTAGATAATAAACAAGATGTCTGGTCACAGAACCAAATTCGTGAGCATTAAATTTTTATATTGAAACTACCAGTACATTTACCAGTACGTATGGTAAAACTAGTCTCTGCCTACGGCTTCGTCCGCGTGGTCCCCGAATATAAAGTAGCTTATCCGGATAGCTCGTCCTTTCTGTGCTTTTTTGTTTTGGACACAACAAAAAAGCCCCAACTTAACAAAAAGATCCACTTTCTATTATATTCTATACATATGCGTTATTCTAGATCACGGACTATAACTTCCAAATTTCATTCTAAAACCATCCGTTTCAGTCGTTACGGAGATTATTAGCAATAAACATACAATCATCTAAACATCCATTATATGTCATTTATAGGAAAGAAAATGGCGGAAAATTTTCAGTCAGGTAGGTTCAAATTGACAATGTCATTTTTTCCGATGGGAAAATACCATTGTCCTGTCCATTATACATTGCCCCCGACACGAGAAGAGCCGGAGGGGTCTCTCGGACTCACCAAACAATCTACTAGCAGAGTGTTAGGACAAGTGACATAGTTATCTTACCTTGAAATTCACACTCAAAATAGTCAGAATGACTCTGGCATAGATCCTCTTGTCCGTGACGAATCTGTACAAGCAATGGACATCCTCTCCCGGCGGCGCTTGCTTGTAGACTAAAGTGTTGAGAGGAGATCTCAGCCGACCTGCTCTGTGCTTCCAGGAGGCGATGACCTCGTCACAGGCCGTACCCTGGATAGGCTCCCCAAAACGTGTGTTGTTGAAGAAATCATAGTGCGCCCAGTAATAGAGGGAAGAACTGAGGAACAAACAATATTTTTTTTAATACTTCATCTTTCATTATATTATAAGTAAGCACGATCTTCAGATATTTGTTCCGAGTCTGGGTGTTGTGGTACCATGGTACTCGTAGTTCCTGATACCCAGGACACAGAGAATTTTGTGTGAGTTAAGAACTATTTATGTGTCAATTGGGTGTTTATTATACATAAAATAACAAAAACTTCTAACCCTAACCTTCTAACCCCTTGTATAGCGGGTAAAAAATAATGAGAAACTTTGATAAAACAGCTGCATTGGTTTGTAATTTTGTTCCATTTGTGTCGTCGAAATTTCAATTAACTACAAAACTGTCATCTGGTTTGCATCTGTGGTGAAAAAATAATTAATTGTGCTCGCTTTATTGGTCCCTTTGGTCAAAACACAGTCGGTCTGTGGTTAGCCGGAGGCAGTATTATCATCAAGTACCTGCATGAAATGTGGTTTCATAAAACTTTATCATTTTATAACCAAAAAATCACTATCATGCCATAATTTCGAATTCTGGCGGTGATATTTGAAATAATATAGAACTGTTTATGAATTATTCATAAATGCTAAAAATACATTCAACGTCACCAATTCTCTCTGAGACCTAAAGATTGGTGTTTTTACTTAGAGAGAAATGTTGTTTATTTCTCTGTAGCAAAAAAAATGCCTGAGTCTAACAACTATTGACGAAAAATCGACGTACAAATGTTCACTGAATTGAGTTACATCATTAATCCAGCTAGAAAGTATGTTCTTACAAATAATAGGTAGGTAAATGTGTATGGCAAAGATTGAGCAATTTGCCTTTTGTTCTTTTAATATTTGAGAAATTTATTTGTGTATATATGTATATATATCATTTTCTTTTATTTATGTTATTATATCCTTAGTATTTAAGTATTAAAATCAATAATCTAGTTGTATATATAGATTTGCATTACATAATTACTACATATTAATATTTTTGTTTTAATCCTTTCTGCGCACTGCCGACACATCTTTTTCCACAAAACACAAAGGTTATCTGGAAGAGAATGCTTTTTAGCATTAAGTTCGCCTATGTACTCATATTTTTATGTGCAATAAAGAATTTTCTATCTATCCCGTCAATTGTCTATCCCGTCAGACAACAGGGAACATAAGTAAGCCCTGTTTCTTACTATCCCGACAATTGACGATCCCGCCTGTGTTGCAATAGCCGCGGTCAATATGTGTACCCTTCGCGTTCTGATTTTGCAGTTCGGTGATATGATTAGTGTAGTATGTCGTAATGTGAGCATGGACTTTTCTATATCTGAACATGCAATGAAGTATGCCAACATGTAGTTGTGCCTACTGCCGACGATAGCTCCACACACTCCAGTCAACCCATGACAACTGTTGCAACACAGTGGAAACGTAGGGAAAATAATAAAAAAGGTAAACGCGATAAATACCCGTATAAAACTTATAATGAAGTTACGAAATTTTGTCGTTATCTCGGTGGTGAGTCTTCAAAAATATCTACACATTATTCAACGCACTAGCACGTAGTACCAACTTACCCACTATAACTTCCAGTCTTGCTCTCGAATCTCACAAACATGGCGTTGCCTGTTGACACAAAATCGTGCTTCTCCATCGGTCTACTGAAGGTGTCACAGAAGGTTTTGATGATGCGAGCGTCGTCAGGTCGTGGCGCATCGTAGAGAGTCAGGGATTCTCCGCAGTCACCGGTCCACGGGACGATAGGAGATTCAATGCGGTTGATACGGAAACTGTTGAAAAGTTTAAGAGTATGAATACTAGTGGAGGGTTACCGATAACAAAAAACAAAACAAACACGCTCACGACTGTCTTCCCCATAGTGGACATCCTCAGACTCAGTGAGTAGATCTTTGAGGATACCAAGTAGGGGGTAGTCAGAGGCACGTCCAAACATTACATTTGGTACATGCCCGCGTTTTGCAAGTAGTAAGCATTCCACGTGACAGGTTGCAAGCCCATCGCAGCTTATTAGAACACTAACTATTGGCACATGCCTTCGAATTTTAGGTTCTAGGGCATGCCGGTTTCCTCACGATATTTTCCTTCACCGTTTTGAGCACGTGTTAATGAGCACATACATTTTTTGAGTGGAAAAATCCTTTGGTGCACGACCGGGTTCGAACTAACGACCTCCAGATCAGAAGTCGGGGTATCACCCACTAGGCCAACACGGCTAGTGACGGTTATGTGACATAACAACAAAGCGCAAAAAGGACATGTGCAGAATCAATATACACATTATAGATAACAGTAAGGTTTTTACAAAAACACAAAGACAAAGGAAGGTTTTTGCAGATTTAAGTCCCATCTGTGGTTTGGGCCAAACAGGCCCTATCTCAGCTTAGTACTGCTAAGTTTTTATTCACCGGAATCACTTGTACCGTTTTTTAATCGTTTTCTAATAATGAATATTAGCTGATTCCTCGTGATTCGAAGCCAAATAAGGCTAAGGCATAAAGCACGACTTGGCTTGGTGCCAATCATGGCACTACACTAATATGTAAGTAAATCTGCATCCCAGATATTGGGGAATGTGAGCTCCAACAAATATTATAAATAACTTTTTACTACCGCATTCAGGCACATAAATGAATTATTATTATATTATTATTATTATTACTAATGCTGAAAAACATTCCTAACATATCAACCCACCAAGAGGAAGGCAGCCGTTTCGATCTCCGCCAAAGTAAATATTTTAAGGATGTTAATCCATCTATAAATTTCTTATAAACACTTAAAACCGTGAAACTAATATCTCACCTTGGGAAATATAGCCTCACAACCTGCCCAGGGAGTCCCTGCATCAGATAAGTGCACGATGTGTGCGGAGGGTACCAATGAGCCACCGACAGGAATATCCCTTCCGTATCACCGGACTTCTTCAGGGACTCGGCGGTGAGCAGCCAGTCGCAGGTACCGACCCTGGACCCTGGAGCTTCCACATGCCCCGGCCAGTTGCCGACGTTGAAGTGGAAGCCAGTATTTAGCAGTGGTCCTGATGAAATCATTTTGATATCAGTCAGCATAATGTTTGAAGTCAACACTGGTCTCAGCTGAAAACTGCAGCATGGCAACATGTTGAGCTGAAGGCCAATTCACTACACAGACTTACTTTATTTTATTTAAGTTATTATGTTATTTTATTCGTATCTTAGTAATAATATTTTTTAATTCGTAATGGTAAGGATAAATTGGTATCTTATCTTATTTAATAAAGATGACGACCTCGGTAGCTTGGCAGGCGAGTAGACGGCTGCGATACAAGTTACGGGTTCAAATCTCGCTGCGGGACCAATGTTTTAATGTTTTGTAGATATTTGTTCCGGGTCTGTGTGTTGTGGTTCCACGGTACTCGTAGTTCCTAGTGTCCTAGTGTGGGGTGTGGTATCTTTTTAAAATGTTGAGTATAGATGTAAAAAAAAATAGTCTTACCAGCTGGTGAACTGACAAACTCCACAAACAGGTCCTGGGAGGTTCCGATGATGGAGTAGGGAAACTTGCCCATACCGCAGAACGTCCCGATAACAGCCGCTGACTCGTCTTTACCGTCGTATATCTTGATATAGTCATACGGACAGTTCTCAGAGCCTGCGAAAAAAATAAGTGAAGTTACGAGATAGGATCTCCTTGTGAAAGAGTTCGAGGTATATGTTCATTGTATATATGTTTGTATAAGTATATTTATTTTATCTAATAATTCGTCACTATGTTGTCTATACATCACTGTCCTTTATCATTCATGTCAATTCCTGTCCATCCAAAGGTTGTCTGGAAGAGATCGATATAAGCAATAAGACCGCCCATTGTACTCCCGCGATTAGCTTGTAATTTTATCTGTTTGACATTGTAAGCAACAAATTATGTGATGTACAATAGAATTATCTATCTATCTATCTATCTCGTCCGGGGAAGTACTAACACAATACCTATTTCTGACGCCAAGCATCGGCTCGGCTTTTGTGAGTTTCTACTTAATATAAGTTTTGTTTTGTTTCGGTTTAAATGGTATGTGTGCCGATAAAATTATAGGGCACATGAGACTTTTCACCAGTTAAGTCTCGGGGTCGACAGGTCTGCATTGAAGTCCCGCATTGGGGTGTAATGTGCATTATCCCCCTTCTAACCTGACCCGTCTCACTGTCTGTGGCCCCAGTGTACGCATCTTTATTTGTATTAAACAAATAGTCTACGAAGGATAACTCTTAGCAGATCAACAAATATGCCACAAAAATTTCGTTTTCTTACACTTTAAAGCAAATTAAAGTAAAAATGTATGCACAGAATGTACTCGTTATCCAAACCCAACCAGTGCAATACCGAGCATTTAAAATGGGGGATGAAAAGTTAACTGAAGAGTTATTTCCTTTAGAATTACTTTATCTGAAGTTTCTCCAGGAAATAATATAAGGCTTCAAAGTAGTTTTGCACTTCCCGCCCCTTTAACTTTTAACCTGTGATTTCCAATGATAACTCCACGAGATATGAGGCAACTTCGGGACCCTAAAATAACTTCACTCGATACGTCTTGCGCAGTTTATTAATAATTTAACTGTGTAAAGTGAAACTGTGTCGACATAGTAAGAGGAATTCGATGCAGTTGAAATGGCAATCGCCGGCCATCTTGGAAATATACAAACGCACGCATTCCGGCGGGAAACCTATCTCATACAGGACAGCTTTATTGCGTATCTTATTTTTTATTCTCATTTCTGTTGAGAAATTCTATCACAAATCCAAAATCAACCTTTATATTTGGGTTTTGGTCTCAAAAGAATATATTAATTACCTGTAACGTCCAGATTACTCTTACAGGAGGTACAAAAATAAAGTACCTATCTATTTCCTACCTACCTGCTTTATGGCCACCTAGATTGCAAATATACCTAACATACCTACCTTACATTAGTCATATTCACTCCTACCTCAATAAAACATTATATAAACAGGTGAACAGTTATTTAATATGTCATTACGTATAACTCACGTTGAAAGCTAAAACATCGTGATTATGACGTGGATGAAACATTTTCGGTTGACGCTAAAAGCTAAGGTTACATGGTTGTGTGAACTTCTGATGAGATGTCATCAGTCGATATTTTGTGTTGGTAATTTTAACCGATTTAAAAATAATACATCCTGTATTCGATTAGTATGTGTTTTTTGTTTATGAACACCAACTGATAGTCCTGTATTCATGTTTCTTTTTACTGTGTTGGCGATGACCGGGAAGTGATGTTATCTAAATCGAATTAGAGCTTTTTCCATGAAATAATTAAATTATACATATTTTTCAGTCAGTGGCACAAAATAACGATACTGATATAAATATACAACCATAGATAAAGGGTAGATTTTCGAGAAACCAATATAAACCATTGATTAATACATTATAAAAATCTGGTGAGAACTTTTACGCAACCATTTAGCTGAATAATATTAAAATACCAATCGATATATTAAAATACATGATCCATAAAATAATATTGAAATACCTATATTAAAACCATCCATTCAAATCGATCGCAATCCGATAAAACGTTTCGGAGATAAATGCTAACTGACAAACAAACAAACAGTGTCTTATTGCAAACGCATACACGGGATCCTGTCACCGCGGGTAAAAATGACTTTAACAACACGCTCACGACTGTGTTTCTATGACATACATCCTCAGATAACTGAGTAGATCTCAGAATTACTCAGGATTGCTGATCAGAGTCAAAATGGCTTTAAAATACTAATAAAATTTACGTATATTCAATAGGTATTTTCTCGCACCTGTGTGTAATAGCTGCTATAATAACAGTCTACTTCAGAATTTAATAACGTTCTAGAACTTTCAGATTTAATACTCCATTATTGGCCAATCGTTATTTATGAAGGTAATAAATTTCCTTACTACCTACTTGAGGAATTACGCAAAAACGAATAATAGAGAGAATGTTTGATATCGCAAAAATGGCGTCGTTTATCATCCTTTGTTTAATAAAACTTTACGATGGTAGAAGGGTGTTATAGACGGCACTGTAGACTGGAAGGCAACAGTCGTCAAACCTACCCTCCGTGTACCAGAAGTAATGGGGTGAAAGATAATAAAAATAAATAATAAACCTATGTACCTACTCTGGGTGGATTCCTGGCAGGAGTTTTTAAATCTAAGTGCTTTAAATTATTCATATTTATTAAATTATTATTAATTCCTAGATGGATTATTTTAAACTGTTGTGTCTCTTTCTGATGTGTTATTTCAAATTTAACAGAAGAAAATAAAACACTATTTAATCTAAACAACTGCTTAAAATCTTTATAATCTAGCAGGCTAGCAGACAATCAAATATCAAAATCAAATTTTAAGTTTTTTGTGTCCTTTTCCATCTCATGTAAATCTAACGCTGGAATTCGAAGGTTCACGATCCACTATTGTTCCAATTTGCTGCTGGTCCTTCAAAATTATCTTATCTCGTTGAGTACAAGGATTAAAAAAAACGTTGGATTGGATACAAGGTAAGAGAATAGTTTTCCTGTCTAGGAACAATCAGATATTGTAACATCAGGAAATTAAGTGTTTAAAAATAAATCCAGTAAGAAATCCACTCAGGCCAACTACGTTCTTTTAATGTTTTGTGACCTTTTTCAGCCCATGTATGACTCCTGGTATTCAATAAGTAGGATGGATAGACGACTGTGGCCATCCGATCTATCAGGCACCGTACAAGTCTTGTCCGCCGCGCGACAAATGTTTGTATGATCTGCAAATATTCGTCTTGTATCCTGGTGTTTTCTATGTATAACATGTATGTATTTAAAAAAAAGTATATATGTAGTATATCAGTCATGTAGTTCCCATAATACAAGGTCTACTTACTTTGGTGCTAAATATGCTCAGTGAAAAATTACCAGCATTATTATTAGTTTAGAATGGTGACCCTATCTACCTCTATTGTAAATATTATTATTGAGCACGCCAATCTAGCCCTAGATCCCATTTGTTTGTTTATTTATCCCATTTTATTGACTCTCATCCCTAATGAGCATAAATTGTGATTACAAACACAATGCAATCCCTAGTAAACAGTCTCTTTCAAAACAAACAGAATTAGCAAACTTTTTGATTGTCCTATCCTGATTGCCTATGCAGGGGTCCAATAGAATGATTGTAAGGACTCAATAGACCCTTTTATCTAAATTGGATTGAGTCAACTATCCGCATGACCTTCTATCGACCTCGTATGCCCTTATTTGTCAGAATTTACAGAAGTATGTAAGCCCTTTTGTGTGAATATTTGATAGCAATCCAATTTTCTTGTATTGGTATGATTTTGAGAGTATTTCGTTCATAATATTACCTTTATGAATCGTAGTCAGTCAATTGAACAACCGATCGGAAATGATGGATCTGTGTTTTCAATTTGCCAACAAATTATATCTGAAATCTGATAGGAATCGTTATGAATTCCTTCAAACCTTGAGATTGCTTTTACTAAATCATAGTGTTCTTATTTCAGTAAAAAAATAGTAACATATGAAAGGACCCCACGTAGTGTGGAACAAGGGCAAGAAGAAAAAGGATAACTTGAAATTATCGTGGTTTTGTAATTATCGACCATACCACGCGTACTTTACTGATCTCACGACCGTCGAGTGTGGTCGCGGACGGTGCTCATGAGGAAGGACCTCTAAACGGTCAACGAAACGTCAGCAGGAGAATAGAAATAAATAAAAAGTTAAAATAAAATTCAAACGGGACCTTTTTTTAATTTTGAAATATTATCAAATCTTGTTGATTAACATTAAAAAACAAATAACTATAGGTGTTCTATCCATTTGCACCACCAAATACAAGCAGACTCTAACATACTGAAAATCTTATCGATTCATAATAAGCTCACCAGAAGTGATGGGTCTCATGGGACACGTCATGATGTTCTCGCACCGCTGCCCGTCGATGTTGAACTCTTCATTTTCAATGTACAGCTTTATGTACGGTAGCCGCGTGTTTAAGTGATACCTGGAACAAACCACTGCATTAATATTGTGTACGGATTCACGGAATACTATCGACTTCCCAGTACCGGTTACAAGAACATTTTCACGGTCCATTATTGCACGACCGGAAGCCACGACCTCCGGATTGGAAGTCGGTCGGATTGGTTACCGTCCACTAGGCCAACAAGTTACTAATGTTAATACAGCAGCAATAATAATAATAATAATGGGTATATCAGGGGTAGTCTGAAAGTAGCGCCAGGGACGGAAAAGTTGAGGCTAGCGTGGTATGGACAAGTCATAAGGAGGGAAGAATGTCACATTACCTAGAGTGGTAAATAAAAAATATATATATATTGCTGGACATTTTCACACATCATCTAGCCCCAAAGTAAGCAGAGCTTGTGTTATGGGAACTACATAACTGATATACTAATTTACTAATATACATTTTTTTTTGTAAATACATACTTATTATATTAGATAGAAAACACCCAGACCCGAGACAAATATTTGCAGATGCAAACATTTGTCCCGCAACGGGAATCGAACCCGCTACCTTCTGCGTCTCAGGCGGGTCTTCCCCCACTGCGCCACAGAGGTCGTCAAATTAATAAGAATGAGGATGGATATAAAAGAGGTAGACCAAAGATATTATGAGTGCGTTGAGGGTCGGATGAGAATAACTCCCAGCGCCCTTATTCGGACGTTAGCTCGCCCTCACCAGACTCCTAAAGCTACTTATATAAAACTTATGCATGTTTTAGTAGCAGCTTTTCTTTAGAAACTTGTAACAAGGTATATACTTAGGAGTTGTCAAAGATTAGCGCGGACGGGCCTGAGTATGTTTGTGAAAATACGTACGGATGGGTTGTGTAAAAGATGACATGGGTAATCGAATAGTACCAAACCACCGCAAACTAAGCAGAGCTTGTATTATGGGAACCACATGACTGTTATACTACTTATATACTTTTATTCGTTAAAACATAGTAGCATGTATAATAACATAGAAAAAACCCTAGACAAATATTTGCAGATCACCCGCGGTGGGAATCTAACCCGCAACCTTCTGTGTCTCTGGCGGGTTTTCGCCCACTGCGCCACTGAAGTCGTCAAAGTGACAAAGACTTGAAAAGATAAATGGATTGTGTAAAGGATGACACGGGTACCAGTTTAGTATTATAATATGTTTGACATTAGTAGGAGTGAGTGCTAAAATGACGGCTGAAAGAAGACTGTGGAAGAAGAAAAGTTGCTGTGCTGACGCGACCCCACGTAATGTGGAACAAAGGCAAGAAGAAAAATGATAACTTGAATTAGTAGTTTTGGAATTATCAACCATACCACCATGTACTTTACACTCACCGTCGAGTGTGGTCGCGGACGGTGCTCATGAGGAAGGACCTCTAAACGGTCAACGAAACGTCAGCAGGAGAATAGTTAAGTACATTTCAGAAATAAATAAAAAGTTAAAATTAAATTCAAACGGGACCTTTTTTAATTTTGAAATATTATCAAATCTTCTTGATTAACATTAAAAAACAAATAACTATAGGTGTTCTATCCATTTGCACCACCAAATACAAGCAGACTCTAACATACTGAAAATGAATTCATCGATAAGATTTTCAGTAAATTATCCACCATACCACCATGTACTTTACACTCACGACCGTCGAGTGTGGTCGCGTACGGTGCTCATGAGGAAGGACCTCTAAACGGTCAACGAAACGTCAGCAGGAGAATAGTAAAGTACGTGGTATAGTCGCTATAATACTCGTATACTAAAAAAGATAAATTGGTTCTACAATATCGACTCATTCTATCAATGTCATCGGGTCAGAGGAACGATGTACTCGGCGACCCTGTTCAATTGAAAGATTACTGTAATTTGTACTATTTGCTTGAGATTCGCTCAGACAGTTTTTTTATAGATCGTCCCTATTTCATTGTCCTTGAAGGCAAATGGTTTGGAACTAAAAATCAATAAACCGCTCCAAAGAAGATTATGAAAAGAGAAATTATATGCCGTGTTGGAGGAAATGGTAACAGACAAAAAATACAAACACCTCTTAAAGAAAATGTTTACCTTTTTTTCTTTTTTTATCGGGATGAAAAAGGTGAACGCGATAAAGATTTATAAAAAACTTAATTATATTTACTCATTGCGAAATTTTCCGCCAAACGAACGGGCTTCTTGCGGTAAAAATCAATAAATTTGCGAACGAGAGGTACGATTTGATTGTGCATGCTTGTAAATTCATAATTTTATTTTTTATTCCTGTCCTTTGTAATTTTAATTTAAAAGTTGCAACTTTTTGAGTGTTTTCTCCATAGATTTAAAACTATTTATTTTTTTCCCTTTGGTTGAAACTGGACTACCCTATCAACATAGATAAATCATTTATTTGGAACTACTTATTAATCCTACTACTATACTATCCTACTAATATTATAAAATTAGATTGTGAGGATGGATGTTTGGTACTCTTTCACACAAAAAGTACTGAACGGATTTTAATGAAACTTTACAGTAATATAGCTTATACATCAGAATAACACATAGGTTTTTTTTATCCGATATAGTTGGACTGCTGATGAGGGAAGTAGCCACAAATTGGGATAAAGTGCCTCAGACCTGGTGAAAGTAAGTAGCGCGCTGATCTTCCGTCCTCTCCCAATATCAGTAGCAGATAGCTTCGATTTTAAAACAAAGAGTTCCTTAACTAGGTACCTATATAATCTTGAAGAAAAATAGTTCGTAAAATTTATTTACTTAATGTTTACAAAGTTTGTTAGAAGTAAGTGAACAAGTCTTTAGATCTTTAAAAACTTACCACTTAGCAACACCTTATATTTATTACCTAGTTATCACAGATAATAAAATACGTTTAATATTACATTTTATTTCATAAAAATCAGTTTTCAGAGCTTGTTCTATTAATTACCTGCAATGCAAGTTCCTGGGGTAGACTCCAGGGTATGCTGCTGATTGTACATAGCATGTCTGCAAACGACAGTCCCGGAAAACTCTTTCACAGTAAGACCTGAGAACAAGGTAAGACAAGTTATTATTTACAAGTCCTCGCCTCTTGTATATTCCATGTTGTCCTCGGTGGCGCGATGGGTGTACAGCTGGCTCAGACGCAAGAGGTGCAGGTTCGATTCTCGCTGCGGGACAAATGTTTGCGTATTCTACAGATATTTGATGTGGTATCACGGTACTCGCTGTTACGACACAGGGAACCCCCCTAGTGTGGGGTCAGGACTCATGTTCCTGTTTATAAAAAACAGACATATTCCAGCGCTTCTGAGGATCGTATGGTGATATTTAACTAGGAACATTTCTTGATATTAAATAAAAAAACTGCTTCTTCTTCTCACCCTTGTCCCACATTACGATAGGGTTGACAAAACATGTCTTCTTCCACAGTTCTGTATCAGCCATCACTTCTTTCTTACCCATGTCATCTTTCACCATCGTTTCTTTTAGTCTACCCCTACTTCTAGATCCATCCATCCAACTGTTACTCTTTTCATACCACGCTTATTAATCCTCAACTTTTCCGTCACTGATGCCACTCTGAGCCTTCCCTGTTCTATGTATTTCATGTTTTTTTATAAACAAAACGATTATTAGTCTGAAAACCAGCGCTCCCCTACTTTGTTCGGGAGTGGCTTTATGCTATGTCTGGGTCTGTTTGGCCGCACACTCGCAACACTGATAGACTTGTCCGTAGGAACTAGGTACTTACCTCTGATTGTCTTGCCCATACCCAGTATGTCTTTGTCTACTATATGTCTACGTCTATGTCACTATCTTCTAATTATTTTATACTTCTCTCTTCTTTATTTATATTGTAGTAACTAGGCTGTTAGATTATTTGTTCCATGTATTATGTCTTGTAATGTTGTGTGTGTGTGTGTGTGTCTCTCAAATAAATACATTCTTATTCCTATTAAAAATGTATCAGTTTTGTCGTTTAACACTCCATCATTTGTTGGACCATCCCTTGGTGATAGTAACATGTGAAAATAACTAAGAACCAAGGTATCACTTCCAAACAAATTCGATAATTTCACTCATAATCTAAAGCTATCGCCACATAAATGGACGCTTGATTATAGTTGTAAATCAGAAGTGCAATATACGAGTGGTTTATACCCAATGCTGGTCACGTAGAGCTTGGAGTTGACCATTTTAGTTCGACGGATACGATTAAATATTACGCAAGTACTTATTTTATCCTGCGTTCACTGAATCTATGGTCTTGGTTTGGGAGTTATACATCGATTTCGGCATAACTGGATAGGGTTCGGAGTTTATTAGTTAAGGTTGCTAGTTTAAAAGTTCCTTGCTGTTTAATAAAATTATGCTGGTAATTTTTCACACGGCGTCATCTAGCCCCAAACTAAGCAGAGCTTGTATAGTTAAGTTACAAAGAACTTCTTTTTCATCTTTCAATGGCTTAGGACCAGTGTTGAAGAGCATTTTAAATTTAATTAAAGGCACATTAGTTTTTACATATTTTTTAAACTAGTTGTTTTTTCTAATATGAATACGAACAAGAGGGTGCTACCCCCCTTGTAAAGTGTGGCATTACACCACACTAAAATGTAAAAACCGTTTTTAAAAATCATACAGATTAAGCAAAATTGCATGAAAATAGGTAACGTCTTTTCAAATTCAATCGTCTATATGTTTAGTTATAAAAAACACGCTTATATTACGCGCTAAAAAATAATTCCACTAGCTACCTCCTGGCTCCATCATCAGACCCTCGTTACCAAGCCTATTGGACTCGTCAAAACGAATCATTATAAGGCTATACAGAGGGGTTTACTAGTAGCCACTAAAGAGTTCCACTATCCAGCTTTTGGTTCCATCATCAGATCATCTCCAAGATATCAAATTATAGTAGATATTGTCATCCGAACTACATATACATACAAAGTTTTATTTCGATACGACAAGTAGGAGTAGGTTAAACTTGACTTAATATAAGAACGTTAATTTATATAAAACGATTGCAGCGCTTTACATTACTTCGCTTGTAACGAGTAAATTTTTACAAAATTTTAATATAAATTTATATTTCCCACCTACATCGATTTCAGCGTCCCTTAATGACGGCTATAAAATCTTTCTTGAAGATGCACAAATCTATCGCAAAGAATATCACAATCCAATAACCCGTTTTGTAGATAAATGGTAATGGAGAACTAAGTAATCATACAAAAAAATAAATAAACAGTCAACCTTATATGGCAAACGCATCCGGGCTCGTGTCATGCGTTTGTTTGTACCTGTTTTTTAAATTGTGACCAACTGTAAACTGACTAAATCAAGTGTTCTATAGGTCCCTATGGTTTGAAATAAATTAATAATGAACACTGAATTATCCTGTTAATTTCGCATTGACTCACATCCAATTCACGTCCGAACAAAACATTATTCACTCAACCAATTCACACTATCGGCAACTCCAGTCACCTTAATCCCACGCTAGATTACAGGCGTAAATCATGCTTCTGTAATATGAGCGGTGAGCACTCAACGACGATTCCACGCGATTTATACCCCATTCAGATCACGTAGGGCCTAAAGTGGACCATTTGGTTGCCAATGTCCCACGAATGACTCTGCGACAGTCCGGGGTAAGCCTGTTAAGTAATTGCCTACGGGCTTGATTTATTTGGGTGATGATTTGTCGTTGAGTTGGCGATTTTTGGGAGACCCATTGGGATTTTGTCTAACTTCTCAGAAACTGATTTTAGTTTTGGTTTTGTTACGTGATATTTTTATGAGTGAGTGGTTTTTGATTTGGTTAGTGTGACTCGAAGGGTAGATTTTGTAGCACACGTCACAAGGGGCGCTACAAAAGGTAATGGATGCGAGACAGCATAACCGATTACCGTCCATAATTAATTAATTATGGGCGTCCTAATTTATTAATTTGCCTTCAAGACATACATAGGTGGTCGTTCTGAGTCTCTAGGTACTCAATTATTACTGTTGCATTTTTATATATTTTTAAAAGTTTACATTATCACACACATAATCTGTATAGAATACAGCCCTATTATTCAACAGTTTGTGAATAATTTCAGCTCTGTATATTATCAACATAAATAGATGCCGCGTATCGCATTTGCTGGCCCGCACGCACACCGGCGTCACGGAAGACCAGCGTTTTAGTGGCACAAAGTGCTTCTTTAACATAGTCCTGAGTGGCGGCCATTAATACTGACTCATTTTTTTTAATTACTCATACATGTACTCCTTTATGTGATGCAAAATAAAAAAAATATTTTTATCTTTGATTCTAATGCTATTTTGAATATCTAGACGGCGAGCTAAAATACAAGACCGGAGCTTTTAAAATTTGTAAAAAGTGTTTTGTTTCGTATGCTATTTGCACATTCAAAGTTTTGCTTCCGACATCATTGTTTATAGTCAGCAGAATACTAAGTAGTATGAAATTGAACTGTCTAGATGGATCCTAAAGTTGGATCATCATTCACATATTTTTTTTTTGTTTTTAACATTTCAAACATCTTTTTTATGGATCATAGGATAGGTAATCCTAGGTAAAGTTTGGTTTTTTCGTGTTGATCTTAATTAATGTTTTCATTTCATTTATTCATAACAGTACTGATACAACTCTGTACTTATGATTCAAACCAGTAAAGTAAATATAATTCTGAGGTTGATTTATCTAACTCATAAAGGCGGGCCTTCGCCCACTGCGCCACAATGGTCGCAGGTTTTATAATTTTTAGTGCCTGATGTAATCATGTTGTTTACTTTTTTAACTACACATTTTATTTACCTTCAACGTAATCTGGTTCAAGACACGTACCGCATGAAAGTCAGACAATAGCGAAGGCGTTTCTTAGAGGGTCTTTTAAAATGTTCCTCACGTACGACTCTCTTTGAGCTTCGCAATTTGGTGGATGATTTAAATAAGGGAGCGCAGTGAGGGTGATGGAACTTCATTACGGGGTACACGAAAAGAAAAGTGACATTTCAGCGAATAAAATTCTCATTAGTTACACAGGAAGGTGGTGTGAGAACTATTTTTAACTATTTTTACTGTGCATTTGTTACGTGAATTTATTTGCGTCGAATAAAAACTTAATTATATTTTTTTTATTATTTATTTTATTTCCTACCGAGGCTGTCTGGAAGATGTCGCTTTTACTGATTCGGCTGACCGTTTTACATACTTTTTTATTTGTTTTGTTTTTTTTTTCGTTTTGTACGACCAGAAAATAGCAAAACTTTTACAAAAAAATGTTTCATTATTTTTTTTTAATCTTTATTTATTAAACAGGGTTTAATCAGGATTGATTATGTCAACCTCGAAATGACGCTTACATTAATTTTACTACCTACGTTTAATACCTAGTTTAACAATTTTTAATATTTTTTTGCCTGCTCTGATCCAGATATAACCTGATATTATAATGTCCTTTTAATTCTCAGGGTTTTGTGTGCACTTTTATTTCAGATACAATAAGGTTGATAACTTCGAGAACTAAATGACTAGAAAAACCAAACATGGGTTTAATGATACCAATAGCTAACTTCCCACCAGTCTAGTAGGAAGTGGCAAGAGACTGCTTTGGAAGGATTTGGGGGAGACCTTTGCTCAGAAGTGGGAAAGTACAGGTTAATAAAAAATATATTCGACTATTGTACCTTGGTTAGGTATAATAGTTGGATATATTTATTTGTTAAATAAAGATTTAAGATTTATTTAAAGGATATTAGACTATACCACATACTTCAATGCAATGAGATCATTATTTACCGGTAATAATATCACAAATAGTATTTCACGTCACTGTACTTTTTCCCTGCAGGCTCTGCAATACGATTCGATGTGAGTAATATTGCCATTTTTAGGGTTCCGAAATAAAAAGTTAGAATTAACAAAAATGTAAAATTCCCGTCATTTTTTCGTCTATGCAGCCCCCTACTTAATTGTGATAGTATAATTTATATGACAAAATGTCAAATAACAAGAAATTTATAAGAGTGCAATATAAAATTATTATTATATCACCCATTTTTTCACTCTTAAGAGTGAAATGGGACTATTCTTGAAGTATACATAAGTACTTTTCAAACTTAGTCATCCCGTGACCACGGCTGTTGCAATACAGTTGAAACGTCGGGAATATAATAAAAAAGGTAAACGCGATAAAGACCCGTTAAACTTATAATTAAGTATACATAAGTTACATAAGTTTATTTGGGACTATTCTTGAAGTATACCTCTACATATATATAACGCTACGCATTAAAAAAATAATTATTAATATCGGTTTACAATGGGCGAAGATATCGCTTAAAATACACACTTTTATCATACAGACGGATTGAAAACCTCCTCCTTTTTTGAAGTCGGTTGATTATAATTAAATCGCGATATCCGCGATGTGTATGCAGTTCCAGTATAAGGTTTCAATCCTGCAGGTACTCTATTTTTTTTTATTATCTTTTAGTGGCTTTGGTATCACTGCGGCCGTTAGGCCTATTGTGATCGCCACTTGTTTTATTTTCCCCGCTGGGGGCGATCATAATTCACCTCTCAGCCCTGCCGCTGTTAGAAACTACAGGATCTTTTTGGGTGTGATGAGTTTCAGTTCATCTGGGCTAAGAATGTGTTTTCCCAGATGAAGGCTACGCTTATGTATCAGTGGTCCACACTCTCCTAACAGAAGGGGCGATTCGTCTGCCTCATTGCAGAGTCTGCAGGTTTGCGTGTCACTCAGCCTTAGTTTGAACATGTGCTTGTTGAGGCGACAGTGTCCAGTCAAGGCTCTTACCATAGTGCGAAGGTTGTTTTTGTTTAGCGCTAAGATTTGGTTGGTATACCGTTGGTATGCAGGTACTCTATCACCAGATCTTCACGTGCTTACGTTATTTTATTTCACTCGGTATGTCATTTTTTCGAATACATAAAAAAAGTCTAATCGCTTACAAAAAATGTTTTGGGATAGTTGTGATTCTATAAGATAACAATGTTTTTTAAGCTTTATGAGAAAACATATTAATCTCTTAGGAATAAAAGACATGATACCACCTCGGGATCACTTTCTATACAACAACAACATAATCATCAAAATGTCGAACATATCAAGTAAAAGACATACACGATAAAAAACAACGTATTGAGAACGTCCTCCTTTTCTTAAAGTCAGTTTTAAACATAATTATCTTATATAGAACCTTCGTTGTACCGTCGAAATACCGCTTTTTAAATCGGATAAGCCATTTCGGATATAAATGGACAAACAAACAAACTCTTACGTCAAACGCATATACGCGTTTCTGGAGTCTCTTTGTTAGAGGCTTTTACGTGGGGAACCCTGTGCGTGACTCGACACGCTTTGGGCACTTTTATTTGAATATGGAACTTATCTGCAAATTGGAATAGCCCCGGGCTGTCCAATATGTGACGCGGTACGTTGATTAGTCGAGAAATATTAACGTTTTCCGATAATACATGCATGGTTTTGTATGGGAACCTGACCTGTTCATGTTTGATTTAAAGCGTGTTTGTTGTTTTGTTCTGAAATATCACATCAGTTTTGAGGTTAATTAATTATGTGGTCATCGATAGGTACTGTGATAGCTTACTGATCGGATCAGGTTATGAAATCAGCGGTAGGTCTGTTGCAGCCGAAATGTATAATCCACTCTTTGATATTATGGTTAGCTTATTAACGGCTAGCGAATTTTATTGACGTAACCGAGGATTCTGTACGTTCCTATCATTTTTTTTTTATGATTATGACGTCTTTTGGAATGTTTTTGCAATAATCATAATAATAATGCTGGTAATTTTTGACACTGCATCGTCTAGCCCCAAACTAAGCAGAGCTTGTATATGGTATGGTATGTATACGTTTTTTTTTTAAATACATACATATTATTATACATAGAAAACACGCAGGCCCGAGACAAACATTTGCTAATCGTACCTCCTCCTTTTTTTGAAGTCTGTTTAAAAGGGCAGCCTGAAGGATTCCGTCAAGTCAAGCAGCAGCGACTTTTAAATTTGTATGAAGATATAAAAATGTATAGGAATCAGTAGTATCGCTTGTCATTGCTAAATTAGTTTATCTTCGATTGGCACCACACTATAACTAAATGTTTTAATTTTCATTTATTAAGTACTTTTAAAACTAAATGATAGATCATTAAAAAAAAAACCGACCAGAGATTGTTGCCTGAATCTTCTAGGCTTGGCCGCGCGCAAAGGATTGGCGTAAATTCACCTTAACATTTTAAATTCACTTAGTTTTAAGCTGGAGTTTCTATATGATCCTTGTGATAATATAATTATAAATATAATAAATTGCAATAAATAAAAACCATTTTGACTTTAACTTTGACTTTGCTGTTGTTTGTTGCCTGTGACGGAGCAAGAATTACTAGGAATTAAAATTATCGTGGTTTGGTATAATTTTAGAATATAATAACGACTATACCATGTACTTTACTATTTTCCTGCTGACGTTTCGTTGACCGTTTAGAGGTCCTTCCTCATGAACACCGCCCGCGACCACGCTCTACGGTCGTGAGACGGGACGTCAGCAGGAGAATAGTAAAGTACGTGGTATAGTCGTAATAATATTCTAAAAAGACTTAATAGATCTGGATAGTGTGACTCGATTCCCGCTGTGGGATAAATGGTTGGTATGATCTGCAGATATTTGTTCCGAATCTGGGTGTTCTAGTACCATGGTACTCGTAGTTCCTGATACCCACAGGTAATCCTAATTGTGAGGTCAGGTCAGTATGTGTCTGTTGAGTGTTAATTTATTTATTATATACCACAACGTACCTGGTTTCTGATTTATATCAAAACGTAAAATTAGCCGCAGAAATGGAGTGCGCTGTGCGGACATTGTTGATTAGAGTGAAATATTAAATGTTTGCTGACTATTCAAACGTGAGTTTACCGGTTTGGTTTATGAGCTTCCAAATCAAGTTCTCCTGAATTTTAGTTTAAATTGCAAATGAAAATTGTTTTTGTAAGGTTTTGTCCGTTCGTCATACGCACATAACCCAAACAGAACTAAGGTGATCGAACGCGCTAAACAAATTAAAAATGGCGGTGCGTGTCAGATTATGGAAAAATCCTTGGTGGCCGACTTATGAGATTTTTTACAGTTTATGTCAAAAATCTACATTATATTACGGCCTATATTCATCTTAAAATCATACCGCGTCTAACGATACCTCATTCATTAAAATACACGTGGCGTTTGGATACTATGAGCTGAGAAATAAACAAAGGCACGGACACATACATACATAACCATCCGTAATCGGGTAAAAACTATCATAAATTACATCATTCATATCGTGTATAAGATCATTCCTATACATACATATACTTACCATACTTTGAATGGAAATTTTCACGTATCGTACTATCGATGAAGGCACCGACTAAGTTTCAACCCATTTCGATAATGAATTGAGTCGTGCAAGCACTCATACTAATTAAGACTCTCGGAATGAATTGAAACTCGGTGCCCTCACCAACAGAACGTGGTTGTATAACAATAACTTAGCTTCCAGTTTTGAGATGGCGCTACTTTCTGCCTTAAATATATCATAAATATTTTTATGACATTAATGAATTTATGAACCACGAAGTAGGCAATAATGACATTATGACCAATAGCTAGGAGTGAATTTTATTAGATAAAATAAAAAACTGTCAACTATTTATTATTTCAGGGCGACTGGTCGAAGCGACGCGTGACAAGAGAGCTGGCTCTTATCTGGGTCAATGCATTTCAATGCATTGCCATTCAGCGTGGCAAGCGTGTTTTGGGAACGGTTCCGCCTGGTAGTGATCTGGATCAGTTGAGCTATCTATAGATCGTTTGCAACGGTCTTTAGATAGCTAGCTGATTCATCTGTATTTTTTGTATATACCTACTTGTGCATAGTTGTATGAATAAATGTATTAAAAATTAGATTAAGTTGTTTATGATAGGTAATAGTTATTGACATTTTTAATTCAAACATTGGTTCTGACATTTTCTAATTATTCTTTTATTTAAATTAATTCTCAATCTAACTATTTACATTTGCACATATGGATGGTAGAATATATAAGGGCCTAAAAAAAGTAATATTAGCTGACCTATATTCATGTAAATAAATATTCTGATTTTTGAAGAGTCAGTCATCTTACCCAGCCACGACTTCCCCTCTTCGATTAGGATAGAGTTCTGGATGCTGTCCGTATCTCAGGTATACTTCGAATTGCTGCTCGGCTCTGAAACAAACATATCACTTGGTTTCGACAAAATCATGACACTGTCGACATTTTTAATGATATGTGGATGATAAGATCCGAAGACCGGGCTCAGTGGCGCGTATTGGGAGAGGCCTATGTCCAGCAGTGGACTAATGTGAGCAGTGATGATGATGATGATGACACTGTCATCAACCTGAAGAATTCGGCTGCAAACAGTGGCGAAACACGAATGAGTACAATCATAAAAACAGACTCCTAATAACTGGAAGTTGATGAAAAGTCCGATAAGAAATTTCATTCTTTATTTTTTCATGCTTTGGTGTGGTATATTTTCATAAAATTTATATGGGACTACCCTTGAAGTATAACTCTAGCCATTAAAAAATAATCATTAAAATCAGGTCACGACTGGCTAAGTTTTGTTTTTATTTGGTACATAAAACAAAGAAAACGAAGGTTACTGCAAATAGTTATAAAACTGTGGTGCACTCACAGTAAAATACATAAAAAAAGACATGGGGCCTAACCATCAAGTCTTATTGCGATTAAATTCAGGCAAAGATGTCAAATCCCGCTTTGCGAATGACGAAGCTTTAACAACGCCATAGCGTCCTCAATCGCAAAGCAGAAAGTAACATCTTTGCCTAAACTGAATCACTATACGACTTCATAGTCAGGCCCCTGAATTGAAAACCTCCTCCTTTTTTGACGTTAGTTGAATAGTAACTCTATCCAGCAACTTTCTGCTACCTATATCACAGATTATACTTTAACATATCATTGGTCCATTAGGTAAGGGCCTTTTTACACTGCGTCATGATTTTACGAAGAAAGAAAATATATTACATACATTTTAATGCCATCGATCTATCGAGCTTCTTTCTTACTCAATAATTTAATTCAGCTTCAATTTGGACCTTTTTTGCAACTACTGTTTGTCACTTTACATTGTCTTTATTATTTACTAGCTTCGGCCCATGGGTTCGCCCACGTGGTACCCGGATAAAAAGTAGCCTATGTATAAGCTAAGCTATATTACTGTAAAGTTTCAACAAAATCCGTTCAGTAGTTTTTCCGTGAAAATGTAACAAACATCCATCCTCACAAACTTTCGCGTTTGTAGTAGTAGTAGGATTATAATTATTTGTATCGTGTTTTTGCAATATAAATAAATGCTATTCTATTCTATTCAATAAGCAGCGATGTGCTTGCAATCTGTCACATGGAATGTTTAAAAATGCAGGCATGTAAATTTTTATGTTTGAACGTGTTTCTGACTTAACTTTTCTTGGTATCCTCAAAATAATCTACCCACTGGGTATGTATCTGAGGATGACCGTAATTGGGAGTACAGTCGAGTGTCTTTGTTTGTTTGTAATCACGGTGATATTGAAAAACAGACAACCAAGAGTGTGAAAGGGAATATGCCTTTATTCAGCAGTATGTGGCTTATAAGATAGATAGTGAAACGAACTTACCGCGAATCGAAGCTGAAATACGTTTGGTCCGTGAAGTTGTCTGCATGAAATACTATTTTCACGAAATTCGTCTCCGATATGAATGTCTGCGGTTGCTCGATCTCTCCGCAGAACAGACCTGGCTCCTTTCGGTTCGACACGTCAGTTTTCGCGTTGCCATCCACTATCTGTGGACAACATAATTCAAGTCAGTCTCTGAAGATATTCCACTCCATCTACAGGTTGCCTGGAAGAGATAATTCCAGGTGTCCTCCGAAGAAAGAGCCTTGTTTTCTCTAAAATAAATACTAGATTCGGACAGTAGAGTTGGCCGCTGATGTAAATTTACTGGACGGAAATTCGCAAATCCAGCGCAGTCACTAAACAGGGCACTATTCCTACTACATGTCCTGTTCATAATAGTTTTTTTTTAATTTAACAACTCCGATCTCTTGCATTATTCGTGAACTATTTCAGCGCCCCCTGTCTGTGACGTTTTACTATAACACCTATTTAATAACAGTTTAACACAAAATTGATCTTGATACCCTAAACTCCTGTGAAGTGTGGCAACAAAACCTATCTAATAACTTTTTAACTCAAGGTTACGCTAACCTTGATATAAGAATATCCCGAAGAATCGCATTACAAACGATTTCGGAGAAAAATACTAACAATAAACACACAAAAAGTTACCCCAAAACACATAATACTGGCTCATTCAGACACGGGTAAAAAGAAACGCCACTTCAAAGCCACCTTGATCGTAACTCAGTAATTGACTCTGCTAATTATTTTGTGAAGGGGAAAGAAACTTCGGCCTATCCAACTTGCCAGCGTAATAACCGGATCATTCTTGTTTATTTGTACCTTATAACTGGTTTGAACTGGTTACAACCAGTTAGGCTGTTTAATTATTGACTATGCTAGTCATAGACAGGTTATGGTAAGCTATCACAGACAAGTGTACGCATTAAGGCTCCCCTACTCGGCTGCGTTATAATGGTCGATATTATAGCTGAGTTTGCGTTCTACTACCTACTTCTAACGGTGAAGGAAAGCATCGTGAGGAAACCGGCATGCCCTAGAACCAAAGATTCGAAAGCATGTGCCAACAGTTAGTGTTCCAATAAGCGGCGATGGGCTTGCAACCTGTCACGTGGAATGCTTACTACTTGCAAAACGCGGGCATGTACCAAATGTAATGTTTGGACGTGCCTCTGACTACCCCCAACTTGGTATCCTCAAAGATCTACTCACTGAGTATGTATCTGAGGATGGGGAATTTCCATGGGGAAAACAGTCGTGAGCGTGTGTTATTTTTTTGTAAAAATTCTCGCACTTCGCCTACGCATTTTGTGATAATCAAAATTTGTCACAAAAATACCCAAAACAAACATTTTCAACAATAGTTAATAGTTAATGTACTTTTTACAGATGTAACAATATCCTAAAATCACAGCAAGTTATGGTAACTTATATTATAATTTTTCAAGGTGATGCAGTCGTGCAGTATCTGTGCAGCTTGTTAACTGTAAACGTGCAGTCTGTCTGAATCCACCACTAAAGTCCGTAAAAGTTATTTACTGATGTGATTTATTAAAATGGGGCCTCAAAGTCCTGCGCTCAAACAAAAATAGGTTAACGGAGTGTTGGAAGAAATTGAGTTACAGTTCGCAATGTTTTGTTCAAAGTTTATAAATTTCAACCCGTTAGTAATAAACACGGCTTCAAAAATCGACTACAGCTATTTAATGCGTAAATATTATGCTGTTCTTTATTTGTGGAGTAAATTATAAAAGTTACGAGTTCCAAGACACGGCGATGGGCTTGCATCTGTCACATGGAATACTAACTACTTGCAAAACGGGCATGTGTCAAAAGTAATGTGAGGACATGCCTCTGACTACACCCTACTTGGTATCAGAGGTATATTGAGTATGAATCTGAGGATGTCCTTTATGGCGAACACAGTCCTGTATTTACAGTCAATTTAAGTTTAACTTAGTTAATGTCCGTTATCTCAATTTTTATTATTGTTTAATCTAATAATAATAATACTGGTCATTTTTCACATTGTATCATCTAGCCCCAACCTAAGCAGAGCTTGTATTA
This sequence comes from Perizoma affinitatum, assembly GCA_961405105.1. NCBI lineage: Eukaryota > Metazoa > Arthropoda > Insecta > Lepidoptera > Geometridae > Perizoma > Perizoma affinitatum. The sequence continues at coordinate 2,162,802 of OY560199.1, read as the reverse complement.
TGAGAACTATGTATATGACTGATATACAACTTTGTTTGTTAATATGTATGTTAACAATACATACATATTATACGAAGAAAACACCCGATACAAACATTTGCTAATCATACAAAACTTTGTCCCGCGACGGGAATCGAATACGCAAACTTTTGCGTCTCAGGCAGGCATTCGCCCACTGACTCACAGAGGTCGTCAAAGAAATCTTAAAATCCTAACCTAAAAAAAGGATCTAAGAACAAATTTACCGGCTTCTTGTGTTGCGGGTAACAAGTAAGTTGAACTTGAATCTCATTGTTTTTTTTTAACTGACCAATACCACACGCTCAAAAGTACTTTTAACTGAAACTTATAAACTTTCAAGCCAATAACGGTTTACATTTGTAATTAGGTACCTACCTTACTTAACAAATTATAATTGTTACTTCTACTATTTCATTGATACATTTTTAACTGAGTTTGTTCAAATTATAAATTTATCCTATCATTATTACTCAGCTTGTGAAGAGGAAGTGCCGACATCTTTATTTTCCACTCTTTGACTTTGAGCACTGACTGAGCTAGAATTTATACACTTTTTGTTTTCACTTCCGTTCTTTTTCAGCTTCCTTTGGAAGATAAATGAGTCGAATGTTTGGAGTCAGATAAAGACTTGGCCACACTGAATTCAAACAGCCAAAGGCAAGTGCGATTGGTTTTACGTAGAATTATACATCTATAATTCTACGTAAACAATGGGCGATGGAGTATGTACAAGAATGCCAGTATTATTAAAAAGTACCTTAGTAGGGAGAATTAACATAAATATAAATTAAACATTACGATACACATTTTTGTATAATATCTATATCCAAATATTATTATTTGCGTATTTTTTTTCTTTAACTTGGTCATTAGGCGTGCTTTTGGTCTAACATATGGACAGACAGACGGACATTTTGTTTAGTTTTTAAAGGATTTGATTTTTGCTATGTGGCTTCGGAATCCTGTTACATATTGGGCCGATGCGACTGATTTCATATCTACCAACATCTATATCCAGCTGGATCGGCAATAAACCTGAAGAAAACACTTTTATGCCACTCGAATATTTTTTTCACACCCGTCTATGTAAAATTCTTGTCTCTGATTATTAAAATAATAAATGTAGTCATAAACAGCTATCTAAAGACCGTTCCAAACTATATGTCAACGGATCTAGATCACTACCTGATGGAAAAATATTCCGTTCTGATTATAAATTTATTGCTTTCGCAGGTAGGTTTTTTGGTAGGTGCATAGATGGTATTTATAGGTAGGTATCTCATATGAACCATATGTATCTAAGGGTATAGTGAGTAGGTATTTGACCTGGGTTTCTGGATAACCTTGTGTCAGTCGGTAGGTTATTATCCATAAAGTCTTCGTAGAGATACGTAGCCACTGCTACGAATATTCGATGCAAATACGCCGCAGAAAAGAACTATGATATTCTTGTTTTTTGTTATGCAAATTGCTTAAATTGCATGCTTAACTTCTAAAGCATTAATTAGCTTTACATTCGCAGCTCATGAGTAATTCTCCATGAAAAGAAAATCAACGAGAATTGTTCTTCTGCGAGATCGGATCGCGACGCGAACATCTGTTGATCGGGAGATCTGTATAAAATGTATAATTATAATTATTGATCGTGAAGTTTGGATAATACTACTCTCTTTTAATATAGTCTTTTATAATAACGTGACGATGAGTTAATTTTTGCATTGTTCTACCGTCTTCTGCAGCGCTCCCTTATAACATGTGGCGATATAACCGTATTTATTTTGAAGATTTACGAATCTGTCTCGAAGTCTCACAAATCGGTTGACAAAAAACCGCATTTCAATCGAATTAATCGTTTTGAATAAGACAAAAATAAAAACAAACAAACTCCTATGGAAAACGAATAAACGGGATTATTGCGTCCCGGGTAAAAACAGGGTAATAGGAAATCTTTACAATCTATTCTAAGTCTGGGTGTTTTCATTGTATAATATGTATATATTGATGACCTCTGTGGCGCAGTGGGCGAAGGCCCGGCTGAGACGCAGAAGGTTGCGGGTTCGATTCCTGCCGTGGGACCAATGTTTTTATGAGTACGCTAAGTACGTGTAGTTCATCCAGTAAAGACGTTTTTAAAGAGTACATTCGAAAGCTATATTAGCTAGCTTCATAAAACTTTACCTATATTGAGCAATTCGTTTACTGGATTCAAACCTATGGTCTATGCTTTACCTGTAAATATCCTTTATGGCACGTGGTTCCGTTTATAAGCGTGCCGACTTTGAACTTTTTGAACCTTATCCTCAATATCCAGTCTTTTGGTGATCCGCGAAATGCCCTAAACCTGTGAACAAAGAGAACACAAATTAAATATGTTAATATTAAAAATACAAAACCCTCTATTTTATATTTTTAATTGTTCACCGATTCTGATGATTATTTTGTTGTTTTGTTGTTAAAAACGAGTTTTGTTTCCGTATCTACCATAGATAAGGAAGCAAAGAAAATTAAATGTATTGAGTGTTGCATACCTGTATGTGCAAGTGAGAGATCTGCCGAAGTTCTCAGGCGTGACGGGCGGCGAGGACACGTCCTCGTAGATCTCCACCGTTTTGTTGCAGTGGTCCCGCTTCGAGTCTGTTGACAAGCAATCGTACACTTTACTATTCATATTGGAAACAACAATGATAGAAACTTTATGCATAAAGCTGATCACCGTTTTATATTGTACCAAAAATATCAAACATATTTTTGGTACATTTTTGGTAATCGGACCAGTGCAGGTGCTGGAACCACTCCGTTCCGGTCACTTTCAGATCCAAATTCGTGGGATGTTTTGGCTCGTAGTGCAATAGATTGGGCTTGGTAACGAGGGCCTGATGATGGAGCCAGGAGGTGGGTAGTTGAATTATTTTTAATATTTTCTAGTTCGTGATAAAAGCGTGTTTTTTTAGTTTTTCTTTAACTACCTACACATTTTATTTATTTGACATAAGTTTTGGCGTAGGGTTATACAAAAAATGGTTACGAACGCGATTTTTTTTATAATAAAATCAATTTACAACTTTTTATTGTAACGACGATGTCGGTGATGAGGCGGGTGAGTAGCCAGCTGTGATGCAAGAGGTGCGGCTTTGATTCCCACTGCAGGACAAATGTTTGCATGGTTCATGATATTTGTACCGGGTGTTGTGGTATCACGGTACTCGTAGTTCCTGATATCCACGACACAGGAAGTCCTACATATTTATGTGTATGTGGGTAGCTTATTTATTATTTATTTAGTAGAGAGTCTTACGTTCAGACAGCTACGGAAAACATCAGCACTTAGCTTTCTTTTTACGCAACTAAAGAACGGAACAAGTTGGAAATGCTCCGAACATTTTAACTGGACGTGCCTGAAAATGGTTCTGCAACGTGAAGGCACCGTATACAATGATACAGTGTAGCAACTTCACTTAAAGCACACAAGAAATGTAGCGTAACTAATAACGTAGATGATTTGCGTCAGTTAAAATTAGATAAATATATCGGATATATTATTCATAGACTGATTTCTATCAGGCCTTTTTTTATAGGTTTACCTCGACATAACATATAAAAACTCTTGATTGCGAATTAAACATAGTAAAACAAAACATGGGTATTAAAATATAAGTAATTAATTCAAATTACTAATTTAAATAGCTTCCCAGGGAATCCTTTACTATGATATAGCCTATGATATATAGGATGTCTGATAGATAATGATTTATCATTAAGTCCTCCTAGCACGTTTGTTTGTGCGGAAGTAAATTACATTAATAAATATATAAATATAGCAATAATGAATAAAAAAAATAAAGCTAATAAATAAACGGTTTGGAGTCGGATAAATACTTCTTGTGTAAACTATCTGTTAAGTTGTTAATTACCTGTTAATTATTACGTAATCGGTTGTGGATTACTACCTAACAGGTAGTAATCCACAACCGATCCAAAAATTTTAAATAGTTTTGTCTCCCTGCGCTCGCCAAGGTTGAGTACTGATTAAAAAAGTTTACGTCGTTCGAACACTATGTAGGAAACTAAACAAAGCTCAAAATAAACACGGGCTTCTACATTTCTACGGTAACTGCAACGATCAAACTAACACTGGGTGTTCTATTTCTGAACTAGCTATAGCAATGGTATGCTATGAAGTTACTTTTGACAGATACACTGGTTAACCGACAGCCAGCCAATAGGCATTTTTTGATTCAAGTACTATATACTTCGAAGTGTTACTTACGCCGCTGCGAATTTTAGCACATGACTTTGGTAACCTCGACATTATTTGCCCTGAACGTATTCAAACCTATGTTTTTTTTTAATTTGAAATATTTTTGTAATATTGTTATTATTATCATTGCAGAAGTATTTTTTCCAGTTATGGGAACTCCCATAACTGGAAAAAATACTTCTGCAAGAATAAAACAATCTAGTTAGTTAACTAGATTGTTTTGTTGTCTAAAAACTATATAAAAGGTCCGTAAATAAGGTCAGTATAAAATCTATAGATAGTAGAGATAAAATATCGATAGATTTATGTAATTATGTAATAATGGACAGTGTTATGTACTGATAGGTATACTTGTCATACATATTAGTATTTAATAATTCATTGTTGATTTTGTGTATAATAATGTATGACGTTGGTGTACCATCACAATTTATACAAAAATAAAAACAAACACGCTTACGACTATAATATATATATAGACTATAGTATCATCTGTGAGGATACCAAGTAGGGGATAGTCAGAAACAAGTCTAAACAATATATATAGCACATAAAAAAACATAGTCATTGCTTAATTAATATTAACTTGATGTGTTTTTACGAAACTACCAAGACTTGTCATATGTAACTTGTAGGATGTTGAATGTAGAAACAACACAAATATCAAATAAACACTGGATATACCATTTCTCTGAGCACGTTTCGTATTCCTCAAGTGAATGGCTCGCGTTAGTCACTCGGTGAGGCATCATATGTTGCTGTGGTACTGTGGTTGTTGCTACGATTTGTAAAGGTGACACTTTGGAGTCAGCTATTCAAGCGAGTACTACTATAACCGAAATGAAAATAAATCGTTTTTGTTTCTTGAAAGAATTGTCAAAACCCACTTTCTATTCGGTTAAGCCGTTTCTGATTTAAATAATAATATAAAAACCACGTCTTATGGCATACGTCTTATGGTTTTTGTTTCAATGTAGCATTAAGTTCAGTTGTCAAATATTAATAGAAACAAACAATAATTTATGAGACATAAATATCAAAATTACGTTGTTTTGCTCACTTGGGATGACACACATAAAGAATTCGAATATAAAACAAAAAGTAAAATTACAAAAAAAAAAATGTTTCGACTAGTCGTGAAGTTTTACGGAAAAACAGCAATCTCTCAGAGATAAAACTTTTATAAAACTTTAAATAATTATCAGAATCGGTTTACAATTGGCGAAGTTTATCAGATAACAAACATACACGATAAAAACATATAGGAGAAAAATTGAGAATCTGATCCTATTTTTGAAGTCGGTGAAAAATATCTTACTGCTAAATATATATTACGGGTTCCTTGCATTTCGGATATTAATCATAATAACATGTAAGTAATAATATACTTTATTCGCCTGCTGACTTCTGGCATGTGTCTGGAACCTGGTATCCGGCCGTTAATTTGTTACAAACCTCCAAACAAGCCCTATAGAATATAGATGAAAGAAAATTGTTGATTTTTTTGCTTGAAAATGATTACCAAAAACTTGGTTATAACTTTAATCATACATTTTAGTTTAAAACGAATAATGGCAATACCTTTGTTGAAATGGTCGCTGGAGTGCCATTAAGTGGATTTGCAAACTCACATATTTTAGGAGTTTCAGGCGAGTTTAAAGTTGAACAAACATCTGCTCTGGGTTCGAGTGTTCAGCAAAAAATCAAAAGTGAACTTTGAGTGGCTGCGGTTTTGTAAAGGCGCTGTTACAGCGAGCATTTTAAACATAAGCCATAAACCTGAAATGTAAGACGTTTCCAACAAATTATTTTGAGAACTACACATGTACCTATATAATAATAAAAACAAATGGTTGTTGCCTGATTTTTCAAGGCTTAGTCGAGATGAATCTTATTAATCTTGTTCATAATCGAAATTCACTTAGTTTATGAAACGACGATTCTAGTTAACCTTGTGATAAAACCTACTGATATTCACCTTTCTTTGAACTGTGAAATATAATTATTATAACTATGCAATAAAAATACTTGACCGTGACTCAGCGTGAGACTGTGGCGATAGATGGAGGAGGCCTTTACCAAAAAGAAGATAGTTGAGAAAAAAAATAAAAAAATGTTTGAAATTATTATTATTATTATGTATTTAGCTTTAGAATTCAGGAATAAATGGCTTATTATTATTATTATTATTATTATTATAAGGGTGAGACTTGGCAGGTAACTAAGTGAGAAGGGAAGATATTGATATAAAATGGTAACTTTTGAAACTATGGAAACATATGAGTCGTACTTTATTGCCTAGAGATGGTCTTATCAATAAATAGTGACCTTTACATATTTAAATATTTGCATTTTGTTCCGTGTCTATAATAGGTATCAAGAACTCCTGATACCCAAGACACAGTGAACCCTAGTGTGAGTCCAGGTATCTAGTAACTGTTGGGTGATTACTTATTTACCAGGAAAACTTTTAATGAAACGAATAAGATACTCATAAGGGTAATCTTTACGGACCCTGTTTTTATTCACTCTATGTGACAGCACCTTTACCTAAGAGTACGGTCAGCTTTCGAACTATCGACCGAACTATAGACGGAATACATTATTGTAGGTACTTTATTTATACATATACTAACTTATATTTTTTGGTTATAAAGTCACAGTCACCATCATAAAGCTTGTTTTGAAAAAAGAATTCACGCCGTAAAAATATAAAATAATCATTACACGTTTATGAAAAGGGCTTGTCAACTTTTTTATTACAAGCTTATATTTAACTTGCAATATTTATATGTTAGTTTATTTAGGTCAAATCTTGCAAGCTGAATTAGACTAACTCTTATCCTACGGAGTTGAATTTTTATATGTTGGTTCAGTTCCGATGAGAATGCATTTTTATTGTAAGCATGACCTGAATCGACATACAGGATTAGCTCCAGATAAAGGAACTCTTCAACGGTCATCAGCACAGACACGAAATGTTGTGTACGCATTTTATTATGATAGCTGGTTTTAAGTTTTACTATGACATGGTTGCAATCAGGGTGCAAAAACAAAAAAAAAACAATCTATGTAATCTAATCTTGAAAGGCAATATTAACGTATTTCTAATAATACTACTGAAATTAAACTTTGTATATAAATGTAGTTCGGATGACAATTCAATAATTTGGTATCTTAAAGCATCAGCAGTTAATGATGGAGCCAGGAGGTGTATAGTGGAACTCTTCAGTGGCTACTAGTAAACGCTAGTAGCCACTGAAGAGTTCCACTATACACCTCCTAGTTTGGGCCACCGCTATTTTGGGCTCATATGATTCGTTTTGAGTTTAGATTGGGCTTGGTAACGCGGGTGTGGTGATGGATCCAGGAGGTGGATAGTGGAATTCTATAATTTTTAGTGCGTGATAAATTTGTGTTTTTTAATGACTTTTTTAAACTAAATATTTTAATACACCACAAATTGGCACACAAGTATACGGTCCACGTATTCGTAAGCGGTAACTGTTGTTTATGGCCGTTTGTAACACACGTGCGTTGCCAACCCTTTAAAAATATTAACCTGTACCTACTTGGTATTCTGAAAGATATACTCACCAAGTGTATATCTGAGGATGTCCTACTCTCCATCACAGGAAATAAGTTTTAAGTATGTTTGTGTTTGTGTCGAAAATCTTACAAATAAACAAAATTTTACCCCAAGCACACATCTTACTACTATTATAAACGCAAAATTTGTGAAGGTGGATATTTGTTATTCTTTCACGCAAAAACTAAGGTCAAACTATAGACTAAACTTTAAGTCAGAATAACGAATAGGATACTTTTAATCCGGCTACTACGAGGGCGAAGCCGTGGGCAGAGGCTTTTATATTATATACGCTTCCAATGATACATCTCACGCTATATGAGGTGATTTTTCCACAACAAAACAGTCTAATTATAAGTTTCACGGGTCTTCATTCAGAGTTTTATTATTAAGAAAAAAGATAAGACCCGAATTTTTACTCACATCTATTTTTTCGATGAAAGTGTCTACTTTACTTTTTGACATGAACTTTAAAACAATTTATCAAAAGCATCATATACTTGGTTATTCTGTCTATTAAAGTTTCAGAGCCTATCGTCCGTAGACTTCGCTTAATTGCGGGCACCAGGTGGCACTTAAACTCACAAACTTGTATTTACGTCTCTATGTACTTTGAAAGTACGCATGCAGGCTATATTACTTATGAGAATTATATAATGCTAGTCGTAGAGCGAATTGAGACTTGTGTATAAACTTCAATGTACAAAATACAAATATATTTTTATTTTATCACTAAGCACGAGTTCACCTACAAAATAAACGGACGGCTAACTATTGATTATTATGACAGATTCTTATGAAAGCATGTGTCAAAAAGCTATGATTAGGATCTAACCATCCGTTATTGTATTGGTGAACTTATGGCTAAGGAGGTTACAATTTTGACATTCTGATGGTCCCCTCACGAGGGCTAGCCTGTATCGCGGGAGGCCGGTTACAAAAAATATCATTACCAATAAATGAGTTGGGTCACTGTTTATGAGCAAACTCCAAATAAAATTACTTAAAATTTACATTTTGAACATAATAATTAAAATGATTATATGAAGCAAAACAAATCTTACTGAATCAATCACAAACATTACTGAATTAATTATTAGTTATGCGTGTTACTTGTGGCGATAAAACCTTTCTAACAAGACCTTTGAAGACGTACAAATCGATTGCAAATTACTGTATTATAATCCAATAAGTCATTTTGAAGATAAATAAAAGCACAAAAAAAACTTACAGCAAACGCGTATGAAAAAGTGTATCAGACAAACCTACGATCAAACGAACAACCTTCTTTAAGTCCTACATGTATGCTTGTTTCTACGTATTGCAGTACTTAACTAAGCTGATGTTATTAAACAATTTGGTGTGCAATAAGTTTCTATTCTATTCTATGCAACCAAATGTATCATGTGGAATTTCTGTTACAAGTATACCGAGCTACAAAAACTTCGAGGAAATACAAAAGAAGCTTGTAATTAAATTACCAAACCTGATTCACAAACACACAAGTTCTTGCCCAAAACTCGTTAATGAATTAGGGAACCACAAAATTGGGTACACAAATTAACTTACAAGTAGATCAAAAGACATATCGGCTTACCCATCTTAGTTCCAAACTACAAACTTACTAAATGAATGTCGGCACGTATGAATCTAGTATCTACAGGCTGCCCAAGAATAGAAAAATAACAAAATTGGTTTTAGGTATAATTGTTATATTTTTTCAAGTACAAAAATGTGCTGAGTAATTATAAAATATATTATGTGCATACATGGGTTAATAGACAATTCACATGAAAAACAATTTTTTACAAAACCTGTAAAAAATATCCTGTATCAAATCCTGTTACTTATATTTTTTTTAAACTATTTTTTTTTGTTAAACAACTTAAGGGCATTTATTATTCATACTTCTATTTACAAGTAGGTTTATACAAAAAAATACAGATAAAACAGCTAGGCTATCTAAAGACCGTTGCAAACGTTATTTATAACTAATATAAATATATATTAGTTATAAATAACTAATATATTAAAAACACTGGATTCAAGTTCAAGTCTAAAAAAATTAAACAACCACGTTTTTTCTGTGTCTAATGTCCAGTCAACCAACTTATCAGTTGACTTACCTGTCCCTCAAAGATTGCCACGACAAACGACCGTTATCTGCCTCTTTCCATCTACTAACGGCGTCCATAATTTCATCGGCCCACCAGACGAGCGTCCACCCTACACTGCCTTCCAGTCGCTATACGAAAACATATATTCCCCATTATTTCAGAACAGGACCTACAGAATTGTAACTTTCGGTAGTTTGAAATACTTTGTATGTTAGAAAGTAACAATATAAATTCAAAAACCTTGAACCGTCTATCAAACTTTCTTTAGGGATAAAAAGTTAAAGCAATTCTTCTTCAGAGACCACCCTGTAGACACCCGTGAGTGATTCTACAAGTTAGCGCCCGCGGGACGAGAGTTGAGTATCCCTACCCTGGAGCCGAAACTAAAGGTAAAGTAAACTCAATAGTTATTTATAGTCAGAAAAAATCTGCGGAACCACAATTCAACTAAAAAATAAATCCAGATCTTTGTATCACCAGATGGAGTTCGATTTTTAAACAACTAAAGTGGCGAACAAGAATACGGCTCATCCGAATTGTTTACTGTAACCTATGGACGCTTGCAACACCAGTGGGTTGCCGACCTTGAAACATAACAAATGAAATATGTGCTTGTATTTTCACGAGCTCCTCACTAGATCTGCTACCTCTAACTCGAACAATTCGATGTTAGAAAGTCGTATCCTACTAATATAATAAATGCGAAAGTCTATGTGTGTGTATGTTTGTTTCCACGTATCTCCGTAGCTACTAAAGCGGTTTTGATGAAATTTTGAATGTAGATAGTTGAGGTTCTGGATGCTAATTTTCTAAAATCAACCCTTAACGGGGTTAAACAGGGTAGTAAAGTTACTATGGATTTTTTTATTCCTTGGTTAGATTCGCTCAAAACTCGGTACAGATAAACTTTAAAATAAATAATAAAACGTGTAGTTTTTATTTTTTCGAAACTACCCCTAGGAAGTATGCAATAAAGTTCTGAAATTAGTATGGAAAAACAATATTCCCTGGTTTGATACACTCAAAAGTTAGTGGTGTATACATAAAACGCGGGAGAACCGCGGGCAGATGCTAGTGAATCTTAAAAAACCCTATTTCTACACTCAGCTATTACAATTCATACCAAATTTAAGACAAATATTTGCGAGCTAGAAAGATTCTATGGATTTCGCGGAAATCACGTAAGTTTTTAGCTTCACTCCGCTTCGTACTGGCATCTGGCGTACTGGATAATACATATAGGAACTAGTCTAGAACATGTCTCAACAAGATGTTCAACATGCTGGGATAGTCGTGAGACGTTTTTGTGTTAAAACAGAATCCTAATGAATAGAAACGCGGTTTAATTACGAACGACTCTCGCTCTATAAAGTTAGGTACTAGGCAAACAAAAACCCAGTGGTTCTTTTTATACGACTGCTATCTGTGACACACTGCCATGGCGTTCAACGAGCGCGACAATTTATTAGAGCGATAGCGCGAGCGAAGATGGATGCCGCTGGACGGGAATAAATCTTTTTTATGCAAAACTTGTTGGAGATGTTTGTTGTTTTTTTGTATATTGTGACACAGCCTAGTATCCGTGGATGTTTTAGCGATTTATTTGAATGTAATTTGAATGTAATATAGCGTGCGGCCTACGAGATGGAAAGTGGTGACCATCGGCACAACATGTTTTCATCTTCAAACGTCACAATCACTCATTTATTTCCTCCGATTTTGAGATTACCTTAGACGCGTTATGTCTGAATTTAAATATTCTATCAGCTCAGGCAAGTCGTCTTGCACGGCTTGTGTCCTAATTAAATTTTGAAACATTTTGATGTATCCGTCATATGAATATACAAATAGAGACTCAGCAATGCGTGGTCCTAATCAGCGTTGTAGCTTGATTATAATTGTGGGAAAGGTACTATTGTCTGTAACACAGTTTTTTACCTAAAACAGACAGATAGAGCTTCATAATATTCATATCTATAATTATGTGCATTAAGTCTGAAATAAATTATTTTGTACGTCGAATACTGTTATTTATCAGATATTAGATTTGTAATCATGTTTTAATATGAACTTTTTTAGTTTCTCCGATATTACCAGTATTTTAACACTATTGTCATAACTTAAAGTTATTACTAATAACTTCTAAAAACCAAGAGAAAAATCAAACATTTGGAATAGTGTGCATCATACTTTCCAAATTTAACCCGATTTTAGTAAAAATACCTACTTAAAACTACTAATGTTTATACTTTGGTTTTTCTTTCGTATTGTAATTAGGTTTTTCGTTTGTCTTTCTTGTCATGGACACAGCACTTGTATTATCTATCCATCTATCGATCCTATCTGAAATGACCTTAAGAAAATACTTAGCACTTACCTTAAACAAATACTTAAATCCGTCTTTACTAAGCTTGCTTTAGCTATGGTTTATGTTAGGTTCCGCTTAATTCTGTTATTTGAATATGCTAAAATCCTTTGGACAGTCATAAATCTTCAGTAAAATGTTCACTAAACCCACCAAATAGCACAGAAAATTCGCGAGTATCCGCAATAAAACACGCTCGTAAGTTACCGTTCACCACCATTGACGATCTCATTGGAGCTTAACTACAGATAAACATTGAACAACAAGTGAAAAATAGTATGAGAACTTTGAAAATGGACTTTCTTTTACTATCTTACCTCAAAGTTTCGTCCCAGGACGCAAATAAAACGATAGTATCGCATATAACGATACTTGGCTACACAATGTAAGTACGGGGTTTCGTAGGGTAAAGAAAAGTTGACAGAAGATACAAAGGCCCGGTCAATGTATTGCGGTGGCGGTGGCGGTGGCTTTGGCGGTGGCGGTAATGGTGATCAGTACATTCACGCAAACTTTGACAACCTATCCCTTTGACAACTAATTGACAACCTATCGCCGCGTCAATTTATCCGGGCCTTATAAGCATAACATAAACTGCTCACGACGTATCGACGACACGCTTTTTTAGAGCCCTAAAATTGCATGCATCAGATCTTCTATCTTGTAACCAAGAAAAAGTTATTATTATTTTTTTTTTTTTTATTTGGATTAATACAATGTATGTAATGTATATTAATACATTATATGTATCTAGTTTTAATAATCGGTATGTGACATTATGGATACAATGAAAGTACAAGGGTTCTTGTTTTAACCATTTCACTTTGAAATCCTATAGAACGAAATACCAAAACAAAACTGCAAGCCACTAGAATGTATTGTTGGCAAAGACGAAAGAAACGAAACAGAAGGGACAAACAGAACAGTAAAAAGAAATAGATTACTAATCTTCAAAAAGAAACGTAAAACAAATAATACCGTTACTTGAATGCACTAGTTTCCTTTATACAAAGGAAACACGGGATTAGAAAGGACAGAGCGGAAACAACAAAGTCATAAAACTGGATTGCTTTCTTTAACAAAACGTGAGGTAGCTAAATTCAATTAGAAACATTATTGGTTCTCTGATTCATCCTTTGAATCTATAATGTACTAATTGCGTGTTGTTTAACTCCACTGAACCTATCAGTAATTATGATTTTTACAGTATTTTAGCCACACAACCAAACTTTTACAAAGCTACTTTTAATAATTATTACAATGGTTCACACGTCACACACTAAAATAATAATTCATAAAGCTATTCATTATAACAATTAATTGCAATTAGCCATACAAAGGCATAATAATAATTAGGCCAAAACGCCTTCTTAAGTAAAATGTTAAAATAGTGTAATATTGCTTTAGGAATATAGCAATATTTAAATTCATAATATTTCACGTTTTAAGTTAGTGTTATTAATTGAACGAGTGAACAAAGTGGGTCAAAAGTCTAGACAATATCGCCATTTTATATCTGTTTCACGGTAGGTTTTATTATTAATAGACCGCGCGAGCGAAGCGAGTTAAGAATCTAGTTGACAAAATCGCTTAAATGTATTTATGCCTATATTGTTTTTAACAATAGTGCTTCAAACACTGGGCGAGTTCTTTGAAGAAAAAACGTAGGGTATTATGATGTAATTTTTACTTAGGTAATAACTTTTAGCTTAGCACTAAGAACCTGCCCTGTTTGTAATGTTTTAAAAATAACTTACTATCTTGAATTAAAACAGCATACAATATATACTATTCTGGTTCTGATAAATATTAAAGAAATATTCCAAGCAGTCCTATTTAAATTGCTCCAGGAAAAAGAGGTATATCCGATCTCATATCTGTCGGGAAGAAAACTTAATAACACATCGTATGTCTCTTCTATCTATATCTCACATCTGTGACCGCAAGTTATAATCGAAAAAAGTGAGGCTGAGGCATTTTCTCGAACGGAAAAGTTTTTGAGGTAAAGTAACTTTCGTACCCTTGGGTTGGGAGGAGTAAACTTTTTATGAACTTTGATATAAGCGGGGTCATTTGAGAACCTCCTTTAAGGTACAACATATTATATAGGTAACAGGAGGAAAATCTTTTGAGATAAAAAAAACTTAAATTTGATTTTGCAATTGGAGGTAGTCAGAGGCACGTCCAAACATTACATTTGGAAAATGCCCGCGTTTTTCAAGTAGTAAGCATTCCACGTGACAGGTTGCAAGCCCATCGCCGCTTATTGGAATACTAAATGTTGGCGCATGCCTTCGATTTTTTTTCCTCACGATGTTTTCCTTCACCCTTTTGAGCATGTGTTAATGCGCACATAAATTTTTCGAGTGGAAAAATCCATTGGGGTATCGCCCACTAGGCCAACACGCATAGTCATACACCGTGAAAAAAAATTTTGCTTAGTCTAAGATTCGTGCATGCGGTTCTTTCTAAAACCCTACTTGCCAAAGGATAGTGATTCTGCACATGATAGTAAACAAGTTTGTTTGAAATATAGGTTATAAAAAAAATACAAATATTTTAAAACTATTTGATTTAGCTATATTTTGGAATATTTGACTAGACTTAGTCTTGGCAAATATTCCAAACAACTACTATTCAAATCATTTTAACGGTCATTTTCTTAATAAAAATAGCCGAATTTCCAAAAGTATTAGAACAAAAGTTGTTACATAGTATGTGTATATTCTACGAATGAATTCTCATGGATATCTTAAGAAATATCTTCAGTGCTTAGATCTTTGAGGTGACCAAGTAGGGGTAGTCAGAGGGACGTCCAAACATTACATCATTTTTCAATTGTAGAGTTTCACGCAATTATTATAACATGAAATCTATGTCTAGGTAAACAAATACTCATCATTTTCAATATTAAAACTCAATGGCAAATCCGTGAACCCATTAGTTAAGTTCCCCATTAGTTTATACAATACACCTCGTTTGGCTTAGAGGCCTCTCATTTCCTATCACTCATTGGCGTCAATACGGTTGTAACGTAATAGGACTATGTACTCTCTGCATAACAGATTTTTGTACTATACCTGCTCGGGAAGTATTTTATTTATTTTTAAAAAATGAGGCGAATTTACGTGATAACTACTTTTGTGCAAATATTATATTTGCGAGTGGAAAAATTGAATGAAAGTAAATTGTTAACAAGCTGAGCGGGCAGACATTTTTTATTAAAATCCATTGCTTGTGTGCTGTTTTTTTTATTTTTTGTTTTATGTCAGTAGTATCTTATGTAATATTGGTATAATGCCAAAAAATATCATCAAGTCCGCAAAAAGTTACTGGCCACTTGCTTATCATCATCATAAACATTCAAAAAAATAAAACATAAAAGTATTAACAAGTAAAAGAATTACTTTCTTTTGTTTTATTTATCTGAATTTCAATTTCTGTTTACTATCTACTCGAAATACCGTCTCGTATTGATAGTGATAGTGATTGATGACACCACCTTTTAAAAACTGTGCAACAGTTATTGAGAACCTATTGCCTGAGAAATCCAAAAATAAAGACATGAAGATTTCCTCATAGGTATTGTATAAAGCAATATGTATCACTTGGAATAAAGTACATATCCCAACTCGTTGGTTATCGATCACTTTCTCCCCTAGATGAATGATACATCATTTTATCATTACAGATAATGAAAAAAACTACCAGATTAAATAGTAAAGTAAACGATATTATATATTTTTGCAGATAGATGGCCTATAGTCGAGAGGGCATGTCTAACGTATTGCGAATATATTATATAGGTATTTATAATACATTTTCTGTTTATGTTATTTGCTCTACAAATGCGATTACTATTATTTATTGTTTTTATGTTAATTTAGTTGTTAAAAATATTGATCTCAATTACTTTAAATGTGTATAATAAGTGTTATATTTAAATTCCTATATAAAAGATGTAGAGGCTTAGGTTTAAGTAATCTGTTATGGTACATGTTTAATGAATAAATAACTTTAACTTTAACTTAATCTGTAATTTGTCTAAGCAATATTTTTGATAGGTTATGATTGAGCTGTGGCAAATTCAAAGGATTAACTTTAAGGTTCTGTGTTAATTATGCATATTATATATATTTAAATTTCTACACAAAACTATTTTTACTCGCGACGCAAGAAGAATGTCTTTAAGAGAAGTTGTCTTTTGTTTTGGAGATTGTTTGGTCGGTTACGCCAAGACGGCGTAGTTGCTGTTTTCGCAATCGTTTTGTATGACTTGGAGAAAGGTTAACCTAATACGATTCAGAATTTCATTACCCACGATAAAATCGTGTCAGCGCTGCCTGGTGACGCTGCCCACATCACCAGGCAGCGCTGAAATATGTTATGGAAAACACATCCGGTGTTTTTAATGCTTAAATACTAATTTATGTTTTGTGTACAAAACACAAAATCTCATTATGATAATCTTGTATCCACCAACGCTTTCATTAGTTGAAGTCCATTGGTAATAAGCCAAACGGAGTTGCCACTAACGAATGAGATAAATTGAATTTGTTAAGAGAATGGCCCTTTTATCTTGGGATTTAAGCGAAAGAAGTTGCAATTGGCAAGCTAAGAGCTTTTCCACGTTATGGTAAATCATAAACTTGGGCTTGTATATTTTCTTAGAGAATTAAGATATTTTTTTTGGACCATATTAAGACCAATGCATAAGATTATGTATTGGTCTTAATAAGAATCTTGGCCCCACAATAATCTTAGCTTCGTAAGTAATAATGTTATATGTGAAATCTTAGTAGAAACTCTAGCAATAAATCAAAATTAAAAAGACTAATCCAAAAAATACAATTCGTGTCTGAAGCATGAAGGTTTCGAAGAGATCAAATTAATGTTAGTAGAGATTTTTATGATTAAAATGTCAATGTGCTTTAATCTAAAATACTTGTTCAAAAGCATATTAAATATCATAATAAAGTACTAAAAAATATTTAAAAACTTAAAGGTTTTGACTTGGACTGGTTAGAAGTACAGTATCATCTAATTATGGTGGTGACCAATGGCTATATGAATTGCAGGCACGACAGAGAGTTCAAACGAGATAAATTGGAAGCTTTATAAGGCTAGGAAACGGTGCTGAATTGAATTAAGACTCTGAATAAAAGGAAAGAAACGGCTAGTTGGCATAATGATGCAACTAAATAGACTGGGGATTTTCAATTCCATTTTATTCTCTCATTTGTAAGGTTCTGAAGTAAACTAGAAACCCGTGACGTCCGTCGGTCCTACCTTAGTTTTACTATAGTACAGAATATACTATCATGCTGAAATTTTCAGCACTCATGAAGATATTTATTCCGAGTCTGAGTGGTGTAGTACAACTGTACTCTTAGTTAAGGTCCCAACGAGACAGGGAATCCTAGTGTAAGATCAGGATTATTTAAGTTCTGTTAATTTATTTAATAAAAAAAACGTTGTTTTCTTGGTTGATCTTAAAGCCTTCGGACTTTTGACTTCGGAAACCTTAACTAATATGAAAAATGCAACTCAATTTTTTATTGACTCGCAGAAGGTTGGGGTTCGTTTCCCGCCGCGGGACGAATGTTTGTATCTGCAAATATTGGTCTCGGGATCTGGCTGTTTTCTATGTATAATATTATACATTACAAAAAAAATATGTATATGCATGTAGATCCCATAACACAAGCTCTGCTTACTTTGGGGCTAGATGTTGCTGTGGGAAAATGTCCAGCTTTATTTATTTAGAGCTTTATATACAAAACAAACTTTGAATCGCCTAACTGACCTTAGCCATGATAACTTCGAGACAAGATATTTGATCCCCTAGCTAACAAATTCTTGTTATAAAGTTTTAAATGATCTTCACCTGTGATGGTGAAACAAAAGTTTTAAGAGCTAATCCCAGAAGCAATCCTGACTATACTAGATACAGGCTCAACCAAAACTAGTTCAAATAAAAAGCTTTCAGACGACTCTACAGACATCGGAAAGTTAAACAGTAGGTGTCGAAGCGGCTCGGGTTCACACTTAGCGACCCCAACTCGTGAACTTGTTCACTTTACACCTACAATTGTTTGAACTTGAACGGGGGTTGAAAACGAGACGAGATGAGATGTCTTTGTTGGCTGATTGTTTTCTAGAAGGCAGTTTCAAAGGCCAATTTCTGTATAGATTATACCAAAACAATTCGATGAAATAATTATTTGAGAAAAACTCTTTCTCAATAAATGAGTTTTTATAATTTGGTCACCTTGTTCGATTGGCGCTAATGTAGCTATATATATATTGGTAACAAACAAGCATACGGCCCACTTGTTCGTAAGTGGTTACCGTAACCTATGGACGCTTTCAACACCAGAGATATCACTCGCGCTTGCCACGTCTGATATTTGTGTTCTTACTGTAAAGTTATTTTGCTTGGTATTCAAGATTTTTACATTCAAAATTAATTGAAAGTTTGGCTAATTCATTCCTTCTTCGTTACATAACTCTAAATTCGTTAACTTTTCACATAATTATAACTTAGGATCAACTTAGGAGAAAGCCTTAATGTTTTTAATAGCAAATTTAGTGTTTTTCAAGTCAGTGTTCAAAATTATTATTTTTTTATAATCCCAGGAGCCTGCAGTTATAAACTTAACCAGTATTTATAGAGATAAGTAATTTTGTTTTATTCCCATAACGAGAGCTCTGCTTACTTTAGAGCTAGATGATGCTGTGTGAAAAATTACCAGCATTATTATTATCATGAGGCTACATTAATATAAATTAAACACACATTTCTTAACAACTGAAAACATGTTGGGTATATTTTACAGACTAGGATTAAAATCCTGGACGCGTGTTTGCTACTTAAGTAGTAAAAATATATTTGTGGGATTATAATAATTTAAATGTCAGTTTATAGATGTTTGTCGCTAATAGAACGACTGAACCGATTTTAATAATATAACTTTTTTTAATATTATTAAAATCGGATGATAGTCAATAAACCATGTATTTATTGACTATCATTGTTCTTGACCTAGAATAATACATAGGCTACTTTGATTTATGGTTTTATACGGGCGAAGCCGTGGGCAGAGACTAGTAGGTTATATATACGAATAGAAATGAAAAAGAATAAAGCAAATAAATTTATTTGAGATACAATTACACAGAGAATATATAAATATATATCACGGCACTACCTTTGATATACAAAAATTTACTATTAACAAATTATTTAAAAACAATTTTAAACAAATCTTTTAAAAAGGCCTAAATACATCGAATTCCATATCGAATTATTTAGATGATAAAAAAAATCTTGAGAATGGAATTGCTCCAATTCGATGAAACATGTACCGATTGTTTTGTAAATAGATCATTAAAACAAATAACCAGCATTGTTTCTTGCCTTTCTTTCATGGCATGGTCGCGGAGGAACAGGCAGTAGGTAAATTGATGTTTCGAAGTGATCCTTGTAGTTTTAAGATATACATTAATTTTGAATTTGGCTTTTATATAACAATATATTTGGTACAACAATTAAACACGACATCAATCTATGATAGGTAGCTATAGTAGGTATTGTACAGAATACCAAGACCTCTCCGTGTCGCGCGGGTTAAACAGGTCCTGTTGAGCATAATTATTATGCAGAGCCATACCACAGGGATGAAGCTTCCCTAATTTTCAGACAGAACGTATTGATAAAGATAATGCTTAAAATCATGTCTAGCGACTGTGGTAGCGTGGTTCGGTGCTCATGAAGGACTTCTAGGTGGGCAACAAAAGGTTATCAGGAAGAAGATTAGTAAAGTGTTGACCCGGTGGTAAAAACTGCTTAACAACAGGTTTGACGATTTAGTTGTAAAAAAACATGATTTTTTAAAATCGAAATGCGCGAATCCAACCATCGCTCGCTACGCGTGTTGCCCATGAAACAAAGAAAAAAAATTGAACAAATAAACTAATTTATTAAGGGTGAGATCTAATAAGCTTATACTTGGAACTTAAGAGCCATTTCCTAAGCCCTCCATCAAACGCTCAAATTCAATTACACCATTTCATGACCAACTGCACTAAATGTTACTCTCGATAAAATATCCAATCAGCTGATTAAAGAATTCCGTACAAACGGTTCTCTTAGCTGCTTCTTATGAAATAAGGGTCAGTTTCTGAAAACGTATATGTTGAGTAAATCGGAATCATAGACCATGAATTTTGTAGCGAGGAAACGTAGGAGTAGTTATTACGTAATGTTGAGCGTTCGCTTTAATGAAAGGAAGTAGGAAAGCTTAGTTTATTTTCTTAGAAAGCAAGGTTAGAAGAAAAGTTATCGATATAGAACGGAAGTTACAGTAAAATGGTAAATTAATGAAGCCGGTTATTGTACATACATAAACTCACGCCTGTTTCCCGGAGGGGTAGGCAGAGACTACGGATTTCCATTTGCTACGATCCTGACATACCTCTTTTGGTTCATTCACTCTCATTACATTCTTCATACATGCTAGCCGGTTTAGGGTACTCTTGACCTGACCTTTTTCCAGAACATCTCCAATCTGGTCAGAGTACGTCCGGTTATTGTATCGTGTCTTTTTTATGTCTATGTATAATAAATAAACAAATAATGCAGGTCATTTTTCACACAGCATCATCTAGCCCCAAAGTAAGTAGAGCTTGTGTTATGGGAACTACATGACTGATATATTACTTATATACTTTTTTTTTAAATTCATACATATTATACATAGAAAACACTCAAATCCCGAGACAATAGCGTACATTACTTTCAAACATTGAAAGTAATGTACGCTAAACAAAAGATATTAAACGTTTATTTTTGCCGTACGCTTTTTAGTGGCTAAAAAGCGTACGGTCCATCTGTTGGTAAGCGGTTACCGTAACACCAGAGGTATCACTCGTGTATTGTAGACCTGAGTCATAACGGTTGCATATTGGTAGGAATCGGGAGGCACATAAATAGTTTTATTGTTAGTATTAAGGTTTTGTTGAAGCTCTACTACTCTCTACAATTTAATGACAAATAAAACGGTCCACCAAACATCAAACACGCCCACGACCTGAATCACCACGCACATCCTCAAATCTATACACAGTGTTCCATGAGGTTATCTAGTAAGAAGGGGGTAGCCAGTGGTATGCTCAAATATTATATTAGGCACTATGCCATGGTTAACATAGTATATTTAGTATTATAACAGGTTCAAAGATTCAGGTTTCCTCACCATGTTTTTCATAACTGTTTTGAGAAAGCGCACACATTCTTCGACTTGGCATTCATAGATACACTACCGGATTCTAACCTAGGACCTTCGGGTACCGCCCTCTAAGCCAACACAGCTCATGAAAATCTGAACTAACGTAAAATACAATGCCTTCATTTAATTTCCGACAAAACAGTCTTATTCCGTCTAAAAATAACAAAGGTTCCGAATTCAAACTTAGCTAAAAGTACGCACAAAAATGACTTTCTTGTTTCTCCTCAAGATGGACAATGCCAGGCCTCTAGGGCTTTCTTTTGAATTCTTTAAATCACGAAATCAACATAATGTACCCTTAACGTACAAAGCCACAGCTTCCCAACCAGAAGGATATGAAACAATGTGACTCAAGACTTATTTAGAGAATCTGGTGAGAGAAATGAAAAATGTAAAGCTGAAAAGAGTAATTTATTGTGAGGGTAAAATGTGGTTCCGTATAATAACTTATAAAGCTTTGGCACAATGGGATTATCTGTTTCTTGGTCTCATTTTCATTTTGCTATTATACTTTATACTCATCTATTCACCGTAGGAACTTCAATGGACACTTGGTTTAAAATTAGTAAAAAAAAATCTAATCAGTTATTCAGAGCTATTATTTAATTTTAAGAATGGATTTGTAACAAGTAAAATGCATTCAGATAGATAGAATAATTAAAATACTTCGCACACCAAATATTTCAGCTTAACTAAATAGTACAAACTTTAACATTGTTGTAGAATGGTCTTGTCACTAATTAGCGACAACCTTTCTCTTCCAGAAAATCTCTACCAGACAACCTTTTGATGAAACGGACTATGAATTTAAATAAGCTTGGCTTGATCAGTTTTGTAGATAAGAATATTTTTACATACAAAGTGACTAACAAGTATACGGACCACCACCGGCCCACAGCCCACTTGGTAAGGTGTTACCGTAACCTATGAAGGACTGCAACACAAGAGGTTTCACTTGCGCGTTGCCGAACTGAGAAATAAAGGATGAAAAGTCTGATGTGCCTGTAATTACACCGGCACCAGTAATGCTCGTATCGCTATGTTCAAACCGGAACAGAGCAATGCGAGCATTACTGCATTTATTGAAGACAACACAATTATTGTGTTGCAAAAGTCATATTAAAACATATTAGATGTGCAAAATGTATAAATTTTTGTTGCAAATAACTGTCGGGACGGCTGAACCTATTTGTATGAAATTTGAGGTAAATAGTTGACGACCTCGATGGTGCGGTGGCTTCACCAGCTCGAGCCAGCTGCGATAGAAATGGTGCGGGTTCGATTACCGCTTCAAGACCAATGTTTGCATGATTTTAAAATATTTGTTCCAGGTTTAGGTGTTTTGGTACCGACTATGGTAAGGACTATGTATCCTATGACTATTATATGACTATATATTGGCCATATATTAGTTGGCCTAGAATAATACATAAAACATAGTTTTCCTTGTACCAAACAGTAATTTACTCAAAGCAAAATCATTAAGAAAACTATTTATTTGCAGAACATACTGACAAGACGTTCGCAATCGGTCACCGCGGTACCCCAAAACAGGAAACAAAGACAGAAAAACGAAGGCAGTGCTCGCCACAAAACCTCTGGGAGGGAAGGACGTGGAGACGATAATTGAAAATAGCTGCACAATTCGATTGGAAGTCTTATCTGTTCTCGCAGTAATGAAGAGAACGTGTCCTAGTGTCAATGAAACAAACCCTGTCCGGTCCAATAAAGACGTAATCCTGCTACAATAGGAATCCAGCAAATATATTTCAATGAAATCAAAGGTTAGTTAGATGTAATAAAGTTTATTGTTTCATAAAAGAGTGTAGGTATAAACATAACTTAACTTACTAAGGAGTTTTCTACACTAGGACCGAAAAGCCTTATAGCAATGTCACACTGATAAGTAGTGGAAAGAGAATTCGGCGAACCACTGTGACCTTGCTATCATAATTAGTGTCTTGATAAGTTTCTTTAAGTTTGGGCACATAATCTTAAGTTAATATAAAAATAAAGACCTACCATATAAAATAATAAATAACGCTGAACATTTTTCACACAGCATCATCTAGCCTCAAAGTAAGCAGTGCTCGTGTTATGGGAACTACTGTATAAACAAATTCATATTATTAGTATATCAGTCATATACTAATTATATGAATTTGTTTATACATATATATTATACACAGAAAACACCCAGACCCGAGACAAATTATCCCGTGGCGGGAATCGAGCCCGCTCTCAACTTCTGCGTCTCAAGCGGGTCTTCGCCCACTGCGCCACAGAAGTCGTCGAATTAAGGATAGGTTGCTTAATTTATTTTATATGTAGGCATAAAAAGTGAATGTCCCAAAAATATGCTTGTTTTATCGGCTTACCAGCAAGTAAGCCGATTTGGGTTGTGTGCCAAATTATATAAATAAAACACAATTTAACATTGGCGTAAAAGAATACCTTTCCAAAAATGGGTCACAACCTCTGAGAGATACTATCTTTACTGTAATAACGTTTTTTCTTTGCACTGAATAAGTAAAGGCATCTTTCAAGCGTGGAACACAGTCTCTCAAAATCCTCTCAGCAACTCATAAAAGTATGAACTATCCACAGAGTATATAACATTAATATCCACACATCACGCCTCGGGCAAGGCTTGAAAAAGGAGAATTTATTTCCGTGTTTTATTAAAGCAATTTTGGCGCATTTCGGCATCTGCTACTAAGGTTGTCGCCTGCTATAAAATAGTGACAGTTCGTGTGGCCTAAAAGCTCCTGGGCTTGTAAATTACAGTGACGTTTTGCTGAAGGGCAAAATTGAAGAGAGCCTTTTTACTGTTCGGAGATTTATGGTTTAAAATTCTACTCGGGATATTAAAGGGAAAGGAATTTCCAAAGCGTTAATTTCAGCTTGTGTATTTTTTGTTTGACTGTTTAACTGTATTTATTTACGTCTTTAGATTATAATTAGAACTGAAATTTAATTTATTTTGAATATAATTTTATGTTTTTAGACTTATGTATATAAACCAGTGTAAGGGCCCGGTCAAAATGACACAAAAATATTCACGCTAACTTTGACAACCATTTGATCCTTAGATCACATCCGTTAGACAGGGCCCTTAGTCGATTTGTAAAATGTGTGACAGCCCTTAGTAAGAAAATACGCAATTAATGGAATTATTCATATCAGAGCATGGATATGAATAATATAATTCGTGATAATCCAAATATTTTAAGAGTCGCTAACGGGCATTCGAAAATTGACCCCTACAAATTTACGTGACTCAAAATCGCAGTGTAATCGTCCATGAGATGGGTAGCTAACTAATCATCCACTCCACGGACTTCTGATAGACAGGTGACATTGAGAGAATGACAGCTTCTATAAGTTTTACGGACGCTATCCCGCTAATGATGATAAAAGCTTACAATAAGGTTCACAACTTTTTAAAGTAAAACGGCCACAACCCAACTCTTCCGTACGGCAATACTCTCAGGAAGTTGGCAACACAGGTAATTCATGGATCCTCCCCGAGGAGTGAAACAATTTAGTGTAATGAACGAACGGCAACGAGCGATGGGAATAGTTACGGTACTCAGTACGATCGAATTTAGTTTAGAACAGGAAACATTACCGGCATTAAAAATAAGTTTATATTGTTCGAAGCTAAATGGCGTTTATTTTGAAAGTATTGCGTTATATATTCTGTCTGCATGTTGCAAAAACTTATCACTACATAGTATAAAACAAAGTCGCTTTCTCTGTCCCTATGTCCCTTTGTATGCTTAAATCTTTGAAACTACGCAACGGATTTTGATGCGGTTTTTTTTAATAGATAGAGTGATTCAAGAGGAAGGTTTATATGTATAATAACATCCATTAAATAGTGGAGAAGTACTGTTATTTTTGAGGTTTCTAATGTGATGTCGTAAATAATTACATTTTTTCCGCTTACATTGTAAACGCAGGCTGAACCCTACGAGTTTTATCAAAATAATGTACTAAGTATTGTACACATTGAAAAGGTCTACAGAAAAGTCCGTGATGGTATATATCTATCTCTTATGGATAACCCACAATAACTTTTTTTTTGTCATTTACTTTTTACGACAAATAATGGCTAATTTTCGAAGCGATTTTAACCAATACAGCATTAATCCTTAACCAATTAAATACCTTGAATACATTGTTCATTTAATATAGATCTATATGGCCCATTACACCGTATGATTTAAGTGAATATTTTCGAAGATATTACAGATTTAAAAATTGCGGGACGTAGCGTTTGCGGCGGTACCGGCCGGCCGCCCGGTGCGGCAAGAGCGTGCCTATAAATAGCGCGTCTGAGGCCGCGGTTTTCCCTATAGCACTTTGAATTTAGCAGCGATCGGACGCGTTTATTATAAAAACGTGCTTTTCAGCGCGACAACGTATCAGTAATTATAAGTAAGTTACGATAAATAATTGTATGATAGTAGTTTTAAAATATAAATTATATTCTATTCTAAGGTTAATTTTTAAATCGCACTTATAGTAATTATAAGTACCTACATAAGGTAGTGTATTTAGTATCAGCATTGCACCCGTGCGAAGCCGGGGCGGGTCGCTAGTTTTTATACAAAATGATAAAACTATTGGCTCGAGTATTCCTTCATCGTGTTTCCTATGCTATATACAAGAGAACACGATTCAACACCGAAAATCTAAATTGCTTACTAAAAACTTATAAGACAATAACTTGTTATTCAATTATAGTAAAAAAAACGTAATCAACACTCGGCAATCAACAACCTGGTACCAGGTACCTTAAAGTTAGTTTTTATGATACCATGGCACTGTATAATTATAGCAGATTACAAGTGTTGCCATGTATGAACCACATATAAGAGGGGATTAATTTAATACAGGTTGACTTAAACTTAACTAAAGAGATCCCAACCCATTTATTTACTACATGTAAATAAATGGGTTGATAACATGTAATTTTGAATGAAATATTTGTTTTCTGTTTATTTGATTTTATGATCACAAACTACAGCGAGCTTTATCTTAGATTTTTTTGATTACCTCAAAGAATTGTTATAGTTATATAATATGTTTTTTAATTTAAAATTATCTTTTATTATCACAACTCGAAAAACAAGCAGCCACTCAAAAAATATCTTTAAATTCTGCATAAAAACCACAAGTAATATAAATAATATTCACTTATAATACTACAAGAGCTTCAAAATTATCGGGTATTTCCCGATAGGTTCGTTGCAAACAAATGAAGGAGTCAAGTTTTTCAGGTTAAAAAATCACGAGCGCGAAGCGCGAGTGATTTTTCCTGAAAAACTTGACGACTTGTTTGCAGGGAACCTTGAGGGAAATGCCAGATAATTTTGAAGCTCGTGTGGTATTCAGGGGATTATTTTTCCGTCCCAAATGTCGGCCAATAGAATTGCACCATGAGACGAAATGTACAGTTAACAAATAAGAATTTCATAATGAATAAAACAACATTTCCTTTGACTTTTTTATCGATGGTGGACAGAGAACAAACTCCAAATCGACTCATTTTCATGCAAAATCTCCAATTTTCTCAATTGAATTCAACCTGTCAGTTTGACGTGTGGTTAATTTGACTGGATCATGTTTTGTTTTTTATATATAGCAACTACCAGAGAAAATTTTCAAAAAATTATCAGTATAATACCATGTAGGTTGTACCACGTGACGTCGAATGGTGCAATTCTATTGGTCGATATTTGGGTCGGAAAAATAATCACTTATAATACTACAAGAGCTTCAAAATTATCGGGTATTTCCCGATAGGTTCGTTGCAAACAAATGAAGGAGTCAAGTTTTTCAGGTTAAAAAATCACGAGCGCGAAGCGCGAGTGATTTTTCCTGAAAAACTTGACGACTTTATTTGTTTGCAGGGAACCTTGAGGGAAATGCCAGATAATTTTGAAGCTCGTGTGGTATTCAGGGGATTATTTTTCCGTCCCAAATGTCGGCCAATAGAATTGCACCATGAGACGAAATGTACAGTTAACAAATAAGAATTTCATAATGAATAAAACAACATTTCCTTTGACTTTTTTATCGATGGTGGACAGAGAACAAACTCCAAATCGACTCATTTTCATGCAAAATCTCCAATTTTCACAATTGAATTCAACCTGTCAGTTTGACGTGTGGTTAATTTGACTGGATCATGTTTTGTTTTTTATATATAGCAACTACCAGAGAAAATTTTCAAAAAATGATCAGTATAATACCATGTAGGTTGTACCACGTGACGTCGAATGGTGCAATTCTATTGGTCGATATTTGGGTCGGAAAAATAATCACTTATAATACTACAAGAGCTTCAAAATTATCGGGTATTTCCCGATAGGTTCGTTGCAAACAAATGAAGGAGTCAAGTTTTTCAGGTTAAAAAATCACGAGCGCGAAGCGCGACGAGCGCGAAGCGCGAGTGATTTTTCCTGAAAAACTTGACGACTTTATTTGTTTGCAGGGAACCTTGAGGGAAATGCCAGATAATTTTGAAGCTCGTGTGGTATTCAGGGGATTATTTTTCCGTCCCAAATGTCGGCCAATAGAATTGCACCATTCGACGTCACGTGGTACAACCGAGAAAATTTTCAAAAAATTATCAGTATAATACCATGTAGGTTGTACCACGTGACGTCGAATGGTGCAATTCTATTGGTCGATATTTGGGTCGGAAAAATAATCACAAAAAACTCATAACTCGCCATACGGAAATCCGCAGAGATCCGCAATAAAATATAGATTCCTTATTTATACGGAACCCGATACGAGAATTATGATACCGCAGAATAATATTTTATTTGTAACGGCAATGCACTCAAGGAAATTGACTCGCCCTGTGTAAATTCAGGATTCGAATCACGCAGTACCTACATTCAGATACCTACTGAAATAACGTATTTGGTCAGTCTGTAATTTGGAAGTCATGTACCTACGCCCAGTTTCAAGCCACTCTAAAATAAACTTGAGGAGCCGCATTGGCCTAATGGATGGCACCCTAACTTCCGATCCGGAGGTCGTGAATTCGAGCCCGGTCGTACACCAATGGACTTTTCCAAGCGAAAAAATTATGTGTGTATTAATACATGCTCAAACCGGTGAAGGAAAACATAAACCAAAAATGTTAAATCTTGTGTCATCAGCTAGTGTTCCAGTAAGCGGCGGTAGACTTGCAACTTGTCACGTGGAATGCGAACTACTTGAAAAACGCGGGCATGTACCAAATGTAATGCTTGGATGTGCCTCTATCTACAACCTACTTGCTAATTAGTAAGTACGATACAGAGTTCTGTTAACAAAATTACGAAACTCATAGTTCAATAATAGCTTGGAAATGTACATAGTAGATACGTTTTACTAACGTTATATAACTAAAATTAGGCGTAATAAGTAATTAAATACTCGTTGGTGGTTTTAAATTATAAATATGTAAGCAAGGCTTGTTTTTCAACGAAATATTCGCCTTCTTCCACCTTTTCACATTCGCTGACAAAAATATAGCCAGTGCTTATATCGCTAAACATTTCCAACACCCATTTCGCTACGAAACTTTGAACTTCGTAATAAATCAACTCACTTTTGCAACAAAATTTCCAAGTCCCCGTTGCCATAGCGACCGGTAATCAGCCCTAATAACTCGATGGGAAGATTAATCGATTTACATCTGCAAAAGGCGGATGGAGTGCCCAAAGATTAGTCACTTGGGATTACTCGGCCCACCACAATGGACTATCAGCCTTACATACTTCTGAATAAAGTGGTTTCGATTGGTTTCGTAGCCAATAAGTCGGAAAGTTGCGAAATGTGTAGTATTTACCCGGAGTTAATATGTGGTTCGGTTCAGCAAAGCTGTGTCATAAGCAGTGAAGGATCGATTTTATTGTATTGAGATGAGAGATGTTTGTTCTAAAGATTGGAGTACAAATAGTTAATAATTAGAATAAATCTTTGTGAGTCCTTAATTTTATCTAAACTTAATTACTGTGATGTTGTTTATGGCCCTTGTCTGCTAACAAGGACCACAAAGCTGATCCAACGTGTACAAAATGCATGTGCACGTTTTTGTTTTCATGTCCCACCACGATCACATATCACTCCTTACCTAAATTCATCCAAACTTCTCAAAATGGAAGCGCGCAGAAAGCTCCACTTGGCAGTACTTCTCTTTGGGGTTATACATAAACAGTATCCAAAATATCTATTTAATAAGTTTGTTTGGGCACAAGCTCAAAATAGATACCCAAGCAGAGCAAGCACCTATGTGTTTGAGACACCGAAGCATAAGTCCATGGCTTTCCGTGGTTCTTTCAGATTCGCTGCCTCTAGGTGCTGGAATGATCTTCCTCCGCCAGTGCGTGCTATGAAAACAGTTCAGGTCTTCAAAAAAACTTGTAAGGATCAGCTCTTCAAGGAGCAATCATGCCTTGTTTAAGTAACTGACAGAACATAGCTTACAAATCAACCTTTTACAATGGGATTAGAAGATACTACGTATCCTTCACTTCACTTCACTTCTCGATTATGGCTTTTGTATCCTTCACTTCACTTCTTGAATATGGCTTTTATTTGTCACAGTTCTGCCATACACTGAACAAAAACGGAAGCACAGACGCAGAGTACCTAGATATTTTCATAATTAGCCTGCTCCCTAAGCATTATAGCACAGTCAAGCTACATAACCACAGACTATTTTAAACAAAAAATCGTTTATAGACTCTGACTGCACAGACCACAGACAAGCAAATAATATCTATCTATATATGTTTTTTATTATTTTATTTTTATTTTTGTTTTTATGTTGCTCACCGTTGATCGTGACATCACAATGCAGGCCCTGTCTGAAAATCAGCGCTGCACCTTTCCTAGGTTTGGTGCAGCATTATGCTGAGACAGGGACCTTTTTGACCCCACACAACACATCTTGTATTTGTATCTGTTTTTTAATGTTTGTTTTAATTTAGCTATTTTGTTACCTGTTGTGTTGTGTTGTGGTAAATAAATGTTTTTTCTTTCTTTCTTTCTTTCTTTCAAATATTCTAGTTCGTTTTCGACGAATTCATATCAACACACCCTTATGTACTCATTTCTTTTTTAAATTTCTCTCCCAGCACTGACAGATTATGAGGAAATCCTACTACTATTATAAACGCGAAAACGAGGATGGATGTTTGTTACTCTTTCACACAAAAACTACTGAACGGGTTTTGATGAAATTTTACAGTAATATAGCTTATACATTAGAATAGGCTACATTTTATCCAGGTAACACGCGGGTGAAGCCGTGGGCATAAAGAATTTTAAAAAACTAACACGCTCACGACTATATAGCCCATGATGGACATGTTCAGAAACATACTCAGTGCGTATATTTTTAGGGATACCAATTCCCCCTTATTGGTATCCTTAAAAATCCAGTCAGGGGCACGGCCAAATATAATATTTGGCAAATGTTTGCGTTTTTTCATTCTACGTGACAGGTTGCAAGACCATCACCGCTTATTGGAACACTAACTGATGGCACATGCCTTCGAATTTTCGCTTCTAGGGCATGCATAAACCGCTTCAGAGGTAAAATGTATCACACAAATTAACAAACACACAACGTCTTATGGCAACGCATACACATCTACGAGTATTTACGACGCGGGTAAATATGTTATTTTTAGATTTGTTATAATGTGAACCAGTTATACTTTTATAACTGGTTTACTATATACTGGTATTTCAGTATATAGTAGATAAATGTACACACCTATCTAATGTAATTAGGTAATACAAAGTGTGAACCTAGCGAATTTGACACCCACACAAAACTACCTTGGTTTACTTGGTTACAACATTATAGAAACACTATGTATGAACCTTTTTGTATGAATAAATCCTACTACTATTATAAACGTGAAAGTTTGACTGTAAGGATAGATGTACGCAAAAACTACTGAACGGAGTTTGATGATACTTCAGTTTTTATCCGGGTACCACGCGGGCGAAGCCGTTGGCAGAGACTATCTATATATTTATCATTCCCCCGTTCATTTAGCTTTCCCTAGAGTAATGTTAAAAGAAAATATCTTTAGAATCTCTACCCTTAGTTTGAAGCTCAATGTAGATAGAACGGTAGACATGCTCGTATATAAAGGTATTGTGGCAGGTACTCAACTCGCAAACAATGCATGCTCTCGTGAAATTGCAGCCGTGGGCTTGAAGAAAATATTTTTACGGCAAAACTAACGCTGAGATGCCATGTGTGTTTACTTAAACAATAATAGGCTGCCTCTACTCCCACCATTTATTTTAAAAGAGGGAAAATTATTTTGTTTGTTAGTTTTCAACCTCTTTTCATAGAAAACACTACGGCCAGTCTTCAATTAACTGAAGAGACATGTGCATATTGACGACCTCTGTAGCGCAGTGGACGAAGGCCCGCCTGTGACGCAGAAGGTTGCGAGTTCGGTTCCCGCCGCGGGACAAATGTTTGTATGATCTGCAAATATTTGTCTCGGTTCTGCTATTTTTCTATGTATTATATGTATGTATTTACAAAAAATAAAGTATATTATTAGTATATCAATCATGTAGTTCCCATAATACAAGCTCTGCTTAGTTTGGGCTAGATGATGCTGTGTGAAAAATGTCCAGCAATATTGATTGTTATTATTTTTATACTATAATAGGATATAGGAGATCAATACATTTATACAATTACTAGCTTCTGCTCACGGCTTCGCCCGCGTGGTACCCGGATAAAAAGTAGCCTATGTGTTATTCTGATGTATAAGCTATATTAATGTAAAGTTTCATCAAAATCCGTTTAGTAGTATTGTGTGAAAGAGTAACAAACATCCATCCTCACAAACTTTCGCGTTTATAATAGTATTAAGATATACAAGTACATATAGAAAAATACAGAAAAATACTATCTAACGTCCGTTGCAAACGGTCTATAGATAGCTTAATAGAGTACCTGCAGGATAAAAAAACATAAACTTCGGGCTGCAAGCGTATCGCGAATATCGCGATTTATTTATTACCAATCGACTATTAAAAAAGAGAAGGTTCTCAATTGTATGTCTTTTGAGTGTATGTTACGCGATATCGCCAATAAAGAAACGATTTAATTTTTTTTTAATGGCAATAGTATTCAAGTCCCATTAAAAAAAAAACCCACTCCCAAGGGCGAAGAAATGGGTGATGAAATTTCCCCTTATTTGAAGTCAAAACATTAAATGTGTCATAAATTATCTCTAAAAACAAAAGAGATTCACCACAGAACATTCTCATCACTTCACTTCACCCACTGACATCGCTAAACGCACAATAATGACATCATCCGTCGGACGGGCGTTCACATCATGCATTTCCTGTATCGATGTCGTCCTGTCTCATTCACACTGAGTGAGAGTAGGAGTTAGGACTGTCAGAAGATTCTAATTGCTTGTGATGTATACAAACAAAAAGAGGGATAGGCTGAAACTAAGGATTTTCAATTGCTACGAACCTGTATTAACTATTTGGTACCTGGTATATCGATCAAATGAAAATAGTCAATGTTAAAATATGCATAAATGTATTATTTTTTATTTTTTTTATTTAAAATTTTTAAGTTTATTTATCATCACTGCTAACGCGTTAGTTAGACCGAGCCCTTACATAAATAAATAAATAATAATAAAATATTGACGACCACGGTAGCGCAGTGGGCGAAGGCCCGCCTTACACGCAGAAGGTTGCGGGTTCGATTCCCGCCACGGGATAAATGTTTGCATCTGCAAACATTTGTCTCGGGATCTGGGTTTTTTCTATGTATAATATGTATGTATTTACAAAAAAAAGTATATCAGTAGCATATCATTCATGTAGTTTCCATAACACAAGCTCTGATTACTTTGGGGCTAGATGATGCTGTGTGGAAAATGTTATTATTATTATTATTATTATATGTCGTTTAAAAAAAACTAAACAACACGCTTTTATAACGCACTAAATATTATAAAAAAGAAGTCCGCTATCCACCTACTAGCTCCATCATCAGATCAGCTCCAAGATACCAAATTATCTATGGTCATCCGAACTACATATACTTACAAAGTTTCAAAGATACGGCAATCAGAAGTAGATTAAAATAATAATTAACTCTATAATTTGATTTCATTTTTTGTTAGTTACAAGTCAAGCCAATTTATGCGTATTATTAATAAATAATGCTTGACATTTTCACACAGCACTATCTATGGGCCTGGTTATAATTTTCAATAGTCCACATCGACCACAGCGGTCACTCAGTAGAGCTTAAAATCTCAATATAGCACATGCAGCTGACCAAACCAGCTCCTAAAAATAAACACTAACTTTTGAGCTAAAAGTTAGTGTTCCATTATTTGGGTTAACCCCGACTATTTCCAATTTACTGATATTGGCTAGCTTTTTAATCCAGTATGTGTATACAGAGGGAAATTAAATTTCACTCTGTTTATTATTTTACTGACGTTTTGACTGTGTTGTAAAAGCCAGGGGTTGACTGGAGTATATAGAGCTATCGTTGAGAATTAAAGTCAGTTGCTGAAACTACCCTCATTTCATATTTTAAAAAATCGGTAATAAAATTGTCCTTTTTTGAATCGCGCTGACAAACACTTCTAATGTATATGACATTTAAAAAAAATGCGACTTATAACCCTCCTTACGGTAGTCGGGTAAAAACGGTACATTGTCAGATATCAGCTCAAAATACTAATATACACCTCTACACCAATCACATACATATTAATCCACTAATCCTTACCTCACAAACAAATATATGAAGAACATGCAAGCATTTTATGGAATTAAAATTATCGTGGTTTGGTATCACTTTAGAATATTATTACGACTATACCACGTACTTTACTATTCTCCATATGACGTTTCGGTTTCGTTGAAGTTCCCGTCCACGACCGTCGAGCGTGGTCGCGGACGGTGCTCATGAGGAAGGACCTCTAAACGCTCAACGAAACGTCAGCAGGAGAATAGTAAAGTACGTGGTATAGTCGTAATAATATTCTAAAATGCAAGCAGTTGTTATGCAGGAACCGAACCTGCATTTTCTGAAACTGAGCCTTAATTTAATTATGCACATAAAACAGAATGCAATCAATCTAAAAGACATAAAGTCATCATATTTACGAATGTTTTTAGCTAGATGGTATAAAACATTAAAGTTTCTGAGCGCAGCTCGGTCGTCTCATATTAATTTAGCTGAGTACTTGGTGGCAGCCGTCATGTCCGGCACTAAATGTAATTATTAGCGACCATGTTTTACGATAATTTTCTGAGATGTCATTAAGGCATTTTATGACCACTGACTGTGATAAGGAATTGCTTTTATCTAATCAAAATCACTTAATAATGTATGTTAGCACCACTAGCATACAATAACTAACTGCTGCACCTTGAGTCCCGATGTAATAAATCTGTAGTTTAAAATTCTAAATAAAATACCCACGCGTGAATGTACCGGTGGCGATCGTTACATTCATGCGGACTTTGGAAAACATCGATCGCCCGCGCCACCGTGTCTTTTTAACCGGGCCCTTAGTGTAAAAAAAAAATAACGCTGGATATATTTACACAGCATCATCTAGCCCCAAAGTAAGCAGAGCTTGTGTTATGAGAACTAAATGACTACTGATATACTACTTATATATTTTTTTTTGTAAATACATACATATTACTTAGAAAACACCCAGACCACGAGACAAATATTTGCATATACAAACATTTTGTCCCGCGGCGGGAATCGAACCCGCAACCTTCTGCATCTCAGGCGAGCCTTCGCCCACTGCGCCACAGAGTTCGTAAGGAGTAAGGATTTCGTTTAAACCATTTGGCTATAAAACCTATAAGTATTACGGAATTTATGTAATATTTTGAATATCAAGTCAAATTCAAAAGGTTATTTTATAATATACATCAGCTTAAAAACTACGTAAATTTAAAATGTTAAAGTGAATTTACGCGGATTACTCGCGCTTGACCAAGCCTCGACGAATCAGGCAGCCTTCAGTTAGCTATATTTTGGTACTAATCGAAAAAGGTGAACTCATTTATCTAAAAAAGTGTACAAGTCAAAGTCAAAACGTAGAAGTAAAAGCAATTTAACTGTCTCTCAACTCATTTAAATAGATATAAAAAATTGAATTATTATTTTTGGTAACATTTATGATGAATGTATATAGATTTATTTTATTTCTGTTGCTACTTATTTTTATATTAGTATTATTCTCTTTTCATTGTAATTTTATACAAACGCCCCACTCCATGTTTCACAAAAATGTTAACTAGAATAAAATGTTAATTAGCATTAATTCCTTCGCTTCGTACATTTCCTTGTTATATTTTGTGCAATAAAGTATACATTTATACAACTATGTACAATTAGGTATTTACAAAAAATACATAATTAGAAACAGATAATAGCTATCTAAAGACCGTCAACGATTTATAGATAGGGTAGATAATAACTCCCACCCTCAACATAAAACTAGGTTTTAGTTGTTAAAAACAAGTGCAAAGTTCCCAGCACCCAACTTTGTTAGTTCGAAAATCAAAAAATTCATAATTAAAACTGTGATTAACTTTGTGGCGTCTTAACCGAGTTTGAATTATAAAGTTGGATTCGCTATCAGAATGCGCGAATTTCGAGCTACGAGAGTGCTACGAAACTTCGTAGACAAGGAGCTACGAGATTATTAGATTTTTCCGTTTTATTTTATTTCAGTATTTTCTTGGTTACCACGGAGTGACTTGACTAGTCCCTGTGCAAAGTGTGTATTTTAATGTTCTTTCATAAAAATAAGCCGCGTTGGCCTAGTGGGCGATAGCCCGACTTCTGATCCGGAGGTCGTTGGTTCGAAACCAGTCACGCACTAATGGATTTTTCGAAAAATGTATGTGCGCATTGACACGTGCTCAAAACGCTGAAGGAAAACATCGTGAGGAAACTGACATGCCCTAGAACCAAAAAATCGAAGGCATGTGGTTAGTGTTACAATAAGCGGCGATGGGCTTGCAACCTGTCACGTGGAATGCTTACTACTGTATGTAATGTTTGGACGTGCCTCTGACTACCCTCTACTTGGTATCCTCAAAGAATGAGGATGCCCACCATGGGGAAGACAGTCGTGAGCGTGTTTGTTTTGTTTTTTCATAAAAATACACGATGTGTGTTCACAAAAAATAATATGTAGTATTTTTTTCTATTTATAAAAAAACATAGTTTACTAGAGAAATGAGTATCTTATTATTGGTTACAATCAAATTAACAGATATTAAATCTTAGTTGCTGAAATTATTTTAAATAAAAGGACACATCATGTAGGCATTCTTATGAAAATAAATAATCGTATTCCTAAACGAATCTAAAACAGGACAGACACAGTCATAGATTCTATAACTGAATCTATACATATAGATATTTGTTTGTTTGTTAGTTAGCTAGTTATTATTATTTAATATAAACTAGCGAAGTTAATAGTTTATATTAACTTCACTAGTTTATATTAACTAGTGAAGGTAATATAAACTAGCTCATATAACTATTTAGCGTGTTAATAAAACAATTGGACGCACACGTGAAAAGACAAACCACCTTCACCCGAATCGCATATACATTTTCATTTTCTGATTTGCATGCATAGTGGAAAAATCTAGATTATGAATTTATGTACACTTTGACATTTTTAAATTAAGAACATGTTTATGTATTCTTTGACATGCCAATGTTTTGTAACTATAACGAAATGGTTAAATAAATATCAAATATCAAACCGGCTTCATGCATCGAGCGTAAAAAAAAACTTCTAAAACACAATTTACACATAGAACGCTAAGCAAAATGTAATTTTCACACATCTAGTACGTTATTTAAGTAATTACGAATGACAGCCTGTATAATTTATAGCAAGTGACGGTGACATTGATGTGTTATTTTAATGTGACACTCGGCTTCAAGTGAATGACATTCTTGTACGATGGCAGGCAGCCATGAATATTTGTAAAGGTAGGACGCTTTATTTCAGCAGAATTATGTTCTCGCTAAACAAGACTTTGCAAACCTGGTGTAGGTTTCCAAATATATTATGTGGTTATTTTATTCGAGAGAGCTGGCTCTTATCAACGCCAACGCATTAGCATTGCCATTCAGCGTGGCAATGCGGCCAGTATTTTGGGAACGCTTCCGCCTGGTAGTGATCTGGATCAGTTGAGCTATCTATAGATCGTTTGCAACGGTCTTTAGATAGCTAGCTGTTCTGTATGTTTTGTATATACCTACTTGTACATAGTTGTTTGAATAAATGTTTGACAATTATCATTTTATTCATAACTTTATTAGCTTGATAAAAGTGGTCTGCCTCTATCCTTTGATAGTGTTAGAAAAGGACTAGAGTCGACCTGCCCTTAGGAATATGTAAGAGGGTAAATGTGTGTAGTATCTCGTCGAGTATCAAGTTCTAGGATCGTTTACCAAAGATAGGTACGCATAGATGATAAATCTAGATTCAGTTTCAAAATCTATGCTTCAGTCTTGATTCAGCTATGAAATTTGTTAAGTCTAGATTTAGTTATTGAATCTATAAATATTGTTTTTCACAAACTAAAAAAAAAATGTCATCAAAATGTCGATGTAAATTTTAACTTACTTCTAATTGTCGTATCGAAGTATAACATTGTAGTTTGGATGACAACACTAAAATTTGGTATCTTATAGCTGATCTTATGATGGAGCCAGGTTGTGAAACTCTTCAGTGGCTACTGGTAAACCCCTCGACCTTGGGCTCATAAGATTCGTTTTGAGGAGTCCAATAGAATGGGCTTGGTACCGAAGATCTGATTATGGAGCCAGGAGGTGAATAGTGGAAGTCTTTTATATAATTTTTAGTACGTGATAAAAATAGTTTTTTTTAAAACTACACATTGTATTTAGAAAGTTTTTTACCTGCCATGTATGAAGCCTGTATCTACGATTATGGTGAGGAGTTGGTCTCATTGCATGTGTGTCTAATTGTTTGTAACTTACTTTTAATTATCTTTATTTTTGAGACAATAAGTATAGCCAATCAGTACGGCCAATCTTAGACTGAGATTGGCCCACTTTTTAGATAAAAGTCCTCTTTGAATCTTAATGTATTTATGTCACCGAAATTCGAAATAAAAATTTTTGGTGGCATTCCTGATTACACATGCATAATACATTTTGCAATGTCCTGTTATAGAAATCGCAGTACCCTGACTGCCGGTATTTTTAAGAAAACAAATCCAATAGGTTCATCTGAATTTCAAAGTGGAACACAGCAAAACAACTGTATTCACAAATTTCCAGCTCTGTATAATTTCTGAACCCCGTCTTTCTATGCGCGTAGCGAGCGAGCACTAAAAACTAAGCACTGCTGTCTTTAATAATAAAATGTGAAGTTAGCCGGGTTCCACGGAATTAAAAAGTTTTCTATAAAAACTTTCAGAACGTTTTTTTTTTGCCAATTATTTTATGAAATTATAATACCTTTTGCGAACCGCTTCACTTGGTTCTCAAATGAAAAGTAGCCTTTGTTTACTAGGTCACGAACTACACCTCATAATCCAATCCAAATCGGTTCAGCCTTTACGTAGATCTGAAGAATCAAACATCCAAACTTTATAAATGAGTAGGATATCGCTGTGTAGGTTAGTTAAAAAAAACTTCTAATGTTGTTTTAAGTTATTTATTGCAGGTCCTATGGAAAAGCGATTAAGAGGATAAGGGAAATAGTTCTTCTTTTTAATATGATCGAAAACTTTTGATGTATGTATTTAATATATATATATATATATATATGCCGGGCTTTTATCACCATCAACGTTCCAGCTGTTCTCGAACCGAATGGTCTACTACGTGACGATGGTAAGCGACCTGACGGCATGCCCCTCGTCCCTTGGGGGAAGGGAAGACCTTTGGTATGGAACCTAGCACCATCTCATCTGTCGGGGACATCAGTTAGAGCCAGTGTAGCGGCTGATTCGGCCGAGGACCTCAAGAGGCGCAAATATAGAAGTCTCGACAGAGCTTACTTATTTGAGCCTTTTGGGGTTGAGACTCTGGGTCCGTGGGGAACCGGGGCCCTTCGCGTTTTCAAAATTATTTCAGGGCGACTGGTTGAAGCGACGCGTGACAAGAGAGCTGGCTCTTATCTGGGTCAACGCATTAGCATTGCCATTCAGCGTGGCTATGCGGTCAGTATTTTGGGAACGCTTCCGCCTGGTAGTGATCTGGATCAGTTGAGCTATCTATAGATCGTTTGCGACGGTGTTTAGATAGCTAGCTGTTTCATCTGTATTTTTTGTATATACCTACTTGTACATAGTTATATGAATAAATGTATATTAACATTAAAATTAAATATATATATAAAATATGTATTTCTGTGAGTAATTACAAAGAAATTTATGTAAGCGACATAGCGTGATCAAGTGACGTGCTAAAGCGATTTCCATTTGATAAATGACAGGATTTAGGGCAGTTAGAAGCAAGTAATTATGTTATATTACAATATTTGTTCCTGGTATGGCTGTTACCACGGTACCATGGTACTCGTAGTTCCTGATACCCACGATACAGGGCCCTAGTATGGGACTATGTATCTGTCTGTTGGCTGTTTTTCCTATCCTACTATACTATTATAAATGTGAAAGTTTGTGAGGATGGATGTTTGTTTACTCTTTCACGCAAAAACTATTGAACGGATTTTGATGAAACTGTACAGTTATATAGGTTATACATAAAAATAACACATAGGCTACTTTTATAGAGCGAAGCCGTGGGCAGAGGCTAGTTGTTCATATATGAAGATTAAATTGTACTTATTTGTATAATTATTTACCCGCGAAGCAAAGAGCCG
Source organism: Perizoma affinitatum (assembly GCA_961405105.1). Taxonomy (NCBI): domain Eukaryota; kingdom Metazoa; phylum Arthropoda; class Insecta; order Lepidoptera; family Geometridae; genus Perizoma; species Perizoma affinitatum. The sequence continues at coordinate 2,122,212 of OY560199.1, read as the reverse complement.
GTATATATGTTTAGGGTAAGAGAATTGTCGTTTAGTTTGTCTGTTTCTTCAAAACTATTTGTTTCATAACACTAACTGTGTCACGGACACAATCGAGGGTATAAAATTTAAAAAAAAATCCTTTTTTGGATTTTTTTTGGAATATTTTGACGTTGCCTGGCGAATTCTTCAGAGTTTAAGTCGATATCATAAAAATAATAATTTAATAACTTTTGCCGGCGGTCGTTACCTATTTTGTTGGACGGAGCTCCGAAATATTTGTTTCAAAATCATATTTACCTGAAAACAAAAAAATATACATTAAATAATATTTAATGTTAACAACAATATATTCAACCTTGAAGAATAATAAGATGAATAAGACTGCCCATTGTATAACGATGTCAAAGTTTGTACTATTTATTTAAGCTGAAATATTTAGTGTGAAATAAAATATTTTCTATCTATTTAATTGCTTACACGTCCAGAGGCACAGTAGGCAAATGCCTTTCAAAGTTCGATTCCCGCAGCAGGACAAATATTAGTAAATGCAAATATTTGTTCCTCTATTTATTTACATAAAAAAGTAGTATATCAGTGATGTAGTTCCCAAAAAACAAGCTTTGTTTATTTTGGGGCTAGATGATGCTATGTGAAAATGTCCAGCATTATTGTTATTTCAAAATGTGTGCGTCCGGTTTATATTCGGATTGCACAAGTATGACCACATCGGAATTTCGGTCCAAACTCAATTGGCTCCCTATTCGTCTACAAACACGCTCACGACTGTATGCCAAATAATGGATATCCTCGGTTAATTTAATTTAATTTTATTGACATGTACATTTATTATTTTTTGTGATAATTATCTCTTTGTTTTATTAGTGTAAGAGGTTCTCTAATTTCTGCGTGATTATTTGAGGATAGGAGGTGTTAGTCAAAGGTAAGTCCAAACATTATATTTGGCATATGCCCAAGTTTGAAAAGTAGTGATAGGTTTGCGCCGCTTATTGGAACACTAACCGACATTTTTCTTCCAAGGAATGGCCGTTTCCGGCACGATGTTTTCCATCACCGTTTTATGAAAATGTTAAAATAATAACTAACTTAGTCTTTTAATTCATACTAATATAGATTAATGTACAATATTTTCTGTATTAATACATATATTTTTTATACTACTTAGTGGCAAACAAGCCACGGCTTGTTGGTAAGTGGTTAACGTAACCTGTGGATGCTTGCAACATCAGAGGTATCATTCGCGCATTGCCGACCCTGAGACATAACGGGTGAAGTCTCATGTACCTGTAATTTCATCGGCACCCCTTAAAACCGGAACACAGCAATGTGACCATTACTGCTTGGCAGCTGAAATAGGTCTGGTGATATTACTTCCCCGGCCAAGCTCTGCACAAGGAGATCTACAAATTTTATTTTATACTATCTTCTGCCCACGGCTTCGCCCGCGTGATACCCAGATAAAAAGTAGCCTATGTGTTATTCTGATGTATAAGGTACTGTAAATTTTCATCAAAATCCGTTCAGTAGTTTTTGCGTGAAAAAGTAACAGTATTTATAATAGTAGTAGGACTCACTTCTGCCCACGGCTTCGCCCGCGTGGTAATAAAAAGTAGACTTTGTATTATTCTGACGTATAAGCTATATTACTGTAAAGTATCATCAAAATCCGTTCAGTAGTTTTTGATTGAAAAAGTAACAAACATCCATCCTCACACACTTTCGCGTTTATAATAGCAGTAGGACTATAAATGGCCCATAACATTTATGTAGTCGTTTTTTTTAATGCACTACCTCGTACAGATCCACTACATTTAAGTGTGCATACACAAAAAATATATCGCATTCGAATTGAGAACCATTTGAAATCGGTTAAAATACAAATCACGGTTCCAATTACAAATTCGTACATCAAACAGTCGACATCGGTCATTCCTTTCGAGCCCTTTCGCTTGATTAACGCGCGCGAATCACTCACTGTCAACCGTCGGTCCGAGTCTGCAGCCTATTTGTTCGCTCATTCACTCGCTCATTCACTCTCTTAGTCACTCACTCGTTCACTCGCTCATTTCGTAACAATAAATCACTTTGCGAGGTTTGTGAATTTCCACGCTTCTTCATGGCTATTTACTATGTGTTTTTTTTTGTTTTACTGCAAACTGTGTTTTAAATCAAGTGAAGCATTATCATTCCAGTGAAAATACGTCGGTACAATCAGGTTCATAATCCGTTAATATAAAACAAACACAGGTTTTTCCAGAGATTAACGTGTTCAAACAAAAAACAAAAGAACTCGTATCATTAGTACAGATTCACTTAGTAAAAATAAAAACAAGTAAACACGTCGGTACAATCAGGTACATAATACGCTCATATGAAACACACAAGTTTTTGCTAAAAGTAATTTATTTAAGAGTACGAATGTGTTAGACAAGCGGAGTTCCTTCGCATTTATATATATGATAATATGTTATCATACTTTTTGTTTTCATTTCAACTAAATGTGTTTAATATTTCGTGCGAAAGGCCACGGCTAAATGAGCTTTTAAATTATGAAGGCACGTTTGCTTCTTTTTGAGTTTATGAGCGCTTTGCATTTACGCTGAAGCACTTTCATTTAACGTTGCTAAGCTGATGAAATTTAAAAATAAACTTTTGCTAGTTAATAGGCCAGGAGTTCACAGTCGTCGATCCTATACATCGAGTACCAGGATGTGTCATATATGGGGTAAATGAGGATGAAATATTGTAAAAAGAACGTATGCTGTCAGGGCAAATGCTTGTCAGGATTTTTTTAAGCATCCTTCTCTTGACTGTACTTAATCTAGCTGACTGCGCTTATGGTATTAAAAGGCTAAAGTACCATCCTTAAAGTCATATACATGCTAGTAGCTGTGACGTAAGAGGTGCAGGATTGATTTCCGGTGCAGGACAAGGTTAGTTGTTAATGTTGCAAGCGTCCACAGGCCATTACATATAGGTACCTAAGTTACGAATGGTATTGTTACATAGTTCATAGTTAGTGTATATATGTTTTATCTAATATTACATCACTTTGTATGTTTTTTTGTCTATACACCACCGTCCGTTATCGTGCATGTCAATTCCTGTCCATCCAAAGGTTGTCTGGAAGAGATCGCTATTAGCGATAAGGCCGCCCATTGTACTTCCGCGATTAGATTGTAATTTCCTGTATTATTTGTAAGCAACTTATTATGTGGTGTACAATAAAGTGTTATCTATCTATCTATCTATCTATAGTTCATGGCACATAATATACGAGTAAATAATGGTTCGGTCAAACTGACGCGGTGGCGATGACGGTGGCGATGACGGTGGCGATGACGGTGGCGATGGCGGTGGCGATGGCGGTGGCGGTGGCAATAAAAAGGAAATGGTTGTCATGTTTCGCTTCAGAGCTTGGTCAAACTGACCAAGTGTGACGCGGTGGCGCTGGCGGTGGCAGTAGCGATCAAAGGAAAATGTTCAAGTGGTTGTCAAAGTGAGCGTGAATGTACTGACTACCACCTCCACCACGTCTGTGTGGCTGGGCCTTAAGACCAGTGATAATTGCATATATGTAGGTTACTCGTTTTAAAAACGTAAATTTTCAAAAGTTTTCTTTGAAATAAAAATGTTAGTAACATCCAAAACTTTTGTTATAAACATTTCAATGATTGCAAGATCTCGATGACTTTTCTAATATCCTGCATCTTATTCATCCTGGTTCCATTGAAATTATAATTTAGAATTTGTTCAGTTGTTTTGGTTCCATGGTAATATGGAAATCTAATACGTTCGTCCGTCTGTCTGTCTACCATATTTTATTTAAAGACTACGTTGCTGTATGGCACATCACTTAAATCAGAACCTTTTTATCACCAGTGTTAATGATTATAATCATATTGTCCATACTAAAATCACCATTCATTATTAAGAACTGTTTATTGGGAAAGTTGACCATTTTAGTATCAAGCGCTTTATCAAGCACTACGGATTAAGCGCTCTTTTAAGCCTCCAAAGCAATTTTTCACTGCCCTCTGATGAACGGGGATGACGGAGTACATACCCCGCCTATCCGTTTACCCGATGGGGTGCTTATTCCAATTTATAGTATATTAATCATGACCACGAGTAATTATCGACGGATCCCCAAGGGGTAACTCCTTACTCGCCTAAAGTAATATAGCTATTGACTTCCCTATCAATATTGCTTATAAATCATCATCATCACTAGCAGTTTGTAGTAACCCACTGCTGGATATAGCTTCCTTTTTCAAACGCCATTCCTGTTGATAGGGGGGCCTTCTGAATCCAGGTCTTCCTAGGTACCACTCTGTGGCGCAGTGGGGGAAGGCCGCAGAAAGTTGCGGGTTCGATTCCCGTTGTGGGACAAATGTTTGCATCTGTAAATATTTGTCTCGGGTTTGGGTGTTTTCTATCTATAATAAGTATGTATTTACAACAAAAATAGTATATCAGTCATGTAGTTCCCATAACACAAGCTCTGCTTACTTTGGGGCTAGATGATGTTGTGTGAAAACGTCCAGCAATATTTAGTTATTTATTTATTTATTTACATTACTCAATAACTCTGTCTGGGTGTTTCTACGTATAATATGTATGTATTTACAAAAAAAAACTATATAAAGTAGTATATCGGTCATGTAGTTCCCATAACACAAGCTCTGCTTACTTTGGGGCTAGATTTTTCTGTGTGAAAATGTCCAGCATTATTAATTATTATATTCATAAAATTTTACCAAAAAGTCTTTGGCACTATATGCTCCGATGTCATATATCTCCAGATGTAGCTTCATCGTCTATCAGTAAATGTATTAGAGTTCCTTGCGAAAGAAAAGGAAAATACTATTTACCTATTTCTGCCACCAAGCAGTACTTCTTGTATATTCCGGAAGGGAACATAAAAGCAGTACTTGTCAAGTGTTATACTTTGAGTCGACAACGCGCGTGATATTTCTGGTACATAGGTACCAGTAACCGCTTACTAGCTAAACTTAAAAACAGGCTTTACATGTAGGCTTGTAAGTAGGCCATTATAATTGTATAAAATATAACATCAGACAAAGAACTACCAAAAATAGTGAGAGCTGACGGCGTACGTACTAGGCTTCAATGTCTAATATCTCTGAGACGTGGCATGTTTATGTAGCCTTGACAAGAAAAATCTTATCAGTTTTATAACGGGTCTTTGTTGCGTTTTTAGTATTATTTCAACGTTTTGACTATGTAGAAACAGCCATGGTAACAGGTTGACTAGAGTATATGGAGCTTTCGTCGAGAAATAATAGTGTCGTTACGTTTGTTGATCGCGAAAGTTGAACATTTTCCATTCGGTTATTTCCTTGGAATGTCTGTATAAAGTCGTGTACAGAGCGTTTTGAACGCCTTTGATGTATCAGTTATAATATGAGGGCGATGTGTCTATAATATGTGAATGTGTCGATTATTTACATCAAAATGCAGACTCATTAATTTGGTGTGGCCGTATTAAAACTTTTGATACTTAAAATGAGGACACTTCCTGCCATACTTTTCCATATCAAGTTCAAGAAGTTTTATTACTTACAATAGAAGAATAGCTATAGAAACAGATCATTGTCACTCATTTTGGTAGGCTTAGCGATGTCTAAAATTTTTATAAATTGTATATTTTGTAAGCTATAAGCTGGGTGGTAACTGGGTGGTATTATACTATGTCAGCAGTCAGTAGTTAATTAAAATGGTCGAAAACCTGTCACCCTGTCGCTTCTCTACTTACAACAATGTTCGTCATGTTCTTGAGTTTTCTGTAATCTTACGTTATAGTTTATTTATTTTTTATTACTATATTTCACTTATTCATATTTAATTATATAATAATTATAATAATATAATTATAATATAATTAATATTTCATTTATAATGTATTAATATATATTTGGGTATAGGTATTATATAAAATAATGTTTAATTTGTATTTTATGTTTATTCTCTGGCAATAACACCGTCATTCTTTTAAATAGTTCTCTCCATCCTAAGATTCTCTGTAAGAAATCGCTTTCAGTGATAAGACCCAGTGTGCGTTTCTTTTTTTTAATATTTTTCTGTGTTTTGTAATGTAAAGAGTTTATCTATCTTTTTATCTTCTCAACTGTTTAGTATTACATTGTGTCAGCAGTTATTATGGTCGAAAACCTATGTAATTTGATTTCTCTATAGCTTAACGATATACCCTTTCGAGAGGCCTAGTAATAATGCCCCGGGGGAAGTTCGAGCGAGCTTGCCCCACAGCCCAACGACGGCTAATCGGTAATTGTGGTGTACTTATATAGGTATTCTTACCCTAATACTTTTTTATTTTATTACGAAAACGAATGAGACTAAAGCTTGGGTGGTTTTCGGACTTTTATTGGGGCCTGGGTTATTCTGCAAACTTTATGTAAAGGGACTTTGTTAATTTTGAAATTAGTTAGGTTTATAGCAACGGATTCGGGCAGTTCAGATTTTGTATATTTTGGTTTGACGGTAAATATCATTCAATAAATAAATAATGGTGGACATTTTTCACACAGCCTCATCACATTATCTAGCCCCAAACTAAGCAGAACTTGTATTATGGGAACTACATGACTGATATACTACTTATTTTTTGTAAATCCATGCATATTATACATAGAAAAGATCAAGACCCGAGACAAGTATTAGCCATTTGTCCCGTAGCGGGAATCGAATCCACTACAGCATCATTGTTCCTAGATATATGGAAAATACTTTGTTGCACACTAAATAATATTTCCGCTTAGATGAGTACTACTTTGACAATGTTGTACAATGGCGATCTACTAATTAACTAATTCTACCTTTAAAATTGTTAATGTTAATACCTACATTCTAAATAAATAAATTAATAATGATCGACAGTTTCACAGCATCATCTAGTCCCAAACTAAGCAGAGCTTGTATTATGGGAACTACATGACTGATAAACTACTTATATTTTTTTTTTGTAAATACATACATATTATACATAGAACACCCAGACCCGAGACAAATATTTACAGATGATACAAACATTTGTCCCGCGGCGGGATTTGAACCCGCAACCTACTGCATCTCAGACGGGCCTGCGACCGCCACTGAGGTTGTCTTAGAATGGACTGTACGGAAGATTACAATCGTTTTAAGTGGTATACCACATACTATGAATATGTATATGTATTATTGGTTATAGTTTATGGGCACCTAATTATTATTTTTTACCTGAGAAGCGAAAAGTTGTGTTTAGAACATATCACATTATAACTTTGTTATTTTTTAAGTGAAATCTAACCTACTAGGGAAATCATTAATTTTAAATGTGTTCCAAAAATCTATTATTTTTGAGAAGTTTGAAATGGTTTGGGCTTGTAGAAAGGATGAATTGAAGAAAATTAATAAAATAAGTATATAATCCGAGTGTGAATGGGATAGTTGGGGAAGGGTTCGATTCCCGCCGCGGGACAAAACAAGCTCTGTTTACTTTGGGGCTAGATGATGCTGTTTAAAAAATGGCCAGCATTTATTATTTATTTATTTAATCCCGCTTACTATTTCAGTTGAATCCAAAAATTTTTAAAAAAACCTTTAGCATTTGATTTTATTTTTAATATCATAATCTTAACTTTTCAAACTTTCGGGATTATGTAACATAATTATAAGTTTAACGGTTCTTTATCGCTTGTTCTGTTTGTTTTTTTATGTTAACCCACATCTTAAGGAAAATCACAAAATTTGTATACCATCCCAAAAATTCTACACCGAGTCCAGACTCGAAGCCACGATCTCCCGCTTGTTATACGGGGTATTACCAACTAAGCCACGAGATATTTACCAACCTAATCCTGCCGAGGTTAATGTTTTTGGTAAAATCTTGTCATAAAATTAAAAGCAAGAACTAATCAAAACATTTTCACATATTTAGCATAATAATAATATAAACAACGTACCAACTTGGATAATATAGGATATATAGAGCTTATCCCCATGTTACCCCAGGTGAACCGAAAATTGCACGTGGATACAGATTAAATATTCATGAAATGAAACATGGAGGCACCACAGTTGCCCTTATATGGATGATATGGGCAAAGTTACAAGAGAGTTTATATTTTAACAAGTATCTATTTTACCCTCGATGGCACGGCGGCAATTAGCCAGCTGAGATGTTAGCTGCAGGACAAATGTTTGCATTAGGCATGGTTAGGCATGGATGTTGTGATACCACGATACTCGTAATTCCTGATTCCAGTGATACAGGGAAACCTAGTATCTTTATAGCACCAAACAGCACATACATAGGTGGATACTATGTACTTGTGATGCAAGGAGCCTTTTTATGCGTTTGGCGTAGGAGTTTGTCTGTTGGTCCCTTGCCATTTATTGCCCTAGCTGATTGTTGATTGGCAAGGTTTTTCAAAGTTCTACCTGTTGAGGGTTCAGTGAGATAAAAAACGACTCAACGCAGACGAAATTTATTGTTTGTTTATAACAATCTCTTGGGAGTTTTTTATAAAAGGATGCACCATAATCTTCAAACGATTTACGAACTTTATGAAGTCTACAACTGGTAACAGCGAGTATTTCTTGTTATAACATTGTGATTATCGCTATATGAATAACCTATTACCTACACCACACGAGTTCACGGCTGACCTTGACCTCGATCCCCAGGTGTTTGTGCCACGAGTCCCCAAGATATTCATGAGACAACTACCGGGTATAATATTAGTGAATAGTTTTATGTAGGTACCTACTTTGTTTGGTGATCACGTTGTGGGATTTAATGGTTTGTGTTGTTTGATAAACGGGACTTAACTTTCAAAGTTCAAAGTTGCAGGTTCGAACCTGCAACTTTGCCTCCAATCGCGAAATCGTTGATCATTATTATTTCCTTTTGGCGCTAAGCGCTATTATTAGCGATATTTAGCATGTGTTAACGGCGTTACAGATTACTGTAACGCCGTTAACACAGGCAAAATACATGTTACAGGCTAGCCCTAGTAGAGGATTCACTGAATTTTATTCTAAACAGTATATTTTCAGACATAAATTTGTATTTGTTAACATTTATCGGTTGCAGCATTTTCTAGTTATTTGTGGTGATACTTTTCGAGGCACCAGTTTTGAAGTCATACAAAACGATTGCAAAAAACCGCATTACAATCAGTTAGTACAGGAAAATAATACTTCTAACAAACGAAGCTACATAAAAAATTCTCATTCTGTCAAACTACGCCGAGGGTGGTCAAAATCTTGGTAAAATGTAGATCTAGAAAGGTTCTCAATTAAAATTCACTCATTCCATAACATCATTCAGTAATGTTAATAAACCATTTCTCCCACTTTACTGCCGTACCGTACATCTATTCAACATTCAAGTACGTTTGTACTGCGCTTAACGGAAATTAAACCCACTAAAACCCCTGCTGGATTCCTTACAAACAGCCTTTCAAAAACAAAATAGTTGACAAATCTCAAACACTCAAAAAGGTCCCGAATAACGAGCTCTGTCGACCCTTTTTAATGAACATCCGTACCATCAAACATAAAGGAGGGATGTTCCGCTCATCTTTGTTTTTTTTCTGTCGCTGAGGCGTTCTGTGTGTGATAATTTATAACAAAGGGCACCCAGGTCTCGAGGATGGAAAGCAACGACGGGCCGAGAATACCTTGGCGGGACGATCTGGACTCACATGAGAGGAAGTGGTGGGAGACCGATAGATATCAGGATGGATGTAAAATTTGGGAGAGTTTTTTGCCTGGCAGTGGGACGATACAGGTTAACTAAAACTAATCTAAATATAATTCACGGATTACAATGGATGAGGTCATAGTACTTTTTAAAATTTCGCGATTAGATAACATAATTATAAGTTTAACGGGTCTTTATTGCGTTTACCTTTTTTATTATATTCCCGACGTTTCAACTGTACTGCAACAGCCGTGGTCACGGGATGACTGGAGTATACGGAGCTATACTAAAAATATATATATATAAATAGATATAATAAAAAGGTAAACGCGATAAAGACCCGTTAAACTTATAATTAGGTATCATAATGTAATTAAACACTTAAACTAATTAATCGCATTGTTATTTTATTATTTTCTCTGACGTGTTTGCCGCTTTCTTAGTCGCATATTAGTAGACTCTGAGGTAAAGGTAACTTTAGATATATCGTTGGCATAATTATCTTGAAATTTGCGGTTTTTCAAGGGTTTAAAATAAAAGATGTCAGCAGTAATACGATTGTCTCACGTGTTTTTTGTTCTAATTACGCTGATTTGGATAGCAAACGAAATGGTCTTGATGAGAAGAACTTAAAAAGTGCTGAAATTTACACTCAAGAAACAGCTTCTAATTATACAAAAAAGCCTGTTTTTGACTCTAGCTTCTACTAACACGCACTATCTGTCGGTCACTACGACGCAACTTTTATATTTATTATTATTTAATTAGAACGGGACAAACCCAATTAAACTAATTATTTTTAACAAAAATCATAAAATATACAATAAATTGAGAAAAAAAAAAAGAAACTAAAAAGCACATAATGAAAAGTACAAAATTAAAATTACTTAAAAATAAATGAAATTATAAAATACATAGGTACAACCACTCATACGCCATTCTCGCAGTACCTCAAGCATACCAACATGAGTTCCTTCCATTCATCCGCAAATATATCACAATCGGACACTGATAAATACACAATCAAACTTAACTATCCATGTCTATTCATTCCTCATCACACACTCTTTGTCCACACTCACTTTGCCTTTTTTTAATTCTGCAACACTGCGATCACCCCTCACTTTCTAGGTCCTATCTGAAAATCAGCGCTGCTTCACCTTGGCGGACCAGCAATAGGCTGAGATTACCTTTAGGACCTTTTCAACTCATATTTACCACTGCAGCATGGACTGCCCTCGTTAGTACTAGTTAGCACCCACGTATTGTTTCTACTGTTTTTTTTTAATTGTTTGTCCTATGCCTTTTCTGTGCTGTTTTGTTGAATAAATAAAACTATCTATCTAAGTTACAAATTTAGGTTTTAAAGTTGGTATTCATTTCAAGAAACAGCAGTCGGTCTTTTTAAGTTTTTGATTGATTGCAATTTGTGTATCTTAAAAAAACGTCGGTAACGTTTTAGTAACTTATTACCTAAAAAAATATATAAATTTCGCTGAAATTTAGTAACTAGGCTCTTTTTAGGGCTCATAGATCAACGTTGTAAAACGCAGGGTAATAAAGAAAGAACCACTGATACGATGCACAAAACTCTCGAATGTTTTATTTCGCTTGTACCCTTCTCTCGAGTACACTTCAAGGGATGTTTTTCAAGAGGGGTTGAAGGTTTTATACGGTGACATTCTATTTAGGGCCACCCCGATGATAAATTGAGATAACGACTATGCTCTGTGCACTGATTTGATTCTTGGCAATTAAATATGAAAAGGGGTGAATTAATGAAGGGAAAGCAGTTTATTGGAGTGGTTTTGATGAAAAATTGTTTGAGGGGTGAGAATGGTATTAATAAGCATTTTTTTATGAACTGCAGAAACATGTAAAAGTTTTATTGGTTCATGGCAAAAGAACAGTGAATGGACATGAATATATCTCGTCGTTATTTTCAGAAAGGCAAAGATTCCTTTTATTTAGACAAAACTGTTTAATAATGATTAAGAATCTCCTTGTGAAAGAGCCCAGCCGGAGGAGTACTAAGACTTTTTTTTTTATAAATAATGGTGGACATTTTCACTCAACATCATCTAACCCCAAAGTAAGCAGAGCTTATGTTATAGTAGAACTTCTGATACCAAGTAGTAATCTCGCATTGCTGTGTTTCGATTTGAGGGTATGGGTGAAATATAAGGACGAGACTTTTCACCCCTGTATGTTACAGTAATCGCTTACCAACTGGTGTTTATCCGCCACTTAGCATATTCTCGGTGACTCGCATAAAATGTTATCTGTCTCAGTGAATAAGCTATTTGACATCACTGATGATTATTCCTTGACCGAATGGTGGCTGATGTCAGGCCGAATAAATCAGGGTCATCCAAATACGAGATAGGTTGACGACATTTTAAGGTCGCAAGAAACGCCTCGCGTAGAGGATAAAAGGTTGGTAGAATAGAAAGGCCGATTCATGTTGACACCGAAAGTTTGTGTAAGCTGATAGGTACTATTGATTTCTATATAAAGCACTTGTTCCCCTATAAGCATGACAATGTAAGAATGTCCGCAGCATATAAACCGATGTTGCTGAATAATTATATAGCAACTCACCATTTTTAGCGCGTTGCATAATTCACGTTGGCAAACGGCCAGCGCAAATGCAGCTATGCATTATTTGCGAAGGCATTTAAAAAAACTGGACAAGTGTGAACTAAATTCGCGTCCTAAGAGATACGTACTGAAAAAAAAAAAATTACGGCACCGTTAGCATAAAGACCTATTTTGTTACACCAAGTTGATACTTGAGTGAAAAAGGGTCTTGGCAGACGGATAGACAATCGGAAAACAAATTGATCCTATAGGTTGAATATCTTGATATTTATACCCAAGTACATACAAATTCAGGTGCAAATTCAAACATTTCGTTTTGCTTATAAGTGTCAGTTGTCAGGTTGCAAGCCCCTCGCAACTGAAAGTACCTCCTGGGTTTAATTTAATTCAGGGCATGCCGGTCTCATCACGAGGTTTATCTTCGCTGTTTTGAGCAGTTGCTTTTGCATATACATTTATGGCTGTATTCAAATCAACGGCTCAAAAAAAAAAAAAAATCTCGGCGCACCGCCTACCAGATTCACACAGCTCACAGACTGCCAACGAAAAAAAACAATTGAATACATAACATTTCAATCACAAAAAATACAAAAGAAATTAACTCCAAAGCTCTACACTAAACACACAATTCATAAAAAGTCCTGGAAATATTTCTTATAAATATAACAATCGAGTGCAATCGATCATTTTTTTCAGCACAATGCCGATGCAATTCAATGGAGAGGGTATAATTGAGATCCTATATAGTGCAGGAGACCACAGTCTCAAACATATATCATCATGAACATCTGTCAACAGAATTCCTATGATAGCCACTGAGATCTGCCTCCCTAATTACGGTTAGGAAGAATGGAAGAAAATACTTTTATTGACCTCAATTGTGTATAAGTCAACATAACAGATGACAAAATACAAAACAAATAAACACAAACTAAGAAAGAACTCCGCTATTCAACGACATCCTAGCCTAGAATTATGAAGCTTCAACGTCTATTTTACCACGTAGGTATTATAGCGTTCCCTTTTTTAAACCTACGAACCTTTCCTAGAGTCATACAAACCGATTGCAAAAAACCTAACAAAACCAAAAAAAGTTAGTTCGAAGTATTTACTAATGATCACTGTAGGATGCATGAGCTTGCATGTTTCACTCCTCAGTTTAGGTACAAAAATATACTAAAGGCCCGGTCAAACTAACATGATAATAGTGGCGGTGGCCCATTCAAACTAAACCGCGTTAGTTTGAACGGGCTCTGACAGTAGCCGCACGCCAACATTGTCTGAAATCAGTAGAATGCGCCGCATTCAAAGGCCAGCTTATAGCATGTCTCTACGTCTTGAGCAGATAAAAAAAAATATATATACAGTAATGAGCTACTGTAATCCCCATGATGGAGATTCAAAGATCCATACTCCCATAGATCTGTGAGGATGCCAAGAAGAGGGACTATTATGCAAAACGCGGGCATATTTGGCATATGCCCGCGTTTTGCATAATAGTCAGTAATCCATGTGACAGGTTGAAAGCCCATGGCCACTTATTGGAACAGTAACCTATGGCACAAGCCTTCGAATTATAGGTTCTTGTGCATGCCGGTTTCCTTCGTCGTTTTGAGCACGTGTTAATCTTATATAAATTGAAAATTCACAAGTCCACGACTGAGTTCGAACCCACGACCTTCAGATCGGAAGTCGGGCACAGCTCACTAGGCCAACACGGCCCACTAAATGAGCAGATTATCTCTGTAAAATTAACTTGTTTGTTCTGCATTTGTTATAACCAAGAAACAACTATTATATTCGAGTCAACACCTAAAGTGCGCTAATGGGTATAACCTAATGTCGTAATGATAACGTTTGGCTCCCCAACTATCCCTGTATAAGACAGAAAAATAATAGGTCCTATTTTGTTGCCAGAACTGATGAGATTTTATTGTGTGGTTTGTGATAGCTTTATGAAATGGATATTTCGGGTAAATGTCTAATATTGATGGCTTGGATAATCATTCTAAGGGTTTCTTGAGCGAATTTTATGACAAGTATATATTTATATATAGCCCTTGACGTGTATTTTATCATGTATCGCAGTACCGCCTAGTACTACGGCTATATACCGTTATTAAACTACCTAAGGACCCCTGAAGTTATAAGTATTAAACTATTACAACAAACTAAACGACAATCTGGCACGTGGTTTCACCTAGTAATATTAGATAATAGATAGATGAAAACATAAACTCTTTATTGCACATCAAGGAAGAATAAAATAAAACAAAAACAAACAAACACGCTCACGACTGTCTTCCCCATGGTGGACATCCTCAGATACATACTCAGTGAGTAGATCTTTGAGGATACCAAGTAGGGGGTAGTCAGAGGCACGTCCAAACATTACATATGGTACATGCCCGCGTTTTGCAAGTAGTAAGCATTCCACGTGACACGTTGCAAGCCCATAGCCGCATATTGGAACACTAACTGTTGGCACATGCCTTCGAATTTTTGGTTCTAGGGCATGCCGGTTTCCTCACGATGTTTACCTTCACCGTTTTGAGCACATGTTAATGTGCACATATTTTTTTCGAGTGGAAAAATCAATTGGTGCTCGACCGGGTTCGAACCCATGACCTCTGTATCCGAATCGCCCAATAGGCCAACCAACACGACTCTAAAAAAAACAGGAATTATTAAACACACGAGGTACAAAATTATCGCTGAAAGTGGTCACTTCCACCAACATTTGGATGGCACAATACAATTGTGGTCTTATAAACTCGGCTTATACCTAATTCGTTCGTTCGTCCTATCGCCGTTTCTACGCCCTGCCTTAGATCAGTAACCTGATATAATCATTCAGATTTATTGATACTTTGGGGTCACAAGGAACAATTAGTCACGTCAATTCGAAAAACATAAATAATGGAAAACACAGAGTGACAAAGATAACAGAGTCGCAGCTGTATAGCGGCTTTCTCAAGTCAAGGTCAGTTTGATAATAAAAAATAAAAAATATATTTTTAGGTAGCCAATACCAAACTTTTGTCCAAGTATATACATTGCAATCTTTGTATGCAAATCTATGTGAAGCTTTATTGTCTCTGTCTTAGAATACAACTAAAATATTTGTATACAAATCTATAGTGAAGCTTTATTGTCTCTATCTTAGAATACAGCTAAAATCTTTGTATACAAATCTATAGTGAAGCTTTATTGTCTCTATCTTAGAATACAGCTAAAATCTTTGTATACAAATCTATAGTGAAGCTTTATTGTCTCTATCTTAGAATACAGCTCAAATCTTTGTATACAAATCTATAGTGAAGCTTTATTGTCTCTGTCTAAGAATACAGCAAAAATCTTTGTATGCAAATCTATTGTGAAGCTTTATTGTCTCTATCTTAGAATACAGCTCAAATCTTTGTATGCAAATATATTGTGAAGCTTTATTGTCTCTATCTTAGAATACAGCTCAAATCTTTGTATACAAATCTATAGTGAAGCTTTATTGTCTCTGTCTAAGAATACAGCAAAAATCTTTGTATGCAAATCTATAGTGAAGCTTTATTGTCTCTGTCTTAGAATACAGCTAAAAGGGATCCTTCACTCGTAATTGAATATTTCGATCACAGATACGCCACGGAGGGTGCTCGCTCTGGTCAATTTGCCGAACCCTTTTGCGTTTGTTTGAGCATTATCGTAGCCGAGATCAGGCCTCGTAGGGCTACCAGGAATACATAAGCCTATTTTCCCAAAAACTAAGAACAAACGAATGATAAAAACCACGACCGAACTATGTAGTTTTATTTCATAAATCTTATTATTTTAATAATAATGTAACGTACTTATTTCAGGCAACATGTGAACACACAAAATATGGCCCCCTTAATGACTATCCCTTTTGCGTTTATTTATCGTAGCCGGAATCAGGCCTCGTAGGGCTACCAAGAATACACAATCTGTTTCTGCCAAAATCTTAGAACAAACATATCGTAAAAACTACGATCAATCTATTTAGTTATATTTTAAAAATCTTATTATTTTTATAATATAACGTTGTGTTTATTTCAGGCAACATGTGCAACTACAAATTATGATGACAATAGTATTTATAAATATATAACATATTGACTAACACAAACAAATTATTATCGCTATGTGATATTTCGCAATAGGCGACCAATGAACCCCTGAGGTTGACACTTTGCTACCAAAACTCCATATTCATGAAGGTTGACAGACAATTATTTAGTTAACCATAATATAATTGCAATCCTCAACGATCATTGTTAGTCTGGTCTTCTACTTGAGGTATTTCACCACCATTTCAGCATCCAGGGCTCATAAAAGCATTATATCTTTGTAGTCTCTAACTAAAGCGGCAATATAATTACTACATTAATTTCTGAGCATTTCACTAGTAAGCGAACGCATCTGAAAGTTTCATACTCTATAATTATATCCGTGTATATAATTATAGAGTATGAAACTTACGATAATTTGCGGTCAGTGAGACTTGTCTGTCATTCCTATGGTCATCATGTGTTATATCAAGTTCAATCTTAGTCCATTTATCACCTAGACTTTGTGAATACTTAGATTTTTTCCACAAAGACATTATGCTCACACAAACGTTGTACAATCCAGCCCATACGAACCTAACCCTTATTTTGACCTTCGAATAGTTCATCCATCAACAACTCTATATTTTGTTTCTAAAACCTCAAAATCTAGCTTCTAGTTTTTTATTATTTTTTATCTATTTATAATAAAGTTTACAGTTACATAGTTATGCTAAGTATACTTAATAAAACTTGGTGTAAGTAAGCCACTGGACGCTAGATTTTGGGGAGGACACCAACCCTAGTCCGGGGTAAGTATACCCAACCCGATCTTTGCCCCATAATGTATCATGGGCTTAGCATTTTGTGGCGGGGCGTCCATGCTTTGTTTTGCGAGGGATAATGCATGGAAATGAGGTGATTATTCCTGGAGTGACCTATAAAACGGGACGAATTGGAACAGAGGATTGCCCGGTATAGATACGGTATAGTAAGTTGTGGAAGACAGGCTGAGTCACGTTTCGACGACCTCGGTGGCGTGGCGAGCGAGTAGCCAACTGAGATGCAAGGGTTCGATTCCCACATCAGGACAAATATTTAAAAGTTCTGTAGATATTTGTTTCGGGTCTGGGTATTATGGTACCATGGTACATATTTCTGGTAACTGATTTATAAAACTAACTTTATTTAAAACATGCATGGTGGTCAAAGACGCTCACGACTGTATTCCTATGATAGACTTAGATACATACTCAGTGTGTAGATAAGGATACCAATTATGGGGTCAATTAGAATTAGAATTCTTTATTTCAAAAAATAGTAAGCGTACGTATGACACCAAAATGCTAACTGTCTTAGATTAAAACTTAAATATAATCTTAACGAATTAAATATTGATGACGGGCTGTCATAAAAAAAATAACATGCACTCGGGTGTGTATGCATTAAGTAAAGTTATCGCCCTTAATGTAGAGTACGTGCTGTGGGCCAAGCAAACAACGTCATGTCAAGTCATCTCCAAGCGTTACATAATGGCACATGCCCCCGTTTTGCAATTAGTTAGCAATCCACGTGACAAGTTTCAAAACCATCGCATACTACAGAAACATTGCCGCCACCAACAGGCGGGTTCAAGATCTGCTGGCGACCTGGATCGTTTGAGAGAAGACCCAGGAATGGTAGCAACTGATGGCCTTGACTTCTGTGATGATAATGTGTTTTTTTTATCCTTGAATAAATTTGACCGTCATCCGCCATGATTACACCGTTTGAAGAGAGTGGATAAACTTATGAAGTGATTAATGAATGAACATAATGACTACAAATAAGCGATAGTCGCGCCTTCTATGACCTAGGGTTATATCCAATTTGAACAAATACTTAAATATCTAGACGACATGTCAATTTTCATTTAGAGTATTTTTTTGGTAAAGAAAGTCAGTGGTGTATAAAAATAGGAGTTATAAATCACAGGCGTATTCACTATCTTCGTCATTGTCGCAAATAACAAACGCGTTTAGGACGACAAAAGAAAATGTATTTGTAGGCGTCATGCTATGAAATAGATCTCCTTGTGTGAATAACAGTTATTGAAATGATCCGGAATTGAATAAATGATGACAAAAAGAGCTGTGCTGATCCAATGGGCGGTACCCGATTTCTGATGCGGAGATCGTGGGCTCTAAGCCCGGTACATCAATAAATATATTTCCTATCGAAAAATAAATACAACTTAACGAAACCGCAAAACTTAAAGAACAATGGGCGGTCTTTTCGCTTAGAAATGATTGATTCAGACAACCTTTGGATGGAGAGGATTTCATGGATTGAATTTTATTACATTAAGTTGTTTATAGTAGGTATAAACAACTTAATGTATAGTAGGTAGGTAATATGGTAGTTCTTGAAAAACAACTACCATATTACCTACCTACCTTACAAAGTAGGGGGTAGTCAGAGTCCAAATATTACATTTGGAACATGCCCGCCTTTTGCAAGTAGTAAGCATTCCACGTGACAGGTTGCAAGCCCATCGCCGCTTATTGGAACACTAACTGTTGGCACATGCCTTCGAATTTTTGGTTCTAGGGCATGCCGGTTTCCTCACGATGTTTTCCTTCACCGTTTTGAGCACGTGTTAATGCGCACATGAATTTCGAATGAAAAAATCCATTGGTGCACGACCGGGTTCGAACCCACGACCTCCGGATCAGAAGTCGGGGTATCGCCCACTAGGCCAACACGGCTTTTTTATTCTCAATCTACCTATTGACATTTGCACACCATATGGATGGTAGAATATATAAGGGCCTATAAAAATTGTAACATCATGTATTAGCTGACCTATATTCATGCAAATAAATGTTCTGATTTCTGGGATTGCAGAAATGGCCGAAGTGAACTAATATTTTTTAAATTTTGCAAGTAATTTTAAAAATTATCCTACCAACAATATGTACTAAATAAAATACAGAAGGTGTAAGTAAGTATGTATAAGTAAATAATAATTACATATATACATAAATAAATCCTATACTATCCTATCCTACTAATATTATAAACGTGAAAGTTTGTGACGATGGATGTTTGTTACTCTTTCACGTAAAAACTACTGAACGGATTTTGATAAAACTTTACAGTATTATAGCTTATACATCAGAATACTGGCTACTTTAACATATAGGGCGAAAATCGTGGACTATTAAAGCTAACACTTATGCTACTTTTTATCCGGGTACCACACGGGAGAAGCCGTGGCCAGAAGTTAGAATATAAATATTTTAAAAAATTAACTGCTAATCTGGGTCTAAATTTTACTTTACCGTCATATTATGGAAACAACAGCCCACCCCAAAACAGTATTAGTTAACAAGACTTAATACACCTTATAAATTTTGTAAACGAATGCCCTAATTCGGCAGCTTGGCTCCGCGCCAGCCTGCACTCGCGAGTTACTTCACAGACGCCCTAGTTCTACTTTACTCGTGCGATATCCCGTGTCGGATTAGTTCAACTTATACTCACATAATGACTAGACTGCTTAGTCATTCCATCAAAGCACAAAATAAACTATAAGTTACTAGCTTCTGCCCACGGCTTCGCCCGCATTGTACCCAGATAAAAAGTAGCCTATGTGTTATTCTGATGTATAAGCTATATTACTGTAAAGTTTCATTAAAATCCGTTTAGTAGTTTTTATGTGAAAGAGTAACAAACATCCATCCTCACAAACTTTCGCGTTTATAATATTAGTAGGATAGGATAGAATATTAGTAGAATAGGATACGATATAAAAAAAAATACCATGCTGTGTTTTTCATCACACTTCACAATGCTTGTTAGTGACAGAACAAAAGAAACTACACGTTATACGTTACTGTAATTTATTAGTTTATTTTTTAAATCTTAAACGCGGAATCCGCATGCGCAGGGCGCTCGTGTCACGAAGGGTCTCGATAAATTGGTATCACTGGAGACATTGGAACAACTTGGAGAATACGCGTTAGGAATCGGCGGGCAATTTGAGGCTTCTGACGAGATAAATTTATTGGTGCTTTGTTCTGTGGAGTCAGCCGTACTGATCGATTGGCTGTTCGTGAAGACAGTTGGTACGCTAGGTTTATAGGTCGGCATTTTTTCAGTTTTCAATGAAAGTTGAAACTTGAATCCACTATCTTAGAATCGGGAAGTCGGAGTTCCTGCCTCTATACCATTAGTTATCCGCCTACCTATCGCTTACAGTTGGTTTAGCTAAAAGTCTACCATGTAGCCTCCTAGGCTTAATTCGAAGTAAACGGCTCGTAATCGATTGGGTGCTTTGACTTGTGCATTGAACTTTGTTTACGTTGCAGCACGGTCTAGATTGCAAACACCTCTGAAATAATTGCCTTGTATTAGAACCTATAAACGTCTATTACGCGCCCGTTTGATAGCAATCTAACCGATGTTACGAAACACCTGGTCAAAGAAATGGATATTATATTTATGAATGGAATTGCATGCATTTATTCATATAACTATTTACCTATATAATTTACCTACCTTAAGACTATTGCAAACAAGTTCAATAATTGGTTTTGTGTGACTGTAAAGTTATTTTACTGTGTTTGCATTTGCTGGAAGAGGTTGTTTGTGTATATGTTAATTTATCTGCGAAATGGTTTAATGGAATGCGACTTTTTACAGCATCACGTCATGATTAAAATAAAAAGATAAGGTTTATCTAAAATATTTTTTTAAAATCCTGGTAACTCTCTAGGAAAGCCTTGCGCAAAAGCTAGATTTACACCACCAAGCCAAAAGAGGTAATTTTAATTAATGATTTTGGTTGTTTAATGAACTTTGAAGGTTATAACAAGGAAATAACGGAGAAAATAGTATCTAATTCCAGAAACCCAAGCAAACATTCAAACCAGGAACAACTTTAACAAAATACAACACTCGGGGTAAACATAACCGCTGGCGACCTTCCAGATTTCAAGATAACAGTTCAAGTGTAATAATCATAATTCTGCTGAACGGATACACTTTCATGTAACCTTTGATAAGACGCTTTTCGGGTAATGAGCTTCTTATGGAAGCATTTAGGTATGGACAAGAAATGTACAAAATGAGACAAGAAATCGCAGCGTATGGTTTCGAACATCGAACGCTCGGTCAGAAATGTACATTCAGCAAAAAGAGGTCAAGATCTCTGACTAATTGGAACCGTCGAAAAAGACCTAATGAGGATGGGTGTAGACCACGATTTCACGCAAAAACGAGTGGTGGTTTAAGATAAGGTGAAATGGGACATAAGGCCAGGGCAAAAAAGAAGAAAAAAACACACACTCAGATAGTTTTTGATTCCTTTACATAATGCATAGATTACTCTTGATTAAGGATGATGATATTTTTATAATATGTTTCTACGCTATTTTTTAACCTGAAAAATAGGAGTAAGTTAAAATAACTCTAAACTAATGATAATGCTTAAAGTTTTTTTTGTTGAAACGCGCTAATCTCCAAAACTACCAGTCGGATTAAAAAAAATATTTTTGGATTTAATAACCAAATTTATGTGGAAGGTCAGGCTATTAAACCTCACGCTACGACATTTAGGAGCCAAAAAAAAAGAAGTAATAGTGTGGGCGATGCGACGCGGTCGTGGCTCAGCTAGTTAATAATATGGAGTGAATTAGGGGGCTCCCGAAGTGTTAAATTTATCCAATAACTCCCCCTGTAAAACTATCAAGACTTATAAAATAGTTTACACATGCAAAACCAGACATCATTATATTGTTATTGATTACAGTGGGCGAAGGCCCGCCGTAGAAGCAGAAGGTTGCGGGTTCGATTCCCACCGCGGGACAAATGTTCGTATGATCTGCAATTATGTTTCGCGGGACTGAGATGTATGAATTTACAAAAAAAGAATTAAATAATGTTTCGTGAAAAATTACCAGCATTATTAATTATTTTTGATTTATTTATTGGTGCTTGGTTTTAAAGTTTTAAACTTGAATTCCTATTCACCATATGATACCTATTATGTACCTTAGTTAAATTTGTGATAGATACGTCCCGTTTACGTTAAATTTCACCAAGAATTTAAAGCAATTCTAAAATTTGTCATCTTAACATCTGAAACCCAATTAAAAATCGTCTATAAAGTTCTGCTATTTTTTGCACGGTTCGTCAATTGTACTATCATTGGATAGGTACTAATCTTTTTCCATTTTAGTTTGGGATTAGTTCACGTAATAAACTCAAGATCTAGGGATCCAGTGGCGAATAGTTTCCATGTTCTTACAGAGTAACGTTATACACTGCTTATCATGTTTTGAAATTGGGTCAACCGGGTTCATTAAAGTGCAAATTTTATTAAGTTGGGTGAAAGCTGTTACTGTAACACGAATCCTGTACCAGAAAGCTTATGGAACTTTTATTTAGCTCTGCCGAAATGAGAACTTCCGTTTTTCGACATTGGTCTAGGTATGCTATTGATAGACGTAAAGCTAGTCCAAGGTATAAGGTGGCTTCCCACGGTCCGTGGTTTCACGAGGATACTCGTATTTTCGCTCTAGCTTGAAATCTCTTTGACTCAATGAGATAGCTAAAATTAATCTTGAACCTCCAAGACCTCAAGATCAATTTTCTTTTACAAATTTGACCATAAGCGGCAATGGGAAAGCGATAAGCTGGCAACTTATCACGTGGAATGCTGACTACTCGCAAAACGCGGACATATACCAAATTTAATGTCCAAACATTAACGTGTCTTTGTATCCACAAACCGAGTTTGTATCTTAGAATGAACATCATAGATATACAGTCATGAGCGTGTTTGTTTTTTTATTGATAAGTTTTCTTCTTCATTAGTAGGAAGTATGTATTTTGTAGGGGTTTTTGCTCGCATCTGCGTAAACACTGACAAGCCTCTTCCCATCGTGCAAAGTAATCCGTAAAATCATAGATCGTGGGAAGCCACTTTTAGTCAGATAAACACCAGAGTTGGCTCATAAATACCATGCTGTTGGTTTACAAAATGCTTTTTTTTTTTAAATGCACTCTGGCACTCTGACTTTGGAACCATGAAATCACATTGGCCCATTCTATCGTTCTTTGCCATGTATGCAACCGAAGCGGTACAAAATCACGATGCATTGGTGCTTTTAAAGTCAGTAAAAACGAGTATAAAGATCGGCGTGAATTGCGAACAATTTGATGTTCCCAATTTTTATGACTTCAGTCTCAATTTATTATGTAAGCAGCCCCGGGAGAATAGACGGTGTTTTAGATTTAACGAACATGTTTTTTTGGTGTTTCGATTGATGTTTTTTTTTCAAAGTCACCTTATAAATCAGTATGTTTGGCGTTTTATTTGTAAATGTTTTGGGGTTCCGAAGCCAAATGGCGAAAAAAGAACCCCTTTAGTTTCGGCATATCCGTCCGTCTGTCTGTCTCTCCGCCCGCATAACAAACACAGATTTTTAGTTTCAGTTTAATCCAGATAAAATTTTGTATGCAGACGTCTTTTTATAATCTAGAAAAGAAAAAAAAACTGTTCCATACAAAGGTTGTCAGAATATATCGTTTCTTAGCGATAAGACTGCCAATTATATTTTGGTTCTATAGTTTTATTAATGTATATTTATTTAGTATAATAAAGTATTTTCATTTATGATTTCATTCTCAAAACCCGGTCCCGAGACGAATATTTGCAGAACATTCATATTTGTTGCAGCAGGAATCGAATCTCATCTTGCGTCTCAGCTACTCGTCCACCGCGCCACTGAGGTCGTCATTCACATTCAGAGTGAGCTTAAACACTCCCCAGGGGCAGCTATTGTCTCGTCGTGATAAATTGCGTGCGCCATTCGCTACGTCACCGCCTGCTACAGGGTGATACAATGCTGATACTATGTGTGACAAATGGGGGTGAACCGGACAAGCGGTCTGAATCGACATCCCAATTATCAATATTAGTAGTAAGTAAAATAAACCACAACTACAAAAGGCATGGTAGTGCCGGTCTTAATCGTTTCTTGGAGTTTACAAAACTTAAACAAAAAATACATGGCAAATTTTTGCAGCTTCCAAAATTTTAATTTAGAATATACAAATAATTAGAACAGTGGCAGATTTGTTTGGTTGTGGTGATTTGGGGTGTGTGCATGCGTATGTGTATGTGTGGGGGTAATTGTTTGAGTGTGTGAGTATGGGTTGGGGTGTGTGTGTGGGGGGGAGTGTGTATGAATAATAGAGTATGTTCGAGTGTGTTTGTAATGAGTCTATATTAGATCTTCAGCGTCAGTGTAAGACAGGCCGTGAAGCCAGTCTTTAACGAGATTTTTGGCATTTGAAGTAGGTTTTATATTTTATATTTAAACATGGAATCATACAAATCTATTATTTTTGTGTAATAGCTTTTTATAACTTCGTTTTACAATTGGTAAAGCCGCTTTGGCGATAATTGGTATAAAACAGACATCCTCTTACCCCAAACCCATATAAGCGTACCTTAAATCACAGATAAAATATAAAATTAAGAGCCTTTTTAAAGCACGTAGGTTACATGGGATAGGTCACAACCATTGTAAATCCCACCGTCAATTTGAACAGAAAAGAATAAAGCTTAAAAATCCTCGAATAACAGGAATTCGTGCCCAGTTTTTTTTTATTTCATTCGACGCTTTTGCCACGGTTCATTCAACTATTCCACTTTCTAGCATTAGCAGAACTCTTTGGGAAAAAACTCGTCCGGGGAAGTACTACCACCAAACTTATTTCTGCCACCAAGCAGTAATGCTCGCATTGCTGCGTTCCGGGTACAAGGGTATGGATGCCGGTGAAATTACAGGAAAAAAAAACTTTTCACCCTTCATGTCTCAGGGTTGGCAATCTTGACCTTGGTGTTGCAAGCATCCATAGGTTACGGTAACCGGTTATTAATATTAGTGGGACGTATGCATGTTTGCCACTTAGTAGTATAAACAAATAATTATTTAAATGAAACGGCTTTCTATTTAAATATTTAATCGAAATAAACAAATCTAGTGGTCTACGACCTCAGGACCTCATAATGCCTCATAATTCTGATTACACGCGCTGTGTAAGCCAGGACTTGTGGCTTGCATTCAAGCCACAAGTCACATTCATGTCCCATATAACACTCTATTTGGAAGACCGATTTACATTTTATTTTGATTATGTGCCAATCTACATAATGGTCGCTCTAAAAAAACATTTAAATACATATAAAAAAAATACTGGACATTTGTCACACAGCATCATCTAGCCCCAAAATAAGCAGAGCTTGGGTTATGAAAACTACATGACTGATAAACTACATACTTTTATTTGTAAATATTTACATATTATACATAGAAATCACTCAGATCCCGACAAATATTTGCAGATGCAAACATTTGTCCCGCGGCGGGAATCGAACCCGCAACCATCTGAGCCACAGAGGTCGTCAAGTCTTAGTATTTTATGATAACTGGTGACTGCGAGGAAATATAACAGCCTGTATCATTAAGTGGCATTTTATGTTACCGATATCGGGTATCGAATGAAAATATTTGCTAAGAAAAATACGAATTAACATGTTATTAAAAGTTTTTAAATTAATATTTTTTTTAACTTTCGGCGGAATAATCCCATGTATAAACCTCTTATAGCCTCTATTATAAACCTCTTATATATGTACCTCTTATAGTTTATTTGTTCATGTGTTTGAATATATGTGTGTTACTATTAATATCAGAAAAAACAGATAAGATAAGATAATCATTCATTCAATTCCTTCTTTATGTTCTATTTTAATATACATAATTTATAAGTAGTATAAATAAAACTTAAGAACTAAAAACATTGATTGATATATTAAAATAGAAAATAAAGAAGGCTACACAGTGGTGGTAAGGCCTTCAGTTCATATGTTGGCATGCCGCCGCGCTGCTTTTCAACTGAGACCAGTGTTGACCTCACGGACATTTTGACACAGGTCAGAACTATTGTACACAAACACTCAGAACGAACACTTAAAACGATAAATACTATTTTATACAGAAACGATAATATCCTTAAAGCAAATATAAAATAAAATAAGCCTAGGGATACAATAAACAAATTAAACATGTCAGCGGAGCGGCAACGAAATAACAAGGTTTTTGGAGGAGGGAGAGTCGGAAAGATAAACAAGAAAATGTTTTTATGATTGAAATGTTGTTTTGCAATCGATTGGTGTGCCTCTAAGGATGGTTCCTTATATATATTTTTTTAAACATGCGCGGAAATATTGTTATAATAATGAGGAATTCGGGTGTGAACGTGTTTGTGTTATTTCAATATAAGTATTTTGTTTGAATATCTATGTTGAAATATGTCTTTCTTTTTCAAGAGTGATAAAATACTCGCTGTCACCACTCGTTAATTAAGTGGCAAAATTTAAGTGTACATGACTGTAGCAAAAAAATGTGGAATTCGACTATTTTGAGAATTGATTCGTCTAGCTCTAGCTCAAACATGAACAAAATTCGTTCCAAAAAAAAAAACAAACACGGTGGACATCCTCAGATACATACTCAGTGAGTAGATCTTTGAGGATACCAAGTAGGGGGTAGTCAGAGACACGTCCAAACATTACATTTGGTACATGCCCGCGTTTTTCAAGAAGTAAGCATTCCACGTGACAGGTTGCAAGCCCATCACCGCTTATTGGAACTAACTGTTGGCACATGCCTTCGAATTTTTGGTTCTAGGGCATGCCGGTTTCCTCACGATGTTTTCCTTCACCGTTTTGAGCACGTGTTAATGCGCACATCAATTTTTCGAGTGGAAAAGTACCTACATTGATGCACGACCGGGTTCGAACCCACGACCTCCGGATCAGAAGTCGGGGTATCGCCCACTAGGCCAACACGGTCAACGGCCAACAAAATTCGTTACAAAAATCAAATTTCTCGAATACTTCAAAAACGACTGGGGCACAATATAATGTGAAATTTCAAGAATTTAATTTACACGAAAATGGGCCTAAATCTAATTATCTTATTTTTAATTAAACTTAGCGAAATGCTGAGTTTTTACTGGAGGAACGTAAAATTGTATGTAATTTTTTAAGTCTTATAACTTGTTCTTGCAATTATTCATGAAATAAAGGAGCACCCTGTAGCAATGTAGATGCTTGTAGCTGGCGGCGATATCACCGGTTGCCATTCCTAGAATTATCTCTACCTACTTTGTAACACTTTAATCATTTTTATGTGCACCTTATGCAAAACAGCAACGTAATTGTTCTATGAAACTTGGTTTATACATTAACTCTAAAAGTTCTTGGTGGTTCATTCAGTTGCTAATAACAATAAGTTCTTGGTTGTATCATTCAGTTGCTTATATCAATAAGTTCTTGGTTGTATCATTCAGTTGCTAATCGCAATAAGTTTTTAGTTGTATCATTCAGTTGCTAATAGCAATAAGTTTTTAGTTGTATCATTCAGTTGCTAATAGCAATAAGTTCTTGGTTGTACCATTCAGTTGCTTATATCAATAAGTTCTTGGTTGTATCATTCAGTTGCTAATAGCAATAAGTTCTTGGTTGTATCATTCAGTTGCTTATAGGAATAAGTTCTTGGTTGTATCATTCAGTTGCTTATAGGAATAAGTTCTTGGTTGTATCATTCAGTTGTAGACAGCATTGAGATCTTGTGGCTTTAATAAAAAAACCATCAGTCACATACCATAGTCCTGACCCCACACTAGAATTCCCTGTATCGTGAGTATGATGAACTACGAGTAAACAGGTAGGTACCACAAAACCCAGACCCGGAACAAATGTATGCAGAACATGCAGATGACACGCTGCGAGAACGGAACCGGCACCTTTTGTGTCGCAGCTGGCTAATTGCCGGCCGTGCGAATAAAACCTCTGTGGCGCAGTGGGCGAAGGCCCGCCTGAGACGCAGAAGGTTGCGGGTTCGATTCCCGCTGCGGGACAATTGTTTGTAATGTTTGTCTCGGGTCTGGGTGTTTTCTATGTATAATACATTTTACAAAAAAAAGTATATAAGTAGTATATCAGTCATGTAGTTCCCATAATACAAGCTCTGCTTAGTTTGGGGCTGATGCTGTGTGAAAAATGTCCAGCATTATTTATTTATTTATAGATCTATTTATTCGGATAATATAACACGAGCAAAGACGCGAGAAAAACTAATTTTCACTAATATCACATCAAACGAAAATTTATGAGTTAAAAATCTATCAAAATACCGCTAATTTACGTTTAACCGTATAATTTCAAACAGAACCGTACTCATAAATAGTGATTTCAGCTCCATCACACGGCCGTAAACTAATAAAGTCCCCCATTTCCGTCCGCTGATGTGACCTAAATTATGCACGATGACCAATCGACGAGCTCCCTTGAGTATGCCTTGACTTTTCTCGCCACTTACCTATTTATATTACAGACGCCAAAATGAATCGCTATACATAGATAGCGGGAATATAGTAAATACAAAATACTATAAAATGTATTTTCTATCCATACAATATTTCAGCTTAGATAAGTACTACACACTTTGGCAGTGTTATACAATGAGAAGTTTTACTAGTTTTACAAACTGTCACGTGGAATGCTTACTACTTGCAGAACGCGGGCATGTACCAAATGTAATGTTTGGACGTGCCTCTGACTACCCCCTGCTTGGTATCCTCAAAGATCTACTCACTGAGTATGTATCTGAGGATGTCCACCATGGGGAAGACAGTCGTGAGCGTGTTTGTTTTTTTTTTTTTTGTGAAAAAACTCGTCTGGGGATGTCCCATACTTATTTCCAAGCAGTAATGCTCGCTGTGTTCTGGTTTATAGGGTGATATTACAAACACTTGAAACTTTCCCCCCGTTATGCCTTAGGGTCGACAACGCGCGAGTTATAACTTTGGTGTTGCAAACGTCCATAGTTTAGGTAGGACAACACACGATACACTTCATAACTGATTACTAGAAATAATGTACATACATACGCAATTTGACAAGTTAGGGAGTGAAATATCAATGCTTTGAATCGTGTAGTGATAGTTATACCACGCGTGATGTCATGCAAATGATGCCGGGTACAAATTAAACGTCCTGTGGGCCAGTCGTGACTATGTTGCAAAGATACCCCCAATTATGGCGCCTGCCGTTGCTACGTGCATCGATAAATGTTCATTGGTGCACAACGATGGTTCAAAACGATAGCAATATGTGAATTTTCGTAGGACACGTGGGGATTTGTAATGGAGTTTTGCTAAACCGTTAAAATTAACAGTGATTTCAATCTATATTTAACTAGCTTCTGGTGACGGCCCGCATTGTACCCGGATAAAAAGAAGCCTATGTGTCATTCTGATGTATAAGCTATATATATTAGGTTCATCAAAATCCGTAGTTTTTGCGTGAAAGAGTAACAAACATCCATCCTCACAAACTTTCGCATTTATAATATTATAGTAGGATTTGGACATAGTTCACTATTATACAGCTGTCCCCATCCCCAAAGGTTTGCTTCCGAGGAAACTCTTGTTAGGATTAATTAAATATCTTTAAGTATATTTTTTGTCTGTATTTTCTGTGTGCACAATATATAAGATATATTTAAACTCTTTTAAGTTAGTCAGTCTGTGTATAAATTGTAATACAACGCATGCCTCCATTAGTATATAGACTAATGGTTCAAAAAAAAAGTATAATTGTTACAGTAAATAGTTCTAACTCTTTCAACAAAAAAAAAAAAAAATAACCTCTAAAGATTTCGATGTTACCTAGGATGTTTTGCAATTTTTTTTCCTATATGTAATTTTTAATGTTTTCAAACGCAATCTGTATACAGGCTAGACCTAGTGGAGCTTATTGTCAAACATGTTATTTAGGCGCATACTATTTTAGGAAATAAACTATTTTGTATTTTATTTGTATTTTTTAGTAGCTAGCAAGTTGGCGGATGAGAATGGATGAGATGAGAATTATGGCAGAAACCCCAAAAAACACAATGGAAGAACAAACATTGTTATTTCGTAAAGGGAAAACATGTTTTTATTTTTTAATAAACTCGTAGATTGTAACAGTACCTAATAGTTGTTTTTGAGTAGCCCAAGGTAGGTCCATATCTTAAACATTTTCTCGTATATACTATTTGTTTGCTGGTAAAAGCGATGATAATCCCAATGTTATTTTCATTGCACTATTTATCCCACACATAACCGTGAATGTTATAATAAAATGATACTTGCTTACCTTTTAGCGGAAGACATCAGCATTCCTCTCAAGAAACGAAAATAAGAAAAAATGGACATCGTCGTGAGCGGTAGTTTTGTAGTGTCTGGGGTCGTGTCATAGAATCAACTATTAATATTGATAGAGGAGACACTTCATAGGGTAAGGTATTATTTATTATCACTTAACTTT
This sequence comes from Perizoma affinitatum, assembly GCA_961405105.1. Classification (NCBI taxonomy): domain Eukaryota; kingdom Metazoa; phylum Arthropoda; class Insecta; order Lepidoptera; family Geometridae; genus Perizoma; species Perizoma affinitatum. The sequence goes on along the minus strand of OY560199.1, from coordinate 2,091,386 downwards.
ATAAGTTCTACAAACAAATAAAGGCCTGAAAAGTGTTAACATTATTTATGTGGAAACATAAAAAAACTTAAGGCACTTGCTTTCACCCGCAACGTAAGGTGCCCGGGCCGATGCCCGTGTACGTTGTTTTTATATGTTAGTCTTTATATCCGAAACGGCTAAGGGGCGCTGCAGTGGATGATGAAAATACCAGTCTATGGTTTTCAAAAAATAACTGTTCAGAATTGTGCCGTCTAAAATCTGAACTGATATTATTTCGTGACCTTTAAACAAATACGAGATCTGGTTCGTTTTATAAAATTACAGAACAAATAATACTTTCTGGCGTCAACATTCACAAAAATATACTTGATAATCGGATCTCCTTCATACATCAAAACCTTGTCCCAAGACATTTCCTATAATGGCTCTAATCTCCGTGTCACATCTGACGTTTCTTCTTTGCCTTCATTCCAGTCACGTCCTCCCGGGGCAAGGGACGCGTGAAAATATTACCCCGACAGATAAACACCGTCTCCTAGATTTGTTTCTGTCACTGTCTTTTGTATGGGGAGTGAACGAGATTGAAATAATATGACAAGTATTCGAATTGTAGGCATGTTTTTCAGAATGAGAAATGTTAAATGATTGGTGTTTGATTTTGATTTTTGATGATTTTTCAACTTCCTCTGGTACTCAAATAGAAAATTGTGTAATATACCTGCAGTGGGAACCTTGTAGAACCTAGTAATACCTATTCGTTCTTACTAGAAACAAGATTTTGTATGGAATTCCTTACCAGATATTTTATTCCATAATAATAGTCAACTTACGTTGTATGAATTCTGTTTAAATTCCACGCAGCGTCAGCTTCCAATATTTTTACTTTCACGTCTCATTTATTATGCGTGGCACATCTACATTTTCATTTTACAGTCTGCAATATAATGATCTTTAGGGAATTGCCAGAAAGCCGAAATTTTCTAAATTATTTTGTCTATCAAGGGTAAAAAATCTGCTTTCCTATCGTTTCCTGAATAAGATTGTTATTTAGGAGACGATAGTAAAGCAGATATTTTATTCAGACGGACGGCATTATAACCATACCACAGCCACACGATAGCGACAAAAAAAGGTCATATTTTTGTCAATTCCATGACAAAAAAGGGGTCGAGGATTCGTTTAAAAACGCGTAGTACATACCACACGTGAGTTCGCTTCAAACATCTGTTGCCAAAGTGAAGACGAAAGTGACCATAGTTCATAGCGCGCGTACCCTAATTCCAATTCTTCATCAATCAGTTTAGCAGTCTGTCACTGTAAACCCTTAACCATAACCCAATTTACTATGACCTCGATTGCGCGACGGGTGAGTAGCCAGCTGTGACGCAAAAGGGGCTTCGGTTCCCGCTGCGGGACAAATTCAACTGGTTTCATGAATGAGTTTGATTTCTTGGATAAGTTAAAGAAGTATGACGGATATCAGATAATCTTAAACGACTTCGTTGCCGCGACGGGTGAGAAGATGACTGAGACGTAAGAGGTGTGGGTTCGATTCACGCTGCGGGACAACAGTTTGCATGTTCCGGAGATATTTGTTCCGGATCTGGGTATTGTGGTACCACAGTACTCGTAGTTCCTGTTAACTACGACACGGGGAATTAAGTGTGAGGTCAGGACTACGTATGTGTCTGTTGGGTGTTTGATCATCATTATTAAAATCGTGGGCGTATTTTTGTAGCTGTTGTGTAGTTGTGCTGTGGTCCGTCTGACACCCTTAGTTTGTTTTGTGACTGCAAAAAAACTTGACTGACCCACAAGTTTTTTATATCTCTATAGTAACAAACAAGCATACGGCTCACCTGTTGGAGGTAACCAAGCATACGGCCCCTGTAACCTATACACGCTTGCAACATCAGAAGTCAGAGGTCAGAAATAATTCGCGCGTTGCCAACCCTGAGACATATGAATATATGAATGAATGAATGATATTTATTTGCAAGAATATACATAGGTACATTAGTATTATTACATAGGTATAGTCAGCTTCTCTATATTCGACATTTTGGGCGTGCAAATTTTTACATATATGTAGGTAAATACCTAGTTACAATTAAATTTATAGATTTATTAAATATGCAAGCTTATTATTTAGATAGGTAGACATTAATTGAATAAAAATATCTGTTGCAAAATCAATTGAAAAGTTTCCTATTAAATTCTATGTTATTCATTTTTAATGTCTATTGGTAATTTATTAAATATTTTCACAGCCATAACATAATGGTGAAAAGACTCACGTGCCTGAAATTTAACCAGCACACATACCCTTCAAACTGGAATACCGCAATGCGAGCACTGTAGAAATACGTATGTTTGTAATATTTCGGACGAGCTCTTCACAAGGAGCTGAACACAAAATGGGACTTTTGATAGAATGAACCCATGGAAACCAGTAAGGATCACATATATTTTTTTCTATCAAAAATATATCGGTGGGTAATCAAAATTATTATTGCGTTTGGATGTCTGCCCAAGTTTTTAGTGGTCTGGCTTTCCTTATTTATCAGCGGATAACCCTATTATAGTGTTTCGAGTGATTCCGGTCACGTGATCCCTTTGGGACAGTCGAGGAAAATATTAGCGTGATAGCGCCCGTTGATTTGTTTCCTTGATTGTACAGTGGCGTGACAAATGGGAGGGCTTATGAATTCTCTAAGGGAAAAGAACAATACACCAAGCAAATTAATGGCTTAGATTAGTCTGTTCAATTAGAAATTTATTGGATATGTTTCACTATTGATTCCAACATTCTGTCATTGTTAGATAGTTCAAGTGTAGGTTACAAGGTTTCTACTAAGAAGATTCTACGAGCTGAGACTTTGCATCAAAAGGTGATTTTGCGATAGTCTATTTCATTTAATTTAAATTAGTCTTCCCCATGGTAGACATCCTCAGATACATACTCAGTAAGTAGATCTTTGAGGATACCAAGTAGGAGGTAGTCAGAGGCACGTCCTAACATTACTTTTGGTACATGCTCACGTTTTGCAAGTTTACATTCCACGTGACAGATTGGAAGCCCATCGCCGCTTATTGGAACACTAATTGTTGGCACATGCCTTCGAATTATTGGTTCTAGATCATGCTGGTTTCCTTCACCGTTTTGAGCACATCGCACATATTTTTTTCGAGTGGAATAATCCATTGGTGCACGACCGGGTTCGAACCCACGACCTCCGGATCAGAAGTCGTGGTATCGCCCACTAGGCCAACACGGCTTTTAATTGGGTTGTCTAAATTTATTTTTAGTAATATAAGGAAGGTAAGTTGTTCTTCCTTGACTTCTCTGGAATCTATCGAAGGAAATGGCATGGTAAAATTACAAGCATAGGGATTATTTTTGCTATTTGATGCTTATCCTTTCATTAAATGTTTTTTTTGTGTGAAAGAAATGATTTGTAGATATAAATGCGTGTTTTTCCACCATGCCATCTCCTACGATATATCCTAGAGAAGTCAAGAAAGAACTTACCTTCGTAAGTTCGGATTCGTAGACAAGTCCCTTTTAGCGATAAGACTAAGACGAATATTTTTTTTATTCAAATCACCAATGATATTATGTACAATAAGGATAGTTCCATAATTCGAAAGTTCTGAAAGATTATCTAACCAGAGTTACTTTGTTTGTTAGTTAAGGTCGCTAGATTATACGAGTTTGCAGTTTAGTTATGTGGCGTTTAAACTTGGAATTAAAATATTTTATTTATTTTAATCTTCAATGTTTCGATGTTGAAAATAATCTTGAACTAATTTGCATGAAATTGTAATATATCTAAAGACCATCTATAATAACAAACACATCTTTTCACCTTGGTACAAATCAAACGAAGTGAACATTTGAAGAACACAAATTTTAGGACCTATGACTTCTTGGAATTAAAATTACCGTGGTTTGGTATCATTTTAGAATATAATTACGACTATACCTATGACTTCTGCTCATATACCAGCAATGCCGAGAAAATAAGAGCCATAAAAAAAAGATAACTGCCGCACGAATATGCCTTGTAAGCACTTAATAATTCTCAACTGTCGTCCATTATGCAAAGCTGGCTTCACAAATGTTATTATACCGAATTACACATGAACATTTCAGTTGGATGTCAAACAATGGGAGGGAAATAATGGATACACACGGAGCGGTATTGCTTCCTTGCGCAAATAATTCGCGAGCTCTGTATCCGCATCGGGGAAGGTTTGTTTGTTTGTCAATATTGAAATTCAATATAAATTTGAATGGAATTTCGGCTATAACTCTCAGTTTATGGAGTAACATCGTTCCGTGACGTCAAAGTACAAAAAAATAATGTATTAAGGGGTAAAATTGAGTTAAACAGTGACAAGCAAATCTTAGTGACAGTTTATCTATAGAAACCTGTCACTAGGTATGAACGTAGGAGCTATCAAAGTTTAGTGCCGACGAGTATAGCAATATGTAAAAAAAAAAATGACATTTTTCACACTTCATCTAGCCCCAAAGTAATCTGAGCTTGTGTTATGGGAACTACATGACTGATATATTACTTATATACATTTTTTTTGTAAATACATACATATTATACATAGAAACCATTCAGACCCAACAAATATTTGCTGATCACGCAAACATTTGTCTCGCGGCGGGAATTGAACCCGCAACCTTTTGCGTCTCAGGCGGGCCTTCGCCCACTGTGCCACAGACGTTTCTAGATCACGTATCATACATTGTATAATCTGAGCGGTGACCGGAAAAGTTGCGTTAAAAGTCATTTTAAACAATCGTAATGTTCCACACAATCGCACTAAGACTTAAGACACAAGATTTGAATGTGCTGCATTACGAGTCGTTTCCTTTATTATTATTTGGGAGATATGAAATACAAAGGCGATGGGCTCTAGGGAATTATTTTCTTTAAAATAAACACATTCTCAAGATTATTATTACAAACTTAATGCGTTTTAAAATATATGTACAGAATCGGATTCCGAAATCGAAGTCCTATCTCGAATTCAAAGTCAAAGTACCATGATCGAACCTTAAAACGAATAATAAAAATAATAGTTGGTGTTGAATCGTTGTCGGGTAAATAATAAAAAAGGTTAACACGATAAAGATACTACTATTATAAACGCGAAAGTTTGTGAGGATGGATGTTTGTTACTCTTTAACGCAAAAACTGTTAAACGGATATTGATAAATATCCGTTTAAGTAATATAGCTTATACATCAGAATAACACAGGTTACTTTTCATCCGGGTACTACGCGAGCGAAGCCGTAGGCAAAGACTAGTAAGGCGAAGAGTCTGATCTGACAGATCAAGTCTATCAAATTTCTATCCAGCCTGACATCAAAAGACAGCCTGACAACACGCTTAAAAGTAATATTTAGAAGAAAGTTATACCTCGAATTGCACACATGAAACATGCTCTCTACAAAATTATAATCCACTTTGAACCATCTATTTAGTTGACAGTCAATTACTCAGGCTTAAGATTATTTTTAGGGTTCGAAGCCAAATAGCGAAAATGGAACTCATAGTTTTGTCATGTTCGTGTATCCAGATTCTGCCCTCAATGTGTTTAATGTGTATGTATTTATGTATCTGTCTGAGGCATCGTAGCTCCCAAACAAATGAACCGATTTTGATTTAGTTCTTATGTTTGTTTGAAATGCGAAATTCAAGATATGTGATTCTGAAAATGTGTTCAGCCGTTTTAAGATCAGTAGCTCTTTTCTAGTTGATGAAGGTATGCGGTTTATGACAATCGTTTAGTATATCTCAATGGAAGGTTCTTGGTGTTCCAATTTTGTAAAAAATACCTTGTTAATATCCCGCTTACGAAAATTTATTCAACGGATATTTAGTTAAAGCTTAAAAGATTATTAAGCCACTTGGGAACCCTAACATAGCCTATCTCGACACGTCTTCAGCAGTTTTATTTGAAAAGTCTGTGCCTGAAAAATGTCTACGTTATTAAGACAGCTATAACTAGCTATTCAGTCTGGGATTCTTTTGAAATGTAATTTTCTTACGTCCCAGCCATAACCTCAAAAGATTTTGCTTAGAAATTTATTTTTAAATTTTTACCCTCAAGTAGCCCGTTCATATGCATACCTTATAAGGTAGTTTAAGTGTTTGTTTTAATGTGTTACTATTTATATTCGAAACGGTATATTGGATCGTAATGTGATTTTTGAAAAAGATTCGTATGTCTTTTTTATTATAAAACATTGATACATAATATTATGTTGGGTTAGTGGTCTCCCCCCCGATTTCAGTTCGAACCCGGTGTTTTACTAATGAATTTTTCAATTGATGAGCGCTCAATGTCCTCGTTACGTTACAGGAATACATCATGACCGGCAAATCCAAGAATCAAATATGCAAAGGCATGCGTCATTGGTTAGTGTTCCAATAAGCGGCGATGGGCTTGCAACCTGTCACGTGGAATGCTTACTACTATGCAAAACACTGGCATATGCCAAATATAATATTTGGACATGTGACTCTGCGTACTGAGTATAGATTTGAGAATTCTCAAATATGAAATAGTTATTTTCAGTTTATTTCGTTTGTAGAAAGTCAACTAGGACAAGATACCTAACAGGTTGATGGCCCTGATAAGGACATAACGAGCGATAGTGAATCCCACTATCTCAGACAATCAGTGCGAAAAACATATCCTTTGTTAGTCGGGCAAAAAGCCTCTCGCATTCCATAATGCTATTTCTAAAGTAACTATGTTCCAGTAATAACGCGAGTGTGTATGATTTATGTGTTATGTGTGTGTTAGCGCAATAATTGCTTCGTGAGATTTATCGTCATTATGTACTGTTTTTTTTACTTCATAAGCTTTAACACGTTTACTGCTTAATGTACTGAATACGGTACACTATACGTAGGCTCATCAAGTCCACGTACCGCTAATGGTACACGTGGGCTGTGTATAGAGTTCTAGTTTTTTGGAACTTGTCAGTTGTTTTGATACTTAGCTGGATTTGTGAACAAAATGCTATTTATAGACCTATTTACATTTATTATGGATATAAGACCAATATTCATAAACAGTACCGATAGGAAAAAAATAATGTGACACCATCGTCACACTGAGTCTGATCAAATATTTTTTGTTTTTTTTGGACTCGTTTTTGACAACCCTCTTCTTGGTATAATAAGAATGGCTCTTCATAACGGATAAAAATAGTGTTAAAGATTTGAAATTGTCTATCTAATTTACTCGCGTTGACAGAAGCACTGCAGGAGTATATGCGTTTTCCGTAAGAGGATTTTTGTTTGTATTATTCTCAGAAACGGCTTATTATAATGCAAAAATGAATTTTAGGAAGTTTCCAACGCCACAAGTTACTAGAAGCATTACAACAGACGATGCAAAACCTATCGGAGATTTTCGAGATATAGAGAAAATAAATAAATAATGCTGGACATTTTTCACACAGCATCATCTAGCACCAAACTAAGCAGAGCTTGTATTATGGGAACTACATGACTGATATACTACTTTTATACTTTTTTTTTTTGGAAATACATACATAGCATACATAAAAAACACCCAGACCCGAGACAAACATTACAAACATTTGTCCCGCAGCGGGAATCGAACCCGCAACCTTCTGCGTCTCAGGCGGGCTTTCGCCCACTGCGCCACAATAACACTGCCTTGAAAATCTGAATACATCGTGTTCACTTCTTCAAAGTAATTTCAAAAGGAAATGCGAATAAAATCCCGTCTGCCTCAGCAGCGCTCTCGGGTTCAGAGTGCATTGTTATCACATATGTCACGCGGCCATTTGTCGGCCGACTGCCTGGAAACGTTCTCACAGCAATTGACAACTGTGTCGCTCGTTGAACACAAGCACCGAGTTGGGACGAAGCGAGAAATTCGTTCGATATTTTTCAAACAAATTTTTTGGGTGGTGTTACGATACACATGTATCAAATAGGTATGTACAATAATTTATAAGATATAAAATACTACAAAATCGACTTTAAATAATGGGAAATTGATATAAAGTTCAATATGTTCCAAACCCATTTTTGCCACCTTATGGATGGAACCATAATTTTTTTTTGGAAGAATATACTCTACCCATTAAAAAAATAATCATTAAATTCGGTTCACAATCGGCGAACATATCGCGTAAAATACACAGACAAATTGAGAAACTCCTTTTTCGATGTCGGTTTTTAATAACGAAATCGCGATACGCTTGCAGATTGTTCCTTTCGATTAAAAATAAAAAGTAAAATCACCAACAATAAATGTATCGGCTAGCCGTCATTCCATAAGATGATAATGGTTCTTTTAAGTTTTACAGGTAAAAAAGCAATCCCTCAGGAATAAAACTTTTATGGGACCACTGCGGGATCATTCTCAATACAACAAAAAAAAACATCAACATCGGTTAAAGAATGGCGGAGAAAATATGTAAAAAAAAAACATTCAGCCAAAAAAACATAGGTCAAATTTATGCCACATATGGTTGGATAGACTGCTGGCCATCACGGCCAATGAAGACCACAAATGATCTTAATGGCGCTGTGTAGAAAGATACTCTTCCTGATGGATGGTAAAGATGGTGTGGAACTTCGGTGGATAAGGTGGACGGTGGATCTATATGTGTTATGACACATTGTGGACCCTATTACTAAGCCTATACTGACCGTTCGTCTTTATGTCTCTAGGCAGTCACTTTACCTGCGACATAAGGAGCCCGTACATTCATTTGTCATTATTTGTTTGTTTTTATTGTAACGGCATATCCGTTTGTAATACAGTTCTTCCAATGGATTTGTATGACATCAAGGATGGAACCTACACATAAGTCGCCACAAGGAGGTGCTAAAAATATAAGCAACATGTAAGTACCGAAACTTACTGGTATCTATCAATGAATCAAGAATCGGAGCTATCAAAGGTGAAGACTGAAGGCCGACTAACCTTGGCGAAGTACAGACGCTGACCATCGCCAAATAACTTAAATGAGCTTCAAAATAAAATTGCTGAGGCGCAGATATTGATAAGTAATGTAATTCTTGGCAAAATTTCTGTTCATCGACAAAACCTCTTCTGCGAGCAATAAAAGAGATGGGTCAAGGGTCGCTCCCCATCGAAGCAAAGAGTAAATGATATTAATTGATTTGACTCCTGAATTTGTATGCCCACTCCATACATTACAAGAATAATTGTTTTATTCTTGTAATGAGTTGTTAGAATCTGATAATTATAAGATAATTATTTCTATCAAACTACAAACTAGTGTCAAGAAGAGGGATTCAGCCGCTAGATGTGATGAGATATATTTTTCTATAATCGACCATCTGCTGGTGGTGGTAAAAAAATATTGCTAAATTTTTTAAATTTTACTGCATATCCGGTTTTCTTCCACTGCAATGGCGAAAGATAAAAATTGACCCAATACCTAAATATAACTCACCATTACGCCCTCTCTCGCTCATATACTGTTTTTATAAGATCCTTCATTCAATTTTAAATAAGCGCCTCAAATGGCACTTTGAAAAGCAAAACTTTTTCCTTGAGGTTATGGTCGGATTTCACATGTCACGACCATGTTTCGATAGCCTCGTTTGACGTCACATATTTAAATGGAATTTTCATATAATTTAATAACTGTGAGCTATTTTTAACATTCTTATTAACACGCTTGTATTAAATTCAATCTTGGAAGTCATTTTTAACCTACTTCTAATTGTCGTATCGAAATTAAACTTTGTGTGAATATGAAGTTTGGATGACAATACTATAATTAAATATCTTGGAGCTGATCTGATGATGGAGCCAGGAGGATAGTGGAACTCTTCAATGGCTACTAGTAAACCCCTCGAGTTTGGTATAAATGATTCGTTTTGACGAGTCCAAACGATTGCATTGGGTGTTAATAGGGTGTTTTCTAACTAGACATTTTATATTGATATCATTAGTGTATAAAACAATGTAGACGTTCTTTGATAAGGGTTATTGAACAGTATCAAGTCGATTTTGTTGTAGTGCGTGATAAAAGCATTCCCCGTAATTTAATGTCAGTTTTTTGGCGTTTAATGTCTTATAAATTATTGCAAGATATCGCGTAACACACACACACACACACACACACACACAAGAAATTAAACAAACATAGGAATTGAAAGTCTCCTCCGTGTTTGAAATTGATAATAATTAAATTGAGATATTCGCGATACATTTTCAGTCCCAAGTTGAAGGTTTCTATCCTGCAGGTACTCTATCATCAGATATTTACATGATAACGTTATTTTGCTATTCGTATAAAACAAAAACGCCCACAAAAAAATGATTCGGTTAGTCGTGATTCCATAAGGTCATAATGTTTTTTAAGTTTTACGGGAATAATAGCAATCCCTTAGGAAAATATTTATTTTAACCTCTTCGGGATCATTGTCTATGCAACGACAAAACAATCATCAAAATTGTTCAACTATTAGCGAAGACTACAATACAGACGAATTAAGAATCTTCTATTTTAGGTCAGTTAACAAAATTTGCTTTATCAGGAATATTTCTAGGAAATATGTCCGTCCGCCTATTAAGGCGATAATGATTACATTATCGTAATATTTGCTATTAATTCGCCACGATCTCAGATGTCGCGACCTCATAGATAAAAAACTCCCTGACCTCATATTCAAATTCTATAAATATAACCACAGATATTATATACTACCTTTCTACTAAGTTATATCAAACTTGTAGTTTTCGTTGGACTAACAAACCCATATAGAAACATTTATACAAAGACAAGTCAATGAAAACACGCAATGTTTTTTAAATCTTTAGTTAAAAATCGTTGCGTGTTTTCATTGACTGACAAACTGATATATAACCAACACACAACCAAGATACCTAAATATTTGAGAGTATAATCCTTATGAAGTGTAGGAGCATCCTAAGAAAGGATTATATGTAATCCTATCGAGGGTGCATCGGGTCAGTGTTTGTTTGGACAAATCGCTGATAAATTCGCGTTCCGTTCAAAGCTGCTTATTAACTACTAGCTACTGCCCACAGCTTTTTCCGCGTGTACCCGGATTAAAAGTAGACGATGAGAAGTAGCTCTTACCGTTAACGGTTTTTCGTTAACGGCAGCGGTCATAAGAAACGCATTCGCTTGACAATTTTTTCGTTAACTGACGTTGCAAATTTGGTTTCTACCACAACCCCTTTTTTTAACATACAGCCAATGTCAACTCTAAATGAACATTCTTAATATTGGTAAACATTTTTTTGAAACCGGTTGTTTAGTTTCGTAGCTTACTTTTTACATCCAAACTGAAAAATATAGTACTCATTATAGTAGTAGAAAAAACAAGAAGGTATGCAACCCAACGCGTCTCCTCAAATTATATTATTTGAATTCGAATTGAACTGCAACGCACAGAACCAAATGTAAAATTTCCGCACCAGTAACATTTCGAATTAATCAATAACGCTAAACAAAATCGTTCTAGACGAGGGTCCCCATCCTTTGTTCTAAACGTCAAACTGCCAATCTATGCAATAACCTAACCGCGCGGAAACTAAATAATTTACATTACTCACCCATTTTTGCAGGATTCCCCGCCGCTCCGTACACCAGACAGCAAAGAACAAAACATGACCACTCCATAGTTTTAACTTTCAAAAATAATCACTCACTTAAATAAATTTGCAACACGACTCGATCACATTTTTGTTCGTTTCTCGTAGCGGCACTACGGCGTAGAGAACTTGTAGACGACCGGCGCGGGCCGCGGTGCCCAGACAACTGGGCTAACAGCTACGAATACGCTTTTGACTCACTGTTATTGATTCTTTAAAATGTTATTTTCGGTTATTTTACACTTATAATCACCTCGTTGGATAATAATTGGGTCGCTTTGTCTGAAACAAATAAATCATTTATATATAAAAGGTTCTATACTTAAATATTTTATTATTTCCAGTAGTGAAAAGGAAATCAATATTTTATTACGTGAAGCTTGGTGGGTGTAGCAAAAAATTATTTGTGAACATAATATTATCTTTGATAATGTCAGATATTTATCTGAGAGCCAGCGAATTTTATTTTTAAGCTACTTCAAAAAAAGGAGGAGGTTCTCAATTCGTCTGTATTTTTTTTGTGTGTATGTTATGCGATATATTTGCCAATTGTGAACATATTTTAATGATTATTTTTTAAATGGCTAAGGTATACTTCAAGGGTGATTTTACATAAATTTTATGAAAATATCCCATTCCTGGGTGATAAAATTTCATATTGGACTTTTTATCAATTTCTCGTTATTTGAAGTCGGTTTTTTAACATTTAATGTCTTACAAATTATTTTTCTCAAACATACGCGGATATATTGTCATTACTTTCGAGAAAACAACACGCCAAGCATCGTATTACGTGTTTTTGAATTTAGAACAAAAAACGCGCCGGCAATGTTTGACGGAAATCCAGTGCACTGGGCATGGACTCAGCACGCCGCCAATAATGGTCGCCAACTATAAACTATACTATAACTATACTCATTTTGTTTGCCTCATTTGAATTTTGATCTTTTTCATCGAACTTGGTACAAATAGGTCGCGTTTAAGTGGCTGTATGCAGACGCTTTTACGTTTCTGCACATGCAGTAAAATTACGGTAAAGTTCGTTTCGATTCTGTTATTTTAAATACATAAATAAAAATTAGTTCTGAAGGTTCGAAAAGTGAAATGGATATTGACTGCACTTCATCAGATCTAAGGTCGGAAGCCAAATTAGCGATGGAAAACCGGTTTCCAACGGAGTCGAAAAAAATCGTAAAAGTATCTTACTTGTGAAATGTTTATTTCCTTGCATTTTTTGAGAAAAACAATTTATAAGCCTCGGCTGAATAATGTACTACTAAAAATTTACATTTCTATCTGATCCTTCTGTTTTCAATCCTATTGACTTTGACTAGAAAGCGCCTTTACAGTTTTTTTTTTGTGGAAAGTTACTACGACTATGCCTAAGTATTCGGTTTTGTGCAAACAGGCTTTAATTCTCTATGTTTTCTTTCATCTCCAACGTTTCAAATTTAATATATTTAATGAATGCAAAGCACTTTATCCTAGTTAATCCAGTTCATCCTTTTGTAAGATATTCTCGTCTAATGAATCTCAAAACCGTTCTTTAGTAGATATTGCTGAATAAGAAAATTCGCTACGTAAGCAAGGGAACTGCAGAACCACGAGTCTTACCATCGCTCTTATTTAAACAAAGATTTATTTGAAAAAAAGTTGTATAGTTTTAAATACCTAAGATAGATCGCTAAGTAGTTTATTAGGTGTACTTAGCATAATCATGTAACTGTAAGTTTTTTGAACAAAAACACAAGTTCTCAGGTACAAAGAATCGTGTTTACTTAAATACGATTAATTTTAAGAAATACTTGAAATTATATGCTCAGTGACATGAAACAGACTTAATTGAAAGAAATAGCTACAATATAATTTTAACTAAAAAAAACGTCTTTTTTTGATCTTGTATTGCAGCGCCATCTAGATGATGCAACAAACACTTTGTTGCAAAACTGCATTTCTATAGGTTAAGCCGTTTTGAAGAACATTGGTAATGGATATTCACAAACATAGTAACTGACCAATTAACAAACATACACCCCACCACAAACAAACCCCACATACAACGCCCACACACTCATATACGTACAAATAAACAATTCTGACTCTTATGTATTCTATGCCCAGACACAATACGAGCTCCTTGCGTCGCGGTTAAAGTTTGAATTCGGTGACTTTCAAAACGGAGTTTTCGTGACGTTCTTGTTTCGTAAAATCATGGTAGGCGCATAGACTTCAACCTCGCCCGCTTTATCAACACCTATAAATAGCGTTTATTTTCACGAAGAAAATATTAAAATTTTCTAAGGATCTAGGCATGAAACGTAAACGTTGATGGAGAATTTATCCTAAAGACGTGAAATTCTGCAGTTTTTTCATGAACTATGCTTATTTTGGATTGGTATAATAGATTTTCGAAATAGTTTTTAAAGTGCAATGGGCATGAAACGTTTACTTAAATAAAATATTTATCCTATAGATGTGAAATCCGCAGGTTTTTTTATAAAACTTTACAAAGCTTGGGTTTGTAAAATTTCGACAGCTTTTAGAATGCAATGGACCAATAAGTGACCACCTCTGGGGATAAATGTTCTCAAATGGTGACAGGCCTTCTACAGGCTGTTGATGATGCTGATAATTCTCTCTGAAGAGTAATCTGGGAGTAGGCAGCGCTTTATAGCACAGATTTATAAGGATTTAAGCTTAATCCTTATAAATCTGCGAATGTGTGTACCGCGGCGGTAGTGTCTCGTAAAGGTACGTTTATAGGTATATATATACCTATAAACGTATATATATAGGTATATATATACCTATAAACGTAGAAGGTAACAAAATTGGTAAGTTAGCTAAATAAAAAGTACTCAACAGATTCAGACTCATTGTCACTCGATCCATGGTGGAATTGGTCAACGGATTGCCTCATCGATTTTCGGGGCAAATTTGCCCCGAAAATCATTTATGGGCACAATGTTTGAACACCTGAATGGATAAGTGTAATTTTCACTTTTAAATTGAGTAGCCGGTACGAGTGACTTTACTTTCATTTTAAAACTCTCAAACAAATATACATACATGTTAAACTTCAGAAAGGTTCGCGAATAAACCAGACAATAAAATCCCCCCCAACCCCTCCACCGGCCAAAATAGGTCGGCCAAAAGAGTGCTATGATAAGTCATAGCACTCTTTTGGCCGACCTGTGTTCAGCAAGTCTATGGAAAAACTTGTAGTACGGGTACTGTCTTCCACTCTCCTCTATCAGCTGTAATCTCAGTACTCACTCTTTTCTTAACCATATCATCCTTCACACAATCCATCCATCTTTTCATTAGCCTACCTCTGCTTTTATTTCCATCCACATTCATATTTAACACTCTTCTCGTAATGTGTCATTCTTCCCTCCTCATGTCGTGCCCATACCATGCTAACCTAACCTATTACTCCTCAACTTTTCCGTCACAGGTGCTACTTTCAAACTTCCCCTGATATACTTATTTTGTATTTCCTTATTTTGTATATTCTAGTAACTCCACACATCCATCTCAACATTCGCATCTCAGTTACGTGCACTTGGTGGTAAATAAAAAAAAACAATAGACTTCTATAGCCTATTTATTGATGATGAGGGGATAAAATCCATTCGACCCACTTCACCGATCAGTCTGGTAAGTTCAATAGCCGTATGTTAATCGCTCTGAGGTTGGCTTTGATGTTGATACGTAAGCAATGAAGGTATGAAGGCTGGCTTTTGTTTGTGAAATATAATATTCATTTTGACTGGTAGGGATAGTCTCATATCTGCTTGACATGCTAGGAGTCTGAATAAAGTAAATAAGGAAAAATAAGGAATTTTACTGATTAACGACTCAAAAAAGTGACTGCAGCGGGATCAACCGTGCACAGCGAATAAAAAAATACAAAGCATCACGTAAAATTTGGAAAAGTAAATTTATAAAAAAAAAATACCGTTGTTAACAAAATTAATATTAATTATGTATTTCTTTGGATGTTTGTTGCTTATAATCTCTGTAACAGCTGGAAGAATTTGGATAAAATTTAGAACAAATCTCTTAGTAAAAATAATAATGCCAGAATGTTCACAAATCACCATCTAGCCCCTTTGTAAACGGAGCGTTTTGGAAACTACATGATTGATATACTACTTATACCCTTTTTTGATTAATTTATTTATAAAAAACACCTAGACCCAGTTCAGATAATTGCAGACCATAAAAAACATTTGTTTAAATGGCGAGAATCGAACTTAGAAATATTTTGCGTCTCAGGCGGGCCTTCGCCCACTGCTTCACAGATTTTGGTCAAAGTTCTTGACCTAGAATAACACTTCCGGATACCACACAAAAGCCCTGAACTGGTGCTAGTTATCTATATATAAACTAAATAATCCTATTCTATCCTTCCTACTATGATTATAAACGCGAAAGTTTATGAAAATGGATGTTTATTACTCTTTCATGCAAAAACTTCTGAACGGATTTTGATGAAACTTTACAGTAATATAGTTTATACATTAGAATAACACATAGGCTACTTTTCATACGGGTACCACGCGGGCAAAGCCGTGGGCAGAAGCTAGTATGAAATAAACGCCAAACAGACAAATACATTGTCCTGACCAAATATCTTCAGAACATGCAGATATTTGTCCCGCAGCGGGAATCGTACCTCTTGCATCGACTAGAATCTAATCTAGAATAATATTTTTTCAGATTGTTCATAAAAATATCTACTAAAACTTACATGCATTATTACATTATCTAAGTACATACTCTATTATGTTTTCCAGAGTTACCACACAGTCGTATACAGCGCCTAGTTGAGTTTGACCACTCATAATATCATATGTTTGATTATAACCTAGGGTTAAAATGATTACCGTGTTCGCGCAATCGGGCCTGAGTGTACAACTACGTAACCATAAACAAAAGCTTTTGAAACAAAGCAAGTCATAGCCATTACATAGCTAGAATACTAAAAACAACATTATGTCTGTTTGTTTGCAAACGCAAGTCATCCGAAACATTGGAGCACCGCGGCCTTCTCTGTAATGTATTCTTTTGTTCGGAAAGTGTCCTTCATTTTTGCCTGTCATTCTAATGTGTTGGCGGAGAGCTTTTTGTGATCTTTTTGGGGGTCCAAAGCCAAATGTCGAAAACGGAATCCTTCTAGTTTTGTCATGACGCCGTAATATCTATTTATCCTTGTCACCCTCTTATTTATACTCATTACGCAGTTCTGTGAGAATACCGAGTTGAGGGTAGTCAGAGACGCGTCCAAGCATTATTTTTAACACATGCCCGCATTTAACATAATAGTAAGCTTATTAATAAAAAAATATTTATTACTAGCTTCTGCCCACGGCTTGGCCCGCGTGGTACCCGGATCAAAAGTAGCCTATTTATTATTCTGATGTATAATCTATATTACTGTAAGGTTTCATCAAACTCCGTTCAGTAGTTTTTGCGTGAAAGAGTAACAAACATCCATCCTCACAAACTTTCGCATTTATAATCATTAGTAGGATAGGATAGGATTACATGTTTATTATTTTTGTTATGATTATAAAGACCTTTTAACCGCAAACCAAGTCAGCTTCATGACCCTTACATTATGTGGCTCGTCACGTCTTGGTTAGTTTTATTTGAATTGCCTTAAATCTTGTTGATATGGCCAAATACATTTATTAACAGAGAGAATAATACAACGGTGATTAATGGTGATCCTAAATTATAACAATATGTATGTTAACTGATTCAGCGTTCCAAAAAACTGCAGCATTGCCTTACTGAATGGCAATGCTAATGCGTTGACCCAGATAAGAGCCAGCTTTCTGATAACGCATTACTTCGACTAGTCGCTCTGAAATAATTTTGTATAAGCGAAGAACCCTGGTTCCCCGCGGACCCAGAGTCTCAACCCCAAAAATTTAAGTAAGCTCTGTCGAAACTTCTACATTTGCGCCTCTTGAGATCCTCGGCCAAATCAGCCGCTGCTCCGGCCCTAACTGATCAAAGGATGAGCCAAGTTTCAAACATTATTATTATAGGTAAAACAGACGACATTGCCAGGCATAAGCTAGGTAATTTGTTAAGGTATCTGCCAAGAAAATGTGTGAAACGAGCCAAAAGATTGTATAAGAAAAAGCTGAAGTACTTAATTTTAATGATAGCACGCTTATGCCGTCAAACCTGGCTATTCGTCAATATACCAGAACATAGGTTTTCATGGTGTAGTGGCTGTACTCCCGATATTCTATCTGAAGATTGTGCATTTGAATCCCGTCGTGCATCAATGGAGTTTTCTAAGCGAAACATTTATGTGCCACGAAAATATTTGTAAAAGAGCTTCAATGAGGAACTAACCACAATGTGATAATTAACTCAGGTTTTAGAAATTATATCATACCATAGAAAAAGGTATGATATATTTATGAATTTGTCATCATAATTAATGGTTAGACTTGACTATCCATTTATTTTGCCTTATGTCCGTGGTATTTATCCATCTGTTTATTTTATATTTAGTTAAAATAAATTTGATTTTCTTTTTTGAAAAATTGACGAAAAACACGTACATGAAAGGGGCCTCTACAAGGCGTAGAGAGTTCTTTCATCATCGGTCTCTAAGCTCTTTTCAGACAAAGAAAAAATCCAACACAGAACACTCATAGTTTATTTGTTAGACACACCCGGAACAGAGCGTTGAGTTTTTCCTCAAACAAACTTTCTGATCTACCCTCTAGCAAGAGCTTAAATTTTTTTTTATTCTTTCACACGAAAAAAAACATGCTGGTTTTATGAATTGTCTAGGCTCGGCGCTGATTGTCAATGCGTTAAATAAGAATTTATTTAATAATTAATTTATAACGGTAGTTTGCCCCGGGTTGTTATCTTGCTATATGTATATGGATGTACCTTATGCTTGACCAAAGGTAAACAACCCATAATTTTAGAAAAAATATTGCTTGGTGCACTTTCCGGTAACTCTCGATGAAATGTATGAAACAATTGCTAAGTAATTAACATATGCAAGGTTTATGTACGTGAACGGTGCTGTTGTAAGTGAATTACAAATGTTTAAGGTTGGTATATAAGAAAATGAAGTGTCTATTTAAATGTGGGTGGAGTAAGGTAAGTTGGATCGGCGGGAAGGTGTGAGTGACTTTTAGTACTACTATTATGTAATATGCCTGATGGTATAAATGTGTCGTAAAAAATGATGTGAACTATTTTTATTGATTATCAGACACTAGCTTCTAACCGCGGCTTCGCCCGCATGTTATGTTGATAAACCACCAACTTTTGATGTATCAAACCATGGAATATCCATACAAATTTCAGAACTTTATTGCACACCTCCTAGGGGTAGTTTTGAAAAATAAAAAATAGTTTATTCGTTAGCGAGTTTTGAGCGAATCTAACCAAGGAATTAACATTTCCATAGAAACTTCACTACCCTGTTTAACCCCCTTAGGGCTTGATTTTCCAAAATTAGATCACACACACAGACTTTCGCATTTATTATATTAGTAGGATTGCTAGTTCCCAACCCCCATTAATGATCTTATAGAGTATTCTATTATACTCGTACATAAAATACATAAAGTGCTTGACACATAAATCTCACACGCTTCGCTCGCCTGATTTATTATATCAGGCCTTTTGTCATCAAGCTGTTGTACATAATTATTACCAACAATTACCTTTTACCAGAAAACATAACAAAATATGAAGCCGGAAAATAATATCCTCTAATGAAACATCGGCAACAATTTCCTATCTCATACAAAGAGGAAAATGTAGGAAAAGTTAATAAATCACATTGCAAGCCAATATTGACTAGCTTATACGAAATTCTACTACGGTTTGATATTCACATATAGGATCGTGTGCCTTTACCAAGCGTCTTTCCATCGTCTGTGGCGACCACATCATCTGTGGTTTCTACGAATTACCTACCCACAGGATGTGTCCTTATTTGTTTGGTATTATTTCACTTTTATCATCATCAGCAGTTGCCTGTAGAAGTCTTCTGCTAGACATAGGCCTCCTATAAAGGCAGCCTTGATCAGCTCTTATCTCTTCATCTACTGACTTCCCGAAAATTTTGATATCGATTAATCGGGTGATATCGATTAATTCGAGAACATTTCTTCTTCAGTGGTTACAACACTCCTGTATTTCTTCACCATCGTCTGACGACGTAGTAGTAACAAAAATTTACCGATGACGTAATTTCAATTTAATATTAAAAAACAACTGTATTGTATATATCAGAAACTATGAGTGCCGTATTACCACAACACCTATACAAATATCTGCAGAACATGCAAACATTTTTTCCGAAGCGGGAATCGAACCTGCACCTCTTGCGTTGCAGCTGGCTTCTCGCTAGCTCCGCTATTGCGGTCGTCAACTGAACTGTGTGTCAATACAATAGCATTTCAGTCATTTTATCGAGCCTTCAGAGGACCAAGGTGTAGTGTCCAAAATAAGATGACTATTGACTCGATATACCACCGACTAAATATTACAAAAAAACTTCCCAAAATAATGGGACTCAAGCTTTACAATAAGCTGCCATATGAATTAAAACGAATAAAAAGCGAAAATATATTTATAACTCTATTAAAAAAACTTTTACTTGACAAAACACTGTACAGCATCAAAGAATATTTAGAAAACGATTACAATAATTTTAATGTAGAACCTATTTTTTCTCAGCCATCCCCAGTTTTGTACCCTATTTTAGATTAACCTGCTTTTATTGAATCATTTTCGATGCACTGTTCCACTGTTAACCGTCGCCTCTCTACAGCGATAATAATTAGATAAATCTCATGTGTAAACGACTGTGTTTGTGATTTTTTTTTGTTCAAATCGTGTACAAAATTTACGAGTCTAGGCCTGTTCACGAATTTAGGTAGCTATATTTATTATGCTTTTTTACATGTTTGGCCTATGACAATAAAGATATTCTATTCTATTCTTAAATTCCAGTTTTACGTATAAAGTTGAAACTACCCTCCTAGCCTGCGTAAAATATTTTATACCGCCAACGTCTCACTGGAACTGTATAATGTAATGTCGCTTATGGCTGTACCTGTTGCGATGTATTTTTACACTATTTCAGCCGTACAGTGGAGAATAAAACAAGTAGTTTAACTTGACCAATATATATACACCATTAATCTACATTACACTAATATTAATGAGGTAAAGTTTGTTAAAGTGGATGTATGAATGAAAAAATGTTAAAGTGGATGCCGGGGCTAACTATGCGATAGTTAGCCCCGGCGATGGGCTTGCAACCTGTCACGTGGAATGCTTACTACTAGCAAAACGCGGGCATGTACCAAATGTAATGTTTGGACGTGCCTCTGACTACCCTCTACTTGGTATCCTCAAAGATCTACTCACTGAGTATGTATCTGAGGATCTCTACCATGGGGAATACAGTCGTGAGCGTGTGTGTGTGTGAACTACTAACTTAACTTCGAAACTATATAGTTTCAGAGATTACAAAAATGTTTTTTGAACGAATTTTTATTCCGTTTCGTTACACGAATATCTCTTACTTTTTTATTGTGCCGTCATGAAATTTGAACATTGTATTTTGTGTTAATTAAACTCTGTTAATGTGTTGTAGGTATAACTATTCAAAATTTTTTGTGTATTTTTTTTGTTTTTTAACCATTTTCTGCATTCTATTCTCCAGACAAATTGGCAGTGTTTGTGGCATCAGAAAATCGATATACTGCGGTGTATTAATTATATTTACTTAGCTGAAACTTCTACTGCATTCTAAAACTTACTCAGTTCATTTATCAAATTACTATATATTTATAATAGCTATATAATCATATAATATATAATATATGGATTGCTCAATCTCGTCTGATTTATTTGTATCGCTCGATTCTGACTCTTTTGGGGATGCATTGGATGATAGTGCTGCTGAACCTCTACTGAAGGACCTGCTTGACCTGTCATTTTCTCCTTTCAAAAAAAACTTTAATGTGTGCCATATCAACGCTCAGAGTATTCCTGCTCATTACTCGGAGTTGCTAGCTACTTTTACTACTGACAATATACACGCCTGTCTGATTTCAGAGAGTTTCCTGAAACCTACCCTTCCATCACCGTTTTTCTGTCTTCCCGGTTTTGTTCTAATACGTAACGATCGCACCGATGCGGGATGTGGTGGCGTTGCGATCTACCTTCGCGCCGACTATAAATATAAAGTCATCTCTAGCTCTCCTTCTGCTTATTCTGCTTCTATGGAACATCTGTTTCTGGAGGTTCAAATAAGCACTGGTACTGTTTTACTGGGAGTGGTCTATGCACCACCTACTGTTGACTATTTGAATACTTTTGACCATTTACTCGAAACTTTAGTACCGCAATACGACCAATTAATTATTATGGGAGACTTTAATACTTGCCTCATTAAGAACCCTAAGAGTAAAAAATTAGTCAATATCACGTCTTCCTTCGACTTAGATATTTTAGAACTTGAGCCTACACATCATGTTAACGATAGGCATTCAACTCTTGACCTCATAATAACTCGAGACAGTAAACGTGTATCTACACACGGACAGTTCCCAGCTCCGGGTTTTTCACATCATGACCTCATATATGCATCTTTCAAAATCAGGACACCCAAAATGAAGCCTAAAATCATGATGCAGCGAAACTTTGCCGCCATGGATCTTGATAGAATTCGTGCCGATGTTGATGCGACTGAATGGTCTGAGCTCTTTTCGAGTAGCGACATTGATAATAAAATCACCATATTTAACACCACATTAACATCTCTATTTGACAAGCATGCTCCCATCAAGCCTGTTCGCATGAAGAGGCCCCCGGCACCATGGCTAACAGAGTATATCCGCAAGTTAATGGCTAGGCGAAATCGTTTGTACCGTAAGTATAGGAAAACCCCTACTGATGAAACCTTTCTTAGTTATAAAAAGGCTAGAAACAGGTGCAATCAGGAGATCAGAAATGCTAAGCGACGGAACATTTATGGAGCTATAGAGAAATGCACACCAAATAATATTTGGAAAGTGCTGAATAATTTAGGTTTCGGTAAAAATAAGTGTGCTGCCGCCAATCCAAATGTCGATGTCAATGCTCTCAATAAACATTTTTCAAGTATCCCCTTTAAAATTGACAGCATTATAAAGGCAAAAACAATAACGCAGTTAGCTAGTCTGCCACTAGGAAATAACACATGCTTCAGCTTTGAACAGGTAGATGATTGTGACGTCCGCAAAATAATTTCTGGTATTAGTAGCAAGGCAGTTGGTCATGATGGCATAGGCTTGAAACTTTTGTCCCCGATACTGGATCAAATTCTTCCATGCATAACTCATATTATTAACTTTTCCCTCATAAATAATAAATTTCCTTCTTTATGGAAGAAAGCCTTTATCATACCCATTCCAAAAAAGTCAGCTATCACTGAACTTAAAGACTATCAACCAATTTCAATTCTTCCTTTCCTTTCGAAAATACTTGAAAAAATCGTGCATCGTCAGCTTTCTTCATTTCTTCATAAAAATAATCTTCTTAGTCCTTTTCAATCTGGCTTTCGTCCTGCTCACAGTACTTGTACTGCTCTTATAAAAATTACTGATGACATCAGATCTGCTATCGACAATCGTCAACTCACTATTCTCTCCCTGTTAGACTTCAGTAACGCCTTCAACTGTGTGGATCACGATATTTTGCTGGCAGTCTTGCGCTCCATTAATCTCTCCCAATCTTCTGTTTCATGGTTTGGCTCATATCTTTGTGGACGTCAGCAATGTGTAAAAATCGATGATGTTTCCTCTGACTGGTGTTATATTGAAGCGGGTGTACCTCAAGGTGGTGTTCTTTCTCCTCTTCTCTTCTCTCTTTTTATAAACACACTTGTTTCGGTAATTCACTTTACATCATATCACTTGTATGCCGATGATGTCCAATTATATCTCAGTGTTGAACCTGATCAAATCCTTGAAGGTATTCAAAATCTCACCAAAGATCTCAGTGCTGTATATGATTGGACTCAAAAGTTTGGTCTACTCATCAACCCCAATAAAACACAAGTGATCATTGTTGGTGGAAACAGGCTGATCTGCAATGTTGACACAAATATCCTTCCTCCAGTTAAGTATAATAATATTGCGCTACAATATTGCAAGGTAGTTAAGAACTTGGGCCTTCACATTACCCAAAATTTATCATGGGACTACCATATTACCCAGATTAGTAGGAGAATGTTCGGTACCTTGCATTCTCTAAAACGAATGAAGAATTTCCTGCCACAATCTACGAGGACCACACTGGTTAATGCGTTGCTCTTTCCCATTTTAGATTATGCGGATGTATGTTACCCTGATGCTACGGAAGAACAATTAAATAGATTAGAACGCCTCCAGAACCTCTGTATCCGTTATATCTATGGACTGCGGAAGTATGATCATGTTTCTGTTTTTCGTCAGCAGCTGAAGTGGCTCGAAATCCGTTCACGTCGGGAAGCTCACATTTTATCACTCCTCTTTAATGTCCTTCGCAACCCCCTTTCCCCCAGCTATCTTAGTGAGCGTTTCCCTCACGTATCATCAATAGGCCGACCAGTTCGTTTTACCCGACGTTTTCAATTGATGACTCCACAGTTTAATACGGCATCGTATGCCGGCTCATTCACAATAACAGCTACCCGTCTCTGGAATCATATCCCAACCATTTTCCGTGAAGCTCCTTCAGTTGAAGTGTTCAGGGCTAGAGTCTACAATCACTTCCTCGGTGAAGGCAAAAATTGAGCAATTTGCCTTTTGTAGTTTTAATATTTGAGCAATTTATTTATTTGTATATATATGTATATATTATTTTCTTTTATTTATGTTATTATATCCTGTATTTAAGTATTAAAATCAATAATCCAGTTGTATTTATAGATTTGCATTACATAATTTATACATATTAATATTTTTGTTTTAATCCTTTCTGCGCACTACCGACACATCTTTTTCCACAAAACACAAAGGTTATCTGGAAGAGAATGCTTTTTAGCATTAAGTTCGCCTATGTACTTATATTTTTATGTGCAATAAAGAATTTTCTATCTATCTATCTATCTAACGAAGTTCTTTATCGCGCGTTGTGAAAGGGGGCTAGACGGAAAAAAATCTCACGAAAAGTTGTAACGACACCTTATGCTATAGTAAGCTATTGTAAGCTGTGCGGCGTGCGCATGTTTCTCTGTCTGTCTCTCTCTCTCTCTTTTATAGAAAGCAAGCCAGATATTTTCATTTATTTTATTTTTTTTAAGTTGGTAAAAAAAATTATTACTATTCCTTCACTAATTAATCGAAAGGAACTTCGTTCCATCCGGGTGTCCCTTGACACCTCTCATTTTTTTTTCCAATATTTGGCTGATAAATAAAAGATAATAAATTTCTTGGAGTACAGTTTTGGAATGTTAGAAAAAACGGTCGATACAGTATCAACTATTTTAGCTACTTTTTATCGGGACCATGCAGGTGAAGCCGTGGGCAGTAGCTAATCCGTCTGATTTTTTAGAGGTAATTTGATAATATTGTTTTCTTTAACTTGTTTCTCTTTTAAGCCGTGTTGGCCTAGTGGGCGGTACCCGGGCTTCCAATTCGGAGATCATTTGTTCGAAGTGGCCATGCACAATTTTTTCCACTCAAACAGATTATGTGCACATTATCACGTGCTCAAAACGTTGAAGGAAAACATCGAGAAACAGCCATGTCCTAGAACATCTGCCAAATATAATGTTTGGACTTACAAACGTGAGCGTGTTTTTCTTCTTCTTTTATCGTGATATTTATGAACGTTGTTTAGGCAGCGCATTATTAATTAAATAATGTTTTACTGATGTAACTGCCACGTTCATAAATAACAGGGTGATAGCTTTCACTCTTGTCCTGATTGCGAAAGCACTATCGAGGGAAAAGAGTTTCTACTAATTGCATTTTTTTGTTTTTTTAAATCTAACTTAGGTCGCATTTTTATTTCAAGTTATCGAGTTGTTTATATTTTATTAATGTTAACCAATGTACATAACTTTATATCAATACAAATTTTATTTTATCAAAATATGAAGGAAAATTAATAAATTAAAAAAAAAAGATGCTGGACATTTTTCACACAGCATCATCTAGCCTCAAACTTAGCAGAGCTTGTATTATGGGAACTACATGACTGATATACTACTTATATACTTTTTTTTTGTTAATACATATTATACATAGAAAACACCCAGACCCGAGACAAATATTGGCTAATCGTACAAACATTTGTCCCGCAGCGGGAATCGAATCCGCAACCTTCTGCGTCTCAGGCGGGCCTTCGCCCACTGCGCCACAGAGGTCGTCATTATTGAATTATATTAATGAATTTTGACCATATTTGCGACAACGCAGTGTATGTGGCATGTGTTTATACTCGTAAAAAGTGAACGCGTGGCGTCGGTTGAATTTTATGCTGGATTGAGTTAAAGCCATAATGTGACAGAGGTCACGTTGAGAGTGGTGTGTTAAATCGGGGTAAGCCAATTCGACATTTCGAGGGTTAAGAATTTGGCACTTTGTACTTTGCAAGGTATTTTATATTTCCACTGAACTTACTTAGAACTCATTTACCTCATAATTTGGAAACAGGATGGTACTTGCTAAAAGGATCTTATAAATTTCGATCGAACGAGATATACATTTAATAATAAAATCTCCCAAGTTTAAGTATATCTACGGCGTAGGCTTTTTATAAGGCTTTCTGATCTTTCTTAACAAATAGGGAGATCACAATAAAATCTATAAAAAATAATGCTAATAATAATAAAAGAAACACGGTATCTTTTGTTTACAAAACAAAAAAAAAACAAACACACTCACGACTGTCTTCCCCATGGTGGACATCCTCAGATACACACTCAGTGAGTAGATCTTTGTGGATACCAAGTAGGGGGTAGTCAGAGGCACGTCCAAACATTACATTTGGTACATGCCCGCGATTTGCAAGTAGTAAGAATTTCACGTGACAGGTTGCAAGCCCATCGCCGCTTATTAGAACTGACTGTTCGCACATGCCTTGGAATTTTTGGTTCTAGGGCATGCCGGTTTCCTCACGATGTTTTCCTTCACCGTTTTGAGCACGTGTTAATACGCACATAAATGAGTTTTCTTGACATTGTTAGTTTTTCAAAGAAAATGTTCAAATATTACCTATTTTACTTTTACTGTTTTAAATAAATATATAAAAACCTTTATGCAATTATCACCTGACGTTCAATTTAACCAAACCATCAAAGTCGTAGAAATTACAAAAAACGATAAGGCTCTGTCCTCCCAATGTGGACTTTCGTTGCTAGCGTTAAAATCCGAAATCCAGTGTATTTTTCCCCTGCTGTATTTTTAACTAACTAATAACCTTTAAATTACAACAAGTCCGCGTGTAACACGTGAGTTGGATCTTCTTGCGGTGACCGTTTCACATTCAATTAGGCTGGTTAACGAACTGAAATGTCTCACTATTTATGGGCGAATAGCCGGTAGCGATGCAAGAGCTGGTTCGATTACCGCTGCGAGACAAATGTTTGCAGGTTCTGCTGATATTTGTTTCGGGTCTGGGTATTGTGGTACCACGGTATTCGTAGTTTTTGATATTTACAATACAGGGAATCCTAGTATAGAGTCAGATATATTTATACGGTTAACTCATTTTTTTGGCTACTATACACGGTGTAACTGGAAGGGTGGATCATCGGTGGCAGGGCGATAGGTGACCTCAATGCCTACCGATTTAACCCCCCTGTATGTTCCGCGATTTTCAGTCGTTCAAAAGTTATTCAGTTTTTTATGAAATTTTGGTCAAAATCCGATTTTAGGCTTCATGTCCCAAGTGTAGCCAAAATCTTAGGTTTACGACCGTAATTTTTGTTTTAGCTTATAGCTCAATAGTAGACCTTTCGTCCTACAATACCGGTTTGAGTCGTTATTTGTTTAAATTCCAAATAAAAAATAATCTTTACATAAAAAACCCCAAACTTAATTTTTCAAACTAACTTTAAAGGCTCCCAGAGAAAAAAAAATACTTATTTTTTTTTCTACAACCTACCTTAAAAACTACTTCCATTCATAGAGAAATAACCCTGAAAATTTCATATGGCTAGTATCATGGCATCATGTTTAAAAGTGGAGTTTAAAATTGTGCAAGTGCTAAAATCTAAATTTTTTCTGTCCATCAAAGGTAGGGATTGTGTCAATTAAAAAAATACACGTGAGTAATTTATTTATTTTTTATAGTAAATGCACAAAGAGATTCGTCGACAAGTACGAGAACCATTAGACTACGCCGATGAGTCAACTTTCAGCCAGAACGGAATTTTCAACATGCATAATTACCACTCGTGGAGTTTTGAAAACCCACATGCTGTTCGCCGGCACAGCTTTTAACATCAGTTTAGCGTCAATTTGTGGACAGGAGTTTTTAATAGACAGCTGATTGGACCATTCGAGTTGCCAACTAGAGTAAACGGAGAGGCTTATTTGAGTTTTCTGCAAAATAACTTGCATGAAATGTTGGAGGACGTCAACTTTGCAGTACGCAGAAAAATGTATTTTCAGTGTGATGGAGCGCCATGCCACTTCGCGAGAAATGTAAAGGAGTATTTGAATGAAGTTTTTCCACGCCGATGGATTGGCCGTGGAAGGCCCATAGCCTGGCCTCCAAGGTCCCCAGATCTAAATCCCGTAGATTTTTTTATCTGGGGCTATTACAAAGAGTTCCTCCATAGAACAATTGAGGCAAAACTAAACCAGGCCCAAATGAAGATCAGAGAAAAGGAAAATTCGTTTCGCAGGCTCAAAAGGAATTTTATTAAAAGGAAGGCTATGCATACATGCATAGCCAATAATGGAGCCCAATTTGAACATTTACTATAAAAAATAAATAAATTACTTTCATGTATTTTTTTAATTGACTCAATCCCTACCTTTGATGGACAGAAAAAATGACGATTTTAGCACTTGCACAATTTTCAACTCCACTTTTAAACATGATGCCATGATACTAGCCAAATGAAAATTTCAGGGTTACTTCTCCATGAATGGTAGTAGTTTTTAAGGTAGGTTGTAGAAAAAAAAATTAAATATTTTTTTTTCTCTGGGAGCCTTCAAACTTTGTTGAAAAATTAAGCTTGCGGTTTTTTTTGTAAAGATTATTTTTTATTTGGAATTAAATCAAATACTCAATACGATATCGTAGGACGAAAGATCTACAATTGAGCTACAACCTAGAAAAAAATTACGGTCGTAGACCTAACATTTTGGCTACACTTGGGACATGAAGCCTAAAATCGGATTTTGACCAAAATTTCATAAAAATCTGAATAACTTTTGAACGACTGAAAATCGCGGAACATACATGGGGGTTAAATCGATAGGCATTGAGGTCACCCATCGCCCTGCCATCGATGATCCACCCTTCCAGTTACACCGTGTATACAGGCTTGTTTGTAAATCGCGCAAAAGCTCTTAGACTATAATTAAAAAAAAAAAAACACGCTCACGACTGTCTTCCCCATGGTGGACATCCTCAGATACATACTCAGTGAGGAGATCTTTGAGGATACCAAGTAGGGGGTAGTCAGAGGCATGTCCAAACATTACATTTGGTACATGCCCGAGTTTTGCAAGTAGTAAGCTTTCCACTATAATTACTACCATCATATAATTACTTCAATCAAATCCAACTTTTTTCTACAACTTTTGAAATTACGACTTATCTTCAGTTGTTTTATATCTCTAGATTTCCCGGTTTTGTATCAAGAATAATGAGTACCGTGGTACCACAATACCCAGACCCGGGACAAATATCTGCAGAACATGCAAGCATTTGTCCCGAAACGAGACTGGAACCCGCACTCTTGAACCAACCGGCTGAGGTTGTCAAAGATGTTTTTGGTTTATCGGGGCCTAAGGCTATTTAACGAACTGAAACGTCGCATTATTTCATTTCAATTTCATTTATTCATGCTTAATGCCCAATGCTTTGAGCATTTCAGCTTTGATCTAGTGTAGCTCCAAGTATATTGGTAGGTACATCGGCCATGTCAGAGGTTTGTAGAATTAGGTATTATTTTTACAATGAAACACAATATAAAATTAAAATGTTAATAATAGGTAGGTATTAGTCTTTATACGGGTAATTGAACTTTTTGGCTATAGTATACTGAAAATGGGTAAAAAAACTGGAGTAATTATTCAGTTGGTCAGTAAATGTACACATTAAAAGCTACTCAGAATCGCAGTTCTTCCGAGAAGTTATATAAAAACTTTTGACAGTTTTAATTTAGCTGGCAACTCTGAGAGCTTCTAAGGGGAGCTATTACCAAACCTACGCTCTATAATTTATTGAGCTTTGACAATTCAGATGTGACATTTTAAGTCATTGACCTGAGTTTAATAGGAAATCAATACATCATCACATCATGTTGCTCGTTTCAGAAGTCTGTAAGTCATAAAATTATTTAGATAAAGTTCCAATTTCTAATTGATTTCTCTATTCTATTATATTAAATAACCAACACACAAAATAAATAACTTATATAAAACCTTTCAGAATCAATTGATGAAATCGGAAGACAGATCGAAAGACGGCCTCAGGCAGGCTGGAACGCAAAACTCAGAGCCAATAGCAACCCAGTTGCTTTAAAATAGTAGGTACAAAGTTATCCATGAAAGTTTCCGAAGTCATAATCTCAGTAATACCACTTAAACAGTCTGAACTTATTGGTCTCTGAATGTTTAATATCCGTCCATCTCTCGAAGTTTAACTCAACTGTTTCAACCTTCAAAATGCTGCAGTGAAAGATGGAAATGATTCTGATAGTCAACAAACACTAGCGCTGCGTCAATCAAGTATTTATTAAAATACTATCATATATTTATATTTAAGGGTTTCTCTACCACAGCTGATTAAAACAATAATTTGTATCTACACAAAAGAAACAAATTCACTGCTTGCTTTATGCGACTGCTGCTGTTAATTCGAGTATCGAGTAGGTTATTACCAAAAACTATCGTGAATTTGATTATTCATATTGTAAAAACGGGATTTTTCACGTACCGCACTATCGGTGAAGGCACCGACTAAGTTTCGACCCATTCTGAGAGTCTTCATCAGAGTGAGTGATAGCGAGCTCTCCTACCGCGTCGCGTCGTGCACTGCAATTGCACTGCGAAACAGTGCGGTACGAGAAAAATCCCGTTTTTACAATATGAATAGGTTATTACCATTAACTTTAATCAATATAAAGGCTAGGCAAGGCTACTGTGGGCGACCATGAGAAAGGGTCAGGCTCAGTGGGTCTATTCCTTTGTCATACCTGAAATACATTTTTTTTACAGCGAGTCAAGAAATGTAAAATAATCACTTTGTCTCTGAAAAAAATAGAAGACCATTCATTCATCGTCATTGAAGGATAAACTCCAAAACAAACGAGTGTAAATCGGCCGCACCAAGTCGCATGCAGTCGGTGTGAATGAACAATAACCAATCCCACGGGCTTTCCGACATTGACTGTAACACAGACACTTAGCAGCAAAGTCGTCAACCTGGAGTGTCGGATAATAAACATCGCTGTAAAATAAAGTGCTGAACGTCGTTCAGTGGATTTGCATAGACTCCGCTTATAAGTGGATCCATTAAGCTAGCAACGTTACAATGAAGACGTTCATCGAAACACGAAATTCTGGTTCTTTGCTGGTAGTCCAGTTTTAAATATTTTCTTGGATATATGCATTTGCCCAGGTCGTGATTCGTCACGATTCGAAAACCTTTCTTGCTTACATCTTTTTTTGTTAAGGTCTGAGCAAGCTTTAGGAGTACGTTTTACCCACGACGAAAGAAACATGTATGTATTTATTTGCTATACAAAGCTGTTAATGTTTGTTTGTCTGTTACTTTCATATCATACATATCTCTGATATGACTTATGGGACTGTAATGTGGTTCTTTTACAAACGACATCAGACACTTATTTATTTTGTCAAACTTGTTTGAATCTAAATTGTATTAGATGGCACAAAAGGTCAACAATGTGCCATAAAGGAGGCTGTTTAAACAAGTAGGTATGTTTTGCATTTTAAATAGCTCCTGAACCAATTTCCCATCTAAGTCCTTAGAACGTATATGGTCTCAGATGTTAGTCTTATGATAAACGAAATAAAACTTTATAATACCGAACTCCGTTTAGAATAGCCCCCGGAGAGGTGGCGATAAGGTTATTCCAATTAAAAAATTGGACACGGCTCGTGAGCCAAAATTGCAGGGGGTTGTTTAACGCCCCTTAAACACTTAGCCCCGATTTAATTAACTTTAAAAAAACTGCTTTTTTTGATAGAGTTATGTGTTTATTTGTAGGGAAATAAAAGTGCCCACAACATGTTAATCTATCGGGAAAGGAAACGCAACTTTAGATACTTTGAAGAATATACTTCTTGGGTGGGAACAAAGTCGATTAAGGAAAGCTTAAAACGATTTTCAGAGACCTGTTAAGACGGCTAGATTTGAATTGCATTTTTTTACGCAGATATCAACTTCTTACAATATAACGTCAAAAGTTTACAAAGGGTACTTAGCGATATTATTTTGAAGATACCAAGCCAGTATTTTAATTTCTGTTCGTTTAACAATTATGCAATCAGTGACCTGCCCATTGCCACTTTTACAAACTAGTTCTATATGTAAAACTCGAACTGTCTACGCTTATTGAGGTCTCTCTCTTTCTAACTCTAACTTTGGTATTCGAACTTTGAAAAGCGTGCCCCGGTCATCATATTAAAGTAGAGTCCTTAAAACCCTAGCTTTTCGGTAGTCCCTTACATTATAAAAAGTAGGTCGATCGAACTTTTATCTTTACAATGTGTAATCGGAAAATTATTTTATATTCCTCAGAGGTACCCAAAAGATGCAGACAGACAGATAAAACGCTCCAAAAATGTAATAAACCCTCTTTTATACTCTTCGGATAACCTCTCCCAATAATAACGGCGAAGTACATTTTATAACAGTACGGGAAATAGTTTAAGAGCTAACGATCGTAATATTACATACAGGAGTTTCCCGCTGCGATACAAATGTTTGCATTTTCGGCAAATATTTGTTCCAAGTACCATGGTATTCGTAGTTCCTGATACCCAGGACATAGGGAATCTTATTGTGGGGTCAGGACTAAATGTGACTTTTGAATGTGTATAAGGTAGTTGTATGATTTTATAACATCCGAGTTCTAGTGAAAAATCTTGATTTAATATATAACAAAATTATCCCACGTTTCAAATTATGTTGAAACGTTGAGTAATATTTTAACAATAAACAAAATATAGTTATGCGATGCCACACTGAATGCGTATGGTGGTGTCACGAACAGTCAGTGTGCTGTAGCTTTATCTTCTTCACAATTTATTCAGGGCCCCGTTCGAGTACCACTTTACGAGGCTTCTCCACCCTGCAAGAGAGTCGCAAAGTACACTTTTAAATGTGTTCTTCGAATGGGGCCAGAAACGAGTCGAAGTCAGTAAAACCACAATGTATGTTAAAATTGCTCAACGCTTTTTGAATACAAACGTATTCAAACCTAGATTCGTATTTTATGAATTCCAAACAAGTATTTACAAAATACGAAAAAATTTCCACGTGTAACTTAATCATCGATTCCAACGACCCCTAGTCATTTGTGCCGATAAAACCAGTAGAAGATCTATGAACCGGTCTTGAATCAGATACAAATCGAGTACAAAAAACCGCATTACAATTCAATAAGCCATTTGGACATAAATTAAAAAAAAAACCTCTTATGACATACGCATATTCGGGCTCCTTATACACAGGTAAAATACAGCCGTATGACAGACCGACAGATGACGTTGACGTATAAGGGTCCTGTTAGAAACTTATGAGTACGGATCTTTAAAAATGTAAAAAACAAAAATATTATTATTATCAGCCTGCGTTATTCTACAGCAGGGCAAAGACCTTCCTATCCCTTTCCACGATCCCGTAATGAAAACCAAACCTTCAAATGAGTCAAAGACCTTTGACCAATCCGTCTCAAAGAAAAATGTTATAGAATTTTGCCCCTCGATCTTACTCTACATTTTAAGATTGTTTGACCTATCACTCCGATCTCATGACTACGTGCCGTACTTAAGTGATATACAGAGATGCGAAGGTTGGATTAACATAAAAAATAAAGGTAATATTTTATTGAAAATATTGCTTTGAAGTAAAGTACTCGCCTCGATAAGGGAAAAGGTAGAAAATCATTTGGCATACCGGTAACGTATAAAATTAGAGATAAGAGCTGGACTATCCGAGTCGAATAGACCGTTCCGTTTATTGCAAGGCTATATACTTTTTCTTGAGAGTGTGATATGCGTGAAATGTTTTATGCAGTAGTAAAGTTCTTTGTGAAATAACTTGTTCCGTGAAGTTCATATATATAGATATTTATGCTGCCAAGTAATATTGCTTGCATTACTGTGTTCGGGTTTAACCTGCTTATTGCCGTTAAATAAAGCAAACGCACACAAGGATAGTCTAGGACTAATTCGTACAGATAGCGAGTCTATGGTAGGCGCTTAGTAGAGGACTATTCCGTCCCAATTAGGCAATCATGAGATTTTTCAACCGTTACGTCTCAAGGCTGGCAACACGCGAGTGTTACCTCTGGTGTTGTAAGCGTCCATAGGTTACGGTAACTGATTACCAACAGGTGGGCGGGTTTATTATTTGCTACATTAGTTGTAAATAAAAATGTGTTTACTGAGGCCAGCGCTGTACATCCAGTCCTGGCATTTATATGTATATATTTCTATATATTAGTATAGAAATTAACTTATGAATAATTTATGTATTAATATTACGGTACCCGGACATTCTGTCATAAATATTTTTGTGCTATATTGTGTGTCAAATAAAGTACACACTGAGAGCTTGCGATGTGCCGATTTTATCCGACAACCGAAAGTTTAAAAACCTTCAATTGATAAAGGTAATATTTGGATTTAAAAATCGTAAGTTTAACCTACTAATATAATACCTGCGTACTAAGTTGCATTAAGATCAAATAAACGACTCGGCAGTTATTATCGGATAAACAAACATAAATACAAACATTTGCAGAACATGCAAACATTTGTCCCTCTGAAAGTTTCATAGCCGTCTACTCACCCGCGCTATCGAGCTCCTCATCATTTCCCGATCAAACGTAACCTCAGGAGAATACTCCTCCACAAACCACATTTGAATAAATCTTCTAAGTAAAGTTTTATATCCTCAAATCGTCAAGAGGACGTCCAATCTATCATTCCAGATGACAGTTCCGCGCAAACCTCAGTGTTTACAACCGAGGCCAACTCAATTCTGTGCGCCATATTGATACGACTTCGAGGATTTAAATAAAGCAATGTAGTTCATGGTCTTTGGTTGGAAATAGAGGCAGGTAGAAAGGACAAGGCCTGTGAAGAGTTTCTAGATAAACTCCTCTGGAAATTATCAATAACTAGCTTCTGCATATGGCTTCGCCCGCGTGTTACCCGGATAAAGAGTAGCCTATGTATTATTCTAATGTATATGCTATATTACTGTAAAGTTTTTGCGTGAAAGAGTAACAAACATCCATCCTCACAAACTTTCGCGTTTATAATAGTAGTAGGATTGTTCATTTTCGGATATGAAAGTGTTATATATTGTTTCGCTATTTATGTCATACTAGGTACTTAAAATGTTCTGCATGCTTACTCTAATTTTATATTTCTCATTAAGTGAAATTTGTAATTTATTTTGAGAATCAATTTATTTAACCTGATTATACTTATTAGGGTTAATAGAACCCTTATCGTTTTCTTACGTCTCTCTGTCTGTCTGTCCATCCGTGTTCTCAGTTTATAATTACCAGGAGGTACCAATTAATTATATTGATACCTCCTAGTACGTAAGTGTCGGATAGTTTTTTCATTAGTAGTATCATGGAAAAGTGACTAAAAGTCATTTCGAGGTTTCCTGATGTTTGCCATGAAAACTTGTTTGTTTCATGAAATATAAGGCTTCAAAGTCAATGTATGGAGCTATTTTCTTCGAAACGTTTTTTCCTGTTGTTTTGTAAGAATATCTGGGAACCATTTTAGATAGATTTTATTAGAACATAACTGAGAGAGTGTTGCATCACACAATGGGCTTTTACAATTTGTCAAAATTACTTGTACAGATCATGGTATGTATTTAACAACATTTCTTCACGAATTAATATATTCGGAAAAAATATATCGAGAAAAATTACACGTATTTCTCCCTAACCCCCAAACATAGAATCCATCCTATCCTACAGAGCATTCTACAAAAACTACTTCATGGTACTGACTAGTTTCGATTCGTTCAGTATTGAATTTACATTTTCCCCGAGTGGTTTTGGCAAATAGCCAGTGGAACCCTGATGAATTATGGCTTTCATACATTTGTCGCGTTTTTTTGCCTCACTCTTGGCAAAGTCAGTACTGTTTTGTTCGTGGTGTTTGGACCCGCTTTGAGTTTGTCTAGACAAGTAATGAACGATAAATAAGATATCACAAGAGCTTTTACACCGTGCTGACAGTTGAATCATATAGATTGGCGGATTATGTGTCATCTGTCATACAAAGAATCTAGTGACAGACTGTAAGTGACAAGTGTGTAGAAGGCCCATTACTATAACGGCATACTGTGTTGCTGTAATCGGGTTGGTATAATAATAATAATGACGCTGGACATATTTCACACAGTATCATCTAGCCCCAAACTAAGCAGAGCTTGTATTATGGGAACTACATGATTGATATACTACTTAGATACCTTTTTTTGTACATAATTGTACATAGAAAACACCCAGACGAGAGAAAAATATTTGCAGATCATACAATATAATAGTAGGCTGTACCCAAACTCCTGGTCATCCGGATGGGTTCAAACCAGGAAAGCACCATTGGATTTCCCTTTATGACACGTGCTTAAAACAGTGAACCGATATGCTCTAAAACCAAAAGTTCGAAGGCATTGGTTTATCCTACTACTATTATAAACGCGAAAGTTTGTGAGGATGGATGTTTGTTACTCTTTCACGCAAAAACGGATGGGATGAATCGTATCACGCTAATTTGTAAGCTGGATGTGCCATGACAATGCGAATGAAGGTAATTGTTTCCCCATTGGACGTTCCGTTTTTTACAATACTTATAATCAGATCAGTTGTGGATTGATTGCCATCTCGATATCCATGGGTTAGTGTGATCGCCCTGGTGCTAACTTAATTTTATTATTACCCGTTATAAAATTAAGTGTACTACAATAGACGAGAAATTATAATAAGAAATATTTTTCTGCATATAATAAAAAAAAATCTTTCACTGCATAAAATCATATGATATTCTGCGAACAGACTTGAAAGGGACCTAATCTGAAAGTAAAACGCTAATACGAGGGAAAAAATGGTCAAGTGCGAGAAGATCAAATTTAGCATGAATTCTAGTTATTCCGTATTTCTATCAACGGTAATCATACTTATCCAAAATATAATTATTGATCAGATTGCATTCGTGGAATGCACCTTAATCTCAAAATTGTATAATATGTATAAATATACTCGGATCTATCGCCTCCCTCTTTTTAATACGTGGGGCCACGAGACTGTTACCAGCCTGGTCAAAAATCTTGGGATGTTCGTATAGTACTAGATTACCGACATGTATCTATGAAAACCTTCCGTTGACCAAAACAAGTAACCCTGATGACGCCATCAGCAGTGCCAACGCGGTGGTGACGTCATCAAGTCCCGTCATAGAAAATACTTTATAGATACTACAGAAAACCATTGTAGTGATACATATACATATGTTATTGTTTTTTCTATTTAATATAATTGATCAGTTCAGTGCTGCTTCTTAATACTGTGCAGAGCAGCACTAGGCTGAGACAGGACCTGTTTTGCCCACGCATGTGCGTCACAGACACACACACTATATATATTATATATATTAATTTTGTACATTCTATTTTTGTCCTTTCTATGCTTGGTTTTTGTCAAATAAACCCTTTTTCTATTCTATTCTATTTGATTATATTCTTATCTATTGTATTCAGATACACCGACCCCGCTAGCGAGACGAGTCCCCACTTCCACCTACTCACGTTAAAGATGTTTCTACTCTCCAGTAGTGGGCCAAGGCATAAGACTGAAAAGACCAAAGGCGGACTTAGGGAACCCTAAACCAGTTATTTATATGGTCACCCGAACACCGGTTTTTATAACCAATAGTTCGAATGATCAAAGTCGCCTTTGCCAAAGTGGACCTCTGAAACGGACCTAAGGAAAATATAGAATATTTATTGCAAGATATAATCATGGGATTTTTTTCCAAAAGTGAAAAAGTATGTTCGAAAAGTTGCTACGATATCCTACGGCGTAGGCTTCATAGACCCCTTTGTAGATTGATGAACAGGCTTTTACAGAAAACTTCAACATTATCATTATGTAGTCTTTAAATTGGAAATATTACGTTAATTACTTCCCCTTAAGAAGTTCCATGACGTACTGTACTGTTAAGACAGCACAGTTCGTTGTGAAAAACCTCGTCCGGGAAAGTACACCAAGCAGTAATTCTCGCATTGTTTTGTTCCAGTTTGAAGGGTATGTAAATTACAGGCAAATTAGACTTTACACTAGTTTTCATCCGTTATTTCTCAGAATCAGAAACGCTCGAGTGATACCTCAAGTATTGCAAGCGTCCATAGATGAGGACGGCTTTTCTACAATGCGTCGAGCATCGTCCAGTTTTATATCATCATCATCAGCTGAAAGAAATCCGCAGCTGGATATAAGCCACCAAAGTGTTCCACGATACGATATCAAGTTTTCTCCATCCACCTGCTTTATGCGAACCAAAAACAGCTTAAAAACTTATTTACTTAAAACTGATGATTTGTGAGTTTCAATGTTCCTCGATATTTTGGTACAAGTTGCATATACCATGATCACGGGAGGAGGAGTCTTTGCGGGATGTAAGTGGCAGAAAAATGGACTCTCTCTTTCTCAATCTTTTATTACAAACGATACTCAAACAGCCGACTATGAACATCATTGAGGTCAGCAAAGGCAGATCATACAGCAAAAATTGACACGCTCAACACAACCATGTCTGGTATTGAATAGTTACGGAAAATGACAATAGTAGAGTGCGCAGCATTGGACTGGAAATAATATTTTATAGTGCCAATAATATTTTATTTGGTACGACGAGATCGAGTTTTTGCGCCAAAAATATTTTATTTTCAGTAGCTTTTTGCACTGTTTGCGAAAAAAAACTGTTGTTTCAAATATCAATTTAATAATCACTAGTTCCTGCCTGTGGCTTCGTCCGTATGGTACTCGGATTAAAATGTAGCCTATGTTATTTTAATAATATTAATAAATCATCTTATTGATTAAGACACATTAGTTAATAAATATTGATAAATATTGATTACCGTCGGAATCAGTATTATATTGAGTTTTTGCAGGAACTGGTGTGTATTCACTAGTAAATACAGTTATATCCAATAACTTCTTATATTCACCACGGTTTATATTATTTACTATAAAGAGCTCGCAGATATGTGCGCCGAGTTTTTATCGTTCACAAGAAACACGTTGATCGGATTCACAATTTTGTGGTCTATCTAAAGGTAAGTCTATCTAAGGTGAGTTATATTCAGTTAAAAACTATGGAAAAACTATTTTCATCAAATCGCGCGATATCGACAAAACCCTCCTGTCAAGTTCCAACTTGTGCTGCTATCCGCCTGAGTCTCTCATTGTTCGATGCTCGTTTCGTTCAGAAACCGGCCACCACAAGTTTTTCTAGTAAATAAATAAACACTCAACAGTCTCTTACATAGTCAAAAAAACTCATACTATATATAGATAGATAGAAAATGATTTATTGCATAAGATCAAACAACTACATAGACGATCTAAATGCTAACTAACATTTTCTTCTAGAAAACCTTTGTGTAATGAAGAGTGGGGTGGTATCTTGTATATCAGGAACGATCTGTTCGTAGTTCGTGTCAAACTGGAGACACGGTGGCGGTGGTTATCAGTATGTACTGTTCGCCACTGCTACTGCCACCTTGACCACGCCAATTTAGGCAGATCTTCACTCGATTATCTAACTCGGTCGTGCACCAATAGATTTTACAAACGCGTGCTTAAAAAGATGAATTCAAACATCGTAAGAAAACTGGTGTGCCCTTAAGAAAATCGAACGTATGATCGTGTCATCTTAAGATAAGAAGCAATGGGCTTGTAACCCGTCACGCGTCAAAATATATTTATTTGGGTCAAAAACAAAATACAAAAACTTGTAAGAACGGTAATATCCGCAGAAGTTTATAAACTGTTTCACGAATATTAACGCCCTCCTCCGAAAAGAACCAAACAAACAATATTTTAACTATGAGTATCTACTTAAACAGGTTCATAAGGAAGGAAAGTAACAATAGTATGTGTGCAGTAAAATGTGTGTGCGGTTGTATTTAGTATTTGGGTGTGTGTATGTGTGTGGGAGTGGGGGAAGTTGGGGTGTGTGAGTGTATGTGTGATAGGGAGACCGCGCGTGCGATTGTGAACGTTTGAATTAGATTGAATAAAGAATATGTGTGAGATAGAGTAGGTACTAGTGTAGCGACTTTAGTTAGGGGGTGGGAGGGGATAATATTAAAGTGTACCCAGTAGGTATTTTTCCGAGATTTTAAGGAGATTCTCAGTACCTTCATAAATCTGGGTAATATGCCACTGAATACATTTTTGTTTACAGCTATACAATGGGAGGGGATAAATGTTAATTTTAATTCTGTTGTAGAGCGTAGAGCTGATAAAACAGAAGTGGTTCCTTGCTAATGCCGTACGCCGATAAACAGTTTTTTAAACTGTGTCAGACCTCCGTTTTAAGTTAGGTATGTCAGGGTTAAGACTAATTGGGAGTGCTTTCTGAAAATTGTGTGCTATATAAATAGCTGGCGACAGTATGAAGTTGAGTGATTATATATAATTCAGAAGTAGGAAACCAGATGGGTTTGTTTACTATGACTTTAAAGACTGCTCTCTGCGCCCGTTCGAGTCGTACCATCAGCATTTTTACACACCCGCCCGAGGATGTGATGCAATAGGACAGATCGTCCTGAGGCATAATATATAATATTAAAAATTTTAAACTAATATCGGGCCGCAGAGTTTTGCAAAAAATGATAAGTTTTCTTACTAGAATTATAAATAGAATTATTTATTTCAGAAAATAGTAAGCTTACAGTATACACCAAAATGCTAACTAACTTAGGAAAAAACTTAAATATAATCTTAGGGAATTAAAGATTGATGACGGGCTGTCATAAAAAATGTCGACATGCTGGAACTCGTGTGTGAATGCATTAGGTAAAGAGTAAGCGCCCTTAATGTCGGCGCATTGTTGGCATGGAGAGTACGTGCCGTGGGACAGGCGAACAACTGGTGACGACGGCGACCAGAGCGTAGGTAATTGTCAGGGACATATAATGGCAGATTGCTCAATATGGTCGGATTGTTCACTTTATTACGTAATACTAGGCAGTAGTGAAAAGCAAGCATCTTACGTCTAACTAATATAAATATAACTACTTGATAAGCATAAAGATGTACGCAATAAGTATTGATCTGAGAAATGTCCTATGATGGACATTACAGGTATAAGCGTATTTATTTTCTTGTTTTTTTTTTTTTATTATTATTACGGCTCAACAATTTCGTAACTTGGGTCGGTGTATCAGGTGAGACAAATGTCCGGTTTATACCCTTGTCATGTGAAAAGTGTCATGAATAATTTTATTCAAAGTTGTGCCCATCCTGTATAGCAATAATACCTGCACACTGTATGTCCCTTATCATATCAGGTAACAGGAGACTTTTTGTATGAACAAGATGTTATATTTTACGGGGATAACGAATTTGGTGTGTGACATACTTTTGCAAAGAAAAACAAGCCTAGGTACCTTCTCAATTTTATTAACATTTTCCATACTATATTTAAGTCAAACATGATTTCGAGAAACAGACCTATCTTACCTAATCAAATGCAAAAGTACGAATATTTGTTACTAATTCATCGTACGGCTGAACCAAAATTGGATGAAGCTTGGAATCAAGAATACCTAAACTACTTTTTATCCGGGTACTTTTCGAAGTCGTGGGCAGAAGCTAGTAATAATATAGGTACAAACTCTCAAGAAAATACAAATAATAAATAAAGCTGTTTTTTTTTTCACATAGCATCATCTAGCCCCAAACTAACCAGAGCTTGTATTATAGAACTATATGGCTGTTACTTATATACTATTTTAATTGTAAATAAAAAAAAAACATTAAACATAGAAAACACCCAGACCCGAGACAAATATTTGCAGATCAAACATTTGTCCCGCGGCAGCAATAGAACTCGAAACCTTCTGCGTCACAGGCGGGCCTTCGAACACTGCGCCGCAGAGGTTGTCAAAGTTATAAATATATTCAGTGGTTTTGAAACATGCTAAATTATAATTTATAAAGCATGCTATTAGTATTACCTTATCATCATTATCAACAGTCTGAAGATGCCAACAGCTGGACATAGGTCTTCTTGAAAAAAATGCTGTGATGAACATTTTAGGCCAACCACTGACTTCCCGCAAGCTTACATGTAATCATGTGACTATGTGACTATCATCTATGACATTGTTTCTAGAGATGACTACCAGATGGATCAATTATGTCTTAATAGTGCAATTATTAATTTAATGTAATTTATTAAAAAAAATCTAAATGCCACTTA
Source organism: Perizoma affinitatum (assembly GCA_961405105.1). Classification (NCBI taxonomy): domain Eukaryota; kingdom Metazoa; phylum Arthropoda; class Insecta; order Lepidoptera; family Geometridae; genus Perizoma; species Perizoma affinitatum. The sequence goes on along the minus strand of OY560199.1, from coordinate 2,048,786 downwards.
TAGAATATCCTAACCCTAAAAGATTTTGAGTTGATTACATCAAACGAGTTAACTTGATTGACTGATTTTGCTTTCCCAGTTTTGATAGGTGCTTGTGTGGTATCTCTGAGCAAAGGTAGCACCGATGGTAGCTTTGATGAAAGATCGGTCGTTGCTGAAAACAAAATACTTAAAGCTGTGAATGAAATTCATATATTCGCAGAACACACGTGGAAAGTTTAAGATAAATAATGCTGGACATTTTCACACAGCGTCATCTAGCTCCAAAGTAAGCAGAGCTTGTGTTATGGGAACTACATGACTGATATATTACTTAAGTATATACATTTTTTTTTGTAAATACATCCATATTATACATAGAAAACACCCAAACCCGAGACAAATGTATACAGATCAGGCAAACATTTATCCCGCAGCGGGAATCGAACCCGCTACCTTCTGCGTTACAGGCGGACCTTCGCCCACTGCGCCACAGAGGTTTTCAAATAAAATGTTACAGTTTGGGTGTTTCTATCTTGGGTTCTTTTCAAGGAGAGAGAACGTTATGACAAGTCTCTAGGTATAAATAACAATTAGTAGAGATTCTTGTGAAAGAACTTGTTTGGAGAAGTATGCCATGGTAATCTACGTAGATTATGGTCGGTTTGAAAGGTGCCAGTAAAATTACAAACAAATCTCAGGGTTGACAACGCGCGAATGATACCTTTCATATTGCTAGCTTCTATAGTTGCGGTAACCACTTACTAAAAGATATTCCGTATGCTTGCATGTCACTTAAGTTGTATAAAAAAACGGACAAGTGCGAGTCTGACTCGTGCACCGAGGCTTCCGTACAAGCTTGTAAAGCAACAAACAAATATCTATCGAAATAAAGAAACTTGACTATATATTTTCAAAAAAAAATTGCCCATACTTCAGTATACGTCCTAGTCTAGTCTAGTCTTTGTAAAAAAATTGTTTATTTTCATCGTTCTTGATTAAATTGTTTATTACATTTAAAAAACGGAAAAACTTTCTATTACAACTGCCAAAATTCAAGACTTTAAATTGAATTGTGCCCCAAAAACACAACGGGGAATAATGTTTGGCAATGTTTCTGCGTTCGTCCTGTTAAAACTGTTTGAAAATGTCTCTTGTATTTGGTATAGCTACCACTGATGATGAAAAAAAAAACCAGAAAAGTGAACAAGCCGGAAAAATTGAGATCTTAAAAATTAATAATATTCTACTAAAAATATACATGTATGATAAACAGTTGTTTGTAGACAATGCCTTATTTATAAACATTACTAAAAAGTTTCACTATAGTTTGGGTTTAACTTCTTTTGTCATTTGAGAACAAAAAGAAATAGACAAACTACTTTAAATACATAAGTAAATAGGAAAGGAAATAGTATATTTGTTTATTTTCCTCCCAACAGCAACAAACGAGAATTTAGTAATAAAAAAAAATAGTCCTGACCCTACGCTAGGAATCCCAGTCTCGTGAGTAGTATGAGTTATTACATAGTAAATACTTGTTATACCTTTGTTTATAAATTCAGTTGGTTGCTCGGACGATCTCCATAGGAACGGGTACTTTGCACTTGAGGTTAGGAAGAAGGGAATGTTGAGTTTTTTGGAGATACTCGTTGTTGCACTAGTTGTAGGTAGTAGAAGAGTAGGTGTTACATCATCTGAAAATATTGTTTGATCTTAAATTGAATACTAATATAATAAATGCGAAGGTGTGTGTGAATGTTTGTTTCCACGTATCTCTACGAATATCTATATATCTACGAAACCGGTTTTGATGAAATTTGGAATGTACTTAGATGGTTCTGGATAACACATAGGATAATCTCATTTTTGAAAATCAATCCCTAAGTAAGTTAAACAGGGTAGTAAAGTTTCTATGGAAATTTTTATTCCTTGGTTAGATTCTCTCAAAACTCGGTACAAATAAACTTTAAAATAAATAATAAAACAATTATTTTATATTTTTTCAAAACTACCCTTGGAGGTGTGCAACAAAGTTCTGAAATTTTTATAGATCAAAACTACTCTTGGAGGCTTAATTTTTTTATGGAAAAAAACCATTTTTGTTTGATACACTCAAAAGTTGGTGGTTTATCAACATAACACGCGGGCGAAGCCGCGGGCAGAAGCTGGTACTTAATAGTGATGATGACAGAAAGAAAAAACATTAATAAATTTAAAAACTCACTATAATGACCCATTCTCCGTATTCGTATAGGTTTTATAACATATTTGACATTGTTTATCACCCTTATCCATGTTGATTCAAAGGCTTCCTGAAAACCAGATAATTATTACGACAGAAGTGGGAATTATGGTAATCAGTCTATTATTCCAACTTACATGAAGGTACAAATTTATTGTTGATAATGTGTTTTTATACAAATAATGAAATTTTAACGTGTGATAATTTCGACTATCCTTAATCTTATCTTTTTTTTTGTTTTTCTTGTTTTTTTTTGAAAAACAAGTAACGAAATAATATTGATATTATTTATCAAAAAATTAATACTAACCCTATTTTTATTTAATGTGTTAATAATTTTAAGTAATTTCAAATACAAATGTCAATAAATAAATGAAATAAAATATTTGAGATGTAGTTTCGGATGGGAAGTAGTCAAAATAGGAAGTGATTTTGAAGATTGTAATATACCAACAAGAAACCTTTCATCCCAAACACATATACCAGCTTCTTACATCGTGGGTATGCTAGCAGCCCTGCACGCGAATAATACACAAAAAGTAAAATAAATGCAACATTTACAGTACAAAAGCAATCCCTAAGTTAAAATCCACAACAATAGGAAATAAATCAAAAAAGGTTCACCACAATGCTGACGTCACTCACCCTCATTTTCTTTGGTAAATTTCCCACAAAATCGGTAAATGTACCGTGAGCGCACTCTGACACCCACATCGGCATCGCAAAGTATACAAGAAAGTGAATTGCTTCCATAGTACATCCTAAATAGACACTATAACTGGGTTTTGTATACTCATATAATATGTATCTTGTTTTTTTTACACTTTTTTACGGTTTCGAACACTATTTTAATGTTATGTAACACTTTGTTGCTGTTTTGAGGAAAGCTAAAATGTAATGATATAACCACACACGAAATAATTTACGTGTGGTTTTCGAAATGTTTTATTCAATACATTTTAATTTGATGTTACCTTACAATTTGATCTTAAAGTAATGTCTTACAAAAAGTCTTTAGTAAACAAGTTGAAATTGAATTGAATCTTAAATTATTCAGAATGATTATATTAAGAAAAAAGTTGTGAAACAGATATGGCAATTCAGCTACCACAATTTCTTAGTAAAATAGCTTAACGATTCTGCTTTTGACTATTATTGAAACACGTGCTAAAGACATGATTAATAATACGGAATAGAGCTCGCTAGCTAACAAAAAATGTAGGTACATAATGTTTATATAATATTAGATCATACCACGCGTTGTTCTTTTAAAACAGAGTAGGTACAATTCAAACAATTGGACTGTTTTAAAACAATTAAGAGCAAATTAGAGGTAAATTATGATACTTCTGGAACAAAGGTAGGCCCTAGGAGTCTCGATCAAAATTTAATATCTACCATAACCAACATTGTACCACCTACTTATAATTTCTTTGTGGCAGAGTCTGTCCACCTTGGACTAGACAAATACCACTTTCTGTTGGCGTTAACGCCTCTGGCAAGATTGAATTGTATGGAAATTACATTAGTTCTGGAGATGTCACGTGACTGCTGTCAAGTTTTAGCTTGACAAATTTGCGTTAGCGTTAAAGGAAAATTAAGCGTAAGGTTGTCTAGACCCCTGTTAAGACCAACTTATCTATATCTGCCGCTAAGCAGTACTGCTCGCATTTCTGTATCTCGGTTGAAAAGGTATGGGTGCCGTTGAAATTACAGAAACCTTCAACTTTAGCTCTAGGGTAATTCATCAGCAATGCATCTGGTTATCAGATACATCAAAGACGAAGTATCTGGTTGCTAGTTTGCCTACATAAAACATTCAATTTATATATTATGTGAAAAGGGTTTTATTCTGATAATTTTTCTTTAAATCATGAAATAAAAGCGCCAGAGTAGTTTCCGTCAAAAAATATACGTTGTGGTGATTGTCCATCTGAAAATTAAAATTTTGAGTTAGATGATGTGCTCGACACAAATTAACGTAACTTGTATATATGTTGTACACGTGATCAAAAAGATGAAGGATATAATCGTGAGGAAACCGGCGTGACCAAGAACCTAGAATTCAAAGGCATGTGCCTTTTAGTATTTCAAGAAGCGGCGATGGGCTTGCAACCTGTCACGTGGAATGCCAACTACTATACAAAACACAGACATGTGCCAAATATATTGTTTGGACTTGCCTCTGATTACTCCCTTATTAATAGCATACGTGGGCATGTTTGTTTTTGATTTAAATAGATTGACAGCTTCCACAAATTAGTCAAAAACTATATCCAGAACTACAAAAAATATGCGCCATCTTGGATTTCAAACTATAAGGCTATTTTGGACACAGCCCAAAGACAGCCAGATAGTTTTGAGAGACTTGTAGAGGTTGTGTAGAGGAGAGGTTGTATTAGGAAAAGTTGATGGTAAAAGACCTCGTGGCCGTTCACTTAGCCGCTGGTCTGATCAAGTCAAGGCTCTCACTGGCCTCCCAGTCACCGCCGCCTTGAGATAAGCTGAAGATTGAGTGGCATGAAAATAACTCGTCCATTCCTAAAAAGCGTGCACGATCTTCAGTAATCAAGAATGCGACAAGGATGCGTCAAGGTCTTGCAATGTTTACTTGTTTTTAATGCGAATCTCGGTCTCTGCAGGTTGTTCCACTCGTCAAGGCCCTGCCACCGCGGGGTCGGCAGCACAGGAAGGTGGAGTTTCATCAGCATTAGGTGCGTGGTGGTGGTGATGGTCGCTTCTGTGGTCGTCGTTGTAGTCGTGGATTTTGTGGTAATTTTTCTTTTTTCTGAAAAAACAAATAATAAAGAATTTTACACTAGTTCGAAAATACATGATTGCACATCGAATTAAATTTCAGCTAAGATAAAGTACTACAAATTTGATAATGTTGTACAACGGACGGTCTTATAGCTAATTGTCTATCTTTACCAGACAACCTTTGGATGGAACGGAATATACGAAATATTACAAAGGGTTTAATTGGTTTATCACAAACAATTAATCATGTTTTGTATTAAAAGAACATTATAAAAGTTTTAAGAGATTTAGTAGGTTAAGAAAAATAATAGAAAAAAAAAAACACACTGGAAGTGATATAAAATAGTAATCGAATATTTATTCATACATTATTCCATTCCATCGTAACCTACTATCTTTTGTATTCGATTAATAAATAAATAAATACCTAACAGTTTATCCATAGTCCTAATCACACACTAGGATTCCCTGTACCATAGATATCAGAAACAACGATTTCCATGGTAAACCGTCATAAACATTAAATACACAGAACATGCAAATATTCGTCCTGCGTCGGGAACCGAGCCCGCAGTGCCTGAACCAGCTACTCGCCCGCCGCACCGCCGAGGTTGTCTTAACCGAAAGGACAGGAACAAAATAAATAAAATAGAAACTTTTTAAATAGGTCAAAGTAAGATTTTTACAAAGACAGAAAGTCAATGAGTCGCTATGTCGGTTGCTGTGGCAATCAAAGGGAAACGATTGTCAAAGTTTGCATGAATGTATTGCTCGCCGCCGCCACCGCTTCAGTTTGAAGAGCTTTATAACGATACTCACTTCCCCCTCGACCTAGCCTTTTGATCCTCACTGGCTTTCTGATGGCTGCCACCATATTCCGCCACGCAGTCGTGACGGCACCCTAGAATTTTAATCGTCATTTTCTCAATCACAGCTTTTTTTATTCTTCTCAAACTTACGGCATACTTGTTGGTGATCCGTTACCGTAACCTATAGATGCTTACGACACCACAGGTGTCAATCGCACGTTGCTGACAGACATAACAGGTGAAAAGTCTCATGTACCTGTAATTTCACCGGCCTTTCCTTTCAGGTGAAAGTCCTACCTTCACAGTGGCTCAAACAGGCAACAGTTTGGAGACCAACTGTAAAAACAATGCATTTAATGTCGGTACAGAGAGATTGTCCAACGAGAATCAAGATTAGCAGCGCTTTTGCATCTTATCCGAATCCGTAACTCGATCCAAACTAATGTAGAAATAAAAACATTGAGTCACGCTCAGTTTAAAAGTGTACAAATATGTTTGAATTTTTCTTTATTTTATTCAATGTTTTAGGAACGACAAAAAGCCATTCATACGTTAAGTTACAAACTAAAGAAGACAATGTTGTTATATTATAATATTTATAATACACAGCGTCATCCACAGATTAAAAAATAAGCAACGTCTAATAGAAATAAAAATGATTAAATCTAATATAATTTTGTTGGTACGACATATGCGCATATGCAGATATATGCGTCTACTTGGGCAAAAGTTTTGTACGAGTATGTATATATAGGCAAAATAATGGCACTTAAAAAAACAATTGATGACTAAACTAGTAGCTATGAGACCATTAAGAGTTCAACTGATTCAATATTAATTAACTTGAAACAACAGAATTTCTGAACAACTTAAGTGTACCAACTTTATAACTTTAGTATAATTAAAATCAACCCTTAAGTTGGATTAGAAATTAGCACAAATTTACACATTCTGTTTGTATGTAGGTGTTTTATGTGTTTGTTTGTCAGACGATAACTGCTGAAATGTTTATTCAATGTTAATGAAACTTGGTAGGATAGTCTATTAAAACTAGCTGGCGCTAATTAGCATTGCTATTGAACTAGGTAATATCGCCAGCCTTTTGGGTACTCTGTCTACGGAGACTTTTCTAGAAAAAAGTATTTTTTCCTTTTTCAAATTATTATTATTATTTCAGTTTCTAAAGTAGTTCTAGTATTAAAAAAATAGTAAAATTTTAATAATGAATTAGCTTGGTAGAGTTTTTTGAACTATTCGAATAAAAATGGTGACTACGTGTCATCTCAGTTCGTAGTAAAAATTCATAGAATGAACTTCAAAATAATTGTTTACTTGACATTCGACGTCATTTCAGGAACGTTATTTTTTAAAAGAACCGTTCCATTTTGGCCTGCCGAGAGGAATTAGAGATGAGAAAGTGTGGTGAAAGACAGCCAGAGAACGGGATAATTGAAAGAATTCGGGAGATCTTTGCCCAGTAGCACGATCCAGATTTACCAAAAGAAAACCTTTTAGTACCTACTGTATAAAAACTAGACTCACAGAAACATCACCAGGCATATTATTAAAGAAATCCGTCACAGTGCCACGTGACTCCATAACACAGAACACAATAGCCACTAACAGAACCAGACACATTTTATTCATGTTAAAGTATTGTATTCGTTTTTCGATGTTCTGCGACCGGTGAACAGAAGAGAAATGAAACGTAAATGTTTAAAAATGTTTATGTTATAACTTGACGTACCCTGCACGTGGTTCAATTTCCTTCAATCAGAGTTACGAGCTCGGCACAATCGTGAACTGTTGTAATAACAACAGAATCTATATCGTGGGATTTTTGCCATTAAATACCTGTCGAGACATGCCGAGACTATTGAGATGAATTGGTTCTTTACAAGAATTATGCAACGCAAAACCATAACGAACAGGTAGTTCGATAAAAATGAAACTTATATACCTAGATAGGATGGACTCTTAACCTCAAACAAGGATTATCTGCGTCTTGAGATCTAGTGCCGTCTCTGTTAAGTTAATTAATAGTTTATATATAAGTTTATTATGATAAATCGATGGTTTGATATTTAATATTATTACCTAAGTTTTTATAAGTTAGGAATGGTTTGTAAACGTTCAGTCATCGCATTGTGTGGGGTTGTGAGTGTGTGTTAAAGCGGCGTTAGTATGTTTTACTGTAGTGTAAAAATGAGACCTGGTCATCGACTATTTTGAGTTTCTATACAAGAAACATTTATGCTTCTGGCATAGCTATGTGACCCTAGTCCGCACCTAACCCTTAAGGCAAAATATTGTCAAGGTTAGGTAAATACCCAAGACGATAATAAATTAAGTTGCTCCATACTTCGTAAAGTCAAACTTTGGTATGATTAGGTACGTTCCCTTAGGGTCAGTTACTATTTATCAGTTTTACTTTAATTCAAAAATTCCGTTTCATATTTAGGTAGGGACCACATTCCTTGGCTGACGACATCTGTGGCGCAGTTGGCGAAGACGCAGAAGGTTGCAGGTTAAATTCCCGCCGCAGGACAAATGTTTGTATGATCTGCAAATATGTTTTATGTATATTATGAACTTAGCAGATAATTACCCAGCAAATAAAAAAAAGAGTTACTCTCGCATGCAGTTGAGGTTTATAGTTCTTAATACTTTTTAAGGATAGTTCTAGCGTTCATATCTGTAATATAATCGCAAAAAATGTATATAAGTATTATATAAGTTATGTAGTTCCCATAACAAAAGTTCTGCTTGAGATTCAGTTCTATATGCTGGTTTTATTATCAACTTCACTCCAAAAGTTATGAAAGATCGCCAGTAAAGCCTTTAAGCTTAAGGGAAAAATTTCGCCTTACTTAGCAACCACTTTACATCTTTAAGGGATCTCCGTATTATTAAGCGCCAAATATATTCAAATTCGTATCCTTAGCTGAATGAAAGTCACCGCTGAGTTGAGATACTGTGTTATATTTACAGTGTTTAGTTATATGTATATTTTATGTATTGTCTTGTACATGGATCGTTAACTAAATAGCTTATATCAACAACGCTTATGTTGCACATTAGCAGACTTGAAATTTACTGAAAATATTTTCCATAAGACATTACTAAATTGTTATTTTTAGTTAAGTTAATACCTTCAGATTTATTTAGCAAATCCAACAAATAAGGTGTATACATATTAACAGAAGAGAACATTTCTGTACTAAAGTAATATTAATTGGAACGAATTATTACAGATTCAGCATTTGTCCTTCTGCAAAAATCGAACCAACATGCTTCGAACATACCAAATGGCACTCACCCTCAAAAGTTATTTTTGGAGTTGTGGTACTGTTTTTTTTTCTATGGCAGTGACTTTCAAGTTTGTGAGTTGTGAGTGTCGACGACTCCTTGTGGGTGGAAAACGATGAGTCACTTGTCGGTGACACAGTGAATGAAAACCGTAGGAAAAGTTACAAAAGAAAATGTGTCTTTCTTCTTTTGGATATTTGTTTTGATGTTTATTGCTGAGGGTTCTTTTTGGATTTTATTTTTGATTAATTTGGAACAAGCATATTCCATGTGCCTAGACTATCACATAAGCACAAAATTATAAGTAAACTACCGCAGACAAACAAATCATAATTTATTCCCACATCATTATCCATAATATAAAGATATATTTATTAATGATATATTTATGTATTGTACACAACACTTATCAATCTATTAACTATCTATATATGTTTTATTTCGTATGTTGCTCTCCGTTGTTCATGACATCACGATGCAGGCCCTATCAGAAAATCAGCGCTACATCTTTCATCTAGGTTTGGTGCAGCATTATGCTGAGACCATTTGACCCACACAACACATCTTTTTAATATTATCATTTTAATTTTATGTTTATTTTATTTTTTGTTTGTTTTAATGTAGCTATTTTGTCACCTGTTGTGTTGTGTTGTGGTAAATAAATGTATTTTCTTACTTTCTTTCTTTCTTAAAGCTAAGTAAGTTTTATCTAGGTACCAATAGAGGACGAAGCGGTGGGCAGAGTCTAGTAACATAATATAATTATCTAAGTCATACCCGAAGTCATATAAAACTTGCAAAATACTGCATTACATCAAAAAAAAAAAAAACTTGCCCCAAACACATAAACCTAGCTACCTGCGTCGCGAGTAAAAATTTATTCACATTCGTACAGTTTACTCACAGTGGTTTGAGCAATGAGAATTTTAAGACCTCAGACATATGAGTGATATGAAACAACGGACTTTAAGAATGTTTTGCAAATGAAAGAAAATAGAGATCACAACGGAGTCGTCGGGGTAAGGGTATTGTTTTTTTGCTAGTCGGTAACGGCTGTTTTTTTGACAATATATGGTTTCAGTTCGAAATCTCATCGTAAATCAAGTCGGAAGAAACAGTGCTGCTTGGCTTGATCCGCGTGCGCTGACTAAATAATATAAATAAATAATAATGCTGGACATTTGGTTGGTTATATAAAAGAATAGAATAGAAAGTGATTTGGCAAAAACAAAGCACAGAAAGGACAGGTATAAATAGGTACCTAATATTTTTAACAATACAAATCAGAAAGAGAAGAACATAATGTACTAACTATTGAATTTAATGAATAAATAAATAAATAATAACATATTTCACACAGCATCATCTAGCCTCAAAGTAAGCAGAGCTTGTGTTATCGGAACTAAATGACTTATATACTACTTATATATATATTTGTTTTGTAAATGCATACAAATTATACATAGAGAACACCCAGACCCGAGACAAATATTAGCAGATACAACATTTGTCCCGCGGCGGGAATCGAACCCGCAACTTTCTGCGTCTCGGGCGCGCCTTCGCCCACTGAGCCTCAGAGGTCGAATGAATGAAAATACTTTATTGTACACCATAAGAAAAACAGATTTATTTATTTGGATGGAGAGGATTTAATGAGATTCCACTTGTTTGATATAAATCCCTGCCTGAGTTGATACATTTTTGGGATAATACAAATCCGAAATGAATCCAGGTCCCTTTCAATTACTTGCTTGTTCCATCTGTTAATTTTGTATATACCTACTGTTAGCGCCATCTATACATCTCATTACACACTACAATAGTTTATCGATATCCTTCCATTCACTCCCTCCGAACGAAACGTGACGTCACGCAAGAAGAACGCATTCGCCTGCATCGTCGTCGATCCATTCGTTCGTTCGCCGACATTCAACAATTTTCTTACTACTTGCTCCTTGCTTCAAAATAAAGAATAAACTAATAAATAAGTAAATATAAACTCCCTCCGGAGGTACAATATAAAACGAACGCCTTCAGACAATAATAACTGTGATTTATGGTGATCATCTCGCGAGCCAGCACTATCATCAAAAAGGACGTTGCCGGCAGGAGCCGCCTCAGGATTCACGCGTAAGTTTTCGTTCTCCTATTCTATTCATCACCACCTACCTTACTTGTACATAGTTATATGAATAAATATAACATTTTTTTTATTAATTGCAAGTTGAATTTAACTTGAGCTCAAAGAGGTAAAGAAAAACACCGCATGCAAACTGGAATGGGGCTTCGGTTAGTTTTTTCAATTAGTGAAACGTGAGTTTCTGACAACTGACATTGTTGTTTATTTAGACGTAGGAACTTCTGACTACCATCGGCTTGATATGCTCGCGGATCTAGCGTGTTTGTTTCCTTTATATTATTTATAACCGCGTCGACAGAAGTCCGTATATGCGTTTCCGAAAATAATTTGTTTTTCTGTTACAAATACAGTTTTTTTAATTAATTTGTATGAATTCAAGGAAATATCGTTCTAATTACTAATTACTAGGGAGCACTGCAATTGATGGAGGGAAAAAAGCCCTCCCCTATCTCAAAATTTTGCACCCTCGGGTTTTAAAATTTTACAAAAATTAACTTGTGCAAGTAAACATCCGGACCACTCATATTAATTATATAAATAAATAAATAATAATTAATTCTGGACATTTTTCACACCGCATCACCTAACCCCAAACAAAACAGAGCTTGTGTTATGGGAACTACATGACTGATATAGTACTTATATACATTTTTTTTGTTAATACAAACATGACGGAGCAGAAGCTCCAAGGTGGTCTTTAAAAAGTGTGACGTCAGCAATGCTAACGTCACTATTATCACCAGCATGCTGGTCGCTCATAGTTAATGACGAAAGTAAACTCCAGGAGATGTTCTTCAAATTTATTCTTGGTTGTACAGAGACTTTCGAGGTCTGTACGGTCCGACGGCTCGAGCGAGAATGAATTGTACTCGGTCCGTCGCCCGTATTTATGCAAAAACAAAGACAAAGGCAAGCAACTTGTGCTAACAAGCTAAAACTGCCTGCAAGCATTAATCATTTAAGTTTACAAATGGTTTTGAAGGTAAACATGGTCAAAATAACAACTTGATTACGTAATTACCTAATTGTAATTTGATTACAACAATCAAATGATAACTAGCTATTAACTAATGATTTTACACTGTAATATGACAATCTAAGTGATGATTCGTTAAATAACTCGTGGTTCTGCGCCGATGACTCATTGTAGAAGCAGAATAACGCCTTTGCGCCGATACGGCCATACTGACAGGCGGTGCGTGCTCTGCACCAGCCTTGGGTTGTGATCTTCGAGTGTCTGAAACAATGAAATGGTTTTTCTTTTGAGTAGGTATCTGTAAGCATAGTGTAATGCTTGACAATTTTATTACTAACACCAAAACACATGTCGTAGGTGTTGGTATACAGTTGGTTAATGTACTCTGTGGTATTAGTAACATAGAGTGTTCGTGGGTGTACTCTGAGGTACTAAGTGTACCCTGAGGTACTAAGCGTACACTGAGGTACTAAGCGTACACTGAGGTACTAAGCGTACACTGAGGTACTAAGCGTACACTGAGGTACTAAGCGTACACTGAGGTAATAAGCGTACACTGAGGTACTAAGCGTACACTGAGGTACTAAGCGTACACTGAGGTACTAAGCGTACACTGAGGTACTAAGCGTACACTGAGGTACTAAGCGTACACTGAGGTACTAAGCGTACACTGAGGTACTAAGCGTACACTGAGGTACTAAGCGTACACTGAGGTACTAAGCGTACACTGAGGTACTAACTGTACTCTGAGGTACAAACTGTACTCTGAGGTACTAACTGTACTCTGAGGTACTAACTGTACTCTGAGGTACTAAGTGTACTCTGAGGTACTAAGTGTACTCTGTGGTACTTGGTGTACTCTGTGGTACTTGGTGTACTCTGTGGTACTTGGTGTACTCTGTGGTACTTGGTGTACTCTGTGGTAATTGGTGTACTCTGTGGTACTTGGTGTACTCTGTGGTACTTGGTGTACTCTGTGGTACTTGGTGTACTCTGTGGTACTGGGTTTACTCTGTGGTACTGGGTGTATAGGCTCTAAGGATGTAGGAATAGATGTTTAGAAACTAGTCCAGGACTCGTCGATCAGATCGTCCAGCTCAGGAGGTAGATAGATGGTCCAGGCTAGTTTGGTGCTGCAACGGTGCCTTGAGTTGGCGATTCCTCCTCTTCTTCGCCGATACGGGCTCTAAGGATTCCAGGACTCGTCGATCAGATCGTCCAGCTCAGGAGGTAGATAGATGGTCCAGGTTCGTTTAGTTCTACAGCGGTGCCTTGAGGAGTTTGCGATTCGTCCTCTTCTTCGCCGATACGGCCTCTTGACCGCCAGGATGTGGAGCACGACGCAGTTGATCGTGGTCGTGTGTATCTGTAACAAGTAACACAACTGGAGTACACATTCAAGCTCGGCCTACCCTGACTAAAGGGGTGTGAATTCATTTTTAGGACAAAATAAATTACAAGAAAGGATGCCTCAATAGTTATTGCAATAAACTGGCTCTGAATGAAAACTGCGCAAGACTATTTATCTCTAAACGCAGGAGGAACGTCCGTGTCTCGTAACGAGAGAACATTCGGCACCACTATCATAATAAAATGGGAACGACCGACCTGATTGTTATAACGCACGAACGCCGCCGATTTCGTAAATGATGACCCGCCTCTCGGTTGCTACGCCGCTGCCGCCGATAGCACCACCCGGTGCGGTAGACACGATGGCCCCGCAGCGGTAGCAGGTGACAGCCTTGCTGTTGTCCATCAGGGTTGCAGAAACTGATGTAGACGATTCGTGTGAAAGCTTGCCTTTTCGCCGATGGCCCCGCAGCGGTAGCAGGTGTCATCCTTGTTGTTGTTCGTACTTGTGACATTGTATCTTCAAGTGGTTGACACTTGGGTTGCCGTTGTAGTTTGGCATGAAGTTGCTTCGATCATGGTTTCTCTTCATGGAATAAGTTTGGACTTCTTGAACGAACTTCGTTCTTGATTTTATCTCCGTCGTAAATGCCAATTGGTTAATCCTACAGTCAATGTGTGATTTTTTCAATTTCTTCGGGTTCCATATCTTTTCATTTAGCCCTTGAGTGACGTAATCAGTAGAGTTGCGTACGATGAAAGACTTTCTCCTTCTTTTGGGCTGCTGCTGTTGGTGTTAATGATGGTTGCAGCACAGTTCAGGACACAGTCGTAACGTGATAGGAAGATGTCCTTGTAGTTTATCCAGGTCATGCCGGTGTGAGACACTTCGGAAAGCCATGTAGATGCGGTGATTACTAGGGCGATGACCAATGCTCCTCCTTCCAAGTGTTGTTCAGTGAGGCAGGTTTCCACAGTTGAGCACTAGGCACGGGGATTTGCATCGGGCTGTTCAGGGTTGAATTCTGGCAGCGTTATAGTCTTCGGTGGAGTTGCCGGAGATCGCATCACTTCAATCAAGTTAAGAATATTCTGGTTCTGCTGTTTCAGTAACCGCTGCCATTGGGTATCAGACGAATATGGTGCCTGAGCTGATGAGGAACTGGTTTGGATTGAAGCAGCGTCCAAACCCACTTCTGATGACGGAGCAGAAGCTCCAAGGTGGTCTTTAAAAAGTGTGACGTCAGCAATGCTAACGTCACTATTATCACCAGCATGCTGGTCGCTCATAGTTGATGACGAAAGTAAACTCCAGGAGATGTTCTTCAAATTTATTCTTGGTTGTACAGAGACTTTCGAGGTCTGTACGGTCCGACGGCTCGAGCGAGAATGAATTGTACGCTGGATGTCGCTCACACGCCGGCGAAGCCGGTGTGTGGGGACGCAGTGCCGGGCGTTGAGCCCCTTACTGCGGTGTTCTAACCGCCCCCAGCCACCACTGGGGGGTCTTCGGGTCGGCTCAATATGAGCCTTATGTCTCGTCCTGGGTGTGGGTGTCCTCGTCTTCCTGGTCGCTGTCCACGACCAGTTCCCGAGGGTAGGCCTTGCCGCTGGCGGTCCGCTCGTACGTCGGCGCCAACATTTGAAGGTGTGAATAGTTGGACTCCGACGTCCTAGCGAACATGCTTTTGGCGAGGCGGCCGACGAATTGGTCCAGGGATTCTATTTTGAGGTCGCGCTGGATAGTGGCATTCCGTACGTACCGTGGGGCATTCACGATGGTACGGAGGCATTGGCTCTGCTGGCTGCGTAGTTTCTTTCTGTGGCTCTCTGCCAGCAGAGCGTACCATGCCGGGGCAGCGTATGCGAGACGTGGTCGGACGTACGTCTTGTACAGTCCGATCTTCATACGCAATGGGAGACTCGCTTGTAGCACTGGCTTCAGTATGGCTCTGGCTGCGAGGGCTGAGCCCCTTGCAATCTTTGCGTGTTCAGCCATTGTGAGGTAGCGGTCGATAGTGACTCCTAGGTACTTTGCCGTGCCGGACCACGTTATTGTTTGGCCTTGCAGGGTGAGCTTGGTGGGCAGGTTTTTCTTCCTGGAAAAGGCGACTGCCTGTGTCTTCCCGACGTTGACGGACAGTCGCCATTTGGACAGCCAGGGTGGGAGCTCGTTGAGGGTCCGCTGCATTTTCGTGGCGGCATGTGGCAATTTGTAGGACGACGATATATACGCCGCATCGTCGGCGTACAGCGCTAGGAGTGCGTCCTCTGTTCTCGGGATGTCGTCTGTGTAGAGTGAGTAGCAAGCTGGGGACAGACAGCTGCCTTGGGGTACTCCGGCTTCTATGCGGCGTTCAGTAGAAGCCGTTTGCTCCACAATCACTCTAAAGCTACGACCTTCTAAGAATGAGGCTATCACCTTCACTACCTTCCGCGGTGTTGGGGAGGTGGCGAGCTTGTAGACTAGTCCCGAGTGCCAGACCCGATCGAAAGCCTTTTCCATGTCGAGGAATACTGCGACCGCGTGCTCCTTCTTGTTGTGAGTGACCGTCAGGTGGTGCAGTACTCTGGACAGTTGGAGAGTGGTGCTATGTTCCGATCGGAATCCGAACTGTTCTGGGCGTGGCGGAATGAACGGGATGAGGTGTTGCAGGAGCATCTTCTCAAAGAGTTTGGATAGGCTGGATAGGAGGGTGATGGGACGGTAGCTCTGGGGGAGGAGGATGTTCTTGCCGGGTTTCGGGATCATGATGACCCGGCCAGATTTCCAGGGGGAGGGGAAGTGACCGCTTCGTATGATTCCGTTGAAGAGTCGGGTCACAGAAGCGATCGCTCTTGGAGGAAGGTGGCGGAGGGTAGCGTTGGTGATTCCGTCTTCGCCAGGTGCCTTTCTTGGCTTTATCCTGCGAACAGCCCGTTGAACTTGGCCCGGAGAGAAGAATATTGGCTGCTCAGAGCTGTTGGCATCAGATTCCCCTAGGAAAGCCTTGACAAACGCTTCGATTTCCGCGTTGTGGTCTGGGTCTTTGACGGGGTTGGGTTGAAACTGTTGTTCAAGGCTCTCCGCGAAGATCTCGGCTCTGTCTTGAGCTCGGTATCGGGGTTGGCCGTCGCTGTGTCTGAGTGGTCTGATGGGGGTCGGGGTGTTCCTCAGCTGTCGACAGAGCTTGTGAAGTGAGGCCCAGTCGTCCGAGGCGTCTTCTATTCTTCTCTCCCAAGTTCGAGAACAGTCCTCGCGTATCTCCGCTTTTACTACCTCACATAGGGTGTTCAGTCTCGTTTTAATTGCCGGATCTCGCGTCCTTTGCCACACTTTCCTGAGGCGGCGCTTTTCCCCCAGTAGTCTGGTAAGGTGCATGGGGGTCTTGGGCATTCTGCATTGGCGAGGAGGAGTGGATGCCTCTGCTAGCGCTGCCTGGATGGTGCTCGTAATTTCCTGGGTCAGTAAGTCCACGTCTGCGGGGTTCGTTACTGGCCTGGTGGGAGTCGTGTGGTTCAGGGAGGCGGCGAATTTTGGCCAGTCGGTCCCGGGTCTTGGGGTTGGGCGCTGGAGTGTGGTGGGCCGGTTCTCCAGGAGCAGCAATACGGGCTGGTGGTCTGATTGCATGTGGTCCGGGAGAACCTCCAGCTTGGGGTGTGCAGCAAGGCCTTTGTGGACCGCAAGGTCTATGACGTCCGGAGCATGGGCTGCGTAGTCCGGATAGTGCGTTGGAGTCTCTGGGCCGGCAACTTCGTACTCGTGACTCTCTGCGTATTTGAGTAAGAAGTTGCCTTCGCTGTTGGCCTTTAAGGAGTTCCAGGTGGGGTGTTTGCAGTTCCAGTCCCCGGCCACGATGATGGGATGGACTGGATCTGTTGGGAGGAGTTTCAGCAGGTCTGTCTTTTTGAGAGCCGATCCCGGAGGCTTGTAGACAGCGAACAGTTGCATGGGGTGGCCATCTGCACAAATCTCGACTCCCAATGCCTTCAGAGACTCCATCTCTAGACCCGGGAGTGGTTGGTGGATAATTCTTCGTTTGACCAAAACGATGAGTCCTCGTATAGCCCTACCTTCATCGTTTTGGTCATCTTGGCGGTAGCAGTGATAGCCCGGGAACTTAGGCCTGTCTTTGGCTTTCAGTAAGCTTTCACTGATGAGGGCGATATCGATGTTCTGTTCCTAGATGAATTGTACTCGGTCCATCGCCCGTATTTATGCAAAAACAAAGACAAAGGCAAGCAACTTGTGCGAACAAGCTAAAACTGCCTGCAAGCATTAATTATTTAAGTTTACAAATGGTTTTGAAGGTAAACATGGTCAAAATAACAACTTGATTACGTAATTACCTAATTGTCATTTGATTACAACAATCAAATGATAACTAGCTATTAACTAATGATTTTACACTGTAATATGACAATCTAAGTGATGATTCGTTAAATATCTCGTGGTTCTGCGCCGATGACTCATTGTAGAAGCAGAATAACGCCTTTGCGCCGATATACATATTATACATAAAAAAAACCCAGTAAAATATAGTAATAAAATAATAAAATATTTGCAGATGCAAACATTTGTCCCGCGGCGGGAATCGAACCTGCAACCTTCTGCGTACCGAGCCGGCCTCCGCCCACTGCGGCACAGTGGTCGTCGTTAATAAATTATTCGAGATTAGTAAATTATACTGTTTCTTCAAAATGCCATATATATATTTACTAAAAAGTCCACAACATTCGATATTTTACTGGAAGTTCCGTATTGAATATTGCAGTATCAAACACAATTTGCCTACCTATTCAAACATCATACAGCACTTAGCGGCCACCATAAATACGAAACTAACTCAAAGGAATATTCCGATATATACCTGCATAGTACAGTCAAGGGAATTCGCTTTGTGGCATGATACCAGGAACAAATTCAATACATACACTATACAATACCATACCAGTTATATTACCGTGAAAAATCAACCAATCGCGGGATTGGTATTCTATATATATTCGTGGCTTGCAAAACGCGGGCGTGGATCAAATATAAAAATATTGACGCACTGAGTATGTATCTGAGGATGTACATCACGGGGAATCTCGCAAACGAAAAACAAACACGCTTACAGTATTTGTTTTTCGTTTGCGAGATGAAAAACGGGATAATATATTACTAAATTGCCATAATAACGTGAGTAAGTTAGTTTTTAAATGTCTTATATTATTATTTTTTTACTCCTACAAGAGGCGGGAGATTGGGTACAATACAACTTATGTCTTTTTCCCAATTTCCACCGACATGTTCTCCTCAGTTTCAACATCGACAGTTGCATTTTGGTCCCCCCACTGTCGAAGGTGGGAAGGCCTGCAATGGCCATCGCAAATATACAAAAAATAACTGCATTCACATTTGTCTAGATCCAAAACCCAAAAACCCTATAGAGAATAATTTCGTGAATAAAATAACTCATTCTAAACTCGGAATGTTCAAGTCGTATTTCCACCTACAGTCCAGTCAGTTTATGTCGGTACGACAATTATAATCTAAACTTGGAGCCGACGAAAACAGCGGAACGCTTTTAGCCCATTGAATATTTTATGCGGCGTGTCCCCACTTGTAACTTATGCTGGGGTAATAATATAGTGGTGACAGAATGGTATTTCCAACGATATTTTCATGTAAACTGACGAGCTGTGGAGATTTCAAATTTCATAGAAGGAGAGGCTGATAGGTTGCGTGAAGTTGACGGATGAAGAAGACTCTATTACTAGAAACTATTGACCACTGTGGAAGAAGGTGTATGTCCAGTCATTGGATCTGAACGTACATGGTAACAGACCATTGCCAAATCATCAAATTTTTACGTGTACATATTCGCTTGGAGTATTTATGTGAGGTTAACACTGCTCTCAGCTGGAAACCAGCGCTGCAGCATGGCACATTCTGCTGACCTTAAGGCTAATTCTCAACCATACACAGTATACCTACTTTATTTTATTTTTATCTTAGAGCTTATTTGATTTTTGCCTATAATGTAATTTTAGTTCTTAATGCAACCTTATAAGGTAAACTATAGTTTATAATACCTTGTAATTTGTGGTGGTTTCAATAAATGGATATCTATCTATCATCATTACAATTTTTATTTTACCGTCGCTTTGTTTACTTTGCTTCTCGAAAATCAAATTAAACTCCCCTTTAAATGATTGAAAACACTTGATGGAACAGAAGTGACAAAGTGTGTAGGGGTGTGAGACACCTGCCTCTGATTTATTTGTTTCGAAAGAAATTTAGAATTTGAGGGGAGAGGCTCCAAGATTGCTGTGCGTACACACTACTGTTACCAATAATAGGAAAATATGACACGTCATTGGAAATCCTATTATACTTTGAATGATACTTCAAGTACACAAGGGTAACACTTCTTGTCATGGGTGGAAGAAGATGGATTAAAAATAATCTCAGAGTATAAAAGTACTACCTCTCCTTGTGAGTATTGCATACATATTATATATATATGTATATATTTATATTTATTATATTTATAAGTAGGTATATTATGTATTTAGGTATAATAGTATGTTATAATTAGATATATTATCAGAATTTATCTGTCGGTGTACACATACCCACCTTTATTTTTCACCTGTTCTTAATCTCAAAGGTTTGCTGGAAGAAAACTCTTGTTAGGGTTAAGCTCGCCTTTGTACATGTCCTATATGTAAGTTTTTTCTGTGTAAAATAAAGAATAAAAAAAAATACTTTCCTTTTTTTTATTAATAAGCTTAAAAAGTTGGTGGGATTGGTTTGAGAAGTATTAGAGCTCTTTGTGAAGATCTACCACCATGCCTATTTTTACCGCCAAGCAGTAATGCTCGCATCGCTGTGTTCCGGTTTAAGAGGTGGGTGCCGATGATATTACACATGAGACTTTTCATCTGGTCTCAGGATCGGCACCGCACAAGCATGTTCACAGGTTACAGTAACCGCTTAGCAACAGACGCTTCTATGCTACACTAGTAACATTGCCAAGAAGGCAACAGACAGCTATAAGTCTTATTTTCACCATTTGGGAGACCTTTTTTTTACGATAGGAAAAATACCTTTACGCATGTCATCCGGCTGTAGTTGGAAGAGCCGGTGGGGTCTGTCACAATCGACGCTGTCGAAAGCCAGCGTAATACCGACTAAAAGATCCATTGAAGTTCCTCCCTGTTACCGTAGTACCAATGCATCATCGAACCATTCGTCTCCAGACGAATAGTTCGATGCTGCATCGGAACTTTACAGAGTCACGGGATCTCGATTGAATTTGACCGATATTCTGTCGGTGGGGGCCCCAACCTGGACCAACGACTATACCTTATTACTCGAAATTCTTACTTGTATCCTATTCTGCACGCACATCGCTAAGGGGTCCCATAACTCACAGGTCGACAGTATCTTCCGACATGTCAGAATAAATAAGGGTTGCGTTAAATGCGACCTCGTACGATATTGATTTTATAAGCAGACGCTCTTTTGATCAATAATAGCGATGCTACTGACGTGCCATAGCTTTTGGTGACTTCGGTCTATGCTACACTAAGGGCCTGGTCAAACTGTTGAACTGCGAAACGAATGTCACGTGGTTGTCAAAGTTCACGTGAATTTAATGTTCGCCACCGTCACAAAGCCAGTTTGACCGAGCCCTTAGTCAATTGGCCACTATTTACTTTTGTTTTACTCTTTTAGAACCTTACTAGCTTTTGCCCACGGCTTCGCCCGGATAAAAAGTAGCATATGTGTTATTCTGATGTATAAACTATATAACTGAAAAGTTCCATCAAAATTCGATCAGTAGTTTTTGCGTGACAGAGTAACAAACATACATCCTCGCAAACTTTTGCATTTATAATAGTAGTAAGATTTGCTCTGGCAAGAGACTAGCCATCCACAACATAAGGAACCCTAGTGTGGGGCTGGTAAACCTAACTTATTTGCTAAGTTGTTGATAAAAGCCTTCTACATATATGCTTAATACATGGTTATCGTCTTGTTGATAATAACTTTGGGGTATGATTTCCTGCAATATAAGTTTATTATAGTAGAAGAGCGAGCTGCCAAGAACGCTACACGTTCTCAATAAATAAAGCAAGACAATTTTACACAGCGTCATCTAGCCCCAAACTAAGCAGAGCTTGTATTATCGGAACTACATGACTGATAAACTACTTATATACATTTTCTTTTGTAAATTCATACATATTATACATAGTACACCTAGACCCGAGACAAATATTTGCAGATCATACAAACATTTGTCCCGCGGCGGGATTCGAACCTGCAAACTTGCATGGATGTTTGTTACTACTGAACAGTTTTTTTTTAAATATATAGAAATATTTATTTTTGTTTTAATTAAATGTTACAAATTGCATCCATAGGGTCCTGAACTAGTAGACACTGTATATCAGGAGAAATTGGCTTCTCCCAAAGAAAGTTTTAAATATTAGGTCTTACCTACTTACAATAAATTTACTACATTAAAAAAGAAAAACAAGCATTGGTAACAGAACTTACGCAAACAATCTCAATAAGCAACAATCTCAGAACTTGCGCAAACAAATGGGACGTTTATTTTTATTTTTAAGTTTCATGTTAATATTAAAGATAACAACAAAAAATGTTTCATGTAATTAAGTATTTTTACTACAACCTGTATTTGAAAAACAATGCAATTATTACGTTACCTATTTAGTGTGTGTAGATGCTAATAAAATATGACGGAGCAGAAGCTCCAAGGTGGTCTTTAAAAAGTGTGACGTCAGCAATGCTAACGTCACTATCATCACCAGCATGCTGGTCGCTTATTGTTGATGACGAAAGTAAACTCCAGGAGATGTTCTTCAAATTTATTTTTGGTTGTACAGAGGTTTTCGAGGTCTGTACGGTCCGACGGCTCGAGCGAGAATGAATCGTACTCGGTCCGTCGCCCGTATTTATGCAAAAACAAAGACTCGAGCAAACAACTTGTGCGAACCAGCTAAAACTACCTACAAGCATTAATCATTTAAGTTTACAAATGGTTTTGAAGTAATAACCTAATTATTATTTGATTACAACAATCAAATAATAATCAGCCATAAGTTAATGATTTTACACTGTAATTTGACAATCTAAGTGATGATTCGTTAAGTAACACGTGGTTCTGCGCCGATGACTCATTGTAGAAGCAGAATAACGCCTTTGCGCCGATAAATATAAATAGGTATCTCTTGATTTGCAATATCTAATGATGTGAAAGTGTGTTTTGATGAAACTTTACAGTAATATTGCTTATACATCAGAATAACACATAGGCTACTTATCCGGGTACCACGCGGGCGAAGCCTTGGCTGAAGCTTCTATAAAAATAACTTTAGCTACGTTTGATATCCCACAATCACAATAGTTAAGCAGCAATTGCTAACTCCCAGCCCACCCCAGTCGCAAGTGCTTACACAGTTTCATGGCCATTGTACGAGTAGGTATTACACGAAAACGCTTTTAACTCGAGATATTCGATATTTTCATTCTCTCGACTGTTTAATTTACTGAGGTATTTGTTTGTGAGGGGCGAATTATATTGCAATATAAATTACTTGTTTAAATGGCGGGGTCAGACGGGGTCGACAGATCTGGGATTGGAGCACATTAAAAATGTATCTAAGTTTGTAGATTGATTGTTTAGAGATTCGGATTTCGCAGAGTTAGGAATCAGACTATTAGATTCGCTTTTTAATCGAATTCAAAAAAGGAGCAGTTGCCTTTTTTGTAATATCAAAACTATTATCAGTTATCGATAGGTTTTAGATAACTTTCTTATTCCTTCTATATGATTCCATGTCGGGTTTATGGTTTCAAATTTAATAATACGTGCTCAAAACGGTGAAAGAAAACATCGTGAGGAAACCGGCATACCCAAGACCAAAACTTCAAAAACAGTTTGTGTTCTAACAAGCGGGGATGTGCTTGCAAACTGTCACGTGAAATGCTCTATGGAAAACCGTGGATATGTACCAAAAATAATGTTTGGACGTGTCTCTGACTACTCCCTGATTGGTTTCCTCACATGTCTGCGAACTGAGTATGTATATAAGGATTTCCATCATGGGACTTACAATCGTGAGCGTGTTTGGTTTTTTGTTTATGTTACAATAAGACTTTAGATTCTAGGTTCGGGGTCTAAAGTTTTACGAAAATTGCTCCATAGTGTCCTGAATCAATGGTTTTTTATTCGCTGTGTAGAATGATGCATAATCCCATGAAAATAATAGGTATTTGAATTAGTTAGGTATCTGTGTATGTAGTTTTCTAAGCATCTTAATAAACGGCACTTCCAAAGTCAATATGTACATTTATGTGGATGATATTTTGCTTTAGTTTAAACAAAATTTAATTCGGTTTTTGAAATGATGTGAAAAATAACTTTAGACAACCGTCGAACCGTTTTTGGATAATTATAATGTATGCAACTAAATGTATTAAAATCTTTTCTCTACGAAAGTATTAATATAACGTTAGTACTAACGGATATACATTGCGAATCGTAAAAGCGCAAACGAAATAAAAACAGCAGTCAATTTTTAATATGTTTTTACAAGACTTGCGCAAAAAATTGTATCAGTATATTTTTCATACAAACTAACTCATTGGTCTTTTTTATTTACACACATTTTAAACCTCTTGTTTGTGCACATATCAAAAATATCGTTAGAAGATTTTTATATTTTGACCTTTGAAAAAACATAACCATAATTAAAAGACAAATGTCAGAAAAACCGACTTCAAACTCGGGATGACACTTTGGAATAATAAGTGAAATCATCCACAAAAAAAAAACCTAATAGTAATCTCTCAGAAATAAATCTTTTGTGGGACCACCTTGACAGCGTCTGTACATCGTGCGAATCTGCTTGCCAGAATACAAGCTCTGACTGGCAACGCTGATTTGGCTAAAATTAACTAGCGTGATCTTAACATTCAATCACTCTTGCTTCATCACACAATCTTGTTTTAACCCAGTAATTCAGTTACACCGAAAGCATACAGGTCTATTCAAACTAACCGAATCCGAAAGCAAATAAAATTAGCCTCGAAGCCTTTGTAAATAGAATCCCGCAGAACACACCGTTATAATTCAGACGGGTCTCGCGGTAACAAATAAATCCTGGTGACGCAACAACAATTGTGGCATGGATTAAATTATAGTCGATTCTAACATACAGTCACTGCGGCTTATAGATTTTAGCGTCAATTCTCTTGTACACCAAATAAAAATAATTTTATCTGTCACTCTCTTTTTCACTCACTCGCAAAAGAGTGCGAATATTTAAATTAAGTTTATATGTTATAGAGAATCGGTGGCATTGTGATACGATTTGTAAATAAATAAATAACAGACACATTCTTAGTCCTGACCCTATACTAGGATTTTCTGTGTAGTGGGTAAATAGACCTTAACATGTTGCGGAAAAACAATAATTGGAGGATTCATTTCTGTCTTTTTTCAGCTATGGCGATGATGATGAGAAATAATCAGTGATACTTTACAATAAAATCATCCTCAGAACAAACATTTACATTTAATAAATATGAAGTACACATTACCATCATCTTAATCTTTTCTTTTTTAAACTCCATCGTCGGACATATCATAATTTACCATCAGTTAAGTTTATGGCCAAATGAAGGTCTAATATTGATTGAAAAATTTCGCAACACTAATCAAACCAAATATTGCTCTATCCGACGATACAAAGCTTACTTTACAATGAAGGCCACTTTGCAGTGACACAGGTTTCAGTATAGTCCCAGGTTTGGTAATAGTGGACGTTGAGACCCGTGATATAATTAGCGGCAGTGATCCCGGATTCCGCAACGTGGGATTTTCAAGCTGTGTTCATTTGACGGTGGTTTTTATAGAGACAATAATAAAGTGATATATTATTTGAATTGTGAGTGCGTTGGGGTAACCATGGTTTTCAGGTTTGGATACTATTGCTTTAGATAGTTAGTAATTAAGAACTTATTTTGCAGATATTCAAGAGGATTTTGGCAAAAAAATACAATTAATTTTATGACACTTTTACTCCATAAAAAAAACGCAGTGCAAGAAGAACAGATTCTAAACACGAGAGCAAACTATTGAAATAGTGGCTTTTGAAGAGACAGACTATTTCAATAGTTTGCTCTCGTGTTCCGAAATACAGTTATACAGTAGAATATCCATAAGGAGATCTAGGTACAAGTAAAAATAGGTTTTTAGAGTTCCGTAGTCAACAAAGAACCCTTATACTCAGAGACTATTCTTACTAGATTTTTTTTGGGTGGCATCATTGAATAGGTCGTTCTAAAAAATATTGGGGTATGTGAAAACCATTTTTCGTTTTAGGAATCCGTTTGCGAAATATTAAGCGCGCAAAAAACTAAGTTTCTTATCTGTTTTTATCGAATAGTTTTGAGTTTATGGTCCAAGTATCATAATCTTAGCTTATACAATTATAAAGATACCGAGATACGAATCGCTAAACATCACCAAATCTATAAACCAAGGCAAACAGAGTATGATGTGCATAATCCAATATGACTTTACACGATTTTCCTCTTTATTTACCTGGCTCTGTGGAATTGGCTTCCGCTGTGTCAGCAGAAGGTAATTGTTATTTGACTCCGGAAATGTTTCATGTTCTTTCTGTTTGCTTAAGTAAGACTGGCACGTTAAGCTATGTATTCAGACTGTCGGTTTTATTAGAATCTAGCAACCCGCCCTGGCTTCGGTTCAATATTTCTAACTCTTCCGGTGGATTTTCAAAAGATTTTCTTTCATACAAACCTTGATCTGATAATTACGATTACAACAAAAATACAGCCAAATCGGTCGAGCTGTTCTAAAGTAACATGCGTACATGCGGATTTTTATTTATATAGATACAAATTCCAGTGACTAGATGCGTCGTTTTGGTAAAGAGTAAATATGTAAATATATTTCTAAAGTCTTATGTGGCTGTGATTCCACTGACACCCATATCCTTTAACCTCCTAGATCATTGTGTTTAATGCCCTAATTATCATAAAATGAAAATAAATCTACTAGATTTTGTTTTTGTGTGCAAAAATTCGTGTCAGAATATAATGAAAAAAAAAAATGATTTTTCTTGCTTATAATACCGACGCACCATTTTGTTTTCGTACGATAAATAACTGTATTTCTGGCATAGATATTATTATTTTTTAATCTTGTTAGAATTTGGATGAACATGTTTACCACAGGGTCGCCCGCAGTGCCAACAGCAGACCCAATACGGTATATTAATGAAAAATTGTTTGTCTGTATATCTTAATACGAAATAGGGTTCGTCCTCATATCATTGATACTACCTATACGATAACCTTTCTTCCCCGTACATGTAAACTGTGGAATGGAACTGTGAAAGATACTTTCTGAGGCGTTTCTGTTGAACTATAACCCGCTTCGAAAAATATACAAAGACTCCTCTCAGATCAGGCAACGCATCAGCTATGCCCCCGGTGTTACAAATATGTATGAGTGACGATAACCTCTTTCTGTGGATCGTATGCCTTTTTCCCTCAGCATATAACTTTGTAGGCAATAAGAGTAACCATTTTACACGGTTTCAGTACTACGCCACATGTAAATATACAGTTGCCTCCAATTTGCCGTATGCTAATGCTCTCGTATTTTACTTCTGCGAGAATTATCGTTTTTTATTTTGATTTTCAATCATATTTTCAAAATAAAGTTATTTTTTGCTATAACACGAATCAATACTATGTTTTCTCCCAGTTACTATATCAGCAAACTGTTGTCAACGAGTAAAGAATTGAATACGGATCAGAGAAGGGAGGAACTTACGAAAATCCGTCGATCAGTCGTTTCCTAAGTATTGAGGACTATGGCAAATTGGTCAAGCTCCACAAAAACCTTATGATCTTCTGAATTACTTATCTCGTTTTGGAGCGGTCTCTAGTTAATAGAATATTGATGTTTCAAAACTGATTTCATTTGATCATAAGGGCCTTTGCAGAGCCATCATGCCTCGACCTTATGCAGGTAGACAAACCAACGTATCGTGTTTTAAATTCAAAGAGTTCTTTATTTATCATAATCGTAGTTGTATTTATGACGCGGCGCCGCTGTTCTATCTGTAACATATTAAAAAACACAATTTGTAAACCTCCGTCGTGTTTTCCATCGTCCCCCATAATTATTTGTGACCATAAAACCTATCTAAGAACTAGCCTTAAAAACGAACCTATCTAAGAACTACCTTGCAGACGCATAAATGTTAGAAAAAAAATCGCATTAGAATCAGACAAGCCGTTTCGGATATAGTAGACAATCAAACAAACCTGAATGGCAAACGTATATACGGGCTCCAGCTCCTGCTGTCGCAGGTAAAAATATAAATAGATCCATGTAAAGTGAATCAGGTTATTTCCTGATGACTGAATTCCCTTTTCACGATTACCGTAGGAAGCGTGTGCTTTTCACAAGTCTATACAGCGCTGGGGAAGATATTGTTCTCGAGGTAGAAAGATGGAAATCTGAACTGCGTAATATATAGGAAGGCTGCCACCAGATAGTAGGATGACATCGGTTGCGGAAAGTCGGTTGATGGAGTAACTAGGCCAAGATCGTTCGTCGTAGCACTCTTTGGGAGTTATAAAATGCCCAGCAGTGGATTCCTACAGTCTGTTGATAGTACAACGTGGGTATGAGCAGTAATGCTCCCATTGCTGTGTTCCGGTTTGAAGGGTATGGTTGCCGGTGAAATTACAGGCGCGTGAGACTTTTCACAGGTAGTCTCAGGGTCGGCAACGCACTAGTAACTTTGGTGTTACAAGTGTTTATAGGTTACAGTAATCGCTTGCCAACAGGTGGGCCACATGCATATTTGCCACATAAGTTGTATAAAAAAATACTAGCTATAATTTTTAAATACCGTCGACTTCAATCTGGCTTCTAAGAAGACGAGACAGTTTTTCTTTGTCCAACATCCTATTCTTTTTTGAAGGAACTCTAAAAAAAAACACTTTATTAATTTTTACAATAATCACAAAACCCCTTACGTGTATTCCCATCAGCAATTTCAGAGCCCCCGTGTAACTTTCGGCGAGAAAACTTACCAAAGAACCATATTTCCGTCTTTAAAGTCACCTCCTAGCTCCATCAGTAGACCCTCGTTACCTAGCCCAATCTATTGGACTCGTCAAAGCGAATCATATGAGTCCAAACTCAAGGGGTTTACCAGTAGTCATTGAAGAGTTTCACTATTCACCTCCTGGCTCCATCATCAGAACATCTCCAAGATACGAAATTATAGAATTCTCATCTAAACTACACATACATACAAAGTTTAATTTCAATACGACACTTAGATCTAGGTTAAATTTGTCATGCGAGTTTTGATTACATGGTTTGATAATAAGTCTCGGACAAGTAATTTCTTACATAAATGGTAAAAAAACCACCTGAATTGACATATCATTTAAGGTATGTGCCATAAGGTTTCAAAAAACCTTCGAGTTTTTGGTTTTAAAGCATATATGCCAGTTTCCTCTCGATGTTTACATAAGAAAAGCTTCACAAAACTTACAGGTGATACAAAATCTCAGGTCCAGAACCAGTAACTTTGAGACTCCTCGTTTTATCCAAAAAGTCATCATTCGCACTAGACTTGTAATTTTCATTCCAATGATAACCCGAAAAAGGGTTCCCATTCAAAATTACAATATTAGCCTTTCCATCAGACTCGTAATCATCAGAATCACTACTGTCCGATCTGCTATCTTGCAATCTGTAAACTTTTGTAGGACGATCTTTTGTTTCAGTATTCCTGTATGGAAACAAAATCCTAGCTAGCTCTGACTCCCTTATATTAAAGTTTCCGGATAGTGGTTTGACTTTTAAGCCGGTCCCCCTATTGTCTTCTCGTATCTCGAACACTTCTAGTTTGGGTCTGTACACAGCTTCAGAGGTTACAAATGCTCCGACCACTGAAACATAGTACTTATATTAATACTAGGTATAACGGGGATATGTCTTTTACTCATAAATACTTAAAGGTGTTAAGTATTTATGGTATTTAAGGTTGTAAGGATATCTTTAGATGGATAAAAAAAGTGTATGATAAGACTTACATTTTTGATTGCCAATCGGAATAGGCAGGTACAGTTAGCGACTTATTAGATTTGTGTTTCAATTCTGATATAGTCAGACATAGACAAAAGACATAATGTAGCATCAAGATAAGACGCAAAGCGGAGTCCAAAATCTTTGATTTGTAAAAACTCTCTGCGTGTTTTCATATTGCAACGCGTCCTGGTGACGCGTGGCAATGAAATCTCAGAATTATCTTCTCATTGAACGCAAAATTTGAAAAATATCTGCTGGCTATTGTTTCGCTCGATCAGAGATTGAGAGATTCTAGAATATATCGCTTCAATAAGTCATGTTTATTGATTAAAGCTACATATGTAAAGGTTATTTAAATAAGATTTATCGGCCTGAAACTGGCCTGCTGTGCCAGCCAGCAGATCTGCCAAACCGCGGTCGCAATTTCGCCACATTGTTTAGCTGTACCGGGTTTTCACCCAGCCAGAGGTTTTTAGTATCGTATCCCGACTTCTGTTTGTGCCTGACTACCAAACGAACGTAACGATTTTGTTTCAATCATATTTCAATCTTTTCGTTTCGACGCTCTGTTTTGAGAAAAAAATTACCCGCGTTGCGAAGATCCGGTGTATATTATGTTTTCGGGACGAGGTCGCGTTTATGTTTGTTATGCCCAAATTAATCTCCAAAACGGCTT
Organism: Perizoma affinitatum; assembly: GCA_961405105.1. NCBI lineage: Eukaryota > Metazoa > Arthropoda > Insecta > Lepidoptera > Geometridae > Perizoma > Perizoma affinitatum. Next base: position 2,018,388 of record OY560199.1, on the reverse strand, counting down.
AATCGATTTTTATCTGGTTTGTAGCAATCATTTGGTAAACCTTCCAAAATCATCAAAGCTATCTCATCATAAGCCTGAAGAAGTCCAGCTGGACAAAGGTTTCCTAAGGGAACGGTCAAACGCGGTGGCGGTGGCGGTGGCGGTGGCGATCATTCACGTGAACTTTGACCATCATTTTATTTTGATCGCCACCGCCAACGCGCAATTTGAACGAGCCCTTAAGAATGTCATGACTTCCATCCCGCTTTCCGCAACCTTCAAATGGATTTGCGTGGAATAGGTTGCAAAACTGTGTCATTTTTTGTTACAATAAACTTAAAAGTAAAACAACACTTACAGAATATAAAATTCAATAACATTTTATTGCTTTGCACGTGGACCTATAACACTTTTAAGAAAAACATTAGACATAAAATATTGAATTTCGTTTTGTTTTATGTGCCTTTTACGATTCTAACCCGCCATTTATCTAAGGCACAGAAAATTGGTAAATCATAAATTGGAAAATCCATTTGTTTTATATGTTTCTGAAAGCGATATTACTGTAGGTATTTTTATTTGGGATTTATATGTTGAACCATTTTGATTTATTTCTCATTGTTTTAGAGCAAACGAACTTAAATAAATATAAAAAGGACTACCAGAAGTATCAGACCTGTCTATTCGATAATAACGGGTGTCTAGATAAATGCCACTTTCTGTTGGCGTTAACGCCAAGATTAAATTGTATGGAAATTACATTCGCTGTGGAAATGTCACGTGACAGCGGCCAAGACCTGCGTGACAGGAAATAAGTCACTTGGAGATTTTCAACCATTTTTGATTTGAACAACCAGGAAATATAAGGCTTCATAGAAGCTAAAGTTGTTAATCCCCCACATGTAAAAAATATGTACTAGAACCAAATTTAGGGAATAGTATATGTTAAGAACTGCCAACGGTAATTAGTTTGACGGATTTTCAAAGAAGACTTTCGTCCCGAAATTTCGGGACACAAAATAGTCTCGACATGTCTTGAGCACTTTTATTTGCGTTACCGAATCGCAGTAAGATGTAATTTATTTTCTTTATTGTTATAAAAGGATTTATTGTTATAAAAAGAATAACCAGCCTTGTTCTTGCCTTTGTTAACTGGCTTGGTCGCAGTGGAAAAGGCAGTAAAAATGACTCTTGACTCTTTAGTAAATGAATCTTGACTTTAATTTTGCACCGCACTGACTGGTTTTTAATGTATATCCAATATGATTTAGGTTCAACGTAACATAATATTGCGATGGATAATCGATGTATTCCTCAAAAGTGGCCTACATTGAATATATCTGGAATACATAGCAGATAACGAGCTGACATGAGCCGTATATGCCTGACTCGGTAATGCGCAATCGGACCCGTTTGTGACGGATATCCTTACATATTGGGGCTACGAAACATTCATTATAATATAAAAAATGTTTTTTTGTATACCTACATCAAGTTTTGTACTAAATTTTCGGTTACTGAGACAATTAAGTAGGTACGTAGTTGTACAAAAATGCTTGTTTTTAAAGTTGTATCATCGTTTATGTAGCGTCGACTCTGCGTAGCCACGGAATAGCATACTTTACCCATAAGTATCTCAAATGTGAGACAGGTAGAGAGAACGATATTCATTCTAAAGCTACGCTAAACCGTCGTTGTTTGGTATTTTTGATCGAACGAGCAAAACAAGTGAGAACTCTGCGTCAAGTTGGACGAATCGGCATATATATTAATGTGTGTCTGACTATGAATTATGAACAGTGTTAGTTATAGCGATGTTTCGTGAGCCGTTCCTACCTACATGTACTGGAAACCACAATTCACTAAACCGAATATTTTTGAAAGGCAAAGACACAGTTGCGTTTCTTTATACGCAGAAAATAAAAATCATATGCATACTAAATACTGCTTTTCATATGTGTATGTTGTAAGTAGGTACCTATAGTCAGTCGCAAGCTCGTAGAGTCATATTTAGTCTAGCAATATCTAGCTGCTGACGTCACATCTACGACTCTCGGACAATAATGTCCGATAATTAATGTGAATATCGCTCTGATTGTAACTCCTCCGTCCCGTCAATCAGTCTCTCAGTAATTCGATCCGTTGGTTCGAGATCGACGTACACGTGGCATGTCGCTATCTCACGCCTAACCGAGTTTGCGGTAACGATCCGTTATGCCCGATTGACGGATCTCAGATAAGATTTAAAAAGTTCAGAGTATTAAGCTAACCAGGGGGAATTTTTGAATAACATCGAGTGAACAAATTATGAACAAAATGTCTTATAATTACGGATTTTCCAGAGTTTGTATGAGTTTAAAAGCTCATGGGTGCCTTAATTCTTCCATCAATAAAATGCTATTTAAACCTGCTTCAAAAAAAAAGGAAGAGGTTCTCAATTGGTGTGTAATTTTTTTTATCTTTAGATAGATAGATATAAAATGCTTTATTGCACAAGATAAAACAAGTACATAGGCGAACTTAATGCTAATTAGCATTTTCTTCCAGCTGACCTTTGTGTAATGAAGAGTGGGGCGGTAGTGCGTCTTTTGTTTTTGTTAGTTGATGTCTTCGCCAATTGTTAAGCGATTTCGATGATTCTTTTGTTGTTGAATAGAAAATGATCCCAAAGTGATCCCATAAAAGTTTGATTCCTGATTGTTATATTACCTGTTAACTTAAACATTATCATGTTAGATTTTCCTATGTTTTTTAGTCGAAAAAGAATAGAAATCGTAAACTTGGGATTGCAAGCGTATCGCGAATATCGCAATTTAATCATTATAAACCGACTTCAAACAGGAAGTTTCTCAATTCGTCTGTATATTTTTTTTGTGTTCTTACGCGATATCTTCGCCAATTGTGAATCGATTTTAATGATTCTTCCCATATAAATTGTAAAAATTAAGTATGAAAAATGGGTGATGAAATTGCATTATTAGACTTTTATAAATGTTCCGTTATATGAAGTCGGTTTTTTGACATACCTCCTACCAATTGTATGGATAGTTGCTTTTTGACTATTTGACACTTGTATACTATAACCTAGCCCACTGTCATTAACATAGTACGTTACGTTATAAGACAGCAAAATGAAAATCAGTATCTAGTATGCATTTTATTTTTATTTTCTGCGTATAATAAAACGCAACCGTGTCTTTGCCTTTCAAAAATATTCGCTTCAGTAAATTGTGCTTTAAAAATCATCCACAGGCCTATAGTGTATATTATAAATACAACATGTCGGCATGTTTCGATCTATTCAATATTACTTCAGGCAGAGAATATTTTAAGAAAAAATAAAAAAATATCCTCGGGTTATTCCCGGTGTGTCATTCTGTAACTCAACGAGAAGAAAAAATCATCTAACTAAAGTGTCAAATATATTATCGTTGGTAGTTCCTAGCAAATGCTATTTGATAAACATTGTTTCATATTCATGAAAACAAGCGCTTTAATCTAATTTCTAAAAGGGCTGAAACCCGTAAGGAAAAAAGTATTATATGAAAACTATTCAAGTTACCGAAAACGGGAAAGTACGATAAAAAACATTCCCTAGTTTAATTTTTTTAATGTACTTCAAAAAGTTACTCTTACATTAAATTTATATACTTATTTTCGTTTTTGGGTTATGAAAATATGATTGCTACCGGTTTAAAGACTTAAAATTAAATTATTCTGATACGCTTTAAGCTGAGTGATAAATAAGGTTGTGATACTCGGACAGACTGACAGACAGGTCATGAAGAAACTATAAGATTTCCGTTTCCGCCATTTGGCTAAATTTGCTGATTTTAAAGGCTCCCTTGAAATCAACAAACATATACGAACTAATTGTAATCTAGGTCATGACGAAACTATAAAGGTTATTTTTACGCCATTTGGCTAAGTTTGTAGATTACAAAAGGATTATTATAAGGGAGCCCTTAAAATCTACAAACTTAAACGAACTAATTGTAATCTACAGAGAAAAAACAGTTCTAATTTAAGGTAGCAGCGTAAATCTATATTCGCCATAGCACCTTGTATCATTGATTGGCCGGATCCCGGATTGTAAAATCAATCACAGCGCCGGTACTATTTCAGTTCGTTAGATCCGGTAATGAAATCGGATACGGAACGTGACCGTCTCGTTTATTTTTGTCTGTCTGCCATGTCGTGGACGTTCCGTTGTCCTGCGTTGGAGCTAAGCTTATTTCATTATTTTTTTGTGTGTCATGTTTTTTTTTAATTGTGCTGGTCGTAATACATTCGTGAAATATATAAATAAAATAAATAATGCTGGTAATATTTCACACAGCATCATCTAGCCCCAAAGTAAGCAGAGCTTGTGTTATGGGAACTACATGACTGATATGCTACTTTACGTTTTTTTTTGTAAATACATACATTTATACATAGAAAACACTCAGATCCGAGACAAATATCTGCAGATCATACAAACATTTGTCCCGAGGCGGGAATCGAACCCGCAACCTTCTGCGTCTCAGGTGGGCCTTCGCCCACTACGCCACAGAGGTTGATAAAGTCCTTTCTGAAGTAACTTTTAAGTAAGTAATCGATATTTGGCGTCAAGTACGAGTAGGTACCCTCTATCTATCTATCGATTTGATGGTCATTGGTGACCAAAATATATATTATGTATTTAAGCCAGATAGTTCAAAAGCAGTAAACAATGTTTAAATAAGGAGACTGTAAAATCCTCAAGTAATGGGCCTCAGGTATAATCTAACCATTTCCTAAGTTAACGTGTTGACGAAGAATACGATTTTAGTGTGGAATTTACAGAATAGGTACCTACTTAGTTCTTGAAGTTAAAAAAAAAACAAATATTATAAAAAAAACACATTTTTTTTAACAAATGCCTTAGATATACTATAAGGGTAAGATATACTTCAAGGGTGGTCCTATATAGTTTTTATGAAACAATCCCACCCCTAAAAGTAACAAAATTGGAAATGAAATTTCATATTAAACAAAAGTTGATGAAAATATCAACTTATTACCGTTATAACCCGTTATATGAAGACATATAGTTATATCAAACTGAAAGATACTATACTTCAATCGCTCGGTATTTTATGGCTTTTAACACAGGTAGGACACAAGCTTCGGTGTAAAAATACTGGAAAAAAGTCTATATTCGTTTGCCGACAGCGTTGCAGTATTTCGACGTGACTCTTAACAATAGCCGTCGCTACGTACCTACTTGTTACATGTCAAAAGGTTTAGTCAGGTGGGACGGGAATCAATTGTAAAAAGTCTCTTTTAAAATATTATATAAGTTTTCTATACAATTATAATCCATGTGCGTTTGCGGAAAAAAATGCCTCTTTGAATATAATGTAATAGAATAGAAAATGTTACCACAAAAATTACATGTAGAAAATAAATAAAAATACACTTTATAATTAGGTAATAATATTTTTTTTTACTGAAACACTTAGACGATTATGAAGATTTCTTGTGCTACTTTATATAATCTGTGCCGTGTGAGCCAAACAGGCCCTGTCTCAGCTTAGAGCTGTCCCTTACTCTTTGGGCTCTTTGTAAGTCCTTATTTTTTTTATGGATTGCCTAGTGCCACCCATATAATTCGTATTTTTAATGAATGCAGATGGGAAGCTTAGACGGTATCTTTATACTATTGCTTTATTTTAATTACAATTTATTTCTTAAATTGTGACTAAGTATGTTATCATTAATTATCTGTAAATAAATGAGACAGTTGTAGCAAATTAGCATCGTTAAATTTATTAATAAATTAAATGAAGTCTTTAGTCAATTTAGGTTTAATAAAATCCGTTTTCTAGTAAGGTTATAAAAACAAACATGATTTTAAAATGCGACTAAAAATCTGAACCAGCTGCATTTTAAATAAAATTTTATGTTCATAACTTTAAAATGAAATAAAATATAAACCAACAAAATACCTACTTGGTTTATTTTTTTCTCATAGAAAAAAATCAGCTGGGTTCTTTATTGTATTTAATACACGCTAAGCAACAATAATATATCAGTTTCTGTGGACGCTGAAAGTTAAAAATCAGGTTGAAATATCGACAAACAATAGCTGCTTGTCTGATACTAGCAGGAAGTAGCACAAATATGACGGTCTAACGAACTGTGTTGTCATCGGGAGGCCACTAGAGAGGCGTGTGAAGCTTTCCTTATATTCCTCAGTTCATTTCTATAAAAATACTATCTACAAACCTGTCTCAAATTCCTAAAAACTACATAATAATTACATAATTTGCCTTTTTACATCGCATGAGTCTAACCAAAACCGCAAAACCGCAAACGAAGGCACAGGTCATATAGATTGCAGAACCGACAATCGCTGGGGAAGAAAGGTTCTCGAATGGAGACTACGAACCGGATGACTCAATATAGGAAGGCCCCTCACCTGATGGACATCTCAAAGGTTGCGGGAAATCGACGCAAGATCAAGGCATCTCAAGATCGTTTGTGATAGCACTCTTTAAGAAAGGCTAAAGCCCAGCAGTGGGCTTCTACATGCTTTTTAATGTGATCGCATATTTATTATTCTACTAACTGCCTGAGGAATCGGTATTCACGTAGTTTTTAAGTTCTAGATGTTTTAATGGAAAAAAACCTATTGATACGGATGGGAAGGGGTTGTTGTTGAATCCTAATACTATTATAAATGCGAAAGTTTGTGAGGATGGATGTTTGTTACCCTCTGACGCAAAAACTACTGAATGGATGTTGATGAAACTTTACAGTAATATAGCTTATACATCACCCCTAGACTCCACACAGTCTAGGGGTGTAATATTGAAAAATCCTTTGTTACTATAACCCTACCCACGAAATGGAAACTACCCTCCGAATTTAGGGTCTCTAGAACAGATTGTCAGTCAGTGTGCAACGACTCTAAATATTTAGAAGAAATTTGCAGGTCTTGAAACTTAATCACCCGCTGATAAAGGCGCTCCACAAATCCTTACTTTCCGGTCACCGTCCGTATCAATTACAACGGACTGGGTAAATAAGGCGATCCTGATTGCCCCCCCGGGTATTTTTACCCGCGTTTGTATTTTATTTAATTCTACTTACTTTCGATTAGTTCGGTGAGGAAATAAATAAGAATAACCAATGTAAATAATCATGAATAACGAAAACGTTTTATTCCAAAAAATATCGTGATATAAAAAAGTTAGCTACCTTTCATACCATCTATCATACACTGATATATCACTTTAAGTAGTATTATTTGATAAAGAATAAGATTTTGTTTATTTTGTAATATGTTAATGATGTACAATAAAGTATTTTCATTCATTCATTCGAAGGCATAGTTGCTCTTGTTACCAGTACCGGATAATATATTACTAAAATATAATAAAAGTAAGTTCTACAGGGCTGTACGTTTTTATTAATTTCATTTGTTTGTCGTATCAAATTACCAAATTACTATTAATTTGATTCGTACTATAATGAATCCTGTTGTTGGTCATTTTCCAGAAGCTTTAAGAATTAATTCGAGCGCTGTTTTAATTAATTTATATTATTTATGTACTTACATAAAAAAAACCTTTTCCGCAGGGTATTAGCTATGATTATGTAATTACGGGATCCATTCTTGGATGTATTGGAAATGTTGTTGTAAGTTATGTAAAACAGGTAGTAAAATATCTAAGTTAGTCCGCATATTCTGACGGCCAGCTACGGAACCCTACACTTTGCTGGTTTTTTAGTCACTTTGTAGGTATACAAAAAAATAAAATACTTTATTTTCCAAAATAGTATGTGCCTATGTTACAAGTTTAACAATGAGCTCTGCACTAGGTCTAGCCTGTATCGCGGAAGCCCAGATAGCGTTCGGCAAAAAAAAAAGTGTAAGTTGTGTGTGATTGGATGTGTGAGTCTAGAGTAAGTTTGTGTATTGAGATGATTAATATATTGTTATGAGATGGCAACCAGTATTTACCTACTCTGTTTCATCGTGGTCGAGCGTGATCAGCCATTTTCTGATCTTTACCTTGGCACAATATAATGAGCACGATTTAAGATCGCACTTAATTAGATATTCAAGAAAGAATCCTATTTCGGCATTTTTGTTTCAGAAAATGACAAAATGTAACAGTTCGCTCAGAAATACTCAAATAAAGATCCTTATTTAATAACAAAATAACTTAGGACAAGCTTAAATTCCATAATAATTGAGTTCATTATAGCAAATGCCAGTGTACTCTGAAATAACGCTGATCCGCTGTTATTTCGGAGGCATGTCTCTAAAACGTTATTCACTTTTTCATCATGTATAATTTAATTATAATAAGTCTTATCTATAGATCTTTGCTATCTTTAGATAGTAAGATTGTATTTTTTGTATATACCTACTTGTACATAGTTGTATGAATAAATATTTGTATTATTATAATAAGTCCAAATAATATTCAATACTAGGTAAATACATGCATAGTGAGCCTCTATGCAGAGTTTAACTACATATCGAAACGGTGACAATATCGATAATTTTGTATGGAAATCTTGTAGTGGCTGTTTTACTTGCCTCTTATTTTAATTTGTTATTTTTAATATGCTAATTTCATAAAATGTAAAGTAAATCATCTTCATTCATACCACACCCAGACCCGGACAGATTATTCAAACATTAGTCCCGTTGCAAAATTAACGACCAATCGAAGTGTAAAGTATATGTGGTTTTTAAGCGATAGGACATATTGAAACTTTATTAAATTTAATTATTATAATTTTTAATTTCCCTTAAGGGTAGGTAACACTTTCAAAACCAAATAACCATTGATAAAGGTTGATGGCCACGTAATGTTGCTTTTGTTGTGGGCATTTGGAAAAAATATATTATCGTAGAATAATAGAAAATTGAAAAATCCAGTTCTGAGATTTCAAACAAATTCGTCATAGTCCGATTACGTCAGACTATTTTTTGTGGACCTCATATAATTTTTAAAGTAAAACATTCAACAATTTTCGCATTCGTTTAACGCATGCCCTATTGCGTTCCTCATGGTGCTAAACACTAGCGAATTGCAAATTGTCAAGAAGCAGATAAAACGCCTACTTGAAAACTGACTTGTTCCAAGTAATTAACTACAACCAAATATTTAATTTGTTTCCACCAAACTTAACGACAAACAGGTTTTGTAATTACGCAACCGGAAGCGCCCCCGTCAGTCGGAACCGGAAGTCAAGGCGGTATCGCGTCAAACGTGCGCCAAGTTTGAAATACCCGTTTAACAGATAAATTGATTTATAATTCGCCTATTCAGGGTGTATTGAACGGGGCAAGTGGTAATCTTGCACGTAACAAAGGCAGTATATTTATCATTTCATTCAGGCATTTCTTAATATTTAACTAACAAAATAATTCTTACAACTCAAACTCTATTGAGAGAACAATTGAATGAATTTCAGACTGTGCTTGCTTCAGTGTGTTACCGAAGCATGATGCTACTTTAATATTGCGGCAATAAAAACGAATAAAATCCATGCAATCAAATGAAAACAGTGATTTTGAACTTTTTCGTTCAAAATCCGCAAATGAAGTTGCATCGTGTTCGTATACCATGGGAGGTGAAATGACTTGGTTCTCATTTGTTTCCATCATGAAATGATCTTAAAAACTTTTTTGAATCTATACAAAACGGCAAAAAACCACATAACATCCGATAAACCGTTTCAAAGATAAATGGGAGACAACAAAATATAGATTTAGTTAGTGGTAGCGGTGACGTCAGCAGCTACATCAGTAGGCGAGGCTGAAAAACAGCGTGGCTGAGTCCTCGACCTTTTTACTTACATACAGACATACCTTCTCACTATACCTACTATTTTTATTACCTACTATATTATTATATTGTACTTAGACTAGGTATGTTTGTTTAAGTGTAAGTAAATAAATGACCTTTTATTTATTTATTTTATTTATTAAATAAAACAACATATTACGGCAAATGCATTATGGGCTCCTGTTATAACAGTTAATAACATTTGCAAACTCTTAACGCACCAACCGATAAAGAAACACAGAAACGGCAAACGAAATTAAAATAGATAAAAAGCGTTTTCACAACAACCGAACCTCATATCGAATACCCAGATATTCTAGAAAACAAACCTAAATGAGAAACTCAGAACTGGAAAAGTTTAAAGTAGAACACTAGCTCGAAATCAGTATTCGTGGATTCAATCCCGCGTTATGTGAGAAACTCGCGATGTAATCAGAGGTGAGGGTGCATTGTTATGGAGCTCCTTGCGCTCTCTAACGCTGCTTAATTGCAAACTTGGGTATGAAGTCATGAACAAAGTGCGATTTATCATTTTACTCTACGACCTGGTAAGCCGCACCAATAGATACCCGTGCGCTTTCATCTTCAACCCGCGTCTTCAACTTTCAATTTATCGTATTTCTTGGACATATTTTGTTGAGTACATAAGGTGATATATGCATGTTAGACATACCAAGTGTATTGGTATGTCTAAGATGCATATAGCACTTTATATTCAAAACATCTTTATGTTATGAATCCACTGTATGCAATCTGAAAATGCATGCAACTAATTGCATAATCCAAAGACAAATTGCATACCAATACACCATTCAGAGAGACATAATGCTACCCACCTCATGCGCTAATCGCAGGAGTAGGAGTTTCGGATTGACATACGCTATCGTTCATTTGGTTCTGAAATCAAAAAGCATTCATTATATAACGAATCCGTCAGTTTTTTGAGCTTTAAAACCGATGACGAAATAGTAATCGTCGATCGTGACCCAACATTCAACAGTTTTTGCATTCGTTGACGCATGCCCTTATAGAATTCACCATTACGCTCAACACGCCTCACAAAATGTATTGACTACAAAGTGCTTTGTATCCTAAAAATACTGAGCAGTAATAAGTTATTCTATTATAATATGTATGTTAGACTGTAAGGTACGCTATGGACCTATTGTAATCATTTTATATGTTGTTGAAATTGTTGCCTGAAATACTAGTATTATAATATCTGTGCCTGAAATAAATGTTTTCTTTTTAAGATTATTATTATAACTAGAAAAGAAAGATAGTATACAGATATACAGATAGGTATAGCAGAATGAGACGACATTCTGGGACGGGACTGTACAAGTGTATGCAGAACGCTGCTATGTACAGGTTCCTATGAAAATCCCTGAGCTCAGCGTGTGCTGGGAACTAAATCTCAGTGCTGATTTTCAGCACAAGGCTAGTGTGACACTAGAAGGTAACTTGGACCAATGAAATTGTGAAAATCGTTTTGAATTCGCTGTTATCTCTTCTCTTGCGTCTCACAATAACCAAGGCATAATGAACTGGGACACTAGGATTGCTTTCGTCGATCTCTGTTTCCGATACACGCTACGCGAGGCGCTATTTCCGCAGTATACCTACATATAAATATGCAGTAGGTATTACACAATAGGCTTGAAGTGCGATACTTGGGAAACGTGAATTATAACAAATAGTAAAAGTTTTTCACTTATCATGGATATAAAGAAGCGTAACAGAATATTAGATCAATCCACCTAAATAATCAAGTTTATTCAAAAAACTAAGAAAGGTAAACTGAAATTGTAAAAAAATAGTTTGATCAGAATCAAGAGTAGAATTGATGTAGCTACTTTTTTCGGGGTACTACCACTTAACTTCCTGAACTCACTGCTACTTTTCATGATAAACGATGAAGATGAAGTATTCTTGGATAGCTTAAACTATAGATAGTCCATTCCTGCAAGTTTAAACGAATAAACTGAATAGTACAAGCAGCAACAGAACTCGCTTCGGGAGGGCTCTGCTTCATTTTCTAAAAACCGATGACCAAACATTACTCCTTGATACGGGTACGTTTAGATTGCCAGAATCTGGATAAGTAAAAAACAAGCAGAATCTGGATAAGTTAAAAGGAAATCTCCTTTTGCTTTCCAATCGGGAAGCAATGGATTCCACTCAAAAAATGTATCTGCGCATTTACACGTGCTCGAATGAAAAAAATATTGATAGAAAAAAAAACATTGTGAGGAAACCGTCACGGTGTTTTCGAAGACATGCTCTAAAACCCAAAAACCGAAGGTATGTTTTTTTATAAGTAAAATAACTTTTTTTAAACTATTTTTTGATCAGGCATTCGATTGCGAAATATTGAGCTTTACAAAGCTATTTTTTGTTAGAGTGCAATGTCCCCGAATAGAATTCTGTGAACTACAGTTAGTTTAAAAATATTCAGTCATTCGAGACAAACAGATGGGCGGATAGCGCAGGGTCATATTGGCACTTTTAAGATATGGGACCCTTAACACACCAGTTAATTTCATCGTAAATCTATGAGGTCATAAGGTCTGCAATAGATGATGAAAAACACGTCGGGAGTTATAAAAGTGCAAAAAAATAAATTGTTTGAACCAATCCAGAGGTCATCTACTCTATCAGTATCATCCAACGAAGATTGATACCACTCTAGCCCCCACTGGGTGCGATTTGCGCCTTACACTTCAATTTTTTTTCTAATTTTCCATCCCTACCATCAAAACCATATCCTTAGCAAGTAACTATAAGGTGGAATTTCGTAAACGGAAATGGTCATGCGTGATCATGGGCAGTAGTGGTGAATCAAGCCCATTTTAAATGAAAAATGGGACATTTTTCTCGTGTAACTATTTGCGATTTATCTTATGGAAACGGACTTCAAGAGAGGTCTTTTACGTGAAAAATTTTGGATTTTATTCTGAAAACACACAAGAAAGACTCAAGCATAGTTTTGGTTAGTTTAAATGGAATTGTTTCAAAAAACTAATTATTTATGCTGGAGTTTAAAAAACGGGAACCTACATTTGCATGATTTAAGGTTTGTTTTACATGATCTCTTTGAGATTACTAACGCAAATTTATTTTAACAAGATTTTAAAACTCCTTATGTATTCCAACTAGTATCGCAGACGATCTAGTGACGATAAGTGGCGATATAACGTATCCTTATTTAAGCAGAACGATTACACAAAACCGCATACAATCAATGAAACACGCACGAACAAACACCCAACCCCATCACATACCTTTTTGCGTCACGGATACTTGATATTCCGTGAAAAAAAAATCATTTTCATTTCTCTTAAAGTATCAATATTCAGAAATCTATCACCCCACTATCGCCTCAGAGATCGGAGGGCTTTTTTGTACAATCCGCGATTCGTCTTGCGAATGTGTTCAATTTGAGTAGGATCCAACTGATACCAGAAGCGGAATTAAAGGAGACGGGAGTTTTTAATTGCTGATAGGGCGACAGTGTTGCTATTAGTGGCATTATTATAATTTTTTACGGGACTTTATTGCATTTAACTTTTTTATTATTTTCTCGACGTTTTGACTGTACCTAGGTCGTCGATAAAACTCGTAAAAAACGTTAAAATTTGAAAAAAGTAGTTGTAAAATCGTGGTAAAAGTTGTGGGAATCTGACGTAATACATGCCTCGACCCTTTTAGTTTTCTTGCCAAGATTGTTATAACGCGCGATAGAAGGAGCCCAAGAGAGCCGTGTTGGCCTAGTGGGCAATCTAGTTATGAAATATGACTTAATTATATGATACAAAAAATACAGAAGAAACAGCTAGCTATCTAAAGACCGTTGCAAACGATCTATAGATAGCTCAACTGATCCAGATCACTACCAGGCGGAAGCGTTCCCAAAATACTGGCCGCATTGCCACGCTGAATGGCAATGCTAATGCGTTGACCCAGATAAGAGCCAGCTCTCTTGTCACGCGTCGCTTCGACCAGTCGCTCTGAAAGAATTTTGAAAACGCGAAGGGCCCCGGTTCCCCACGGACCCAAAGTCTCAACCCCAAAAGGCTCAAATAAGTAAGCTCTGTCGAGACTTCTATATTTGCGCCATATGATTATGATGGCAACTAAGTACCTACTTAGATCAGAACCTATTCTTGTTATTTTTACACATGATGTGTTTTGACGTGTATTTTTCATTATGAATAAATTATTCTGATTCCGATACCCAGCCTTAAGGCGCAGTAATTTTTTCTGGTGTTGTAACGTAACCGTTACAGTAACCGCTTACCAACAGGTGGGCCGAATGCCTGTTTGCCAGATTAGTTGTATAAACACGATCTGTGACATCCATTGCAATCGAGAACTTTATAATCCTGGATATTTTATTCGTTCAAATGGCTATTCAAAAATACTCACCGAAAAATGTCGACATGACAACTATTACCTTAGACCGGCAGAAACACACGTCAGCTGCACTCCACCGGAAGTAGCGCGAATATTATAAATTCAACCGGAAGCGGGCGCCATGTTAAATCACGAGGAAACATCGAGGTGCAACGTATTAAATAAAATGTGGAATACGAACGTCTTGGGTTTTTATTTGCGTTTATTGCTTGCAACCTCTCACGTGGAACGTTAACAACTATGCAAAACACGGACATGTGCCTAATATAATGTTTGGACATGTCTCTGACTACTCCCAACTTGCTACCCCAAAGATATGCGTACTGAGTTTTGATCTAAGGATCTCTATCTAGAGCAATACGATCTTGTTTTAACGTGAAACTTCCTTAAAATCACACCGAAATATTTAACGAAAAGGTCTATATCGTCTTACCTTAAATTACAAAACTATTAGTCTTAGATATATAAATCTATAATTATTTAGCTTATATAGTCATTACGCTGTTACAACCTTGAGTTTGCGTCGGTGTCGGTATTGCTATGCAAAAAGTGCGTATGTGTGAATTATAATATTTGATCTAGCCAAAAATATTTTTGAATCTTTATGACTGATTATTCTTGTTAAATCCTATATTTCTATATTTCAATTTCTGATTGAACCCGAGCTAAGCTACCATGATAAAAATTATTGTTTTTTTTATTGCTGCCTGTTCTTTATAGACTTCTCAAATAAGTTACGTACAAAATACATATAAACTCACTACACACACATCAAAAACTTCTACCCGCGATTCAAAACCCTATAGGTATATGAGTTTCAGCTAAATCTACGTACTGTTACGTTCATTGTTTTATTAAAATGTTCCATTAAAGTAGTTAAAATGAAACTAGTTAAATTCCCGGTATCATCGCGCACAAAGTTCGTTACTTCCTGTGCGGTCTGCGGTGCTCCCATTGTTTCCCAATTACCAAATTCTATTATATATCTAACTCCCTACTATCGACCGTATCGAGTTGAATTCTAGATGCATTTTGCAGTACAGGGGTTGGAAACCAATTCATTGTTTAGTTAGCAAGTTGGGAGTAAAACAAAAATTGTGGTTCGGAATTAGTTCGGTATCTCAATTTGAATTGGATTTCTTTCTTTTGGATTCTGACTAACAAACTCATGTGCACATAGATGATTTTTACTAGTTTTTAGTTAGCTAGTTAAAAAGTAAAACAAAAATTATGGTTCGGAATTGGTTTGGTATCTCAATTTGAATTGGATTTCTTTCTTTTGGATTCTGACTAACAAACTCATGAATAATAATAATTCATTTATTTGCCTGAATGCGGTAGTACAAAGTTATTTATAATATTTGATGGAGCTCACATTCCCCAATATCTGGGATGCAAATTTACTTACCTATATAATTTAAATTTAAGTTTTACATAAAATCTATATTAAAAAATAAATTTCCAATTCAATAAAATGTCATGCAGAAAAAAAAAAACAACAATGCATTTTTATCATGTGCACATAGATGATTTTTACTAGTTGTTAGTTAGCTAGTTGGAAAGTAAAACAAAAATTATGATTCGGAATTGGTTTGGTATCTCAATTTGAATTGGATTTCTTTCTTTTGGATTCTGACTAACAAACTCATGTGCACATAGATGATTTTTACTAGTTGTTAGTTAGCTAGTTGGAAAGTAAAACAAAAAATGTGGTTCGGAATTAGTTTAGTATCTCAATTTGAATTTGATTTCTTTCTTTTGGATTCTGACTAACAAAGTCATGTGCACTTACATGATTTTTACTAGTTGTTAGTTAGCTACTTGGAAAGTAAAACAAAAATTATGGTTCGGAATTGGTTTGGTATCTCAATTTGAATTGGATTTCTTTCTTTTGGATCCTGACTAACAAACTTATGTGCACATACATGATTTTTACTAGTTGATAGTTAGCTAGTTGGAAAGTAAAACAAAAATTATGGTACGGAATTGGTTTGGTATCTCAATTTTTAATTGGATTTCTTTCTTTATCACAAACTTATGTGCACATGATTTTTACGGGAAAAACACAAGGTGTGGTTTCATGCGTTAGGGATGAACACAACACACACATGAATAAACAAATAACTTCTTTGTGTGTATGTTTATGCGTGGGTGTGTGTTTGTTTTCCTGTCATATTTTGTATGACTTCAGGGATGGTTTTTAGATTGGTTTTATCGACACAAGTCACTAGAGGAATAAATACTGCTGAAATCAACGAAGGAAATATATGTCGCGGTTTTAATTTTTTTTAAATATTAACGTGTCGATGACGTGGCTTTGGTTGGAAATTAACGTTTGTTTTGAGTTTTAACAGCAGTCTTCGTATTCGTGGGAATAATGATTTATAAAAGGTCTTTTAATTACTAGCATTTTCAGGATGTATTTGATCAGTTGTATAGCTTGTGTTGTGTAGCTATCTCTATCTATGAGTAGATCAACAGTCATTTAGATGGCTGAACTGTTTAAATTGTATTTTAATTAATATAATATATACCAACAAGTATAAAAATAGCAAAATTATTCTTTCTGTCGATAAATGTATTAAATTTATACGAAATATAGTTCTGACTGTTATATGGGCAAAATTTTTATTCAACCCTTGGAATAAAATTCTTCACACAGATATTCTAGCCTTCACAACTGCTCTCTGCTTTATAAAAGTATGAACCTGGAACTTTTCTGCGGGAAACTACTTTCAGAACAGTTCTTAAACTTGGGATTTATTTACGATGCAGCGTTTATTTTTCCTTTTTTGAAAGACAATAATAATTTGACTTATAATAAATAAATAAATGGACACCCAACAGACACATGCATCGTCCTGACCCCAAACTAAGATAACTTATGTCGTGTGTATCAGGAACTATGAGTACCATAGTGCCAGAACACAGAACAAATATGAGTATCTGCAGAACATGCAATCATTTGTCTCGCAGCGGGAATCTAACCCACACTCCGACCGCTGCGCCCCCGAGGTCGTTGATTGATATATACGATCTTGATATAAATGGTCCTTTTTCCCATCATCATCATCATCATAATCAGTTCAATACATGCAAAATGTCATCCCATTCTCTGCAAAAACATCTCTAGTTAGCTCTATTCTACTTCCTATCCTAGATTATGCAGATGTGTGCTTTCCTGACGCTACTGAGGAACAGCTTAAGGAGCCTTTACAGTTTATGCAAGTTTGACCACATAACACACTACCGCTCGCAGTTAAACTAGCTTAAAATTCGGTATCGTCGGGATACCCAAATCCTTATATAATTTCAAAATACTTTATGAAAACAAGCTTTTTTTATCTGAACAGCAAACCCTCTCATTTGATACTCGTGTCATTGGCGTGCGTAAAAATTAATTGGTCCGCCATCTGTGGGAGTCCGCCATATTAGATTAAGAATTATGTCACATAGCTAACCATTCATTGTCATCCAAACCATAGCGTATGCAAAATTCTCAATCGGCTCAATCGGTAGAGGATAACTGGGTTAAAATGCAGTTGCAAGATTTCACCCACAACTACTAACTATTGTTAGTGGCAAGATAAAAAAAAACTTGTAATGATATGTCACAGTCAAATTCAATAGGTTTTTATTCATTGAAATCACAAGGATCATATAGAAACGTCAACTTAAAAACTAGGTGAATTTAAAATTTTAAAGTGAATTTACGCCGATTCCTCGCGCGCCTTGAAGAATCAGGCAACAAACTCTGCTTGGTTATTTTTTTCATGATCCTTCATTCAGCTTTAGTGTGGTGCCAATCAAAGAATAAAATCAGATCTAAAAAGTATCATCCAAGGGTCATAAGACTACACACGATACGCTTTATGATAAAAAAGTGCCTAGTCTTTCTTAAGCCTTAGGCAAAATATATTTTTATGATACAGGGAATTCTAGTATAAGAATAATATTTGACTTTTGTTTTTTTTTATAAAATACTACATGTTGCACACGTAGCTTATTTCTTAAACTAGATCATGGTAAAATGTACAATAATATCCTGAGATGTTCAGATTTTATTAAATTTAAAATCAAATTGTCACTTGCTAGGCATGTGCAGACTTCGAGTTCGTCTTCGACTTCGGTTGGAATGTTTCATTATCTTTAAAATATAAAGGCAATAAACTTCCAACTTCTTTATACAGCAAATATTTCATACTGAAAAATTTAATCAGCGTGTCCGAGACCGGATTGAAATTCAGTGCGGTCGACTTTGGGACGCATAAATCTTGCTCTACACGGGACGGGGGAATAGTCTTTGAAAATGGAATGGTGACGACCATAAGCGATGACAGATTTTGTGCCTTTTAAGATTTTATCAGTGACCTAGCTTACTTGTCTGTCAAAAACAAATGAACGAGGTTCACTTAGATTTGTGACCATGCCATTTGAATACTCAATCTCAATTTGCGTATTACATAACTAGCTACTGCCCACGGCTTTAACCCGGATAAAAAGCCGATGTAAAATAGCGTCCGTAAGAAACACGTTCGCTTGACCGGGTTTTCAACGACTTACGTTGCAAAATTGGTCTTCATGAAAAGCCCTTTTGTTTTAACGAGATAATATAAAGCTTATATCCACCCTGAAAGTCCATTCTAAAAGAAAATCTCTATTCTAAAATTAAGATTGAAAGTGGATCGACTACCACTGTCGATCCACTTTCAATCTGGCCCAATATTTTGTTGAGTCTTTCTTGTGAATGAATTACCTGAATGAGGCCTCTGGTCTCTAGTGGCCAAAGCAATTAGGTTAATGTCTAGCATCGTCAAGACATTGCCATTGGGAATTCATTAATAAAATATATTCTTTAACGCGCTATACATACTTTTGCATCAAGAGAAGTATAGAGGAGTGATAACAAACTCTCATAATCTCTCATCCTCTCCATCCAAAGATTGTCTGGAAGAGATCGCTTCTAAGCGATAAGACCATCCATACTTATTCTTTATTGTACACACAGAAAATACTAACAAAAAAAACTTACATATAGGACATGTACAAAGGCGAGCTTAACCCTAACAAGAGTTTTCTTCCAGCAAACCTTTGAGTTTAAGGACATGTGAAAAATAAACTATCCATTGTACTTTCTTTAGAATAAGATTTTGTTATTTGTTTAAGGTGTACAATAAAGTATTTTCATAAATTCAACAAAATTATCACCAGTCTGTAGAAGGCCTCCCTTGAAGTATGCCTTCCTTCCTGCAAGAATTTATCGTCCTGTATATGGTGGCCATAATGAGAACAACCCGATCGTAGGTTCGTCAAGCTATAATATGGCCTGTCTATTGCATTCAAGTTGGTAATACTACATCTAATTGAAATATCAATTAAAGCCCTCTTTCAATCGCACAAACATGTTAGCCGTGTTAGCCTAGGGGTTGTACCCCGACTTCCGATCGTGCCCCAATGAATAATTCGATTTATGTGAGCTTAACACGTGCTTAATACGGTGAAGGAAAACGGCAAAAAACAAAAGTTAGAAGTCATGTGACATCGGTATGTGTTCCAATAAGCGGCGATAGACTAGTAACCTGTTACGTGGAATGCTGCATACTTTGAAAAAACTCGGATATGTACCAAATATGTTTGGACGTGTGTCTCTGCGCCCAGCTTGGTATTCTCACAGATCTGCGTACTGAATATAGATCTAAGTATCTCCATCATGGGGGTTACAGTCGTGAGCGTGTTTACATTGTTTGTTTTGTTTTGTTCAATCGCAGAGTGAGTTATAATGATAATTTTGATGAATAGTAATTTTGGACTGTTCAACTTAGTAAGAATCTCACTAAAAACTTACCCTTCGCCAGCTTTAAAAGCATCCCTTGTGCAGAACACTGACACTAGTACACACGATAAGCAAAGAGCAAGGGCGCTACACACAGGTTCATTAAAATGTCGCGGCATGCGGCTCGTGTGAAGTGCCCTAGTGACCGTTCTCACAGGACTGGCGGTTTTCAAGGGGTGTGTGGGGAGTAGAGTGAAGAATGCTTAGAGAAGATGATCAGTATTCATATAAAAGTAGTAGGATTCTTTGTGAAACAGCTTGTCTGGGGAAGTACATATTTCTACTGCCAATTATTTATTTTAGACAACACAGTAAAGTACACGAACAAATGCAGGGCCTTTATGATAAATATCTTAAAACTACAATACATAATTATAATTATATACAACAAAAACTTATTTCTAGCACGTAGTGACTGCACTTCGGGTGGGTTCGGTAATCGACCCCAGAAACGTCAATGGACGATTTTCTTAGACCACAGATCTTCGTAACGCTCGCAAAACGACCTCTGTGGCGCAGTGGGCGCTGACGTTTCATTGGTCGTTTAGAGGTCCTATGGTCGAAAGGCTTTTTTTATAAGAAATGTAGAAGAGAAAAATGGAAGAGAAGAAGTAAAACAATTTTAACATGAAATAACAAAGCAATTACAATTTTGACTAACTGTACATATATTCCATTAATCTTATCCAGACATATTGATAATCAAATATCATTATTTGGCTTAGTCCCGATGGCAAGATTGCTGCAGCCACCATGTAAATTATTAATGGCGGCCATATTGTATTTGGGACAAGTTTTTCGATAAAGGATCAGAAACTGAGTGCGGTTATTCGCTAATTCCAGAGTTTAGCGCGTACAAACAAAAAAAACAAAAAACCCTTCAACTTCGTTATAGATAGATAGATAGATAGATAGATAGATAGATAGATAGATAGATAAACTCTTTATTTCACACCAAAGTAAAATACAAAAAACACAGGAATTAAAAAAAAGGATATAAGAGGTACAATGGGCGGTCTTATCGCTTATTATTATTCATTTATTTCAGATTATAAAATCCATATAATATTATTAATCACATAAAACTTAACACTAATTAGCTAGCTTAAAGCGATCACTTCCAGACAACATTTGGATGGACAGGATAAAATGATAGATATGGATACAGACAAAAATGTTGCTGTAACTTCTAAAAGCACTGCAGTCTGCAGCGTTATACCGTGTCGCATCATTAAAATGTTGGGAGGTGTACTTGGCGAGTGGCTGAACAGTCCTCTCAGAGCTTAACAACGTTATTATTTTGTATTCCTCTTACTCTTTACGGCGAAAAACGTTGACTTTCAGAATTAAAATTTGCAATGGTGAGCGCTTTGGAGTTATGATGACTCTTGGTTGGGGCAAGGAAGCATTAAGTATATTCATTCGACCGTAGTTTATCTGGTTGTTTTTTGGTCACTAAAACAAACTACTATAGTACTATACGTTAGTAGTTTACAGAGATGTGAATTATTTGGAATACATATATTTGAAATGCAAATACAAAATGCAAAATACCTATTTTTATTTTATTTTTGAAATACTTTTTTTCTAAATGTATTTTGTATTTTATTTGAAATACTCTATATACATATTTAGTATTTATCAAATACAAAATAGTTTTATTGCATTTTCAATTCATTTTTCCAATTTTTCATTCTTAAATCCATTATTTTATGAACGATTTTATGAACTTATTTATGAACGCACTGATCGTGATCGTAGTGTTGACATTGTCAACTAGAACAATAATGCCAACATTGCGGCCCGTGCGAGCCAGAAATAAAAACATTGCGCGTCAGTCAACTGTAATGTTGGGTAGGACATGACTTACAAAAAAGTTTGTAAGAGTAGCCTCTTTTTTGTATTGAGCCAGTACAACGTCCCACTTCAAATGAGGCGACGCGACATTTGATGTCATTTCCGGTACAAGTGTCTTTCCGGTACAAATGTCCCACCTCAAGGAGGCGAGCCGTTTTGAAGCTTGTCATTACATTTGAAGTGTTGAGTAGAGTAAAAGTAGAGTAAGTTCAATAAATAAAAGTGCTTATGCTTAACAATGTATTTTATTTTCAGAACCTATTTTAAAAATACGTATTTTGCATTTTGTATTTAAATACTTTTATTCAAAACTATTTTGTATTTCTATTTGAAATAGTGCTAACAACTATGCATTTGCATTTTGTATTTAAATACTTTTACTAAACTATTTTTCACATCTCTGGTAGTTTACTATACTATAGTACAGTAGACTACTATAGTAATATATTTTCCTTGTCTACTCTACTTAATGTAATTTATGTATATTCTGTGTTTATGTACCTTCCTATTTATTTTTACTCTTATTATTACAATTTGAACAGTAGTAGCCCAGGAATTCTCCGCGTTTGTGACGTCATCTTTCCTAGGCACTGTCTGAATATCAGCGCTGCTTCTCATTACTGTGTGGAGCAGCACTAAGCTAAGACGGGACCTGTTTGGCCGACACGGCACAGATGGGACTAATTAGCACAAAAGTATTCTCTTTGTCAATATGTTTTTGTTTATATCTTATTTATAAGTATTTATAGTGTCTATTTATTATTTAGTGTGTACCTGTCCTTTCTGTGCTTTGTTGTTGCCAAATAAATACATTTCTTTCATTATTTTCTTTCTAAATATACTTTTAGGATGATTTTTTAAAAACATTAGGGACGATGGAAAGCATGTCGGGGTTTTTATAATTTGACAAAATTAACTTGTTCTCCGAACGTCTAATCCGATTTTAATATGTTTTTATTAATGTTTCAGGAATGCTTTTAAAGATTAGAAGGGGCGCTACAATACGTGTGCTAAAGTTTATTAAACTGTACTTTTGTCTACATATTCATATTATTCATTCATATTCATATTTATTCATACTTTGGGTTCACAAAGAACAATTACCTTTTTATTCTGACTTTAATGACTCACTAACTATAACAGCGTTCTAAAACTTACCTTTATCCTTTGTTTAGTGTTAGAAAAGACCAGCTAATTAAGCTTGAGATTATGAATAAGAGGGTTAGCCTCGTCAATTCAGAAAAATATAATAAAAAAATATATTTTAAGGTTACAAAGATAGTTAGAAAGGCTTTGTCAAATCAAGGTACACTGATCTTGATTTGACAAAGGTAACAAACAATTCAATTAAGTACTATTAATAACTAGCTTCTGCCCACGGCTTCGCTCGCGTAGTACCCGGATAGAAAGTAGCCTATGTGTTATTCTGATAAGCTATATTATTGTAAAGTTTCATCAAAATCCGTTCAGTAGTTTTTGCTTGAAAGAGTAACAAACATCCATCCTCACAAACTTTCACGTTTATAATATGAGTAGGATAGGATAGGATATAAATATGTATAGAAAGTACATTAGTTTTTGTGTTGTCACGTGACTGCTGCCATGTTTTTCCTTGATCTATTGGCGTAGCGGAAAGGATATCTTAGCGTGATATTGTTTTCATGACGCCCAGGCCCTCCTAACATTATTAACGGCAATAAAACAGACAACTGTCAAAAAAGGAACAAACAAACGAGCGATATTATCTACAGCAATTTATTATAGGGATGGTAAAATTAAATTCACCCCAAATCGTGGGGCGGATTCAGCAAGTCATTATTTGCATAATCCCTTTGATTTCCGAAATAATAACGCTACAAATGGAGATTTAAATAGAGTAACATGGAATAATAAGGGCTCAAACAAACGAATAAACTGTTATTCTAGCAAAAAGACCGACTTTACTTACGACGGATTAACATTTTAGTTGATATACTATTAAGTGTGTTATAAAGTAATATTCTAGTCAACTTATTTAGCTATTACAAAATTATTGAAAAAATAACGTGCCGCCATAAATCTATTGCAGCGCCCCCTAGTGTTTTACGTCTCTAACCATCCTTGATGGCATATGAATCGATTGCATAAAAAACGCATTTCAATCTGATAAGCCGATTCAACACAAACACACAAATAATATTTAACTTCAAACGCATATACCTACGGACTCCAAACGTCGCGTAAAATAAATAAATAATAAACCGAACCATATAAATAGTCCTGCATCCACACAATAATTCCCTGTATCATGGGTATCAGGAACTACGAGTACGTACCTTAGTAGAGTGATTATTTTGACTCTAAAGTTAATTTGAGTGCCCAAAAGCAATTCGCGGGAAAAAAATTGTGCAGTGCCCAAAGAGACTTATAGTGATAAAACCAAATCCAGTACCTTCCTTGTAGTCTTAAAAAAAACATTATACAGTTTTTAAGCCGTTTTTTAAGAAAAAAATTAATAGACAAACCAACTGGAGATGGTGTTAAAAAGCCCTTGCCCGCTTAGCATGAGCACCCAAGACAACTTTATCTACGACAGACAAGGAAAACAATATTTATATCGTCTATTCCGTCTAACAAAAGAGCGGGACGAAATACTTTTTGTCTTCTCGTTGGTCGACAAAACCTTGGTCTCGGGTCCTCGTGCTGGAATACAGACGTCCGACAGCTGAATATATTCATAGATTTCCTAAGAACATAATTTTCAATTGCGATTCTCTATTACGATTTGAAGGCTCATCTTCGCTCAATGCATAGCAATGAGTTCTGTGATTTGTTTTAGTGGGTGCGATGGCTTTTACTATTTCATTACATTCTAATGCTGGAATGGATTTTACAAATTATTATTGTCACTGATTCTTTATTCTGATTTTTATGAATTAATGAAAATGGTTTATTGTACATTACCAGAAAATAAAAATAAAATACTTAACAAAACGAAGAGTACAATTAGGTGGTCTTATCGCTCAGATGCGATTTTGTGGTATGGTGGACCTTAAAGGGGCATTTCTTCGTATGTTTGGATCTAGGAAATCAAGATATTCCCTTTCACTGTTTTAGAGCGCATGGTTTTTTATCGTGTAAAATTATTTTTTTTGTTAACAACGTGGTTACGTTTTTGAATTCACGTAGTTTATTGTTGACGATTCTATATGATACATATAAATAACAAACAAAACAAACAAGCAAACACGTTCACGTCTGTCTTCCCCATGGTGGACATCCTCAAATACATAATCAGTGAGTAGATCTTTGAGGATACCAAGTAGCGGGTAGTCAGAGGCACGTTCAAACATTACATTTGGTACATGCCCGCGTTTTGCAAGTAGAAGGCATTCCACATGACAGGTTGCAAGCCCATCGCCGCATACTGATATGTTATATATATATAACATATCAGTATAAAACAAAATATTAGGAGAGGCATGTACAAAGGCGACTTAACCCTTTATTTTTCTTCTAGCAAACCTTTGAGGAGACATTGATAAGTAATAAAGATACAAAGGCAAGCAGGTTTTCCTAAATACTTAAAAAGTAACACTATGTTTTTGTCTCATTTCGTCATTGGGGAACAAAACGTTGTTCCCCAAAGAACAACGTTTTGTTCCTAAGTTGCAACTTCCATCATCAACAAGTATTTTCTCCTATAGCTATAGCTCCTATTTATAAAAACACATTACCTACATACTTATTTAAATTCAAACTAGTTCTAGCAAGCAAAGCACGTCCAGGTGTAGATAAAACAAAATTTAAAGCGTTCGGTATAAATTCGCCGTGTTTGGAACGTAACGTAATTTACAACTAAACTACGAGTAGCTACGAAATTGGAGAACCAGTGGCTTTGAGACGGTACCGTTTGTTAACGAACAGTAGACTTGTAGTTATGGTAAATAAGCTAGAAACCTGGTTGGTGGATCACAGACGAACTGGTTTTGTAGGTGACAAATGATTCTCCTTACTACCGGGTATCTTATTTACACGCGACGCAAAGAATGCCAGTATTTTTAATAAAAATCTTCACACCGCCAACATATCTGAAATGAGCAACGAGGAGTTAGAGACATACGTCAATGAATGGCGTTCCTCTGCCGTGGTACTTTCCCATTACGAAGAACTTTTGGCTTCCGAACCGGAGTAGAATTGCAGGTAACTTACTTGGGTACGCACTGTCCTACCGATCTTTTGCTGATCGGACAGCTATTAGTGACGGAGACTACCAAAGTGTCTATTTAGTTTCTATTGTCCGAGCAGCAGATTCGAGCTTCTCTCCTGAAGGGCCAAGATTTCAAAGATTCTTAACTTGGCTATTCCTGGCTACTACTATAATGACAAGCATACTGTCCACCAGGGGTCTAACCATGAAGTCTTACAGCGATTCGGTTCAGGCAAAACTATTCGCTTTGTTATTGAGGACGCTATGACGTTGTTAAAGCTTTGTCATTCGCAAGGCGGAATTTGACATCTTTGCCTGAATTGAATCGCAGTAAGACTTGATATTTAGGCCCCATGCTATGACTGTAATCTACGGACGCTTGAATCACTATCACTCGCTTTGCCGACCCTGAGGCATAACGGATGAAGTCTCATATGCCTGTTATTTCACTGGCCTCTACCAGTCATACTAGAATACAGCAATGCGAGTGTTACTGCTTGGCGGCAGATATAGGTTTTGTAAATAGTGGTACTACTCTTTTTCAAGGTGTTCTAGTATTTCTAAATCTATTTTAATATTTTTCTGTTAAGAATATTGACTAAAAAGGTTATCTTGCAATAGTTTTTTATGCATACAAGGATTGTCCATAGTTATTATCAGTGACTAGAGGGTTTCGCAATCGGAGTTACCATTCGTCATTTTTGTGATCATATCGTTTGACTTCAAGAAAGCTCCTTTGATAAGTTTTTAAGCCACGTGTCACTAAGGCTCTGCCCTTACATGATGGAAAACACGTATGTAATTTGTCTTAAGTGTAGGTTCACACTTTAAAAAACAATAAACACATCGAGGATTAATTAAAAAAAATATATCTATTCGAGTATAGCACATAGTAGCGTATTTTATAATTATTTATAGGGTCCGTACACTGTGTTTTAAGTGATTGTACAAATATTCCGAACGAGACTCAGTTCGGAAGCCTCGCAGGTTAGTTCAGTTTCCGTGAGTAAAATAGTTTCAACTATTTTAGGACGAAAACTTTTTATCATTGAACCAAATAGTTTAGATACAAAATTAATTCTTATCGATACTATACACATGCTATACCAATATAGGTAATTTAATTTTCATAAATATCACCTTTTATTAAAATTTTAAACCCGAATAAAATTCGTTCCAAATTATTTACGTGAAAAACTTTGAAAATTCATGTTTTATTCGTGAAATCTTGTATTTATTAATCGGTAGAATGACTCTCTTTCAGGGTTTTTGAGTATAGATATTAAATATCTATAACAAGATGACCATACAAACTGATTTAGGATTGTAGATATAAAAAAGAAATCAATTTTAAACTGCTATATGTTGAAGGCTTAAGTAATTAAAATATTTTTTTTTTATTTAACGAATTAAAAAATGCATAACAATAATAATTTTGAATAATAATAGCACCTAAAAAACCGCTAAGGTTTGTACGGGTGATGCTATTTATGAGTCTGCATTGTTTCTTATTTAACAATAGTAGGTAGTGAACAGTTTAACATAGGTAGCCAATCTACATAAATTTGGAAAACTAGGTAAGTGCATTCATTGTTGGTACTTTTCAAGATTTGCAAAAAAATAAGATTTCAGTTTGAATTTAATATTTTTTGGAGTAATAATATCGAGTAAATCTGTAGGTAGTCCATTTATTAGCGGGGGAATCAAGTAGCTAGCTGTCCTCTCGCCGTATGCATTGTTTGCGCGCGGCGTGTACCTACAACCGGTTCCGAGCAACTGCACGAGTGTATACAGGATGTTTTATCACATTCCTAAGGTTTTCATCAAAAAAGTTATCTTTTAGTATAACATATTTGAACTGAGTGTGTCTTAGAATAGTATAATGAGTTTCACTTGCTCACTTCATTTTCACTTCTATCCAGAGAGCTGGCTTAGCATTGCCATTCAGCGTGGCAATGCGGCCAGAATTTTGGGAACGCTTCCGCCTGGTAGTGATCAGTTGAGCTATCTATAAATCGTTTGCAATGGTCTTTTGATAGCTAGCTGTTTCATCTGTATTTTTTGTATATACCTACTTGTACATAGTTTTATGAATAAATATTATCTACCTGCTGAGCACAAGGCCTCCCTCGGATTGCGGCATCCACAACTATCCACCGCTAGTCCACCACCCACGTCCCACGTCGACTATTATCTTCTGCCCATCTCGCAGCCGGACGTCCAACGTCTCTGTATCCTCGCATATATTTCACTTTTTTTATAATCGCCTGTCTCTGTGTAAATAGCACTGTTCTCTGAACTTTTGTGTTACGAAAATTGATCTGTCGGTTGATTAAAGAAGTTAAGAGAGAGTTCTGCGAAGCGCACTGTAAAATAATTAAGACTCCTGCCTCGGACGCAGCGGGACGTTTAGTGCATAGCTCCCCAACGGCTGGGGCCACAAAACAAGCGGGATAGATAACGTTTTAAAATGTATTCATATACCACCTATATGTCCTGCCAAATGAAATAAAATTAACACCAAGCTGATATATAGATCTGACACCACATTAGGATTCTCTGTGTCGCAGGTATCATTAACTACGAGTACTGTGGCACCACAACACCAAGATCTGGGACAAATATCAGAAAATTCAAATATTTGTTCCGCTGCAAGAGTCGATACCTTTTACGTCACGCTACATTAAGCGGCTAGCTACGAGGCCGCGTAATGTTATACTTTTTAACATTTAAAAAATACGGCTATTAAGTAATGTTTTGCATCGATTTTTATGAGTTTTCTTTTGTTTTGAGGCTAATCTATACGCTTTATCAAAAGAAACGCCTGTAAAATGCGAGGGCTGAGTCAATTTTGACTTCCAAGATTTGATTGGTGAAGCTAATAAAATAAGCGTGTTAAAAATGCCCACAATCAATGTTTTATCTAATCGTGATTAAATAATGCTGGACATTTTCACACAGCATCATCTAGCCCCAAACTAAGCAGAGCTTGTACCATGGGAACTACATGACTGATATACTACTTATATACATAGAAAACACCCAGACCCGAGCCAAATATCTGCATATACAAACATTTGTTCCGCGGCGGGAATCGAACCCGCAACCTTCTGCGTCTTAGGCGCCACAGAGGTCGTCATAAAACTATTAACCACTTCGGGATCATTTTATATACAACACCAAATTACTCATCAAAATCGGTTAACAATTGGCGCAGATAACAAGTAACAAACACAAAAAACATACAGCTGAACTAAGATCCTCCTCTTATTTTGAAGTCGGTAAAAAGGACATACAAGATGACTGAACAAACTTGCATTACAATCGTTGTAAAATTAGTTTCGAATAAAAATTATAACAGACAAAGTACACTTACCTACTATCGAACTTAAACAATCAATTTTACCCCGGCCTTACGATGCTTTAATGTGTAAAAGTTTTTTCTGTCAAAATGAACCAGTAAATTTCATAGCCAAACAGCATCCTTCAGCTATACCCACGCCCATATTAACTCTAGACAGGGCAATGATGGCGAACAATTTGTTACCAACTCACCCTCCAAGCTGTCTTAGGAAATTACTGCCTTTGTCACAGGATTAGTTCAAGATGGAACAGAGTTACGGCACATTGCAACGACGTAATCTACTTAAAAAAAAACATTAATTTATATAGCCTTTGTAGATCCAAAGGCGTTCGATAGTGTAAAGCATTCATCCATATTTTCAGCCCTATAATCAAGAAATAGATAGCAACTGATGAAGGGTTCTCTTCCACATACACTAAATCGAAAACTAATTGACATGTGTCTCCTGCCTATCTTAACCTAAGGATAAAGGATCAACCTTGACCGAAGCACAAAAGTCCCAACTCAAAATTTGCCAATGAACGATGAACAGAAGTATCCTAGGAGTTAAACGAACTGATAGGTTATGAAACACAGACCTACGTGCTAAAACTGGATGTTGGCATGAAGACTGCTCGCTTGAACTGGGATTGGGTAGGTCATGTGACCAGAATGCATCCAGGTCGTTGTGCAAATCTAGTTACTGGTTAGGGCTGAATAAAGGACGAGGTCGCCGCGGAAGAACAAGAAAAAAATGGCGAGACGACCTGCGTTCGAATCCAAATGGCTAAAGGTGGCAATGAACCGAGTGGCATGGAAGAAAAAAGGGGAGACCTTTGTAAAAAATTACGTCGATATGTATAACTCCCAATCACTCTCTCTAAATAACATGACACTATAGTATTATTATTATTATTATTACTATAGTAAATACCCCGTTGCGTATTCTATTACACTTTTAAGCGCCTGTAAAATATTTTAACATTTTTTTAAGTCATTACTAATACATAAAACTACATTACAATAGATTACGGCTTTAAACAGTACATCGTTTAGTACAGCGCTTTCTAGTGACTGATGGTGATGAAACCTATATAGGAACTCAAAAATAGTCATAACAAACTATTTTTAAATACACGCACGAACAAGCCTTTACTCCAAAAGCATTAACGGTTTCCTAGCATTGCGGGTAAGCTAAAAGCATTTCTCTTCAGCATTTTCATAAAACTTTGCCCAGTTCTATAGCGTAGTTATTCTGTGACCTGTACGAGTAATCGACAACCACTACGTCGAAATGATACTCGAATTAGTAAAGTTTTTGCTTCGTTTTAGTAATAACGGCCTCTTATTTATTACTATTGTACGAATTACTTATTTACGAAGCATTAGTGAGTACCAAGATAAATGGGATCCATGGAGGGGTCTATAGAGGTCTATAGGACAAAACAAAGCTGAAATCTCGAGTCGTGTTTTGTAAATATTCAAAGAAACATAACAAGATGTTTCATCTGCCTTAATTAAAAACAACAGAAAATCTCTTAAAGACGGGGCGGCCTAAAACTGTTTTCTTTTATAACCATGTGTGACGTAACAAAATAATATTTAAAGATTAGACTATAGATAAAACAGCATACGAAGCATATTTTGAACCGAACTAAAATTTGAATAGTGACTTGGCATCTTCAAAAATTAATAGTAATTTGTAATTTGTAAAGTTAAGTCTAGCCATACAAATTGTCAAGATCAAAAATATCAATACAACATAGTAATACACGAAGACAACAACTCAATGTTTCATAAAAGTTCTATAAATACTGCAATTAGAATCAACCGCGGATCATTGCCCCCCATTTCAAAAGATTAAAAAAATGGCTTAAAGTATTTTTTGCAAAGTTAAACATGTTTTGAGTCTGTTGTCATATAAATTTATATAAAGGATATTAGTCAGTTTTATATTATTTGTTCTTAATTATTAGTATAATTCCAACCTTTGTATAACTAGACTTAAGATTAAAAATGTATTGTATGTCCGAAACGTGCAAGCTATTGAAACCCTTTAAATTACCACCACGAAAATAAACACAGATTTAGCAATAAAGATTGACTTTAATTTAATTACATATTTCCGTAGTTTTTTTTTAAATCTCTGTTATATAAGTGCAGAC
This sequence comes from Perizoma affinitatum, assembly GCA_961405105.1. NCBI lineage: Eukaryota > Metazoa > Arthropoda > Insecta > Lepidoptera > Geometridae > Perizoma > Perizoma affinitatum. The sequence continues at coordinate 1,986,770 of OY560199.1, read as the reverse complement.
GGGAAAAGTTGTAATAATTATTTTCGTGACAAAATGTATTTTTAATCACAGTTTCACCCCGTCTTAAACTAATTCATAAAATTTTCTTATTCCAGAGCGCCCGCTAAATAATATCAAAATCAATTATGCGGGGAATAACAAAAGAATACCCAGAATTGAAAATACAACGATATCAGTGTATTCTGTGTACTGAGATCGTTAATAAAACACAATAAAAACCTTAAGAGCTTCCTGAGATAATGGCGCCCGTCATTTGACGAACGTAAGTAGTGAACACTGTGATTTTCAATGATATCGAGAAAGCATTTATTTTTTAATTGTTTTACCACTTTTCTGAATGAATAATGTTACCAAACAAATTCAAAGTGTTATCCAGAAAATTACAAGTAAACATTTTTTTTTTAATTTCTTGGGCAGAATTCGCCCCTTATGGATTACTAGTCACATAATAATATTGTTTTGGTGTATTTTGTATATAAGTGTATGTCTGTATAAGTGAATTTACTTTTATACACACGTGTTTCAAAAGAAGGACGCTCGCTGGAAGCCTAGCTTAACTCACTTCTCTACTACAAAAGTTGTTTAATATATTCGGAGAATTAAATAAATTCTTAATCTGGGCGCCAGGAAGTTTTTCCTGCGTTATTGACACAAACAACGTATTTTCATGAATTTATTCATAAGCAAAGTTCAGCATTCTCTTCGAGACAATATTAAAGAAATAAATATATTTTTTAACCTCAAGCGTGTTGTAAAAACAAAGGGGAGGCTGGGAGATGAAGTTATTCATTTCGTGACATAATTCGCGGCATATTTTAATAAAAATGTCACTAAAGTTGCCTTTGGCGCTTGAATTTTGATCTTGCGATTCGTCGCGTTCATAGCTATTAGGCCAAGAGTTAGTCATTATTTTCATATATCATCTAAAACCTCCAGGTGTTACGAGTTTCTTGTACAACGTGTACTCTGTGCTACAGAGAACACGAGCCAGGTCAGAGGCCTTTGGGTGAGTTTATCACCATAAGGTACTTACTTGTAGCAGAAAAATTGCCAATGTTTTAAGCAAAACTCCATTGAACTACGGGTTGATATCATGATGATAGATTCATCATTCGAGGGCTCGATTCCGTGGGACATAATCTGCAAATTTTCTGTCTCTTTTTATGTCTGTCCCATGTAGTTCCAATAACACAAGCTCTGCTTAGTTTGAGGTTAGATGATGAAGGTTAGATGATTGATGTGAAAAATGGCCAGCATTATTTATTATTATTATTAAATAGAAAATAGTGAAACGATAGACAGTCTCCCTTGTCTTCTCGTCCATCTATATCAGACAAGTTTCTAGAATGTTTGATTTCTAGTAATTCGCCCCAAAATGAAAAAGCGATGTTCTGATTATTAGAACATATTAAATGTGGCCCGTTTAATTTTACGGGCCATAGTATAAAAATTACCGTTTATTTTCACCCCATTTACCCCCTTTTATCTCAAAGAGACCCTATCTATTTAAAAGATCGGACCAGCTACATGAAATTTATTGTTGACAAACATACATACTTACATAAAACGCAGATCCGTCCAACTTGAGTCAGATATCTAACTCGCTTAGCTTGCTAGAATAACTTCACGGTTCAAAAAGCTATGGCGGTTATTAGATCAATCATTTTTGTTTTAGTTTGGGTGTTAATTTGTGACCTTAAAAAAAGGCTCACGACTGTATTCCCCATATACATACTCAGTGAGTAAACCTTTGAGGGTACCAAGTAGATTGTAATCAGAGACATGTCCACACACATGACCGCGTTTTGCAAGTTTTCCACATGACAGATTGTAAGCCTATCGCTGCTTATTGGAATACTTACTGATGGCATATGCCATCGAATTTTAGATTCTAGACATGATCTAGTGTCGGTTTCCACATGAAGTTTTCCTTTACTGTTTTGAGACATGTATTGATGATTTTTTCTTCTTAACACTGTAGATTCACATCTGTAACTAATATTTGACGACCTCTGTGGCTCAGTGGGCGAAGGCCCGCCTGATTCGCAAAAGGTTGCGGATTTGAAACTCGCCGCGGGACAAATGTTTGTATTTGTAAATATTTGGCTCGAGATCTGGGTGTTTTCTATGTATAATATGTAAGTATTTACAAAAAAAGTATATAAGTAGTATATCAGTCATGTAGTTCCCATAACACAAGCTCTACTTACTTTGGGACTGGATGATGCTGTGTAAAAATGTCCAGCATTATTTATTTATTTATTTATATTTACAAATATTTAACATTATGAGGTTGCAAATATTTGTTTGCTCTCGGACTCTAGCGTTTCATTGTCGGCGTTATAAGGAAACTCACGTTTTGAATGCGATACGGAACGTGATCTCCGGATCACGCAGCTGAAGATTGAAATGCTTTGAATTAGCTTTCTGTTACCTTTTCATATTTGAGTTGGGAATCGCTGCTGCTATTGACATGTTTGACTTTGACATCGAATATAGGATGTCAAAGTCGATGAAAATCACGTTCTTACGTTCTGATTTAATATTATTAATCGTTGTAAGCGTTAATACTATCATACATAATAATAATAACTTATCACTACTTAACACGAAAAGACTGCGTTGGGTCACGCAAGCGCAGTGTCCAGTACGCAGTGTCCAAACAGCACTTGTTTCAGTTAAAATTCCTCACTCACGAAGGTCGAAAGAAGAAAAAACGAGACACGAGTCACAAAATATTGAAAATAATAAGATTTTTATAATAAGGCGGAAGAGATACGACAAATAACACCACATGACAAGTGGGATTCCAAATGTGCGAAACAAATTATAAAAATAAAGCACTGTTCAAGATAACCCTACATAATAAAAGACTTCATACTACGGTCTATTTTCAATTTCCAACTTTGCTCCAGCCCATCCAAAACAACAAGTCACTCAAACCAACACAAAATCAATAGCGGGAGAACGTTTAAATATTCAACGAACTATCTCGAACCAAAGGGGGAGGTGGGTAAAAAGAGGGCATCAAACATTAATGATATAATTCAGAGTCCCACAAAGATGCTGAGCAACGGTTGATGGTCGATAGAGCGCAGTAAAGGGAGCTATAATGTGAATATTATACAGTTACCACTTTTCCTATTCTCCCCCGACCGCGAGATAAGGTGTTATTTTATATCGTAAGTGATAACGATACTTATTTTATTACTTTTTTTTAGACGACCTCTGTGGCTCAGTGGGCGAAGGCCCGACTGACACGCAGAAGGTTGCGGAAACGATTCCCTCCGCGGGACAAATGTTTGTATCTGCAAATATTTGTATGTATATAAGTAGTATGTCAATCATGTAGTTCCCATAACACAAGCTCTGCTTACTTTGGGGCTGGGTGATGCTGTGTAAAAATGTCCAGCGTTATTTATTTATTTACTTTGGGAAAAACGACAAGCGTTCTAAAATCGAAAAATTAGAGACCTGAATTGTGTTCCCATTCTGGCACATTGAGTGGCTAAGGACTTAGTTCTCATTTGCAAACGGTCTTATGCGATAGCTTCCACCTATGAGTGATTCAGATCACTTCTAGGTGGAAGCGTCCCCAAACTTCTGGCTGCATAGCTACTGTGAATGGCAATGCTAATGCATCGACCAAGATAAGAGCCGGCTCTCAGAACTCGCTTATTTTGTATGTTCCACCAAAATACTTGTATAAAAACTCTGTTCATATAAATGTATAATTCTGATTTCTGTCTCAGGCCGTATACCATTGTATTATTGGTTAATTAATTATTATTTATTTACCTAATGTAAGTAATTTAGTGTTGATTATAACTAACGAGTACAGTGGCAAGACAGTCCCTCGGCCGAGTACTTGGTTCGTATGAACGCTTTAACGAGCGCGAGCACAAGTGAGTGGCCGAGTAGAGTGGGGAGAGTCACTAGAACCGCGACTTGTTTACTAGCCCGAGTTTACGTCCCCACTTCTTCCGCCGGGAGTTGCTATTCCGCTCGGCAGTCACTTGCCGACTCGTTCGCCAGTGGCAATGTTTGTTTTGTGGCCCGTGTACGTATTTTTACTTTTGGTAGGCCCTAAATTATTATAAGACGTTCTGCCCGCAATTCATTAAAATAAGTATTTGTTGCAGCAGTCTTGAAGTACTTATTTTTTCTTCGTTTATTAAATCCTATAAATTTTATATGATTAATGGTAGGAGCTATATTTGGAAATCCGTTTGAAGTGTATGTCCGGCGATCCTTTTTAAACAGTCACCGCGTCAAAACTAAACTGATTTGCCACATAAGTAAAATACGTATTCCTACTTGCCCACCCAACTCCCAACTCTCTCGACCAAGTATCAATTTACTGTCTCTCTACTGTACTCAATTGCAATCAATCCATTAAGTACCTAACCTACCCATTTATTTTCTTGCTAAAGTTTTTTAATAAACACCTTTTAAGTCAATAAATACTAAACTAAGCAAGATTCACCCTGTTTAAAGAGATAGTATCCGCATTAAGTCCGTCTTTGCATTTTAAATTTCGCTCTGCTCTAAAATACGGTAATGTAATGCTTTTGCCGGTTCAGTTGTTGGATAAAATGTCGGGTACGCTTTAATTTTAATAGGGTCTGTGTGAAATAGACTTGACCCATAATTTTCTCGGTCAGCAGTTTCTGGGACCGTCTTAAAAACCGGTCTGCACTCAAGTCAGTGATCAAGGATATCGATTGGCTCAGTATATGTCCATTAAGAGGCTCAAAATTAACAATACGTTCAGAGGTGAATATAGACAAAACACTGAGTAAAATTCCGCCAATAATTTCCTCTACAACAGCAAAAATAATTACTATACAGCAAAAATACTAGTAGGCACATATTATATTGTTGTAGAGGGAATTATTTTAGGAATTTCACTATGTACTAATGTACGGTATTGCTAACTTTGAGCGATTTTGGATGAGCAGTCCAAAGTACGAAGGGAACACTTGACTGTGCACGATTATAAATCAAAAATCGATTTGTAAATGTGAAAGACCACGGTTGATTTGACGTTTTATTCATATACCTTTGTTTGATGCAGGAGGTCATTACTTTCTCCGGTCATTCCAGATGCTACTGCTTTATCTTTATCTTGACCTAACGCAGGGTGCGTTAGGTCGGTAACAACTAACATGTTTTACAAACGGTTAAAGTTTGATTTTAAAAGGATGAAATAATTTATGATTTTTTTTTATAACAATGAAATCCTCTACATCTATTGGATAGAACCGAAAAATATGGTCTCCATCAAAACAGAGAGCTTTCATCAATATTTAATATCCAAAGCACTAAAATAAACTGAATTTATGTAAAAAATTACGTCTTTTCTACGTGGTATCATCTATTTCAGCGCTCCCTAGTGACTTGTGGTAGTACAACCTATTTTAAACAAACAAACAACCTCTTACGATAAACGCATATGGGAGGGCTGAGGGGGGTTCAAATGTTACACACATTTGAACCCCCCTCAGCCCTCCCACATACACATTGTTTTTTACCCGCGAAGACAGAAGCCCGTCCTGTCTTCGCAGATAAAAAGCAATGTGTCAAATTACCTCCCTAAAAGTCAAAATGCTTCACAGCCCGGCACTCGCAAAGATAAATTTTTCAATTAACTAAGTAAATATTTATTTATGCAGACAGAGAAGACCGGTCTTGGACTATTTGGATGAAATTAATTAATTTTATTAAAACAGGTTAAACGGGAGAGTGGTTCCAAACGAGTTTCAGATGGAGTTTGCCTTTTGTTTGGTGCAAGTAGCTTTAGCCTGCGACTTCACCTGAAACCAATAAAAACCCTACTAACCCAATAATCAGTTTGAAAAGATATATGACCGACTGAAATTTCTTTGGATTTCCTTTCCAATTACAGATGAACACAGCGTACCTTGATTTTGGTACTTTATGTACTCTTTTTTGGGATTACGATCCGTCTAACGATACTTCTATCAAGCTGCTACAAAGTAGTAAAAAATACCACACAAATACGAAACGAAACGTATATAAACCCTAATGGTGTGTAATCACGGAATAGTGGCCAAGAGATATGTGGCGGCCTCGAGGCAGACACCACTAGTCCGATGGTCAGACGAAATTGTGAAGGTCACCACTGTGTTCACTGCTGTGGATCCGGTTGGCACAAGACCGCCAGGAGTGGCATTATAAAAAATATAACTTTTCTCAGCAATGGGTATTACCGGCTGATTAGATAGATAGACAGATAGACACATAACTCTCCTCAATTGAACAATTAGAAGTTTTTGTTTTAATATGTGGCTTGGTTAGTTTCCCAAAAGCTAACTAGATGGCACTGTATATCAAGGGTGCAATATGAAGTCCCATTTTTGTTAGCAATTCTTTGTCTGCTACCCTTCAGTAAAGCGTCATTTCTGTGAGATTGAAGAATTATGAAGTTAAACATGCCACAGATTAAAAATAATCTCATTGTTCAAATAAGATTAGAGGCCTAACCAATAAAAAAACAAACACGCTCACGACTGTCTTCCCCATGGTGGACATCCTCAGATACATACTCAGTGAGTAGATCTTTGAGGATACAAAGTAAGGGGTAGTTAGATGCACGTCCAAACATTACATTTGGTATATGCCCACGTTTTGCAAGTAGTATGCATTCCACGTGACAGGTTGCAAGCCCATTGCCGCTGGGTACATGCCTTCGAATTTTTGGTTCTAGGGCATGCCGGTTTCCTCACGATGTTTTCCTTCACCGTTTTGAGCACATGTTAATGCGCACATAATTTTTTCGAGTGGAAAAATCCATTGATGCCGGGTTCGAACCCACAACCTCCGTATCAGAAGTCAGGGTATCGTCCACCAAGAAAACACGGCCAAACCAATAAAGAAAGTAAATTACATTCGCGGGTTAAAGTACGAACAGTCAAATAAGACTTTTCAAATGAACTTAGTTACGACTTGAAAATTAAGATCGCTGTGAAAAGATCTCGAAAGCCAATCAAAGTTGAGAGAATGTAAATTTTCTCGGTCAAGAAAACTAATGAATGAACAAACCAATTTATATTAATCGATCTTCCATTTGGTGTATGGGCTTTTGTCTGACTCTGAAGTTAGAGTTAATTCAATTGAAATTAGCAGTGCCTTTGCTTTTGTTATTGACGTATGATGAATTTGGTGGAAAGTTATATAATAACTAAATAGACGTGACTATAATATATAAATAGACGTGGTGCGGGTTCGATTCGCGAGATAAATGTTTGCATGTTCTGCAAATTATCCAGGTCTGGGTGTTATGGTACCACGGTACTCGTTCCTAATACCGATGGCACAGGAAATCATAGTGTGGAGTAAGGACATACATATGTTTTTGTATTTATTTATTTTTCTTTTTACAAAATTTTCAGATTCGTATATTTTTCTGGTGCATGTGGTGTTTGTAATTGGAGTTGGTTCGTTTGTTTGTTTGTATGTTTCTATTTTTGTTCGAACCGGCCTTTCGATTATAATCTTGATTTGGGAAAGGTGCTACAAGTCATTAGGGGCGCTGTGATGTCTGAGGAAAATCGGGGGTTTTAATTTTGTTTTTTAATTAACTTGAGTGCAAATTTAGGGCTAGCGTTTCGGGAAGGAACTAAGGTAACATATTCGCCATAATATTGTTTTTATATACATTTTTTAAGTCCAGTATTAGAGCATGTTTTTTAGAATACAATAGAATAAGTTTATTTGCCAGAACAAATGCACCATTAAGTCTTTGAATAATAAATAATTATATCTTACTTTACCTATTCTTTAAAGAGTAAACTAACAAAAAACAAACACGCTCTCGACTGTAATCCCCACGATGGAGGTCCTCAGATCCATACTCAGATACAGTTCGCAGATCTGTGAGGATACCAAGTAGAGTGAGGGTAGTCAGAGACCCGTCCTAACTACCCTATACTACGCGGACATAAACATTATATTTGGTATATCTCCGCGTTTTGCATATTAGTTAGCATTCGGTGTAACACGGTGCACGTGACAAGCGTAAAAAAAACATAATATGCATAACTAAGCTTGAATCTACGACCTTCGAATCGGAAGTCAGGGAACAGCCCAAATGCTAACACTGAATAAAAAAAATATAAATCTGAATATTTATTTATTCAATATAACAACATTACAGGTTTTTTTTTTAACCCTAAAGCGATGATATATGAAAGAAAGTATATAATATCAGATAGAAGAAGAGAACTAAACTAAACAATTGAAAACAATTTGTTTCTAAAACTACCTGTGCTATTTGTAGGAGTTTCGGCATGCTATTGTAAAAAATATCTACGTTATCCGCAGACAAGATATTTAGCAGATAGATAGCGAGTGACATGGGGGCAAACTTAAGTAAGTTGGTTCTACAGTTGGGCACCTCAAGCATGGCGGGGCGGCGTCGCGCGCCCATGTAGTCGTTGGGCGCGCGCAGCCGCAGCGCTGCCAGCACCTCCGGGTGGAACAGCTCCCCGCGGAGCACGCGCACCACGTACTTCACCAGCGCCACGTCTCTCCGCACCGACAGCCTGCAGTATCCTACCATACCTAACACGAACAGACTCGGGTACATCAACTACTGTATTACTGGGTATTATTCTACTTACATCTTAACTATTTTACAGATATACGTAGTAGTGTGAAAGAGCCTGCTTTTGAAAGAGCTAGTTTCTGGGGAGTACTACCACCATATATATTTCTACTCCAAAACAGTAACGAGATTTACTGTGTTTTTTATAGGTGTCGGTGAATTTTAAGGCACATTAGATTTTTAACTCGTTATGTATCAGGGTCGGCAAGGTCGAGTGTCTCTGCTATTGCAGACATGTGCTTGTTCGCCACTTTACTCATATAAACATATTTTGCGGTACAAATATTTGTATGATCTGCAAATATTTGTCCCGGGTCTGTGTTTTCATGTATATCTGCTTACTTTGGGGCTAGATGATGCTGTGTCAAAAATAAAATACCATCATTATAAACAAACTAGTGCCACGCTCTCGATCCCCGAACCACAGCTTCACATTGTAATGGAGCCATAATCAGATCGATATAATATAACTATTTGCTTTAATTGTCAGCGTTATGAGAAAATATCACTTGCGTTCGGGCGATACATGACAGGTACCTAACGTGACCCTTCTTTTCTTTTTTTTGTTTTGTTTTTGTGAGATACGCAACATTTGTTAATCATAAAACTCAATAGTCTCAAGTTTTGTAAGTCTACAAAAACTGCTTAAGGGGTAATAAAAAGAAACGATTTATTATACGGAGAAACTAAACTATTAGGCCGTTTCAGTTCCGCAGACCTGCTGTGTTAAGAGCTTTGTATACTTTACTAAGTGATAAAAAAGAACGAGAATATGTTTATCTATAAGTGGGGTTTCTTTTTTACAATGAACCATTTGGCATTTCTTTTTCTGCTGTTCGCTCTTAGCTTTTGTTCTCACACGTGCAAGACTAATGTTTAAGGAATGGTATTTATAAGTGAATGTTATACAATAATATTAATAATATAAGTGCATGATATATACCTATCCTATTCCCAGCTTAGACGTCAAAGTTGGAAATATTAAATGATCATGATTCCATGAAGTTAGCAAAATCTATCGTTCATACTGTGAAACGAGTATTCTTATGTAACATCGGGAAAGTTTAGTAGTTTTGAAGTATTTTGGAATCTAAATCATGTTATCATGAATCCTTGGGATTCACTTTAATTCGCAGTTTGAGCCACTATGTATCTTCGACTGTGGTTTATGATGATCTTTATATGTACACAAATTCTTATTTCCTTTTCATGAGAGGTCAAGAACCACTAGCGACATCTTTGGCGGCTAATTCAAACTAGATGAAGTGGGAGGTGTCTCTGCTGTTCATGATCGGCCAATGATACACTTGGAGGTTGCGCCCACGCAGACCGCAAGGGGATGATGAGAAGGGATGATATAAATATGGGAGTCATCGTTTATTAAAGGAATAGAGAGAGTTGATTCAGAAGAGGAAAGGTAGTCCAGAGAAAGTAACCAAACGAACTAGACGCTCTACTCGAGAGCTTTAGACTCAGTGTTTTCATTTAGGGCACTTTGCCTACTAAATCATTTGTTTAACTTCGTTTGAGTTTGATTAACTTTGAAGGTGTATAACGATAAATTCGGTGATCGTGAGCGGTTTCCTGTTAAAAGTTAAGTCTATCTGTACACTATCCTGACAATTCGATTGATATAAGTTTGATTTGAAGTGCAGAGCCAGGTGGTTGCACAGTAAAGACAGAATGATTGTCTAGTCTAATTCATTAACCTTTTAACTTATATCAATCGTACCTATTGTATAACTCTGTGTTTTCTCCCTAGGTCTACAATAAGTCCGCCTATTTTGAGGCCTGTCCCGTAAATCTCTACTGAGATAATGTGTGGCAGAGTTTCACACTTGATAAAAGAATAGTCTGGATTATTGTCGGTAGGGAAGATCCTTCAGATCTCATAATTCCTGAGGCTTATGGGAAGCAAAGAATAAATAGTCTTCTAGGATAAGCTTTGCTTAGACTAGAAAACTCTCTATTCCGCACAAGTGGCGGGACAATAAACCAAAATCTTAAATTGTCCATTAGTACATAATATAATCTTTAGATTAATCCTAGATTAAGTTAGTTTTACTGCTTGTTTTATTTTTAGTAATGGGTTTGTGAAATAAACTAAGGCTGAATTTCTGTTATATATATATATATCTTTCGTTTCCATTCTAATCATAATCCTTAACAAGTTAGAGATTCAACAAAGATCAAGTATTGCTAAAGAACTTTTAAGCGATAGGCGTAGAATGATACATTATCTTATGTTTATACTTTGAGTATAATTTTAATGATTCTCGATTTAATCTTGAATATGTACATTGTGCTAACACTAGCATCCGCAGTGTTCAAAGAGGCCTCTATAAAAACAATACTATAAAATAACAATAATAATTGACACATAAAATATTATGAGTGTGAAATGCATCACACTATACAAATAAAGCACCAGGAGAAGTACTATGCTTAATTAAATCGAGCGGTCTGTTGATAGACCGGAGCTCCCGCTTATCATAGCGCCGTCACGGACGATGGTATAGCTCACAAGTGATAATGCGGTTGAGCTGTAATCAAATAGTTCTTTGATTAAGTATCATTCTACGACTTATCTGCAACGTAGGCAACTCGCTCAGTTAACTCTTGACCATTCGACAAAGGTTTTGTTGTGCAGATCTTTATTAATTCACAAATAAAGTAAACCAAGCGCGTATAGCGAGTGGAAGTCCGTAATCTCCGCCTATACCTCTGGGAACGGACGTGACTTTACATATGTAAGTTTGAAGAAGCACTGAAATTTCACATCAACAAGATCGTTGGGTCAGTAAGTAAATTACCGATTATCATTCTTGGTTAAGGCCATAGGTCGGGTCCATCACAACATCACCCGACCGCGTTATTGCTTCTTTTGCTGGGCATAGCCCAGTGTGTAGCGTGATGTTAAATAGCATTCCTGAAGAATTGGGTTATCAAATGTCATTTTTTTTAAATTGACTGTTTGTACCAGGCTTGCGTTCTAACAAAAAACTAGTTTAGAGCATAGATTTGCCTACTTCTGTCTAAACAGTTCCACAGATAGAAAATGTTGGCTTTCAAACGACTGACAAAGGTCATTGTAATACCCTAATAAAACCTACTTCTACGCCATTGTGTCTCTAATTTGAGTTTTACAAGCTCCCCAGCCATCCTAGTCATTAATGTTGCTCGTTCCCAGTTCAAATAGTTCCTACACTATAAGGCACAGTTTGGTGGATTGTTACTATGTTAAATACGAGCTAATCTGCCGAACCTTCAAGTACATTTTCACTCATTTATTTGTTGAAAATGGGGTAAATCGAGCATAGTTTTCACACGTTTAACATACTTACTAAAGCTTACCAACTTAGAAAAGGGACTTTTACAGGGTACGATTTATTTTTCGGTAATATGTTCTACTCTCTACCTTTCCTTTGACTCTTAAATCATTGGTTTATTTTTTTAGTAGCTACTTTACGCGTGGTACACGGATGAAAGTTAAGAGATGAAAAGTAGCTCTTACCATTAGCGCAGCGTTCGTGAAGAACGCATTCGCTCGACCGTTTTTTGTCGACTTACGTCGCAAAATTGACCTTTTTATTTTTACGGTATAGTATATAGTATAGATTTATTACATTTTTAAAAATTAGGTTTTTTTCACACAGTTACTGATTTTTGGTTTTAGGATGCCGGTTTTCTCACGTTGTTTTCTTTCAACCTGTAGGTGGACGAAACATGAAAGGCCACCAGCGTGTACAAAAAATAAAAGAAACACGCTCATGACTGTATTTCCCACGATGAATATCCTCATAATTAGTGCGTAGTTCTTTGCGGATATCAAGAAGGGAGTAGTCAGAGACCCGTCCAAACATTATATTTGGCACAAGTTCGCGCTTTGAATAGTATTTAGCGTGTCACGTAACAATTTGCAAACCCATCGCCGCTAATTGAAACACTGAGGCACATGCCGTCGAATTTTTGGTTATTAGGCATGCCAGTTTCCTCTCGATGTTTTCCTGTATACAGAATAGTATTTACTTTTTCGTAGCTACTTAATCAAATAAATCCCTATTCAATTAATATTTATTTATCGACGAGCTAATTGGTTTATTACCGCTATAAAACAGCTATAACCGTTAATAAGCGACGCTTTACCATTTAATTTTTGGTATTTTACGAGGATTCAATTTATCGGGTCTCGTTATATTCTCATTACTTTCATTGTGTAAGTTCGGTAATGTATAAAACAATAACGCTCAATGTATTTCTGATGGACTCCTCAGAACCATTATTCAGTTCAACTGAATAATGGTTCTGTTCTGTTATGCAGATTTGTGAAGATAAGATACAAATAAATAATTTTCAACAAAACTGCGTCGCGTTGTGCACTACGCATCACACGTAATCACTTTAACGCGAAGAACACAAGCAACCGATCTAGTCATGGGTAGCAAAACGAGGATTGTGCTAGGTCCTCTTATTACAACAGAGCCATCACACTCTTTTACTACAATTGAGGCAGTTTCTGAACGTAGTTGAGTGAGGCACTCTTGGGAGCACAGTGTGCTCTGCGTGTTGTGTATTGTGGTAATGGAGTGGAGTGTTATGTGAAAGCGCATGCCGCAAGTGTTGTGTGCATGAGTACTATATTCAGTTGTGTTGTGTGCTCCCTTTTCTATTGAGGAAAACATTATTGTACGGAACCTAGGTAATTGGGCATAATGATCTCTTTTTCATAATAATGCGAAAGTAGATAGGTAGGTTAGGTATCAGATGTTTGTTGGATGTTTTTTGCTAAGAATCTTGGAAACTTCGCTGAACTGATTTGGATAGAATAGGTAGGTAAAGTAACTATAATATAGTAGTTAATGGCCTAAAATAATACAACACTCTATTTAATTCAATCAATCCCTACATGACTGTACCAACTCCCTCACTCACAAAAGAAAGAGAGAGCGTCCGAATGGTACGACCCTCTTCTCATCACTCTCTAGCACGCACGGAGAACACAATCATCCCTCGCAAGTACTGCTACTGTGCTGGTATTTACGTGTGCTAGTTCGTCCAAATAAAAAGAGTGAGGGCCTTTTTTCGAGGAAGTGTGAAGCTATAAATAAGGTGCCGCACGTGCTTAGGACCTAACGCTAGCCCCCTCCACTCGCGCGCCCTGCAAACCGCGCACAACGAGCGTCAGCGCGTAGTTGCCCTCCGTAGCAACACGGAGGGTCGTGTTGCGTCTTGTACTACGCGTCAACAGCGTCGGGGAGGAACGTCACGATTACTCACCCTGATTAAGACTTTAGGAACGATCACAATAGGCCTAACGGCCGCAGTGATACCAAAGCTAATAAAGACTTTAGGAATGAGTCGAAACTTAGTCGGTGTCTATACCGATAATATGGTACCTACGTGAAAATTTCCGTTTTATAGTATGAATGATCAAATTCTCGATAGATTTTGGAATAAAATCTAGATGCAACCCTCTGAGTAGTCGCGAAGTCTTGCTCAGGGAATCACGGTCATGTGTCGTGATTCCCTGAGCAAGGGTCGTGGTTTTATTTTTGAAACGGAAGTATCCGTGTTTTAAATCACTGACACTACTTTTCTTGGTAAGGAGTCGCGTAGGTATTCAAGAAGATTGAAAAACTATTTCAATAATCCTCCGGATGTCCATAACTGAGTAAGGTTGGGAATAGCCTATGTTGGAATACTGCTTGGGAATGATACAGGACCTCTCCTTACGTCACTTAGTCGTCACTCCTTAAGTGACCTTTTAAACGTCCCTTAGATTAAGTCGGAGTAATGAGGTGTAAAACCCTGTTGTTTAGGGAACTAGTTAGCGAATCCATAGGTTCATGAAGGGATACGCTACAGTACTTAATCTGAACTTAAAGTGTAGGTTGTTAAAGTCTTTTTTGAGTTTGACGAGAAATCGTTTGAAAGATTTAATACCCCTCGAAAACGTTATGAGGTAGAAATTTTGGCGAATTTAGTAACTTTCAAATTTACTCGTGGATTATCAATCAGAGGCTCAATTATGGAAATTGTTTCAAAACCAAGTCTCGAAATAATATTATGTCAGTTACTTTACTAAGCGGATGCTGGATTTTGTAATTGTAGATTTCATATAATCACTTTCGGATGGCAATATTCGTTTACAGCAAATCTTGAATGCTAACCTTTTATTGGTGGCAATCGGACATCAAAATCCATCACTTTGGAGGTGAAACTGGGATTAATTGAGACGCAACCCTGGAATAAGATAACAAAGTGACCCGAATAACTCCAAGTGTCCATTTCGTGGAATTTCGTTGGCATAGAAACTAACATCACAATCGTGCTTACATATCCACCTTCCCAAGGGTCGATTCAATGAGAAATTTTCATTCAAATTTCTCATCTCAATTAGGGGCTACTTAATTTTCAACACAAGCCCCTTTTGAGTGGGAAGGTGGATATATATGTAAGCACGATTTTGATGTTAGTTTCAAAGCCAACGAAATTCCACGAAATGGACACTTGGAGTTCGGTCACCTTGTTATCTTATTCCAGTGTTGCATCTCAATTAATCTCAGTTTCACCTCCAAAGTGATGGAATATTTTGATGTCCGAACTGCCTACTCTACATTAAAACCGGAAACAGTTTCAATCAGGAAAATTACCGGTGAATCCCGCCCGGGACAAGCGCGCAATTGGGGCATTTGCTACGTTCACAGAAGCCGGTTGGTATAGTTTATTACAGAGTATTAGCAAGCTGAAGTAGCAGTGGACTGGTTGTATTGACCGAAGACCTTAAAACCGTCGAGGGAAATGAGGCCTTACGTGGACAGCGTCTTATAAAACGTAGTGCGGTGCGTCCCCCGGATAGGTGGAGCGATGTCTTCAAAAAGGCGGTGGACAGAAAGGATATGAGATGAGAAAAACGAAAAACCGAGCTTAGATAGATAGACAGATCGTTTTTTATTCAACAAATACGGATACAACACAGACAAGTACAAATTACAAGAAAGACAATATAAAAAAACACAGTAAATAACAGTAGAATACAATAGGTGGGTAAATACTAACGAGAGCAGTCTATGCTGCACTGGTAGGTATGGGTCAAAAAGGTCCTATCTCAGCTTATTGATGCTCCGCCAAGGCCAAGCAGGGCTGAATTTCAGATAGGACCTCACGATCGCAGTGTTACAGAAGAAAAACAGTGAAAACAAAGTGAGTATAGAGAAAGAGTGTGTGATGAGAAATGAATAGATTTAATTGTACATTAAAATGAATAAAAGTTTTGATATTTTCACGTAATGTTACCGCAGCCTGGTTAAATTAACAAAAATGCTTCCAAATCAAACTTTTTTACGGTTTTTAAATGAAGATAATAAACTCTTTAGATGTTATAAAGAATGTGCGTGGAGATAGGGACGCTAATCGTGAGATTTTAAATCTCACTGCTGTCTGAAAGTCAAGACGACATTATACTTATATATTTTTCATAATCACACAACTCACTTTAGCAGGTCTATAACTCCCTATCCTTTTCTTATTCCTTTACAAAGGATAGAGGTTGTCTGCCTCAATCCTTTGACAAGCTGTTAAAGTTAAGTAGTGATTATGAATAAGGTTGTTTATTTACACAATTTTCACGACCTCTGTGGCGCAGTGGGCGAAGGCCCGCCTGAGACGCAGAAGGTTGCGAGTTCAATGTTTGTATAATCTACAAAAAAATGTCTCAGGTCTGGGTGTTTTCTATGTATAGTATGTATGTATTTACAAAAAAAGTTATTAATAGTAGGTATATCAACCATATAGTTCCCATATGCTGTGTGAAAAATGAACAACATTATGATTATTATTATTAAACATCCTACTAATATTATAAAAACGAAATTTTGTGAGGATGGACGTTTGTTACTCTGTCATGCAAAAACTACTGAACGTATTTTGATGAAACTTTACAGTAATATAGCTTATATAGGGTCTTTCATTAAGCATGTCTTAAAATTTAAATAAAACAAAGTGTGTGTGAGATATTATCGAAATTATTTATTGATGCCATTATGTGTGGAATACGACATCATTCAAATGTCCGCCACGGCTTCTCTGGGTGGAGCGCATGCGAGATATCCAATTTTCCATGACTTTTGCACATAAATCAGGCTGAATTTGACCTATGGCATAGGTTATGTTGGCTTTGAGGGTCGCTGTGGTTTGTGGTTTATTCGCATAGACCTGCGACTTAAGAAAACCCCATAAGAAAAAGTCTAGCGGGGTTAAGTCACACGATCTCGGTGGCTAGTTCACATCAGATCCACGTGAGATGACACGTTTTTTTCGTAAAATGGGCGAAGCGCGCGGTGCGTTGCCCGAACAGAACACTCATTTTGATAAAACAATTTTATGATTTGTACGTGTTGTTGAATGCTAGAGCTATCCATGATGATTTGGCAAAACAGAATGAATAAATGACAACCAATTTGACAGATGTAGCTTCAACAAGATGGCCGCTACCAACTGCCAACGTTCGGACGTGCCTATTGGAAGACCCGTTACATAAAAAAAAACACATAGGCTACTTTTTATCCGGATACCACACCGTAGGCAGAAGCTAGTTAATACATATATGCAAGATTCATTCAAAGATTTTACTCGCTTTACTCGCTCTATCAAAAATATTCAACACAAAGTTACGCACAATTCGCTTAAAGCTATATTATAGTGATCAGTTACGATAACTTCAAAGTAATCATCCAAGGACAAGTTTGTGATTGTGGAAGACTCATCCGTAAACCCGAAACCCTTGTCAAACGACTGGAGACGATGAATCAAAGGCAAGCCTAAACAAAGTTGTCAACAAAACTATTGGCTTGGAACTTATATTACCAAATAGTGGAATTCCCCGCGACTTTGCGTCAAGATTGCAAGCTGTGGATAATGGTGTTGGTAATATTTTAATTTTAGTTAATTATGTTACTGTCACTTATTACTTACTAATATATTACATAAGATTTTATCTTTATCAAGATTTGATTTTATCTTACTGCTGTTTCAGTAGTTGAGTTTGACGATAGCGGTGGCGCGAATGACAAGTAGCCAGCAGCGACGTAAGAGGTGCTGGTTCGATAAGTGTTGCAGGAAAGTATAAAATGGGTATAAAACAAAAGAGAAAAGTGTTTCCCATAATTAAAAAAAAAATATATGACGAAGCAGAAGCTCCAAGGTGGTCTTTAAAAAGTGTGACGTCAGCAATGCTAACGACACTAACATCACCAGCATGCTGGTCGCTCATAGTTGATGACGAAATTAAACTCCAGGAGATGTTCTTCTAATTTATTCTTGGTTGTACAGAGGCTTTCGAGGTCTGTACGGTACGACGGCTCGAGCAAGAATGAATCGTACTCGGTCCGTCGCCCGTATTTATGCAAAAACAAAGACTCGAGCAAGCGACTTGTGCGAACAAGCTAAAACTACCTGCAAGCATTAATCATTTAAGTTTACAAATGGTTTTGAAGGTAAACATGGTCAAAATTGTGTGATGTGATGATTTGTTAAGTAACTCGTGGTTCTGCGCCGATGACTCATTGTAGAAGCAGAATAACGCCTTTGCACCGATATATACTCAACACAGACACATAGTCCTTAGGATTCCCACTGTGGTGGGTATCAAGAACTAGTACTGTGGTAATGCAACACCCAGACTCTAAACAAATATTTGCAGGACATGCAAACATTCGTACTGCAGTGGGAATCGAACCCGAGGCGCTACCGAGGTAGTCGAATTATTTTTGTTCTAAAATCATCATTGGATCATTTTGTTGGTAACAATTTTGTGTTGAGTCAATTTTCTCAGCCTACTGGTATTTATGGTATAAAATAGTTAATGCTAGTATGTAGGTTTTATGATGTATAGTAAATTATCTTCCTACTACTATTATAAACGCTAAAGAAAAAAGTGAGGATGGATGTTTGTTATTCTTTCACGCAAAAACTACTGAGCGGATTTTGATGAAACTTTTCAGTAATATAGCTTATACATCAGAATAACACATAGGATACTTTTTATCCGGGTACCACGCGGGCGAAGCCGTGAGCAGAAGCTAGTAAATAAATATTCTTCCAAAAATGTATCCTGAGATGCAAAAGGTGGGTTCAATTCCCAAATGTTTGTATGATCTGCATATATTTGTCTAAGGTCTGGGTGTTTTCATGTATGTATTTAGAAGAAAAATGTTTATCAGCCATGTTGTTTCCATAACACAAGTTCTGCTTACTTTGGGGCTAGATGATGCTGTGTGAAAATGTCCCACTTTATTTCATTTATTTACATGCATAGTTCAACTTACATTTACACCAATTTATATATACAGTATATGTATCCAAAAGAAGCATACAATCCCAGGTATTAGGGATAGTCTTATGATGTGCGTCGATTGTAAACCAGTTAGTCAGTCACGCAACGATTTATTTATTAAATATATCAACTTCAAACTCAAACCTAGCAAGGGAAATCAAACTTTGAATAGAAAATTGTAAGGTTGAGTTTCCTAGTTGTGAAAGGAACTTAGTAAGATACTCCATCTTACTTTTGATGTTTGGATAAGTATTTGGTACAGTAATATATTAATGTTCTAATACTCTTTGGAACGGTTGAATGGAATTTAATTAAATTTTGAATAAGTTTGGATAACGACGTAAAATAATACATAGGTTTCTTTTATTATTTTAGTACATAGGTACTACGCCGGCGAATACATGCTCCTTACAAATATAATAAAATATCATACTATGCATTTATGTACCGATGTTTGTTGATAGAGAAATGCTACTTTTAATCCAGATATCACGCGACCGAAACCGTGTACAGAACCTAGTATCTAATAAGCCGAGAAGCATTAGTACCAAAAATTGACGCGAGTGTAAAGTGAAAGCTATAATTAATCGAAGAGTTAAAAGCAACATTCAACGTAAAAATGATTAATTATATGAATGACTGAATTTGAAAAATGATTTTTTTTTGCATATATAATATACTTCGGTGATTTAGAGAGTATGTAAAGTTGTCGACAAGCAATGTTGAGACCTTATTATCGAAAGGCACGACTAGCGAACGATGTGGGAACCTCCAACTCTCTGTACATCCTGTCTAACCTAAAACAATTATATTGTACGGAAATCCAGTTATTGGGTTTGGGATACGCATAACCTTATAACCTTATCTTATTACTGAGCTCTCAGATTAGATTGCCAGTTGCAACCGAAGGTTTCCACGTACGTCAAGTGTCCATAGACTGAGGATTTTGGCTTCGTAGAGGTTTGTGTCGTCTTCATCAAAAGCAAAGTAGAACTCCGGTCCTGATGTGAGATGACATGAAAAAAAAGACGAGCGATAAATGCTGGTCTCTTCAATCTTTGTTAATATCCGGAAAAAATCTCGAAAGTCTTCGATTCTACTATAGCCAATAAGAAAAGAAAAGGTTTTCTTGACTTAACCTCTGAATTGTGTCTCATTTACAATTATATAGAAGGCTACCTACATAAGCAATCAAACAAAATATAATACTAAATTCGAACGAGATAGGTACCTACCTATTTACGTCTGATGCGAAAGATACATAATTCATGTGCCAGAATCCGGTAGAGAAGTAACAATGTGATTTTAGTTCTAGCCCTTAGTTTAAAACAGGGCACAAAACAGTCAAACTTCAAGTTATAATTCTGTCGTAAATCCTTTAGGACATTAAATTTATAAGTTTCGGCGCGCGACTCGGAAAGATAAGCGAAACTGCATTTATGATGAACTTGGATGAGTTGAGTCAGTAGATTCCCATTCTGTAGAATCTAACAGTGAAATGAAGGTTCTCGTATAACGTATAGCCGCTAGCGGTGTATCAGTATGTGGAAACATTACATACATACATAAGTCTAAAGTTAAAAAAGTGAAATATAATAATGTAAGGTAAAATTACCTCTTACCTAGGCCTCTTTGCTGTCATATGGGAAAAGTCAATGCTCAGTCAAATACCAATAGATATGAGGCCATTGTAGCGAATCAAAATATTTATCAGATGTCTTGCAGGATACGGCAGAGAACTAAAATAGTCAGGCATTTAATATTAATCGGCTATTAGACAGAAACGTGTGGCCTGTACTCAGATATATTCTCAACTTATAGATATTTAATATTACAATACTTCTTTAAGCTGTGGTCAAAAACTTGTTCACAACTGTATTCTCCATGGAGCATCCTCAAGTCTGTAAAGATAATGGAACTGTTAAGGAAAGGACCTTCTGTTTTAGACATACATAAGGAACAAGGCAAAAACAAAAAAAAAATACAGATTAGTTTTAGAAAGTATTAAGTAAATTTTGATGGAAATTTGTATCTGACAGTCAATCTTATATAGTAATTTCTTATATAGTAAAAACAAAAGGGGTTCAGTCTACTCTGTTTGCTATCTGAGATGTTTTCCATAAAGTCCAACAAATATTTTTTATTTACATCCAAATTCATCCTTCTCACTGTGCATCGTTGCATCAAGGCAGGTCATTCGTGGCCTCTATGCATGAACTATTTTATGGTATTTTTTTTTTCATATAAAAAAAATATATGTTGGGAACAAAGGGTGGTGCGGGGACTGCGTGACAGAACGCAGTCTCCGCAGGGTGTTCAGGTTCAGCTGTGTTCAGGGTATTCTAGAGTGCGATTAAACCAAATGATCCATATACTTTTTTAGATTAGTTCAGAAATGGAAGAGTATCTTTGTTTGTTTTACAGACATACTAACATAGTCCTGACCACATACTAGGATTCACTGTGTCGGGTATCACGAACTACAAGTACCGTGGCACCACAACACCCAGACCCGGGAAAAATATCTGCAGAACATGCAAACATATGTTCTGTAGCGTGGGGTTCCGAATCGAACCCACACCTCTTGCGTAGCAGCCGACAACTCGCCTGCCACACTATCGAGGGCATCGAAATTCATTCAAACAATCCTAAGTTCCATTATCTTTCCACACCCTGTTTGGTAGCTACACCAAACCCTCTGTTTAGAGGGTAATGGTTATTTCGATACAAACTTCTATAGATAAAGATAATTTTGCGGAATAGCATGCAAACGAAACTTTCAACTCTACACAGCAAGTGTCGGGCGGATAAATCTTAGCGGATATCACTTTACCACAAAGCCGTGCTCTCGCCACCGCGTCCAGAACCTAGTTCCATCTAGTTTCAAGTTTGGCTTGTTACTGCATAACTCCTTCCTGTACCCCGATCCAGGACCGCTCAAGCTGGCTGACCTAACTATAGCGAAAAATTATATAATGCGAGGTTTTCTTTTTACCGCGGCCGACGTAAGGGTTCGTTTTGCGTTTGACCTAAAAGGTTGTATCGCCACAAGCCAATAGGGAATGAAAAATATGCTGAGGATACTCATCGAAATTTTCGGATATTACTGTCTTGAGTCATTTCATGGTCAATTTGCAGGATAAATAAAATAAAATTATGGTTCAAACAATTCAAGTGCACCTCGCAGAAAGGCTTGTTTTCGTACACACAAAATAAGCCTTTATTTTTATTCTTATTCTTTATTTTTAACATTAAGCGAAAGTTTCCCATTAAGCGGGCCCTTGTCACTGTTCTGGTGAAGTTTTAGTTGACTCGTTCCCCGGTCTCGTTGAGGCCTGTAAGTGTAGGAGATTATTATCTTTGTTGCAAAACTTATAAAGGATATAGATAAGGTTGTCATTCGAAGTACTTATCCTAAATTGGTTGAATATTCAGACAAAGGGTCAGCTCACACCGAGACATGACGTGACGCGCACTTTTTAAGATAGCCATACAATATAGAACTTGTTTACTACAAGCAACGCAAAAATGCGTTTCGCGGGTTCTGATGCTTATTGAGTTTCTACGCGCGTCGTCTTGTCGCGACGCTGCTCGATGTGAGCTAACTATTAGGAGACATACATCCGGGAAAAAGGTTTTAAAATAGCAACCATGTACAGGAGAACACAGTGTAGGAAAGCCGACGAACCGATGACATTTCATTGAAATCGGCAACAAACTCTGATATTTTTTTAATTACATTACGTATATGTTAAGAGAAGTAGAGATTCTTGTGAAAGAGCTCGTCCAAGGAAGTACCTACTACCACCATACCTATTTCTGCCACCAAACAATAATACTCGGAAAACATTTTTGTGCGAAACAAACTCCATCGTTTTGACCCGTACCCCACTGTTATTCGTAGGGAAGGCACTCTACACCATCAGCCATGTAAAACGGCATGGTGCTTATTATATATAACCATGTCCCTTTGTTAATACGTTCCGCTAGTTTTAATGCTTTTAAAAATTTGCTAACTATACTATTAGAAGACAAAGCTTATTATTCTGTTAACGAGTTTCTTAACGACAAATTTTAACTATATAAAAATAATCATTCATTTATTCAATTATAATTCATGTCAATTCAATTAATTCAGTCATATAAACCATTAGTTTAAAAATAAGGTAAAGGAAAACATCGTGAGGAAACCGGCATGCCATAGAACCAAAAATTCGAAGGCATGTTTTAATAGTTAGTGTTCCAATAAGCGGCGATGGGCTTGCAACCTGTCACGTGGAATGCCTACTACTTGCAAAACGCGGGCATGTACCAAATGTAATGTTTGGACGTGCCTCTGACTACCCCCTACATGGTATCCTCAAAAATCTACTCACTGAGTATATACCTGAGGATGTCCACCATGGGGAAGACAGTCGTGAGCGTGTTTGATTTTTTGTTGTTTTGTTTTTGTTTAAAAATAATAATTATATCTATTCTCATTATAAATTATGAATTTAATTTGAAAAATATATTGATATTTGATTATAAATTTAAGGCTCGTTCAAATTAATGTTTAAATTTTAAATAGATTATAGAGGCACAACATTTTTTATAACATCTTGTATTGCACCCATTTTCGCAAATAAAATATTTCAATTTTAAAACTTGCTGATTTTAATCATATAGGTAGTAAAAAAATTGACTATTTTTTGTTCGATTGATTTTGAAATAACCCTTTGGAAAATCCTCTAAAAAAAGCTCAGCAAATTGTTTATTCGCTACCAACACTCTCCAGCTAGCGAAATAAACGATCCAATTATTCATTGAACTGGAAAAAGTATCCTAAAATAATTACCGATAACCAACTCCATCCAATCGCCAGCTCCAAACTCAAAAACAATTTTATTAAAACCTATTTAATACACTTTCTAGTAATATTCGGAAAATGGAGTAGAAAAATACAGTAGTCTTTACGCTTGTTCTTGTATCACAGTAAGTGTCCCGCCATTCGATTCAAGAATATGATCTAATATACTCGCCTGTCTTTTTTGTCCGATCAAGGGTGCTTTTGGTTTGATTTTCGACAATAAGCAAAAATCTTTACTCCCAATTTCGGTTTCAGTGATATGAACTGTTCTTGCTTGTTTTGGACCTATATCGGTTCTATAAATTTCTTCTCGCCGTCCATTTTTACTCACGATGCAAGGAACCGGTATATGCCTATATAGCATATAGGGGCTACCTAAAATTAAGACTTGAGACTTAGAGGGATAATGTCTCAAGTTCAGCCAATGTAAAAAAATCGTCAGTAACATTTAAATTGTATATCAAAGGGTATTTAATTAATAAAAGTTTTTAAGTTAGCTTTTGCTGACAAACAAATATTTGAATATTATTTAAGGTTGTGTTGATTCTAATTTCTTAATTTATTTATAACTACCTACTTTATTTTATTTTATACTTAATTTTATATTTTGATGCTATTGTTCATATATGACTAAGGTACCTAATGTTTTTTTAATGTTTTGTACTATTGTGTAACAAGTTTCTTTTTCTGGGTGGGTGGGTCTGGGTGTTTTCTATGTATATAATATGTATGTATTTACGAAAAAAAAGTATATAAGTAGTATATCAGTCATGTAGTTCCCATAATACAATCTCTGTTTAGTTTGGGGCTAGATAATGCTGTGTGAAAAATGTCCATAATTATTTATATATTTATGTTTTGTAGATACTTGTTTGTGTAAATTACCTTATCTATCATCTATTATCATATATCTAATTTTTGTAAATTTGACTTACCCAAGAATGCGCAATGTTACAAAGTATATGAATAAAATGAAAAATGAATCTAGGAGCTGTGTCGTATACGGCTCTTCCTAATATTTTTCCTCTGTACATTAAACTTGGCAGGTTCATAACTGACTGGCCCCAGGCGCCGTGCTCCCATAAATTAACAACAGTTAAGCCACTCTTTACTGAACAAATTAGTCTGCTGCGATAGTTGGTACACAGGCTGGACGCTTGGTGCGAGGAGAAGAGGAAGCGTTAAATAATACTTGACAATTTTCACACAGCATCATCTAGCCAAAAATAAGCACAGTTTGTATTATGGGAACTAAAAAAATAATAATATCTGCTTTTTTTAAACAAACCAACTACATTTATTCATACAACTATGTACAAGTAGGTAAATACAAAAAATACAGATGAAACAGCTAGCTATCTAAAGACCGTTGCAAACGATCTATAGATAGCTCAACTAATCCAGATCACTACCAGTGATACTACTAAGTTCTGCTTAGTTTGGGGCTGATACTTATAAATATATATTTTTTTGTAAATATAAATGGAAGATTCGTGTAGTTGTTCTCCCACTACAACTTTAATTCTCTAATTTAAATGCAGTGATTGGTCTTAAGATCCGAAGGTCGTGGCTTAGATTTTTGTACTCGAAAAATTTAAGTGCGCGTTAATACGTCTTCAACTTTTATGCAAAACGTGGGCGGGCATTTGCCAAATATAATGATTTTTGGACGTGCCTCTGGTAACCTCATTGTTCTACGTACTGAGTATAGGTCTAAAGATGTTCATCATGGGAATAACCAGTTGTTTTGTTTGTCGTTTACACTTTTATTTCTAATAATATATATCGCTCCGCTCACTAATATAAAACCTCTCGATGGCCAACACAAACTTTTGCGGGTATTTCTAGATTTATTTTGCCGCTTTTTATTTATTTATTTTTATTTTGTTTATTCAATCTAAATAAAATATTACTCTTAGCTTGGTCTATGTAACATTAAACGTTCTGCTACATCATATTCAATAACAATAATAATCAATAATAAAAATTAAAAATAAAGTGCTTAAAACGTGTCCAGACATGATACATTAGGGTCCGAAAGTTGTCACATAATTCCTAAAGTATCGTTCGAGCTAACTTTCGTTGGTAGTTCTTATCAAATGCTTCTGGCTAAACTTTGTTTCATACATAGGGCTCCAGGTTTAAAAGTTAAAGGGGGGACATAACATTTGCTACTAAAGTTTTCATTTCCTGGAAGAGGGTTTGAAATAAAAAATATCTTAGAAAACCTCAAAGGGGTCTTAGACCTATGGGATATTTCACGGGGTGCGCTGAAAAGTAACTCATAATATTTTATTATTAAATTTTCATTTTTGGGTCGCCATACCAGATTTTTTATCTAGTACACATTTAACCGAGCGAGAAATAAGGTTGTGACACAGAGACGGACGGACAGACAGACATACAGACATGAAACTATAAGGGTTCCGTTTCTGCTGTTCGGCTTCGCGAGCCAATAAAAACGTAAAATAAATAATGCTGGACATTTTTCACACAGCATCATCTAGCCCCCAAACTAAGCAGAACTTGTGTTATGGGAACTACATGACTGATATACTACTTTTATATTTTTTTTTGTAAATACGTACATATCATACATAGAAAACACCCAGATCCCGAGACAAATATTTGCAGATGCAAACAAAAAAAAAATTGTTTCATTGTTCTTTTTTTCAGCCACGTTTTATTTAACAGTAATCAGCAGATAGCCATTGATATTCACAAACACCAGATTTAGCGATGCCTCGAGGAACGAGTTGAAAAGTCTCATGTGCAAGTAATTTCACCGTCAACCTTCAAACCGGAACACAGCAAAGCGAGTGCTGTGTTCCGGTTACTGCTTTGCGAGAGAAATATAACTTCCATTGACAAATTCATTCACAAAAGAACTCTTCTAGTACTTTTTCTTATTTAATCATACTACATCTTACTTCCTGCGGCTCTACTCTGTGGGTCCCGAGGGTCTAGACATATACCACTTTCTGTTGGCGTTAACGCCTGCGGAAAGATTTAATTGTATGGGAATGACATTAGCTGTTGAAATGTCACGTGACTACGGTCAAGTTTTTCCTTGCCAAATTAATTTTAGCGTGAAAGGAAAACTAAGCGGGAGGTATTTGTCTAGACCTCCTGGCCTCCTGGCCTCCTTAACAATGTTACACCACTCATTTCGGGTCACAGCGGAGCTTACAAAAGGAACTCTTTTAGTTTGTCCAGCTTCTTCAAAACCCCTCCCAGACAATCATTCCAGCGTTTTTTTTTTATGTATTCCTTGATGCCAAGGAACAGTTAATTAAGGCGGCATTGTTATTTATGCAAGCATCGAAATAAAAATCGCCAAATTCAGTAAAACAAATTAGATTCCACAATAAACAGGTTGCGGAGTTAGATCGCGCCGTGTCATGGTCGGGTCAATTTACCCTTTTGTTGAAATAGCATCGTTATACCACAGTGTACAAATCATTCGTACGACGACTCTTTGGTTCCCAAGCCAAATTAAATGTTTTTTTTCTCCCTGTGAAAGAGCTTGTCCGGGGAAGTATTAACACCATACCTATTTATCCTCTGACCTCTTTGGCACAATTGGATAAGGCCCGCCTGAGACGCAGAAGGTTTCGGGTTCAATTCCCGCTGTAGGACAAATGTTTGTATAAGCAAATATTTTTCTCGGGTCTGGGTGTTTTCTATGTATCATATATATGTATTTTAATATATTAGGTTGGGGAAAAAGTCTTTTCGCATTATTGTATGTATGAACTTGTAATAAAATCTCTTTGGCTATACTAATAGGTTGGGGAAAAAGTTTCTTCGCATTTTTTAAGAAAATTCAAAACATTTTTTAATATAGTTTATTTACATTTAACTAAAGTATGTAGGTACCATTTTGTTCGATAACTTTTTGCCATTTTGTAGGCAGGGACATGATCCCATTGCTATAAAAACTTTGGGGCTTCTGTTCAAAATACCGCGACAAGTGGTTTTGGCAGTCCTCTCGTGATGTTAACCTGACACTGCCTAAAGAATTCTGAAGAGACCGAAACAGGTGGAAATCTGAAGGTGCAAGGTCAGGACTATACGGCGGATGCATTAACACATCCCAGCCAAACTCTCTTAATTTTTGCTGAGTGGCTAAAGATGTGTGAGGTCAAAAATGGTCAAAAATTTCTTCAAAAATGGTTCGGTTTCATTACGTCGTAATAAAGAATCACAAATGAGAACACGGTTCATTAGGTTTCTTTCAGTGAGCTCGTGAGGTACCCAAATATCGAGCTTTTTTGTGTACCCAGTTTTTTTCAAATGCGCCAAAACTGTTTTGTGGTCAATTCCCAGTTCTTCAGCTACGTCGTAACTACTGATATGCCGATCTTGCTCCACTTTTTCAAAAATGGCATCCATTTTATCCGTAATAGGGCGACCAGAGCGACGTGCATCTTTGACATCAAAATTTCCGGATTGAAAACGCTTAAACCAAATTTGTGCTACTCTCACAGACACTGCACTAGGTCCATAAACATCGCAAATTTTTTTCGCGGCTTGCGTTGCATTTTTACCTTTTTTGTAGTAAAATTTTAAAATGTATCGAATTTCTTCATTAGATTCACTCATCTTAACAGTACGAAAAACAAATAAAAATCACACATTTTCCTAATTTGAATTTGGAATTATCTTCTTTAAAATTTAAACTTTTAATGATACCAAAACCAGCTAGATACAAATAGTATAGCCAAAGATATTTTATTACAAGTTCATACATACAATAATGCGAAAAGACTTTTTCCCCAACCTAATATTTGTATCTGGCTGGTTTTGGTATCATTAAAAGTTTAAATTTTAAAGAAGATAATTCCAAATTCAAATTAGGAAAATGTGTGATTTTTATTTGTTTTTCGTACTGTTAAGATGAGTGAATCTAATGAAGAAATTCGATACATTTTAAAATTTTACTACAAAAAAGGTAAAAATGCAACGCAAGCCGCGAAAAAAATTTGCGATGTTTATGGACCTAGTGCAGTGTCTGTGAGAGTAGCACAAATTTGGTTTAAGCGTTTTCAATCCGGAAATTTTGATGTCAAAGATGCACGTCGCTCTGGTCGCCCTATTACGGATAAAATGGATGCCATTTTTGAAAAAGTGGAGCAAGATCGGCATATCAGTAGTTACGACGTAGCTGAAGAACTGGGAATTGACCACAAAACAGTTTTGGCGCATTTGAAAAAAACTGGGTACACAAAAAAGCTCGATATTTGGGTACCTCACGAGCTCACTGAAAGAAACCTAATGAACCGTGTTCTCATTTGTGATTCTTTATTACGACGTAATGAAACCGAACCATTTTTGAAGAAGCTGATAACTGGTGATGAAAAGTGGATCTTTAGCCACTCAGCAAAAATTAAG
The DNA here is from genome assembly GCA_961405105.1 of Perizoma affinitatum. Taxonomy (NCBI): domain Eukaryota; kingdom Metazoa; phylum Arthropoda; class Insecta; order Lepidoptera; family Geometridae; genus Perizoma; species Perizoma affinitatum. The sequence goes on along the minus strand of OY560199.1, from coordinate 1,957,565 downwards.
AGAGTTTGGCTGGGATGTGTTAATGCATCCGCCGTATAGTCCTGACCTTGCACCTTCAGATTTCCACCTGTTTCGGTCTCTTCAGAATTCTTTAGGCAGTGTCAGGTTAACATCACGAGAGGACTGCCAAAACCACTTGTCGCGGTATTTTGAACAGAAGCCCCAAAGTTTTTATAGCAATGGGATCATGTCCCTGCCTACAAAATGGCAAAAAGTTATCGAACAAAATGGTACCTACATACTTTAGTTAAATGTAAATAAACTATATTAAAAAATGTTTTGAATTTTCTTAAAAAATGCGAAGAAACTTTTTCCCCAACCTATTATATATATACCTACATTTATCAATCATGTAGTTCCCATAACACAAACTCCGCTTAATTTGCTGTGTGAATAAAGTCTCAAAATCGGCAAGAAGCGAGTGATACCTCTGGTGTTTCAAGGTATGTATTTCAATTCAGTTGGATAAAAGTTGAAGATGCTGAAACGAGTGCTATAGTTTCGTCAAGTCCATTTGTCTGTCTGTCCGTGTATCACATCCCAAACTCTAGCTCAGTTCAGAGCATATCGTGCAAGTAAAGTAGGGATGTAATTGTTTTTCATTGTACCCGCCTTGTGGTTTATCAAAAAAATAATTGTAATTTTGAATTTGTGTCCTTGTCCAGCAAATATAAAACTTCCTGGAAGCAAAAGTATTCTCCCCTCTCCCTCTAACTTTTTAACCTTGAGTTCTAGAAGTATAAGACAATTTTAACGAGTAGCTTTTAATAGGAACTACCTAGAAATTGCTACTCTTCAGCGTTGTCTTAAGCGAGTTTACTCGTAGCGTTGCGTAGACCCTACGCAAGATCTACGAAAGGTCTACAACTTCCTTCCTTCAAAAATAACCTTACTCATTTTAGTTTACTGTGGTCGTGTGTAAATCCTTTAATTTGTGATTTCCGTGACCATTGGTCTCCGACTGCGGCATGATAAACGGAGGACCCTTATTTAATTAGCATTCATAATTATGCGTAATACATCTGCTCGGGCGCAAGAAAATGAGCAACGTTCTAATCTAAATTAAGCAAAAAAGGGTATGGAGGACTATTAATTCAAGTGACATTATTATTACAATAGAGTTTGCGTTTTGCTTTGTTTTGCCTGACCCTAAGGTAATTTTCAATTCCAAACTGTCAGTAGGCGAATTTCGTGTTAATAGTTTTTCTTGGTACTGCGTTACCTGACCTGGTTGGGGTATTTTGGTGGCCCTGAAAAGGATCTAGTGACCGCTGGAGAACAAAGAAAAACAAGTATAGTGAAAGGATTTTGTCCGCCTTCATTTACAAAAAACTATCAGATTAACTATGTTATTATTTCATTAATTATTCTAAATATTTTGATTTCAGGTTACTTGCGTTTGTTTTGAGTAAATAAGATCTATTTATTTTCATATCAAATTAACCTGCAATCTATCTTCGAAAGATCTAGTAGGCTAGGCAGCACGCATACCTAATCTGGGGTTATATTAATAAGACGTTCCAACATACGAAACATAGCCTTCATTATCAACATATTTACATCATGCATAGCATAAGTAACCTATGGACGCTACATGCTAGTGAAAATCTCTATAAAATTAACCATCAAGTTATGCGAGAATTGAGAACTTATACGGTAGAGACGATTCCGAGATGTCATTTTATTGAACGGTACACTTCTCTAACATATCAAATTGTAATTCTAGCTGCGTGAGAAATATTTCGTGTTCTGCAAATATTTGTTCCGGGTCTAGACGTTGTGGTATCGCGGTATAGGTTTTATCGTCATAAGTTTAAAGGTGATATAAAGTAAAACGGCGTATCTAATAACTTTCATAGAGTTCTTGTAATCGTTTTGTATGCCCTCAAGAAAGATACAAACCGGTGATTTTCAAGTTTTGTGAAAAATTACACGTCTTTATCTGATATGATGAATGAATAAAAATTTAGCGCTTTAGTGTCCAGAAATAAAATAGTTCATGACATCATGCGAGGACCGTTCGTCCTCATTTTAATATTACATTGGAGTTTAGGGATCCCTCCGGACCCGGTCTGCGGTTACAGATGTCTGGAACCCTCGTACTTAGCTTAATTCTATTTCGTAAATTATGTGTCACGGTCAGATTGCTAGAGATTGTGGATCGTTTAATTGTGGAGCCTAAATTAGATTACACGCTTTGTAAGGTTTTAAATCTTATAGATGGGACATTAATACGTTTTTAGTACTCTGTTTTTTTTTGTAAACTGATATACCATATCTTTTGGTCATTTACTATTTTACTGCTTTGCTTTTTTAGGGTTTCAAACCGATTGGCGAAATGAGTTTCAAAAGAGCCCCCTCTCCCCTAACCCTCCTATCTTTTTGAGTATGAAACAATGTATATCGAGTAGTATTTGGTAATATATAGCATTATATTATTTTTCAGAGTTATCTGCAGTGATGGTCATCCAACAAGTATCTCAAATCACCTAGTACAAAATAATGTAAACACCACGCTTGATAAATAATAGAAAAACGTAGTCGATAGATCAACTACTTTACCCTGGAAAAACTCCAAGCCTTTAATTAAACTACAAGAAAAATGCAGCAGCGATCCGTGGATTCAATTTCTCATCTACGCTCGTGGATATTATTATGTCGTTTGCAGGAGTCGGCCATCTTCAAACCACTCGATTGCTCAATTTATCAATACAGCTTCACGGCAAAGAGTTGCTAGATGAGTGTAGCACAGAAGGGATCCTTGAGCATGTTACTAGCAATTCACACCTGTTGCTTTTTTACTCGCGATGCAAAGAGCCTATATATTTGTTTGGGGTAAGCTTTAGATTGTTTGTTTGCTTGTCTATTACCATTGTTTTCAAAAACGGCTTAACCAATTTATATCCGATTGTTTATAATCAATTTGTATACCTTCAAGAGTGGTCCTTACAAATACAAATATATTATATAAATATAAATTAAATTAATAAATATACATTTATTTACCACTAAGTAACTGTTACAATTATAAAATACTGGTAGTCCCCGCACGAGGGTAGCCTGTATCTCGGGAGGCCGGTTATAAGATAACATTACCAATAAACCAAGATAGGTTATAAATCACAAGAGGTGATGTTATTGTCGATTAAAAGTAACCGATTGTCATACGGTTTTAGAAATCGATATGTAGGACTTTAAAACACTTCTTTGACGGCCTATTGAAACATATGTAATGTTTCAACAGGCCGTCAAAGAAGTGTAATATTCGATTAAATACATGACTATGTTTTTTTGGCGGTGGTTTATCAATACTTACATGCGGTTACAAGTACGTGTGGATCAGGTACTTGCGATGACGAAAATAAAAGACACTTGTCCTCACTGAGGGCTTCACAATCTATGACACAATATGTACTCTATCACATCTGCGCCTACTTAATCCCCAGGCCTCGGGCATCGCGGGCCACCGATTTATTTGAAGCCATGCCCAACTATATCCGTTACGTAAAAGCCTCGAAGATATTGCCTTTCCAGCGACAGACACTGTTTGGGTTCAGCTTTAATGAAAAGTGCATTTTCAAACTATTTCCTGAGCATGGGCTCTTGATCGATTTGTAGAAGACTGGAAGTTGAACTTATGAGTTTTTGTTGTTATTAACTCGTTATATTGGAATATAACGAGTTAATAACAACCACGACCGAGCTTCATTTGAACTGGGATTTATCAAATTTCCTAGTATTGAAAAAACTTATAATATTGATAATGGAATACCAGCGAATTTGTCCTCGTTGTCGTGCGGAGTTTTTTATTCAATCTTTGAGATTTGATATCCGGAAATTAATTGTATTTCCACTTAATTTCTGTACCGTTAAACATCGGTTGGAACCTACTCTCCAAATTGTTTAGGCTAAGCGTTTATTTTCAGTCAGTCAGTGAGTTACGTAAGGATCAAAATAATATGTAGATGGAGAAAAATATAAATATTGTTCGAACCTTTTTGGGGCTTTTACGTAAAATTTTAGCAGTAGACCTATATGTACATGATGAATTAAAAAAAACTGATCTTTGTTTTAAATCTCGTAGTAAACCTCTAACCAGTCTAAGCCTCCTTCCAAACAACACTAGAGTCAGTTCTAGACCTTTTCCATCTAGGTCTGTATATAAATCTTATCAGCCCTAGCTTTTGGTCCATCAATTTATTTTAACATACCAGAAACAAATTCAAAAGAATTACGATCGATGCGACGTCGAGCAAACTTCTTGAAATTTATGTCGAAACCTGACTTAAGTTTTGCAAGTGTACTCCATTGAAACTCAAAGAAACCCTGAAACCGCTTTGAACTGGTTCAAACCAGTCAAAAGCTTTTCAATGACTCGACAACCAGTCAAAGATAATGCCGAATGTACCGTGAAATTGGAAATTGTGAACACTGATTGCAATGCAAAGAGATTCTAATATGAATGAGCCTTTATAGTGCACGTACTTACAAATTGTGAATGTGCTCTATAGAGTGTGCATTGAATTGAAACTTCAAAGCGAGTGGACTAGCGGAAATGATATAATTGGAAGAGTCCTCTGCACAAGAGAAATAGTAAATGAACCTCGATTTTAATTAAAGCGTGGTGAAAAACCATTTCATTGTTTTGATGAGCACAGAATCCTTTTATCGTGCTGGTTTTTTCACCATGATAGAATTAGTGTAACTGGGGACAGCTAAAAGTCACCAGTGATATAAAATTTAGGTTAGTGGGTTAAAAATAAAGAAATAAATAAGTAATGCTGGACATTCATCACACATCATCATCTATCCCCAAAGTAAGCAGAGATTGTTTTATGAAAACTACATTACTGATTTACTACTTATATACTTCTTTTTTATTTTTTTAAATACATACATTTTATACATAGAAATCACCCAGATTCCGAGACAAATATTTGCAGATGCAAACATTTGTCCCGCGGCGGGAATCGAACCCGCAACATTCTGCGTCTCAGGCGTACTTTCACCCATTGCGCCACAGAGGTCGTCAAACAAAAACACATTATGATAAAGATACGAGTACATCGAATGTGGAATGGCGTAGCCGATTGTCATACAATTTTTTGTAATCGTTTTTCATGACTTCTAGAAAGTGATTACTGAGGTGACAGCTGATAGAGGGAAGTGTAAGTAGAAAATAAAATAAATGTGGGACAAGGCAAAATTATGATGTTTCTTTCACTATCAGTAAAAAGGCTTTTTCCAAGCTTCTTCAAACGAACTCTGAGGAACAGCGCAGTGGGTGAAGAAGACCTGCCTGAGACGCAGAAGGTATGTATGACTTACAAAAAATATGTATAAATATAGTATATTGGTTATGTAGTTCCTACAACACAAGCTCTGCTTACTTTGGGGTAAGATGATGCTGTGTGAAAATGTTCAGCATTATTTATTTATAACTACACCTTATCGCTTAAAAGCGATCTGTTCCAGACAACTTTTTAATAGAGAAGATATAATGTGATTTTGGAGTGTATAGTGTAGAGATCGCGCACTTTCTGTGATGCGGCTGCACTGTGGTAAATTTTATTTACACTTTGGCGACAGCCCTGCATCGGTGGTTGGTGTAAATAGAACGTTTTCATACAAATTCGTACCCTAAATATTTTTGTCGCTGTACGCATGTCGTTTTTGGCGTGATTGTAATAACCGTCTAAATCAAATTTTAGGCCTAGCCGTGATATAAGCACGGCCAAGCATTCATCTAGATTTTTCTGTACTCAAAGCCGAAGTTTAAGTCCGGTGCTTACGTTTGCAGAGCATGTATGACGTAAGCCGGCGGGTTCACTCGTAAATCGTTGGTGAACGCCGGCTCATAGGAGATTACCGGGTACCTTGTGGCTTTCAACCGGACCATATTTCTGGCCTTTGTGCTGTTTGTTTTGTATGATCCTGTTAAGTCGGCTCGTTATTCCGACATGGTTTATTTATTTAACATTATGTTAAAACTTTGGGTGTTTTCCATGTATAATATGTATGTATTAACAAAAAAAAGTATATCAGTCATGTAGTTCCCATGATACAAGTTCTGCTGAGTTTGGGGCTAGATGATGCTGTGTGAAAAATATCCAGCATTATTTATTATTTATTTACTATTATAGTGTTTTTTTTTAGTATTTATTTATCCTTTAGATACCTTATATCATAATTAAGTATATTCATTCATTCATTCGATCGTCATAATGTGTAATCCTTGAAATCTTAAAAAACGTCTTAAATGTAAAATTTAAAAAAATATGCAACAGTTTTATACATAGTCACCACAGACCTCACAAAAGGATACCCTGTATTGTGGGTATCAACCACAACACCCAGACCCGAATAAATATCTGCTGAACATGCAAACATTTGTCCCGTAACTCACCTCATGAATTTCAGCTGGCTACTCACTCACCACGCCATCGAGGTCTTAATGACACGTCACTAGGGCTATAGGAAACCACAATGAGGATTTGAAAAATAAAAATATACTTGTACACAAATCTTCTTCGACCAGCCCTTATTGTCTAATTGAATAAAAGTTCATAAATGGCCTGATATTTGGGTACGTAACACAGCTAACTTTAGGATGGCCAAGTTATAACGGCCGAGTTGTAAGATGCCTCTGCACAAAGACAAACAAAGGAAAGATAATCTGAAGTAAAACTTTGAATTACGGCTTCTTTGCATTCCTTTCTGCATTTAATGCCCGTCCATGCGCACCATTCTCGGCATGCCCTCAAAAATTAGGAGGCAATACACACGAGGCAACTTTTGTGGTAAAAAAACGCAACTTTACAAACCCTTATCAGCTTAATCCCGCGACGATAGGAGCCCGTATATAAGTTTGCCTTAAGAGGTTTTTAGTTTGTTTAGTCTGTTACCCGATCGGTTTATCTCCGAAACGGCTTACGCGATTGAATTGTGGTTACGCCTGCCTGTCGTTTTTTTTATTAATATTATAATGCTGGACATTTTCTTCACACAGCATCATCTAGCCCCAAACTAAGCAGAGCTTGTATTATGGGAACTACATAACTGTTATACTACTTATATACTTTTTTAAATACATATTATACATAGAAAACACCCAGACCCGAGCTAATATTTGCAGATCATACGAACATTTCTCCCGCAGTGATAATCGCCCACTGCGCCACAGAGGCCGTCAAAACTTCTATCGCCACCGCGCCAATTTGAATGAACTTTTTCACGGTGTTATAAATAGTTGCAGCTAAAACTCGCCTCATGTAAACTCTCTGTAGTAGGACTCCAAAGGAGTGTTCGAATGCCAGTGACGTAAAATGTTGGAATTTCCCTATTAAACTTAGCGTTATTAAACCATGGACATGGCCAGCGCTACTAGACAAATGGTTATTGAAAACAAAGGCGGCACACAAGCGCTAAGTTAGTTTATGTTCTTAGAGTATGTGTTCCTGAACAAAGCTCAAACTGAATATGATTGACTATAAAAACTCAACAATCTAATAAGCTAAAATATTCAGGCTCAATAGAGCCTGAATATTTGAGCGTAGATACAATTGCGATTCGATCTGAAATATGGACCAATTTTAGGCGAAGATCCATATCTTCGCCATATTTCAGACATGTGCCATTGGATAGAGTCCCAATAAACGATGTGCTTGCAATCTGTCACTTAGAATGCTACTCGTAACTACTTGCAAAACGCGGAAATGTGCTTAATATAATGTTTGGAAAGTCTTTTCTTTATTCGTTTTCGGTGACTATTTGTCTAAAGGACTTGGATAGAATTTATCGAGCGGAAATTGCAATCGCCATTTGCCCTGAATGCGGCCAGATATCATGATTAATATCAGGGTTCGAAAACGTTCAGCCATCTTATTCGAGACCAATCGATTCTGCTCGACCTTCCTATACCTACACAAAATAAGGTACATTTGACATCACCCGAAAGAGTGCTTAAAAACTGTGCTTTTTTAGTTTATAAAGGTTATGAGTTAGCAGAATTGAGCCGTTCTGCATCCGGGGCTGAAAGGATTTAGCATATTGATAGAAATAGTATAGTGTGCGTTGTTTATATGAATGGGGATAATCCAATAGGATTTAGTTAGACTATGAATGATAGCGAAACGAGGAAATCAGAGCTAAGGTCAGTCTTAGAAATATCATGTTGTAGTGGCAATAGACAAGGCCATATAGCTTGCAGAATCGGTAGACGCTGGGGGATAAAAATTCACAAATGCCTAAGCGATGACAAAGTGTAGAAAAAAAATCCCCCACGTGATAAGATTTTAAGGAATGGAGGTGGCCCAAAATCGTTCGTCATGTTTTTTATGCCCAGCAGTGGACTTCTGCAAGCTGATGATGTTTTTTTTAAATGGGAGCACTTAAATAGCTTCTTTCAAACCAGAAGCTGAGATGCAGACTGGAATCATTTAGTAAAGTAAATAATTATTTTAAGGAATGCAAGATTAAAAAAAACATATTTAACGCATTCCACGTGACAGACTTTTAAGATTTCATTGACAGTTAATGTCAGTGACAAGTGTATAGTTCGATAATTGGCATATTATACTGCCTAAATAAAAGGGCATTTATTTAACATACCTAGCCTAAGTACAATAATTTTGAATGGTGTTATAATTAGAAGGTATGCCTGTAGGTAAGGGAAAATCGAAGACAGCCACGCTATTTTCAGCCTCGCCTTCTGACGTAGCTGGTGACGTCACAGACACGACTCTCGGACGCTTATCAGCTGATTAAGATGATTACATTGGACCATAATCTAGATCAAGTAATGCCACCAATCACTCCCTGTCATCCTTATACACTGAATTAACACAGCGCAAACAAACATGTTACGGTATCGAATAATAAATTATACGGCTGTGTGCACACTGTTAGTTGTAGGACACATTCCGTATCCGTATCACAGAACAATAGTATTAATAACGTACAGAAGCCTTACTCCACTATCACTATGTACGCTATTTAAAGTTTAGTTACCGAGTGGAATTAGTTTTTACACTCTCACCGACCCATCAGCTAGATATAACGACTACCTTTCGCACTAGCCTTTGAAAAGGGCGCGTTCTACTGATTCAAGGTAGATTTTCGTACCTAAACAGAGTTTCACTCGCACAATGTGTCGAGTGAAACATTGTGCTCGTATCATGTAGCTACCATAGTTTACATGTTCTATTTTCAAAACGTGTGTAACACCACCAGCGGATAATTGGGGAACTAAAATTCTTAGTATGTGCCACCAAAGTACCTAATAACTGTCTTATGTTTTGTGTATTCTTGAGATCCGTCGAGATTCATTACATCAAATCCCATGTCACAAAGCCACAAAAGCAATATGGTTCTTATCTTTTCTTTCATTGTAATATGTTTTTGTTTCATTTTATTTTCAACGGTTGCTTTGCACAATTATTTCCTTATATGCCAATAAACATCTCGAAAGACTTCAATATTAATATTAGGTTGGGGAAAAAGTCTTTTCGCATTATTGTATGTATGAACTTGTAATAAAATATCTTTGGCTATACTATTTGTATCTGGCTGGTTTTGGTATCATTAAAAGTTTAAATTTTAAAGAAGATAATTCCAAATTCAAATTAGGAAAATGTGTGATTTTTATTTGTTTTTCGTACTGTTAAGATGAGTGAATCTAATGAAGAAATTCGATACATTTTAAAATTTTACTACAAAAAAGGTAAAAATGCAACGCAAGCCGCGAAAAAAATTTGCGATGTTTATGGACCTAGTGCAGTGTCTGTGAGAGTAGCACAAATTTGGTTTAAGCGTTTTCAATCCGGAAATTTTGATGTCAAAGATGCACGTCGCTCTGGTCGCCCTATTACGGATAAAATGGATGCCATTTTTGAAAAAGTGGAGCAAGATCGGCATATCAGTAGTTACGACGTAGCTGAAGAACTGGGAATTGACCACAAAACAGTTTTGGCGCATTTGAAAAAAACTGGGTACACAAAAAAGCTCGATATTTGGGTACCTCACGAGCTCACTGAAAGAAACCTAATGAACCGTGTTCTCATTTGTGATTCTTTATTACGACGTAATGAAACCGAACCATTTTTGAAGAAGCTGATAACTGGTGATGAAAAGTGGATCACGTACGACAAGAACGTGCGAAAAAGGTCGTGGTCAAAGGCCGGTCAGGCTTCACAGACTGTGGCGAAACCCGGGTTAACTCGCAACAAGGTGATGCTGTGTGTGTGGTGGGATTGGAAGGGCATTATTCATTATGAGCTGTTACCACCAGGCAGGACCATCGATTCTGAACTCTACTGCGAACAACTGATGAGATTAAAACAAGAAGTTGAGAGAAAGCGGCCGGAGTTAATCAACAGAAGGGGTGTGGTTTTTCATCATGATAACGCTAGACCTCACACATCTTTAGCCACTCAGCAAAAATTAAGAGAGTTTGGCTGGGATGTGTTAATGCATCCGCCGTATAGTCCTGACCTTGCACCTTCAGATTTCCACCTGTTTCGGTCTCTTCAGAATTCTTTAGGCAGTGTCAGGTTAACATCACGAGAGGACTGCCAAAACCACTTGTCGCGGTATTTTGAACAGAAGCCCCAAAGTTTTTATAGCAATGGGATCATGTCCCTGCCTACAAAATGGCAAAAAGTTATCGAACAAAATGGTACCTACATACTTTAGTTAAATGTAAATAAACTATATTAAAAAATGTTTTGAATTTTCTTAAAAAATGCGAAGAAACTTTTTCCCCAACCTATTATGTTGGATTACAAAAATAAATATATTAAACATCCAACAGACAGATACGTAGTCCTGACCCCAAACTAGGATTCCCTAGTACTGAATAGGTGAACTTATTGCTAGATAGCATTTTCTTCCAGCTAACCTTTTTTCCAGCAGCAAGCAAAACATTAAGAAGGCAGTAGCGACTGTGTAAATAGATCAGGTCAGTGGCGCAGTGGGCGAAGGTCCGCCTGAGACGCAGAAGGTTGCGGGTTCAATTACAGCCGCGGGACAAATATTTGTATGATGTGCAATTATTTGTCTCGGGTCTGCGTGTATTCATGTATAGTATGTATGTATTTACAAAAAAAATGTATATAAGTAGCATATCAGTCATGTAGTTCCCATAACACAAGCTGCTTACTTTGGGGTTAGATGATGCTGTGTGAAAAATGTCCAGCATTATTATTATTATTATTATTATTATTAAATGAGTAATATAATATGTTTTAGTTCTTAAGTAAACATAATTTGTATGTGGTGGATGAATAAATGAATATCTAATTATCTATCTATCTATTATGCAGGGTGTTTTGCACATGGACCGACATGATTTTTTGGGGGGTGGGGGGGGTCATGTGCTATTTTACCCCGTGAGACCCAATATCCTAAGTCTCACGGTAGTCTAGATATGTTTTTTTTTATTTTTTTGAAATCTACCCGAAATCTTGCCTTTAAATCGTCCTAACTTTTTTGTTTGTGGTTTTAATACCACAAAACAAAGTATGCTTGTATTCTACAATGTTTTTTTATTCTAAATAAATCATTACTTGTTACAATTGATATCCACAAAAAAACTTCTGAGCTTTCAAAGTGGTAAATCGGTGTAAATGTTATGAAAAGTGACAACTTATTAATTCATTTAAAAAAAAACTAAAGTTCATTTTGAATTTAGCTTTTTTTTTAAAAAGTTCTTTACTTATTACCCTTTCTAACGATATGCTACATGACATAAGAAACCGTTCTTAAAGTGGTCAAATTAAGATTCGTTTGCCTGAACACGCACTCTAACAATGTAACTGGTTTGAACAATGTAACCAGTCAACGCGGATTAACAAGCAGCAGGTAAAAAGTTAGTCCCTTTCTTACTAGTAGTACAGTTATTGTTGTCTTTGTCTATCGAGTTGAAAGTGAGTGAAGGTCACTTGCCGGGAATCAGTCGAGATTACTCTGCTATTCGAAGTGCCCGTACGTTTCCCGTTGTTCTATCGTAGTCAAATTAAAGTCTTGTTATTGTTGATTTGTTAAATCTGTTACGTTTTTGTTGTGTTTATCTTTGCGTATTCGTTACAATGGCGAACTTTAGTAACGAGGAGTATGCTGACATGATGTTGGCGTATGGTAAAGCTGATTGCAATTCGCATGAAGCGCGAAGAATTTATCAAGAACGATACCCTAATCGACGGTTACCTCACCACGAGACCTTCTCAACTACCTATCGACGTCTTAGGGAGACCGGAAACTTAAATTTCGGGAGCCCCGAGTGAATGTGAGGCAACATAATGTTGAAGTTGATGAGAGAATCCTTCAAGCTTTTGATGACGATCCTACAACAAGCATACGAGTTGTTGCTGACGGTTGTACATTGTTCAAACCAGTTACATTGTTAGAGTGCGTGTTCAGGCAAACGAATCTTAATTTGACCACTTTAAGAACGGTTTCTTATGTCATGTAGCATATCGTTTGTAAGGTTTTATTAATTTAGTATTAGGGTCTCAACATTTCGTAAAGAATATATATTTTATGTTTAGCAAAATTATTATTTAAAAACAATATTATTTTATGTGGAAGTATTATTTATTTAAAGTAATTATTGTAGGTATTTAAATTAAAGTTAATAATCAATTATCAAGTGCTGTTTTGAAAAGTTTTGCATTGGTGGCGCTGATCAATCACAGCGACTCGGGCTGTGATTGGTTAAGCGCTTGTGACGAACCGAGTCTGGTTTTTTTTAAAACGGGGCACTCGGCGGGTATTCTGTTGGAAGTGTTCGTCTCGTACGGACATGGTTATATGATGTTTTTGGTTGATTATAAGTTTGATTGTGGTACTGAAAATATAAGTTTGGAATTCAACAACGAGTTGGTTATTTCTGAGTGAACCTATATCTCAGAAGTGGGATCTTATCGCTGAAAACTACGTAAGTACACGCCTGAAATCATAGTTTTTATTGTAACTATTTTTGAGAAGTTTACGGAACACCCCCCACAAAAAAAAAAAATGTTGGTTCAAACTGTAACTGTAATTTTTAATATGATTTTGTGAGGGATATATGAGGTTATATTTTGATGTATATTACCGGAGAGTGCACGTAACATAATTGTTATTGAAGCAGTAGAAAAGGGAGGGCTGTGTTTCGTTTTAAAATAATACAGCATAATTATTTGCTTTGGATGCTTTGTTTTGTATTAACACTCCCATTTTCTTTGTTGCGTCGAGTTTTAGGTAATGGACGAAAATAGTGGAACAAGACAAAGCCAGGGAACTCCTAGGCGGGACCGCTCGCTCCCTACGCGACAAAGTGAGCGGCGTGGCACGTCCGACGGTCGCAGTAGCAGCATACTGCCGTGTGCCAGGACGCGCCACAAGAGTCGCAGCCGCAGCAGGCTGCCAGGTGCTGGGTCACACCGTGAGCCTCGCAGCCGCAGCAGGCTGCCGCGTGCCAGGACGGACCACAAGAGTCGCAGCCGCAGCAGGCTGCCGGGTGCTGGGTCACACCGCGAGCCTCGCAGCCGCAGCAGGCTGCCGGGTGCCAGGACGCGCCAGAAGAGTCGCAGCCGCAGTAGGCTGCCGGATGCTGGGACGCGCCGCGAGGCTCGTAGCCGCAGCAGGCTGCCGGGTACCAGGACGCGCTACAAGAGTCGGAGTCGCAGCCGCACCAGGCTGCCGGGTGCCAGGACGCGCCGTGAGAGTCGCAGCCGTAGCAGGCTGCCTGATGTTGGGTCGCGCCGAGAGAACCGCAGTTGCAGCAGGGTGTCTGATGCGGGGAGCGATCGAGTTTCTGCGTGCGTCGGTCGTCACACAAAAAGGTCATGTAGCCCTACTTTTACTTCGAAAGATATATTCCAAATTATAAAATCTATAAAAGAGGTCCTACCATCCCTGCCGTCAGACCAGAGCACAACATCGTTTAATAGAAGCTTAGGCCACAAAAACATTATTCCCGAGTTTAATCCTTCAGAGAAGAACCAACGTATAGACGTATGGATCAAAAAGGTTAATGAATGTGCTAAAGTTTACGGCTGGGATGAAAGGACTGTAGTACATTTTGCTATGCAAAAACTCTCAGGGTTAGCTAAAACGTGGTTCGAAAGCCTAAATTCAATATTATTCACGTGGGATGAATGGCAAACAAAGTTACTGAATGCATTTCCTTGTGAGCAAAACTACGGTCAGATTTTAGAAGATATGTTGAAGCGAAAGAGTAGGCCTAACGAACTAATCGAGGTTTATTACTACGAAAAATTAGCATTAGTAAACCAGTGCGAATTAACAGGTAGGCGGGCCGTCGATTGTATCATTCACGGCATCATTGAGGTCGAGTGCTCTGGCACTACGTTGTGGGGAGCCCGATCAGCTTTTAAAGTTCTTGTTGAGCAACAATAAGGAACTCTCCACACAACAAACGTCGTTTAGAGATAGGAATATAGGCCCAATAGAGGACAAACAGAATAATAAACAGAGTCCAAAAATTAATCCGGGCTTATATTGCTATAACTGCAAGGAGAAAGGACACCCTTTTTCTAGATGCTCCAAGCCCTTGATTAAGTGCAGCCAATGCGGCAAGGTAGGACACAGACAAGAGGATTGTAGGCTTAAACAGAATACAGGATCATCAAAGACAGACACTGTGGCAAAAACCATGCGCATTTCAGGATCTAAATTGTGTGATAAATTTATAAAGGATGTAATGGTTAATGGTGTGCCTCAGGAAGCATTCGTTGACCTTGGAAGCGAAGTGACACTTAAAAGAAAAACAAATTTTGCTAGTCTTGGACTTAGTCATGATCGTACTCCATCTGCGATGAAGGGTTTTGGCAACAGTCTAGTACATTCCTTGGGGTCGGCGATGTTGACATTGACAATTGACGGCGTATCTGCAACTGTTTCATGTAGGATCGTAGACGATCATTTTCTGGAGAAGCCGATGTTGGTGGGTCAAACTTACTCTGAACAACCACATGTTGTTGTTTACAAAGATGTAACCAAACTCCAGTTTCTTCACATTGATACCGAATTACCTAATTTAGACGAGAATGATGAACACTTGGAAAGGATCAGGGTAATGGCCCATAGTAAAATATATGGCGCTGCGAGTATTAGGTCTGCAACAGCGACAACATTTACGGGTAGCGTGGTACTAGATACAAAAATTGTAGGGAAACCGACCGAACAGTATGTTGTGTGTGGAGGTATTTACAAGGTTAATCATGGCTCACTCTTTGTGACAATAATGCCCTGTTCGGTACCGTGCTTTCTCCAAGAGAATTTCGTATTCTCGCGAGCCGAAAGATTGCAGGCTGTTTACCGGCTTGTGGACGTGGACGCTCCTTTATATTCGGACCAACAAACTAAAATTTCGTCATCCAAACGGTTAGATAAAAGTCAAATACACATAGGTGATGCGGTATCAGATTTTGACAAGACTAAGCTCATAGAACTTCTTCAACGTTACGAGGAATGCTTTGCATATGACTTGGCAGGGTTAGGTTGCACGAATACTGCCGAGATGAAAATTGAATTAAGTAGTCAGCGACCGGTAGTCTATAGACCCTACAGACTATCTCATCATGAACGCGAAAAGGTTAGGTCAATGGTAGATGAAATGTTACAGGCAGGTATTATCAGAGAGTCAACTTCGAACTACGCCAGTCCAATTATACTAGTGCGTAAAAAGGAGGGTGGTATTCGGTTATGCGTAGATTACAGGCTACTAAATTCAATAACCGTAAAAGAGAGGTACCCTATACCTATTATAGAGGATGAGGTAGCAAGCTTATCTGGCCAAGCATGGTTCATCACACTTGACTTAATGTCTGGATATTATCAAGTACCAATTGCAGAAGAAAGCAAACATCTCACGGCGTTTGTTACGCCGGACGGCCAGTACGAGTACAATCGTATGCCGTTTGGCCTAGCAAACGCACCCGCAGTATTTCAGAGAATGATGAACCATGTCTTAGGTCCAGCTCGGTTCGATAAAGCCACTGTCTACATAGATGACTTGCTCATTTTTGGTAGAAGTCCGCCTGAGTGCATAGATTATTTGGAGGAAGTCCTTGCATTATTACAAAAGGCAAACTTAAAGCTGAACTTATCCAAATGTAGATTCCTACAAAATACAATAAATTACTTGGGTTACGAAATTAGCTCGGACGGTATGAGACCCGGAGAAACAAAAGTTCAATGCGTAGTCGACTTTCCCCGTCCGGAAAATGTGCATGCCGTACGTCAATTTTTGGGCCTCGTTAGTTATTTTAGAAAGTTCATACATGGGTTTGCACAACTGGCCTACCCTATCACTAAATTACTCAAAAAGGATGCCGTGTGGGAATGGTCACATAATCAGGAAGAGTCATTCAAGACTCTAAAGGCCAAGCTAGTTGACAGACCCGTTCTTGCCATATATGATCCTATAGCAGAAACTGAACTTCATACAGACGCCAGCAAATTAGGTATAGGGGGAATTTTGCTGCAGCGTTCCCATGGGAGTGAGGGTTCTCTTCATCCGGTGGCGTACTACAGCCGCCAGACGTCACCCGAGGAGAAAAACTTTCATTCCTACGAATTGGAAACATTAGCGGTGATCTGCTCTCTTAAAAAGTTAAGGGTATATCTGTTAGGCAAGCCATTTAAAATAGTTACAGACTGTAGTGCATTGCGTTCCACTTTCGAAAAGCGCGATCTCATACCTAGAATTGCTCGTTGGTGGTTGGCAATACAAGAGTATGATTGCACTGTGGAATATAGGGCTGGCAAAAAGATGGGGCATGTTGACGCACTTTCCCGGAATCCAATTAATGACGTTGAGACGCTAGACCCAGAGCAATACCCATCAGTGATGATTATAAATGACAACGATTGGCTACTTACTCTTCAGTTAGGAGACCCAGAACTGAGCAGGATCCGTGACATTGTTAATAGCGATTTAGACCCCAAAGGACTAGAATACGTGAAAAATAATTACGTTCTGAAAGACAATAAGTTATTTAGATGCGAAGGGGGAAATAAGGAATGCGCAAAATGGGTGGTTCCAAAGGGCGCAAGGTGGCAATTGTGCAAGATGAATCACGACGACATAGGCCATGTAGGTTTCGATAAAACTCTAGAGCGTATAAAAAGGAATTATTGGTTCGCAAAAATGAAGCGGTTTGTAAAAAAATATGTAGCTGCTTGTATTGTCTGCGCTTATGCCAAACGAACTACGGACACACATGAGGGATTATTGCATCCCATAGAAAAGGTCGCAAAGCCGTTTCACACCTTGCACATCGACCACCTTGGGCCCTTCGTAAAGTCAAAGAAAGGTTATACCCACATACTGTCCGTGGTAGACTCTTTTACAAAGTTCTTGTTCATTAAGCCGGTTAGGAATACAAACGCACAAAACGTAATCAGAGTTCTACAGGACATTTTTGATACATTTAGAGCTCCGGATCGACTTGTGAGTGATCGAGGTTCTTGTTTCACGTCCCACGCATTTAAAAGGTTCTGTTTAGACCGAGGGATAAAGTATATATTAAATGCAGTCGCTTGCCCAAGGGCCAACGGTCAAGTGGAGCGATACAACAGAACCATTCTTGACTCTCTGACCGCACAAAACCTCAGAGACGACGAGAGAGACTGGGATATTAAGTTAGGGAGAATCCAATGGGGATTAAATAATACAGTTCAAAACAATAGGTAGGTCACCGGCAGAGGTAATGTTCGGAATGGAAATGAATAGTGAGTTGAATCCAGCACTTAATGTCATAACCGAGGAAACTCGTGTGGTCTCTTCGCTGACATCTATTCGTGATGAAGCCAAACGCAAAATTGACAGAGCTCAAGAGTCTCAAAAACGGTACTATGACCAAGGAAGGCGACCTGCTCATATCTATAACTACGGTGACTTGGTTAAAATCACTAAGGTTGCTTTTCAAAATAATGGCAAGAGCACCAAACTTTTGCCTTCATATGAAGGTCCCTTCAGAGTTGTAAAGGTTTTAGGCAACGATCGGTATAAAATAGCTCCAATTCCAGGATTTGAAGGAATGAAAAATAAGCGTAAAACCACCGTTGCCTCAGATCGGATGAAACCGTGGATCCATGTTGCTTCGTTAGAGATTGATCATGATACTGACACTGATGATGTAGAGAATGAAACATACAATGAGGAGGTGATGTCAGAATGATAGTGTATTTATAGCATAGTTTTATAGTTATAATACAATAATGTTATTTGTTAATCATTTAAATAAGATTTGTCTTTAACAATAACTACACATGATTGTTTTGTATTGTTACAGGTCAAGCTCGAGAAAGTATGGATACCGTGACTTGGCCTGGAACGCAAACGGTTAAACAGATTGATGGTTAAACAAACGGATAGTTATATGGATAGATTTAACTGGTTGTTTTTGGTTAGTTGAATTGGTTGGTTAAATTGGTTGGTTGATTCGGATGGTTAAACTGGTTGGTTGAATCGGATTGTTAAATTGATTTAATAGATAGTTAAGTATAGTTAATTAGAAAATTAAAATGAGGTCAGTTTAGAAAAATTTCCAACTTCGCCAAGTGTAAGGTTCCACCAGGTACGTGTATGAGGGCATACACGTTGTCAGGACGGTCGAGTGTAAGGTTTTATTAATTTAGTATTAGGGTCTCAACATTTCGTAAAGAATATATATTTTATGTTTAGCAAAATTATTATTTAAAAACAATATTATTTTATGTGGAAGTATTATTTATTTAAAGTAATTATTGTAGGTATTTAAATTAAAGTTAATAATCAATTATCAAGTGCTGTTTTGAAAAGTTTTGCATTGGTGGCGCTGATCAATCACAGCGACTCGGGCTGTGATTGGTTAAGCGCTTGTGACGAACCGAGTCTGGTTTTTTTTAAAACGGGGCACTCGGCGGGTATTCTGTTGGAAGTGTTCGTCTCGTACGGACATGGTTATATGATGTTTTTGGTTGATTATAAGTTTGATTGTGGTACTGAAAATATAAGTTTGGAATTCAACAACGAGTTGGTTATTTCTGAGTGAACCTATACGTTAGAAAGGGTAATAAGTAAAGAACTTTTTAAAAAAAAGCTAAATTCAAAATGAACTTTTTTTTTTTTAAATGAATTAATAAGTTGTCACTTTTCATAACATTTACACCGATTTACCACTTTGAAAGCTCAGAAGTTTTTTTGTGGATATCAATTGTAACAAGTAATTACTTATTTAGAATAAAAAAACATTGTAGAATACAAGCATACTTTGTTTTGTGGTATTAAAACCACAAACAAAAAAGTTAGGACGATTTAAACGCAAGATTTCGGGTAGATTTCAAAAAAATAAAAAAAAAACATATCTAGACTACCGTGAGACTTAGGATATTGGGTCTCACGGGGGAAAATAGCACATGACCCCCCCCACCCCCCAAAAAATCATGTCGGTCCATGTGCAAAACACCCTGTATACATTTATTAACATACACATTATAAGGTAATTATAAAAGCACCTAGATCAAATTCTGTGAGTAGTGGAATACATGTAACAATATTGTATTTGGCCATCTAAAAGGAATTTAGGAGGTGGCATTAGGAAAAGAATTCAGCGGTGGGCGTTACAGACTGAGTAAATGAAACCACTTTGAAATAAATCGTATCCGTATCCGAAAACTTCATCCGAATACGGAAATGGGTGCATCGTTAATGTATAACCAGCTCTATGCAATCGTAATTTGTAGCGAAATATCGGAATCCGGACTCGTATATCGCGGCGCTGACCGGAAAACATGTAGATGTGAATTTTTCACGAATTTAGGCTTTTTTACGGGTAATTTTAGGTAGTGATACGGTAGGGATAGGGTTTTATACGGGTAATTTTAGGTAGTGATATGCGATTATCCATTTCAGACCGGAAGCGGTTCGGCTCACAATCTTATAGAGCCAGTCTGAAATGGTTATGTTATTAAAGTAGGAACTTGCCTTTTTTGACGATCAATATTTTAACTGGAAATCTAAAAAATATTCCAACACGACATAAAGAACGTTCTAAAAAATAAAGTATTTATCATCAATACAGATAGGGGATCATCTCCCCTGAAGTTTATGAATTGCCATAATAAGATAATTCGCCCGCTTAGTTCTCGAATAAAAACAAAAATAAATAAATAATGCTGGACATATTTTTACACAACGTCATCTAGACCCAAACTAATCATAGCCTGTACTATGGGAACTACATAACTGATATATTACTTATATACTTTTCCTTGCAAATGAATACATAATATACATAGAAACCGCAACCTTCTGCGTCTCAGGCGGGCCTTCGCCCACTGCGCCACAGAGGTCGCCCATATATAGTAGCCCATGTTTTATTCTGAATCAAGAACCTATGTCAAATTTTATCCAATCGGTCCAGCCGTTAAGGCGATTATCAGCAACACATCATTTTGCATATCAAAGAAAGGTACAAGCATTAATAAATAAATGAATATACAACAGACAAATATACCTAGTCCTGACACTACACTGGGGTTCCCTGTACCGTATACATAACTATGAGTACCGTAGTAGGTACCAACAAAAACGATTCATAATAGAAATAGAAATAGAAATATTTATTTTTGAAATAATAAGATGTTACAAATTGTATATGAATCCATGGGCTCCTGAACTAGTAGAAACTGTATTTCAGGAGCCATTGGCTTCTCCCAAAGAAAGTTTTATATATTATGTCGTACCTACTTACAATAAATTAACTACATAAAAAAGAAAAACAAGCATTGGTAACAGAACTTACGCAAACAATCTCAAAACTTATGCAAACAAACGGCACGTTTATTTTTATATTTAATTTTCATGTTATTCATGCTAAAAAAAAAGTTTTATTTAAGTTTTTTTTTAACAAGACAATGCAAACTTTCTTGACAACAATTTTTTAAGCGTTACTACGCATATCTATGTCTTAGCGTGACTTAGCGTATGTCACGCTTTCCAAACCTTCCTGTTCTAGTGTTGCCACAAGCGTGTTATCTCATCATTTATTTGCGACACTTAATGTCAAGCGAGCCAGTTCAATCTAATATTTAAAACACCGTGTGAACCACCTGACGCTTGAAAGCTATAAAAACTTGGGACTTTGTTTATGCACCGCGAGAACGGATGAAAGAAGATCGCCGTTCATGTGACCTCTTTTGAATGACTGATCACTCTTTGAAGACTTTAAAAAGGTTTGTCATATTATATTTTTTTTAATAAAAACAGTCGCATACACACTCCCGATCTCGCACTAGAATACCCCACGGTGTGTCGTGGTGCTACAACACCCAGACTCGGAAAAAATATCTACAGAACAAACATCGAACCCGTACCTCTTGTGTCGCTGCTAGCTATTCGCCCGCCTCGCTACAGAAGTCGTCACTAATAATGTCATTTAGCCTTTTCCCATAACTTAGCCCAGTCTTTTCGGTGTCGTTTCAAGATTATGATTTGAAGTAGAAGTGAAACTAACAAAAAATGTTTTTTGCGAATCTAACAATGCCTATAGTTATGTATTATTCATATATTCGTTCATTCGTCCATCAAAGGATATTACTACGTTGCCATTCTGTTATGATCAAATTCTACGTGGATTCGCGTTTAACATGCTGATAATGCTTAACGTAGATTTATATTGGCGTCGTAAACAAGCCATTATTTATTAAATGCCATTACTTTGTTACAGGGTTTCATCATTGCGTTTACGAGTTTCACTTCTATGCTACGGCTTTTATTGGCATATAAATGGCTGTTTTACCATATTTTGATCGTGAAGATTTGGTATTACATTATTGCGGAGTTCGTCAAATAAGCAATTGCAGGACGAGCATCAGTTTGAAGGCCGAGCCGCAGGCGAGGACTTTTATGATACGAGACAGGCAATTACCATTTCCGCCGAGGCATATTAATGTGTTTTTCTCAAAAAATGCAAGGAAATAAATAAGGTTTCATATGTAAGATACTTTTACATATTTTTCTTTTGACTTCGCTTGAAGCAGGGTTTCCATCGCTAATTTGGATCCCGACCTTTTTCTTTACCGCCAATAATTTTATTTTACTGGAGCCACTTATAAGCGACCTATTTGCAACAAGCTCTATGAAAGAGATCCTAATTTAAATGAAGCTAACAAAGTTTTGTCGTAGTTATTGATGCTGGCATACAACACGCAGGCAATGGAGTTCCATACAAAATTGCCGGCGCGTTTTTTGTTCCAAATTCAAAACTGATGCTGTGTATGTAGATACGATACTTCGCATGTTCTTTTTTCGAAAGTAATGACAATATGTCCGCGCATTTTTGAGAGAACTCCTTTGTACTCTATTTTCATCTATGGCTTATAAAATAATGTCGTCCGGAGAAATGCCACCTTGCCTATTTCAGCCGCTAATGCTCTTATTGCTGTGTTCCAGTTTGAAGCGTAAAAAAACATTATTTTCACGCAATTTACCTATAAATTAATTTGAAAGAGTTTTGAGCAAAATAGTGCCAACTTACTTTAACTTTCACTTTAACCACTTGCATGGCATTTAAAGTAGTTAATTTTAAAAGAAAATAGAAAAGAAAACTCTTAAAACTCAGATTTGTAGTTTTTCTACTCCAAGTTCGATTTCGCTTCAACATTCCTCGCTCCTAAACATTGTCACAGTGAACAAAGGAAAAGTTAAATCTTTTCCAATAAACCACTGATACACGCACGGCTGGACCGAAACAAGTATAACATTTTGTGTACATAAACTTTTACGATCTAAATAATAGGAAAGTAAACAATGAAAGTTGAGCGTTCCATCATTTCAACGCAAATATTTATGCAAACTGGCAGGATGGTGCAAATGTACAACGTTTTTTTTTACTCGCGACGGCAGAAGCTTGTACATAGGTTTGCTATTAGAGTTCGCATGTTGCATGTTAGTTTTTTTTTTAACAATCTAACACCAAAACAGCTAATAGGATTGTAATTTGTTTTTTCCACTCGATTTGCATGATTTATAAAATGGTTCTAAGATAGATTTTATTGTGACAAGTCACAATTGGATATGGAAATTAACATCCAGGATTTTAAAATCTTACTTGTGGTGAGTTTAAAGCCTTTGATTATGGTCTCAACGTGGCTTATGTGTGTGTTAGTATCGAAAAAGGCCCAAGAACGTCTTGGGCCTTTTTCGATACTAACATACATCGATACACGGGGACCAAACTTTTCAGGAATTGGAAGGAATGTATGTATTATAAACTGGACCAAAAGGTAACCAGAAGTACGCCAGTTAAGGTCAAAGTTGCTTTATTTCTTCCAAAGTTATAATTTTTAGTCGGCTGTTTCGATCAAATTCTAATCGCTAAACTTTGTTTCAAGATTAATAGACAAATAAATTGTGTAGTTTAAAAACTAATAAACTTGCTTTGATCACGCACTCAAAATTATAAAAAAAGAATCACTATCCACCTCCTGGCTCTATTATCAGACCTTCGTTACCCAAGCCTAATCTATTGGATACGTCAAAACTAATCATATGAGCCCAAACTTGAGGGGTTTACCAGCAGCCACAGAAGTGTTCCACTATCCACCTCCTGGATAAATCATCAGACAAGCTCCAAGATATGAACATTTCTGAAAATTTATCTTATGTAGCCTCGTGTCTTGTAGCTTATCCCACACATAAGGCGTGAGCTACAATCCCGTATAAAAGTTGAAGGATTTCCACGACGACGACGAAATGAAAGAAGTTGAGGTTAGTACCTCCCGTGATACCCTACAGTGTTGACAGTAAATATTGTTTTAATTTCTATTGCAAACGCTTATGTACGTAGTGATCAAACTGCTGATTATATTAGGAGCGGTTGTTTATGGCATCCGATACGATCCCGGATAAAATACTTTTGTGGTACTATTTGTATAAGAGGTTCTTATATCAGAAGTCTGGAGCTGTGACGCAGCGGTATTGGGATGGAGGGAGTCTGGAGGGGACCTTTGTTAATACCGACAGTATGGCGATGACAAGTGACATCCGAATTTTCGGGTTTGCATCGGATGAAGTACTGAGGTGACATCCGAATTTGGCTTAAGTTTTTTTTTCTTATTTTCTCGAGTTAAAATTATTACTTTATTATTTTAACTAATACAGGGCAAAGTGCACAGAATGGCCTAGATTGGGTGTGATCGATTTCAAACCGACTAATATACTTAAACCATTTTGCCGATCATTTTAATTACACTAGCCATTTGGATTCAGCTATTTAGCTATGGGAACTGGACAGTCCCCTATTTAAACAGGACTTAGCAATATCCAAAACATACTTAATAAAATAAGTAGGCTAGTAAGGTCGAGAAGTACTTTAAGACTTTGCTAAGCCTTCCCAATAAGTCGTTCCTCATTGCTATTTTATGTATTTATATATGGGACAGCTACAATTTCTTATTATATGGCTGATGTCGGTATTTTTCTGTTAGGAGAATACAAAGCTTCCTCTATACCTAAGTAGTATCACAAATTGGTTTTAAGTTATCTGTAGTTAGCAAGCTAGAAGCATTAGGCGGGATGAAGTTTTTAAATCAACTGGAGATATATTCTCATTAACTGTCTGTAGAAATCCACCAGCCACAAGTATTTACCTCCAGCAAACTTGACATTGACCCATCAGCCCCTTAAGACAAACACCACTTTCAAATTGCGTTAACGCCTGCGAAAAGATTGAATTTGATAATCTTTTGAGATGTCACGTGACTGCTGCCAAGTTTTTCCTTGACACATTTGTGTTAGCATTAAAGGACTAAGCGTGACATAACTATTTTAAAATATAATGTTTATGAACATGATTTTTACTAAAACGGGATATTTACCATGATTTGTGAGTTCGAATTACATGCAACTGTACCGAAATATCGGGAAATATTCAAATTCATAAAACATGGTTATATCCCGTTTTTAGTAAAAAAATAAGCGAGTAGTTCGTTGTCGACATTCGAGAATATTCATCCTCCATTGGTTGTCGGTTCTGACAATGACCTAGCCATTGCCATATTTTAAGAAAAGCAAATTGAGATTTGATTATTCGTCGGTACACCGTCAAGAGTGATCACGGTCGGTGCTCATCGAAAAGAGAAGGACAAAAATATTTACGAAACTTCAGCAAAATTTACGAAAAACAATGATAATTATCCGTATTTTCAATATTTCAAAATATCAGGACGACCTCTGTGGTGCAGTGGGCGAAGGCCCGCCTGAGACGCAAAAGGTTGCGGGTTCGATTCCCGCTGTGGGACAAATGTTTGTAATGTTTGTCTCGGGTATGGGTGTGTTCTATGTATAATACATACATATGTATTAAAAAAAAAAAGTATATAAGTATATCAGTCATGTTGTTCCCATAATACAAGCTCTGCTTAGTTTGGGGCTAGATGATGCTGTGTGAAAAATGTCCAGCATTATTTATTTATTTATTTATTTAAATAATGATATTCAGACACTGTTTTTAAATATATTTTGTACACATAGTCGGAGGACAGCCAGTCAGCCAGCAAAAGTGGATGGTAAAATACCTCTAGACCGTTCAATTAGCCACTGGTTTGATCAAGCCAAGGCTCTCACTGGCCTCACTGTCACCACCATCTTGTGAAAAACCGAACATAAAACTCGTCAATTCCTCAACAAAAACTTATCAGGGTATCTAGACAAATTATGTCTTACGCTTGTAGTCACGTGACATTTCATTGTATGACATTGCTATGGACATTTAATTAGCTGTGGATTTTTTTTTTATAATAAACAAATAAACACCCAACTATGTATGTGATATAGTCCTGAACCCACAGTGTTCGCTGTGTCGTGGGTATCAGGAACGACGAGTACCGTCAATTCTGTGTTTTCTGAGTTTTTTGTGCATTCATACAAACAAGTGGTGCGTCCAATAGTAAGCCAAGATTGGGCCATGCCTCTGGAGCAGTCCGTTGTAATGATTCCAATTTCACAATGTTCCTCTGCTGAAAGTGGAGCAAAGTCGAATTCTCACAAATTGTACCCCACTCAAACGCTGGCCAACTGTCCCTCAGTCAGCCATCATTTATCATTCAACAATACAAGGCAAGCAAAAATGTGAAGGGACAGACCCACAGAGCTAGGATAGCCTTTCTAGGCTACTAAGGTAGAGGCGATGCCAAAACACTGCATTTGAAAGAGGCAATTAATGTCAACATTGAGTAACCTATGATAGAAAATAAGTCACTCGAAAATTTTTAAAATAAATAATAAACAAAGATTTAACAAGAACTTTTTCTGCGTTAATACGCAAAATTTGGGCGTATTTTTTGGTATTGGCCTGAGTATAAAGAAGACAGAGATTAATTTAATAACATGCAATGCTGCTGTGCGACCAGAGGATGATGGGGACACTGTGATCTAAACCACCATCTCCTTAAGACTGGGGCCACAGACAGTGGACTCTATCGAGGTTGCCTCCAGGCTGAAGATACTGTGGAGCATGTGGTGATACACTGCACCGCCACAAATGAAGAAGGGACTGAAAAAACTCATCAACACATCCTCTCCGTCATCATTGACTGACAGGAGGTCAGGGATACTGGAACACTGCTGTTATCAACCAAGAGTCCTTCTCCGCTACTTCAAGGAGTTGGGCTGGTTGTAGTCAGGTTAGAAGGGGGATAATGCACAATACACCAAAATGCGGGACGACAGTGCAGATCTTGGTTCTCCCCACTTAGAATTAGAATTAAAATTAGACGCTGCTGTGATCTTAACTTCTCTTCTCTGCGCTTTAATCTTTAACTTAAAACTTGAGTTATTTTCATGTCTTCTTAAACTACAAGTGAGTGGATAACGTAGCCATATTACCTATTAAAAAAATCACTACTTAAAATCATTAAGTGGGGCATCTCTAGTTGCAGTTTACCATTTTATTTCTTGGTTTATGAAAGTGTCCTAACTGAGTCGAAACAAATGTACAACAACAGGCCCTGTAAGCGGATTAAACTCAGAAAATTAATTGAAAATATTTCACAATTTTGCTGAAGAATCCAAGTTTAGTCGATATATAGATAGATAGAAAATACTTTATTATACACCAAATATTTCAGCTTAAATAAATAATACAAACTTTACCATAGCATTACAATGGGCGGTCTTATCGCTAATTAGCGATCTCCACTAGACAACCTTTGGATGGAACGGACTGTACGATATATTACAAGGGGTTGTAAGTGGTGTACCACATACTATGAAAACACTATTATTATTATTTTACCTACATAATTACATACAGCATAATAACTACATACTATCATTAACTATTTTATAAAACATACTAAGTAAGCCAGAAACAGGCAACAGTTAGCGACTGGAGGATAAGTTGTGTTTTTGACTAAGGAGACTTAAATATTTAAAAAAAAGTGCTGTACATTTTTCACACAGCATCATCTAGCCCCAAACTGAGCAGAGCTTGTATTATGGGAACTACAAGACTGATACTACTACTTATACATATTATACATAGACAACACCCAGACCCGAGACAAAAATTACAACCATTTGTCCCGCAGCGGGAATCGAACCCGCAACCTTCTGCGTCTCAGGCGGGACTATGCCCACTGCGCCACAGAGGTCGTCCTAAACTCGACTGAGGAGACTAGACATGACTTCATAGTAATATTTTTTTATTTCAAAGATATTTTCTTAAACACTACAAATCCAAAAAAAAACATATATCGTTTTACCTTTATGATGTACTCGAATTTATATAAAGAATAGATAGTACCTATACCACCCGAAATAAATAAATAAACACCACACAAACACATAGGTACATGATAGTGACCACATACTAGGAATCCCTGTGTTGTGGGTATCAGGAACTACGAATATCGTGTTACACGCAAACCCGGAACAAATATCTGCAGGACGTGCAAACATTTGTCCCGCAGCGGGAATCGAACCATGGCCATTCGCCGCCGAGCCACCGAGGTCGTTATGCTACCTAGATCTATCCTGATACATACTTTGTCGATTATAAATAACACAGGATAGGGTATATTTACAACAGCACAACGTATATACAGGATTATTATTCATGTTGTAAAATGAGAATTTTTTGAAGTTGGTTTTTTGGCTTGAAATTATATCTTTGTTACGTTGGAAATCTAAACACTTTTTATTCATAGATAAATAAACACGTGGTGTACGTACCTAGCCTCATACTAGAATTTCCTGTATCATAGGTATCAGGAACTACGAGTACAATGGTACCACTACAGACATTACAGAAGCATATTTTTTTGTGAAATCTGTCTAGTTTTATTCAGATTTTGATGTTCGAAACCACTCATTATCGGTTAGCTTATTTCTTGAATAGACTTCTAGGACTGAACTGACTTCTACGTCGTCAAAGTACCTTGGAAATAGTTTAAAAAAATCCAATGATTTTTGTAGTAGCACAGTCCATTTTCCATCACGTTTCACAAAAAATAACGGAACAACGGATAACACCCGCGTCCACTCCTATGAATAAATGAGACGACCAGTGATTGTGACTGAATTATTCAAAGGATTTCATGAACGTATACAGGGTGCCCATGCAAGACATGAATACAACAATTCAAAATACAAATTCGGAGATTTCATTTAAAACAAAAAAATGCCGACACATAAAATAACAAAAAAGTTGCCAAAAGTTGTTTTTATTCTCCGCGGCAGATTATTAGCCGCGTTCTTTGTTTTCCTGAAAATGTACTAGAAGAATTCACAGACATTCTATACAGGGTTTACACACGAAAACGTTTAGTAAATGTTTCATTGTATGTCGATAATTACCTTACGGCAAAATGCCTTGAGGGCAAAATCTCACTAAGATGTCCCTATGTTTTTTTCCTCTAAAATGAATTCTGCTATTCATATTGTGAACACAATATGGCAAACGCCAGTTGGGCCAATATTTTTTCCACGCAATAATACTCATCCGCTATTAAATATTATGAAAGTTCTCACAATAATACTCGTTCGCTTTTTAGTATCGTGAAAGTCCTCACTACATCCCTTAGTTTTTGATCTACTCATTTGTTATTCAATATTGTAATATTGCCGTTGAATTTAGTACAAAACAAAGTTTTGATTTCAGCCATGTAACGTAACTGGTTTTCGGCAATACTCTATTATCATTTTTCGGTTTCTTTCGGTTTACATGATATCGGTATTTTAATATTAATATATTCTATATAAGAGCCAGCTCTCTTGTCACGCGTAGATCGACCAGTCGTCCTGAAAGAATTTAAAAAATGCGAAGGGCCCCTGTTCCCCACGGACCCAGAGTCTCAACCCCAAAAGGCTCAAATAACGCGTGATAAGAGAGCTGGCTCTTATCTGGGTCAACGCACTAGCATTGCCATTCAACGTGGCAATGCCGCCAGTGGGAACGCTTCCGCCTGGTAGTGATCTGGATCAGTTAAGTCTTCAGATTGCTAGCTGTTTTATCTGTATTTATGTATATACCTACTTGTACATAGTTGTATGAATAAATTTATATATTCTATCTGGTTTATTCGCTATGGAGACCTTACTTTCGCCGAACTAGAATTTCGCAGGATAACATTTTGAAATATTGTTCGTAGAGCTTATTCGCGTTATCGACATTCCTGATGAAAGCAAATCGACTGACTGACTATGCATGAACAATCTGAATTTCAAAGTGTCTTTACGAAGACTTTAGGCCGATTAAAGACACATGGCAGTGAATACACGTGGGCATATTGTATGTTTGCAGTAAGAACAAAGGATTTAGCTTGCAACCTGTCACGTGGAATGCTAACTACTTGCAAAACGAGTTTTTTTTTGTATAAGTACTTTAATGTTTTACTAAAGTTAATAGATTTATTTGCATAAAGCAGCGGTGAATCACACATTAAAAAAGTTTGCGATCCTTTTGAATATTTGAAATACGTATGTTCCTTGGCATATTATAATAAGCTCTTCAAGGAATGGTTTGTTGTTTAAATACATCGTTTTTGAATTTAAATTAACTTAAAAATTATTTTGTTTTTTTTTTTCAACGTTTTGTTGTATACTTTTTTGAAGACCTGATGACCTGAGATGTGCCTTTGGTTAATATCCCAATAAGCGGTGATTGGCTGCAACCTGTCACGTGGAACGCTAATTACATGCAAAGCGCGGGCATGTGCCATATGTTATGTTTGGATGTGTATCTCACTATCCCCTAGTTGGTATCCTTAAAGATTTTCTCACTGGGTTTGTATCTTAGGATCTCTATCATACATCACATGCCAGACCGCATCACAGCCCGCACATTGTTGATAAATAGGTAGGTACGAGTAGGTAGGCTCCCGGTCGGCACTTGCGCTAAGCTCAACGTGGAAGTCAATCAAATTTCCTTTTGTTTCTTCGACGTATATCATATGGGTAGGAGTGGGTTTTGAATACATGCGACAGTTTTATATATTTAGTCCATCAAATATCATATATGACGAAGCAGAAGCTCCAAGGTGGTCTTTAAAAAGTGTGACGTCAGCAATGCTAACGTCACTATCATCACCAGCATGCTGGTGGCTCATAGTTGATGACGAAAGTAAACTCCAGGAGATATTCTTCAAATTTATTCTTGGTTGTACAGAGGCTTTTTTAGATTTGTACGGTCTGACGGCTCGAGCGAGAATGAATCGTACGCTGGTTGTGAGACGCTGGTTGTCGCTCACACGCCGGCGAAGCTGGTGTGTGGGGACGCAGTGCCGGGCGTTGTGCCCCTTACTGCGGTGTCAAACCGCCCCCAGTTACTACTGGGGGGTCATCGGGTCGGCTCGATGTGAGCCTCATGTCAGTCCTGTGTGCCCCCGTCTTCCTGGTCGCTGTCCACGACCAGTTCCCGAGGGTAGGCCTTGCCGCTGGCGGTCCTCTCGTACGTTGGCGCCAACATTTGTAGGTGTGAGTAGTTGGACGCCGACGTCCTAGCGAACATGATTTTGGCAAGGCGGCCGACGAATTGGTCCAGGGATTCTAATTTGAGGTCGCGCTGGATAGTGGAATTTCGTACGTATCGTGGGGCGTTCACTATGGTACGGAGGCATTGGCTCTGCTGGCTGCGTAGTTTCTTTCTGTGGCTCTCTGCCAGCAGAGCGTACCATGCCGGGGCAGCGTATGCGAGACGTGGTCGGACGTACGTCTTGTATAGTCCGATCTTCATACGCAATGGGAGACTCGCTTGTAGCACTGGCTTCAGTATGGCTCTGGCTGCGAGGGCTGAGCCCCTTGCAATCTTTGCGTGATCAGCCATTGTGAGGTAGCGGTCGATAGTGACTCCTAGGTACTTTGCCGTGCCGGACCACGTTATGGTTTGGCCTTGCAGGGTGAGCTTGGTGGGCAGGTTTTTCTTCCTGGAAAAGGCGACTGCCTGTGTCTTCCCGACGTTGACGGACAGTCGCCATTTGGACAGCCAGGGTGGGAGCTCGTTAAGGGTCCGCTGCATTTTCGTGGCGGCATGTGGCAATTTGTAGGACGACGATATATACGCCGCATCGTCGGCGTACAGCGCTAGGAGTGCGTCCTCTGTTCTCGGGATATCGTCTGTGTAGAGTGAGTAGCAAGCTGGGGACAGGCAGCTGCCTTGGGGTACTCCGGCTTCTATGCGGCGTTCAGTAGAAGCCGTTTGCTCCACAATCACTCTAAAGCTTCGACCTTCTAAGAATGAGGCTATCACCTTCATTACCTTCCGCGGTGTTGGAGAGGTGGCGAGCTTGTAGATAAGTCCTGTGTGCCAGACCCGATCGAAAGCTTTCTCCATGTCGAGGAATACTGCGACCGCGTGCTCCTTTTTGTTGTGTGTGACCGTCAGGTGGTGCAGTACTCTGGACAGTTGGAGAGTGGTGCTATGTTCCGATCGGAATCCGAACTGTTCTGGGCGTGGCGGAATGAACGGGAGAGGTGTAGCAGGAGCATCTTCTCAAAGAGTTTGGATAGGCTGGATAGGAGGGTGATGGGACGGTAGCTCTGGGGGAGGAGGATGTTCTTGCCGGGTTTCGGGATCATGATGACCCGGCCAGATTTCCAGGGGGAGGGGAAGTGACCGCTTCGTATGATTCCGTTGAAGAGTCGGGTCACAGAAGCGATCGCTCTTGGAGGAAGGTGGCGGAGGGTTGCGTTGGTGATTCCGTCTTCGCCAGGTGCTTTTCTTGGCTTTGTCCTGCGAATTGCCCGTTGAACTTGGCCCGGAGAGAAGAATAGTGGCTGATCAGACTCGGTGTTGGCATCAAGTTCCCCTAGGAAAGCCTTGACAAACGTTTCGATTCGCGCATTGTGGTCTGGGTCTTTGACGGGGTTGGGTTGGAACTGTTGTTCAAGGCTCTCCGCGAAGATCTCGGCTCTGTCTTGAGCTCGGTATCGGGGGTGGCCGTCTCTGTGCCTGAGTGGTCTGATGGGGGTCGGGGTGTCGGGCCCAGTCGTCCGAGGCGTCTTCCATTCTTCTCTCCCAAGTTCGAGAACAGTCCTCGCGTATCTCCGCTTTCACTACCTCACATAGGGTGTTCAGTCTCGTTTTGATTGCCGGATCTCGCGTCCTTTGCCACACTTTCCTGAGGCGGCGCTTTTCCCCCAGTAGTCTGGTAAGGTGCATGGGAGTCTTGGGCATTCTGCATTGGCGAGGAGGAGTGGATGCCTCTGCTAGCGCTGCCTGGATGGTGCTCGTGAGTTCCTGGGTCAGTAAGTCCACATCTGCGGGGTTCGTTACTGGCCTGGTGGGAGTCGTGTGGTTCAGGGAGGCGGCGAACTTTGGCCAGTCAGTCCCGGGTCTTGGGTTTGGGCGCTGGAGTGTGGTGGGCTGGTTTTCCAGGAGCAGCAATACGGGCTGGTGGTCCGATTGCATGTCATCCAGGAGAACCTCCAGCTTGGGGTGTGCAGCAAGGCCTTTGTGGACCGCAAGGTCTATGACGTCCGGAGCGTGGGCTGCGTAGTCCGGATAGTGTGTTGGAGTCTCTGGGCCGGCAACTTCGTACTCGTGACTCTCTGCGTATTTGAGTAGGAAGTTGCCGTCGCTGTTGGCCTTTAAGGAGTTCCAGGCAGGGTGTTTGCAGTTCCAGTCCCCGGCCACGATGATGGGATGGACTGGATCTGTTGGGAGGAGTTTCAGCAGGTCTGTCTTTTTGAGAGCCGATCCCGGAGGCTTGTAGACAGCAAACAGTTGCAGGGGGTGGCCATCTGCACAAATCTCGACTCCCAGTGCCTTCAGAGACTCCAACTCTAGACCCGGGAGTGGTTGGTGGATAACTCTTCGTTTGACCAAAACGATGAGTCCTCGTATAGCCCTACCTTCATCGTTTTGGTCATCTTGGCGGTAGCAGTGATAGCCCGGGAACTTAGGCCTGTCTTTGGCTTTCAGTAAACTTTCACTGATGAGGGCGATGTCGATGTTCTGTTCCCTGAGCAAGGGCCTCAAGAGAAGGATTTTGTTCCCCCTTTCCTTGCTGTTGAGGCCCTGGGCGTTCCAGAAGAGAATCCTTATTTCCCCACCTGAAATAGTTTCCCTATCCCGTTGAGCACGATCGGGATCGGGCCCCCCCCCCCGTTCGGAGGGTCAACTTAGTGACGCCAGAACGTGACCCGTCTCGTCGAGCGGCGGCGGTGGCGGTGGTGGTGGTGGTGGCGGTGGTGCCGGCGCGCTTGTTCCTCGCCTCCCTTTTGAAGACGGGGCAGTTCTTGTTATTAGCCGTGTGCGCTCCGTCGCAGTTCGCACATGTTGGGGGCATCTCCAGGGGGCGGGGGCATTCGCCCGCGAAGTGCGGTCCACCGCAACGGACGCAGGCTAGGGGACGGTGGCAGTTGTGGCTGCTGTGTCGGAAGGCTTGGCAGCGGTGGCACTGAGCTGGGCCCTTCTTCCCCCTCCAGCTTTCGATGACCACACCGGGCATGCATAAGAGCTCCGTTATGCTGTAGATGTCTGGGGTGTTTGTTGTGCGCTTGAGCATGACAAAGAATATGCATCCCGGGCGGCCCTTCGAGGCGCGGATGCTGCGGACGGTCTCGGGTTCGAATCCGTGCCGGCGAAGGTCTTCCTCGATGTCTGCGGGGGGGGTGTCGGCTGGTAGCCCTCTGATCGCCACCTTGAGGCTACGCTCCTCTGGTAGCGAGTACGAGAACCACACCACCTTCTCCGATTTTCCCAGGTTGGTGAGGTACTCTTGGATGGTGCGGTATTCTGTGTCCGATTCGGGCGAGAATCGGACGCCTTTCCCAAATGGGTGAGCATTGGGGGTATGTCCCAGGCGGCCTTTCAGTTCCCTGAAATGCTTCGCCCAGTTTGGGAGTACTTCCACTACGAGAGGAGGATATCTGGTTTTGGCACTTACCACGGGTGCCGTTTTGCTCGATTCAACCGTCGCGGCCGGCGTAGGTGTAGTTTGGTGCGTCACGGCCGATGATGATGATGATGATGGTCCTGAGCGCGCGGCACCAGTGGCGGCGGCGTAAGTGACGGTCACTGACTTTTGGAAGGTGGTGGCGATCTGTTGTGTGTCCGTGGGCACCGAAGAGCGGGCGGGTTTCGGGTCGCGCTGTGGTAGCGGGGCGGGGGGCGGGGGCACGGCGCAGAGGCGTTTTGCCTCTTCCGTTTTGGGCTCGTCGGTGGTCTCGCGCTTTCTGCGTGTTCCTGCGAGGGGAGCATCCGGGATCGGCATAGTTTTGAACCCCTCCACATAGGCCGTTTCTTCCGGGGTTGGGGTCGCGGGATTTGACAGGAGTCTTTCATCCTCTTCGAGGGCAGTCTTAAGTACGCCTAGGTACTAACGCTAGACGCTGGAGGATGATATAACTCCTGTCAAGTTCCGACTTCGGCGACAGGGGCTTATCCGTCTTCAGTTTCAGCGGGGGTGGGGGGGGCGGCATCGCTCCCGTAGGGGTGGTCGGCGCGGACGCTGGGCGCGTCGCGGGGGTGCAGGGCTTCTTGTCTTTCCGCTTCTTTTCCAAGAAGCGGTCAATCACTTGCCCCGCAAGAAGGGCCCGGGAGCGCGAAAGCGACCGCTCTCGGCCCGAGCTTGATGCGCGGCTTGAGGGCTGCGACGAATCCGAGGATTCGGAATCCTTCCGCGAAGTCCGACCATCAGGTGCGGCTCCGACGGAAGGGGTGTTGGCGTCCGACATGTTAAAACGACACACACAAACACAAACACGGCACTATGAGTACTTGACTGCCACCGAGGAGGCAGTCAGAGGTCTAAGACCCGATCGCGTGACCGAAGGGGCGGCGAAACGGAGCGGCAAGCGCTGTCCCGTCGTCCGGTCGTCCTGGGAAAGGCGGTTCCCCGCGCACTACGAACACGTAGCGGGCCGGACTCGGCAGTCGTTTTCTCAGAAAACGCTGCCGAGATCGTAAAGGATTAAAGGGTCCGTACGCGTAACTGTAAGGTTGCAAGGCAATAGAGGCCAGTCCATGAATCGTACCCGGTCCGTCGCCCGTATTTATGCAAAAACAAAGACTCGAGAAAACAACTTGTGCGAACAAGTTAAAACTACCTGCAAGCATTAATCATTTAAGTTTACAAATGACAATCTAAGTGATGATTCGTTAAGTAACTCGTGGTTCTGCGCCGATGACACATTGTAGAAGCAGAATAACGCCTTTGCGCCGATATATACATTTAGCCATCCTACAACTATTATAAACGCGAAAGTTTGTGAGGATGGATGTTTGTTATTCTTTCACGCAAAAAATACTGAACGGATTTTCATGAAACTTTACAGTAACATAGCTTATACATCAGAATAAAACATAGGCTACTTTATATCCAGGTACCATGCGGGCGAAGTCGTAGGCAGATGCTAGTTTATTATAATTATTTAAGTAAATAAATGTTTTTCTTTCATGGGGAATGAAGTCGTGAGTATGTTTGTTTGTTTTATTCTGTCAATGGACAAAGTCTCTAATATTGATTGAAACGTAACTGTTGAATACGTTACGAGCTTAGTGAGACATACTAATTGAATTCCATGATTAATGTATCGTGTAGGCATCGCCTCTGCTACATGATTAAGACCTTGGAAGTTCCAAGATTACTGTTTCTGGATATTGTATTGTAGAAACTATTGGTTAGCTAAATGTAGGCTAGAGTGTTAGGACCCTCGGTACAACGACTTCCAATCCGCAGATCGCAGTCGCCCTTAAATAATTTTGAAAACGCGAAGGACCCCGGTTCCCCACGTACCCAAAGTCTCAACCCCATAATCTATAAAAATAACAATATGCTCGAGCTAAAAGCGTCCGTCGCGCTAACATTTTATAGAGAGCCTGTAGCAAGAAACCGTGCACTAAGAAGCTTAGTAGGAGGTAGACGACACCTCTACGCACGAAATAGAGGCGAAAGATTTTCCAGAGTTCCTTGCTATAAAAGATTTAAAACCCCCGACTTTTTTTTCAATGTCAAATGCAGCGCCATGTAGTGACTTGTGTCACACCCTATATAAAACCTATCATCAAAGCGCATTTCAATTGTCAAGCCGTTGTAACAGACAAACAAACTAACTACCAGTTACGTCAAACGGAGATGGCCCAACCATCATGGCACAGTTTGCGCATTGCATTACTGCATACTGAGCACTTTGTGCCACTGTTGAAAACTTGACAATTAAGAACACAATAAAACTATAAATCGATAAATGAAATCTAAATTAATATCAAACTAGACTTTGGCAAACCTCAGCCATAGAATAATATTCAATTACGGTTTTCGTTTATTCAGTACATCCCTATCAAAAATAAGTAATTTGAAGGAAAACCATGACCCAAATTTCCACCCAGCAACGACAAGCGAACGGGAAGTGACTGCTTCCGGTACAAAAATCCAGTTCCATAGTACGGAACCACACTTATGCGCGAACACTTGACCGCTTTTCCCCCGTTTCTTTCGACGCAATAAATCTTGGAAAACTACGCTTTTTTCCACTGAAAAGTAATGGCTACATTCACTGTGAACGGTTTGACGTAATGCTATATTTTCTTCCAAACTGAAAAAATTGCACAATCCTTGCTAATGATTAAAGATTACAAGTAAGTAGATACTCGACACTAGTGTCGACACAAGTCTATGGCGTCTAAACCAATTTTTGACAACGACACTGTGTTTAGTAAAGGTTTGAGGTGCCCCAACGGGCACCAAAACGACGGATAAACATTTGTAGTATCAAAAAACTAAAAAACACTATTTTATCACGCACTAAAAATTATAAATAAGAATATCACTATCCATCTCATGGATCCATCGATCAGACCCTTATTACCAAGCCCAATCTATTGAGCTCGTCAAAACGAATAACTACTTTTACTAATAGTCACTGAGGAGTTCTACTATCCACCTCCTGGCTCCATCATCAGATCAGCTCCGAGATACCAAATTATAGAATTGTCATCCGAACTACATATACTCAAAGTTTCATTACGGTGCGATGCGAATATTGAAGTCAATTTTTACCTACTTTAAATTGTAAAAGTAGGTAAAAATTGACTTCAATATTTGATTTGTATTTTTTTTGTTATTTATGACAATAAGCGTGTTAAAAAGGGTGCACGCGGCTGAGATGCGAAAGTTGAGATGGATGTGTGGAGTTATAAGAATAGACAAGATAAAAAATGAATATATCTGGGGAAGTCTGGAAGTAGCACCGCCAGTGACGGAAAAGTTAAAGATTAGCGTGGGTATTATATGCATGTCATGAGGAGGGATGAAAGTTGTTACGAAAAGAGTGTTAGATATAAATGTAGATGGTTATAAAAGTCGGGAAATAACCAAAGAAAATATGGATGGATCGTGTGAAAGATGACATGAGAATACGCCGAATTAGAAAACTGCTGTTTCCTAATTCGGCAGTTTTGTAAAAGAGCTGATTTTACGTTTTGGTTACGACATATATATATAGGTAATCTTTGGCACTCGGTCTATAGACTATGGGTTCTGTGAGTGTATAATTATCAGCAAGACAAAAGGATACTTCCAAACAATAACACGCAATCTCTTAGCAATTTGTGTGAAAGTTGTGCTGACTTACACGGAATCGAATGCTTACGTAATTTCTATACATTTAGTTTATACATTACTAGCTGCTGACGGCTACGCCCGCATGGTACCCGGATAAAAAGTAGCCTATGTATTATTCTGATGTATAAGCTGTATTACTGTAAAGTTTCATTAAAATCCATGCAGTAGTTTTTGCGTGAAAGCGTAACAAACATCCATACTCACAAACTTTCGCATTTATAATAGTAGTAAGATAATAATAAACCTTCTTTAATCGACCAGAATCAAAATAATTTCATTTTTTTTCATCTTATAATACATAATTGTTTTACGGATTAAAGTTTTATGAAACCTCGCTTTGAATTCTTTAATAGTTTACTTTACTTTCTCACTGGAAGTATTCACTTCCGGTGAGGAAGCTATGTTAAATATAAGGGGTTTATAAGGGGTCTAGTTTTCTGAATAGATTCCAGATACACTATCTCACTAATAAAGTTGAAGGAAGCAGAGGTGACGTCATAAAGTTTTACTATGCTTTTACGCTGTGTCTAGAACTCGATCAGAGCGCTCGTAAATACCTCGATACCGATTTAATGCTTCAGCAGAACACGTATTCTGAGAGATAACAACAGTTTTATATCCTGAACGAATTCCATTCAAGTCCATTCAGATTATTTCTGAAATATTTGATGACACGATACTTGTTACTCGAGATCAAGCCGAGAAGATTCTGTTGGCTTCTGCTTAGAAAAATCCTGGGCGCTTCCTAGTAGCATTCTGACTCTTTGTAGTATCGCTGTCCAGCACAAAAGCAAACAGATGGACAATTTGAAATCAGAAAGGTCTGGGCAATTTAAGTGACCTGGAAGTTTTAAATTTCACAGAAGAAGCTATATTAAATAAAAAAAATAGAAATACTGCTGGTCATTTCTTCACACAGCATCATCTAGCCCCAAACTAAGCAGAGCTTGTATTATGGGAACTAAATGACTGTCAAACTACTTGTATAATTTTTTTAATAAATACATTTTTGATTCATTGACAACACCCAGACCCGAGACAAATATTTGTCATACAATCATTTGTCCCGCGGTGGGAATCGAACCCGCAACCTTCTGCGTCTCAGGCGGGCCTTCGCCCACTGCGCCACAGATTGTCAAACACAAGCTAAGCCCTAACGCGTAGCTTCAGACAAAGAAGATGCTTTCGGCCTGATGTATCACCTCAAAAAAACGGAATATATTAATTTTTTCCCCCTTTTCTAAGAATCAGAAATGTTTTTTTTTGTGATCACTTCTTATCGTGGTGATAAGTCACATTATTTCTGACAGCGCAACAAACTGAGACATGGACCTATTTTGATTCCAAGCAAAATATATTCTTTATATATGCTAAGTCAATAGTATTTAACCATCTGTTTACCTGGGGTTTAAATAAATCTATTTTCTTTATTTCTTAGTTGTGAGAGAGCTACAATACTATTTGCTACGATACACTATCTATTAGGTACTTATATTGATATTATTCTAGTGTATTTATATATATGTGACCAGCACATAAAACTTGGGCAGGTTTAAACCTTCGTGTTATTTCGTTGTCACGTTTCAGCCATGTTTGATCTTCTACTCGAAAATTGTATGCTATAAAATAAGTTAAAACTATAGGAAAACATCGTGGGAAAACCCAAAAATCATCTGCCATCAGTTGTTGCAGTAAATGGCTAAGAGCTTGCAAGTTATCAAGTGGAATGCTAACTACTTGAGATACGCGGGCATAATTATGTTTAATGTACACATTAACACATGCTGTGTGTGCGTGTGCGCGTGTGTTCGTGTGTGTTTATAATAATAGCATATAGGTCACGCCCAACAGGGCATTGGATGTCTCATGTACCTATTTTCACACCCTTCAAAGCGAAACATAGCAAGGCATACTAAGGCAACAATAGTTATGGCCTGCAGCATATAAAACGTTTTCACAGTAGATAATAAAGT
Source organism: Perizoma affinitatum (assembly GCA_961405105.1). Classification (NCBI taxonomy): domain Eukaryota; kingdom Metazoa; phylum Arthropoda; class Insecta; order Lepidoptera; family Geometridae; genus Perizoma; species Perizoma affinitatum. The sequence goes on along the minus strand of OY560199.1, from coordinate 1,917,534 downwards.
TTCAGAATAGGACTCTTATGCACTGCTATAAACAAGTGCCGGGTTTACAACCAACCAACGTGACACTGCCACCACAGATACGTCAAGTTTACAACCAGTATTGGTGAAGTCAACATTTTTCGTGTCTTCAGTGAAAATTGCAACAGCTTTCATCTGAAAGCTGTTGCAATTATTATATCTTATTATATCGGTTAAAAATACAGCCCTGTGACAGACATACGAATAATGGTCGGGTCCCGTTGGTACCCTTTGGGTACGTATCTAAAAATAAAGTAATAATCAATAAAATCTACCTATTTAACTATAACATTAATAGTAAAGTATTATGTTGCTTCTACCAGACTTCTGTTTTAAAATCTTCCTCAAACTTGCCACTTAAGATTTGGAAATTTCCAAACAGCCAAGATCTATTTCGAGTGTCGGCATAAATCAGCTAGGTTTCACTTTTGTACTCTGACTAGCCTTCGTCACTGACCCTTTAAATTATTTGAAAATAATACTGATAACTTTTGATCGAAAAACAAAACTCAATGAAAAATATATTTAGGTTTCTAGATGCTGATTCACTCTTTATAGTTGATATGATAAAAAAAATTACGGTAGGAATACAGTTGAGGAATCCTTACCTCACCTGCTAGTTTAAAACTGTTTTCACAGTAGTGATTCTTACTACTAAATAAGGCATATCAGACTGAACCAAATAACAGAACTGAGCGAGTCGATCTATTGTGTCCTCGGTAACTGGACGTAAACAAGTAAATTTGAATGTAGAATGAGATTTAACACGTAGGTTCACTATTCATAAATACCATTTGTCCCAGATCTGTTTATTTGATCGTTATTATAGACTTGCCTCCCAGCCGTTCTATTCCCAGATATAACGTAACCTATTTCACAGACTTCAAATAAAGGATGAGATTCTCGATTAATTATTTTGTTTGTAACTGATTACTTTGCCAATTGTTAAACGACTTTGATGATTCCTTTGTATAGTTTTTTTATTAAATAGATTGTAACTTTTCCCGTAAAACTCAAAAAGCATCATCCTCTTATGGAATCACGACTAGCCGAATTTCTTGTGTTTTATAATTCTAAAGAGTTTGATATTTGATATTTATTTATTTAACCATTTCGTTATAGTAACATAACATTGGCATGTCAAAGTATACATTTTCATGTTCTTAATCTAAAAAGTGTGTCATCGCCAGTGAGCAAAATATCGTATGCTGGTAAAAATTACCAGCATTATAAAATAAGAAAAAAAAAGAAACTATAGGTACTACACCATCCATACTTTTAACCGAAGGGTCCACAGAGTATTGCGTGCAGATTCATTCATAGTATCTCTTTAGTGAGACTTCAAATTCTAACTAAAGATTATGAGTCTTGATATGACTCTATTGGAGTGAGACTTCAAACTCTAGTACTGTTATGATACCTGTGGATCACCTCCTCGCCACAGATTGAACATTGAAATACAGTCGGAGGTGGAATATTTCAGAATTACACACCGTAATGTATGAGCTGGATACAATGTGAAGGAGAATACGTTTCCAATGCATAAAACACCCAAATGTCTTATACATTGTCCTGACTCCACGGGGTTCCCTGTATCGTGGGAATCAGGAACTACTAGTACCAACATCCAGACCTTCACAAAAATCTGCAGAAAATAGAAGTATTTGTGTCGCAGTTATAATCAAACCTGCAAATCCTGTGTTCCAGCTGGCTACTCGCCCACCACGCCATCGAGGTCGTCAGTAATTGATAATATAATAATAATAATAATAATTCTGCTGGAAACTTTTCACACAGCATCACCTAACCCCAAACTAAGCAGAGCTATGGGAACTACATGATTGATATAATACTTATTTTTTTTGACCCAGACACACACACACACCACTGAGGTCGTCATTATATATTGATAATATATAATAGCTCAGTAAAATAGTAGTTTGGTGCTAGATGACGTTGTGTGAAAAATGACCAGAATGAATATTATTTATTTAAAATCTCAGATGCCTGGAGCCTTTACATGCATTAGTGGACCTTTTTTTTTTTTTTTTTTTTGAGGGGGGGAAATGCCCACGCATTTCCCTTCCGCCATGGGGATGACGGAAGGGGGTATGTGGGACTCGAACCCACTAAAACCCCCCCGGTTAAGTCCCCCGCCATAGTGGGGCAAGATGGGGTCGCGTTAGCATTCACCATCTCACCCCGACGGGTGGCCCGGAAACCAGCCGGGCCCCGGCCATGTGTGGGGCCGTGCAAGCTGGCGGAGTCCCCCGATCTCCGCCAGTGACCCCACAAACGCGCCCTGAAAAGGGCGCCCCCTCCAACTTACGCTGTCCCTCCCTCCAAGCCTGCCCGGTATGGGTAGCCCTGCCGGTATAGCCTTGAAGATCATTGGGACACGCAAGCCCTCATCCGCGCCCTGAAAAGGGCGCCCCCTCCACTTACGCTGATCCCTCCCTCCAAGCCTGCCCGGTATGGGTAGACCTGCCGGTATAGCCTTGAAGATCATTGGGACACGCAAGCCGACCAGAGCAGCGAATGCCGCCCCAGCCCTCCCGCCACAGTGCGCCCTGAAAAGGGCACACTCCGTCCGCCCAACGGGCCCTGAAAAGGGCCTCGCCGGGCCCTCATCCGCGCCCTGAAAAGGGCGCCCCCTCCACTTACGCTGATCCCTCCCTCCAAGCCTGCCCGGTATGGGTAGACCTGCCGGTATAGCCTTGAAGATCATTGGGACACGCAAGCCCTCATCCGCGCCCTGAAAAGGGCGCCCCCTCCACTTGCGCTAATCCCTCCCTCCAAGCCTGTCCGGTATGGGTATACCTGCCGGCATAGCCTTGAAGATCATTGGGACGCGCAAGCCCACCGGAGCAGCATACACCGCCCCGGCCCTCCCATGGTGCTCCTCCACGAGCCCACCATGCTTGGCCCATCCACAGTGCCCCATAGGGACACGCGGAGGGCCCCCCCCCTGTCAGTCCATTAGTTGCTCGACAATAAGATCCCACGTATGAGAAGTTATTATCGGGCTTAAACGAGGCGCACCGTCCCGTAAGCTTCCGTTCACTTGGATCCGGCTGATCGACAAGCGACAAGAGCCTACAGGCACACGAGAAGGTTGACTGACATGGCACCCCATGCATTAGTGGACCTGAGCTAACATAAGGCTTTTTTGTACAATACATATAAAAAACTTTCAACGGATGGTGACTGATGAAACTATTGGAAATATTTGCTAGCCTATTGAATGTTAATAATCCACGGTACAGGAGTCGATATTCGGTAACAATTAATTCTCCGACGCGGCGTTACGATTTTGCGCGTTTTATGACCTGCATATTTAATAAAAATAAACTTTCTAAAGCACCTAAATGTACTTTTACAAATCTACAATTATTCTACAATTAGCGGTATTTGCAATTCGCTGTTTAACTGTTTCAAACTGTTTTTTTTTCTGAAAATCCTGCCGCTAACTTGTTATACTGTGAATCTAGTTCCCCGCCCTCGAACTAGTGTTGGATGTTTATTATTTACTAGCTTCTGCCCACGGCTTCGCCCGCGTGATACCCGGTTAAAAAAGCCTATGTGTTATTCTGATATAGCTATATTACTTTAAAGTTTCATCAAAATCCGTTCAGAAGTTTTTGGTTGAAAGAGTAACAAACATCCATCCACACAAACTTTCACCTTTATAATACTAGTAGTATAATGTACAATTTTCACACAGCATCATCTAGCCCCAAACTAAGCAGAGTTTGTATTATGGGAACTACATTACTGATAAACCAACCCAACAGTCAGACCCGAGACAAATATTTGTAGATCATTCAAACATTTGTCAAGCGGCGGGAATCGAACCCGCAACCTACTGCATCTTCGCCCACTGTGCCACAGAGGTCGTCATGAGTATGCAAACTATATCTATATGCCAATATGTGTATTGGTGACATTGCTTCTTCGACAAATTCAGCTTCGTATTTAAAACATAGCTGTGCAAAGCATTTCGATACCCTTACGAAAAACTAAATTATAAGTAGGCTGTATTTGGCCTTCGCTCAAATTCTTTACATTAAGCCTCTTAATAAATCAAAAAGTAATATAAACTGTGGGCCATTAGTGCTATTTGTGAATTACAACGCTGCAACATAAACAGGCGAGCGTTCAAATGGCTCAGCGCAAATTTAACAAATGGGATTGGCCGCCGGTTGCATTGCAATGCGATGCTTGGTGCAAGTGGTTAGGCAGAACAGACTCTTACTGGCCCTTAAATAGAGAGAAACAGAGAGAAACAGAATGGCAAGAGAGCAGTGTCACGTTAATAAGATAAGATGGTAGGATGAAGGAGACGTTTATTTTGTTTCTTTTATTTGTATTTCTATAGAAACAGTCACTTAAAACTACCTTGCTTGGTTACAAATGGTTGTATTCAGAACAGACAAAGAGTGTCAAAAATAAGTCATTTGGTACATACATCCATATATGTCCTTTTGTATTTTCCCAACGAAAAAAAGAAATAAAAAAAAAACATTTTTAAACACAGAAAATGCTTCGTAGATGAATGATAACCATGCACCTAGGTAACCCATAACAAAATATACATATGTTCAGTAAATATATTTCAATTCTGCCCAGGGGTGGGAGGGAGAGGGGTATTATAAATAATGCAGGTACTTACAATTATATGCAATGTGTGCGTGCGTGTGGTAGGTATCTATTATTTACAAAAAAAAATGCTGGTCATTTTTCACACATCATCTAGCCCCAAAGTAAGCAGAGCTTGTGTTATGGGAACTACATGACTGATATACTACTTTACTATATACTTAACTTTGATTATACTTATAGATATAAAACACCCAGACCCGAGACAAATATTTGCAGATGCAAACATTTGTCCCGCAACGGGAATCGAACCCGCAACCTTCTGCGTCTCAGGCGGGCCTTCCCCCACTGAGAGAGTTGAGAGAGAGAGACCACAGAGTTTGTATTATACCATAAATTACCTAATAGAAGGTTCGAGCGATAGAAGGTCGTATTATTAAATCATCTTAATATACTCCAAACTTTTTCCCAACATCATATTTATAGCTCGCATGATCCCGTAACATAGTCCAAACTTCAAGTAGTCGCGGCTTTTCACGCACATTCAACAATCCAAGTGATTTATACGGCTGTAAACTAAACCGGGCCGCCGGCTATAGCTGCCCACTGCCACGGACTGACACTTTGCAGCAATTGTAAGAAGTATCTACTGACTGTTCTATTGCGCTTTGGTACAAAGACCACGTGTACCGACTTGCGTTGTCAAGCTATAGTGGGGGCCTGGTGCCGAAGCCTTTAAGGTCTCCAATTTGACATGACGGCTGTAATTAACCAGGACTGATATCATAATGTGCTTTTTGAGTGCCTAAAGTGTTCTGTTTTAAATATTACTAACGGTCAACCCTCGAAATGTGATCTATTAAGTTCCATCGGCTGCTAGCGTTCCAATAAGCGGAGATGGGCTTGCGACTATTAATTATGTACATGCAAAAACGCATTCCAAAATTAGAGGGTAGAAGATGGATAAATAACTTGACATATACCAGATTAAGAATCACTTAGCATACATCTTGGAAACGAATTCATGGCGGTACGAGCTCTCTCTTTCAAGACGAGTAGAGTATTCATGTTTCATTCAACCCAAGGAGGGTATGTTGTATTCTAAAGATTGCGTTTGTGTACTCTCTATATATGAATTTGTAATAATAAGCAGACCCAACACAATATTGCGCCTTTATAAGCTGCTACCACAGACAATCTTCCATTATCAACTAACTTTACGATAATGTCGTAACACTGCCATATAGTAGCTAGTCTAATATCCTAGTAACACCTTATTTTATTAAGCATTCATTTGGTGCTCAGGATATTACAGGAAGGTGCCTCGTTTATTGGGTGTTCAACTTAGCACCATGCTGCTTCAAGTATATTAAAATTCATAGAGTATGGTACAACTCGGTAGAGACGCTGTAGATTTAAATGACATTAAATATGTCAATAATATGGGTAACTGTATACGGAAATAAATTGGAAAGTACTTTGAAAGAGTTAGGAACTTTTTTAAGGATCGCTACGGAAACGAAATAATTCGCGACACCATTACGTAACACGTTAAATTTCAAAGCAAAACGAATCGTGATCATGATCACGATAGCAAACCAATCGTGATCATGATAGCAATCCTTAGAAGGATTGCTATCATGATTGTTAACATGAAAGTTTGGATGTTTAGATGTTTGATAGTTTTACTTATTCTTCTTAAAAAATACAAGAATCACTTCAAAAACAGAAAAAATAATAATAAACTATCTAAAATTATTTTGATAGTTCGTAGCTCCTTTTTATCCAGCTAGTCAGTAATATATTGTATTATGGATGCCTGTCACCCATCCATGTTGAGCGGTGAGTCCACTGTCACGGTGATGGCCTTCTGACAGATCTCTGGCCACAATATGCGATATGAAAATGGCGTTTTGCCACACCAATTTACGCTATTGGCGTAATTGCTAAAAAATACTTGTAACTTGAAGATCTTGCGTATTTTATGAGTATTATATATTTGGACTTTGTCATGACTGCATGTTTGACTTTAGATCAAGTGGTAGCACACATAAATTCACCTCTATAGCAGTATCAGGCTTTCCTTGATCTATGCTAAGCCATAACGATATCTAAATTATATTATAATGGGTTATGTATGGGCTGAGAACGTGAGAGTGGGGTATATGTTCTTTATTGTCTTGTAGGTACTCGGTGAATAGCTGATGGCTTCACATATGAAGTTAAAGTAACCATAAAATACAGTAACTTCTCTTTAGATATCTAAAGAAACACAGTAGATACACTTTTCAAGTCAAGTCTGAGTTCTGTCCAAAGTTTTCTGTCGTCGAAAACTCACCAGTAGAAAATTACCTATACCTGATTTAGATCGAAGTTTTGTGTGTCTATTCAGTATTGCAAAATAATATATGAAATAATTACAAGATTTTGGTGCATAGTGATGTTCACTTTTTATTCGTATTTCCAGTAGGCAAACATGGGAATGTTTATAGGTTTATCAGGTTTGTCAGAAGACATAAATTAAATTGCAGCAAAGTGTACTAATCAGAAGATTACTACAATATACAATATATAATATACTGACAGAAAAAACTATAAAGGTAAGTATATAAAATAAATTAAACTACGTAGTTACTTTTAAACAAAACTATACACATTTAAAATTGGTACCTATAAGACCTGTAATCAATTACGAAACAATTATTATTTATATAAACAAATTATACTTTACAAATTATTTTTCAAATTATTTATAGATAGCTCAACTACCAGACGGAGGCTTCCTCAAAACACTGCCTACATTGTCACTCTAAATAACAATTCTGATGCGTTGACCTAAATAAGAGCCATATTTCAGGTCACACCTCACTTTGACCAGACACCCTAAAATACCCATCATTAATTCAATGAGAAATTAGTGTCTGAACAGCTATAATTCGATATAATCAAAATTCGTGACTTTTATCAGAGTACGCGAGCAAAGCCGTGAGCAGAGGCTAGTAATCAATAAAAAATACATAAACCAGCTTAATCAATTCAGCTGGTCAACTCGGCCGCAGCTCATGAAGTTTCCAAGCGTTGATCCGCCGTAAAGTGAATAATAAAAAGCAGAAGTGGAATCTGCTCCTCTCAATATTTCAACACAATCACAGGCGGCTATGTTATTCATGAACCGGCGAGGCCTGCCGCGGTGCGGTGAAAAGAGGACGCGACCTGTAAAATCGCTATACTGACCTTGTTTCTATTCTTTGATGGTTACCTAACAATCTGAAGTGGCAATTTGAAGGTAGAGCTAGCAAAACTGAGCATCTCTGGGGATAAGTGCTCTCTAGCGACCATGGTCATGGTCCGTTTAGCCATAGTCATGGTCAATTTGGAACAGGTATAACACATAAACTATTTTTTATCCAAGTAATTTTTCCACGTGGGCGAGGAGATAGGCTTCTGCCTACAAGATTCTGGTTGTCTATTATATAACTTACTTAATAATATATTTTGTTTTTTAATAATTCTGGACATTTTTCACACAGCATGATCTAGCCCCAAAGTAAGCTTGTGTTATGGAAACTACATGACTTATATACTACTTATATATATATATATATATATATATATATATATATATATATATATATATATTAAATACAAACATACTATACATGAAAACACCCAGACCAAAACTATTATGGCGAAAGATACTCTGAAAAATTAATTTAATATTTTAAACAAAAGCAAAACGTTCCTTAGATCATAAAAAACAAACACCGTTATCATAAGTATTACCATATTTTGTTGGTTAAATTACCTAATTACGGCAGATAATAATTTACGTAACGTAAAATAATAATAATAACAAGTAAGCAACGTAAATTATTATTTAACTCAAACATTTTGTACCGCATTTGTTGACACAAATGTCAATATAAGGAAAGACCGAAATTTTAATATAATAATGTCCCTAAGGAAAAAGTTTGTCAAAACTGACTCATTACCTACGAAGTAAGTTAAAATATCTATCGCGGCTACGCAGGCCTCTTTAGGTGGCCTAAAGCTCTTAAACCAGAGTTAACAAATTGTAATACCTATTATAACTAGGTGTGCCACAGTCACACTCGGCCCTGACCCACCGTGTCGCATAGCCCAGCCGTGGTTTGCTCGGCTAGGAAGTTTGTGACGTGATGTTAAATAGCCTTTTTTTTTTTTCGCTACAATCTGAATTTTCAAATGAAAATCAAAAACAAACTCTTTAGATTTTTTTATTATTAGTATATAGATAATAATTATACAGTATGTTCTACGGCCATGCTACATGGAAGACAATTACGTATACCTACTTTAAATATTCAAGACTCTCCTTTTATCAATGATTTTAAAAGTCACTTGCATAATATTAGCGGCCGGGACCCGAAGCAGCTAAATGTGAAAAAACATTCTGTATTTTTATGATACCGATCGATCCCAACAATAGAACACCATGAAACTTAAAGTTCAATTTAAGATGCTATTCAAGAATCGAATCGATAACCCATAGCCCACATTCACTAAAGGGGAAGCCGTATCACAGATAATGAAATCTTAACACTGCATCCAGTTCTCAGAATTATGATTATTTATTTCAGAAAATAGTAAGCTTACAGTATACACCAAAATGCTATACTATCAACTACCAAAAACTATCTAAGGTAAAACCTTACAATACCGTAACTGGAGAAGTTGCCAAGCCACCCAAGACCCTCGGCGCTCTTCAACTATCCAATATCCCCCCTTAAATCTATACTTATAAAATAGTTTGTCCTGACTGACTGACTGATCTATCAACACTCACACACACTACTAAGTCTAAATTCTGAAAATGGTTTATTTCATAACATAGGCATATGCTATGATAGGATTTTAGAAAATTTCCACTTTAAGGGTTGGGGACTGGATGTGTGAACTTTGTATGAAAATATTTGTTCTTTGAAGTTAGAAACATGAACATTTTAATTACAGCTACTGGTGGATGAATAAATATTGACGTGTTGCAGGGTTTTTGAATTTTGAAAGTAAAAGGGGGGTGAAATTTTATATGGGGAGTATCGGGTTTTTTAAAGGTAGGAACTTGAAAATTGGAATTGTAGCTACTTATCATAATTACGCGTTTCAGGGTTTTTGGACTCGCGTGCAAAGCGGCTGGCAACAGCTAGTTGCAAATAAACTAAGGTTTCACTAACGTTGATATTTCATGTAAGCTTTGAAGACATCACAATGTCTGGGATGCTGCGAAAATCTTATAAAACACTCACTGAGTGCTTTATAAGATTTTCGCAGCACCTACCTCAGATAAGTTTGTGAATGTAGAATAAACTTGTTTTATTTTATGACATTAAATCAAGACAGAGGCCGGTATCTATCAAAGGAAAGCGAAGTAAAAATATGTTATTGAAAATTAGGTAACAAAGGTATAGCGTAGTATGGTAAACATATTTACGAACCTTTCTAAAAGTCTCATACAAAACTATAGCATAATGTGTTGTTAAAAATATGCGGGCTTCTTACGTCGCAGTTTAAAACCTATGCCTTGATTGCATATACAAATTATGTTACACGCTACTAACTAACGTCATTTGATAAAACTGGTCTGACGTCACAGGAACAAGCAGTTTCCCTAAAGCGTGTGCTACTTTGTTAGAACTTTATGATGAGGTTTTATTTATGAAGTGCGTCATGTATTTAATGAACAAGTATGACTTGTTTTAGATTACTTTACGTTAACGAGAAATATTAGTAAAATGATTTAGAATTTCCAGGTTAAATGTGACCGATTGTGAAAGATCCTGTATTGTGAAAGTATTAAAATGAGCCTAAAATATATACAAATAAAAACGTCATAAACTTCATTTTATGACGTTTTATACGAAGTACCTAATTAGTATTATGTACGTGAAAGAGATTCCCTATAAATTTCGTTTGATTGAAGATAATATTGTGAACCTGTTCAAACTAAGATATTAGGTTACTTATTGACGTCGGCTAAGTGCTTATAATAATATCAGTCATAATTCATCACATCTAAATCAATAAATCAGATCACCAATATATAGATAAGTACGGCGACTAAGCAGAAAATGTGTTTTTGGTTTTCATAGCAATATGTTGAAAAAAGTGAGAAAAAAATAAATTTCAAAGTATCCCAAATAAAACTGATTCAGCGGGACTTGAACCCACATCTTTGCCTCTAATCGGTAATGCGGTGACCAATTAACAATCAAGGATCGAGTGACGGTGAGTCCAAATTAATAAGGGACTTTCTTCAACTTAACAACTGATCATCCTCTTTTAAACTCTTACCATCTGTTTCTTAAACACCCGCTAACTTAGCAAGTTGCTCAATCTAGCCCTGTCCTTTTCTAACACTAAACAAAGGATAGAGGCAGTCAACTTTGAGCACACTGTGATTTAAAAACAGGTTTAGGTCGTTTTAAACATTATTTCAAATCATTTTCTTATTATAACTATTCCTAGATTTACTATAACTCCCTTTTATGGGATAAATAGCACAAAATTCATAATTATTTATTTGATAATACGTTATTGCATACTATAAACAAATAACAAAATATACAAAATCCTATTCTTAAGAATGTACAATGGGCGGTCTTATCACTAAGAAGAGATCTCCAGGCAACCTTTGGATGGTGAGGATAATGTGAGAGTGGCGGAGGTGTACATAAAATAATATTAACTACAACATACAAATAATAACACACCTACACCCTTCATTTCGGTAGTTTTTTTTTTAATAAAACTGTTGAAGGAACCCTGTCTTAATGTTTCGTTTCTCGTTAGCACCCTCGTCCATACACCTACTAACATAAGTTTAAACTCAAGTTAAGCACGAGTTTACTTAAGATACGTGTCTTTTTACGTATCGTTTACCGTTGACAAAAAAAGGCATCTTTTTTACCATTGCGCAGCGGATGGTATTGTGACGTATAAAAATTCTATGAACTCGATTCATTACTCGTATTTGTATCTACATGATTGTTTGACATGCATTCTGTTTTTTGTTGTTTTTACTGTCTTTTACACATTATTATTGAAGAATTTAAAATTTTTCATGTAATCTAATGAATAAACAAGAGTGGAGTTCAGAAATATGAAAGAAAAATTATACGATAACATACAGTCTTCAAATACAAAAGCGCGACAAGATCACATCTGTATCTGACATTTAAACGTTAGTTTATCTCAGACAAATGACAATTTCGATGGTACAACGAATGAGTAACCAACTGCGACGCAAACTGTACGGGTTCGATTTTCGCTGCGGGACAAGTGTTTGAATGTTTCAGATACCTCGTGGGTGTCAGAAACTACGAGGCCTAGTGTGAGGTCAGGACCATGTATGGGTTTGGTGATAGTTTATGAGTAAAAAAATCTTTGTAAAAAAAACAAAAACCAATAACCCTATTCTGAGCACTATTGAGTGTGTCCATTTAAAAACTCTAAACATTATTTAAAAACTAGGTTATCAACTTTAAAGGCACAGAATATGATTTGACAGCGACATCAAACTTAATTTTCGTTTTTCCAGGTTCTGAACGCATTTTTGCAAACGCTACACAGACCATTTATTTATGTCTTTAATGTAATGTAAGAACATATTTTCAATTAAAATGGATCTAATTAAATTGCGAAGGAGCCTGTTTTCGACTTGTACAACTTCGGCGCAACACGCATGATGAGACCAGTCTAGCTTGACCTGCTTTACCCTTTTCATTCAAACAAAACAGGCTTCAAAAGACCAAATTAACGAGAGATCAGAGCTCAACTAGACTGGTGCTGTTAGAGTTCGGTGTGAATTTAAATGATTCTACTTAAAAGTTTTATGGTTTCTGTATAAATTTCATTAGAGTTTTGAGGTTTTACCTAAAAACAGATGTTTGGGATGATATTGTATTTACAGCAAAAATATATATCGGTTTGGAAGCGTTCGTAACTTAGATAACAGTCGTAAGATCAAATTTGCACGGTCAACACTTGTATGGGTGACGTTACAGTAATCCGGAGCGCACTTTAAGCTGTCGGTCTAGGCTAAAAAAGTTTAATGTTTCTTTACGTTTAGGGACTATTTAAAAAATAAAAAATATCCTCTTGCATAAGAATAAAAAGCGTCTGCTTAAATAACCCCGCGTTGCTTTTCCTCACCTTGTAAAATGATGTAAAATACCAATGGAACTTTTCTTTGGCAAAGTTTATGCGCGTGCCGCTTCGGGAACAGTATTTCTTGGCATTCCGACGACATCCAGAAAATTGTAAGTAAGTGTGCCTTTGGCAGTACACGAAATTGCCATTTAAGTAAGAGAAATCTGTATTTTTCAGGCAAAATTTTATTAGAATAATGAATTAGAGTAACTTTAGTTAATGAGAAACAGATAAATAATATGTCCAATTTTAGCAACTTTCACATAATAGCAAGAAATAAATAATTGAATGAATTTATTAATGAAGTAAAATTTTGGATTAATCCTTTTAAAAGACGCCCTTTAAAAACGTATTTTTTTTAAAAGTTCACACGTTTAGGGCAAATCTTGTTACGTGAAAATAAAAACAAATCCATGTTCTTTTGACGACGGAGCCAAAGTAATTCTCACAATTGAAATGTTTACCTCATTGTCTTGAAATGCATTGATTCACAGAAAGAATTCAATATTTTGCAAATAATCGCATATTGTTAAGATCTTATACACACAAGAACCAGTAATCGTCTTGAATCTTTCAGAGATGGACAGTTTGTGGATAGTGTTAGTTTTAGTATTGTCACCAATTGTTAATGTAAGTAAAATGTCTTTCTGCAGCTTATTCATTAGTTGGCTGGCAAAGGTTTGCTCTAGAGTCAGAGTTTCACACAGATTCTGTCAATTTTTGAACCCCTGACTCATTTTACTATTTGATAGGAAAATATACAAACCTGAAAGACCAAGGACATTCCTGATGCGTGGACCTTATAGTCTCATGTGTCTGAAGCCTCTATAAATCACACCAATATCAGTTTTCACCAATACCTTATCCCCAGGGTGCCTGGAAATCATCGATAGAAGACCGAAGAGACCCGACTGAGTACCGAAGAAACCCGAGGGAGCTACGTCGCGTCCATTCCCATGCGAAACGCCACATGCTGCCAGACCCCGAGCCGAAGAAACGGAGCACCACCCTGAAACCTGTCAGGGAAATTAGGAAAAAGGTACGTTTATGACAGTAATAAGAAAAAGGACGTTACACGTTAGACAAACGTACATTGATTGGAATCGCCTTCATATCATTATCTATAGGACCAGATTGTTTGTTTCTCCTAGATAATAATTTATTTATTTATAAACAGTCTTGCGTCGTTTCCATCCACTAACTTCTCCGACGGTCATAACAACATTCGTAATCATTACAATAAATCGACTTATACAACAACTCCTGATATTTTTAAAAAGTTCATCGAGTGTTATGTATTTATATAGCTTCTGTCTAAAGTTTCGCCCATACATGAGTGCCATATTAAAAGTGTTGTTCTAGGTATTATTACTAATACCAACTTTTATCCAAATATCATACTTTTATTAAAAAAATTACATGCATTATTTTATGTGATGTTTTTAGCCGTCCGGGCATCTTACACCTCTAGATGACGATGACATGGAGAATGACGAGGTGGTCTCCGTGGCGATCGGCCCTCCCCCCCTCCGAACCAAGTACGAGAAGAATCGCAAGAAGCAGCACCCACCTAAACCACCTACCGCCCCCTCCGCTAACATGGCTGCGGTTGGACTGGTGAAGAACTTACTGATGCAGCTAAGCAGAGAGTTTCTATCACGAGATGTTGATGAGAATTTTGTATTTGGACAGTATGTGGGTACGTTTACCGACAAAAGTTATGTGAATTAAAATTATCGTGATTTGGTATCATTTTAGAATAGTATTACGATTATACCACGTACTTTACTATTTTCCTGCTGACGTTTCGTTATCCGTTTAGAGGTGTTCCTGTCTCACGATCGTCGTGCGTGGTCGCGGACGGTGCTCATGAGGAAGGACCTCTAAACGGTCAACGAAACGTCAGCAGGAGAATAGTAAAGTACGTGGTACAGTCGTGATAATATTATAAAAAGTTATGCGTCTCGGCAATCTTCGTAGCTTGTATGTCATTGTTTATGGATCAGCGATGATCCCATTTAGAAAGGAGACCGGCATTTATAATTGCGCCAATCAATGTATCTGAAGCGCATGTTACGATATTATCAATACATGTTTGATTGGGTGAAAAAATCCGACACACGAGTAGCACAGTGTGTGTATACAAGCGTTTTTGTTATCACCATACTTGAACAAGCAAGGCAATGGTAAATATTAATTTAAAAAAAAATGGAAATTTTTCACTTAGCATCATCTAGCCCCAAACTAAGCAGAGCTTGTATTATGACTATATGACTGATATACTTTTTTATATTTATAATTTTGTAAAACTCGTAGTTATTTTTCATAGAATTTGCGGTAAAAAGTTGTTCATTGTGTTTGCTTTTGCAATTTTTCTCTAAAACACAATTCTTTTTGTGTTTTCGAGAGAGATTGTGAAATATAATTAATAACTATGTATAGTAACGTGTCACAGGGGGAGTCGTAAAAACAGAATACAATTGAAATTTGGTAAAAAATAATTTTCAGGCAACGCAATGAAGAATCTCACAAGCAACCTAAGACTTAGCATGCAGCACGAGATTCTAGAAGTAATAGTAAAGTACCAGAAGACGAATCGTGGAGATGTAAAGACTGAGACAGAAGACAACAAGGGTACCATGCTGCAGATCTTGAAGGACGAGAAAGTAGAGAAGAAATTCACCAGCTCTAATGATACTGAGGAACCCTGGCCAGACTTCTCGAATTTGGCTAAGATTGTCGGTTGAAATGTTTTATGATGTTATTTTTTTTTCAAAAGTCCCCACAATTGTATTTCCCGTGTCGTATTCGTGTATACAGTATGTTCCCGAAACACCTTGTAAAATGAATATGTTTCATATTTTTGACTAATATTTTTTGAGCTACGAATTTCGTCTAATCGTTCGTTGAATAAAAAAATATGTTTTTTTTAATCTCTATTTTTTTATATTGAATATGCCACCCTCAGGAGGGCTACTTTACAAAACTTACACTCTACGCTTGATACCTGATTTAACCATTTTGAATTTCATTGTAGTGACTTTAGAATCAGGTTTAGCTAAAATATAGTTAATAAACTACAAAAAAATATTATAAATTATAATATGTATACGTATGTGAGTCTCTAAGGTATTTTATATTATGGCCCTACTGGCATCATATAAAGATATGCCAGTACGTCATAATTTTTACGTGGTTCACATAAACAGCATTTTTGCCTGATATTAATATTATTATTGAAATTATTAACAATGAGTTACGGGAAAGTTCTGTAAGTTTAAAGCTATACAATGGTAGGATAAGGACACCATAGCTTATTCATAGTTTGCACTAAACAAACATACGGTTAATGAGTACTGAATAAATCCTTGTTATAACGATAAAGGCAGCCAAATATTTCTCTACCGCTGTGCATCAATGAAGCATTTTCGATGTAACTTCTCAGAATTATAAAATACTATTTTATAGAATGTGAAAATTAAATATTTTTTATTAAGTGTCAGGTTATGATATCAAATTGTGAAAATTTACCTTATTCAGGGAACATTTTGGTTCCATCCGACCTCTTCTATAATCTTACTCATTGCTATCCTAAATGGTGGCAGGGCGTTGCGTTATCGCTCGTGAAGCGTAGACTTCCTTTTTTCTCGGTGCGAGCGAAGCCGCGGGCAAAGGCTAGTATCAAATTATAAATAAATATTTATATTCTAAAGAGGTAAAGTTTGTAAGTTTGGATGTAGGAGTTAATCAACGTAACTACTCAAATATTAAACAACTTTTATTAATATTTAGAATGGACCTAGGCTATATACTATCCCATTAAAGTAAAATGCCTCTTCGTGGAGACCGATATTGAAACGCAAGTCAACGAATAACAGTCGAGCGAATACGTTTATTTACGAACGCTGTCTTAACGGTAAGGCTGAATACCATGAGGGCGAAGCCGTGTACAGTAGCTAGTTTCGAATAAAAGTCAGAGCATTTTAAGATTTCGGGATTACCCGGATTAATCAGTCGAACGATCAAAACTCTAGACGCAGTAGTTATAACGAGAAGGGATGGGCAAAAGCTAGCACTGAATTCCCTGTTAGTAGCTTAAAATATTCATGCAGATTTTCATAATAGACCGCTATAATAACGCGCATTAAAATACGTGTTAGGTTGACTCAGCTCAACCAACATTTGTTCAGGACTGCAGGCTAGACAAATACTTGAGTACTTAATAATATCCTTAGGGACGTCCGTTATATTAAATTAAAAGAACGCACTGCTTAAATACAGGTATAATAATTTATCGAGCAAGCGAAACGAGGAACGATTTTAGAGTCTACTTGAGAAACTGGCGTTTACATTCGAACTATTGGAATATACTTTGACTTCAATGAGAATTAGTGGGTCATCGATTGAAAGGATTTAAAAGAAATTAAATGGAGTTGGAAAGAAAGACAGAAAATAGTTTTTTTTTTGTCATACAGTTTACAAGAGACTAGACAAATACCACTTTCTGTTGGCGTTAACGCCTGCGGAAAGATTGAATTGTATGGGAAATAATGGAAATGACATTATCTGTGGAAATGTCACGTGATAGCTGCCAACTAAAGCTAGCTATCGAAACGATGTGCTAGAAACATATTTTAATTTTGTTTTAACTTTTTTAAATTACAAGGTTGAATTTTGTTCTAATTTGCAAATTAGTTTAAATATAATTAATATAAAAATCTAGATATTGGTAGTAAAAGTGTCAATTTCTGAATCGCGCTGGGGCTATGTTGAAAAGCATACGACTGCTATACTTTCTTAAAGACAAACAAATCGATTGCAAAAAAAACATATTATTAATTCAATCCCCGACCAAATTGGAGAAGTACTGGAGAAAAGCAAAGAGATTGTAAAAAGTATTTGATGTGGATGAATAAAGGGAGAGGTATGCCAGGATCGTAAGAATTAATTGGAAATCCGTTGTCTCTGCCTACCCCTTTACGGATCTGCGTGCTTAATACTGGTAGATATAGGGATGCCATCAAGGGGATTATTGTAACAGTTTCACTGGTGAACATTTTCGTTTTGTGTTTAATAAAACCTTTAGAAATATTTAGTGTCATTAATATTTCCAACGGCAAATTTTCCGCACGAATAATTTTTTTCGTGCGACTGAATTTTCGTCTACAGCTTTAAGCATTATGATATGAAATGTAAATTAAATTATTTCAAGCGTTTTCCTTTCGAAATTTATGGCGCAGACTCCGGCGTAAGGTTTTCTCATATAAATTTTCGGTATTTTTATTTTATATATTTAACTGCCGTCTGTTGGGAATGTTAAGTTGTTACATTTATAAGATTTATATGCAAAATCTTTAATATCTAAAACTGATATTTGTTTCTAAACAAAGACATTAAAATTTTAAAAAAATAATTTAGAAAATTTTGTAACTCTCGATGTCTCTTGCAAAACCGCTTTAGTATGTAGATGCAACATGAGTAAAATTGCCGATTATTTCGATAAAACTCTTGTTTATGATAAAGATATTAGAACCAACACATCTAATTCACGTACTTTGCCAGTGCTGGTCAACTCCAGAAATTCGTAATGGTTACTTTTCCACTGCTTCAAATTATGACGCAAACTTTCAATAAAACGAAAAGCCGACCTGTGGCGGTCAGTTCACGATGAAGTCATACAAATCGATTGGAAAAAAACCGCAATTCAATCGGATAAGCTTTTTCGAAGATAAAATATGGTAACAGACGAATAAACTAGCTTTTACGGCCAACGCATAATTATACGGACTCTTTTAAAGTCCGGGTAAAAATACGTCAGTAATCTATTAACCCGCATCTCGAAGGATGGTTCTTAGATAGGTTTTATCGTCACAAATCACTAGGACGCGCTGCGACTGAAACAAAAATACTTAACAAAGGTTTTAAAATTTTGTTAAAATTAACTTGTACTTTTTGTTTGTTAAGACCCCGTCATCCGATCTGGAGGTCGTGGGTTCGAACCCGATCAGCACCAGAGGTTTTCCAAATTTATTTTCGCATTAACACGTCCTCAATACGGCAAAGGAAAATATCGTGAGGAAACAGGCATGACCTGGAACCAAAAATTCGAAGGCATGTGTCATCAGTTAGTGTTCTAATTAGCGGCGATGGGCTTTCAACGTGTCACGTGAAATGCTAACTACTTGCAAAAATGCGAGCAAAAAAAAACAAACACGCTCACGACTTTCTTCCCCATGGATGACATCCTCAGATACATACTCAGTGACCCACGCAGAATGAACTTATTTGGACGTGCTTCTAACTGCCCCCTACTTGGCCTCAAAGATCTACTCAGTGAGTATGTTTCTAAGGACGACTTCCTTAGATACATGGAGAATAGTCTTTGTTTTTGTTTAAACTTGTAGATTTCATCGATCCATCGGGGGGGCTTTCCTACACCGTGTCATCCAATTTTCGGTCCTGTATTCACGTACTAAACCTAACATGTTTTTGTATTCCAGTATATCGTAGGTAGACTAATACAAAACCCCACAGAAAGCACTACCTCCATTATCAGATTAGGGACAGCTTTTAGCACTTTGGACCCAACAAAGGAACGCTGATTAAATTACAGTAACCACGAGGAAAGCGCAGCTTTGTTTCCAAAAATAATGTTACCGAACGACAGCACAGGGTTATTGGTGACTGAGCTAAGGAATTTTAATAATATCTGAAATTTCCCAACTTTTAGGTATTTCTTTCGTAAATTTCGTCAAGTGATTTGTTGAGAAAAAACCTATCGAAGAAACATCTATGAAGACAAACAAACGAGAAGGGATGGGCAAAAGCTAGCACTGAATTCCCTGTTAGTAGCTTAAAATATTCATGCAGATTTGCATAATAGACCGCTATAATAACGCGCATTAAAATACGTGTTAGGTTGACTCAGCTCAACCAACATTTGTTCAGGACTGCAGGCTAGACAAATACTTGAGTACTTAATAATATCCTAAGGGACGTCCGTTATATTAAATTAAAAGAACCCACTGCTTAAATACAGGTATAATAATTTATCGAGCAAAGCGAAACGAGCAACGATTTCAGAGTCTACTTGAGAAACGGGGAATATACTTTGAATTTAATGAGAATAAGTGAGTATCGATTGAAAGGATTAAATATATGTAGTTGGAAAGAAAGACAGAAAATAGTTTTTTTTGTCATACAGTTTACAAGAGACCAGGGTCTTGACAAATAATACTTTCTGTTGGCGTTAATTCCTGAAGAAAGATTGAATTGTATGGGAAATAATGGGAATGACATTAGCTGTGGAAATGTCACGAGGTAGCTGCCAACTAAAGCTAGCTATCGAAACGATGTGCTAGAAACATATTTTAATTTTGTTTTAACTTTTTTAAATTACAAGGTTGAATTTTGTTCTAATTTGCAAATTAGTTTAAATATAATAGACTTTTTTTTATTTGTTTTTTTTTTCTTAATGTATTAATTTATTCATACAACTATGTACAAGTAGGTATATACAAAATATAATTAATATAAAAATCTAGATATTGGTAGTAAAAGTGTCAATTTCTGAATCGCGCTGGGGCTATGTTGAAAAGCATACGACTGCTATACTTTCTTAAAGACAAACAAATCGATTGCAAAAAAAACATATTATTAATTCAATCCCCGACCAAATTGGAGAAGTACTGGAGAAAAGCAAAGAGATTGTAAAAAGTATTTGATGTGGATGAATAAAGGGAGAGGTATGCCAGGATCGTAAGAATTAATTGGAAATCCGTTGTCTCTGCCTACCCCTTTACGGATCTGCGTGCTTAATACTGGTAGATATAGGGATGCCATCAAGGGGATTATTGTAACAGTTTCACTGGTGAACATTTTCGTTTTGTGTTTAATAAAACCTTTAGAAATATTTAGTGTCATTAATATTTCCAACGGCAAATTTTCCGCACGAATAATTTTTTTCGTGCGACTGAATTTTCGTCTACAGCTTTAAGCATTATGATATGAAATGTAAATTAAATTATTTCAAGCGTTTTCCTTTCGAAATTTATGGCGCAGACTCCGGCGTAAGGTTTTCTCATATAAATTTTCGGTATTTTTATTTTATATATTTAACTGCCGTCTGTTGGGAATGTTAAGTTGTTACATTTATAAGATTTATATGCAAAATCTTTAATATCTAAAACTGATATTTGTTTCTAAACAAAGACATTAAAATTTTAAAAAAATAATTTAGAAAATTTTGTAACTCTCGATGTCTCTTGCAAAACCGCTTTAGTATGTAGATGCAACATGAGTAAAATTGCCGATTATTTCGATAAAACTCTTGTTTATGATAAAGATATTAGAACCAACACATCTAATTCACGTACTTTGCCAGTGCTGGTCAACTCCAGAAATTCGTAATGGTTACTTTTCCACTGCTTCAAATTATGACGCAAACTTTCAATAAAACGAAAAGCCGACCTGTGGCGGTCAGTTCACGATGAAGTCATACAAATCGATTGGAAAAAAACCGCAATTCAATCGGATAAGCTTTTTCGAAGATAAAATATGGTAACAGACGAATAAACTAGCTTTTACGGCCAACGCATAATTATACGGACTCTTTTAAAGTCCGGGTAAAAATACGTCAGTAATCTATTAACCCGCATCTCGAAGGATGGTTCTTAGATAGGTTTTATCGTCACAAATCACTAGGACGCGCTGCGACTGAAACGAAAACACATAAAGGTTTTAAATTTTTTTTAAAATTAACTTGTACTTTTTGTTTGTTAAGACCCCGACTTCCGATCTGGAGGTCGTGGGTTCGAACCCGATCAGCACCAATCGTTTTCCAAATTTGCGCATGAACACCTCCTCAATACGGCAAAGGAAAATATCGTGAGGAAACAGGCATGACCTGGAACCAAAAATTCGAAGACGTGCCATGCCAGTTAGTGTTCCAATTAGCGGTGATGGGCTTTCAACGTGTCACGTGAAATGCTAACTACTTGCTAAAATGCGACAAAAATAAAAAAAAACACGCTCACGACTTTCTTCCCCATGGATACTCAGTGAGTATAAATTTAATGTTTGGACGTCCTTCTAACTACCCCCTACTATAAGGAAGTCGATCATGGCGAATAGTCTTTGTTTTTGTTTAAACTTGTACATGTCATCGATCCATCGGGGGGGGCTTTCCTACACCGTGTCATCCAATTTTCGGTCACCCTGTATTCACGTACTAAACCTAACATGTTTTTGTATTCCAGTATATCGTAGGTAGGCTAATACAAAACCCCACAGAAAGCACTACCTCCATTATCAGATTAGGGACAGCTTTTAGCACTTTGGACCCAACAAAGGAACACTGATTAAATTACAGTAACCACGAGGAAAGCGCAGCTTTGTTTCCAAAAATAATGTTACCGAACGACAGCACAGGGTTATTGGTGACTGAGCTAAGGAATTTTAATAAAATTTGAAATTTCCCAACTTTTAGGTATTCCTTTCGTAAATTTCGTCAAGTGATTTGTTGAGAAAAAACCTATCGAAGAAACATCTATGAAGACAAACAAATCGATTGCAAAACCCGCATGACAATCCTATTAGCCGTTTTGGAGATACATGGCAGTGGGCGAAGGCTCTGCCTGAGACGCAGAAGGTTGCGGGTTCGATTCCCGCCGTGGGACAAATTTTTGTATCTGCGAATATTTGTCTCGGGTCTGGGTGTTTTCTATGTATAATATGTACAAAAAAAAGTATATAAGTAGTATATCAGTCATCCAGTTCCCATAACACAAGCTCTGCTTACTTTGGGGCTAGATGATGCTGTGTGAAAAATGTCCAGCATTATTATTATTTATTATTATCATTTATTATAACTAACACACAGACAAACAATCTTATGGCAGATGCAAATACGGGCAAATCCTGTCTATACTTAATACTGGTTATAACTGGTTTACTTGATTTTCTTAGCTTTTTAGAAGGTCGATGCATAATAATTAGCAAGAACATTTTAACTTTATTTTTAAATAACTTTTGAGATGAAATAAAAACATTTCCCTCTTGTTTTTCTTGTTTTTGCTGTTGCGTCATAAATAAACATAATATCATTTAGTTTTTTTTTAATAATGACATAGTTCATATTATTTAAGTTATATTTAAAATCTGTAAAGTTATATTTTTAATCTGTGTTTAATTGTGACGAATTTGAAAGTTTCATTTTATGAAATTAACTTGGTTCCTATGAAATTGCGGTCAAATCCACAAAAAGATTCCACGAAGAAATTACAAAGTAAAATTCGTAATAATTCTTCTTAATCCAAAAGCAATTAGTAGCTTTTCGCCACATCCGCCGAATCCACTAATTAGTTTACTTCAAAAAGTTCCTAATCGAGATCTTCACGACTAAATGTGGAATAATTTCGCAAAGGCACTGATTTTCTTTCGAGCACATCAACTGAAACCGACTAATTAATTAGTCCTCTTTTAGTTCACTAGTAGAAGACCGAGCTTTGCTAGGAAATTCGGATGGCCACACTCTTTAAACAGTGTCCTCAGCCGAGCTATCGACTGACCGTTCACTTGTTGTAGGTACCTGCCCCTCTATACAACAACCACTTTCTGTTGGCGTTAATGTCTGGGGAAAATGCATGGAGAAGGCCTACAAAGACATGCCATGACATGACTTTGCGTTAGCGCGAAAGGTAAACTAAATGCGTATTTGTCTAGACACCTACTACCTTGCAACGTATTTCCAGTTAATGTTTTTTTTGTTAAAAATAAACAGCTTTGTGACCAATATTCTTTTTACTAAATTTGAAAACCCTCAATGTCGTGAGTGTAGCAGCCGTGAACTTGTCTGTTATTTTTCGGACCTGGCTGATCGTTTTTTCGTCCACAAAACCCCCTATCCTGCAAGTTCTGGTTATATAAAGGATAATAGCTGTTTTCGAGATCCTGTGCAGACAACAAATGTAATTATGTTTCATCTATTTATTCTATTATATCTATATTTAATTATATTATATCTATTTTTTTTTTCATACTCAATGTTAGGGAAAAAAATGGGTTCCACGATGTATGTCTAGGCTATTAATTTTTATAAAAGTTGTTTATTTTGTCTTTGTTGCCTTTTATTTAAATGTTAAATGTTCTTTTAGTAGTAGTACTTAATTGCTACATGTCCATGTCCCATCATCCGTGGAGCGAGAGTACTGGTGACCAGTAATACAGGTTTCAAAACCTTTCTCTGGCACCAGCCTCTCACAAAACTGGTTTTATGTAAATTTATCCCTAAACCTAAGAAACCTATGTGAGAGAAATAAATTATTTTATTATTTTTATTATATACCTAGTGCGGAGGTTGTCATTGTCAAACATGCAATTTTGGTACAAACATGCTATTTTTGGAAATAAAGCATACTGTTTTTATTGAAGTCATCCTTTTTTGAAGTCAATCTATAATAATCAAATTTTTCTATCGTCTGATCTTCACGTGCTTACTTGATTTTTCTCACACGGGATAACACACTTTCGCATAAAAAAACACACCCACAAAAAATGTTTGGCTAGTCGTGATTCCATAAGATGATGATATTTTTTTAATGATGATGATGGGAAAAATAGCAATCCCTCAGGAATAAAACAGAGACCACCTTGGGATCATCCTATCCTACTACTATTATAAACGCGAAAGTTTGTGAGGATGGATTTTTATTACTCTTTCACACAAAAACTACTGAACGGATTTTGATGAACTTTACAGTAATATAGCTTCTAACATATAGGCTACTCCGGGTGCCACGGGGG
Source organism: Perizoma affinitatum (assembly GCA_961405105.1). Taxonomy (NCBI): domain Eukaryota; kingdom Metazoa; phylum Arthropoda; class Insecta; order Lepidoptera; family Geometridae; genus Perizoma; species Perizoma affinitatum. The sequence continues at coordinate 1,892,928 of OY560199.1, read as the reverse complement.
TAAAGCCGTGGGCAGAAGCTAGTTCTCTATAAAAGAACAAAAGGTTCTAAATCAGTTAACAATTGACGAAGATATCAAGTAACAAATACAAACCATAAAAAAATATAAACAGCTGACCTCTTCTTTTAGAACCCCCTTTTTTTGAAGTCGGTTAATAAGTAATTTTTACCGCGACATAAAAAGACCGTATATACGATTGTTTTAAAAAACTGTTGATCTTCGAAATGGCTTATTGGAATCTAATGCGCTTTCAACAATCGATCTATATGTCTTCAAGGATGACTTTTAGATTTGATCTTCGCAATTCACTAGAAGACGCAGCAATCGACGATTGAAAAAACGGCTGTTTTTTCAAAATTTAGCAGATTAACTTCTAGTGATTTTATTTATTCGGTCACTTAACCTCTCACTCCCAAAATCATTATACCAGCTCCTTGCAATACAGGTAAAAATAGTGTAAGTGGTTTAAACAAAAGAAACAGTGTGAAAGTATATTACATGATTACCGCTTCCATGCTCCACTTTTCACGCCAAAAATACACTCTATAAAGTACACCGATGTCGGTACATGATAATATAATTTTATAAGGCACTGAAAAAGGCTTGCGGGCACCATAATTGACAGAGTAAATAAAATTGAGCCTAAAAGCAAACAGTAATAAAAAGAAAGAAAATTATCGTTTAGCGAGAAAGGTTCGGGAGCATGGGATTGAGGCGTGGCCATACACACAGCAATTTTTAACACAATTTTTAGAAAAACTAAATTATAATTATACTATATACTATAGTTGTATCTATCTCTCCTTCATTGAAATGTAAACGACGATGATAAATGACACTTTCATTGTTGCAAAATCAATAAAAGTCGCAAGGCAGCCAGAAAAATATAATTTCAACATCAAACCTTAGTGTGGAGAGATGTTGTGATGTGTTCCAGGGTCTTGGTAGAAGTATTAAAAGTCCAGATACCGTTTACTGTTCACACGACACAAGCACATTTTTTAAGTTTAGAAGGAGAGAGGCACAGAGAATACAGAAGTCTACGAGACAAAGAATATGAAAGCGAACACGTAAAGCCAATTTGCGGTAGCCGGAGGTATACAAAGCGATATAGCGTTTGCGTTGCTCTGGCGATTCCATCCGACTGATTCGACGCGCGAGCCCGGGTCAGCGAGTAGGCTGCGCGCGCGCTGAGTTGTTGAACCGGTCGGCGCCGTGATACAGGGGTTGGAGAAACAGATACCTATTTATCAATAAATTCCAGGGATGGCGCCTTCCAAGTGCCGTCGAGAATAGGGCTTATTTCTATATATTACAAAAAGGAAAAATCTAATTTGAAAAAGTTTATACTATAAGTTTTGCTAGCAGTGTGACCGCACCCAAAAACCCAGGCTCACGGAAAACACAACAGCAGTGAAAGAACTTCGCAATGTAAGGAACAGTCAATGAATTTCTATATGAGAAGATATTTTACTGAGTGGGAATTCAGCAAGGGCTGGATCCGCAATGTAAATATTAAATCGTTTCCAGTGACTACCTATTTGTGCTGTTTGCCGTAGACTGTTTTGGTCAACGCCACAAGAGGACTGGCTCTTTCCTCTCAAAGGATTATTTTAGCCATTCAGCAGAATGCAATCAATGCTTTTGGCACCTTCCCGCACGACATTTTGTTTATATTTTAAGCTATAGGTTTAATTATTTTTTATAGTACTTATGCTTTTTCTGTATAATTATATATGGACAATATTAGTACCCCTTCTGTTAATTTATATATGAGAAATTCAACGAGAATCGAACCTTTATAGAGAACCCTTACAGACATTTACGCATTTTTTTTTTGTTTCATTTTTTTTTAGTATGCTTATTCTGTATAATTTTATATGGACAACATTAGTACCTGTTCTGTTAATTTCCATATGAGAAATTCGTCATGAGGAGGAAACTGAATCTCCACTATATTCAGAGGTACAGACCACCACCGTTTTATCAACCATTCCAACTTGAAATCCTAAATCCCTCGATCCGCCATTTTGAACGCACCGGTCGTGGACAACGGCCAATATTGATGACGTCATTGTGCCGGCTCTAACTAGATGCACTTTGTTCTCCAGAGCTGCGATTCCGCTGACGTGTGATGTGTTTCATCAGTACGCCAGGTTATCCAGGCCCCTGATCCAGAGGTCTATCGAAGCAAGTACTGGAGTGGATGGAGTAATGACAGTTCAGTTTAAGCTGGATGTGTTGCGACACTTCACCAATGATAGGGATGCGAGTTGGTTGTTTCTTATTTTGTTGGAGTGAGGTTGGGTTTTGAGTGGACGGGGTGTGGGTAGGCCTATTATTTCGCGACTATTGAGAATGATCCGTTGTCGATGGTGACGTATTGTAGGCTTTTCTGCGTTCAGCTGCAATTCGGTGGAAACTCTGTGGATTTTTACCTGATGGATGGATGCTAATTCTGACAGAGTTCAATGACATTTTAATTTCACGTACCTAACTCAAAAACAAAAAAAACACTATGATAAACTTACACAAACATATACATATCTACCTGTGATGTGACAAAAGGGAATCATACCACATATTACCATTCAGGATCAAATGAAGGTTAATTTAATATGACAAATTATTATAGAGTTGAACTTCGGTCTATACTTTCTAAACTTTATTTAATCATTTGACTAATGCTCTCTCTCAGTGAGTTCACCTTGTTTGATTGGCACTTCACTAAATCTGAATAAAGGATCTTCAAAAAAACCAAGCAGAGTTTTTTGCCTTATTCGTCTTGGCTTTAAAATGTTAAAATCGCGTAATTAATAAGTTAACGTTTCTATAAATTGATCTTTGTGATTTTAATGTATAAAAACTTTGATTTTGATTTATACTCTCAAACAAGTTATTTTTTTTGCAAAATATTATAACTCTCGACGTGTTATCCTTAGTTTATTGTAGTGCCCCTAGTGACTAGTTGCGATTATTAAACCTATATAACAACAATCCTAGTAGTCAAGATATCATCATTGGCCTTTGACATCTATTAAAGATGATTTAGGTGACGTCAGTCAGATTAAACTACAAAAAAAAGAGTTGAACACTATTGTTCGTGACTAATCCTATTCTATCTTATCCTATCCTACTAATATTATAAACGCGAAAGTTTGTGAATATGGATGTTTGTTACTCTTTAACACAAAAACTACTGAACGGATTTTAATGAAACTTTACAAAATCAATGTCAAAATTCATTTATGCATTAAAATCATAAGGATCACTTTGAAACGTCGGTTTTATCTACTACCTCCGCGACCAAGCCTGGAAAGAAAGGCAAGAAAACAAGGCTGGTTATTCTTTTTAATGATCCTTTTACAAAACAACGAGTTGGAGCATTTTCAATCCCAAGAGTTTTTATCATCTAAATAATCAAATATTTTATAGTATGCCTTTTTATAAAGTTGTTTTTATTACGTTTTTAAATTTGTTAATTGACAATGTTTGTATATCTCTTGGGAGTTTGTTATAAATCTTTCGGATCTTCCGCCCGCCATCTTTGCGAGACGGATGTTATCTACGTAGCTCTCTGATTTTTTATTTCCAAAAATTCGTAATGTCAACCAAATCTCTTGAAAGTGCTATTCGTGAATTGGCTAAGACTGTGCTCGACCTCCAAGATAAAGTTTTGTCCCTTGAAAAACTTGTTGTTGACCAAAATAATATAATTAAAAAGCTGGTCGACGATAGGGATACAACAAAATCATCCACAACATCGAGTACGGAAGAGGGTAAGCAGCCGAAGATCTCGACGATGTCATCGCAACGGCCAATAAGAGAAGCCCGGGTTCGCGCAGTATCGGCAATCTCCGCCGCCAATTCCACTGGTCGGAAGGCTAAAGCGGGACGGAACATTTCTCCGCTCGCCTCCATTGCGCTAACGCCGGCTGGCGCTGCGTCATCAAGTCGTAGCGCGCCCCCTACTCCGAGTGCGCCGCCGGACCCACTGCAACTAGAACTAGAACGTGGTACGGATTCCAAAGGCGGTGATCAAGATGCGTCGAGTTGGATCGAGTTGAAGTCACGACGTACTCGCCGTCCGTTCGAGAATGTGACTCGTGGTACTGCCGTACCAGGAACAACTGTGCTATCAGCAGCTGAGCGTAGATCTTTTCTGCACTTGTACTATCTCAAACTTGGAACGACTGAAGATCAAGTGATCGAACATCTGCGGAGTATCTGCCCAGACGATAAATGCTCAGCTGAGGCATTGAAGTCTAGAGGCGACTATGCTTCGTTCAAATTATCCGTACTTACAAAGCACGTAGATAAATACCTAGCGCCCGAGCACTGGGCTGAAGATGTGCACATCAAACCCTGGCGAAGTGGGTTTCGCAAGCCATCCCCGCAAGCCGAACAAGGGGTCCAAGTTTAAATCCTTTTCATTGTTGTATCAGAATGTACGTGGATTACGCACAAAGTTAGATGAATGCAAAAAAGGTATTCTGAATGAACCATCTGATATGTTTGCATTCACTGAAACATTTCTGCTAAGCAGTCTTGGTGATGGTGAAGTATTCCCTCCGGGATATACCGTGCTACGCCAAGACCGTCCCTATGACGCTGGATGGGGAGGAGTACTACTGGCCATCCGAAACCAATACAGAGTCCAGCGAATATCAGACGACGATGGTTGTTCTCGAGACGTCGAAATAGTGATAGCTATGGTCACGCTTAGATATAAGAAAGTGTTGTGTTGTGTTGTTTATGTGCCGTCGGGTGCAAATGATGAGAAGTACTTAAATACCTTTGTAGTATTGGAAAATCTAGTGGCAAAATACCCCAAGATGGATTTGCTTGTTATTGGCGATTTTAATCTAAATAGTTACACATCCCAAAATGTTATTATGCATTATCACTGTATGCTAACTTACTGCAAACTTAAACAGTATAACGTTATTTCAAATAAGTATGGGAACATGTTAGACTTGGTACTGAGTAATCTGAGTGATGAGTGTGTGAGTGTGTGCGGTGATGTGGATCCCGTGGTGAAGGAGGACGCGTATCACCCTGCGTTCCGCGTAGGCATCAAGATCCCGCGGCCGCACCCGCCAGTAGCGACAGCGCCGCGCCCGCCTCCGTCTGCTGGCGGTGACGATCCGCCGCAGCAGTGGAATTTCCGTAAGGCCGATTTTAATTCTTTGTATTCCTCTATCGCCGCCATAGACTGGGATGATATTTTCCTTTCAGTCGAAGTTAATGAGGCTGTTAATTTATTCTACGAAAAATTGAATACGTGTTTATCTGTCCATGTCCCCCTCAAAAAGATTATCTCGTTTACGCGGTTTCAATATCCCATTTGGTTTACGCCAGAAATTAAGAATGGGCTTCGGAATAAATACTACCATCTAAAAATGTTTAAAAAAGAGGGCAAGAGTTTCAACCGAGAAATGTTTACGTTCTATAGGCACCAGTCCAAAAAGTTAATAAAAAAAACTTACAATGATTATATAAGACGTACTGAAAATAACATAGGTAGGGATCCGAAAACTTTTTGGAAGTTCGTGAAAGAGCAGCAATCTTGCGGGCAATCTTGTGACGAATTTGAGTACGATGGCAAACTCTTCACAGGAAGGGATGCTGCTAATATATTCGCTACATATTTCCAATCTGTTTTTTTAACCGATGCGCCAGCTTTATCTCCCGAGGCCGCGGAGCAAGCTGCCGCCAGCCCGTTCTGTTCAGCGTCTATAAGCATCGATAGCATTTCTTCGGCTGACCTTAAACTATCAGTTAAACGCCTTAAGAAGCATTCTTCAATTGGACCTGATGGAATACCGCCTTATTTAATAAAAGACTGTTATAGCGTTTTGGAACTGCCATTGCTATTTATTTTCAATCTAGCTTTGAAAACTGCAACATATCCAGACGCATGGAAGGTATCGCGAGTTTCACCTATACCCAAGGGTGGGATCAGGTCAAAGGTCGAGAACTACAGGCCCATAGCTGTTCTTTCAGCCTGTGGCAAGGTATTTGAAGCTATACTCAACCGTCGCATCTCTAGTCAAATCCGGCCTTTTTTAAACGAAAACCAACACGGTTTCTTGGCAGGCAAATCGACTGCCACTAACCATGTCAACTTTGTGGATTATGCTACCGCGGAGATGGATCGGAGGAGACAAGTAGATGTGGCATATTTCGACTTTAAAAAAGCTTTCGACCGTGTCCACAATGACGTTCTCCTAAAGAAGTTAGCCGCCATAGGATTTACTCCAAACTTACTAAATTTTTTTTCTAACTATTTTTTAAATCGTTTTCAATATGTCCAACTGCTTGGTTTTCGATCAGATCCTTATTTGACGTTATCAGGGGTGAGTCAAGGAAGTACACTCGGTCCGACTCAGTTTCTGATAATGATCAATGATCTGCCGGATTTTATTAAGACGGCTAGATGCCTGATGTTTGCCGATGACCTGAAATTATTCTTGGGAATTGAAAGTGCTGCGGATTGTATGGCGATGCAGCGCGACATCGATAGTGTTGTTGCGTGGAGCGATCGGAACTTCTTACAATTTAATATATCCAAATGCAAGACAATCACTTTCACAAGATCACCCTCGCCCTACGCACACCCATACAATGTGTCAGGTGTACCTCTGGAACGTGTCACTCAGATCCGTGACCTAGGCGTGACTCTGGATGGCGAACTATCTTTCAATACGCATATAGCTGAAACTTGCATTAAAGCCTACAAGTCTTTGGGTTTCGTGATGAGGCAATCGGCACGGTTCCATGATAGGACTGCAATCGTATCACTCTTTTATGCATTTGTAAGATCCAAGCTCGAATATAATGCATTGATATGGGACCCCCACGAGGTAAAGTACAAAATAATGCTAGAACGGGTTCAGAAAAAGTTTGGTAGATTCCTCTACAAGAAATTGTACGGATACTATCCCTATTTATACCCATCCCTCTTTATTTGCGGTATGATCGAACTAAATACGCTCGAGCTACGTCGTAAATGTGCACTTCTCATCCACTACTTTTCGGTTTTGCGGGGTAGTATCGACAACCCTGCCGCCCTGTCTGAGTGTAGGCTCTACGTCCCCTCCCGGTACTTACGTGCGCGCGCGCGGCGCTTGTTCGCACCGCCCGCATCCCGCACTAACACCGCGCGGTATGCCCCTACAGCGAATGCACTCACACTACTCAACTCGATGATTATTCAGGAACCCAATATAGATGTCTTTATTATGAAAAAACGTATATTCGTCAATTACTGTATGATTTTTTTATGTTCTCTATAAGTTGTAATATATTGAGCTCTAAAACGTTTTGGCCCTTAGCTGTAAGTTTAAGAGTTTGTTTTTTTTTAATAAATAAATAAATAAATAAATAAATAAATAAATAAATAAATAAAAGCGTACACCTTGCCCTTTAAACGATTTACTAACTTTATGGAGTCTACAAGTGGCAACAGTGAGTTTGTCTTTATTTCTGGTATTAACATTGTGATATTTTTTTTCTTATGCAAATTAATATTTTTGTGTACATACATCAGATTTTCATAGATGTATTCCTATACAATAATATAGTTTATACATCAGAATAACACATAGGCTACTCTTCATCCGGGAACCACGCGGGCGAAGCCATGGACAGAAACTAGTGAGACCTATATGGAAGTTGCAGCCGAGGCCATATTTTTCGCAAATAAAAAACTCCGTGGATAGCGATTGCAAAAATACACATTTAAAACGAATGAGCCGTTTCAGAAATAGATGGTATAAAACAATAATTCGAAATAACAACCTTTTACAACAAACGCATACCTATACGGGATATAGGGACGGAAACCAAAACCAAGTCATATAGATACCTACCTAAGTATGTCACCAAGGTTTAAGGCACAAGAAAACTAAAGCTAAGAGGTACTTAAAGACTATAAGATCACTTAATGTTAAGTAGGTAATACTTCTGAGTATATCTATGTATAATATGTATGTATTTAAAAAAAAAGTTATGTAGTTCCCATAGTACAAGCTATGCTTAGTTTGGGGCTAGATGACGTTGTGTGAAAAAATGTCCAGCAATATTTCATATTTTTATTTTATGTCTTAGAGTCGTAACTGTAGAATTACCATTATAATAAAATTATATTATACCATTTACCTCATACAGTGTGGGTAGATAGGATGTTAGCGTAAGCGTAGAAACCCAAGCATAATATTGCGCAAACTTAGAAGTGACTTAGAACGTATGAATCTTAGTAGACATATTATACGAAGTAGCTTAACTTATCTCACCCAATATTTGTAATGGTGTTCCCTTAATCCAACCATTACAATGCTTAGGTTGCCAACCAGTTTGGGACTCCTCATCATTTGACTTGTGGATGTGTGACCTTTTTGCAACTATTCGCTTTCATGTTTCAGAAGGTCCTAAAGTTATCGGTTCTACTTATCTGTCAAATAAAAGTTTTGATCTAGTTTCGGTCTAATCTAGATCTCGTACAATACAAAACTATATTTTGATCAAAAATTTACCATACTGTGTACCTATATGTAGTTTATCAGTTATGTAGTTTCCATAATACAAGCTCTGCTTAGTTTGGGGCTAGATGATGCTGTGTGAAACTATCCAGCATTATTTATTTAATAAAATCGATATTCCATAAACAAACATACACGGTTGATTTATTGGATTTATAATTGATATTAATAATGAAATATCGCATTATTCAAATTCAAGATTCTAGAGTCGAATCGACTAGAAGACAGCCGACTGAACACATTTTCTTGAATCAGCTAAAAACACTTTTGATCAAGATCTTTTTTATTTAACCGATGCGTATTATGTGAAGAATGACCGCCTTTGATTGGAAGCTAAAATTCGAATGAGACACATCGTATCCCAGCAATAAAGCAGTAATGATGTTGACAGACCAGCAATAGTCCCGTTTATTGCATCGCACCGAGCTTTCACAAACACTCGACACAATGGCGTGGCAATATCGCCATTTCTTTTATTCTTCCAAACGGTCACTGCTGGTAAAGCTGGCTTTAGACATACGTCATTATGAAAGAAAAAACAATTAAAAAAGGTTGACTGAAAGAGATCGCTTTGTTTATGAATTCCTGTTTTTGTATTGGCCTAGTGGGGCGGTATACAGACTTCAGATCCGAACTCGATCGTGCACCAATGGATTTTTGCATCGGAAAAAAGCCATTTCGAAGATAAATGGCAAAAGAAAAACAAACAAACATCCTCATATGAAAAACGCATATACGGGCTCCTTACGTCGCGAGTAAAATAGGTAGGTAGTTTGCTTTATATTGAGTAGAGAGGGGGAACGAAAATGGTAATATTTAGATTTATGTATGGGGCCCTTTCAAGCATTTTGTGAAAGTAGCTTTACATAGCGAAGACTTTAAAATGAGAACCTCTTTTGAAAATTATTTGTTCCGTGTCGTTAGAGTGGTCTGCGAAAAGCTTCCAGACAAAAGATTTCATGCTCCTGACTAAATGAAAAGTCTTATAAAAAGCTTTTGTCCTGGAAGAGCGAGCGAAGTAGCGAAAACGCGACAAAACAAGAAAAAATTGCAAAATAAATCCGCAAAAAAAAAATGAGAGGTGTCAAGGGACACCCGGATGGAACGAAGTTCTAAATTAATTAGTGAAGGAATTGTAATATTTTTTTTTTTTTAGCATGCCAACTTATAAAAATAATAATAATAATAAAATAAATGAAAATATCTGGCTCGCTTTCTATAAGAGAGAGAGAGAGAGACAGACAGAGAAACATGCGCACGCCGCACAGCTTACAATAGCTTACTATAGCAAAAAGTGTCGTTACAACTTTTCGTGAGATTTTTTTCCGTCTAGCCCCCTTTCACAACGCGCGATAAAGAACTTCGTTCCAAAAATGCTTCTGTCAATAAATAAATTTGCACCCAACAGTCAAATAGTACCCTGGACCACAAAACCCGAAAAATAGTTTTTTAACAAATCTCATGTGACATCCTTGAGTAATGTGTATGCGGAAAACGAGGGAGTTGGTCTTCTGCAGTACAACAGTTGGTATGAGTACCATTCTTTACTAGACTATGGAAGCTGAAGTATTGTTGTTCTGTGATATGACAATAAAGCATACCGCCCTCCTGTTGGTAAGTGGTTACCGTAACCTATGGACGCTTGCAACAACAAATCACTTGCGCGTTGCAGACCCTGATACATAAAAGATGAAAAATTAATTATGCCTGTAATTTCTCCCTTTAAATGTAATGAATTATTTTTTATATTTATCATTATTTTTCTTTAAATACCTAGTTAAGAAACTCTTAGTTTTATATCGAAGCTATCTGCTACTGATATTGGGAGAGGACGGAAGATCAGCGCGCTACTTAACTTCACCAGGTCTCAGGCGCTTTATGCTGACTCCCATCCCAATTTGTGGCTACCTGTGGCGCCAACTATATTAGCTTTATACTTAATTAATAAGTAGTTCCAAATAAAAGAATAGAAGCCGTGTTGGCCTAGTGGGCGATACCCCGACTTCTGTTCCGGAGGTCGTGGGTTCGAACCCGGTCGTGCACCAATGGATTTTTTCACTCGAAAAAATTATGTGCGCATTAACACATGCTCAAATCGGTGAAGGAAAATATCGTGAGGAAACCGGCATGCCCTAGAACCAAAAATTCGAAGGCATGTGCCAACAGTTAGTATTCCAATAAGCGGTGATGGGCTTGCAACCTGTCACGTGGAATGCTTACTACTTGCAAAACGCGGGCATGTACCATAATGTTTGGACGTGCCTCTGACTACCCCCTACTTGGTATCCTCAAAGATCTACTCACTGAGTATGTATCTGAGGATGTCCACCATCCTCAGATACATACTGAGACAGGTAGACAGTCGTGAGCGTGTTTGTTCCAAATATATGATTTATCTATACATCTATCTTCATACCGGAACACAGCAATATGAGCATTAATACGGCAGGAATACGTTTGATGGTAGTACTTTCCCGGACGAGCTCTTTATTTCTGCAAACATTGGTCCCGCAACGAAAATTGAACCCACATCTTGCGTCTTGCTCATCTCCGCAGACTAGTTAGTTAGATACCTTTCCTACCTACATTATGGTTTAGTAGGTAGGTAAAAGTTTTTTATCTATTATTAAAAGTACCTGGGTGCTTGATTTAGTACAAAGATGAAGTCTTCTTTACGTTTTTCCAAAATTGAAATATATTCTTTCTTATTTTTTATCTAAAATAGATTATAAAAAAATAGTTGTCTTTAAATTTTCTATAAATTTTACATGTTCCTAGCGACGTTAGAAGCCCGTATATTATACTGTTATGCTTTTGACGTAAGAGGTAGTTTATTTGTACGTTACCTCTAATTCATCTCTAAAACTACTTATTCAGATAAAATAACTAACGATAAATATCTTAACTGGAGATGAAAGAACTTTATAATAGTATCAAGCACTCGAGATACTGGGAGCCGAGCTATCAAACAACCCACTAAAGGAATACGATACTCATTAAAACTTGCTGAGACGCCTTCAGCTTGTCACAAGCCCATGGATCTTGACTTGAGCTGTTAGTACTTACACTTTTGAGGTGGTTTAAATTGAGTTTAGCTTGAAATTCAAGCAGCGATCTCTTTTATATATAACTAGCTATTGCCCACGGCTTAGCCCGCGTGGTACCCGGATATAAAATAGCTCTTACCGTCAAGACAACGTTCGTAATAAACGCATTCGCTCGACCGATTTTTCCTCGACGTTGCATCATTGGTGTCCATGAAAAGTCCTTTTATTTTAACGAGATAATATTTAGAATGGACCTTCAGGTCCATTAATAAAGAGTTTTTTTTTAGTGAAGATATTTTTTTAGTATAATCACGATAACATATCTTACTCGAACTGACAAAGGAAAACCGTGAAGAAACCGTTATAAATAATAACGTTTTTTTTTTATTTAGCCACATCAGATAACATATTTCAAAAGTGTCGGTATCCATCGGTAAGCGTTCTAATAAGCGGCTTCTAATAAGTGCAACCTATGTTTTTGTATGAAATGTTAACTTTGTACAACGTGGTCATATCTCGTAATGTTTGGAAATGCCTCATAATATCCCGTATTTGGTAACCTCTCGGATTCTGCATACCTATCTACTGAAAATAGATCTGAGGATTCCTATCATAGGGGTTACAGTCGCGAGAGGTTTTTTTTTTAGTTTTATTCATCATCAACCGGTCGTCAGTCGTGACCAAAATACGTTTTGTTTAAATATATGAATACTTTCACAAAACGTTTCTGATTCTAGAAAGAAACAATTATTTCAGCCTTCCATGATTTGTACCAATTATACCTCCAACACATTCATAAACCGTTCCATGAACGCAACAATAATATTTTCTATAAATTAGCTAAGTCGCTCTTTGATCGACAAATGTAAACTCGCCGTCTGCGAGGAACTTCTTAGATTGCACGATACTTAGTTTTTCCATTTTGTATTTGTTTGTATATTTTAGGTAATTGTTTTTACTGTATTGTTTTGTAGCTAAGCCACATAACTATCCAACTATTCTTCACGTGTGAGAATAATTAATTAGTAAAGTCTTAATTGGATTATGTATTATCTTTTCAGCGATAAAACCGCGCACTGTTTTTTTGTTTTGTACTGTAAAATGGTGTTTTTCACAATAAAGAGTTTATATACATATCTATTTATCTTTTGTAAGTTTATTTAATAATTATTTTCAAACTTTCGCGATTAGATAACATAATTATAAGTTTAACGGGTAAACGTCGGGAATATAATAAAAAAGGTAAACGCGATCAAGACCCGTTAAACTTATAATTAAGTTTATTTAATAGTTATATTGTTCTGTTTGTTTTCCAAATAAATATAAATAAATAAAACGAATACTAGCTGCTTATAACTACAGGTATAAATATTGTTTAAATCCGCAACCACAGACATACAAGGGATTCTAACGCATCTCGTGACGTATGGATCCTGTATATGCATTTGACATAAGAGGTGATTTGTCTGTGTGTTTGTCTGTCACCATTTATCTCAGACACGGCATAAATGTATTTATGACATCAAAAAATATTCTTAGATAGGTTCTATTGCCACAAGTCACTAGAAGGCGCTGCAAAAGACGATGGAAAACACGTTGCTAAAATTAATTGTTTGTTATAAATTAAACACGTATGAAGACGCACCAAATTTTATCTCGACCCACTCGAACTGAGGAAGAAACCAGTTTGTGACACGACCGGACATACGGACATGCAGATATTACATAATATAAAAGGATCCCGTTTTAAAGCATTGAATATTCGTTGGAAAACTTAGGCTTGGACGAAATTTTATTATATCTGATTATACAACGAAGGCTGTTCAAACCAATACCACTTTCTGTTGGCGTTAACGCCTGCAGAACGATTTAATAGTATGGGAATGACAGTAGCTGTGGAAATGTCACGTGACAACTACCAAGTTTTACCTTGACAAATTTGCGTTACCGTGAATGGAAAAGTAAGCGTGAGGTATTTGTCTAGCCTCCTGTTTTGTAAACTATATATAGCACGTGTTGAATTAGCAAGTGTATAGAGATGGCTCTGCGTGGGTATTCGCTCTCATTAACGAGTCTCGCGTAGATAAGGTCGTATCAGCAATTGGATGATATTCTGAGATAAACGGTGTACGAGACTGTATCTAATTGAAATGAAAACCACGTAATGCAGAGCAAATGCGGCGCTGAGTTTGTTCGTAATTTAAATGGTATTGCATTTTGGACTACGAAACGTATAACATTAGCCGGTTATTTGAATTAAATTAATATCTTTAGTAACAATTTTCTTAACCTGATTATTGCGTTAAAAAAAGCAAACGCACACGAGGATAGTCTGGGACTAATTCGTACAGATAGCGAGTCTACGGTAGACGCTTAGTAGAGGACTATTTCGTCCCCCTTAGGCAATCAGCAGGCTATCATTAGAAGTAAATTAACAAGTCACTTAAATCAAATAATGTATTCTTCCTTCAAAAATACCTGCATGGCCATATTTTGATTTACAAATAATATAAAGCGAATTTAATTTAATTTTCGTATTATACATGAACCATACAGTAGTGGTTGAGGTATTGTGAGTCAAACCTGTTATGAATTCACTAATTATGGTGTTGTAGCTGGGCCGGGCTCTGCGCACCAGAGATGTCTGTGCACAGCTTGCGCTTGGTGGCGTAGAAGCAGCGCACTCGCTGATACTATATAATTATGACAAAAATAAAATACTTACAAAAAGATATAGGAGTATAATGTGGACTAATGAAGTTATATTTTTACAATTTATTTTAACCCCGACTAGTATTTTAATTATCGATTGCAACGCCCTTAGGGACTTGTGGCGATTAAAACCATCTATAAAGATCTATAAATCGATTGCAAATAACTGCATTACAATCGGATAAGCCGTTTCGGAGATAAATTGTAATGTTCAATGTGGTGGTTTTTCGTATGTTTGTCTGTCACCATTTATATTCAAATCGGATGATACGATAAATATAAGAACGACGCCTGGATTTACAAAAAAGAACCGAATTAATTTAAACTAATTTAATAAAACTTTTAAAATTACAAAGTTTATTATAAAATTACGATCTAATTATATTATTATTATTGACTGGTTCGAGGTACCGAAGTGGCTTAATAAGAAGACACGATTGAAATGCGGTCGTTTTTTTGTTTGTTTGTCTCACATAATTTATATCCAAAACAGCTTATCCGAGCGGTTTTTTGCAATCGATTTGTATTACTTCAAGGATTGTTCCTAAATAGGTTTTATAGCAACAAGTCAAGAGGGCACTGCGTAGACGGAAGTCACGTCAAGGGTATTACATTTTTTCAAAACCGTACTTGTCGGTGAGGTTTTGAACCCACGGTACCCACGTGGAAGTCTTTGCCCAGCAATGAGACAGAACGGGCTAATAGTTGGTTCGTCCGTTCGTTTATCGTGTCATTTTAGGATATGTACAAAGGCTAGCCTTCCAACAAACCTTTGAGGATAAGGAAAGATAATAAATAGTACCATATATACATATAACTCTGTGTGTATAATATAGTAATAGTTACGTTTATTATCAAGTTCTGGGCGTTATGGAACCACGGTACTCCTAGTTACTGATACCGACGACACATCGAATCCTAGTTTGGGGTCAGTATGCACCTGTTGTGTATTTTATATATATCTGATATCAGATTATTTTGTTAATTTATGTATTTAGCGTGAATAAAAACTTTGTCTCAAGCCGATTTTTTCTGAATAAGTTTTTTTTTTGCAATAAATCCGTTTTGTTCTGACGTTTAAAAACCTATGACGTGAAATGATTTTATTTATTGTTTCCCCGTTGTTGCGTAAAAAGACGCGCGTGCGACAGTTTCCTCTTGGTAAAGTATTTTTCTAATGAGTAACCAGCAAAATATAATTATTATTCATATATAAGAGGATAATAAAAGCCTGGGCTATCATTCAGTCATCACCACTTGAACTAATACAATATTTCAAAGCAATAAAAATATATCAAAGTGTATTTTTTATTCCATCAAATTGAAAAAGCAAAAATGTTTGGGAATATTTTCGTGTTCGCTTGTTTATTGGGGTGTGCGTTCGCTTTAGAGCGAGGAGATCTTGAGAAATATGGACCATTTAGAATAATGTTAAACTCACTCGTAAAATGCGTGCAAAACAGAAGCCTAGATCTAGCAGTCGATGAGACAATCCTATACTTCTACGACTTCGATAGTGGCTTTAACAAATCCTTCCCGATACACGACGCAGCTGAGGGAATCCTGACCATCAAAAGACTGGACAAGTCTAGACAGTTCGTCATGTTTATCGGCGGCTTCACCTCCGCCATCGACAATGACATCGAAGAACAAATGCGTGACGCTTACAAGACATACCCCCACAGCTATTTCATGATTCCTGATCATTCAGCGTATACCTACAACGCAGGAGGCAGTGGAATCAAGAGCTATGAGAGATCCGTCACATACGTGCACTTCATCGGCAAAGCGATCGGACAGATGCTGGCCGAACTGAAGAAAGGAGGTATCAGTTCGAAGAACATGCACCTAATAGGCCATAGTTTGGGAGGACAGATTCTAGGACATACCGGAACAACTTTCTTGAATGCCACCGGTGAAAAAATTGCGAGGATCACGGCCTTGGACCCTGCCGGTCCTTGCTTTACAACTAGCAGCGTGGAAGACCAAGTGAGGTCTGGTGTGGCCGAACACGTTGACATTTACCATTGCAACGCAGGAGCATTAGGATCCTCCAGTATCTTAGGTGATGTCAATTTTATGATCAACAAGCGTGGTGAAGTCCAGCCAACTTGCGATACTCCCATAATACCCGTGCTATTTGACTCTTCGAGGGCTGCTTCCTGTAGTCACAGATACTGCGTTGATGTCTGGACAGCTACTGTGAAGGACTTTCACATCTTCCCGGCTTACAAGTGTGACTCATATGACAACTTCATGACAGAAGTCTGCGGGAAGTATACGACTATCGCTGGTTCGGCTCACCCTGGAACTGAAAAAGGAGTGTTTATCTTTTCAACAGAGGAACATGACTTGACGAAACTAAGATGATTGCTGAGACGTCTCCTTTTGTGACGCCAAGTTGATGACTAGCAAACCCGACAAGGTCACAAGGTCACAAGGTCACAAGGATATTTAGTTGTAGAAATGATATTCAACATAGTTCCTATTAGGTTATTTAAAACTAATCGCCAGTTCCATTACCTGCTTATTATTTTTCCTTTTGCTTATTATTTGTATTCTTTTAGTTAAGATTGTTTACGTGGAAATAGAATAGATGTCATAAATATCTGATAGATTTTAAGCGATGCTTTAGGATAACATCATTTAAGTTACGAGCAACTCAATAGAATTTATGTTAAAAATAAATAATATATTTTTTTTATTATCCGGTATACCAAATTTTAAATTTTAAATTTGTGTGAAATTTGAAACAGATTTTACATTTCGTGTCATAGAAAAAAATATAGGTTACTTTTAATCCGGGTAACCAACGAGCATATAAAATACAAAAAAATAATTAAAATAAATACAAAATTTTTGCGTCTCCTCTTCAAATGGCATAGCATGGAGTTTCCATTTAGTTGCGTAAATGGAAACCCCATGCTTTAGAGAGGGTTTGCCGATATTAATGCAATATCAGAGTGGTGTCTTTCCTCATAGTTTTACCTTGACTCAAACGCTTTTTGAATGAGTAACAGAGTATTGAGTATGTTTCATAATAAAGGAGAGCACTTGGCCTCGTCTTATCATTAGACGGTCGCATCTCGTAAAGAAATACGGCATCATTCTTTAGTAGAGAAAAGGCAGTGTAGGACAGTACCTGTTCAAGGAAACATAATGATTTTGAAAACCTGTATTTTGACATGTTTAGTGGGATGTGTGTTTGGAATTGCATGGGGGAGAGGAGATTTTGAAAAATATGGACCCTTCAGGATGTTGTTGAATTCACCTATGTTAAAATGTAAGTACTAACCTGTCTACCTTGGTTTTGAGGTTAAATTGTATTTTACATTGGTTCAGTTATTTATCTGCATCTTATTGATGGCATAAACCGGGGATTTTCAATCAGGTGACGTAAGTACTGTGACTAATTTGTTTTTATGCTGATAATGCAATCTCTACGTTAATAAAGAAACGCAAACAAACGTTTTGCCAGAGAGATTGATTTACTGTTAAAATAGTCTATCAACATTATATTGTGTCAATCATCAAATTAAGCAACGTACCAAACATAATGTTGCTATTATAATTATACGTTTAAAATAATTTATAATGTTTTCCTTTTTTTAAATCCAGCGTTTCGACAGTGTTGCAACATTAGTCACGGATTAACTGGGGCATATGTATATGGAGACAGTAGCCGCAAAAACCCTCATTTTATCTTCAAATACAAAATTAAACTCACGGAAAAGTTTGAAAAAAAACTACATACGTACTACCTACGTCCACGTTTGACGCTAATATATCGAGTAAATTGTCGAAGAACAGCAGCTCATTAGCCGAATTTTTAATTTAAAGTGTTTTCCAACAAACTGTTGCAGTTACGTGTTTTTCTTTCAGGTGTCCAGAATAGGAGCTTGGACCTAGACGTCAGCGGAACATACATACACTTCTACGACTTCTCCAGAAACTTCACTGAATTCTACCCCATTACTGACGCCGCCAAATACATTCTCAACATCAAAAACTTGGACAGAAACAGGAAATTCGTCTTATTTGTCGGCGGTTTTAAATCTCAAATCCACAAAAATACCGAAACACAAATAAGAGAAGCATACAAAACCTATCCAAACAGCTACCTGATCATCCCTGATCATTCACCGTATACCAGCAACGCAGATGGAAACATGAAAGGGTATAAAACAGCAGTTATGCACGTACACTACATCGGCAAAGCCTTGGGTGAACTTCTAGCTGAATTGAAAAACGGAGGAGTCAGCCCGAAGTATGTTCACTGCGTTGGGCATAGCTTAGGAGCTCAAATGCTGGGGCACACAGGTGAAACCTTCTACAACATAACTGGTGAAAAGATCTCTAGGATTACTGCTCTAGACCCTGCCGGCCCTTGCTTCACAAAAAACTACATCCACGAGCAAGTGAGGTCTGGAGTAGCTGATTATGTGGAAGTCTATCACTGCAATTCAGGAGGCTTAGGATCTTCAAGCATCCTAGGAGATGTAGATTTCAAAATCAATAAGAAAGGGGAAATACAGCCGAATTGCGGGACACCAATCATACCTGGGGTTTTCGACTCTTCAAAGGCAGCGTCTTGTGCTCACAGGATCTGCATTGATGTCTGGACGGCCTCTGTTAAAAACAAGGAACTCTTTCCGGCATACAGCTGCGACTCTTACAAGAACTTCAAGGATGGAAAGTGCAATATAGATAAAACGTTAGCTGGTGCATGGAACCCTGGGACGGCCAAAGGAATCTATTATTTATCTACAAAGAATATGATTTGAAGGCGATCAGATAAATGTTTTAACTCGTCATCAATAGCCTAAAGAAGTCCACTGTTGGACATAATGTAGATAATAGATTGGCATGAGCCTTAAACCATTTCCACCCGTTGACTATGTGTCATCGGCTCATAGGGTTAAGAGCCTACAGTCGCTATTTGAAAATCTGTATACCAGACCAACGAAGTGGTCGTCGAGGCTATAATATTTTTAGATAGCAAATCAAATTAGTGCTGAGCTTTTACAATGTTTATTTATATTAAAGATCAGTTCTTTATTATTCTAGATTTCTAAGTATCCTCTAGAGTTTTCATTACAATCACTCAAGTAATATTACCCCTAATATTGATATTTTTAATAACTGATAGATACAAGTTTTTATGTTAAGACCCGCGGCGCACGGAGCACGTATAGGATGTTAAAAATAACATTCGGATACCTGTTTACTTCCAAGTAAAAATAATATAATGTTTCCGAAAATGAACAAGAAACGGTATACATTCATTGTTTGAAATCAAGTATAATAAGCACACAACATTACGTCAGTAATTATATTATCTGTGGTCAAACGGAACCAAAAGAGGTAGCTTTCCCTTTGTTTGTTATAGCGTAGTGAAATTTATGTGAAATATTTGCAGTTAATTAACTTGCTAAAACAATGGGATGCGTAGCCTTGATGCGCTTACTTGAGGGACGGCACACAGAGTTAGCAGAATGCGGATTCTATTTCACTAAGATAGTCACTAAATCAATTTCAAAAAATCTAATTGCAATCCGATAGACCGTTTCGAAAATAAATTGTAACAAACAAATTAACAAGCAACCTACTTTCGTCGCGGGTAGTAATCTGAAATGAGTAAATTTCAATTTAAATCAAGATCAGACTTTGTAATAAGATCGTCATACCTACCTCCCACGAGGTCAGGGAAACTAGAACTTTTTCGCTATTTCAAGGAGTTGGGCTGGTTGGGGTCAGGTTAGATGGGGCATAGAATTAGAATTAGAAGCATACCTAACTACGCAATTCTAACAAGTATTATTAATTAAGTCCTAGTAATCTAGGATTGTTATAATTGTGTCCCTTAATTAATTAAAAAACGGCCGTGTTGGCCTAGTCGGTGATACCCCGACTTCTGATCCTGAGGTCGAGAACCAATGGATTTTCCACTCAAAAAAAAATATGTGCGCATTCGAAGGCATGTGCAAACAGTTAGTGTTCGAATAAGCGGCGTTGGGCTTGCAACCTGTCACGTGGAATGCTATCTTGCAAAACGCGGGCATGTACCAAATATAACGATTGGACGTGCCTCTGACTACCCCCTATTTGGTATCCTCAAAGATGTACTCACTGATTATGTATCTGAGGATGTTCACTATGGGGAGAACAGTCATGAGGGTGTTTGCTTTGTTTTTATTAATTAAATTTTATCCGCTTCGCTTGTGGTCTTGCGTCGCCATTTCCATGGAATCGGCGATATTTCCATGCCGATGGGTAGAAGCTATTTCATTAAAATACTCGACAGATAGTTGGGCCACTGGCATCTACATTATGATTTCCAGCATATTGCTAAACTTTGTGTGGCCTTTCATTACCAGCTACGGACATGAAAATTCATACAGAGTTGTATCAAAAGCACATGGGTGTAACATTCCACATTTTGTGATGTCTATATTAATGAAGATTAGTCTAAATTTGTTACATTTTAACGTGATATTGACAAAATCACGAATGTGGACTGGACTGTTCTTCTTAGGCGGACGAAATACCAACGCGGTGAGTAGC
Source organism: Perizoma affinitatum (assembly GCA_961405105.1). Lineage (NCBI taxonomy): Eukaryota > Metazoa > Arthropoda > Insecta > Lepidoptera > Geometridae > Perizoma > Perizoma affinitatum. The sequence continues at coordinate 1,872,062 of OY560199.1, read as the reverse complement.
GTGACATATCACTATACCCAATAACTGTCACACAGTAACGTCATAAATGTGTACCCGGCTTTATATGGCCATTAAAAGAAAACGCTTTTCTACAAGCATTTTGCCGTTTTAGTTTAAACAGTAGGCAAGCGATCAGGCGCAATTCGCGCAGTGTAGAGCGTTGTAAAAACTCTCCTTGTCAAGCAAGTTCTCCAACAAGAGTGAATTCCCGGCACATGTTTTATATATATATTTTTTGTATTCTGTGATGTTTTAGTCTCAAGAAAACAGCACTTAACATAGTATAGTTGAGTGGAACCAGTAGCGAAGCTCTGAAACTGTACGCGATTTATATGTGATATCCTAGGTCGGTTTTAAGGTAGGTGGATAAGATCATACCTACAAGCAGTAGTTTACGAGTACTAACCAGTTCAATATGGCCTATCACCGCATAGATTTCTACCGATTTTTAATTTGGCCAAGTGAAATAACCGAATCTGCTGATGCAGTGTCATTATTAAGTGTGTAAGTAAATACCATGTTTTTTTCTATATACAAATAAAGTGGCAAAACAAGCATATGGCCTATATGTTGGTTAGCGGTTACCGTAACTTAGAGTCGACCCTGAGACATAACGGGTGAAAAGTCTCATGGGCCTGTAATTTGGGCACCCATACCCTTGAAAACGGAATACATGAATGCGAGCATTACAGCTCGAACAGTGTTCCGTTCAGGCAGGACGAGGTCTTTCACAAGGAGCTCTACTACTTCCTGGGACCCATATATTCAGAATCACAACACTTGCATAACGACAGAGCAGTGTCTGCTTCCCCGTACTATTCTCTATCTCAATGTCTCTATTATTATGGTTCTGTAAATGAATTACTGATGTTACTTTTACATTGTACAATGTAACACGAGTGAAGGAACCATGCTTCGTAACACAGCAAGATGCACTTAGCGCGACGCTATACTTGGCAGGCTTTGTTGCAAAAATTTGTGTACGCCAGGGACAGAACAAAGCCTTGAGAAACACTGTCTGAAGGCTTTTAGTAGTTTGAGCGTTTTTAAAATGTAATGTTGCATCAGACAGGCTCACCGGTCGAGATGGAATTGTTTTGCTACTCATGTCTCTATTATTTTTTTTAAGAAGCAAAAAAAAAGGAAAAAAACATGCTCATAGCTGTAATCCCCATGATGGCCATTCAAGTAGAGGGTAGTCAGAGGTACGTCACATGCCCATGTAACAAGTTCCAAGGTCGCATACATAGTCCCGATCCCACACTAGGATACCCTGTAGGTATCGTATCAGGAACCACGAGTACCATGATTGGTACCACCTACACCCGCAACATATATTTGAAACAAATACATAATACAAACATAATTTCGAAACTGAAACCTTCTGCGTCTCAGGCGGGTCTTCGCCCACTGCGCCACAGAGGTCGAGGTCGATTATTCAATTCTAGGGCATGCCGGTTTCATCAAGATGTTTTCACCTTAAATCGGTGAAAAAATCTTGATGATTTTAATTTATAATCGATTCATATTAGACACATACGTAAGTTATGTGAGTTTATTTTCCTGTTGATATGATACTGATTATGATCTATCAGTGAGGGGAATTCCGGAGTGCAATGCGTTTACATAAGGCTTCGCATATATACATGACTCACTTTCATCATTTACTGCATAGATAAAGACTACCTTTGGTCGAACATTCTGAACCGCTTATGTACAGGAATCGAGAGCTGCTAATTCCATTTTACTATTCTGCTAATGCTAGCATAACATAGCGACAACTCAAAAAAGTCGCAATTGAAGCAATATATTAACTTACATTGAAGCTTGTTTTTAAAATTGAGCTGATTTTCAATCCTCTTTTAGTCGCTGTGACATCAGCCCGTATAAGCTTTTGCCATTAAAGGTATGTTTTATTGCCTGTTAATTTATCTCCGAAATGGTTTATCTGATTGAAATGCGGTTTTTATAATCGATTTGATCGACATCAAGGATGGTTCTTGAATAGGTGTTATCACCAGAAGGTATTAGGGGGCTCTGCAAACGAGCATCAAAGGTAGGTGAGTAAGGCTATTTGTTTGTTTGTAAAAATAATTGATAGCTCTGTTGACCGATTCATTAGGACATTCTTGAAAGGATGAAGAAAGAAATAGTAGATTGTTATACAAAGGGCTAAAATGAGCCTCTTACTACTCAAGATACTTTTACTACTGAGCTTTAGCGAGGGGGTAAATGGGGTAATATCATTTTTTTTTAATGGAAATATCTTCACCTTCCGCCACTTGATTGGATTTCCATCAACCGTGGCGTTTAGGCGTTGTTATATTTGAACCAGAATCCGCCAGGAATGTGGCGGATGTTCTTCGGAAACAATGGCCAGTGTACTGTTCCGGGGGAAAATTTAGATACGTGGCGATCTCTGTTGGCATGTTGATAAATTATTTTTTGCCTATAACTTGCCTTGTGCATTTTCCGTATTGATAGTTGAAAAAAATGCCGGTTTCATCAAGATGTTTTCACCTTAAATCGGTGAAAAAATCTTGATGAAACCGGCATTTTCATTTATAATCGATTCATATTAGACACATACGTAAGTTATGTGAGTTTATTTTCCTGTTGATATGATACTGATTATGATCTATCAGTGAGGGGAATTCCGGAGTGCAATGCGTTTACATAAGGCTTCGCATATATACATGACTCACTTTCATCATTTACTGCATAGATAAAGACCTGACGATTTTTTATAATATATATAGTTTTTTATTCAACACGTACAAATAAAGACAATAATACAATATAGCTTGTGTAGTTCCTACCTTTTCTCTATATTAAGGCATCTAGGACCTGCTTACCCCAAAGAAGATCGTTACTAGGTTATGTGAAGCTGAAATAGGGACATTTTGACCCCACACAACACATCTCTTTCTTTTGTTTTTTTAAACTACTTCCAAAAAAATGTTGTTAATTATATCTTTGCCAATTGTTAACCGATTTTGAAGATTGTCATTTGTTTATTTTTTGTTTTAATTTTTGTAATCAGCGGTGCTTGCAGAGGGATAGAACTGGCTAACATAATAGTGGAAGATGTCGAAACTGATACCCATCTTCAAGCTATAAATCTGCCCAATACAAAGACAAATAAGGAGACGAAATTCATTATAAGTGGAGAATTTATAAAAATTATCAAATCCTATCAAGATTTACGGCCAAGTGGAGTGGGCAAGCCCAGATTTTTTTCAACTATCAATACGGAAAATGCACAAGGCAAGTTATAGGCAAAAAATAATTTATCAACATGCCAACAGAGATCGCCACGTATCTAAATTTTCCCCCGGAACAGTACACTGGCCATTGTTTCCGAAGAACATCCGCCACATTCCTGGCGGATTCTGGTTCAAATATAACAACGCCTAAACGCCACGGTTGATGGAAATCCAATCAAGTGGCGGAAGGTGAAGATATTTCCATTAAAAAAAAATGATATTACCCCATTTACCCCCTCGCTAAAGCTCAGTAGTAAAAGTATCTTGAGTAGTAAGAGGCTCATTTTAGCCCTTTGTATAACAATCTACTATTTCTTTCTTCATCCTTTCAAGAATGTCCTAATGAATCGGTCAACAGAGCTATCAATTATTTTTACAAACAAACAAATAGCCTTACTCACCTACCTTTGATGCTCGTTTGCAGAGCCCCCTAATACCTTCTGGTGATAACACCTATTCAAGAACCATCCTTGATGTCGATCAAATCGATTATAAAAACCGCATTTCAATCAGATAAACCATTTCGGAGATAAATTAACAGGCAATAAAACATACCTTTAATGGCAAAAGCTTATACGGGCTGATGTCACAGCGACTAAAAGAGGATTGAAAATCAGCTCAATTTTAAAAACAAGCTTCAATGTAAGTTAATATATTGCTTCAATTGCGACTTTTTTGAGTTGTCGCTATGTTATGCTAGCATTAGCAGAATAGTACAAATGGAATTAGCAGCTCTCGATTCCTGTACATAAGCGGTTCAGAATGTTCGACCAAAGGTAGTCCACAAATTAATGACGAAGGCTAACCATTAGGCTACCTATACATTACAGCTGGGGTAAATAAAGCCAGTCACAAACAAATGAACCCGCTAACTGGCGTTGGACAGCGATAAACAACTTGCCTCTAATCGCTCAGCGGTTAAAGTGACCAACAACGAACACACTGCCATTTATAGGCTACTGTTGATCCAAGGGAAACTAAACTTTATAATAGTTACGTTATGACTATACTACTATTTATAATAAAAGATGAGGTATAGCTAATCATTCAGAGGTTGAAAAAAGCAGAAAGGGAAGAAAAATATACTCATAAAAAGTACTTTACGTACTGAAGCTGCGATCGACCTACTCGATGACATTGTAACGATCGCAAGAATACTGTGGAAAAACATAGACGCTTGAAATGAAGAGGTAACTCAGTTTCTTTTTTCCTTCCTTGTAATTGACTTGACTCATGTCGCAGGCAGGTAAATTTTGGTTTAAATCTAATGATATTGTGTTTTTTATATTTTTACCTAAGCAAAATATAGTTCAATACAATATAATAAATACCTATAATTAAATAAATCAATAAATAATGCTGGTAATTTTTCATACAGCATCATTTAGCCCCAAAGTAAGCATAGCCTGTGTTTTGGAAACTACATGACTGATATACTACTTATATACAATTTTGCTTTTGGGGTCACAGCTTAGGTTCAGCAGAATACCTACCAGCGTTAAGTAGCATACCTATATATTCTATTAATTTTGCTGATCTGACACTTTTTGTCGCAACATTGAACTGTCTGGTTAATGCGTTGCTCTTTCCCATTTTAGATTATGCGGATGTATGTTACCCTGATGCTACGGAAGAACAATTAAATAGATTAGAACGCCTGCAGAACCTCTGTATCCGTTATATCTATGGACTGCGGAAGTATGATCATGTTTCTGTTTTTCGTCAGCAGCTGAAGTGGCTCGAAATCCGTTCACGTCGGGAAGCTCACATTTTATCACTCCTCTTTAATGTCCTTCGCAACCCCCTTTCCCCCAGCTATCTTAGTGAGCGTTTCCCTCACGTATCATCAATAGGCCGACCAGTTCGTTTTACCCGACGTTTTCAATTGATGACTCCACAGTTTAATACGGCATCGTATGCCGGCTCATTCACAATAACAGCTACCCGTCTCTGGAATCATATCCCAACCATTTTCCGTGAAGCTCCTTCAGTTGAAGTGTTCAGGGCTAGAGTCTACAATCACTTCCTCGGTGAAGGCAAAAATTGAGCAATTTGCCTTTTGTAGTTTTAATATTTGAGCAATTTATTTATTTGTATATATATGTATATATTATTTTCTTTTATTTATGTTATTATATCCTGTATTTAAGTATTAAAATCAATAATCCAGTTGTATTTATAGATTTGCATTACATAATTTCTACATATTAATATTTTTGTTTTAATCCTTTCTGCGCACTACCGACACATCTTTTTCCACAAAACACAAAGGTTATCTGGAAGAGAATGCTTTTTAGCATTAAGTTCGCCTATGTACTTATATTTTTATGTGCAATAAAGAATTTTCTATCTATCTATCTATCTATCGTGGGGCTGTTATATTTAAAGAAAAAATGGTAACATTACATAGTACGAACGCAGCGTAAATATTCAATATATTTGCATTCACTGAATAATGAGCTAAACTTTTATCTTCTGTCCTCAAAAGTGGTTATTGGATTAACAATCCATACCGTTGAAATTACCGTTGGACTGATGGTACCAAGCAAAAAGAAATAAATCCAACCTGTTAATAATACCTTTAAAGGTATTATTTATATAACAAGACCTTCATACCCAATCAAATAATTACTACAAAAATTGATGATTAACAATTTTAAAAACGTAATTAATCAAAAGCTTCACGTCAATTAAACGTTGAGCTTATAGAATTGCAATCAAGACAGTAAGACTCTTTCGGAATCACGGTGTTCCATTTAAAGTAGAAAAGACATCAAATTGAAACGAAAAAAAGCTTCGCATCAAATAAACGCAGCCATTTTCGTTTCTCAATCATGCAACACTTATGTCGAGCACGTGTCCCGGCACAAGTGAGCGTTATTCGTAAAATAAATCCAGCGCAACTCCACAATTTACGGTAGATTTAATTCGATCGTGGCGGCGCGAAATATTTGCGTTACGGCCGACGACGCTGCAACAGCTCCAAGAAAATCGCTGGTTCACTGACAAATGGTTCCTAGTAAGATAGATATATGCATTGAAACAGTTTTTTAACTTTATCGGATGGAAAATTGAGTCAATTGAGACTGATTTTATTTGTTAATATTTTTAGGTTGGCTAAAGAATTCAAAAATGCGATTCTTACATTCGTTAAAACTCGCTGATGTTTTCTGAGAACATTCTGATTCCAAAAGCAAAAGTACTAAGAGTCTTATTTTATTTATTAAAATCTTTATTGCGTACGTACTATGCACGAAGGGACTTCATGCTATTAAGTATTTTGCCCAGTCGTCTTTAGCGTCCTTAGTCTTCTTCTACAAACCGTATAACGAGACTTAATTTGCAAAAATTAAGTGTCGCATTTGTGTGCAATCATCCATTTGTGTGATGAAAGCACACATATGGATGGTCTTGATGGGACAAATCAATTGCAAAAAAAACACATTTTAATCAGAGACAATAACAGACAAACCTTAACCTCATAATCTCAAACGCAGATGCGGGGCTCCTGGCGTCGTCCCTAGTGAAAAACATGTCTTACCAAGTTACTGAAGTTTACGGGAACATTAGTTTCTTTTTTAAAAACTATTTAAATTTGTATTTAATTAAATTTCGGTTTTAAATAAATAACCAGTTGATTTCAACCGTGCAGAAAGACATGCAGAGCTTTAATGAATCTAGTACATGACCTTAAGTCTACAGTAGACTAGATGTTTAAATTCAATTTCTAAGAAACTCGTCCGGTGTGAATGAACAAAGAGGAATTTTCTTGGTAAGGTCTTAGCTCGAACGATTGTCGTTCTGTGCGTGGGTGCGCTACCAGATGGGGCCATAGTATAAGACAACATAACTAGGTACTCACACTCGTGGTAACCTTTCACTGGTTCGTAGAGACACTCAGCTGCGCTCTGTGTGCTGTGGCTTGGAAAATACAGTGGAGCGGCAAATTGAGCCGACTCCCCACGGCGAAAAGGCCAGCGAAGCCCGCAACGACGCATGGTTTTTTTTTATCCATGGCCAATATCGTGGGTGCAAATGTTTTTAGGTAAACCCAGGTATTTTAGCAGTTAGTCTTCCATTCTTTATTAAACGTAAAATTGATCCGAACTCAATGAAACTTCTAAAACTTACGGTGCTCAAAATGTCAGTTTTTAGTGCCAACAGCCTCGAACATAACTTTTTTTAACCCGTAAGGAGCTTACATACCCGTTTTCCGTAGGAGGTTCTTTATTTGATTGTTTGGATGCTGTCATTCTCAAAATGGTCATATTTTCGTGATCATAACAAAAAACAAACATGCTCACGAAACGATTCCTTGGTCACCCTCAGATGCATGTCCAAGGATATCTTTTAGGATATCAAGTAGGGGCAATATTCATGTTTTCTTCCTTCGCCGTTTGAGTTACACACATACATTTTTAGAGTGGAAAAATCCATTGGATGCACGACCGGGTTCGAAGCCTCCGGATCGGAAGTCGGGGTACTGGCCACTAGGCTAACTTGGCTCTCATAAACATATATATAACTTGAAAACATTACCCAGACACATTTTTAAAATAAACTTGTGTCCGCCATCTTAAATATATAATAGGCCACACAAAGACATTACTCGAGGTACCAACATTTGCATTTCCAATTTACCCCACACCGTTGCAATTTCTACAACAGTCGCACTGTAGCTATGAGAATAACTATTCCAAAAGCTATTCCACCTGGCGCCGGTTTGCTAATTTGTAGCAACATGCCCGCAATTAAGCAAATTGAACAACATCTACAGTTTTGCAGTCCGATAGAAAAATAAAAAATAAATTCTCTGAATTGGACGCCATGTGACGAAATGTGACGAAACATTTACTACAAAAATATGGCTTCTAGAAGTTCTACACAAAAAAACAGAATAAAATATGTATACAATATTTAAAAGGGTCGTTTGGCGCTACAGTACATTATAAAGAACACGTCATTATGTAATGTAGCGCCCCTTAATGACGTGTGGCGTTAAAACCTATCTAAGAACCACCTTTGAAGTCATACAAACGATTCCAACAGGCGGTTTAGATAAAAATTGTGTGAAACAAAAATACAAACATTTATCCCAAACATACAAACATACTAAAAATATTTGAGACATGTAAAGATATGTTAAAAACTATAATACATAAATCATCAACTAAAAATCCTTCTTGGGCAGATCAGACTCGGATAGTTTTTTTGTATTACCAGAGAGTGTGATGTGTGAGCAACTAGTTTTTCCAAGTTGTGGCACAACTGATTGTGCATACCGGTTGGTCCATGAGGAACTCGCTTACATACATGCGTGTAGGCTTTCACTTGCATCCCATAGTCAAGTAGTCTGACCCGAAGGCCCGAATTAATGCCTTCTTTACAGGTGGGCCATGCATATCTATAAGTGACCACCAGAATGTTATTTTGGTACAACTCCCAAGTCTGCCGAGCAACGAGGCAGACCATCAACTCGCATCTCCGTAGACATGGTACATGCAGTGTAGAATCCACAATACATGCTCTAGCTAGATGCAAAACGTATTGAAAAAATAAGATGAAAGCGCCTTGTGGACACGCCTGAGACGTGTTGAAGGCTTGTAAACTGACACTAGAGTTGGTCTCTGGCTCATGTGAACTCATTCCAAATCGCAATCATCACAAATAATAGTCATTATGTCAAGATGGCGAATAGTGTAGATTATTTCCTGAAACACATTAAGCGAATGCATGTGAACTGTTATTTATAGCGCCTGCGCTGTCTTGCTCGTGCGGGTAGCAAGGTTAAGGGGTGATCACACTAGTGTCCACTTATTTTAACCCAACACGCAATAAGCCGGTACATGAGTACTTTTCAAACTTTCGCGATTAGATAACATAATTATAAGTTTAACGGGTCTTTATCGCGTACTGTATTGCACGGCTGTTGCAATACAGTCGAAACGTCGGGAATATAATAAAAAAGGTAAACGCGATAAAGACCCGTTAAACTTATAATCCGGTACATGAGCTTGGAGTAAGAAGTTGTTTGTTTGTTCATGTGTGTATTTGTCTTATGGCAGTTTAACCGATTGTTATGCGGTATTATGCAATCGTTTTGTATGACTTCAAAGATGAATCGCGCGTGAGGAGTCGTAGTTCTTGACGTAACAAAAATGTCGAAGTCAATAGGTTTTTATTCTTTGAAACACAACATATAATATAGAAATATTATACGATCGTTGTGTATCAATGAATAAAAACCTATTGACTTCGACTTTTTTTGCTATGCAAGTGACCCATGTAGTTTTATGTAGGTAATCATTTTGTATGACTTCAAGAGTTAAACGTCACAAGTGACAGAATACGCGAGGGAGATCAAAAATATGCAATAATTTTGTTTGTGGTAATTTTTTTTTTAGTATTGATCCCAAAAAACAAATAATTGATTTATGGGCACATTATTATGTGTAATTTTGAAGCCTGTGATTTATTATTTGGTAACTTTTAATTTAATACTACATAAATACATGTGGTACTACTACCACAGATATTATAATCCTAGGTAGTATTTGCAATCTCTAAAATGCTAATAGTATTTTAGACATTGCAAATATTTTATTGGTTCCAAGTAATGTAAACTCACCTTAACCTAGTTTCCTCCGAACTGTTTTGCTGCGAATTCTCCACCGCTATAATGAAACATTTCGCTAGCCGCGCAAATGATCATGAGCTGGAATTCTGTATTCTAGAATTAAATTTACCTACATATGCTAATCGAGGGACTAAAGACCACAAAACTATACTGAATATTGGTGGCCTAATGAATCCAGGGGATATTTTATCATAATTCGTATTGCAGGTCGAATCTTCGGGACTTCAATGATACAAGACAGCCAAATGTCATTTCCGCCGAGGCAAATATAGTGTTTTTCTCAAAAAAAAATTAAGTAAATAAAAAAGGTATCTTATGTGTACCTACTTTTACGTATTTTTCTTTTGACTTCGCTGAAAGTAGGTTTTCCATCTAATTTGGTTTCCGACCTTAGATCTGAAGCCAGTGCACTCAAAATCCATTTCACTTTCGGAACGTACGAAATTCATTTTTTTTTATAATTATAAAATTTAATTATAAAAATAACAGAATTATCAGGACTTTTTTTCTAGACAGTATTTTTTAATTCTACTGCATGTGTAGAAGGTAAATGCGTCTGCATACAGCTTCTTAAAAGCAACCTATTTGTACCAAGCTCGATGAAAGAGATCCATATTTAAATCTGGCAAATAAAAAAAAACGATTGTCGTAGTCATTATTGCCGACACGTTTTATGTTCCAAATTCAAAACTGATGCTGTAAACGTGAAAATACAAAATACTTCGCCTGTTCATTTAACGAAGTTAATGACAACATTTCCGCGCATGTTTGAGTAAATAGATTTTTCATCTATTCGAAAAGAGGCGAAGGGTTCCTCGATAAGTGCGATATTTTGCTCGCACTTATCGAGGTCATTCCGGCGCACTTAATAACAGTGACGAAATTACTTTTGAAATTGGAACACAATTTATTTAAAAAGTTTGAACGCAATTTGCTTCGATAAAGTCCTAGCTGGTAATAAAAAAAGCGCGCCTGTCGAAGCGTCATTGGTCTTCAAAATTAAAAAAAACCGATTGTACTTCTTATTCGTTTTTTTATTACTTTTTAATTTGATTCAAACTGATTAAAAATTTTGTAAGTTGTGTAATTTGGATATGTACCTAAATATCACTACTAAAAGCATCTGTTGTTTATTTTTCTCTTAGAGGGGGATGAAAAGCAGAGTGTGCCACACGGTACAAAATTATTTAACCTCGATCCCTCTATTTTGATCCCTCGCCACGCCAATTAATTTGTATAAAAAATTTCCGCGTTCTGTAAGTAACCTGTCACGTGGCATGCCATGTGACAGGTTGCAAGCCCCTTATTGAAACACTAGGTAACCGATGGCACGTCCCTTCGAAATTTGGGTTCCTTCAAGGGCATACCGGTTTCCTCACGATGTATTTCTTCACCGATTTGAGGGTTTTTCAATGTTTCATTTTTTAAATAATTTCTCCGACAAAACACATAGATAGATTATTTTTATTTGATTTTGTTATGGAAATGGATCTTAATGCGATCCATTTTCTGGCGTTTTAACCCGGGATGCTAGAATCGAGTATGACTCGATTCTAGCCTCCCACGCTGATGGGTAGTTTTTGTCCCTTGTTGAACAATCTCCCTCCTTTTGAAGGTACATTGTTTGTATGCAAGAAAGCATTAAATAAACAATAAATATGGGCTTGCAACCTGTCACGTGGAATGCTTACTACTTGCAAAACGCGGGCATGTACCAAATGTAATGTTTGGGCGTGCCTCTGACTACCCCCTACTTGGTATCCTCAAAGATCTACTCACTGAGTATGTATCTGAGGATGTCCACCATGGGGAAGACAGTCGTGAGCGTGTTTGTTTTGTTTTTTTTAAATAAATCTACTATTTCACAAGTCTTCAGCACTATTTTGAATAGTGCTCTCCAGCGCTGCAATCAATGATGTAAATATCTGCGTGGGGAAATTTTGACAAAATTAACATACCTTTCTATACGTTTTTGAACACCGTGTATGCTTTTGTTTGTCTGCACCAAGCTTGTGCAAATACCGAAGCATGTAATAGTGACACGATCTTGAGAGAAAAATGTCCTAAAGACCCGACTAAGTTTTCCGAAACTTTAGTGCGGACGGGGATTCATTTTCATTTTCAAATTCATATACAATTTCCAGTAGGTACGAATTATCAAAAATATGTGTTACATTTCCACCCTAACGGCCTATACAAATCTGTTCCGGGGATCAGAGTCCCCGTTTAATATTCTGAGGCATCAACTTTCCTCATTTGTTGGAGACGCATGGCATATTTTACAGATGGCACCGTGAGGCACGTATTATATAACGTCCCATAAGCAACAATAAGTCTCTCTCACACCATGGCCTGACAGAGGCATAATAATGAGATTGTCAGTACTTGTCATTGCTGCCAAATCTACGTAACTCCATTCGAGTTTTGGGCGCTAGAACAGTACGTAGATTTTCCGTTAGAAGTCAATGTGAAATTGTGGGAGTTGAATACTCTAAATTTTTACGCTAGATGTAGCGCTGAAAACGCTATATTCCAGCACTGGGGCAGAGCTTCGGCTAGAGGTATATTTATCTGTGGTTTGACCACCCGCTCATATAGGAACTAAAAACGCCTGACCACCCGTTCGATGGAGACTGTCCCTTCATTATAAACCTTTTAATTTGACCTGAAACAGTAAATAAACAACCACATTTTCTGCCGTCAATTTTCGCCCCGTTTTGAAGGAATTATGGAATTATGGATGACGTTGAAATTGCAGGCAGATGCGATATTTTGCTATACCTTGAAATAAACAATAACCTTGTTGCTGATGTCAAAATGCGACGGAAACCGCTAACGCTCTGAGCCATATACCTGTTTGCCTTCAAATAACATAATCTGCCTACGTTCCACATTAGGTATACTCAAATAGGCTCCACGGCGCGTTCTGTCCTCGATTATTATTTACTCTAAGGCTCTGAATTATGAGGGCCATCAGTTCTTCTTATTCGGAATGTCTTTATGGAAGTATATAAATGATGGCGATATGTCACGGAGGATATTTATGTCGCCGAGAGATTAGCATAATGAGCTGTGAAATAAAGAAAGCTAGTTCTTGTAGTTCTGATCGTCAAAAATATCTGATTATTTAGATGATAAAAACTCTTGGGATTGATAAATCTCCAACTCGATAAGAAATATTTTCCTATTGTTTTGTAAAAGGTTCATTAAAAAGAATAACCAGCCTTGTTTGCTTGCCTTTCTTTCCTGGCTTGGTCGCGGAGGATAAGGCAGTAGATAAAACGGACGTTTCAAAGTGATCCTTGTGATTTTAATGGTGTAATTTTGACTTTGACTTTGACATGGACTAAGATCTCACGAAATAACGTTTTTACCCGCTTATCGGGTTTTTTACACTAATATAGTGGCAAAAAAGTATATAGCAGATCTGAGGATAAGCGGTTATCGTAACCTATGTACGCTTGCAACACCAGAGGTATCACTCATGTTGTCGACCCTAAGGCATAACGGGTGAATAATCAGAATAATCAATTTATTGGTAAATAAAAAAATTACATGAAAAGTCTCATTTGCCAATAATTTCACCGACACTCTTAGCCTTAAAATCAGAGAAAATCAATGCGAACATTAATGCTTGGCGACAGAAATGACGTAAATAGGTTTGGTGCTAGTATCTACTTCCCCGGACGAGCTCTTTCAGGAGCTCTACTTCTTCCAAAATCTACCAATTACCTATAACCTGCCAAGTTTCACGACTCAATAAATGGTTCAGTCAAACAAACATACCTTTATACGAAAGCCGGATTGTCTAAGTTCACTCAGAGATCTTCGCTTGATCAAAAACACAAATATAGGTACTTACATACCTACTTCATATGAACATGCGTACCTAGATAGGTAATGTTTTGTGTAAACGGTGAAGAATCTCATGTCTGTAGGTACCTACAGTGATAAATAGTGTATTGAACACAGATTGTGGTACAAATATTTGTGTTTAGGTACATAGTAGGAATGCTGCTAATCAATGAGTACAATTTGATCTTGACAATAAGTCTATAACTAGTACGATCACGATCTTGTGTGAACCTGAGATAAATAAAACGTGAAGTTTACTATCAAGATATAATATCAATAATTCATTTCATTCATATCCGTAATCAGTTGGTATTGAGTAGGCATTTTCACAAAATATTTTGGATACTTCCTCCACTAATAAAGCAGTTTTATTTTTTATAATTAAGTTCGTATGAGCTAGTAACAAACTCCGTGTCGGAGTTTTAAGGCTTCCCGAAGGCCTCTGACATGGCTCTACAACAATACCCTTACCAACTGCAGCGGAGCCAGGGGCTAAGGGGCCCCCTTATAATAAGCTACTTATTTATTCAGATAACTTGATTCATAGTTTGTTTGCAGGGATCGAACCTTCTAAAAAAAGTTTTATCATTTTAGTGCTTAACATAATTTTTCAAGAGTACCTAATGAGAAAAAAATTCAAAAACTTGTTGAGTACTTTTTTAGTATTTTAGTGTTTAATTTGATAAAACATACCCTCAGCTGGGTCAAGCCCCTCCCAAACCAAAATCATGAATCCGCCTCTGTCTACCAAATCACCTAGGCAGGTAACTTAGCCAATTTTCTGTTACGTCAGTCTCCTAAAACACTCCGTAAGTTTCTGTGGATACATAAAATACTCCCGTCGCATTCCCAGGGTTATTATACCCAGCGATGGTGACTTCATTTCCCGAACACTTTCCATCAGAGAAATTGTCGTATGAATTACATTGCCACGCCAAGAACCAATGAGGATGATGAACTGTTTCCATGTAGTATCTGACGCAAGCTTTATGACTACATTTCGCTGCGTCGGATTCACCTTTACCTGGTATGTAACCTTCATGGCAAGGTGGTTGCTTCTTCCCTTTCTTGTTGAAGAAGAAGTCAGTATCAGCTAGAACAGCTGTGGTCCCCAACCCTCCAGCATTACAATGGTACACTTCCACATACTCTCCAACTCCTGATCTTATCTGGTTCTCGATAAAGCTGTTAGAAAAGCAAGGGCCAGCAGGATCTATGCCTGTCACTCTCCAAATCTTCTCTTTAGTCAATTCAGTGTACGTTGTACCAACGTATCCGAGCATCTGACTTCCTAAGCTATGTCCTATGCAGTGTATGTTACTAGATGGATATCCATCTGCTCGGAATCCTGCTAGGAGTCTCCCTAGAGCTTTTCCTATATAGTAGACATGAGTTACAGATCTCTCATAGCTGCTGATCTTTCCACCGCGAGAGGAAGTGTACAAAGAGTGGTCGATGATAATCAAGTAGACGTTGGGGATGTCTTTGAATGTCTGCCGAACTAATTCCTCAGTTTTCTTGCTGATGTGAGACTTATAACCGGGTACGAAGAAGATAAGACGTTTGGTGATGTCTAAATTGTAGTTGGAGGTGATGCCTTCGACGGCGGAGTCGATAGGATAGGAAATGTTGAAGTTGTTTTGGAAGTCGTAGAAGTAGACTTGTACTTCGCTGACGCCGTAGTTCAGGGTCTTGTTGTGGTCACCTGGAATGAGATTTTGACTATTCAGATAGAGACAGACATTTTTTATGACAGATAGAGAAAGATATCTATAGGATCAGATAGGTTAAGAACCACAAAGGAAGACATAAGACCGCCATATGTACTTTAAGTTTTTTTGTTTAAGTTTTGATAAGTTATATATGTTTTTCTTATGGTGTACAATAAAGTATTTTCATTTATTCATTCACAAAGGCAAATGGTTATGTTTTATTGGATCTCACATCAAAAAATTAACATTCAACTACTTTGTATTAATCTCAAAAACACTGTCTCCTAATCTTGTTAGACACATGAGACCTGAAGATCATGATACAAATATTAGAAGCCTTGGTAAAGTAGCCTCGTTGTACTGGAACAGTTATATAGCATTGTACCTACACAAAATGTATTAAACATTTTCCATAGCTCTACAATTTGTATGGTCAACTCGTCATTGATCATGTTACCACTTCAGAACTGTCACCATTCATCAGGAAATGAACAATCAACAGTTGACTGAATGATGAATGCCCTTATTGTGCTGAAATATTTCGATGTAATAATGTATTTGCAAACAGAGTTGTGACCTCACATGAGATACATTAAAAACAAGCCTCTGCCCACCGATTCGCCCGCGTGGTACCGGGATAAAAAGTAACTTATGTGTTGTTCTCATGTATAAGCTATATACTGTAAAGTTTCATCAAATTCCCTTTAGTAGTTTTTGCATGAAAGAGTAACAAACATAATTTTCGTCAGAACCTTCAAAATAAAGGTCTTCCCTAAAGAGTGCCATGACGAATGATCTTGGGCAACCTCCATCCACCAACTTCCTACAACCTCAGTACACCGTGTAAGAGGCCTTCACAGACCAGACACACTTCATACATAAATTCAACCAAAATAAAATTCCCATCTAAAAACTTGAAAAGAGACACTTCTCGACCCGAGCTTTCCCATTTTGTAGTTTTAATGTTCTGAAAACTGCTAACTTTACCAAATAAGTGCTATGTTCTCGTTCCTAGGTATATCCTAATTTAAGGGGCAAGGCGTCACTAAGTTATACGCACTGTTAAGTATAAATATATTATCGGGGGTGTAGCCATCTGTGACGCAAGAGGTGCAGCTTCGATTCCCGCTACGGAGCATATGTTTGCATGTTCTGTAGAAATTTGTTCCGGGTCTGGGTGTTGTGGTATCATGGTACTCGTAATTCCAAGTACCTACGGCACAGGGAATCCTAGTGTCGGTCAGGTCACATACATGGTGTCTGTTGGACGTTAAAATAAAATCAATAGTACGCTAACGCCTTCTAATATACTACTAAAAAGTTAGATAGATAGATAGAAAATTCTTTATTGCACATAAAAATATGAGTACATAGGCGAACTTAATGCTAAAAAGCATTCTCTTCCAGATAACCTTCACAACAGACTTAAGAGGCCCACGTCGGATAAATTGCCCATACAAACGTAATACCAAAATCATTTGTAATTAAAGCTTATTTCCACCATATTATGCTATTATTTGTATTCGAATAGTATTTATCTAGGTACCTTGATAAATATTTTTTCAAAATACTTACCTAAAATGAAATGTAAACGAATCGCATTTTGGATATTTTTACGTCATAAATGATATGTTTTCATCTTATTTGTTTCGTATTAAAAACAACAATGTCTTTCGTATCGTTATATTAGGTACATAGATTATATTGTCTAGTTACAGAATAACAACACGATGTGAAAAATACAACAAGTTTTCAGTCATCATTTTTGGTATTACGGAACACCACCAAATTTATGACAAATTCCAAACGGCTAATATTGCTATCACGCTTTTTGATGCGCACCTGCATCAGACAAAAAGAGATAGCTATATTCGGCCGACGCGCCTCGAATTGAAGTTGAGAGCGCTAAGCGCCGCATCCTTAAGTAGTAACAGAAGTTCAGTAAGTGAGAATAGCGTAGGTTGCTTTCAACACTTTATTTATCGCTTGTCAAGATAACTAATAGTTATAACTTCGTTAAACACAATCACAAATATTATAATGCTAGTTCACAAGGTAATCGACCCATATCACGTGTGAACGAACTTTAAATTGTTCTCAAGGAAAAAATAGTGCTTTTCACAGTGATTTATAAATTGCATTTTATTTCGGATAGGTAGCTCCATCTGTACTTGTGTATTAGAAGCGTTTTTATCCTCCTAGCCATGGGGATAATGCTAGATGTACATCTAGCAGCGTACATGATTTCTTAAAAAACAGATAGGTACCTGCTTTTTATGTATCTGTTACCTGTACATCTAAAAAAGACGTCTCTGTCTTTCCCAAGTATGTGAACGTGATGATTATTATCGCTTGAATATTTATTGTCAACAAAATATTTTATCCGTAGTTTTTGTATCTCGGTCAATCTGAATCAGTATGCTATGTCTAATTATCGTTCTGAACGAAACCCCTTGTTTTGTATTGATAGCAGCATATCCATCTCTTATCTGATGCTGACTTATAAACAATGGTGCTGTATCGTCATCTCACGATTAACACACAAAATCACTGCCTAGCAAATATAATAGGTACTTACATGTTATATAATCTGAATACAGCAGGGTCTTGAATGGACCCCAATCACCACGAAGACTTGTAAGAACTGAAGCACCGGTTAGTAAAGCCAAGAAAAAATGCATGATAAAGACGTCTGACCCCGTTGATGGTCAAGTGACGAATGACACACTCACCGCACGATAGCAAATAAGGTAACTACGTACGGAATAGGTAGGTTGGGTCCGTAAGGCCATAGTTCACTAACACAATAACGCGTGGTTAGGCCCTAATCAAAGTTTTTGTCACATGTTTTCATAGAATCTGTCATCATAATCAATGGTTTTATTTAATCGTCCGTTTATATTGTTTGTGAAATCAAGCCTGAGTAATATAAAATAGCATGCGTGGGTGCGTATTAGGCTCTTGTTTTTGAGGGGCTTCTGAATCATAATGAAAATACTATACAGTTTAGGTACAAGAAACAGTCTTAAATATAGCACATAGCGTTTACAATATTAACTGCATATATATATGCTATATTAACGGCTGTGGTCTTTTAACAAAATTGTTAGATATGTGTTATAATTTCATTAGCAAGAAGTATATATCAGGGATATGGCTGCTTGGTGATTTAATATAAATTAAAATACGTAAAGAGTGTATGTATGCACTGGGAATAGATCCAACGAATCTAAAGAACAGACTAAAAATAGTTCATATCTCTAACAAATATTTATAAGAATTTCCTTTCAATCAAACTTATTTTGTGTTGGTTTTGCAATTATTTTGGGATAGAATGAATATCTATTTTAACATGAAATGTGAGGACCTAGCGTACTAGGTTCCTACTTAAAGCGCGCATTTTTATACAAAGTGGAGGTTTATCAAAGCTACATGCAATAGGTAGGTATATCAATTATATTTTTGTATATATTTATCTTGGATATTACAGGGTAAACTATAAATTATTTATGAGAATATCATAAGGTAGGTCTTCGTCCACTAAGAATCATCGTGTCATTATAAATAAAGACACAAAAATAAAAAGCATTTTTATTATTTTCTTATTATCTCCGATGACCGGATGTCGTTTTTTTTCAAAATGTGGCAGCCCTATAAGTTTCTTATGGGACCATAAAATACAATTTACATAGGCATTGCTAATTGAACCAATTTGAGCTGATTAACCTACCGTTTTTCCATTCTTCAAATACACACATCAAAAAGTGTGCGACTATTTCGAAGAGTTGATTTTTTTTTATTCCTTGAAATTTAGTGTAGGTATTCATTATTTGTTTAAAAATATTTTTTTTTATAATAGGTTGGGGAAAAAGTTTCTTCGCATTTTTTAAGAAAATTCAAAACATTTTTTAATATAGTTTATTTACATTTAACTAAAGTATGTAGGTACCATTTTGTTCGATAACTTTTTGCCATTTTGTAGGCAGGGACATGATCCCATTGCTATAAAAACTTTGGGGCTTCTGTTCAAAATACCGCGACAAGTGGTTTTGGCAGTCCTCTCGTGATGTTAACCTGACACTGCCTAAAGAATTCTGAAGAGACCGAAACAGGTGGAAATCTGAAGGTGCAAGGTCAGGACTATACGGCGGATGCATTAACACATCCCAGCCAAACTCTCTTAATTTTTGCTGAGTGGCTAAAGATGTGTGAGGTCAAAAATGGTCAAAAATTTCTTCAAAAATGGTTCGGTTTCATTACGTCGTAATAAAGAATCACAAATGAGAACACGGTTCATTAGGTTTCTTTCAGTGAGCTCGTGAGGTACCCAAATATCGAGCTTTTTTGTGTACCCAGTTTTTTTCAAATGCGCCAAAACTGTTTTGTGGTCAATTCCCAGTTCTTCAGCTACGTCGTAACTACTGATATGCCGATCTTGCTCCACTTTTTCAAAAATGGCATCCATTTTATCCGTAATAGGGCGACCAGAGCGACGTGCATCTTTGACATCAAAATTTCCGGATTGAAAACGCTTAAACCAAATTTGTGCTACTCTCACAGACACTGCACTAGGTCCATAAACATCGCAAATTTTTTTCGCGGCTTGCGTTGCATTTTTACCTTTTTTGTAGTAAAATTTTAAAATGTATCGAATTTCTTCATTAGATTCACTCATCTTAACAGTACGAAAAACAAATAAAAATCACACATTTTCCTAATTTGAATTTGGAATTATCTTCTTTAAAATTTAAACTTTTAATGATACCAAAACCAGCCAGATACAAATAGTATAGCCAAAGAGATTTTATTACAAGTTCATACATACAATAATGCGAAAAGACTTTTTCCCCAACCAGTATTATCAGAATAATCAATTTATAACAATGTAAATACAATTTACACGTCACTCAAATAACAATATTTATAACAATTAATAATATTCCAAAATATCGAAATACCTATATCAAGAGTTTTCAAACTAATCGCAAACTTTTTCTTTTATGAAACTAACCTAGATGTTGATTTGTAAAACTGAACTAAAAGAAAAAAATTAGCTACATACGTTTAAAGTAGGTTATCAGAAAAAAGATCTCCAACATCTTAAGTTAGGGAGATCAAAGCCGCTAATAAATAAACTTCTGAACACTAAACAAACAACAGGAGGTTACCAACAGATGGATCTCACCTTGGTCGGATAGCCAGCTTAAGTTTTTCATTGACTTTACGCTATCACTCAACGAGACTTTCAGAAACCTTACGGACACGATCATTTTACTGGAAATTTTTTTAAGTGATATAATTTTAAGAGAATTGAAATTTTAGTGTTTTGGTATGATTTTTATTATGAGTTCGCTTAGAGGTCCTTTCTCATGAGCGCATGATAAATAACCTTTTAACGGACAACGAACCATCAACAGAAGAATAGTAAACTGGTATATCCGTTTATAAATAATTAAAAAAAGATTTTTTCAATATAAAAAATTTACAGAACTATTTTAATTTACAAAATATAATTAATACCTACAATAATACCATATTCTAAAAATAGTATAGAAACCCGACTTCAGTTTACTTCGCTGACAAAATTTAATCCACATGCCTACAGAGGAACCTATCAATGGAATAGCAAGAGGGTTTTTTAGATTTTTGTAAAAACTTATTATGTATAATATCCGTATTAAATAATATTTTAGTAATTTTGCAAAATTTCAAAACCTCTGGCGCTAAAACCTCCTTATAACCAACCTTGAAATCATACAAATCGATTGCAAAAAATCACATTACAATCTGTTAAGTCGTTTCGGAGATAAATTGTTACAAACAAACTCTTACGGCAAACGCAAATCTATATTATCCACGGGCGTCTTGGGGGCGGATAAAAAACGTTGACTATTCACGCTAGTTCCCTCGTGTGAAATCCCTCTAAAACAGACGCTGATAATTATAGCTGACGTCCCGTCGGATCTGATCGTAACGGCTCACGGGAGCGAAATGCCGACCGGGAATCTCATTGATTTCTACTTTAATTGGACTTTATTGTTGACCTAAGGCGGCGCTGCGTTTGATGCGGGAAGAAAATTGATTTTGCAAAGATATGTATAGCTACTGCCCACGGCTTCGCCCACGCGGTACCCGGATAGAAAGTACGCGATCAATATAAGCTGTTACAGTTAAAGCAATGTTCGCAAGAAACGCATAAACTCGACCGTTTCTGGGATCCGTTTGTAGAAATTAAGCTTTAAAATGCTAATTATTGTTAGAGTCAAGTGTCCCCTTATGTATAACGGTTGTTACAGTGAAGTTAAAGAGTAATAGTAATAAGGAACATTTCGTAGAAATTCCATTAAATATTACATAAGTAGATGAAGTTTTTAGTTGTGTGAAACAGGTTGTAAATATAAGTTTATGGGCAACTACGGAACCTTACAGTGCGTGTAGCCCGACATGCACTTGGTCGGTTTTTTTTTATTCCGACGTTTCGTCTGTGCTATTACTTATCGCAAAATATATTAACCTGAAGACTTTAAGAGAGCTATTTGTATAGCCGTAACAACCCTCAAAAGCAAGCTTCTTTTTGTAAAAAAACATAAATTACCTACATTTTTATTTGCGAAAAAGTCTGCGTGATGAATAACTCTCATAAAAATGTATACCTACTGATATTATTCATGCATACGAAATTCCTTACTAATGCTCTACATTTCCTGCGAATTCCACGACCAAAACTCAAGCATTTGTAAGAAGCTCCGCGTCACATCCATTAAGGAGAACGTACGGTAATATTTTGTACAGATACGTGCTTAATTTCCTGAGATTGTGACATTTCTTTATGGTATTCGTAAAATGTATAAGAGCAAAAAATAGAAGATAACTTTGAATTTTTGTTGGCTTTACTAGGTAAAGTTTGGCTCCTGACTGGTGTAGTTAAATAATAATAAATATATAAATAATGCTGGACATTTTTCACACAGCATCATCTAGCCCCAAAGTAAGCAGAACTTGTGTTATGGGAACTACATGACTGATATACTACTTATATACTTTTTTTTGTAAATACTTACATATTATACATAGAAAACACCCAGATCCTGAGACAAATATTTGCAGCCCGTCGCATCGCCCGGCCGCGCTATTACTTCTTTTTCTCAGCTCTTAAAGGTCGTAGCATAATTTTATATAAACATTCCTCTAAATTGGGCTAGCAAATGCAAAAAGTTTTTTTTTTTAAATTCGATTGGTATTTCCAGAAATTACTTGATCGTACTTGCTCATGACTAGGATTAGCGCAATTGTATGCGGAATTCCATATTTAAAAATAGTTGTGAGAATGTTTTTTTTCCGTTTCACGTTACAAATGTGTAGGTTGAAACTCGTAGCTAAGTATGAGAATCGTAATAACAGACTATGACGAAGTTTTAAATAAAAAAAAAACAAAGTTACACCAAAGATGTTTAATATGTAAAGTATCTTTAATACTAGTACAATTCGTAGACTCATTCTAAAACATCGTTTGAGACAGAAAATGGTTAAATATTATTACTATAATTATGGTATTTTACAACATGGTTTGAAATTGAAGATTATAGTGTTGGCCTAAAAACACGCTCACAACTTTACTGTACTCAAGTAAAGTTGTGAGCGTGTTTTTTTTACATTCTTAGTTTTTAGTTTTATATTCGTGGCATCAATTTTCATCATCTCATAGTTTCGTTTCAACTATTGAGTTACCTTTGCCCAAAGTTGCCATAAATAAAAAAAAAATACACAGAACAAGTTAATTTGAAATTCGTCTATTGCAGTCACTAGGGCGTGCCTTGTGAGTCACTACGATATTTTGTTTTAATTCTGAAGCTGATAAACATTCACTTGGCACAACGTGAAAACCATTTTGATTTTATTACCTATGATCCAGAAATAAGATGTTGTGGAACACTTAAAAACCCCACTTATAATTAGAACTGAACAGAAATGCACCACGCACCTTCCTGTTGCATCTAGACATATCGAGACAGTTTGATGTCGCGCCAAATCGGTGTCAGCTCAGCAAATGCTAGGTCAAAGTCAAAGTCAAAATTAATTTCTTAAAATCTTCAAACATCGGTTTTATCTACAGCCTCTTTCTCCGCGACAAAGCCAGGAAAGAAAGGCAAGAAAACAAGTCTGGTTATTCCTTTTAATTATCATTTTACAAAACAATAGGTGCCTACATTTTTAACGAGTTTTCTATCGGCATTTTCAATCCCAAGAGTTTCTATCATCTAAACAATCAGATATTTTATAGTTATCCTTTTTTTAAAGTTTTCGTTAATGTTTTCCAATTTGTTAATTGTATTTTTTTGTATATCTCTTGGGAAAAAACAAACGTACACCTTGTGCTTTAAACGATTTACTTACTTTATGTAGTTTAGAAGTGGCCACAGCGAGCTCTTTATTTCTAGTATTAATATTGCGATTATCGTTATTTTTCTTAAACAAATTATTTTTTTTGTGGTAGGTAGGCAACCTACATAGCGCTGGTAACCCTAACCTAAGCAGTGACGTTACATACGCCAGAAGCAAACGCTACTCTCAGGAATTCGAGTATGTACATAATAATAGAAGAATACTTACATATACAAGAGTGAATATTTTACATGAGTAACAAGAGTACGGTATGACATGACCACAGTATCTACTATAATGTACCTAACGTGCCTATAAAATACCGTTTTATCGAACTGGCAACTTCGAACTGAACTCACCGCCATTTTCAACCTCCTAGTGACGTGTGGCAATGGGAAAACTTGACAGTAGTCACGTGACATTTCAACGTCACATCTAAAATAATTCCCATACGATTCAATGTTCCCGCAGGCGTTACAGACAATACCATGGCCAGAAAATGGTATTTGTCTAGACCCCACAAGCTCTTGACGCCAAAAGCTCCTGACACCACAAGCTCCTGACGCCACAAGCTCCTGACCCCACAAGCTCCTGACCCCACAAGGTCCTGACGCCACAAGCTCCTGACACTACAAGCTCCTGACACCACAAGTTCCTGACCCCACAAGCTCCTGACTGTAAATTATGATACAATATTTACAGTCAGTGGTGTTTTCATCATCAACCAGCGAAGTAACTACTAATATATTTTTATGCTACAGTAGAAATAGGCCGTGTTGGCCTAGTGAGGATACCCCGACTTCTGATCCGGAGGTCGTGGGTTCGAACCCGGTCGTGCACCAATGGATTTTTCCGATCGAAACAATTATGTGCGCATTAACACGTGCTCAAAACGGAGAAGGAAAACATAGTGAGGAAACGGCATGCCCGTTTCCTCACTATGTTTTCCTTCTCCTCCTTTTGTTTCCCTAGAACCAAAAATACGAAGGCATGTGTCAATAGTTAGTGTTCCAATAAGCAGCGATGGGCTTGCAACCTGTCACGTGGAATGCTTTCTACTTGCAAAACACGGGCATGTACCAAATGTAATGTTTGGACGTGCCTCTGACTACCCCCTACTTGGTATCCTAAAAGATCTACTCACTGAGTATGTATCTGAGGATGTCTACCAGGGGGAAGACAGTCGTGAGTAGCGTGTTTATTTTTATTTTTACTTTTAGAAATATGATGTCTCATCGAAAATTGAAAAACAGTTGCTGGGTATAAACTATCGATAACATTTTCTGTTCACAAGATAAATATGTAATGCTGTTAATTTTTACACAGCATCATCTAGTGATTAATACAGTACTTACATCCTTTTTTTTGTAAATACATTCACATAAACACCCAGACCCGAGACAAATATTTGCAGATCATACAAAACATTTGCCCGTCAGCGGGAATCGAACCCGCAACCTACTGCATCTCAGGCGAGCTTTCGCGCACTGCGCCACAGAGTCATCGAATATCGACAAAAAATCTAATCTACAAAGGCGATATATTCACTAGGAATGCTATCATCACAAGATCATAGCATTCATAGTGAATTTGTCCCCCACAACCTATCTCATAACTGGTGGTAGGTAGTATACATTAATCATACATATTTGTATTATACGCCAAGGTGGCAAACAAGCATACGGCCCACTTGTTGGTAAGCGGTTACCGTGGCTTATGTACGCTTGCAACAACGGGGGCACAACAAGCGCGTTGCCATCCCTTTTTAAATTGCAAAACGTTCTTTTGAAGATCCTCATATTGTAGTCACTTGGGAAAACCTCAGCAGAGAGATCATTCCATAACCTGATTGTTACACATATTATTTATAAATCTCTTATCTGGTCGCCACGCTCCTATTAATTGATGGTAGCACTCATCTTTATAGTATATATTCATCACTTCTTATTCAGTGATACCACTCATCAGTTATTATCTTTTATCTGGTGGTAGCGCTGACAATTTATGTTCCTCATTTGGTGGCAGCACGCATTTCTTGATATCTCTTATTTGGTGGCAGCACCCATTTGTTGTCATCTCTTATTTGGTGTCAGCACGCATGTCTTGATATCTCTTATTTGGTGGTAGCACTCATTTCTTGATATCTCTTATTTGGTGGCAGCACCCATTTGTTGTCATCTCTTATTTGGTGGCAGCACGCATTTCTTGATATCTCTTATTTGGTGGCAGAACTCATTTCTTGATATCTCTTATTTGGTGGCAGCACCCATTTGTTGTCATCTCTTATTTGGTGGCAGCACTAATTTTTTGATATCTCTTATTTGGTGGCAGCACTTTATTATCCCTAGATAGAATAGAATGATCGGACTTATCTGTCTTCTCTGTTTTCTCCGTCTTCTCTATTTTCTCCGTCTTCTCTATTTTCTCCGTCTTCTCTGTTTTCTCTGTTTTCTCTGATTGCCTCGATTGAAAGCCTCCTGTGTAGAAAAATAAAAATAGGTTAAAGTCTAAATTCATTTATTCGATAAAATAACAAGGATCACTTTTAAACGTCAATTTTACTGCCTGTTCCTCCGAGATCTAGTCTGGGAAGAAAAACAAGGCTGGTTATTCTTATGGTATAATGTTCCATTTTCAAAACAATAGGGTACCAATTTTATCATTTAGTTGGGGCAACTTCAATCATACGATTTTTTTTATCACCTAAATAATCGGATATTTTATACCTACTGTTAAAATAGGCCTTTTTTCAAATGTAAGTGTTCAATAATAATGATTTCTAATACATACTGGAACTCATTAGGCATCCTCCAGGATGTAACAAGATAATGGATCCCTCATATAAAAATATTTTTCTTTTACAAGCGCGGATTGTCATGACTTTCGAAAAAAGAATACGCGAAGTATCGCATTTACGTACCACATCATCAGTTTTGAGTTTGGAGCAAAAAACGCGCTGGCCATGTTGTATGGAAATATTTTGCCTTCGCACTGGATACATGCCCAATGCACCCAGCACGCCGGCAATAATGACTACGACAAAACTTTTTATTTGTTTCCCTAATTTGAATTTGGATCTCTTTCATCGAGCTTGGTACAAATAGGTTGTGTTTAAATGGCTGTATGCAGACGCCTTCACCTTACTGAAAATGCAGTAAAATAAAATAAAAGTAGCGGTATAATAAAAGTAGTAGAATCCTAAGAGTAGCGATGGATTCAATGTATGTCGCTCGAGGTTAAATAATTTTGGTACCGTGTGGCACACTCTACTTTCATTATTACGTTTATTCTGCTCATTATGTTGCCTACTAAGCATTTACTTTTTAAGCTCATTACGATAATCTTTGTGCATACAATTGTTTTATTCTAAGTTTGTTGTTGAATAAAGTTATTATTATTATTATTATACTTACGGCACGGGAACGACAGAGGCTGGTAACTGTACGCGGGCTTCGGCGTCAAGGGCGATCTTTTTAACAAGATAAAAGAGACTGGTGATATTGGTGTGGAGCCATTCTTCGGTCGAGCGCGGCCCGGTGATGTCTTGCAGTTGGTTACTCATATTTAAATAAAAACTGTTTAACGCACGAAGAAATCTGGAAACAGAATATATATTACTAGTTTCTGCCCGCGTGGTACCCGGATAAAAAGTAGCCTATGTGTTATTCTGATGTAGAAGCTATATTACAGTAAAGTTTCATCAAAATCCGTTCAGTATTTTTGCGTGAAACAGTAGTAACAGACATCCATACTCACAAAACTTTCGCGTTTATTACTAGGATAATTATAAGCTAAACGGGTTTTACAAAAAATAAAAACAACATATTTAGGTACTATGTTAGTAGCCAAAAATATAAAAACACGAAAAGAAAAAAGCGAAAGTTTGAAAATTACTAAAAAATACATTTATGTCTTTTTGCTGGTTTTTTGAGTAGATTATTGTACTGTCTGCCTATAAATTTGACTAATTTCCGTTTTGCTGATGACATTGTTCTATTTTCCTTATCAGCAGACGAGCTAGGACTCATGCTGCAATATCTGAGCACAGCAAGCCATGAGGTTGGACTCAGAATGAACATGGCAAAATGCCTATATTCTAAGGCATGCCGGCTTCCTGACGATATTTTTCTTTACCGTTTTAATAGTTTTTGTATAAATAAATTAAAACACTTACTGCGTGGCTGTTTTTTGGATGTCAAGGATATGCAAAGGGTTCGTGTATGCATTGGTAATTTGCCACTGTGTCATCCAGGCACCGACTCTGCAATAAAATCAGGATATCACCTTAAGCGGAATTCAAAAGCGAAGGCCCATCTGAGACGCGAAAGATAGCGGGTTCGATTCCCGCAGCGGGACAAATATTTGTATGATCTTCAAAGATATGTCTCGGGTCTGGGTATTTTTCTAAGTGTAACATGTATGCATTTACAAAGAAAAGGTATATAAGTAATGTAGATACTACTATACAAGCTCTGCTTAGTTTGGAGCTAGATTGTGCTGTGTGAAAAATATCCATGTCGCGGTGTTTCATAATCCTCGGCAAAAGCCAGCCCGTGCTCGATTTGTGTACACGTGTGTTCGTTTTTCTGTACAACCCCAATTTTTCAGCACTCATTTAAACTAATGTGAACTCAACGGATTTTATAAAAATAAGTTTAACGAGTCTTTATCGCGTTTACCTTTTTTATTGTTTTTTTTGTTTCGACTGGTTTGTTTCAGCCGTGGTCACGGGATGATCGGATGTTTGTTTTTGTTATCTAATCGCGAAAGATTGAAAAGTACTTCAACGGATTTTTCTCTGTTGGAACATATATACTATCGCATCTTATGTGTGGAGTAAACTTAATAAACTAGACGTGTGTAAGCACCTTAGTGGTTATGTCAATACTCTACTGTCTGTGCTCTCCATTGAATGTGTCAGGTCGTGTTATATTTTTCCAAATAATTATCTCTAACTCCAAAGCAAATCTTTGTTTACTTTAATATAATTCCATAATTCTCCCAAAGATTCAACCCTGCACCTAATAGGCTACACTTGACTTGACTTTTTGCATGTTCTGCCACGGTTTATTTATTTATTTATTTAATCACACATAGTGTGTGGTCAGGACTAAGTATATGTCTGTTGGGTGTTTATCTATAAGTAATGATAAAGCTAATATTTAGTACTACCAGTCGGATTTGTAAAAATATTTTTGCATAGCTCTGTACCATGGAGGAAGGGTATACATTAACACCTAGTTGGGCAAAAAATGGCATTATCGTTGACGAAAGGAGATTGACTAATTTCCGTTCTGCTGATGACATTATTATATTTTCATCATCAGCGGACGAGCTAGGACTCATGCTGCAATATCTGAGCACAGCGAGCCACGAGGTTAGACTCAGAATGAACATGACATAGTGCCTATAAATATGACTAATTTCCGTTTTGCTGATGACATTATTCTATTTTTATCATCAGCGGACGAGCTAGGACTGATGCTGCAATATCTGAGCACAGCAAGCCACGAGATTGGACTCAGAATTAACATGGTAAAGTTCCTATAAATATGTTTTATTTTTAATTTTTAGTAATTGGTCCCAATCTAGGCATATCCTATTTTGGTGGCCCTAGGTTTTATAGTGAAGAATTATAAGTAGGCATGTATATCTTACATGTGTAAGATATACATGCCTACTTATAATCATATACCTATGTAGGTATGGTATTATAATATCGGGGTATAGTGAGCCCACGAGTCCGTGAACCTTACATAACCATATATCACACCCTCAATGTGGAATCTGATTTAGATTTCCCAAACGTAAAAAAAAGTTGATATAATGAAACTCACAAGTCGCCATGAAGGAAGGAAAGGCACTGCTGACTACACATGTATAAATTCTCGATGATCATAGAACAGTCCGCGCCCGGCCACGTCTGCGGTGGCAATCTAATGGCAATGCTCTCTAAATCTGAAACAATTACAAAACCAGCCCATATACAACGTGTAACTTTATACCCCTGTAAGTGCAAAGGGGAATTAATCCGACCAAGCACGTGAATACTTTGACGTGTGCAAAGGTCGAATACATCGTATTTGAAATTCCCATACAAAAGTACCTATTTTATTATCTTATAAATTTGCGACAACCTTAAGTGTTTGTTTACTATTTGCGTAGGTATATCGGCTATAAACAGCTTATAGCCGATATACCTACGCAAATAGCTCAAATTAATTAATGCTCAATTAAATGGAAAACGATATGTTCTGGCACTGTTCATTGACTTTTCACGCGCGTTTGACACATTAGAGCACAAGCAACTTATAAACAAGCTAGATAACTGCGGAATACGTGGGCCACTGCTCAGCTGGTGCGAAAACTATCTGATAAATCGAACATCCACGGTTAAAGTAGATAATATTCACAGCGAACCCATGACAGCAACCGAGGGAACGGCTCAAGGATCTGTCTTGGGCCCCCTTCATTTTCTATCATACGTGAATGATATGAGTAACTACATCAAATATTGCACGTGTTACCAATTTGCAGATGACACGTGCCTGGTAGCAGTAGATAAAGACCCACAAAAGGCCAGTAACCTCTTGCAATACGATTTGAACACCTTAACAAAATGGTGCCACGATGCTGGTTTGGTATTAAATGCTAATAAAACCAAACTACTTGTCATTAAATCCCCCTACATAAAACATTCACCTTTCAATAACCTAGTAGCGCATAAGCACAGCTGCTTACATTCAATAAATATGTGTAGCTGCCCCGCCATAGAAGTAGTAGCTGTCAGACGTACCTCGGCTTAGAAATTGATAGTAAATTTAACTGAGCCAGCCATATCGAGCGCATTTGCAACAAGTTAAGGCATTTTCTAGCAAACATTACAATACTTAAAAAACGTATTCCCTTTAAGGTCAAGTTAATGCTTTACAACTCGTTGGCTGAATCTTATATCCAATATGGCCTCAGCAGTTACGGTCGTACAACACGTACCTCAACGAAATCTACAAGCTCAACCAAAATTACTAAAAATATTAAAAAACATAGTATCAACCCAAATTAAATTACATTATCAAAATAACGAAATTGGTCTTTATAGGCACTCGAAATTGGTCTTTTTGTAAAATCTTACCCGTTCACACTCAGTTAAAATATATTATACTAAAAGAGAACTTTTTTGATGAAAACCTTAGGAATGTGATAAAACATCCTGTATACACTCGCGGAACCGGTTGTACACGCCGCGCGCAAACAATGCATACGAGGCGAGAGGACAGCTAGAGCTACTTGATTCCCCCGCTAATAAATGGACTACCTACAGATTTACTCGATATTATTACTCCAAAAAATATGAAATTCTAACTCAAATCTTGAAAAGTACCAACAATGAATGCAGTACCTATGTTAAATAATAATGATAGGCTACCTATGTTAAACTGTTCACTACCTACTATTGTTAAATAAGAAACAATGCAGACTCATAAATAGTATCATCTGTACAAACCTTAGCGGTTTTAGGAGCTATTATTATTCAGAATTATTACTGTTAAGCATTTTTTTGTTTTGTAAAATTTAAAAAACAAAAAAAAATCAGTACGCACCCTCCTATCGCGTCACTTTAACACGTGTACCATGCCATTTAATAGATATTACGTACTAGTAAGTTGTTTAAGTAGATGCAGAATATGTCTTACATTCTAAAAATGCATAAAATAGGTGCCGTGTTGGCCTGGGTTCAAACCCGGTCGTGCACCAATGGATTTTTCCACTCGAAAAATGTATGTGCGTGTTAACACGTACTCAAAACGGAGAAGGAAAACATCGTGAGGAAACCGGCATGCCCTAGAACCAAAAATTCGAAGGCATGTGCCAACAGTTAGTGTTCCAATAAGCGGCGATGGGCTTGCTAATTTGGAATGCTAACTTGCAAAAAGCGGGCATGTACCAAATGTAATGTTTGGACGTGCCTCTGACTACCTACTCTACTTGGTATCCACAAAGATCTACTCACTGAGTATGTATCTGAGGATGTCCACCATGCGGAAAACAGTCGTGAGCGTGTTAGTTTGTTTTTGTTTTTTTTCTAAAAATGCTACAAACAAGTCGCATTCTTAGAATTTATTTTTCTAAAAATGCTACTTGTTTGTAGCATTTTTAGAAAAAGTAAGACAATTTACTACAAAACAAATCGAGAGCAAAATATCTAAAAGCCTATGAAATTTAATAACATGGAAAAATGAACAAAAAGCTAAGTAATTTATTTATATAAATTTGTAATTTGGTTATATAAATATAAATATTCGTCACTACTACAAGCATTTCTTATTTATTTTTCTCATAGAGGGCCATGAAAAGCAGAGTGTGCCAAAAATTTTAATTCTACTCTAGAATCCTTCGCTTCGCTCTGAATTCAAACAATCGCTCTCGCCCTCAATACATTATTTTGGTCCCTTGTGACACAATATACTATTATTCCTTCTCCTCGGATTAAATAGGAACACGTCAAACCTTGACATTATATTATTACAATTATTACTGATTACCTCATTCACATTTTTAAAATGAATTTTGGATTTTTTTATTGGTTATGGTTATTTTTTATATATATTTTTTTAGGTATCACTGGTCATTAACTGAATTTTAACACGATTTTATCACTGTTGACGAGTTTAAATTAGCCATTAGGCAAGGGAAGGGAGACACACTAAGGAAAGGCACGATGTAACTTCTATCAGTAAAGACGCAAATAAATGTTCTGCGAGGCACGGAGTGCGTTGCATTCCGGATCATATCAAGACACACCACCATGACATAGTATTCTGTATGTGTATACATAGCCGACATCGTAACCGAAAAAAGAATTCGAAAAGAACACCGATCTCACAAACGAATGATAAAATAACGCAAACAATTTTTGACTACCCGACTTAGACATCTGTAAATGACTACGAAATCTCTAAAAAATAGGGCTGCCTCATTTGTGTCTAGGTACATTTTGGAGGACATAATAAACTTTTATTTTATGATTCAAAAGTCGTTGCAAAAACATTGTTCGCCATATCAGTGAGCTACAATTAAATAGCCCGCCTGAGACGCAGAAGGTTGCGGGTTCGATTCCCGCCGCGATAAATATATTATCGCGTATAATACACCCTGTATTATATGTAAGTAGTATATCAGACATGTAGTTCACATAACACAAGCTCTGCTTAGTTTTGGGCTAAATGATGCTGTGTGAAAAATGTGCTACTTTTTTATTTTTTTATATGAGCTTTATGATTAGTATAAATGTATTCTGTGATAGTGGTCACCCACCCAGCTGCAAGCTGCAATGTACCTTTCATATCGATGCTGTGTGTGTTCCAAAGACTGAGGCAGTTCAAAAGACTCGGTATGGCCACTGGCAACAGCTCACAGAGAGAAGCGTAGTGGTTGTATCTGGAATAAAAATGTATTTTGTGTCTCATTGTAAACAAGCAAAATATGTTTTTATAAGCTTTTATTTAACTTGCAATGTTTGTTTGTTTATTAAGTTCAAATCTTGCAAGCTATGTATGGAGTAGACAGCAACCTAATTCGAGCTCTGAAATCTATTTATGAGGATTCCAGTGCTTGCGTAAGGATAAACGGGTCATACAGTGAATGGTTTAGCATCCAAAATGGTGTTAGACAGGGATGTGTAGCGTCACCGTGGCTGTTTAATCTATTCCTGGACAGTTGTTTTAAAGATTTGAAAGATAGTGAATGTGGATTAAGAAAGATTGAGTTACTCGTCAAATGATTTCTCTACGCCGATGATCAGGTTATACTTGCGTCATCTGTAGATGATTTACAAGAGATGGTAACAATTATGCATGAAGCGTTTGAATTCATTGAATCCTCTCCGACCAGACCGCGCTCGGAGCGCTCTCGTGTTGGCTCGGCAAGCTCCGGCGCAAGCGCCACAGCGCGCGATATAGTCGCTACACCCACACGAGAGTGCGCGCTGCCGCTTGCGACTAGCGCCACGGAAGATCCTGTGCATGAGTCAACTTCGTCGCAGTCAGGGCCCGCATTACCGAATCGGACGCAATGTAATGATGAGACGAATTTATATATGAGAATGGATGGCAAAGAGATAAAGGAGATATCTTCTAAAAATAAATCTTCTTTTGCTGAGATAGGAAGAGCTAGAGGTTTATGGCATGTACCAGAAAGGGATGAAGAATGGAAATTAGTGCAGAGAAGGCGCCTGAGAAATAAATTTACTACGAGTAAAGGAAAGGCCAGTTTGGAGCAAAATAGTAAATTTAAAGCTGCTGATACAAAAATCCCGCTCTTTATTACCAATGTACACAAAGATGTTTTGGAGGCTGACATTGTTGAATACATTTTGACAAAAACACAAGAGAAAGTGTCTCCTATCAAAATAAAAATGGCTAAGGAGCGAAATTATAACGCCTACAAGTTTTTTGTTAGCAAACACAACGTGCAAACATTTCTTGATGTTAGTTTATGGCCCAGAGGAATTTCGTTCAGGCGTTTTGTAAACCTGACGAACGAGTACCGCCAGCAGGTGCCTGCTGGAGAGAGGCAATCTCATAGCACTCATAATGGATAGCACGCCTTACAGAAAGTTTGTCTCATTTAACTGTAAATCGCTCAAGCGATCCATAGATGGTGTTCGAAGTCTCTGCAGGCAGGCGGATGTTGTCGCATTGCAGGAGACTTGGTTGCTGCCGCATGATTTATCTATGTTGACAACTATAGCTGACGAGTTCGCGGGCACCGGGACTTCTGCGGTCGACACGTCTGCAGGTCTACTACGAGGACGGCCCCACGGCGGGGTCGCTCTACTGTGGAGAAAAAGTGTCTTTCGGTCCGT
The DNA here is from genome assembly GCA_961405105.1 of Perizoma affinitatum. Classification (NCBI taxonomy): domain Eukaryota; kingdom Metazoa; phylum Arthropoda; class Insecta; order Lepidoptera; family Geometridae; genus Perizoma; species Perizoma affinitatum. Next base: position 1,837,346 of record OY560199.1, on the reverse strand, counting down.
AAGTGTAGTGGAGTGCGATGATGTGCGTTTGACTGCAATACAAGTCAGATTATGTGATAGATCTTTCATTATATTTAGCGTTTACATGCCTACTGACTGTTACGAGAACTTACCGGACTTTACACAATGTTTAAGTAAAATAAGTTCAATAATTGAGGACGCTGTCGCTAGACACGGACGCTATCTACATATTGGGTGATTTTAATGCACACCCAAAGGAGCTATTTTGTAATGAATTACTAAACTTTTGTACAGAGCGAAATTGGACGTGTGCAGATATGAATATGTTAGGCGCTGAATCAGGTACCTATACTTTTGTTAGTGAGGCTCACGGGTGTGCGAGGTGGTTGGACCACTGCGTCGTGACGGGCGCTGCGCTGCCCTCTGTCGGTCGTGTGTGGGTAGATCACGGGGTGCAGTGGTCTGATCATTTCCCACTTTTTATGGAATGTAAATTAGGTAAGCTGCTATATGCTAAGATAGATGTAAAATTGACATCGTTTGTTAATAAGGTTGTATGGGGAGAGCGTAACACTAGTCAGATTGATTATTATCATCAGTTATGTAACTCTCGACTGAAACAAATAGATTTTCCAGCACAGCTGTCCCATTGTTGTGACGGACTTTGTAATGACCTAGAACATAGAACTATATTGGACAACATGTATTTTAAGATAGTTACTATTCTCACACAAGCCGCAACATCTTCTTATGAGCGAGGGAGAACGCGGAGGAGAGGTGGTTATGTTGTTGGATGGAACAAGCATGTAGCAGCTTTTCACGGAGAGGCCAGGCTGAAGTTTTTGGTCTGGATTGAAGCCGGTAAGCCAATTAGCGGTAGAGTTTATGATGATATGTGTGAGAGCAGAAAGTCCTTTAAAAAACAACTAAAGTGGTGTCAAGACAGACAAGAACAGATCAAAATGGATATTCTTGCCTCTCATCACACGGCCAAAGACTTCAAGCATTTTTGGAAACAGACTAACAAAATGAATGCTAAGTCTGGCCTCCCTGTGAGTGTGAATGATGTTAGTGACCATAAAGTGATAGCTAATCTTTTTAAAGATCACTTTAATGTAAATCTGCCGCAGGACCCTACCGCTTCTAGGATGACCGATGTTGGGACTGTCATACACGAGAGAACCACAAGTTTTAAAGCCAAAGAAGTGAGAAAAATTATTCAATCTATGCAACGAGGCAAATCTCCGGGGCATGACAGTCTCAGCATTGAGCATCTGAGATATGCGGGTGTTCATCTGCCGCGCGTGCTCTCCATGTTTTACAATCTGTGTTTGTGTCATGGGTACTTACCTGAAGAGCTAACTAAAACTATAGTGGTACCGATTGTAAAATGCAAAACTGGAGATGCGTCGGACAAAAACAACTATCGGCCCATCTCACTAGCGACCACAATGGCAAAGATCCTAGACAGCCTGCTTAATGACGTAATGCTGCGACACGTCCACCTTCACGATGCCCAGTTCGGTTTTAGGGCTGGGCTCTCGACGGAGAGCGCGATCTTATGTCTAAAGCAGGCTGTCAGGTACTACACGGAGAGGAAGACGCCGGTGTACGCTTGCTTCCTGGACCTGTCCAAGGCTTTTGATACGGTTCTTTATGATAAGCTTTGGTACAGGCTGGGGGCGACGGGTGTGCCGGCTGATATCGTCTCCATTCTGAAAAACTGGTATCAGTACCAGCGAAACCAGGTGAGATGGGCGAGTGCGTTGTCCGATGCATACGGCATGGACTGCGGTGTGCGGCAAGGCGGGATAACATCTCCTCTGCTGTTCAACCTTTATGTTAATGATCTCATCGGCGAGCTCAGCAGCACCCACACAGGTTGTTTTATAGATGGAGTCGCCGTAAACAACCTGAGTTACGCGGATGACATGGTGCTGCTGGGACCATCGGTGGGCTCTATACGCCAGCTGGTAAAGATCTGTGAGGCTTATGCGGCTGAACATGGATTGAGGTATATCTCTAAAAAGAGCGAAGTCCTCGTTTTTAAGAGTGGGAGAGTTCGACCAAGCCATGTTCCGCCAATTATGCTAAATGGTGCGGCTCTAAAAGTGGTTAAAAGTTTTAAATACCTAGGGCATATTGTCACCGAGGATTTAAAAGATGATGAGGATATTGAAAGGGAGCGCAGAGCGCTGGCAGTCCGGGGTAACATGCTCGCACGCAGGTTCGCTCGCTGCTCGAGAGAAGTGAAAATCACTTTATTTAAGGCTTACTGCCAGTCCTTCTACTCGAGCAGCCTCTGGTTAAACCACACCCGGCGGGCTGCCAGCTCTCTGCGAGTCCAATACAACAATATCTTCAGGATGCTGATGCGGCTGCCTCGCTTTTGCAGCGCATCGGGAATGTTTGCGGAGGCGCGCACGGATGGCTTTCACGCGATTATTCGCAAGAAAGTCGCTTCCCTTCACCAGCGTGCGCGAGGCAGCGGCAACGGCATCTTGAAGATGATTGTAGCACGGGCAGACTGTCCCATTCAGAACAGGTGGATGCAGATAGTAATGGGATCCACCTGTTAATTAATTTTATTTCTTAATCATTCCATTTTACTTAATTATATTTTTGTTATTATTTTTATTTCATTGATTTTAAATTCATTGTCTCATTTTATTTAATTATGTTTTACTATGCATGAATGTTAGTGTTAAGTTTTATGTGACTGATAATATTATATGGATTTTGTAATCTGAAATAAATTAATAATATATATATAATATCAGTAAGACGAAAGTAATGGTATTTTATAAAGAAGAATGAATGAATGCATGTGATATTGTGATCGTCGGAGAGAGAGTGGGATATGTGAAAGAGTTTGTATATCTGGGTACTTTGTTTGCTAGGGAAGTTGAATTTTTGAATTTTTCATGTTCCGATTACTCCAGGTAAAGTAAACCGTCAACGGTCAACAGCACAGACACGAAATGTTGTGTATGCATTTTATTATGATAGTTGGTTTGAGATTTTAGCATGTCATGGTTGCTGCACTCAGATAATAAGTGTGTATATTTACAAAAAAAACTACATACGTAGTATACCAGTCATGTAGTTCCCATAATACAAGCTCTGCTTAGTTTGGGGCTAGATGATGCTGTGAGAAAAATGACCAGCATTATTATTAGTTAGTGTACAAGAGAATCGACGCTATCGCCAAGCTCGCAAAATGAATCGTTCGCCATTGCCATTTTGTGAGTGTAATTAGAGGGCTGGTCGATCTACGAGGTTAAGCATTACTATTATAAAGCGTATGATTTATCGTCTTAAGAACTATGGCAGACACTTTTAAGACATTTTTAACACTAGTATTTTTTTTTTCGATTCGCTATAGCTGGATGAAGGATGATTAAAAATAACCAAGCCGAGTTGGCTGCCTGATTCTTCTAGGCTTCACTTTAGAATTTTAACCAGACGTTTTTATAAATGATCCTTTCATTTCAATGAATAATAACCTATTGACTTTGACTTTGCCTACCTGGACCACCCGGTGATTACGAGTCCGGTGACTTTCAGCGTCCCGCCTTCCAGCTTCTTAAGCTCTTCCATCCACGCCGCTTGATTGCTCATGTACAAAGCAACGCAGGGCGCCATCTTAAATACACAACAATTGACATAGAAATTTATTTATTTAGTTACACGCACAAAACACATTAAAAACCCATACAAAAATACTACTAACAAAATTCGGTTCAAATCTTGATTGCAGCATAAACATATGTGCTAAACTAAATGACTACATCGAGCAGAAAGTGAAACTTATGTTCGAGGACTAAAAGAAAACAAACAAGACTTTGGACTTATCTATGATATCAAGCACTCTAAGGTCTCCTAAAATCACAGATACATAACAAAAAAAAATATGTCGCAATTAATTGTGGTTGTTATGTAGACGCCTACAAAAAGGTTGTGGATCATTTAAAAAAAAATCATTAAGGCTTTGTATTTTAGTTTTCTTAAATTGTCGAGTATAATAACATAATTACAAGTTTTACTGGTCTTTATCGCGTTTATCTTTTTTATTATTTACCAGAAGAAAATAATGCCGTTCGTTGGTAAGCGCATCACTTGAGAACGGCTGGACCGATTTGGATATTTTCTCGTTTTAAAACTTTGGGAGCCAAAGTCAAAAAATCATATAGAAACGTCAACTTAAAAACTAGGTGAATTTACGGCGAGTTTCCCATAAAAGATCCATTGGACTTTTCTAATCTTAATTTCGGAATGAGTAGGTAATTTATTTTTGTTTCTAGTATTAATATTATGCACATCACCTTTTTTAATGAAACAAGCTCTATTTTTATGCGTATACATTAAGTTTTCATCAATATACTGTGAAATTACTGTCATAATGTTCATTTCTCTGAATAGTTCCCTCAAAGAGTCACGAGGCTTCATATTATAAATGGCACGTATTGCTCTTTTATGTAACACAAAAATTGTTTGAATATCTGCTGCCTTCCCCCACAGTAAGATACCATATGACATGACACTATGAAAGTAGCTGAAATATACTAACCTAGCTGTGGCCTCATCAGTGAGATATCGAATTGTTCTAACTGCATATGCAGCAGAACTAAGTCTACCTACAAGTGCTTCTATTTGCGGACTCCATTGCAGTTTTGAATCAATATGGAGGTCTAAAAATATAGTAGAATCTACTAGGTCTAGTGTTTCTCCATTTAATTTAATGTCGGTATCATACTGAATTACTTTAGGCAAAGTGAATTTAATACACTTAGTTTTTTTAGCATTCAGTAGAAGATTATTGACAGTAAACCAATCAAGAACTCTCGATAGTGATGATAAGTTTACATCGTCGTAATTCGTTTTAGATCTATCAACTTTGAATATTATAGAAGTATCAAATAGTACTAAATCACATAAGTTTTCCACGAAAAATGGAAGATCATTAACGTATACCAGAAACAAAAAAGGGCCTAATATTGAACCCTGCGGCACCCCCATATCAATAGTAGATCCCAAAGACCTCTCACCACCGACCTCAACCCTTTGAACTCTACTACTAGCCACTACTCCCGAGTCTCTTGGTTTTGCCCTGGGGCCATCCGATTGGCTTTACGTTCACCTTCGCGGCTTTTGCTGGTTCATTTTTGTGCTTTGGCGCGTCGGCAATCCGTATTGCCTTCCAACGGAAAGTTGGGCGAGCCCAAGAGCTCCCGGGGTAGATGTCGCCAGTGAGATTAGCCGTCGGGCGGCCGCGAATGCAGAGGGGCTATCTCTTTGAGATATTATTATGTGTGGTGGCTGTTGTCGGCGCGATCAAACATCGTTCGCGCTAACATTACCAAAGATTTCCGCAAAGAGCGCTAGGGTGACATCCTTTTCTCCGGGTCTGAGGCTGCCGTCCAGAGTTGGTATGTCGTCTGTGTAGAGTGCATAGAGCGCGGCTGAAAGGCCCTGCGGCACACCAGCGGCGATTGATCGAGGGTCTGAGTTGGATTGCTCTAATGTTACATAGAACACTCTGCCTCGAGTTACTTCCTCATGCTTGTCGAATTGACGTTTCCTATCTGTTACATTCAAAGCCAAGCTAGTAAAATAAAAAGGGCATACCTGGTCGCGTCTATTAGCACCTTTGAAAGCCGATGCTATCCACACCTCGCTGAAAGCTTTCTGATATTTTTCCCACATCTGCTCTTCCAGTTTGAAACAGCCGACTGGGGCGTACTTCCACACAACTGGGGTAACGTATTTATGCAATTCAGAATCTGAAAAAAAAAAACATAATTGAAAAATAAAAACGAGCAATGGCGTGGCCACACACAGTGGTTCCGTAGTCGCCCATAATCTTCCATTTACTAACCGTTTCGCACAACTAACAACTTCATCTTAGTAATTTCCAAGGCATCTGTACGAAATTATCTATTTTACTTCTGAAAGTACATTTTATAAGTTGGTCGTAGCCTTGTAAAGCCTACTTAGCTGTGATTGTTTGCCTTTTAATTTCGTTATATATACTAAACTGCTGTGGTGCCTGAGGATGGAAGACGACACTTAAGTGTGTAAATGAATAAAATGGAATTATTCATTTACACACTTAAGTGACATAAAATCTCATCAAAAAACAAGATGGATTAGATAACATAATTATAAGTTTAACGGGTCTTTATCGCGTTTACCTTTTTTATTTTATTCCCGACGTTTCGACTGTATTGCAACAGCCGTGGTCACGGGATGACTGGAGTATACGGAGCTATCGTCGAGAAACCAAGGCAGTAGCCGCAACTACCCTCATTTCATCTTCAGAATCAGAAAAGTCCATGTTCACATTACGACACACTACACTAACCGTATCACCGCACTGCACAATCGGATCGCGACGCGAACACCTATTTATCACAGGATTCCAGGACGCAGAGTCTATAGCCGTCTTCACGATTAAAATTGGGGTACTTTTTGATTTCAATCGCTTCCCGCACTATTCTCTTATAATATTGGCGTTCACCAGATAGCACCTTAGGATCATGAAGCTCGATCCAGTGGTTTGGTCCTGAGTCCACTAGGTGCTCCGCTATGGCCGACTTATTGATCTGGCGATTTTTGACAGCTGCAATGTGCTCTTTGACCCTTTCAGCAATTGTCCGCTTCGTTTGCCCGATGTAAGCACGGCCACAGCTACAGTCTATTTTATAAACACCCGGCATTTGCAGAGGTACCACGTCCTTAGGTGTTCGAAGCTGCTTAGCCACTTTTGAGAGCGGTATGAACACTGACTTGATTGAGAACCTCTTCAAGATGTTACCAATCTTATCCGTCACCCCCTTCAAATACGGCAAGAACGTGGGCTGTCTACTAACATCCGGTTGTTTTTCTCTACACGTGCGTTTCAACTGCTGATGTCTACCTACATATCCGTTCGCTTTCAGAACCTCCTGAACATATACCAATTCACTCTCAAGATGTTCAGGGTCACACAGATCGTAAGCTCTGTTCGTTAAAGAGGCAACAACAGATTGTAAGTGACGAGGATGGTGGTGTGAGGCAGCGTTCAAATACCTGTCAGTGTGTGTTGGTTTTCTATAAACTGAGTGCGTTAAACAACCATCTGCTTTCACCATCACTTTGACATCAAGAAAAGCTAATGTCCTGTTATTTTCCATTTCATAAGTGAACCGGATCTTTGGATGAATGGAGTTTAATATCAATGTAAATTGTTCTACCTCTCGTTTATTACCCTTCATAATACAGAAAACATCATCTACGTATCGTTTCCACAACTTTATACCGCTAGCTGACAAATCTATAAGTCCTTCGAAATGTTCCATCCAGATGTTAGCCAACACCGGAGCCACCGGGCTACCCATAGCCACACCATCAATCTGGAGGTAATGTTGCCCTCTGTACAAAAAGAAATTTCCATCTAAACAATGTTCAAGCAGAACAATATACTGGTCAGGTAGTTCGTTATCTTTTAGCTTTTCTTTAATCACTTCAAGGCAGTCTTTTAAAGGAACGTTGGTAAAAAGTGACTCCACGTCAAAACTCACCATAATATCATCTGGTTCCATTTTTAACCTCCCGATGATGTCCACAAAATGGCGAGAATCCTTCACAAAAGATGACGTCTTTCCCACCAAAGGCTGCAAAACCGAAGCTACATGTTTTGCCAAGTCGTAAGTAGGCGAGTTAATCTGACTTACAATGGGCCGTAACGGCACATTATTTTTATGTACCTTTGGTAAACCATATAATTTCGGCGACTGTACAATTTTAGGTTTATAAAGACGGTTAAACACATCTTCCGTAAAAAGTTCATTAAGCTCTAAAATGTGTGTTCTTATACGTTTTGTCACTCTAGCAGTTGGATTGTAAGAGACTGGCTTGTACACCTTTTTATCAACTAGTAAACTTCGTAATTTATCATCGTAGTCATCGGTATTAATCACTACCGTGGCATTTCCTTTATCGGCCTTGAGCACCAAAATATCGTCATTCGCCCTCAAGTCCCTAAGAGCTTGACGTTCTTCCTCAGTGATGTTTGACCTAGGTAGTCTAGACTTACGTAAAATTATTGCAACATCTTGTCTCAGCGTTTCAGCGTCATTAGATGGTATTGATGGTCTTTATAAACCTAAAATTGTACAGTCGCCGAAATTATATGGTTTACCAAAGGTACATAAAAATAATGTGCCGTTACGGCCCATTGTAAGTCAGATTAACTCGCCTACTTACGACTTGGCAAAACATGTAGCTTCGGTTTTGCAGCCTTTGGTGGGAAAGACGTCATCTTTTGTGAAGGATTCTCGCCATTTTGTGGACATCATCGGGAGGTTAAAAATGGAACCAGATGATATTATGGTGAGTTTTGACGTGGAGTCACTTTTTACCAACGTTCCTTTAAAAGACTGCCTTGAAGTGATTAAAGAAAAGCTAAAAGATAACGAACTACCTGACCAGTATATTGTTCTGCTTGAACATTGTTTAGATGGAAATTTCTTTTTGTACAGAGGGCAACATTACCTCCAGATTGATGGTGTGGCTATGGGTAGCCCGGTGGCTCCGGTGTTGGCTAACATCTGGATGGAACATTTCGAAGGACTTATAGATTTGTCAGCTAGCGGTATAAAGTTGTGGAAACGATACGTAGATGATGTTTTCTGTATTATGAAGGGTAATAAACGAGAGGTAGAACAATTTACATTGATATTAAACTCCATTCATCCAAAGATCCGGTTCACTTATGAAATGGAAAATAACAGGACATTAGCTTTTCTTGATGTCAAAGTGATGGTGAAAGCAGATGGTTGTTTAACGCACTCAGTTTATAGAAAACCAACACACACTGACAGGTATTTGAACGCTGCCTCACACCACCATCCTCGTCACTTACAATCTGTTGTTGCCTCTTTAACGAACAGAGCTTACGATCTGTGTGACCCTGAACATCTTGAGAGTGAATTGGTATATGTTCAGGAGGTTCTGAAAGCGAACGGATATGTAGGTAGACATCAGCAGTTGAAACGCACGTGTAGAGAAAAACAACCGGATGTTAGTAGACAGCCCACGTTCTTGCCGTATTTGAAGGGGGTGACGGATAAGATTGGTAACATCTTGAAGAGGTTCTCAATCAAGTCAGTGTTCATACCGCTCTCAAAAGTGGCTAAGCAGCTTCGAACACCTAAGGACGTGGTACCTCTGCAAATGCCGGGTGTTTATAAAATAGACTGTAGCTGTGGCCGTGCTTACATCGGGCAAACGAAGCGGACAATTGCTGAAAGGGTCAAAGAGCACATTGCAGCTGTCAAAAATCGCCAGATCAATAAGTCGGCCATAGCGGAGCACCTAGTGGACTCAGGACCAAACCACTGGATCGAGCTTCATGATCCTAAGGTGCTATCTGGTGAACGCCAATATTATAAGAGAATAGTGCGGGAAGCGATTGAAATCAAAAAGTACCCCAATTTTAATCGTGAAGACGGCTATAGACTCTGCGTCCTGGAATCCTGTGATAAATAGGTGTTCGCGTCGCGATCCGATTGTGCAGTGCGGTGATACGGTTAGTGTAGTGTGTCGTAATGTGAACATGGACTTTTCTGATTCTGAAGATGAAATGAGGGTAGTTGCGGCTACTGCCTTGGTTTCTCGACGATAGCTCCGTATACTCCAGTCATCCCGTGACCACGGCTGTTGCAATACAGTCGAAACGTCGGGAATAAAATAAAAAAGGTAAACGCGATAAAGACCCGTTAAACTTATAATTAAACAAGATGGATATTCTCAGACCCAAACTCAGTACGCAGATCTGTGAGGAAACCACATGTGGGTAGTCAGAGGCAGGCATGTCCAAAATATTTAGCACATGCCTACGTTTTGGAATTGTAAGTGACAATTAAAATCTCGTCTGATCCCAACAACATATTTTCTGTAAGGACCTGCACAAAATCTACAAGAGTCGGGAAAATTCCATCATAATATATTACAGCGACCTAGTGACGTGTGACGATAAAACCTAGCTAAAAACCACCATCAAGTACAAGGCAATTCTAAAATCCAACATACTCAAAAAACCAGTTAAGTTTCGGTGTAATCATTTCCAATGGAACAACATCTTACTTCCTTATACATATACCGGCTCTATGCGTTGCATTATATATATAAATAAATAAATAATCGCCAACATACACGTACATAGTACTGACCCCACACTCGGATTCCCTGTGTCGTGGGTATCAGTAACTAAGAGTACCATGGCACAACACCACACAGACCTGGAACAAACATCTGCAAAACATTTGTCCCAAAGCGGGAAGCGGAACCGAAGAAAATTGCTAACTATTTTTTTTACAAATATTGTTTATTCTGCTTAGTAAAAATTTCAAATAGTAATGAAGCTGGGAAAATAATTAAGAACGATTTATTCAACTGCTCGTGATTTGTTTTATATGAAACAGATTAAATAAATCATATTAATATGAAGAACGTAAAGAAAAAAGTCATTTAATACCATTTAAACTAAAATCATGTAGGTTTAAGACGTTTATTCCCATAAAGACATAGTCACTTACATGAGAACATAAATATCATAAAAAAAAAAAAAGTAGGTCGCTCTAGTATGTACAAGTTAATAGATAGTCAGTAAAATATTTAACCCCTCCAACGCATATTTAGGTAATGTCAATGCTTTTTATTAATAATAAATTGTGCGAGTTTTATTTTATATGCGTTGAATGAGTTCAATTTTTTTATTTCCGAGGGTATTTTATTATAAAGTTGTGCGCCTGCAAAGATAATAGCTCTATTGCCATAGTTCGTTCGAACTTTAGGCAGCTTTGTCCACGGCTTTTAATAATTGCTTTACACCGGCGAGGCATTGACTGACAATTTTTGACATTGTGCAAGAGATACAGTTCCATTCTTCTAAGAAAACGTCGTACAGCTCTCTTAAATTGCCACACTGTCGATTTGAAACCTTTTTCTTGGCTTCTTACCAAAGATGTTTTATTTTGTTTAGATCTGGGCTGTTAACTGGCCAATCTAAGACAGAAACTGATTGCGATGTGAGAAATTCCTTAACGATGTGTGCAGTATGTTTTGGATCATTGTCGTGCTGGAATGTTCAAATAACCGTAAGCACGTCTCCAGCATAAGGTAACATTGTTTATTCCAGTATATTTTTGTATTGGTATTGATTAATGTTTCCTTCTATCAGCTTAACAGGTCCAACACCATGTCAAGAAAAGCACCCCCAAATTTTCACATTTCCCTTACCATGCTTTAATGTCACTTTTGTGTACTTAGGGTCGAATGCTTAATTCGGAGGGCGTCGTACATATCGTTTTTCATCAGAGCATATCCTGCTTATTTTAGTCTCGTCAGATTTTTTTTTTCCATTGTCTAAATGTCCAGTTTTCATACCTTCTTGTAAATGCAAGACGGGCTTGCCTATGACACCGTTTCAACATGGGCACCTTCCTTGCTATTCTTCCGTGCAACTTTTCTTCTACCAAACGCCTTCGAATAGTGCGTGCCGAGATTGCTGAAGGGTTGTTTCACAAAAATATTATTTTCTAAGCTCATTAGATCCCTTAAAAGGATTTTGTTTTCCTTTTATTTTGTTGCCAAACGAACGATATTTCAATCATCTCGACGAGATTACTTTCTCTGTTTAGGTATACGCGGAACATTTGAAATAGTTTGATATGTGTCAAAATGTTTCACAGCGTGGAAAACCATCGCTTTTGAGCATTGCAGATGGTCGGCTATCTTTTTATACGACCAATTCTTCTCGCGCAGTTTTATTATGACTTACCTTGTTGATTTATCATAACTTTTATTTTTACCCATTGTTTTCTTGTGAAGCAATCACCTTTAAGACTTTACAGCACAAAAAGCGCCAAAATTATACGAAGTGACCTACAACCACAGAGCCACAGAGTGTTCTCTATTTAAATTTGAATAAAAAAAATAAACTATTCAGCGTTCTTAATTATGTGACCAGCCAGTAAGAAGTAATACTAGGTTCAGATGTAATGTATAAAGTTTATCTATTTATTTATTAGCGAATCATGTTTATCTACTAATGTAACGCTAGTATGGAAAGTATTGCGATACCGAGAGAAATACAAAAAAATACATGCAATTAGTTATACTTGTTAGTTTTAAAACAATCTTCTCTTTAAATAAGCGTTCTTAATTATATCACCACCACTGTATATACATATATATCTTACTATTATAAACACGAAAGTTTGTGAGGATGGATGTTTGTTACTCTTTCATGCAAAAACTACTAAACGGATTTTGATGAAACTTTTCAGTAATATAGCTTATACATCAGACGGCACATATGCTACTTTTTATTCGGGTACAACGCGTGCGAAGCCGTGAGCAGAAGCTAGTATATATATAATACTTACCTATAATTGACTGTTCGTGCATGCCTCGCAACATGTCGTCCCACATTAAAAATTTAACATTAGGAAAAGTCTCGCGCACCGCCGTGACTATGCCGATGATATGATCTAGGAACAACGAATCCACTGAGGTGATTAGGTTGAGGCTGGTTTTGGAGGTGCATGCGTCGCATCTATTCATGTGGTACGCCTGGAAAGGACAAGCGAGTCCTAATTATAATACCGTAATCGTATCCTTCCTACTACAATTATAAACGCGAAAGTTTGTGAGAATGGCCTATCCTACTACTTTTATAAACGCGAATTTTGTGAGGATAGATAGATGTTCTATCTATCCTCACAAAATTCGCGTTACCCTTTCACGCAAAAACTACTGAACGGATTTTGATAGCTTATACTTATGAATAACACATGGGCTACTTTTAAACCGGGTACAACGCGTGCGAAGCCGTGGCCAGTAGCAACTAATATTATAAAGAGTTAATTTTTTAAAGTTTAGTTTAGAAGTACATGGCGAAAATTATGTTAATAAATTTTTTTTTCCAGCTAACCTTTGTACAATGAAGAGTGGGACGGCAGTGCCTTAGTTGAAGATTATCAAAATGAGAGAAAACGTATTAATTCAAAAACAACTGAGCACTGGGCCCACTCGCGCATCGACGTACACTCAGCGTGTTTCAACAGGAACTCACCTCATCAGCTCCGATGTGAATGTACTTGGCGCGAGGCTGCACCGCCAGCACCTGTCGCATCATTTCCACCACAAGGCACTTGCTCCCCGGCCGCGTCGGACACAGCACTGCGGGAGAGTAGGACAACTCGCGCATCGACGAGAACTCAGGGTGTTTCAACACAAACTCTAGGTGACCGATGGACTGGACTAGCTGGATCTGTGTCAACAATCATTATTGTTTTAGTATTATTTCGTATTAACTCCTACCACAACATATCCTAGAACAACATTTTTAACTATTTTTAAGAATACACTAGATGATCCCACACTAGAATACCCTGTATCGTGAGTATGATCTATGAGTACCATGGTACCACAATACCCAGACCCGGAACAAATATAGGGAGAACATTAAAAAAATTGACCCACAGCAGGAATTGAGCCCGCACCTCTTTCGCAGCTGGGTACTGGACTGCCCAGAGACCATGATGAATCTAAGTACATAATTGGCAAATTTTGAAATCGAAAGTCAAAAATTGCCAATCAAGGCACCAAGTTAAGGTACCATTTAATTGCCTATTAATAGATAATGCTGGACATTTTCACACAACAGCTAACCTAACCTAACCTAACCCCAATGTAAGCAGAGCATGCGTTATGCGAACTACATGACTGATATTACCTATATAGGTACTTATTTTTTTTGTGTTTGTAACATATTATACATATAAAAAACCCAGATCCGAGACAAATGTCCTCATTCAATAAATTAATGCGTATACCGCCGACCAATCATACAAATCTCATAAATTCCTCTCCATCCAGTTACGTAAAGTTCTTGCTATTTTTGTTTGTTTCTTGGGGTGTACAATAAAGTTCATTCATTCATTTAAATACTTTATTTGGGGACTTAGGTAGTTTTACTTACAAGATCCAATCCATTGTCTTCAATAATCTGCATTATCTCCTGGACTTTGTCACTGGAGTACAGCCCGTCTCGGTTGGCGTCTACAAGACTGCCGATGGCGGCCAGGTGCCCTGTGTAAGGAAATGAGTCCTCCCATTCCACGAGGATTCCTGTGGCACCCCATTCCTTTGTCATTCTGATCACCTGAATCATCATCAAAATGTAAAACTAAACAAAAGGAAATTATTGTTTTTATTTCAGCTGAAATGATATCTAAGTATTTCTTACCAAGTTAATTACCTACATAATTATAGATTTGCAACCTCGGTTCCACAAATAAAATAAATAATAAAAATGCTGCGAATTTTTTACACAGCATCATCTACCCCCAAAGTAAGCAAAGCTTGTGTTTTGGAACTACGTGACTGATACTTATATACTTTTTTTGTAAATACATACATATTAGACAGACAAAAAATGTAGTCAAATTCAAAATTAATTTAATCATAAAAATCACAAGGATCACTCTGAAACGTCGCGTCGATTTTATCTACTACTCGGGCGAATCAACATGACACCTGGCTCGAATGACGTTTGTGCAATGTACAGTGTGCAAAAAAGTTTTCGTTTCCATTTCACTTTATCGTACGAAAACGAATATTTATATTTTTTTTTCTAATTAAACATAAATACATAGGTACAAACTTATACATGTATAATATTAAATTGCAGAGATGTATCGGTTTTAAGTAGTAACATTTAGTTATCATTCGATTTATATGAAAATAAAACAAAAATAAATAGTTATTCGAATTTTTGTATTGAATTTATTTATTTACATGAATGAAAACGTTATATTTTTACTATTACGCTGAAATTCTTACGAAGTACTCAGCACCGGTGAAACAGACGATGCTACTATGGAAATAAAACAAAAATAAATAGTTATTCGAATTTTTGTATTGAATTTATTTATTTACATGAATTATTAAAACGTTATATTTTTACTATTACGCCGAAATTCTTACGAAGTACTCAGCACCGGTGAAACAGACGATGCTACTGATTTCATTTGTTTTTTTATTGTCATCAATGTATCTTTAGATATTCAAGTTGCAGCACAAACGTCTATTTATTGATTGATACATAGGAATAATAAATGTTTTATTCATTTTCTCATGCTCATGAGCACTCTTGGTAGGTTACATATGAATCACGAATTTGCTCATTTATTTCTCGCGTTCAAAAAAAGTAAATACCTTGAGTATAAGGGCCCGTTCTTTACTGCTTATCGATTTTCCTACTTTCAAGAAAAAAACGTAACAATGACAACAAAAAAAATCCATTAACAGAAAAATAATAACTCGAATATTTTAAAACGCAAAGACACGTTTAACAGTAACTGAGATGCTATCGCTACTGCAAGGCGAGGGCGGGGCGCCGCGCTGGGCGCTATTAAATAAAAACTATTTCATTAAAAAGTTTGAACGCAATTCGCTTCGAAGTCCTGGCTAGTAATAAAAAAAGCGCACCTGTCGACGCGGCATTGGTTAACTAAATTAAAAAAAACCTCGGGTACTTATTCGTTTTTTTATAACTTTTTATCAAAATATTACAGACAATTTTAATTTCATTCACACAAAATAAGTGTAATTTGTTTATAAATATAAATATTCGTCACTACTAAAAGCAAATCTTATCTATTTTTCTCATAGAGGGGGATGAAAAGCAGAGTGTGCCAAAATTATTTAACCTCGAGCGACATACTCTGTCCCTCGATGTTAAATAATTAAATAATAAATCCCTCGCTATTCTTAGGATTCTAGAGTAGAATCCTTCGCTTCACTCTGGATTCAAACAATCGCTATCGCGACTGTTTCGCGTAAAAAAACAAAATAATTATATTGTTTTTCACCATAATGATCATACAATTTTTTTCTGCTTTTATAGATTCCCACTGTTGCCCAGTCACTGAATTTTATACCGCCAGAGAACATGATTGATTTCGATGTAAAAAATGGATTGCACACATCACTAAATTTATTTAAAAATGTGTTGTATAAATTATTTGGATTATTATTACAATATAGACATGGAAAAAAGAAGATAAATTAATTCTAGTTTTTACAATCAATCTTTGGTCATAAGTAATTTTTCTTTTATCCAGTTTTTTTGTTAGAATCTCTATTTTAATTATCTGATCAAGATGATCCAACTTAATATTAATAATTCAACTCCTATTTAATATGTTCACATTGGCAAATATATTGTATATACATGTGGCCGAAGTATAGGTTATTCAAGTAGGCTCCATAAATTGAGACTTTAATCAAATGATTGAAATAAATGAATTATTCTAGTATTTAATGAGTTAAGTTCTAGTAAATTTACATTAAAATCTCCATATGTAATAATATATTTGTTTGATTTTGATAATTTAAACAAAATTTTTCCATAACTTTTTCAAAAATGTCAATTAAGGCAGATGGTGGGATTTAAACGCTTATAAACTATGAACTGCTTCAACTCTATGCAGGCAATTTTGATGTGTCTTTCTACAGAGAGGTGGACTATATCTAAACATTCTCTAAATTTTATCTGTTTATTAAGAAGAATTAATGAGCCACCATATAGCATGTACTCTGCAGAAATAACTACCAACTTGGTGATTACTAAAACTGAACATGACCTCATGGCTTCGCAGCCAATGTTCTGTAATGCAAATAATGTCAATGACATTTGAGTTCATGTACAGTTCCAGTTCTAATCTTTTACAACGAATCCCTTCAATATTTTGGCACATCAAGTTAGTATATTTCACATTTTTATTATTTAACATGTCTGTGTCATCCTAAGTCACAAATGGTAAACCTATTCCTTTCATCCAATTGATTAGGAAGATTATGGCCAAAAAATATAAATTTATACTTTCATCTAGAGAATATTAGTATGATTTTAGGTTGAAGTTACTCACTTGTGATAGGTAATTCACCTTCCATGGGGCACCTTTTAAATCCAAATGAACTAATCTATGAAAAAAAAAATAGAATTTTCTGAATATTTTCTACTATAATTAAGCTGTGGTTATTTAAAATACAAGATCCTAATCACTGACCTACCTATGGCTCATGTTTTGCATTGTTCATTAGCTTTGTTCACTTTTTTGTTTGTGCACTCACACAGGAAGGTGGCCTGAAAAGTTATAAACACAATCATTTGCCTTCTTCTTTGTATTCTCCATCTACAGTTTATTTCAAACATTTTAAATTCAATATATTTACTTAGATGATGATTAGTAACTTACTAAAGCAAAAAGCAAAAAAAAATAAGACAAAACAAGACAAAAGACAAAAAAGGAATAGAAGAAAATCTTTGTAGAAGAATGTACAAGGTATAGACTCAACCTAGCCTAGTCTAGGGAGTTTAATTGAGTCTATGCACTGCTAGACCCTAGTCCATAGAACACAATTCCCCTGACCCTGGTCGCTCTTCACCACAGATTAGTATGTTAGTAGGTAGACTTCATAGATAGAGGATAACTATCCTACATGGGCTGCATGAAATAATGCAGCTATTAAGAATAGCCGCAGCTTGAGTTGAGCTCGCTCGCTCGGATAAATTAAATAATTAGGTACAAAGCTCGCTTCAATTCTCGATTATAAGCACTACACTAAAATAAAAACTCACAAAGAAGAAAGAACCACAAAACACAGAGGAACTACTAAACACAGACAGAACCACAGAGTACTTTTGCACAAAATTCACAGACTGACAGACTGTGAATACACAGA
This sequence comes from Perizoma affinitatum, assembly GCA_961405105.1. NCBI lineage: Eukaryota > Metazoa > Arthropoda > Insecta > Lepidoptera > Geometridae > Perizoma > Perizoma affinitatum. The sequence continues at coordinate 1,819,586 of OY560199.1, read as the reverse complement.
CTGTGTTGCCAACTGCTGCATATAACCAGTAGCTAAATATCTTGCGAAAAGTTGCTAGATTGCCCAAAAAGTTGCTAGAAGTACATGAATTTCTTATGGGATTGATTACAAATAATTTAACAACATTTAATCTAATGTACCTTTAGGTTTGATCAATAAACTAACCACTACGTTTAAAAGACAGGACATAGCACTAGAAGATAAAATATTTTTTTGCCTTTTGCATCGTTTTCCAATTCCAGAGCATAAAAAATTAACATTAGATGAAATAAATTAACGTCATAATACTTACTGTTTGTAAACCACAATAGTACTAATCTAACAAGCCAAATAGTGCTTTATTAGACCTACCTATATTGATGTCGATAATCCAGAGGTCGTGTGTGTACAAACAAATAATGCAATCAAATATTGGAAGTAAATTTTAACCTACTTCAGTTTCTTCAGAAACTTTGTATGTATTTATGTAGGTTGGATGACAACTACCATTTGGTACTACAATTTGGTATTTTGAACCTGATCTGATGATGGAGCCAGGAGGTGGGTAGTGGAACTCTTCGGTGGCTACTAGTAACCACTCGAATTTGGACTCATATTATTTATTTTGCCGAGTCCAATCGATCGAGCTTGGTAAAGAGGGTCTGGTGATGGAATCAGAAGGTGGATAGTGGAATTATTTTTATTATTTTTTGTGTGTGATAAAAGCATGTAAAGCAAGTTTCAATCTTCGACAGGATGTTTAGATAATACAGGCTATATGTTTACCTATTCTATGAACTAGCCGTTGAAACGTCTAGTCATCGTCTAGTTACAGAATAAATATTATTACGAACTAACATAGCAAATAGGAAACAGTCTCGTAGACTGTTGCTCCTATTTGATTATCAGTTTATCACAGACTTTTGCAGTGTGTATTATAATATCTGTGGTAGTGACTTTTTCAATTTGAGATCCCTGTGCCATACTATAAAATTATACATTTCTATAAAAATAATATTTGGCACGTAGTTTTGAATATAATTAATGTTATAAACATGTGAACATTGCCATTGCAACACACGCCATTAGTTTGTTTTGTTTATTTTACACACATTTTTAAAAACTAGGTAGCGTCCTAATAATATTATTCTAAAGAATGCTAGATAAAATAATTTAGTAAGAAATTTGTAGTTGGCTAAAATTATTTAAAAAATAATTTACCTAATTTACCTAAGTCTGGTGTATGATGGGTTCAACTATGGTTGGATTGGTTTGATGGCCCAAGAAAGAGCCAAGTCCCGGATTCAAACTCGAGTACCATAATATATATTTTTTAATATGTATACCGTGCTACAGAATCGTAGAACCTCTACAAACAAGGGTGCTACGATAGAATTCGTTAGCACATTGTACATTTTTACTCCAAAACGGTAATTGTTTTGTTTGCCTTCAAGGTTGGTTCTAAGATATGTAGGTTTATCGCCACTATTTTGCACAAATCACAAGTTAGGTAGGTATATTATTATAATATTGTATTCTTTATTGGGGCGCTGCAACCGACAAAGTACTTTTTAAGTATTACATCGTTTTTTTTTACTCATAGAAATCTGACACGTCTAGAGAATACAATCCCGAGCATGTTTTTCAATCCCGGGATTACGGGATTTTTGAACCGTAATCCCGGGATCCCGGGCCTATCCCGGGATTAGACTATGTGGTTTCTAATTGGGCTCAAATTAAAAAAAAACTTGAGTAATTAAAAAACTTTATAATGTCTTTGCACAACAGTCAACACAAATCACAATAATAATAAGAAAATAAAAAAGACAAAACAAAAAAATTATACTTTTGCAAGAAATTAAAAAGACAACATAAATATACTATTTAGTATTTCGAAAATATAATCGCAGAAATATCAAAGCATCCAATGTTTGACTTCCAAGCCTGCTTCGTAGTTTATTGCCAACATAAGCGGCAGCTGAAAACGCTCGCTCAGGTTCAACGCTGGTTGGAGGAATAGACAATAGATACTTGTATGCTGTTTCTAAGTGATATCCACGAACTCCTCCATTTTCGAACAGGCTCATTTCACGTCTAATACTATTTGCCAACCCCAATTCATTTTGTACTTGTACATCAGGATCTGGGGATTTCATACTCTTGTTAATTTCCAGCTGTAACTTTTCCTTTAATGTCAATTGGGGTTGGGAGGTTTCTGGCCTTAGCTCATCATCTATTTGTGATCCTGACCTTTCTTCTTCTTCTGTGTCATCTCGACTATTAAGTCTTTTAACAATACTCTTTATTTGCTTCCTCACTATAGCCTGTGTCGGAACTGGAAATAAGTCATGCCATTCCAAATCCGATAACAACTGATTTTCATCATTCATTCGTGGATTTTGTAAATAATTTAATACACCAGTTAAATTATCACTTCGTCGTTGCTTTATACGTTCCACTAAGGATGTTTTCATTTTTTTGGCAAGTGCTGAGTTTTTGCTAGACAGTTGTTTTATAAGAAATTTCAAAGCGGCATCAGCTGTGCATAAATTAGCATCTCGCCTACAGATTGCTTCTACTGTCAATTTAATTGGGGTCAGCACATCAACAATTTTATTTACCAATTCAAAATCAACATCTTCTAAACGAATTGGATGATTGAGATCTATAAGAGCTTTTTGAATGCATGCTTTTAAAAGATAAAATCGCTCCAGCATTGTTAAAAGACTATTCCATCTGGTTTTACAGTCCAAAAGAAGTGACAGCTCTTTTCCATGTTCAATTTTCACATATTTTTGAAGTACTGTTTCATTTTTAAATGGTGATCTTTTGAAATACACTACAACTTTGCGGATTTTCTTTATCAGCTCATTAATATTTTCATATTGTGTTAACTCTGGTACGTGTTCTGGCGCAAGATCATTTTGTGACATTACGATTAAACCTGATTCTGGACAGTCTAAGTCTTCTAAATCGTGTTCATCATCGCTGTCGTCCATATAATCAACAGTAACAGCTGGTTCATTCAGAGTATCATCTGAGGTAGGGCTATGTTGCAAATAATTATGTTTTTCATAAAGCACATCACAGACCGCCAAATTGATACCATGTGCGAGACACAGTTGATGTTCGGTGCAAACAAGCCGCCCCACCTTTATCATAACATTCGGTCCATCGGTTACAATAGCCACGATGTCAGTTTCCAGGGAAATATCAAATTCACTGAGACGCTCTTTCAATATACGAAGACAATTTTCAGCTGTCATACTTCCGTAAATAGGAACAAGTCCTAAGTTCCAAAATTTTTTATATGAATGAACGTTGACAGCCATGTATCGTTTATTGGAAGTTGAAGTCCACTCGTCGAAAGAAAGACTAAATCTTTCACCTGCACTTTTCAATTGTTTCAATTCTGCAATTACTTGCTTTTTGATTTTTTCACTGTAATTCATAACACGTTTTCGAACAGTGACGGCTGACTTTGGTAAATCCGGGTATTTTGCTAAGAGCAATTTTCTCAAATCATCTGAAGCTATGAATACACTGAATGGAAATCCATCTAATGCAACCATTCTTGCCAAAACATCATCCAGGCTATCGTCGGCACTTTTAGTAAAATAATCATCTAACTTTCGCTTGGTTGGCGGCGGCGGAGCTGTGTTCATATTTTCAGAATCTTGACTTGTTGAAGCTGATATAACCTTGATGTTATGTTTTGATAACAAATGTGTATGTAATCCCTTAGTCGATCCACCCAAAGTCTTGAGAATGGCTGGGCACCGCTTACATTTAGCACTATTCCCATCCTTCGCGACTAAAAAATAACTCCACACTGACGTCGCATCACTGTCTTTTTTATGTTTAACAAAGTCTGCCGCCATTTGAAATACTTAATTTCAGGTAATTTACTTTAAATTTAAATGACGAAACCTTCGTAACCCGTCACTGACAGAATAATAAATGAAAAAAATAAAATCTGATTAGCATATTTATACTTTCATACAGGGAATCCCCGACGGGAAAATACCCGCAACAATACTATGATATGAGATGATCGGGTGATTTCCCTGTTGGTTCGTTGGGGACTTGGGGAATCACCTTAAAAGTAGCATATTTAATACTTTCGTACAGGGAAACCCCGACGGGAAATACCCGCAAAAATATTATGATATTATGAGATGATCGGGTGATTCCCCTGTTAGTTCATTCATTGGGGAATTACCTTAAGAGTATTGTATTGAAGTACTCAGAGTGGGGAAGTCCCTTCTAAGTTTACAACAAACATATTAAGACTGTACCTGTGTGTGTAGTGAATAGTACGTATCGTATGACGGCGTATCTAAAAGTGTTTTTTGTCGTTATGTATTAAATGCTATTAAATAACCTAGGCAAGGTTATCGTCAAGGCGCAACGGACTACGGCATATAAACTAAACTTGTATGTGGCAATCCCGAAAATCCCGAGATTAGCCAAGTGCAGTCCCGGGATTTTCGGGGCCAGAAAACGGTCGGGATCCCGGGATCCCGAGATTCGGGATCCCGGGATTGTATTCTCTAGACACGTCTAGTGTCCGTGACGAGTCTTTCATCCAATTTATTATTTTAAAAAATAGGTATATCACGTCCGCAGGGGAGCAGTAATTGTATTAGGTAAGTACTTTTTGAAATACGGAGGTTTAGCTAAACAGTGTTTAGTTTTCTAGTGTTTAATTTATTTAAAATAAAACACATCCGTGAGAGACAAAACAACGTTTAATCGACTGTTTAAAAAAGTCCCGTAGAAAGGTATGATTAGGTAGGTAGGTGATAAAAATAGTAAGGGTGGGTTTTTATTAATAAAAGTAAGTTTAAAAACTTTAATCGTTTATTAAAATAGCTTATGTAATTCGAAGGCAGGGTAATACATATATTGTAGGAAGTGCCTACCTACATTGAGTTATTTACCTAAATAAGTAATATATTTGTAAGATATATTACATAGTTAGTTTGAACAACATTTACAAAGTATTTTAACCTCTAAAATACTTTGTAAATGTTGTTCATACAAAAATAATTATAAATTCATTATTCGTTAAACCGACCGTTAGCATTAACCGTTGGTAAACACCTACATATTTGAGACGAAAATTTAAATGCTAAGTACCTACAAATTAAATATTTTATTTAGTTCATTTATCCAACTTCAGCGATCATTATAGGTATTCCCTTATTGCGTTTACCTTTTTTATTATTTTCCCGGTCTTTCTATTGTCTTGCAACAGCCGTGGTCACGGGTTGACTGGAGTACGTATATGTTTATAGGTATTTAGTATTATTGTTAGTGCATATTTAAAAGTCTGACTTATTTTAAATTAGATATAATTTTAGTCTTTAGGTAATTTTATTGGCCCTCGGCCACGTTAATTAAAGTAAACAATAACAATGGAACTAAAGTAAAGGCAGTAGCTGTAACTACCCTCATAATCAGATTCAGAAAAGTCCATGTTCACATTACGACTCACTACAATGTATCACCGCACTACAGAATCGGAACGCGACGCGAAAGTTCCAAAATTTTAAATAACCACTATCAGATTTTTATTTCACTGTAATTATTATTATAAAATATACCTAGTTAATCAGGCGCAAAATCCATTACAAATCAATACTATCAAATACCTCCTTAAAAGGCTAAAAATACAAAGCAAGACATAAATAAACGATACCAAACTCTATACTACAATGAGTATACATTCTTAATAATTAAGTAGAATATTAAATATTATTTAGCAAATAAATTCGGGTGATTAAAAAATCGGGTTTTCAAACTAAAGCGTAATTGATTTTTATACCTATACAAAACAGACCAATAACTAAATTCTATAAAATCATGTCTTTATCAATTTTTATAACGTCTTCTTAGCATTAAAATGTAATCTAAAAACTAAACTAGATAATCGTAAAATATAGTATCTTGATACAATAATAAAAAAAAAACACTGAAGTGACATGTCGCCTGGTTTTGAAATTATCGTGGTTTGGTATCATTTTAGGATATTACCACTACTATATTATGCCACGTACTTTATTATTCTCCTGCTGAAATTTCGTTGACCGTTTAGAGGTCCTTCCTCGTGAGCACAGTTCGCGAGCACGCGAGCGTGGTCGTGAGACGGGAACACGTGAACTCTCCAAACTCATCGTAATAATATCCTAATATATGTCGCCTAATGGCCAATAATGATCTTGATATTGGGATCAGGTTCTCCTGCTGCATCCTTGGCTAGTGGAGCATCCCCACAAATTCTGAAGTTCTTCGTATAAGGTATTACGGCGACCAGGACTCCAGACACCATAACCCACACGCCAGCAACGTAAAACGCCGCGTCCCAGTAGCCAGTGTTGTCTTTCAGAGCACCTGGAATAAGTTGGAGAAGTTTTACAAACTAGCCCTCGTATTCATAATCACTAATAACTCTAGCACTGTTACATACACTAATCAAAGGATAGCTAACTCTAGCCATGTCCTTTTCATACACTATTCAAAGGATAGCTAACTCTAGCCCTGTCCTTTTCATACACTATTCAAAGGATAGCTAACTTTAGCCCTGTCCTTATCATACACTATTCAAAGGATATCTAACTTTAGCCCTGTCCTTTTCATACACTATTCAAAGGATAGCTAACTCTAGCCCTGTCCTTTTCATACACTATTCAAAGGACAGCTAACTTTAGCCCTGTCTTTTTCATACACTAATCAAAGGATAGCTAACTCTAGCCCTGTCCTTTTCATATACTAATCAAAAGATAGCTAAAACTAGCCCTGTTATTTTCATACACTAATCAATAGATAGCTAACTTTAGCCCTGTCATTTTCATACACTAATCAATAGAAGCTAACTTTAGCCCTGTCATTTTCATACACTAATCAAAGGATAGCTAACTTTAGCCCTGTCCTTTTCATACACTAATCAAAGGATAGCTAACTTTAGCCTTGTACTTTTCATACACTAGTCAATGGATAGCTAACTTAAGCCCTGTCCTTTTCATACACTAAACAAAGGATAGCTATCTCTAGCCCTGTCCTTTTCATACACTAATCAAAGGATAGCTAACTTTAGCCCTGTCAGTTTCTTACACTAAACAAAGGAGAGGCAGACAACTTTTATCACGCTGCTAAAGTTAGCGAGTGATTATGAATAAGAGGGGTAACACGTTTAAGTTTAAATATAATCGTAACCTGATATTTTTTTCAGTCAATTACTTTTATCGTGTGTAAAGGTCAAGGCCCCCACATAACTACGATGCAAAACAGGTCACAATGTAGTGTGTAATCTTTATGACTGTTCAACTCACTTTTTATGACCTGTGCTTGCAACAAACAATGATTCAAATTCTAACTTCACCTACTGAGAATGGCTCTTGCATTTTTGCTATGAAGTAGCAAGAAATAATAGAATAGAATAATCGTCTAGAAATTATAATCAAAATATTAATTATCTCTTGAAAGAAAGTGTATATCATTTTGACTGGTAAATATTATCCCTCTTATTCATAATCACTAGCTAACTTTAGCGTGTTAAAAGTTATCTACTCTAACTCTTGTTTAGTGTTAGATTAGGACAGGGTTGAAGTTAGCGACCTGGTAAGTTAGTGAGTGATTATGAATCAGTGGAAAGGTGTTTAAATATGTTTGGAAGAGATAATGATTAATTTATTTTAATAGAAAGTAAAAACCCAATGACACTAATTAATTACGAACATATTTAAACACCTTTCCACTGACTTTTTATGACACTCTTAAATTCACATAAATTGTCAGGTGTGTATAGATGTAACATAATATTAAAAATAAATAATGCTGGACATTTTTACCACAACAACATCTAGCCCCAAACTAAGCAGAGCTTGTATTATGACTGATATACTACTTATATACTTTTTTTTTTGTAAATACATACATATTATACAAAGAAAACACCCAGACCCGAGACAAACATTACAAACATTTGTCCCGCAGCGGGAATCGAACCCGCAACCTTCTGCGCTAATAAGATGACAGGTGGCTTAGTTTAAAGTGCTTATCAATAGTTCATAGTTATTATTAAGTGGTCTGTACAATTTTTTGTTTTGAAATAAAAATATTTCATTTGATTTGAACCTTAAACTATATAGGGAGTACTGACCAGCCATAGGAGGTCCAATTAGATGTCCAAGCCCCTGACTCAGCAGTACCAATCCATACGCCATCGTGAATCTCTCCAGCGCGATCAGCTCCACCAGAATGCTTGGTGTATAAGAGTACGAACTCGAAAACATAAGCCCGAATATAAAAGCATTCAGAGCCAATATGTAGAAGCTGAATGGAGCTGCGGGATCCATGATCCTGATGAGAACTGGGAACATTATGATGGTACCACCGCATAGGACGAGGCAGATCGCATAAGTTTTCGTGACGTTTACCCAAGGGAAGTCACCCATCCAACCAAGTCCTACCTGTAAACAAAATACCTGAAATTTATCTCTGCTATGTGTTTATGTGTTGTGTTTTTTAAAAAAAATATATTTAAAGTACTATTATGAATTCGATCACGACAATTGTGAACGACGCGACGCGGAGGGAGAGCCCCATCGACCTGATGAATATTCTCGGAATGAGTCGAAACTTTATTCGCTTTCACCGATCGTACAGTACGTGAAAATTCCCGTGTTACAATATGATTTTTATTTATTAACTAGCTTTTGCACACGGCTTCGCCCGCGTTGTAACCGGATAAAAAGTAGCCTATATGTTATTCTGATGCATAAGCTATATCATTGTAAAGTTTCATCAAAATCCATTCAGTAGTTTTTGCTTGAAAGAGTAACAAACATCCATCCTCAAAAACTTTCGCATTTATAATAGTAGAAAGATTTTGGTATAATAGTCAGGGAGTTATATAAGCATTATCACTTACAATGCCAATAATTGTCGCCACTCCGAAAACGCTCAACATCCAGCTGCCTTGGATCTCCGAATATCCACTGGACTGCATGAAGTTCGATATATAGAAGTACGGCACGATGAACCAGATAAAAAGCACTAGGGTTGATATATTCATCATCAGGAAATGAAACTCGGTGAACATGTTGAAGTCGAATGTTTTGTTGAGCGTGTCTATGGCTCGTCTGCCCCACGTCTGAAAAAGGTCAAAGGTAAATCACGTAGTTCGCAAAACACTTTCGTCCTGTTAGCATACGTTAATAATACGTCATATTTTAATCCCGTTGTCAGAATGTGTCAATTGTACAATGATTTATTAGTTAAATATAGTGAACCAATTTTGTTTTTAACAATAAGTTGCTTAAATTCTAAAAAAAATATAACTTTGTTACTACCGTCATTTAGTTCTGTTTTGTATTAAAAATGAAAACTAATTTGCTTATTAATCAAAAGCTTTAAGGTTAAAAGCAAATTTAAAAATTGCGTCGCATTGTATATACTTTTTCCTTTCAATCGATGTCCCCACATGACAATATAATCTCACTTTTTCTCTCCTCATTGTTATGGCCTCTTTAACCCCATAGTTCATAAACTCCCTACCAATTAAGCGCATACTGTTCAATTATATCACTCTTTTGAGCAAAGAGTGTAATATTTCATAAGTTCCACGATTTTCGGATCGAAACAAATTAAACTTGTACTTGGGTGCGAATGTTCGACTTATTTAGATACTGAATGTTACTGTACCTTTTCCTCATGATCTTCCACGGACCACATGGAGTTTTTATAAATATCTGGACAGGATGACGCCCGCAACTTGTACTTAGCAATATTCATCATAGCTCCACGATGCATGATCGAATTCCTATGTACTCGGATTTCTCTAAAGTAGTGATGATCTGCAGTGAAATTCCTTGTTATCCAATCCTGGCGATCAGCTCTACGAACTACCGCAGCTGACTTATTCTCTGGTATAGGCTGAAGAAGTTTTTCTCTGACAACGTCCAATTTATTCTCAAAATCTTTCTTCTTCTTCTTGTTTAGTTTTAGTTTCATAGACATTGTGATTGGCTTATTTTTAGATTCAGATGGTTCTGTCGGTAGTTTTTGTTCAGAGTTGCATTTCAATGCCAACAGAGATGGGTAGTTTTGAAGAATTATATTGTATAGGCGTTTATTTGATGTAAGTTGATCTAAAACTTCAGCAGGCACCTGAAAAATTAAAAAAATACATCAATAACTACGGCGGAACGAGTCAAATAACGCAGCAACATAATGTGAAACAATTTGTTAGTCAGTTAAAACGCTCTTGTCGCCTCAACGTCTTAAGGAAAAATTGATCCATACCTTTTCACTTTGTCTCAAAAATGTTGGTAAGTTAATGACTGAACTGTTTTTATGATTTCCTAAATCAGCATTCCTCTTTGTCGCTGCTTCCAAGTTTTCCGCTTCAGCTATTGAAGCTACCAAAGTCGTCAAAATATACTCTGGAGTTTCACCGGTTTTTAACATAGTCTTCAATTCATCCATTCCAGGATATACAGATTCTCCACCTCCAGATTTAGCAGATCTTGCTGAAATAGATATAGAGCTCGATGCTCTTTTGGACTTACTCAACTTTTTCTGTTTCTTCTGTTCCATTATCAACCATTCTGGGTCACTCATAACCATACCACACACGCATACATTAAGTACAGTACCGGCTAATAGTACTAAGGTTCCTCTCCATCCGAAATTGTCTAAAAGATATGTAGTTAACGGCGAGTAGACAAAGGTACCGAAACCAACTCCACATGAACCTAAGCCAACGGCAAGGTTACGGCGTTTTTCAAACCAGAATGCTATCGAAACGACAGCAGTGACATACAGTAGACCCATTCCCAATCCAGCCATCAAACCATAAGTCACGTAAAGAATTTCTACAGAATTACTGAATGCTGCAGCTATAAATCCAATCGTCGAAGCTATGCTGCCAACTATTGTCATTCTTCTACATCCATATCGGTCAACTAAAGCACTCATTATTGGTCCAGCAATCAGAGGGACGGATATAAATAAACTTCCGATGATAGAAGTTTTTGCTTCACTGGTGTGGAAATATATAACGAATTTGTCGTGTATCAAACCGTACGAGAAAGCAAGCCCGTCGGCTACAGTGGCCACGAAGAAAGATGCCGCTACGACCACCCAACCCCAGCCACCGTCTGGTATCTGCGGCGCCACGTCCTCTGGTGGCTTGCTTGAACAAATACTGTCATCGTCCCCAAGCCCAAAGAACTTAACACCTTCGTTCGTCGATGTTGCATCTTCATCATTTTTTCCAGGTTTGTGATACGAAACAGCAAGAGTATCTAAACCCCTGCTATTATTATCATCTCTTGTCGAGTTGGCAGCATTTGAATGATTCAAATGTTTCTCGTCTGGTTTCTCATCATCATCTTTAGCATCGTCTATGAATTTAATATCATTCGTTTTATGTAGGAGGGGCGACGTAGTCTTCTCCTCTTCAGACGGTATTTCTTGTTCATGCTTGGTAAGTTCTTTACCCGGTATTCCATTGGAATAGGCACTTTGCGTGTCCATTAGTCTCTACACGGGGCTCTTTATAAGTACTGTGCTAAGTACCTTTACACTTTTTTCGAATCCTATTTTCTAAGGACGTCGAGAACTACCGTAGTTGGATAACAATCCAATTCAAAAGATCGTTTACGTCGAAGAGATACTAATTTCTCTTGACCAGTGTCTTAACCTGGGATCTCTGGCTGAATAGCGACAGGGGCTTTTTGATACACAAATTGTAAGGGCGAGGGGATTGTAACTTGTCGAGTACATCAAGGACCGGCTAGTCCTCGATCTCAGAAGGTTGAAAAAATCACTTTCAGAGTTGTAATTTTTGCGTCTCCCGAACGTGGTCTTCTTTGACATGTAGTTAAATTTTTGTACAATGCGCTATGTGCAACATCTCAAAACATTCATAGAAGAAGGTGAATCTGAAACAAAACATAAATAGTTTAGTGACTATATAAGACGTAGGTATAATAATAATTAAATATTATATAAGGTTGTGCCTCTTAATATTATCTCCCACTTGTTATCATCAGCGATCTAATTAACTACTAATAAATTGTTAACAGAGCTAGCTAGCTAAGCCTTTCTGTCTTACTTAGATATCTAGGTACGTACGTAACATAACTCTTATATCATTGTTCAATGATCAGATAAATCATGGATAACATAAGTAGGTACCTACCTACCTGCAGTACTTTTGTTTTCATCCAACATCCAATTCACTAGGTCGACAATCTCACGGCTTTAAGTCAAGGTTACGAGCGCAGTTTCAAACTGTAATTAGACTAGCTTCCTAAATGGCCGTTCGTAGCTGCTGTTACCTATTCTACCTCCTAGGTTTTGATTATTTTAAGCTCTTAGTCTTCTCCTAGTAAAGAAAAACCTTAGTTGCTGAAAATATATCGATAATTGATCCAACGCCATGTGGGCGCCGGCCGCCGCGCGCCTCAAATTGGAAATGCTTCAAAGGCATAAATTTTTCGCTTAGTTTGTGACAGCCTAGATTAGGCAGGTGATAACTACTTTGTTAAACTACGTTAAGTTGGTTACGCACAGTATTGGTACGCACCAATACAGAACGAACGAGGGCCGTCGAATGGGTTCCGCTGTCCTTCGTTGGTTCTGTCTGGACGGTTCGGCCACAGATATTATAATACTGCTAACGATCGTTTGTTTGCGTTTGCCGGCAATTTGCTGTGTGGCGGTTACATCAATAGAATCGAACCATTCGACCAAACTCGCCGAATGCCAGCAATAGAACGCTCATTTGAAGATTAAGCGAGTGGCATTTTTTTTTAACTTGTCAGCCATCTCCGCTTTGTCTAATTATTTTGTTCTTCCAATCTCATAATCCCGCTTTATTACTCAAAAGGTTTCATAATCCCCCTTCGCCCGAAGCAACGTAAGAAATCGGGCAACGCTGATGCAGCACGGCAATTGTAATTGGACGTCCCTTTATAGGCTAACGAACGTGCGGCAGCCAACGCCGAATGTTCGTTGGCGTTCGTTGGGTCGCCGGTCTGTACGCACCACTAGACTCGCACGCGTAGTGTGGTACCTAAGCTAGCGCTAGCAGTTCTTATTGTTTTATTAATGATTTACCATTTACCTAAGTTTATAGGCAAGAGTGATGTGTATAATTATGTAGTCGAGTTATGTTCCATTGAGGGAGAGTTCTATGACCTAGTGACAAGATGGGTTGAACATATTCTATATGATTGTATACTTATAAAATCATTGTCATGCGTGACTAACTGACTGACAGTTAGATCAGTCAAATCTACCAAAACGCTCAGTCTAGAATGCTGAAATTTGGAACATAGGTTTATTGTATAGGTAACGTAAGCATGTGAAGGATTTTTAGAAATTCCTATTTTTGGGGGTGGGGGGGGGGGGGATTTTCACATTTCAAGGGGGGTAATAGTGATGAAAGTGTGTAAGGAAGTACGGTTTTTTTAATCTAAAACAAGTCTAAAACTATAAACGTAAGACGTACACGTACGTACAAGCATACCTGCTTTATGACCTAAGAATTCATAATCAATAGATTGTTAAATAACATAGAGTAGGTACATCACTTTGAAGGAGTCTTCCTCTGATAGTGCTATCAGATAGAGAGGATAGAGTAGGTACACTACCAGAAGAAAGAGTCCACCTAGATAGGTATACAATACATTAGGAACTTAGATAATTTGCAAAGGTATTTTTAAGGCTCTTCCCGATAATGATTGCTATATTCCACCCACGAGTCCATAGTCCTAACAATTACCTACCTACCTAACATACTTACATTAGACAGGTACATCCTACTTCCTACTAATATTATCAACGCGAAAATTTGTGAGGATAAATGTTTGTTACTCTTTCACGCAAAAACTACTGAACGGATTTTGATAAAACTTTACAGTAATATAGCTTATACATCAGAATAACACATAGACTACTTTTTATCCGGGTACCATGCGGGCGAAGCCGTGGGCAAAAGCTAGTACCTAATAATACCTAAGTAGCAACACTGACTATACCTTGACATAGAAGTGATAGGTAAGCGCAAAAAGCAATACCTGTTATTGTTACCAGTTTGCACCAACGCAAACCAGTATAATTGTTCCTAATCCACCTTTACTTGTAAGCACCTAGGTGATTTTAGTTGGGGCAGGCACTGGGGAAGAGTCACCTTAAAATGGGTTTTTAGTAGACTTGCAACGGATATTCGGTTACTATTCGGTATTCGGCCTATTCGGCTGCTTTTATTATATTCGGCCGAATACCGAATATCTACATATTATTCGGCCGAATACCGAATACTTAAATAATATATTTTGTCATAGAGAAATAATTGGTAAAATGAAAAATTAAAATCGATTGATTACGTATATATTCATATTTTCATTTCTGTTATAATCATTTAAGTAGTCATTGGTGCATAACACAGGTACATGATCATCTTCTGAATTGGAAAAATGGAGGATTCTATGTATTTGAATTATTGTGGTAATCAAAAAGTATGCCCATATAGGCGATTTTTTTTTAAAGGCCATATTCGATTTTTTTTATTATTAAAGTACGTTCGTAATTATTTAATTGTTTATTTGTTAAATTTCACACTATCACACTTACAAACAGATCAAAACTAAGAGAGCACAATAAACTGTACTTAACGTAATACGATATCCACGAAATGAACTTGTCGAAACATGCAGTGCGTTAGCAATATACCGCGCAGAGCAACAGCGGGCGCGCGGGCGATGAGTACATTAGAACAAAACAAAGGAGCGCGAAACAATCACGTCTGTACAAGTTTTTGGCGCTAAAATCCAGCCGAATACTTTTGCCTAATATTCGGCTATTCGGTCAGGGGCCTCGCCGAATATTCGGTATTCGGTATACTGCCGAATATACTATTCGTTGCAAGTCTAGTTTTTAGATTTTAAATTTAGTAGGTTAGTATTTTTTTTGTTGTTTCTTTTCAAATGTATACTGCTGATAACCGTTTTTATTTTTGTTACTTTTAAGGTAACATGCCAACCTTCTTTGTACCTATACCTTTGAGGTTGGCAGGTAGAAAATGCTTTTGTACACTTTTATTTCCTGTGCAAAAAAATATTAAATAAAAAATAAGGTCTATGCTGGAATCATGAGAAACTTAGATTCATGCGAAATGGGGTTAGTTTTTAAAGTGACCCTACCTAAGAAGGTAGGAGGGTCACAAGTGCAGCTGTGTAGAGAGTTAACAATAATAATAATAAATAAATAATGCTGGACATTTTTCACACAGCATCATCTAGCCCTAAAGTAAGCAGAGCTTATGTTATGTTAAAATAACATAACATCATTCTCCTATAATCGAATTAGTACAGCATTCCTGCCTAGCATGAGCTCTGAAGACAACGTTTTGTCTACTTAAGAGAAAACAAAAACTATTTCTGTCGCCTATTCTGTCAAACAAAAGAGAGGGACAAAAATGTTTTGTCTTCGCGACGGTAGACAAAACCGTTGTCTTGAGTCTTCATGCTAAACAGGCTGCTCTGTGCTTGGTTTCTTTTTGACACGACATTATTGCGATTTGTTAATCTCAGTAGTACACGGGTACCCTACGCATATAAATTGCAATCATTGCCCCCCTACGCCCAATCCTGACTACCACGTTTTATGGACTTTGCATGCTGAAAGTAATGCTGGGCTATTGACACTAATTGGTCCTCATGATCATAAGATTACTTCCACCGGAAGTACGAATCAGCTTAAAGACAAAGGCGCTTAACGCTAACGGGTTTTGCAAAAAAAAAATGACACTGCTATCTTTAGTGGGGGGAGATCGGGTAATGTCAAGCCAGATTCAAGCATTTTATCTAAGTGACGGATTTATTAAAATCACATACAATTTGCCTAAGCTTATATAGTCACAGATATTATAATACCTACTATACTTAGCGCATAGACGGTTTTCATTTCACAAAAAAAAGGTATAGGTCTTAACCAAGAGACACATGCAAACCTACTTTTATTAAAAAACAAACAAAACAAACACGCTCACGACTGTCTTCCCCATGCTGTACATCCTCAGATACATACTCAGTGAGTAGATCTTTGAGGATAGCAAGTTAGTCTGAGGCACGTCCAAACATTACATTTGGTACGTGCCCGCGTTTTGCAAGTAGTAAGCATTCCACGTGACAGGTTGCAAGCCCATCGCCGGTTATTGGAAAACTAACTGTTGGCACATGCCTTCGAATCATTGGTTCTAGGGCATGCCGGTTTCCTCACGATGTTTTCCTTTACCGTTTTGAGCACGTATTAATGCGCACATAAATTTTTCGAGTGGAAAAATCCATTGGTGCACGACCGGGTTCAAACCCACGACCTCCGGATCAGAAGTCGGGGTATTACCCACTAGGCCAACACGGCTGTACTTTTATAAATTCAAATTATTCACTGACTGACTGCTCTTTCAACGCACAGCCAAAACTATATACTAAGTCTAGAAACCAAATTAGGAATGTTATGGACATTTTACAACGTAAGCATGTTCTAAGAAATAATTTCCTGAGATTTCCACTTTAAGGGGGAAATGGAAGGGTGAACTTTGTATGAAAGTCTTTGTTCTTTCAAGTTAGAAACATGAAAATTGGAATTGTCTAATCTTCTAATCATAATAAATGACGTGTGTCAGGGTTTTTGGATTTTCACAATTTAAGGGAGGGGGAGATGGGCGTGAAATTGTTTATGGAAGTAATGTTTTTTTAACACGACTCCACGCGTGCGAACCTGGCAACAGCTAGTATATATATTAGAATCCGCCATATCTGGTAAAAAACTTTGTACAATTTGGGACCTTACAAAGTAGGCGAGTGAATAAATTGAGTATACCATAATCGCACAAAAACGTCCCACAAAAGTGTGTTAGGTGTGTGTGTGTGTGTGTGTGTGGACTCCCGTTTCCGCACTCAAACTTCAAATTGGTTCATTGTGCGTGGGAGTTTGGTTAGTGGGTTAGCCAGCCCAACTCCGCCCAGAAGCACAGAAGCTTCCTGGGGTCTTCGCAGGCTTCGCGGAGGTGTGTTAGGTATGTATGACATCTAGGATATTTAGCTGCCTACAAATACACAGGAAGCGGAGAAATTTAATTAATTTCAGAAAAAATTATTTAAGTATTTGACAAACAAAGCATATTAAAATATCCAAGAATATTTGACGGACAAATTATTGTGATGTGATAATTAATTATAGTGCCCTTTTTTATTGTAAATGTATAATTATAGAAATTTCTGAACATAGATCATTTAACGGCGAAACATGGCCGAAATTAAGACCTGTAAGTTACGAACAAATATAGTTATTGTATTGCTGTATTTACATAAAGTGTTAGGAGCTAAACTAGGAAGGTAGACCTGCTTGTTGCATGGACATCCCATGGGAGAGATTATGTGTAAATCAAACAATCATTGCCTAATAGGCAATGGAATTTCGATTGTCTTGGCTGACTCTACAGAGACTTAACAGATCTCCTCAATCTATAATTTTAGAGGACAGTCATAAAGACGATTTTCCTAAAACAGACAACATAAGCAAAGTAGAAACAAGTCTGAAACAAAACCTAAAGTGTTGATACCAATTCTAGGTACTTCAGTTAAACAAGTAGGTACCTACATACACATGAGTCTGGTATTTGGCGCCTCGTCCGAGACAATGGAATTACTCAGAGACAGACCCGATGGAATTACACGGAATTAATTAAGTGGCAAACAACGCAACGTCAATTGAATGGAGACTGATTGGAAGGGATAAAACAACCAGTCGGTTTAAAAACTTTTTGCATTTGATAACCTTATTCTTGAGGAAGGTTATAGGCTTAACATCACGCTAAGGCCCTTATTCTTGTGGAAAGTTATAGGGTTAACATCAAGAAGCCGAGGAAAAGAAGTAATAACGAGTGCGGGCGATGCAACGCGATGGGTCGGTGGCCGAAGCACGGCTAGTCGACTATAAGACTTGACCAAAATAGTTGAAACATCTCCTTTTGAAAGTCTAAGTAATGTTCAAAACTTAAAATGAGAGGCTAAGTCGTGCTAGGTGCTAGTTCAAGTTTAAGAAACTTTGATCGATAAAAATCAGTCGTTTTATCGATCAAAGGACTCGTCATCAAAAATAATAGTTCCCGTATCCAATATTGCTAGTTTAATAAGAGGGCATTGGCTTTGGTTATCAATGCATCGTAGACTTTGCCTGCAAAGTACCTACACATCAAACTGTTTTTGTGTTCTGTTGCGCATTAATTGTTTAAAGATTGCAAGAGTTTATTCTCGGAATTGCTTGACGTCTTAGAATCTGAACAGCGAATTGGATGTAGTAACCAATGTGATTCATATGTCATCGTCTTGTTGTAAGTGACAGATGTCGTCCCTTGTCAGTGTTTATTTTTTTTTCCGGTTAGTCGAAAATACTCGTGTACCGAACCTATAGCCCTAACAAAACAGAGTTGTCTGTCACATTATACCTATCTTAGTCTAGACACTTATTCATAGCAGCGTTGCCTTTTACTGCGTGATTTTTTACTCCGTCGGGTAACATCTAGGTTACACAACTCAAAAGGTTATATTTAGTATTTTTTTTGCAATGTTGGTAACATATGTATATACGAAAAAGGTTATTAAAAAAATAAATACTTACATACCTATCGTGAAATGCAACTTAAAATGGAAATAACTACTAGTTAATTCAATCAACATCTGTCTATCAATAAACTTTTAATAACTTATTATTGGAAACATAATATGTAAGGTTATTTTTCACAACAAAAGGTAACTTTTGACAAGAGCCGCCTGGCAACACTGATTCATAGGGCATAAGATACTTATCAATGAGGGTGAGATAACTTATAAACCTACTTAACCTACATTCACCAACTAAAACCACATTGTTTATTATAGGTTAGGCAGTTAATTGCCATTCTGCCTACTATAAATAAACCTAGCTAATAAACGAACGATTGTAAAAAGCAATTAGTGCTCGTGGCTATTAGAATATTGAGTGCGAGTCCCTGGGTACCTACCTACTAGGTACCTTATCTACTTATGTGTGTGTGTGTGTGTGTGTGTGTGTGTGTGGCATATTGTGAAGGCATATTTCTACATATTTTATAACGATGGGCTTACACATAGTATATCAACCTATACCATAGTATATATGGTTTTGACGTGCCTCTGAAAACTTGGTATTCTCGTAAAATCTACGCACTTCGTATGAGTGATCCAACGAGGTCGACAACTAGATCTTAGATGAAAGTATTTACCTACCTAGTATTAACCGTAGACAAGATCATTTTATCTATCCTTCGTGCTTATTGCTAGATAACTAGATTAGATACATAGTCATAAAACGTCTATAAACTCCAATGCTGTTTATCGCGTCTGGAGGAGGCTGGTGCCAAGTGACGTCATCCTGTCTCCATCTCCACGCTATTTCAGAATCCGCCTTGAAATCACGTGTTTCAGAACCAGTTGCTTGTCTATTAAACGAAGACTAGACGGGGCAAATCACAAGCAATCCCATGCCATTTTTGATATAGGAAATACACAAAAAACTGAGCACGTATCAGGGGGTTTAAAAAAAAGCCCAGTCATGCAATATTTTTGGATGCACCTAACAATTACCTACCCTACGCGAGTAAAACCGCGGGAATCGGCTAGTTCTACATAATCACGTACAAACAATTTGATGTTAGCTCTCCAGGAGTCATAATTCAAACCATATTTATTTATTTGTTATTCAGCTTCTTATGGAAAATAAAGGATTCATGGGTCTATTTAAAAAAGATTTCGCACTTCCAAACGTTGGTGTAAAAGTCTAATCATCACCAAACGAAATATATTTATAAATGTATCATGTGAATTATGAACATCATACTTATACGGACAGGACATTGTTTGCTTTTCCATAAGTGATTGATGGTTTTTCGAAATATAACGCATTCAGAGCCTTCATATGACTTTTGACCCTATACCAACTTGGGAGTCCATTTAAAATTGGCATTTTATTAGTAGTTACCAATAAAGGTTGGGCGAAGCCGTGGGCAGGAGCTAGTTAGCTTGGTACCAGATAAAAGTAGCGTCCGTAAAAGAAACATTCGCACGATTTTTGAGGACATTTGCAAAATTGGTCTCCACGAAAAGCCCTTTTATTTTAACGGAATAATATAATAGAAAGTTTATTCTAATATTGGTAAAATATTTTTTGAATCTGTTTAGTAGTTTTGGAGATCACCCCCTACATACAAACGTTACCTCTTTATAATATAACCAGGAATATAACTCTTCATAATATTCATAGATGAATCTGTGGAACATTCTCCAAAACTAATTTATAGCTTGCAGAAATTTTAGTATCTATTCTTCTTTCTAAAATTTCCTATTTACGTCAACACACATAGAAAATATTCTATAATATCAACAGCATTTATTTATCTGCAAATATTTGTCTCGGGTCTGGGTGTTCTCTTATGCATTTACAAAATATATATAGTAATTAGTATATCAGTATGTACTTGTAATTCCCATAATACAAGCTCAGCTTATTTTGTGGCGTTAGGTATTTATATTATTTATCTACGCAATACTCTCAAACAAAGTTGCGAGATGTCCAGTAGTTATACATAAATGTCCTCCGTGTTTGACAACTATAAATCCTTTCAGGTTTACGGACCAAATTAATCAGATGTGACACCATATTTTAGGCACAACCCCGAAAACCTCACCTACATAACATTCTTGTGGCTTAAAACCCATAAAAACTAAGTAGGTAGGTAGTCCACTGCTGTGTGATTGCGTTCAGTTAAGCCAAGCCTTAATTAAATAAACCTGAAGGGTTGATTTACAAAATGAAATATAACCAAAAATTAAATAAAACATTAGAAATTCTAATTAATTCCCAAAACAAAACTTCAAGACGATCTTTGTAAAAAAAAACTCAAAGACACGACTTCGTTCGCAGTACCTAGATAATAAGTCAACATTTCATTCCGTACCACATTCAATACCTAACCTAAGTAGATTTATATATTAATCATGGCATCGGCCACCAGACAAATTACTCAATCTATCTATAGCTAGAGTCTCCAGTCACAATTGTACTGACCACAACAATTTATTCGACGACTCCATTCTATCAGGGTAATTGCCGGTCCTAGATGTTGGATGAGGTATTTGAATTGGCAAAGTTTATTGGATGGCTTTCTATTCATTTAAATGTAGCTACAATTGGAACTCCGTATGTTGCTTTTAATCTTTGACCCTGGGTAGGTACCTACATAACTTCTCTATAAAGCTATTTAAATAAGTTTGTAAGTAGTATACGTTTTAAGAAATAAAGCGCCTAGAGAAAGAGCTTGTCCAGGGAAGTACTCCCACTGTAAGAACATTTTTCTGCCGTCAAACAGCAATGCTCGCATTGCTGAGTTTTCACCTCTCAGGTTCGGCAACGACCGAATGATATCTCTGCTGTTGCAAGCATTCATAGGTTACATTAACCGCTTACCAACAGGTGGGTAGTATTGTTTGCCACTTTAGATTAAAAAAAAACATCCTAGGTAAAATACTTCGTGGCTGGACATTTTTCACACAGCATCATCTAGCCCCAAAGTAAGCAAAGCTTGTGTTATGTGAACGACATGACTGATATACTACTTATATACGTTTTTTTTTTGTAAATACTTACATATTTTACATAAAGAACACCCAGAACCCGAGACAAATATTTGCACATGCAAACATTTTTCCCACAGCGGGAATCGAACCCGCAACCTTCTGCGTCTCAGGCGGGCTTTCGCCTACTGCGCCACAGAGGTCGTCACTATGTTTCAAAGCAAAAAAAACTCGCGTTTAACTTCTAGTCGTATATCTTTAAATAGGTCTATGGTCAGTCTTATTTTAGTAACTAATTTACTAAAATGGATGGTGAATTAGGCCAGCTTCTGCGTTGCAAAAACACAGCATCACGAACATACGTCATAGCACCGGATCTGCGTTGGTGAATAAATCTATATTTAGGGAAAGGGCTGAACTCACTCGGCATGACTCATTTACTGTCAGTCTGGAACTAAGCTGAGTTAAATCAAATTGCTTGTGAAATCAGTTCAGTAACTTTACGACTATTATATCTGTACCTACGTAACGTATCACCCGTTTAATAATAGTTATATATTTTTATTCAAAACTCAAGCATTTACTCACCATAATCAATAATAAGAAGCAGAAAATCCATACTATCTATCTATCTATACAGATAATAAAGCTATATTATTTTTGTTTGAACGCGCTAAAGTCTGGAACTACTACTAGTCGAATTTGAAAAAATATTTTTTCAGTTGGTATCCCGATTCATGAGAAAGGTTATAGGCTATTTAACATCACGGTACGACCATTAGAATCCGAGCAAAAGAAGTAATAGAAGTAATATATTTTTTCCTAGGAATGAAAAAGGAGGTAAGCCTAATCATGGCTTAGTCGCTAGTAAAACCACAGAATATATTAACAGAACTAGGAAGGTTTGTATGACATCAGTTTGTTTCGTTTTATTATACGACAATAAATCAGTTTATCTCTCTCTAGGCCATTTCCTCAACAAGAAACCACAGATTAAATACCTATCAGCCAACTAGATATTATTATGTCATTGAGGGCTAAGCTATAGTTGTTAGCCCTACTATATACTATAATTTAATTTGGTTTATATTATGAGCCCGAATACTATATTTCTAAAAAAATAATATAGCCACTACCTACTACCAGATGTAGTAGAACAGATATTATAATACTAATATCTGTTCTACTACCTATATTTTATTTGGTAACAGTTAAGCCACATTCTTCGTTTCAAAATGTCTAAGCGTAAAACGGAACGCAGTCTTTACTCCTCAAATGTGGGTTTAACTTTAAAAACACAAACACACCTACCTATTCACGTTAAATAATTTACTTACCAACGGAATAAAAAAAATATTGCTGCAGGTAGAAATGTAAGGTCTTTATTTATTTCATAAAAGTTGCCATGCCAATGGACTTAGCTATATTCACCAGTTTCTAGGTAGGTCCTACCTAGAAAACAAGTTGCAATCCTGAATGCAATGCATCGCTCTGTGCAAGAAAGGTCGTTGCCCGACCCTGCAACTCGCCGGACCACCTTGCTAAGCCAATAAAGTATACAACTTATGTTTCCCTTCAAAACAACTACTAATTCCTTCCTTATAATTATAAGCATAGAGCTCTAACTTCACATGGCAATGTTTCCGATGATGCTGCCAGTATCTAGAAGCTTTAAATTCTACATTAATGTGAATAAGGTAGAGTTTTGTCTGAGGTTCTAAGGAAGATTTCATATGGCAATACTTTACGTGGAAATCTTAGATCAGCCAGTACCAAATGTAGGTATATTCCTACCTATACCTATTGTTGAGAGGTTTAAAGTAGGTACAAGTAGAAATTAAAACTACGATTTGGTAAAGTCACTACCTACCTACCTAAAATTTGACAATCTTTCTAAAACATGCAAATTGATTTCTCCAAATAAATGCCAACTATTTCGTTTATTGGTTACCCAACTTAATAGTTGGGTAACCAATAAAAACCAAATACCAATAATAAATGGAAACCAAAAAAATAATAAATGGATATACCTAACCTAGTAGTAAAGAACATAGATAGGTATGTACTACCTAACATTACAGCCCAATTAGGACTAACAAATTTTAGGTAAGTAGGTGCCAACTTAAATCTATGTGTGATAAGTACCTAGTACTTATCACACATAGATTTAAGTTGGCACCTGGTAAATAATTTTAATTTACGTTTGCTAATCCGTTAGCAAAGCACGTTTATTCAGCACATCCGCGCATCCCACCAAATAGGTACATTATTAAAGAATCCGACCTGGGAGATGGTACCTACTCCCAGGGAAATAGGTTCACACATAAAACATTGTTTATTTGTCTGTCGCAGTCTCGTTCCGGCCTTCATTACTTAGGTATATTCACGGGAGACTGAAGATTTGCCAGTTTCTTCAAAAATACACCGCTTACCTCCAGCTGTTTTCTAATAATAACAAAATCACAGTGAGACGTCCTCTTTGACGTCAGCCATGGGCAGAACAAAAATAAACTTCGCATTGAGTTTGAAAAAAAAACGGACAAGTGCGAGTCTGACTCGCGCACCGTAGTTTCCGTACAAGTTTGTAAAGCACCAAACATTGTTCTAACGAAAATATAAGTCGATTTGAAAGACAAACTTAACTTTGTAGATGAAAAATATATTGCCAAATTTTTTGCATCGATATACATCACGGTCAATTATCCAACTGCAAGTGTAAGTTTGTAATATCTAAAACATATTTTTTCATAGGATATAACTACAAAGTAAACTATTTTATGATTCTAGGTCAACGGGAATTATCCTATAGGTTCTGATTTATTTGACAGAATCAAAATATGTATGTCGCATAAATGGCCGTATTTTTTATCTTGATTTTTTTAGAGCTCAAAGTGACCTTAGACCTACGTATTTGATATTAATTTCAACTTGACCTCCACGCTGAGAAAAAGGGTCTTGACAGTCTGACATACAGACGGACGGGGTATCCCATAAGGATTCCGTTTTTCTCTTTTGAGAAACGGAACCCTAAAAATCTTTTTTTTCTGTCTGAATGTTGTGTCGTATCCTTGTATCGGCAACAGTATTACCTGTACAATCGATGCAACACTAAATTTAAAGGTAAGATAGTACCAAGTTTAGTTAAGTAGGTAAGTACACAGTTAAGATAAGATGTGATGTATCATGTACCTAAGCGGTTGTTCATTAGTTCATAGGATTCAAAACAAGGAATCCTATAAGTACCTAACTAGGTACTTAGTTAAAAAAGATTTTTGTTCAACTGTGAAATGCGAAAGTCAACGTGTTGAGTTGACCCTACCTTTAACCATATTATGAGTCACTAGCTTTTGCTGATAATGTCCGGGTTTAAAGCTCCAAAATGCGGTGTTTGTCCTGGTTGGCAGATTTTAGAGGTGGTCACCCTACGTAAGTACCAATATCGAACGCATGAAAATTTAAATAAAGCTTACGCATACGCAATATATAAATTGTAAATAGATTAGGGTTATTCCTGTTGTCCCCCGATTCACAATTTTGCCATCTAGTTTGAAATCAGATATGGCGAACATAAACAGTTACGACATTAACTTAACACTAGGTGGACACATTTCTATATTTTTTAATACTAATGTCCCTATATTCTTGCAAATAAATATCATTCATACATTCATGCCTAAAATACCTAGGCAATATTTTAAAATCAATATTTTTTATTCCGAGAACGGCCACTTCGTACTTCAAAACACAAAACCGGTGGCACAGATATTATAATACCTACTAGCCGGTGGCAAGAGTCGAGAGTCAAATCTCTCAACCCTGCCGTCGACGGAATGACTAATGTACGGTTTCATATTCAATCCATTCATGCTGTTTTATAAACATGAACCGTACCTATGATCATGTATATATTATTATTAGTTGTTGCCTGCGGCTTTGCAAGCGTGACGTCGTGTTTGAAAGAAAACCGATACACCCATACAAACTTTCACTTCCCATTTTAAATGTAAAAATACAAAAACCCTGAAACCACATCATTATTTTTTTATAGTGAGTATTACCTAGCTACAGCGCATACTTTTATATTTCTAACTTCAAAGAAAAATGACTCATACATAGTCTCACCCCCCCCAATTTCCCCGCTTAAAGTTGAAATTTCTAAAATATTTTATTAGCGTAGGTAGGTAGGTATGCTTACATTTTAAAATAACTCAGACAAACGATTTTTAACTTTAGATTCATATACCTACAGTAATCTATCTATACCTATGTTAGGTACAAACCTATCTAGGTATTATGCGTTCTATAGGACGGTTTAGTTAGATAATTTAAGAACATTTTCTCATCAAGTCCTGGCTGATCTGTATGAATGATTATGGAAGTTTGAAGAATCCGTCGACTAACTGTTACAAAAAAAAGAGGCACTAAGTAGGTAGTGCTGTCCCATTTTAGTGCTGTCAAATTAGTCAGATTTAAGTTTCCCAAATAAATTGAGTCGTGGTAATTTTCAAACAAAGCTGATTGCTGACTAGTCATAGACATGCAGACCAGAGACACGTAGAAAACAAAAAAAAAAAAAAAACTAAAATTCATCCGAGTCATCTCTTTCTTGCACGCACTACAGTAAAAGAGAGAGACAGTTTAAATTATTTTTAGTTGGTTGGTGCACATGTAAATTGACGCCAAGGACGAAGTTATTGTTTGGTAGCTTATTCATCAGTTATGATTATGAATGAGATCATCGTCCATCAATAACTTTTATTGAAGTTGAAAGCGTTTATTATTATTATACCTACTTACCTACATTCAATCTCAATCAATGAACTTAACGCCATCTACCAACCACCTACTTTACATAAAACTAGGTACTGGTACTGCCTACGGCTTTGCCCGCGTGGTTGGTAGGTAGGTACACTGATAAAAGGTAGTAAATGAAAAGGTGCTCTCACAATGCGTATCTATTTAACTGCCTAATCTAGGTACTAAAAATACACCATTAGGTAGGTACCTACACTTGATGCTTGAATTTAAGAAGAATAGTGTTCCTTTATTTTTTATGATTTATAGGGATTTTGGTCAAACACACAATCTCACCTGATGTAAATGTCGATGTCCAGGATGTAGGTAGGTAAGATTATAACTATTTCTTATTTCTAGGTTAGGTAGGGTATGTTCACCGGTTCACCGACCACTTACTATAAGACGACCTCTGTGGCGCAGTGGGCGAAGGCCTGCCTGTGGCGCAGAAGGTTGCGAGTTCGATTCTCGAAACCCACCGCGCGGGACAAATGTAAGATCTGCAAATATTTGTCTCGCGTATGGGTGTTTTCCTTATATGTATTTAAAAAAAAAGTATATAAGTATTATATCTGTCATGTAGTTCCCATAATACAAGTTCTGCTTAGTTTGGGACTAGATGATCCTGTGTGAAAAATGTCCAGCATTATTGATTTATTCTCGACCTTTTAGCGCATCTTTACTAGATAAACGCAAATAATTGAATAATTGACAATCATATTTTAATCAAGTGTATTTAAGTGGTTACTTGAATGTCTTGGCTAAACACACGCACCAACTCTCACTCATTTGCTCTAGATTGATTGGCAAAAAAAGATTAGTTATTGATGTGCAAAAAACAGGTCCGGCTGCGTCTTTTCGTGCAAGAAAATTATTCGCGAGACATGACTTTCACGGAAAAAAAAACCATGTTTATGATGATTTATATGTTTGGTTTTGCTTTGTATTCCTTACTTATGATCTCTAAAACATGGTTTAGCGGTTTTTTAATTTGATTTAAAAACCGCTTGGTGGTTATGGTGTTGGTTAATTTAAGTAATTAGACTAAGCTTAAAATGAATTGTTAAATAATGCTCAAATAAAGACTTCTTTCTTTCTTTCTTCTTTGATTTTCACCAAAAAACTAGTAAAATGAGGTGGACGATAACTCGCATGACGTATTTCATAGAACACCCCGTTTTCAAAGTAGTCAACCTACTTGTATAGTATAACAAGTAATGTGAATCTTATGGCTGATAACATTCTAATGGCCAGTTTTCGTCCATGTAAATATCATTGTATAAAAAATACAGATGCCCAAAATCCATCGTGGTCGCGAACCGACTAGCCGTATATTTTAACTTAATACGTATCTCAGGAAGTCAATCATTGAAAATAAAGTAGGTAGTAAGCTTATATTTTGAAATATCTGTTTTCTCTTTGTAATAATATAATAATCTGTCATTAAAATATGAAAAGAGTTGGCTTTTCATATCTTAATGACCATTATTGTTTATCATTCACTTTTTATTAGCCTTACAGTAAATTTAGCAGTCGTTTCCTTCTGAAATTATCTTTTTGGTAGTGGTCGAAAACTGGTAAGAAGGTGGACGAAAACTAGATTTTGAGGTCGAGAACTGGCGAACTTACCCTATTTAGGTAGGTATTTATCGGGGCAGACAGACGTGCAGGCAACAAGATTCCTTTGTTCATAGATTTTAACGACACGTTCGTTATGTCGCAGAATAATTATTAGTAGGTAAGGTAGGTAGATACCGTCCCTAGTTGTTAATACCTTACCTACTAATATTTACTGTTACGTTTGTTTCTTGTGCCAAATACAAATTCCTTAGGTTACTTTGGAAGGCAGACCTTCTTGATTGACACTGACTGAACTAAATAAGCACACATGCAACCATTCTTGACACACATACAGCCTTTAATCGGATGGGCCCAAGGCCAAAACCAAGAGACTCGGGAGTATAGGCTCGCAGTCGAAGCCAGAAAAAAGAGCTCAAGCTCGCTTCTTACCCGCACTTCCGAACTGGTTGAAATATGTATGACCGATGATGTCCTACCTATCTGAAATTAGCATTGACCTATACAATGTTACCTAGGTACCTACTACCTACTGTTTGGTTAAAATTAAAAACATTAGAAAGCTTATAGAATGAGCCCTTAACTTTATGTAAACCGAGATTAATCATGAATAGGTTATCTGATAGTGGTGTTATCTAGGTACCTACTCACCTATTGTTATTAGGTAGGTAGGGGCGTAACCTTCTCTACTACCTACATAAAGTAGGTCGTCTAGGTACCTACCGCTAGCTACCTAGACCCTACTAAGGTCAAAGGCAAAAGAGTCTGGCCTGTCAACACAGTTGTTACCAGTAGGTTATTACGGGTAACAACTGTGTTGACAGGATTTAAGTACCTAATCTACCTAGGTACCTTCTATGTGACGTTGGTCAATATAATTTTGACCAATACTTTTGATTAAGATCAATGTTGGTAGGTACCTACTATACTACGTACACCTAGTAGTAGGTAGAACCTACCACCTACATAAAGGAACTTAAACTAAAAAAAACTTGAGGTCATTACACTCTAATCAGTCAAGGTCTAAAGTTTACAAGTGATAGATATATAGGGTTTATTTTTTATATTATACATAATTAGCCATCCTTCTTGAGCGCAATACCTATAATGTCGAAAATTCTACATTTTGTTTAGCGCCGCCGGCGGCCGTCGCGCCGTTGAGTTTTAATTCAACTTCCACAGTGATAAAATGCAAAATACGAAGCGAGCGATAAAGTTTAAAGTTATTTTTACCAATGAACATCACATCGCTAACTCGCAAAACTACAAAACAAACTATTCATTCAAGCACACAAATAACTTGAATTACCGGTAACTTGCTTACTAATAAAGCTAACGATAATGTACAGCACACTGATTCACAATGAAACCATTTTATGTTCATGACATAAAAACAACGCTCTAAAAAGATAAGTCTCCCAGTGCGATGACATATAAAAATATAACTATTGTAAACTCACCTGGTACTGTTAGGTTAGGCTCCAAACTATAAACAAACACACAGTTCACAGTATGAGTTCACAGAATCAGCTGGGCACTAGAAATTCACGTGAAATGAAGCGTTAGCGACTGCTCTGCTGGACGGGACGTGCGTCTACCAAGGCAAGCCAGGCACTTGTGTGTTGCTTTGTGTTCACTCACTGAGCAGTGTTGGTTGTTGACTTGTTGAGTCCAAACTTGTTCAGAGCGAGGCGGGCTGGCCCGCGTCTCGCCCCATGCCATAACACCGCATTTTTGTAACTAATTCACACTTTCCACCAAAAACAACGTCTGCTCCAATATGTTTCCCAGTAATGAATGTCGTATGACAGCTATCAGGGAGATAGCATTGTTTACATTAGCAATAATTGCCGCTTTATGATATCAAATCCAGAGCAAGAGGTATATCTGTATATCTGTGGCAAGAGATAGGTATGAGTGGAATTTTACATTGCATTACGCAAAGAAGTTTCGACTAGCAAAAAATTTTTTATGGTTTAATGTGATTTAATGCAGTTAAATAAGACGAGGTCAATGACCACAGTCTATTATGCTGAAGCAATGACATTGATTGTTACTAGGTAACAATTTGTTAGGGTTTTTCGTTACGTTTGATGAAGGAGGTTTTATTGAAAACATCTTTTCCGATAAGCCCGAAAAAGAAAACTGTAGTTGAAAAATACGCTAAATCCTACTAATATAATAATGTGTGTGTGTGTATGTTTGTTACCACGTATCTTCGTAACTACTAAACCGATTGTGATGAAATGTAGATAGGTAGGTAGGTTCTGAAACAACACATAATGCTAATCTAATTTTCGAAAATCAACCTCTAAAGGGGTTTAACAGGGTGGAAAAGTTTCTTTGGGAAATTGTATTTCTTGGTTATATTAGCTCAAAACTCGGTACAAATAAATAATAAAACAAGTTATTTTTATTTGTTCAAAACTACCCCTACGGGTAGATGGTGAGGTGGTGGGAGGTGCAAAATACTTCTAAAGTTTTTACCTATGTTTTTTTGTATTCTGGTGTGATTCACTCCAAACTGTATATATAAACTATTAGTAAATAATGAAAAACTAGGTAGAAATTTTATTCCTTAACATGGTAAAAAAAAACCTTAAAATTAACGGCAGAGTTGCAGATTGTCTGTTCGATCAAGACAGAATAATATCTAGATAGAATACTTAATATATATTATATGTAGGTATAAGCTAATCAAAAAATGTAGCACGCTACCGCCAATCACAACTTATTGAGTTGGCTGGTAGAAAATGCTTTAGCATTAAGTCCGCCTATTGTTAACGTTTTAATTAAATGTGCAATAAAGAGTTGATAAATAAATACATTAAAAGACAATAAATACCACAAACGTCCTATCAAAACTTTCACTGTCAGTATGAAAGAACAATCACACAGTCATAAGTATCCTACTTTCTACCACTAATAAACTCGAAAGTTTTTGAGGATGGATGGATGGACTTTTGATACTCTTTCACGCAAAAACGGATTTTGATGAAACTTTACAGTAATATAGCTTATACATCAGAATAACAATCTATAATTACAAATGATATTGTATAATTTGGCCACAATATAACGATATTAATATTAATTAACTCAGTAAAATTATATCGGCAATATCTATAGCTAGGGTATATGTTTCACGGCTAAACCGCTTGAGCCGTTTGTGATGAAATTTGATATGTACATATATATATATATAGTTTGTAGCCTGGATACGGTCATACGCTACTTTTATCAACATTACACGCGGACGAAGCCGCGGGCAGAAGCTAGTCAATAATAAATACTTAATTGAGTTAGGAAGGTACAACACTTTGGTAGAGAATTACCTATGTCTGTAGGTCTGCAGGTATATAACATACTTGACATCCTACCTACCTTCGTACCTACCTAGGTAGACTAGAATATTTTTTTGCAATACTTGCAAATACTTATGTACCTACCTACGCATAATCCTACTTATTATTTTGTGCTCAGGAGCGGATCCAGGGAGAGGTCATAATTTTTGTCACCCACTTCACTCGCCGATAAATTTTACAGTCGTTTGTGGCTTTTAAAAACAAGGAATTTCTAAATGTTTCTCAATGTTTCGCTCAGCATACCTGTACATTTTTCGGATGTTCGTCGTCCTAAAACACAAAAGATCGGCGAGTGAAGCAAGCCGCGAGACTTTTACCACAGATATTATAATACTATTACTCTTACATAGTATTGTGGCTGTTGATTGATTCCACCCTGCATTTTCGGGTCTCGCACCGCTCTCCGGTAACTTTTTTAGGCTGTTCATTGGTCTTTATAAGAAAAAATAGAATACACTTAGTAATAAAACCTCCTTGTTTGAAAGCTAGATATAGGTAGGTTTAGGTACACAAGAAAATTCCCATTCAAACAAATAAAAAAACATAAATGTCTACCTGGTAGGTGGGTAAGTACTTATTTATTTATTTTGTGGTAGCAGTTACGTATTGGTATATTGTGTAACATAATATGAAAATTTGCATGTAGGTAGTGTTACAATCGAATTCACAAAAGCTGACCTCACATCGTGAAGAATTCACGATCTAGATGGTAGGTAGGTAGGCTACCTACAGGGCCTGCCGGGCCCAAGCACATACTAAATAATGTTATTCTTACGAACATACCTACCATATTCTTTATAATTTTCAGTAGACAGGTAGGTTAAAAAGCTACCTACCTAACTGTGTGATGCTTGACGACCTCTGTGGTGCAGTGGGCGCAGGCCCGTCTGAGACCGCGTACGCTCCGGGATAAATGTTTGTATTATCTGCAAATATTTGTCTCGGGTCTGGGCGTTTTCTATGTATAAATTGTATTCTCATATTACAACATTAGAACTAGAATTAATAATCTAACTAGTTACCTAGTTAGGTATCTTATTTTTTTTTAATCAATCGCTACATGAACCATTATCTTATAATATTGGCGTTCACTAGATAGCATCATATGGTCATAAACCTTGATCCAGTTGTTTGGTTCAGGTGCTTATAAAATAATCTGTAGTTGTGACCATGCTTACATCGGGCAAACGAAGCGAACAATTGCTGAAATAATCAACCAACATATTGCAGCTGTAAAATCGCCAGATCTAAAGTCGGCCATAGCGGAGCACCTAATGGGCTCAGGACCAAAACACTGGATCTAGCTTCATGCCCCTAAAGTGCTAAGTACTCACTTAACCAATATTATAAGAGAATGGTTCGTGAAGCGATTTAAATCAAGAACCCATTTTAATATTGAATACGGCTATAGACTCTCTGCGTCCTGGAATCCCGTGATTTACAGGTGTTCGCGTCGTGATCCGTTTGTGCAGCGCGGTGATACGGTTAGTGTAGTGTGCCGTAATGTGAACATGGACTTTACCGAAGGTGAAATGAGGGTAGTGGCAGCTACTGCCTTTATTTCTTGACGATAGCTCCATATACTCTAGTCTGCTGTTACGATAGGCTCGAAACGTCGGGAAAATAATGAAAATGATAAATGTGATAAAGACCCGTAAAATTTATAATTACGCTAAGATCCGCTGAATAGATTCATTCTTACTACTAATTAGTATTTGCATGAGGCTTATTCATTCCTCAGAGATAAGATTAGGTAGGTAGGTTTGTACTAGAGTTGCCAACCCTACTATTTAATATAGTATTCTACTATCTTCTAGGCCCGAATACTATATTCCTTAAAAAATATAGTAAGTATGCAAAACTACTATATTTTAAAATGTGTAATCTGAATAAATGGATAGATGAGCGCCAGTATACAGTAATTGGGCCAGTATACATTTGCGAACATTCTATACCTACCTATATTATATTCGAACATACTATAAATTAAAATAATATAAATTTGACAAATTTACAAATTTATACATTTTGGACATACTTTACCTATTACCTTTTTATACTGGCCCTATTATAAATTTTTTTTTCTTTATTTACTTTTTTTTTTTACAGGTAACTTCTAAAAAAAACACATTTTATTTCAAAATAGTTGGTAACCCTACCCAGGTTCTGTGAAATACGGCACAATAAAATTTTCTGAAGAAAGTCGTTTGAGTTGAAAACCTTTTCCCTGGAACGTCTAGGGTTTGGGGAGTTATTCCCGTTGTCCCCCGTATGACGTAAGAGTTTGTTATCAATATTTATATCCGAAACAGCTTATCGGATTGCAAATCGGTTTTTTGTTACCGATTTGTATGTCTTCAAGGATAGGTTTTATTTCCACAAGTCACCAGGGGGCACTGTAATAGACACCTAAAATACGACGGCGGTTTTTAAAATGTTGGCAAAAAAATTACTTTGTCAGTATTTTTACTAAACTTGTCTACTCAAGACATTGTCTTCTTGTCAAGTTCCATATAACCTAGGTAGAAAGGTAGGTACATGCAGGTACCTACCTTCCTGCCTAGGTTTTCTTTCAAAATATTCGACCGTGTGTTAAACGAGAACAATGGCATCGTAATGAAGTCACCTTGAAGTAATAATATTATTTTGTCGTCAACCGGGAAATCTTGGAAATCTTAACACATAGCTGAGCTATCTAGGAATTATCTATACCTAGATACTGAGATGCAGCTGAATAATGAATAACTGGCTACAAAAATAAACAAATTCAAGACTTATTCCACATTAATGACCTCCTCCGTGTCAACAAATTCACACTCAGTGCGCTATAGGCCTCTAATCACACCTAGCAAAATGGCTATGAGAACGACACAGTGGCCAGGCTTAGCAATATTTGTAAATGTAAATACTTGGAAATGGGAATTAGGTCGTGTTGTCCCCTTTTCAAGTTTAAGAGGTTTTTATACATTATACTTAATAAAGCCTG
Source organism: Perizoma affinitatum (assembly GCA_961405105.1). Lineage (NCBI taxonomy): Eukaryota > Metazoa > Arthropoda > Insecta > Lepidoptera > Geometridae > Perizoma > Perizoma affinitatum. Next base: position 1,785,216 of record OY560199.1, on the reverse strand, counting down.
ACAATATCAGTCGACGTTCCGCCTAATTGTCATTTCGTTATTGTAATTTGGGAGTCAATCTTTAGATCAGAAGACAAATGATAGGTACCTTACCCTTACACTGGGTCAATTTAATATACACTCAGAAAAACGTCCTTGCAAAAACCCTCTGAGATAAAGGAAACAATCTTTTATGTAAGTTAACAATTCATTTATTTTTAGTGGGTATACAATGTTAAGGTAGGCTTAAATCTCTATACTTCTAAAACTAATTAATATTTGCATGGTATCAAACCAATTGAATAACAATTTTGTGCATCTACAGTAAACAGTCTAGACTAGGAATATTGCAAGCTTAGCCACTTGGCTTTATAATTTGTTATACTGAAGAACTACCGTGCCCTAGATCGGACAGCCTAAGAATAATTTATTTTAATAAATCTATAGCATTTTATAGAGCATTAATTTTATCGAAAGTGGCTTCAAAAATGAGGTGCTCTTTGTGGACCGATGCCGTGTGTACCTTCCAACTACAATCAAAGGTACTATTGCTATTCAAAAATCTTCTAATGCTGGTGCAATTTAAAATTGTCAGTTTGTTTATTGAATGTTCACAGAAAACATCTTTGTTCTACCCTAAAAACGGATCTCAAAGCCCGAGTGCTCCCTGTTATACAATCCTGTTTTATGCGCTCTTATCCATGTTGCTTATCCAAAACAGGGCCTAAGCTAAACTGACTGTGCTCCTAGTATCATCTCTCCGCTCCTGGTACGACTTGACGGGCTGAATAAACGCAATGAGCACCCCAGATACTATAATCCAGCCTCCTGCCAGATAAAACGACAACTCCCACGACAGAGTCAGGTCATAGATTAGCCCTGGAAGAAAAAACATATTCAGTGATGTAGCAGGTAGCCGAAAAACGTGTGGTGTTGAACAGGGAAACAAAATTAGGCCTTGTGATCAACGCTGATTTAACGAGAGCGGTCAAAAGTTTCGGTCTCTCTTCATGTTTTTTGTCACAAAGGTCCAAATCTTTGGTTCTATTGTAATACTATTAATTCATCTGTGATCATGTAAGTATTCCATGTTTCTCCGAGTAGGTAATCTTCATTCCAACGTCGCTTTGTCGCTGGTCAATGGAAATAACAATGGTGTTGCATCACATGCAAATAGCGTCCTTATAACAAATGACTTCCATTGTTTAGTGATTTGCAAATAGGCCCTTCAATACTACCTGTAGATACCTACCTACCTGTCATATTGGACAGCAAGCCTATCTTCTTTTTTTTCAATTGTATAGCATATACTAAAGCTGATTGAAGGATCATCAAAAAAATAAAAGAGTTTGTTGCCTGATTCTTCTAGGCTTGGTCGCTCGTGAGGAATCGGCGTAAATTCACTCAAAAATTTTAAATTCATGTAGTTTTTAAGTTGACGTTTCTATATGATCCTTGTGATTTCAATGACTTTGACTTTGATACGCTACCTAGGCTCAAATTTAGCAAGTTGAAGTATGGACATAGCTACCGGGAAAAAATGGCAGCCACCAATCCGAAGACTTCCTACACAGAGGAAGGATATCCCCCAACAAAATACGACAATAACTAGTTTCGATGGATTTAATGACATCCTAAACGTTGCTAGAAATAGTTTTAGAGACCGTTCTCTGAGGCACTCTACGAGAAAAACTTCCAGCTTCCTAAAATTATTTATGTAAGAACTATCCAATGATAGCTTACCTGATAACGGAGGCCCAATCAGATGGCCGATCCCCTGAGCGAGTAGCACCAGTCCATATGCAGACGTAAAATCATCCAACGACACCAATTTGACCAGCAAACTCGGTGTGAAAGTGAACGAGGCTGCGAAGAGTAAGCCAAACGCGCTAGCGATGGAGACCAGAACCCAGTAGTTGGAGGCTGCAATTGGGATGGCTGCTACAGACGCACCGCAGAGGATCAGACAGACGGCGTAGAGGTTTCCGATGGAGACCTTTGGGAAGTCCCCTATCCAGCCCAGGCCGACCTTAAACCCAAGCAGATACATTACCTAAGAAGCAAGATGTGGGAAACTAAGAAATCTACTCATTATACGAGAGGAAGTTAAACCTCTAATAATTGTACATTGGCCTTACACACTGGCCTTAAAGATAAAAAAACCTCGTAAAAAAATAGAGTATCTCACAGACTAGCTTAATGTTAACTTATAAGCAGGTAACCTCGAGATAAACCTATCTCAATTTATTTTGCAGAACATCAACAATGCTAACAAAATAAATCAAAATAGAAAAAAGTTTTTGTTTTTTTTTATTTTAAGTTTTTTGTTGCTGAACCCAAGGATCTTCCCCACCTACCTGACTGACCCTCTTTGGTCGTGATATGCAGAGTGATGTAGCTAGCAGGTAATGTATCTATGTATCTAAACGTTTATCTCTCTCACTCTAAATTATAACTTATAAATTCTGGATGTTTAAATTTTTTTTTGTATACTTTGTATGAAATTTGGAACAGGTATAGTTCGAGATTTATACTAACACAAACGCTACCTACTTGCTGTCCGGATACCTCGTGGGCAAAGCCGTGGGCAGAGACTAGTTTTAGTTCATATTTTTTTCTTTGGCAGTAGATACGTAGTTAGGTACAATATTACATCTTATCAGAAAATATCGATTCTAATATCAGATATCTCGCAGCCTCTAGAATATTTCTGTTCCTACATATCTTGAAGATGAAAAATACTCTGTAGGTATTTAAAGGATCTATAGTAATCCTAACATTAATTTAGGTAGATACCTACCTTGTAAAATATTTCAAACGAGCATAATAAAATTAGTTCATCAAATAAAGTGCCTTAGGGTATTTGGGACCATGTCAATCAAATACGATCAAACAAGCGTACTAAATGATCCCAGGGAGACACTGTGGAGCCAATAATGGAACTTTAAGTGGGAATGTAACTCATCGTAAATTTGATATTACCTAATGTTAATGATTTAACCTGCTTGCCTAAGGGGGACAAAATAGTCCTCTACTAAGCGCCTAACGTAGACTATGCGCCTGCGTTTGCTTTATTTAACGCACACGAGGATAGTCTGGGAATAATTCGTACAGATAGCGAGTCTACGGTAGGAGCTTAGTAGATGACTATTTCGCCCCCTTAGGCAATAAGCAGGTAAAGTTAGGTGCTTATAACTCGAACCCACGTCAGCAATAAATATTAAGAAATATAGGAATCAAAATAGTTCTTAGATTAGATGCCAATTTATTCACACTGTCTATCGATAGGCATCTTAATATTTTTTTCCTTTAGGTTGTTCTTTTTTGTGAGTTCGATTTTGGACTCTAAGGTGTCTCCGAACAACGAATAAACAAATTTAATTTCAAGGCTTGCAACGATCTGTCTCAAAATAAACGCTTCGAATGAATATAGAGAAAACCTCGGCGCTAGGAATTTGGCAAGTCGCGGAGATTCGTCGCCAGATATTTGGAAAGTGGATATTATCTATTTTAGTACACCCGCTGGCTCGCACAGACATCACAAGACTTACGACCTTGTCGTGACTTAAATCGTACTGTTAAGGAATAAAGATAATAATTCATTGGTGGAAGGTATCTTACATTTGAGTGACTGATCTATCCAGGTGACCGAATAATTTAATGCTAGAATTCGATTTTATTCCTTCATTATATGTACTGCTAGCTCAGCTTCATCAGCTGGGTGGCCTGGTGATTCAGGGCTGAGAATGGATAAGAGTAAGGTTTACAAACTTCAGACTGTTATGTTTTTCTTTACCTATTATTTTAAGAGTTAGGATTATACGAGACACCACCCGTAGTGCTTATAATGTGAGTCGAGCCAGATTATTGAAAAAATTCTCGCAACTCTGCTGTTAATTTACCTCAGGCAGGTCAGGACTGTTTCTTATGCCAACTTTTTATCACGAATTTGTGATGCTTCAAATCGCTACTCTTCAAATTTGTCCTAGAAAAACGCATAACAAATTTCGTACAAGATCATGACATTACAACTTCAAAGTACCGATGTAACTAACTGGTGTTTTAAAACATTATACGAATACATTACCAACCTAACAACACTCTAGCACATAGGCCCTTACTACTGAAGTCAGATTATATTTAGGTAAGCTAGACCCATAATATTAAGCTTCCACTGAGTAATAAAGGTTCTTGAATTGCAACTACAACCCGGGCAATGTAGGAAGACCACCAGGCCCACGTTGGACAAATGACATCTTTAAGAATGCAGGAAGTGGTTGGGTAAAAATCGTTAAAAAGCCTATGTCCAGCAGTGATTTCTACTTACCATGCCAATAGTATTAGTGATCCCGATAATACTGAGCATCATAGCCCCGTCGTCGTCTGTATACCCCCTGTGTATCATGTGCTCCGCCAAGTAAAAGTAAGGTACTATGAACCACACAAACAGGATGATAGTACCAAGGCAGAGCAAGTTGAAGGTCATCTTTCTGAAGAGGTTCACGTTGAACATGTCGGCGAGGCATTCCAGGCAATCGTCGTACCAGTTCTGGAAGAAATCCCGCAATGTAAAGGAGGGTGCTTAATATTAACAGGTAACAAGTTGTTTGTGTTAAATTTTTATTAAAGAAAACATGATCTGTCTGGGTACCATGGCTGGTAATAATGCTACAGTAGGAAAAACCCATATCGTTGAAAGTTCTTGTTTCAACATTCTGCAACTTTCTGAATTGCTTTTAATGAAAGCATTGAAATTATCGTGATTTGGTATCATTTTAGGATATGTTCATGACTGACTCACATGGTCGCGGACGGTGCTTATGAGAATGGACCTCTAAACGATCAAAGTAACGTCAGCGGGATAAAAGTAAAGTCTTTTCCGAATATGGTCGTGAAACGGAATATCACGGCTTTTCTAAAGCTGCTTTGAAAGCTACTAACCTCTTCCTTATCATCAATCGTTATCATAGAATTCTTATAAATATCTGGACAGGACGATGCTTTCAATCGGTACCTTCCTATGTTGAGCATAGCATTCCTGTGGCTTAAAGAATTCTTTGGCATCTTCAGGTCTTTAAGATAGTGGTGGTTCACCGACAGCTGTTTTTTGAGCCAATCTCTCTTGTTCTCTTTACTATCTTGCTTTATAGCCAGTTCTTTGTCGTCTTTTGTTTCTGATTTGCACTTTCTGAATACTCGAATCTGTTTGGGATCCTTCAATACATAATCCTGTATTATATTAGCTTCGGCATTATCATATCTTTCTGAATTAGCTCTTTGCACTGCGTTGCTGTAAACTACGACTGGTGGGTCATTCTCGCAAACTTTATTTGCTTCTAGAAGATGTATTTTATTTTTATTGATGGCGAACGATGGATATTTAATCTCTATTTCATATTCCTTGCTGGTTGCTTTTACGATCTTATCCAATGTTTTCATCGATATCTGAAAGTTATTGACAGATAAAGTAACATTTTTATCGATTCATAAAATAATGTAGGTAGGTACTAGACATAGACTTTTTTTAAAATTAAGAGATAATTTATCTGATCTGGACTGGATAAACTTTTGAACTCAGTTTTACACCAGTTCAGTTCACACATTATTTTTGACTTATTGACAAAAATAATGAGTACTGAACTCTAAAGTCTAAATTTATTGTGGCATTATTATGAAAAATACTTTTATTCACACTACTATGTACAAGTTAGGTATATATAATACGGATGAAACAGCTAGCGATAAATATAAAGACCTTTGCAAACGATCTAAAGATAGCTCAACTGATCCAGATCACTACCAGACGGAAGTGCCGTCTGGTAGATAACGTTGACAATTCATCAACGTTATCGTTGATTGAATTGTTGAATTTTATTGGTATGACATTGTAGATTATAAACATCAATTTAACCTTGAGCTATTATAAGTAATTCAGTGTGATGATTAGGAGCATTAAATGTCTACATACTATGTCAACAATCCTCGACTTCTCAAACACTATGTCTAAAAGGTTTCTTAGGTACCTACCTTATCACTGTAGGTGAGATAAGTTGGCAAATAGACCACAGACTGTGACCTCTGCCTCACTTTGTTCCTCTTCTTTATCGTCAATAGATTCTGGTGACGCTTTATGCTGGCTGCTTCTTCGCTGATCACCTTCTCCGGAGCGACCCCTCGCCGGATCAGACCTCCCATACTCTTGCCACGGGTCGGGGCGTCGAAATCGAAAACGTAAGGAGTTGTGATAGACGTTGAACTTGAAGACTTTGATTTGCTGTCAGATTTTTTTAGTTTACCTTCATCGTTTCTTTGTCTTTTTTGCTCCAACGTCCACCATTCGGGATCTCGCATGACACATCCACATACACACAGATTCAATAGAGTTCCAGATAGTAACAGAATGGTTCCCCTCCATCCGTACTCTTCGATAAAATATTGGGTCATCGGTGCATATATAAAAGTTCCCACACCGGTTCCACATGCTCCCAGCCCTGTGGCTAAATTCCTTTTCTTTTCAAACCAGTAAGCTATTGATACCACGGCTGTTACATACACCAGCCCGAGTCCCAAGCCCGCTATCACGCCAAAAGTGATCATCATCATTTCAAGGGAGGTGGAAACTGATGCTAAAACGAAGCCAATAGTAGAAATTATCCCGCCGAGGATGGTCATGCTTCTGCAGCCGTATCTGTCGACTAAAGCGCTCATGACAGGTCCGGATAATAAGGGAACAGCGATGAATAGACTTCCGATCCAAGCTGTGGTAGATTTGCTAGCCTGGAATTCCTCAAGGAACTCAATATAGAGCAATCCAAATGAGAAACTGATCCCGTCAGCTATCATAGAGATCACGAACGAAGATAGAACGACCACCCAACCCCATCCTCCATCAGGAATTTTCACTGCATTTTCATTCTTGACTGATAAAATTTCTGTATCAGAATCTGATTCATATTTAATAACTGGGTTATGGGTAACATTGACGTGATTCTTAGTATTGGTATCATTTATGACTACTTTAATTTCCCTAATTGGTAAAAGCTTTTCATTGTTGCTCTCCAAATCAGGACTGGAGAACGATGTGGTTCCAATACTACTGGAGTCTTCTTCGCCCTTGTATATCCCAGAAGTGGAATCGGAGAGAAGCGACTCCCTAGCCTTTTCATCTTTTACCTCCTTGCCACGAGGAGTCCTGCTGTGCTTTAGTACTATGGGTTCAAAAGCATGTTCCATTATATTTGTACTAAGAATACTGAGAAATACTGGCAGTGTTTTGATTTTTCTATAAGCTTATCTTAATCGAGGGTCTCGGGCGGAATAGCGACTTGTCTCTCGAGCCACGCTGTTTAGCTTCAGTGTGTTGGGTTTGTTTTGGGCGGGGACCATAAGGGTAGATGGTAAGGAGACGTCACCCATACACGCGGGCTGGCTGCGGGCGGCGCGGGGGGGCGCCACAATGGAAGTTATTGATAGAACCGATGCTGCTGCGAATCGTGACGTATTGATGAGGTTTGCATCTGAAACATATTAGCATTCCCTGTATAGTGGGCATAAAAAAATACGAGTACCTATCATGGTACCATAATACCCAGACACGGAACAAAGTTCGATCACCTATCCAAATGTCACAGCAATATCTGGTAAGTCCACGGGTAAATTATTTTAACCATGACTCTACCGGTAGTATAAGGTTGTATCTAGGCGGAACAGCCAAATAAACGGACGGCTAATATCTACATGAATAGTGGTAAGTAAGCTACGATTTACCATGATAAGGTCATTGAATCGAAGTATAAAGAACTACATCTAACTATCGAGGTGTATAACTATTTAATTCAATATGTAGAAATATAAAGGCGCCTAAAAGTTTGCCAACTTAACAATTCAGAACCATTTTAAAAACGCAATAGGGAACAAATTTTAAACAGCTTAAATAAAGTTCAAAACGTAATCTAAACTTTATCATTTTCAGGTTTCAGATAGAGGTTTTGAACATTGCTAAAGCCTGGCGAATTCAATGTCGTTCCAATAGCTATTTTGATAATGTAGTTAGAGTCCGGAAAATTATGTAAATCCACCATTTAATTACGCCATTCCGCTTACAAATACGTTGAACTTAGGGTTCCTTGCCACCTCGATGGCGCAGTGGGTGAGAAGACGGCTGCGACGCAAGAGCCGCGGTTTGATTCCCGTAGCGGGCAAAAATGATTTTATGTACGGCACATATTAAATTTCGGGTCTGAGTGTTGGGGTACCACGGTACGCATAGTTCCTGATACCCACGATACAGAAAATCCTAGTATAGGGTCAGGACTATGTGTATACATAGTCCTGACCTATACGGGTGTGGTATGGGTGTCCGTTGGATGTTTATATGTAACTAGCCTCTGCCCACGGCTTCGCCCGCGTGGTACCCGGATAAAAAGTAGCCTATGTGTTATTCTTGTGTTAAGCTACATTACATCCAATTCCGTTCATTAGTTTTTGTGTGAAAGAGTTAACAAACATCACCAACTTTCGCGTTTATAATAGTAGTAGGATAGGATAATACCTACTATGTAGTTGGCAATAAGTTGGCAGAATTTAGTGAGCCTTGAAGTTATTACCAAACCTACCCTAACCTATCAAATTTGATAATTTACACCCTATTTTGTAATTAAACCTACCTACTTACAAGAGTTTATCAATATAAGTTATAGGCTTATGTATTGTTATAAAACTATACCGACCGATGAATAAATCCGGAATACTATCATCATTTATTTATCTACTTATTAGGTAAGTAAACCCATGTATGCAAATATGTGTCCTGAAGCGGGAATCGAACACACACCTGTTGTATCGCAGCTGGCTAAATCGTGTTATTATCGATTATTGTAATATCATGTATTTTTTTTACCTTTCACTTAGTTTATCGTAGTTGCAATATTATACAAGGTGTCCAGAAAGGGTATTTGTAAGTTCAATAAAACAAAAGTTATTTGTATGCAATAAAAAAGATTATTGTTTATTATTAGCATATGAATTGGAGAATTATTTGGAAAAGATGATGTTATCCAAATGATGACCGTTACGTTGCTGGCACTCTTCTAAACGGGAACGAAGATTGGCGATAACACGTTGACTGCTCAACGTCTCTATCGTGTGGAATATCGTACACGCCACGCGCCAAGTGACGATAGCATTAGGAAATGGATCAGGATGTTCGCGAATACAGGTGCGACAGTTAAAATTCAAAACTCTGGTCGTCCTCGTTCAGTTCGCGATGAAGAAACAATTAAAGAAGTTGAGGCGTCGGTTCGTCAACATCCGTCTTTATCCACCCGAAAGCGAAGCCAAGCGTTGAACATCAAAAAAACGTCTTTACATTCGATTTTAAAGAAAGACTTACATCTAAAAGCCTATAAAATTCAATTGGTTCAAGAATTAAAGGATACGGACTATGCTAATCGACTGAATTTTGCGAACGAAATGCTGCAGCGATTTAACAACTTTAACAACATGTTGTTCAGTGACGAAGCAAATTTTCACCGGAAAAATACCGACAATTATGTTAATAAACATAATTGTCGGTACTGGGCAGTGGAGAATCCGAGACGAAAGCATGGGGATACCTTAAAAGTAAGGTTTATCAAAATAATCCGACGAATCTAACCCAGTTGAAGCAAAACATCAGGTCAGAAATGGCAGCAATATCGATAGCTATGTGTCAACGTGTTATCGCCAATCTTCGTTCCCGTTTAGAAGAGTGCCAGCAACGTAAAAGTCATCATTTGGATAACATCATCTTTTCCATATAATTCTCCAATTCATATGCTAATAATAAACAATAAACTTTTTTATTGCATACAAATAACTTTTGTTTTATTGAACTTACAAATACCCGATACCCTTTCTGGACACCTTGTACTTAGTAAAGTTTAGTTTTTTTAGTGTAGGTTGTTTGTGAATAAACCATAAAAGTAAAAAAAAGAGCAAAAAAAAAAGCTTTTCGTTTTATTCTACACTAGCTTCTGCACACGGTTTCGCCCGCGTGGTACCCGGATATAAAATAGGCGATGAGAAGTAGCTCTTACCTTAAGGGCAGTGTTCGAATGAAACTCATTCACTTGACCGCTTTCGTCGACTTATGTTGCAATATATCCATGTAAAGTCTTTTTATTTTTCACTAGAGCGACTAGTTTTTCGGCATGAGTTAACAAACGACTCTTTCCCGGCCTCTAAGTACCTATCTAAATATTTAATAGGTAGGTATGTTAAAAACTTTACACTTTTGTGAAACCAAATAAATATTATTTGGTTACATTAAAACATTACATTAAAAGTATACTAGGAACCCTCCTAGTTCCGGTTTACGAAAACGTAAGCACTTCTTTGTAGCAGTGTTGCTAAATCAATTAAGATCTTCCAACCTCAAAGAACGAAGAAATAATAACAACATTGTAGGTACCTACTTACCATCTCTACATACTAGCGCTAGCTAGTATAGCTGCATAGCTGCTAAGCTATGTTTTACAAAAGGACTACGTTATAATTTAATACTACGTAGCTAATTCTTACTTGCGAGTCTAGGAAAATCGGCAGTCTGGCTCCAAGGCACTGAAAACACTGGACCTGACAGCGGCACCGTGGCTGGGATGTGGAAAGAATGGCACGCATCGATCAATAACCACAGACGGTTCAGCAGACGCGGGGGCGGCGGACAGCCTGGCGCCGACACCACCAGCATCCGTAGAACCCCCTTTACTCCCTTCAAAGGTTGAAAGCTATGGGAATAATGAACGATGCTTAGCGGGTAAGGGTCAGCGTTAACTGGCTACTTCTGTCCTGAGAAGCCTTCATGACGTGTTAATATGAAAACAACACACTGACATGAGGTGTCAGTGTGTTGTTTTCATGAAAATATTAAATGGTAAGTCTTTGATTATTTCAAATCAAAGCATGTAAATATTTGCTTAATATTAAAACTCGCTTATTGTAGCGCCCCCTAGTGACTGATTGCGATAGAACCAACTTAGTACCATCTTTGAAGTCAAAAAACTTTTTTTTAAATTCTTTTTATTAAAAAAAAAACGCATTTTTCGGAGATAAATGATAACAGACAAACAAACAGACAACCTGGTCACTGGCATCGTAAATCATATGGTGGTAAAACTTACTGAACCATCCTTCAAGTAAAAAAAGCGATTGCAAAAAACCGCATTTCAATCTGATAAGCCGTTTTGGCGATGGCGCGTAAAAAACCATAAGCTTCGGACATTAGTTTTATTACACGTAGGTAGGAAAAAAAACCTTGCTCGGAGTGTATTGAGGAAGGTACTTTGTAATGCAGGTACTTTATTTAGCCTTTGGGAAATACCAACGCATTATTTATGGTATAGCTTGGCATAGGGTGTTAAAGGTCAACAAAGAGAGCGATCGAGCAAACTAAAAAGCATTCTTATTATTTTTACGAAGCAACCCTATGATAGGTAGTTTTGCTATGATTATAAGAAAAGGAGCATTGGGGTTTAGTTTGGGTTGGGATATTTTTATTGGCTGTACATTTTTTTGTAACTATTACTTATTGAAATAGTTAAGTTCCTATCGACTAAAATAAATTAACAAAATTGAAAACCCTGATTTGTATATCTATCATCGATTGCAGAGGCCCCCAATGACTGTAGCAAACCTATTTAAGAATCACCTTTATGAGCCATCTTCTCGGTTGCAAAAAATCGCATAACAACTGATAAGCCGTTTTGGACATATTTGGTTACCTACATACAAACAAACAAACTATTGGCAAACTCATTAAACGGACTTGTACGGACTGGTAAAATACCTACCTAAATAAATATTTTTTCACACGAACGCATCTTCAACACAATATTGTTTGAATTTGAACGCATTTATAATCAGTGTTACCATCAAATTATTATTCTACTATTTTTTTTAAATAGTGGTATGCTGATGCTACCTTTTTACCTTTGACGAAGTTTGTTGACTTAGAATTAATAAAGTAACATAAGTTAAAGCTTATCCCATAATTAATTAATTATTGCACATGTGTTATGAAAAGAAAAGTGTGCATTTGTATAACTTTTCCTAGCTACTTATGTGTACCATCTACTAAGATAGTTATGAATTGGATATAAAGTGCGTTTGCGTATTTGCCTAATGATAATATTTAAGGAATCCTGGCTGGACGAGTCGGTAAAATGAATGTAGGTAATATATTTATTAAGTTAAAAAGATAACCTAGATAGGTACGCATAGTAAATATTAAACATTTATTATTTTCACACGTTATGTTTGATCGAGTGTACGAAGCCAACAAAGATCTCCAGGTCTGCAATCTGATTGCTGGGCAGTCTGACGTTTGTATCTATGTATGTTATTTGTATAGATATAGAAAATAAAGAATAAACTGAACCGTTTATTCTACATTATGGTCTTCGCTCATACAGCAAAATGTGCCCGTAAATTTACTTGATATCAGGACATTTCTATTTTGATAACTTAATCATGGGTACTCACCCAGAACACTGTCCAAGCTCTATTCCTTTTTGGTCACACCTCACAAGTAGATATGTATCCTATTTATCCAATGAAGTGATTTGGTAGATTTTGGTAGTAAAACGTAACATACAGTTTACATAAACTGGCAACTTCTGCACGTTCTTTCTTTTTCCGTAAATTTCGGACACGTGCGTACAAAACGCCGAATTATTGAAAATAATTCAAAATGACTGAAGGAACAGCGACTATTCGCACGCGCAAGTTCATGACCAACAGGTAAAAGTGCAGTAGACTCATTTGTGCTAATAATCTCGTCAAAACAAACGTGCAAATGCGAAGATGCATCGCCATGTCAGGTTATGTGAAAACGTTTTGTGGTTTTTAGATTGTTGGCGCGCAAGCAGATGGTTTGCGATGTGCTACATCCTGGCAAACCCACCGTCAGCAAGACGGAGATCAGGGAAAAGCTCGCGAAGATGTACAAGGTGACTCCAGACGTTGTCTTCGTGTTTGGTTTCAAGACGAACTTCGGTGGTGGCAAGTCTACTGGCTTCGCGCTGATTTATGACACTCTAGATCTGGCCAAGAAGTTTGAGCCCAAGCACAGGCTGGCTCGCCACGGCCTTTATGAGAAGAAGAGGCCCACACGCAAACAGCGTAAGGAACGTAAGAACAGGATGAAGAAGGTGCGTGGTACAAAGAAATCGAAAGTAGGTGCGGCCGCGAAGAAGTGATGCGATTAGGAATGTAAGTAATAAAAACCCAAAAAAATATTTTTGTTGTTTTCATCATCCTAAAAGTTGTTTTTGCATTTGTATAGGTTATGTTATCGTGTGATCATACAATATTAGTGATACCAACTAGTTGGCGTTATGCTTTCGCTTAAAGATTTGTTATGACAGTTACTCAGTCAGGATCTTTTGTATAAAAGCTGAAGTAGCAATACAACTGGTGAAACTGCAGCTGGACTCGCAGAGGCCACCCATACAAAGAATTGAATAAAACCAATTAACTAATCTGAGATCCCTTTGAGAAGCGCAAAGTCAGCTGTGTTGCAAGTGGTCAATGTTTACATGTTTTATAGATATTTGTTCCAGATCTGGGTTTTGTGGAACCTCGGAATTCATTATTATGAGAAGATATATGCCATAGTTGTAATGAAACTTATTCAAGTACCCACACAATTATAGAAATTGAAAATTAGCTGTCATATATAACATCTCCCTTTTATAAAATGGTACAATCATAAAATACATTAGATAATTACTTAAACAAATTAAAGTTATTAGATGAGGTCAGCCTAGAACATAACAATTATTATTATTATATTCCTACCCAACAAGACAATGTTTGATTGATTGATAGAATCAAAATCAGTGGTTTGACAAATCTGGTAACTGCTGGGGTATAAAGGCTTGAGTCCGTCACCTGCAACATCAACTAGTAACTATTAATTAATTGGTGGCTGAGCGATAGCAACTTTCAAAGAAAATGTATCGCATTGCTGTCATCTGTCACTGCTGGATGTAGGATTCAAGCTAACATGAACTGTAGTTTAGTGTGTTAGATACAATATTTTTTTGCTAGAATACCATCTTCACTGAAATTAAGTTATTATTAAAATAAAATCAAACAATGTTAAGGCTCTTAAGTTTACCTTTAATATGACATATAATTACATGCAGGTCTAAAAAAAAACATATCATGTTAAAGTTACAGGTCAGGTACAATTAGTGGTCTTATCACTTAAAAGTAATCTCTTCTAGGATTGAGAGGATACTACACTTTCTAAATATTAGGATAAACTCAGAAGAAACCAACTAGCTAGGTTGACAAAGTATTATTTGAGATCAACATAACTGGTAACCTTTTTAGGGACCCAGGTTTTATGTGTGTTTTTGAGTTAATGAATCTTATTTTTATTTGTTATAAATTGCTGGAGTTGACTGTCCTGTGAGTCAAATTAACAGACTGCATTAGAAATAGTGAACTACGCTCCAGAAACCAAATCTCATCTTGGGCATCAAGTTTGAAAGTAAACTGGAGTTTGGGATTGAACCCCTCGGATCAAATTCTGGAATTTATTATTCGGCAGCATCCTAAATTGTGGGCGAATTCTACCATGGAGTGAACTACACAAGTAAGGAAATGACGGTGAAAGATAATAATAATAATATTAATGAATTATTTAGCCAAATTATAATATTTCATTGATATATAGTTGAGTCCCTGTCTGACCCTGGAGAAGCGTGAGCAGTGGCCCAGGAAACAGTTCTCTCCCAACGAATTTCACTTCTATATGCTAAATAATTGCAGATAGTCTGAGACCATAGTCTGGTTAAACAAAAATCTATCACAGATCTCGGAAACACCACAAGTTATATTTAGTAAGTAGGTAGGTACGGTAAAATACTCTTGCCACATATATTATAAAACTAGTAGTCTTGCTTAGGAAGGTGCTAATAGAAAGGTACCTACCCAACTCAGGTAGTAACTTAACTTTGTGCAAGTAACAATATATCCTTATAATTGTGGTAGATCATCGGGCAGAACTCGCTAACAAGGTTATCCATAAGTGAACCTTCCTTATAGCTTTTGTTGTGTGTTATATGATTCCAAAGATGTACAGTTCGGGCATCATCGAAATCGTAAAGGTCATCTTTTTCGTATTTCTCAATGAGCGCCGTGTAATATACTGGGTAAATCGTACCTGGCATGAAGACTTCAAATCCTGCAAGGCAAAATACTTGTGTTAATATTTGTAATAAAAAATCTTTAGGCATTCCTAGCAGAGACCTCCTGCTGGTAAAATATTAGTTGGTAAGGTTTTCGGGGCCATCCGGATGGCCCTGAAAACCTTCGTAGGGGGTCAACAAAGCGTGATCTTCGACTCGAAAACTTTAGTGTTTTGCTAGAGTTCGCTAGAGGGTCATTATGGCCACAATTACGTCACACGAATTTATGATTCTTACAGCAGTCCTTGGAACATCTGTGAGGAGGACCCACTTAAGTTTTTCGCTAGAGTAGAAGATTAGACTTTGTTGACCACCCCCCTAACAACCACCCCCTCAACGTTTGACGTATTTTTTGGAAAGCCCCTTAAGATGCTAATATAAATACCTACATAAATAACATATAATACATAAAACAAAAAAAAACAATCACGCTCACGACTGTTATCCCCATTGCAAATTTCCTTTGGTTCAGAGATGTCTTGAGGCTTGTCGTTCATAAACGTGTGCGGAACGAAACATAATACCGACATAAATTTTAGAAAATTTAGGTCTTACCGCGACATCTCTGGGCGGATAACTTGACAATATCCGAGGTGTTGCAGAAAACCTTCAGAACCCTGCTCATTGCTCCAGGTCCATTGTAAATCCAAACGTCTGGCTTGAAATTCGTCTTTAGTTCGCTGAAAATAACAAAAAACGTAAGAAAAGAAGAGATGTTTTTATTAAAATCTATATCCATGCCTATTTCTGCCGTCAAGTTGCATTGCTGTGTTCCGGTTTTATATGGGTGCCGGTGGTGGGTACAGCCACGTTACATGACACTTTTAACTTATGTTTTTAAAAAAAAAATGATCTCGGTAGCTCCACATCGCACAGTGGTCGGGAAATCACGCTTGCCTTTCATAGGATTTTTGAAAATTAAAATGTATTTTTTTACATTTTTAAGTACACAGTTTTGTCGAAAATATCAAAATATTGAATAATCTAGTAGTCATGGGTTTTTTTTTCGAATAAATACTATGATATATGAGTTTATATATTCCAAATGTATGAAAATGGAATTTGTTTTCCTTATAACTTCTTTCGGTGTTGCACGGTAAGGCTGAAACTTATAGGCATTGTAAAGGAGTGTATAACAAAGCCATATGACCTTTGACCTTAACCCCGGACGATCCCGTTCAAAAGATATGAATTATTGAAAAATGCATATTTGCCCGATATTATTATACGGAGAAATGTACATTAAAAACATTAGTTTGTTATTTTTTTTGGCCAGTTACGTTACCTGATGGATCACAAACGACCCTATGTAAATTATCTAGTAGTCATGGGTTTTTTTTTCGAATCAATACCATGAAATATGAGTTTATACATACCAAATGTATGAAAATGGAATTTGTTTTCCTTATAACTTCTTTCGGTCTTGCACGGTAAAGCTGAAACTTATAGGAATTGTAAAGGAGTGTATAACAAAGCCATATGTCGTTTGACCTTGACCCCGGACGATCCCGTTCAAAAGATATGAATTATTAAAAAATGCATATTTGCCCGATATTATTATACGGAGAAATGTACCTTAAAAACCTTTGTTTGTTATTTCTTTTGAAACTTTCTTTTTTTCTTTTTCTTTCTTTCTTTCGAAAATTCTTTCCGAGTAGAATTTCTATTTCTACTCGGAAAGAATTTTCGGATTTTTTATATTAGTAAACCAAAAACATTTAGTCACACCTGTGACATAACAATAGATATCGAAGATAGGTAGCGAGTAGTACCTATTGTTAAGTTAGGTAGTCACACTAGAAAAATATATAGGTAGGTAAATAACGACTTTTTAGTAACTCAATACAATACCTAGATTTTGTTTAACCATTTTTATCTTCAAAATATTTATCTTCCATTAATTCATATAATATAATAATAATCATATAATATAATCTTCGTATAATAATATCGGAAAAATATGCATTTTTCAATAATTCATATCTTTTGAACGGGATCGTCCGGGGTCAAGGTCAAAGGTCTAATGGCTTTGTTATACACTCCTTTACAATGCCTATAAGTTTCAGCTTTACCGTGCAAGACCGAAAGAAGTTATAAGGAAAACAAATACCATTTTCATACATTTGGAATGTATAAACTCATATTTCATGGTATTTATTCGAAAAAAAAAACCATGACTACTAGATAATTTACATAGGGTCGTTTGTGATCCATCAGGTAACGTAACTAGCCAAAAACAATAACAAACTAATGTTTTAAAGGTACATTTCTCCGTATAATAATATCGGGCAAATATGCATTTTTCAATAATTCATATCTTTGGAACGGGATCGTCCGGAGTCAAGGTCAAAGGTCATATGGCTTTGTTATACACTCCTTTACAATGCCTATAAGTTTCAGCTTTACCGTGCAACACCGAAAGAAGTTATAAGGAAAACAAATTCCATTTTCATACATTTGGAATGTATAAACTCATATTTCATGGTATTTATTCGAAAAAAAACCCATGACTACTAGATAATTCACATAGGGTCGTTCGTGATCCATCAGGTAACGTAACTGGCCAAAAACAATAACAAACTAATATTTTAAAGGTATATTTCTCCGTATAATAATATCGGGCAAATATGCATTTTTCAATAATTCATATCTTTTGAACGGGATCGTCCGGAGTCAAGGTCAAAGGTCATATGGCTTTGTTATACACTCTTTTACAATGCCTATAAGTTTCAGCTTTACCGTGCAACACCGAAAGAAGTTATAAGGAAAACAAATTCCATTTTCATACATTTGGAGTGTATAAACTCATATTTCATGGTATTTATTCGAAAAAAAACCCATGATAATTTACATAGGGTCGTTTGTGATCCATCAGGTAACGTAACTGGCCAAAAAAAATAACAAACTAATGTTTTAAGGTACATTTCTCCGTTTAATAATATCGGGCAAATATGCATTTTTCAATAATTCATATCTTTTGAACGGGATCGTCCGGGGTCAAGGTCAAAGGTCATATGGCTTTGTTATACACTCCTTTACAATGCCTATAAGTTTCAGCCTTACCGTGCAACACCGAAAGAAGTTATAAGGAAAACAAATTCCATTTTCATACATTTGGAATATATAAACTCATATATCATAGTATTTATTCGAAAAAAAAACCCATGACTACTAGATTATTCAATATTTTGATATTTTCGACAATTCTGTATACTTAAAAATGTAAAAAAATACATTTTAATTTTCAAAAATCCTATGAAAGGCAAGCGTGATTTCCCGACCACTGTGCATCGGTGAGCGTGTTCACATCTAACCCTACTTATTACGCATATACATATGACTAAATGTTCACATAAGCTCTAGTTAAGTGATGTAAAACTTAAGATATCTTACTTTAGGAGCTTGCCAATCACCTGCCTTCCAGTCTCGTCCATTCCAATTGCCAGAGCGGCCACATTCACGAAATATTCGTCCTGTCGAGCTGCCCAGTTCTTGCCCAAATCATCCAAAGACGTCATCACTACTATATCCATGTCTAAGTAAATCCCTCCCCATTTATATAAAGATACGAAGCGTAATATATCGGAGGTGTGCTCGACGGGCCATTTGCTTTTGTAGTTTGATCGGAGTGCCACGAATTCTTCCAATCCAGTCCCTTTTGTGTATTCGTCAATATGAACTCTAGCGTAATGGACGTTTGGAAAATGGTTCAAGGTCGCTAAATAGGACTGGAATAGGAGTTTCTCGCTGACGGGCCCGCTGAAAAGAACGTAGACTTCACGTCCCGGATGCGCTCTTGCGGCGGCTTCGACGGCGCAAGCCTGCCTTGAATTTAGTCCGCCGCGACATGAAGTTTCGTGGAAGAATATGGTGTCAGCTGATAGGGAGAAGCTGGCATCTTCAGCAGAAGGCAACACATCTTCTTCAGTGGCATAGTAACATGAAATATTACTGTTCTGTATCCATTCCACGTTCTGCTTTTCTTTAGTTAGAGACACACGTTGGAATATCTTCTTCGGTGTGTAAATACAGATTATAACGAAACTGATTAATGCGAGGGACAATGACAGGATTTTTTTCTGTTTTACAATTGCAAACATTTTATGGCGATTCACAACGGTGCACAAACGTGTCCAAATGATGACAAAATAAAGTTGTGTAATGGATACAACATGTTTTGTAAACATAATTTACCTGCTGGTTGCAGTTACATCATGTAAACATCATCTACCTGCGTGTGGGCACAAAAACCTACCTATTTCCAATTATAAATTATTGTAAGCAGGTAGATCATATACCTCTGAGTATCGTTTCCTCATGGTGATCTTTTCTTAGTATAGATTTTTTCACTGGTGATCTCCGGTGTCACGAATGGCGTGTTCCAATTGAGTATCAAGAGTGGTGCGGGTGGCGGTCAGTCCGTATGTCCGTATGTCGGTTTTCATCCCTTATTTTTACGTACATACCTGCTTATTTACCTACCTATGTCACTTAGAGAAACCATTAATTTTAGAGCTAAGTAAGTTTAGAGCTTAGGTTGGAGAGCCAAAACCAGCCTAAATCTACGTTATACCCTCCATTGTAACGGCAAAACATCCCCCATCTATACCCAATAACAGAAAGTCCGATTAATTATATAAATATATTTTATTATATGTCTATTAAAATAATAGTGACAAGATCCCCATAGAGGATCTTGCTGCTCTGGTAACCTAAAAATACTTACTTAAAAATTAAGACCAACTTTAAATAATGGGATAAGTACCTGACAATTAGTCAGGACTTACAATAAATAAGCTAAGCACTGTTCCTTTCAGGAATTTTGGGGAATTCAATCTAAAATCCAAAGCTATCTCCATACAGCTCACGTATCACAGGACAATACTGTTTAGCCAACTTGTCCATAGGAGAGCCCCACTGCACCTCCTCATCATGAGACATAGCATTCCAGAAGTGGACTGTGTACGCGTCGTCTATGTCCTGATCTCTGGGCACGAAGAGATACTTAAAGTTGCTGTAATGTACTGGGTAAAACAAGTTTTGGTTGTAAAGTTGAATACCTGCAATTGAAAGGTTTTTTTATAAGAAACACAATAGTTACAGTACATAAGTCATCATCAATCTACAGCCTGCAGGCAGAAGTCCTCCAAAGAACCCTTGTATAACTTCAAGGACGGGTCTTTAATAGGTTTTATCGCCACAAGTCACTTGGGGTCGCTACAATCGATGATGGATAAACTCGTCACTGTCACGTAGCTGCTACGTAACTACGATTTGTACTACGGCGTAGCACGCTATAAGCTTTGCTGTAGACCTTCAGAATAAAACAAGATATCAGAATCCCGTCCTTTGTCCAGCAGCTAGAAATATAACAGGTCTTACCTAATTGCTATAATTTTGTTAGGAAACTGATAATATCTAAATTGTGAACGTCCAAATGGCGGCGTCAACTCCTGTACTGTAGGTATTGGAACATTCTTTTCCCCAGAAGGTATTTACATTTGCACTTTACTTTCAACAAAGTTAGAGGTGCCGCCAGAGTCCAACTGATATTTGTTTTTTATGTTTATCGATTTCTTTATAGTTAGATAGCATTTAGTGTTTAGTAGAAAGTGTTTTTAGATTCTTAACTTTTATTAAAACAAACAATGTTGGGTCGGTATGTATAGCATCAAAAAATTAAACACGGTAATGTTAACCGGTGCTCTGCTATGCTCAAAATAAAAGGCGTTTGAAGTATTTATTTTAGAATCGCTAGGAATCTTAGGCTAAACTTGTGGAACGGTCACTGTCCGTTTAGAAAAAAAAGAAATCATGTCACCATTTTGATCCTACTTCCTAACCTACTACTATTATAAACGTAAAAGTATGTGAGGATGGATGTTTGTTACACTTTCACGCAAAAACTACTGAACGGATTTTGATGAAACTTTACAGTAATATAATTTTAGATTAGCTTATACATCAGAATAATACATTTTATCATCACGCGGCTGCAGTCGTGGACAGAAGCTAGTATGTTATAAACCCAGAATAGACCCTTTCTAGACCCTTTCGACTTTTTAAGTCATCAATAATTGACTAGGTAGTCAATTAATGACTACTTCGGTGGCTTGGCCGGCTGAGACGAAAGAGATGCAAGTTCGATTTTCGCTGCGGTGAACGTGTTTGCATGTTCCGCAGATATTTATTTCTGGTCTGGGTGCTGTGGTACCATTTTCTCGTTGTTCTTGATACCCACGTCACAGGAAATCCTAGTGTGAAGTCAGGACTATGTATGGGACTGTTGGTTGGTGTACCTTTGCAAGTAGCATTGGAGAATTCGTCGACTTTGGTCGTATTGCAGAATCTGGATAACACCCGACGGAGCGCTTCAGGGCCGTTGTGGATCCATACGTGTGGCAGGTATGATGAGCTGACTTCCCTGGAATAGTTGCACGTTGAGTGGATCTTCTTTGCGAAAGAACGACCCCTGTCAGAAAGGCCCGCCTGTGACGCAGAAGGTTGCGGGTTCGATTCCCGCCGCGAGACAAATGATATGCAAATACTTGTTTCAGGTCTGGGTATTTTCTATGTATATTATGTATGTAATTACAAAAAAAAAGTATATTTATAAGTATTATATCAATCAAGTAGTTCCCATAATACAAGCTCTGCTTAGTTTGGGGCTAGATGATGCTGTGTGAAGAATGTCCAGCATTATTATTATTAATAATATGTCGATGTAGTACATACAAATTTCTACTATGTACTACACCGACCATACCTACTTAGCGGCGTCTGTAGGGAAATTAAATCAGCTATTGAAATGCCACGTGACAGCTGCTAAGTTTTTCCTTGACGCATTTGCGTTAGCGTGAAAGGAAAACTAAGCGTGAGGTGTTGTCTAGACGCCCTGAGAAGTTATGATGGAGTATGTAATATTCAATAGACAGAATTAGATAGGTATATGGAGAACACGGTTGGTATTGTGTCCTCCATTTGGAAGATCTTCCACCGAGCTGATCCATCTGATCAACCTGCCCGGGGTCCTAGGACCGACAATTGTGTGTCGGAGGTATTATATATTTTCAAGTTGAGTGAAAACTTCGCTAGTGCGATCTAGACACTTCGATGCAATACCATCTGTGTATGGACTGTGGTAGCTTTTCGTTGATGCGATGTAACGTAGCTCAATCATGTGGCGAAAGATGTCGCTACAGGTATTTAGGAACTCTCTTCTCTCCTCTCCTTTCAGTCTAAATCCAATAAAATGCAGAAAACATCCAACTGCAACTATTCGTTTTGGGCCTGGATGTGTGGTAACTACCAAGGTACTCGAATCCTAGTGTAGGGACTATGTTCTATATAGTTAGATGTCATGGCGCTCTTTTTGAGGTCTTTATCCAATAATAATTGTCCATCTGTGGACTTCTATAGACTGATCATGATGAGGGGTACTTTTTTTTTACTACTACTGTCCACCTGTTGGTAAGCGGTTACCGTAGCCTATGGACGCTTGCAATACCAGATGTATCACTGACGCGTTGCCTACCTGAGATATCATGATGAAAGATCTCATGTGAACAAAGTAATGAGAGCATTAATGCTTTGCGGCAGATAGGCGTGGTAGTAGCGCTTCCACCGACGAGCCTTTTCACAGAAAGCTCTACTACTCTTTACCTATGCTCTAAGCATATATAAATAATAATATAAATACAATTGTATTTTTTGTATTAAAATTGTTAGTGCATGATAAATTATTACAATAGCATTAGTAGGTAGGTACTTATACTTACGTAGCTACATCTCTACACCTGTGTCAATATGATGGTGCGTTTGCTTACTTGAGCAACTAGTTAGGTATTGAAAAGTACCTCGGTAAGTTACCCAGTTATCATGTTAATTAAAAGAAACGACTATGTAGGTTAAGACTATTAGTGTTCCGTCAGTAAAGAGTAGTATCCTAGATCCTGTTCACCCTTTGCTGGTCATCATGAGCTAGGAGTCAGTCTGAGCTCCAGTTGCTGTCGTCAGAACTGAATTGAGCTCAAATTATCTAACAACTATCATGATCCCTTCATCAAGTTTATTATCTGATGATGCATCAATTTACACCAAACAGTCACCATTTCGCAAACACATTTAAATGGGAATCCGGAGTTCCGGAGGACAAAGCTTACACACTTCTTTTTTTGCGGGGATTTAAAAGACCAGGTAATGAACAGTTGGCTATGTACCTCATCGAATAACTAGGAAAGTACCAGATGTGACACATATAGGCACTTGATTTGTTAAACTCTAAAAAATTAAACAAACTCACTCTAGAACCTTCTCCATAAACTCCTGTCCAAGTTCATCTTTCGCCATGTTCACCGCTCCACAACTAACTTGCAATGAAGTTTCTTTGGTAAGCCAGTTCCTGCCCAAATTGTCAAAAGGCTTCACCACGATCATATCCGTATCCAGGTATAAACCGCCGTATTTGTACAATGTTATGAATCTCAGTATATCTGACGTATGAGACACCTTCCAAAAGCTGGTGTGGTGTATTTTTTTCGTCACGAGTTCTTCTAGAGCAGTACCTTTAGCATATTCTTTGATGTGCACTCGAGCGAATACGATGTTGGGATATGTTTTTAATTCGAAAATACTGCTGCGTGTTAAATGTAGAATGTTCTCTGTTATCGGACCGCTGAAAAGCACATATATTGTCTTGTTCGGATGTGCTTTTGCAGCGGATTCAATAGAACATGCCTGTCTGGAGTTCAACTCGCCACGGCATGAAGTTTCGTGGAAGAATATGGAGTCAGTCGGCGGTGAGAAGTTAGCGTCTTCGGTGGAGGATAGGGCGTCTCCTTCGGTTATGTAGTGACAGGAAATATCATCAACGTCCTTGGTGTATATGGTGTATGTAGAAGGCACAGTAGAACTCTGAGTCATGTGAGGTGTTGAATCCTTTTTAGTTTTAAGAGTTGACTCCCATGAATTCCTGAGAGGAGATTCCTCTTGTGTCTTATAAATACTAGAGTCTTCTGGAGTTGTGTGATAATTTCGAAAAGCACAAACTAAAAGTATTATTAGAAGGCACAACACCAAAGGTTTCTTTTTCACGATATAAAACATTTTGCTTATTTAGTAGGATAGCACCGTTTTCGTTAACAATTAAACAAATACTAAGCCAAGTGGGTGGTACCTACCTTACCTACCAGTATTGGCATCGCTAAATCCTTTAGTGAATCAACGATAGCTGTATATTATAAAAGTACCTAACTTTTTTTTTCTGTAAATAACATTAAATGTTATGTGTGTTTGTTTTTCTAGTAAAACCTTTCCTATACTCACATTTGATCAATAACTACTTACATAAAAATAGTTAAATAAACCTGGCAAAATTTTTTTTAGACTACTAGAAACTCGCAAATATGCTACGAATATTTGCGAGTTTAATTGAATTGGTTAGGTAGTTTAATAATTTAAGATTAATTTTTGCATAATTTTGAGACCAATGTCGTGTTTTCAATTGTCAGTTGCAGTGCAGCGTTAATTGTGATGATGATCACTTTTAAAATAGATAGAAGCATCTTTGAAGTCATACAAATCGATTGCACAAAACAGCATTAGAGTCGGAAAAGCCGTTTCGGAGATAAATCGACAATAAATGTCAACACAGAGACAACGTCTAACGCAGTTTTTATAATCATGGTTTTGTATCGGTTCACGCTTTAGTGCAGGTAGGTATACTATTATAGTATTTATATCAGTGGTGTAAATACTTACACCACTGATATATAGTACTCTATAGTACGAATACTATATGCACTAGTACGTCTATACAGACTTACTTGAAATACTCACGCCAACTTAATGCTTATAAATAGCATGTTCTATCAGTGAACCTAGTCTAGTGCACAGTTCGGTGGTTCAAATACCATTCTATATGACTAAAGCTAAAAATCACTTTAAAAAAACATTTTTTCCTAGTATTTATGTAAGATGGTTAGAGGTTTTTTCGATACTAAGTTTTAATTTTAATCGGTATCGTATATGCATCGTGTAACATCCCTAGGATGCACTATAAGATAAATAGATAAAAGTTTTATGAAACCACTTCACTGTTATATTTGTAACACCATCTACCTAGACACATATTATGAGTATCTTATCTAAGTACTTACCCATGTTTACAACATTAAAGTTTAATGTAAAACTCAAAATGTAACATGCAATTTTGAATCTTGTTACGACTGCGATGGCGCTGCGATCGACTAGCCGGCTGCGGTGCGAGTTTTCCGTAGCGGGACAAACAACATGTTACCATGTTCTGCAGATATTTGTTCCGGGTTTGGGTGTTGTACCCCGGTACTCGTAGTTTTTGATACCCATGACACAGGGAATTAGGATTCTCTATGTCATGGGTACCAAAACTAGAACCCGCACTAGGGTGCGGGGTGCGGGGTAAAAAATGACAATGTTTTGATTTTTATTGCTGATAATCTCCGTACCGGCTGGACCGATTTGGATTACATTTGGAACAGATATACTTATTTTTGACCTAGGCTATATAGGACACATGGCTACTTTTTGTCCGGGTACTAGGCGGGTGAAGCCTTGGGCAGAGTCTAGTAGGTATTTTATATAAATAAAGTATCTATAAGACTACAGCTGTAGCGACATCTCACGCCGCATGATTGAACTACGTTACATCATAACAACACAAGAGGGTAGAGCAACAAACTCCTGCTACTGTTATACGAAAAGCTACCATATATAATATAATACACAGATGTCTATCGAAGTGTATTGATCGTGTAAATTGAGTTTTAAAACACAATCTGAAGATACAATTTAAAAACCCGTACGTGTTTTTTGTTACAAAGGAGGTAGGTACTTTAAAGATTGTACAGTTTACCCTCAGTATTATGTCCAAATAACTTGAAACCCGGAATGTACAGGAACCTTTGAACGTACGGTTCTTCTTAAGCTGGCGTAAGCACTTTATCGTATAGGCTTAATGGATAAGGCATATTGTCAAGGTCAGACCACTCCAAAGGAATCAGATATTGCAAAACGATCATTATACACAGTATGAACGTGTTTTTTTTTTATCGTGTGTGTTTGTTACGCGATATCTTCGCCATTTGTAAACCGACTTTAATTATTCTTTTTTTGAATCCTGAGTAATTATCTTCTGAGAATTACAACCTGGGAGTTTTCAAATCCAAAGTAGAAAGCTCCTTTGTTGATAATAATGCTTCACAACAATCTACAGAGTTGCTTAATATGAGACAAACTTTGGTCAAATGCGAATGATTAGTCAGCAGGGATGGCAATCGCGAACGAAGTCGCGGCTACAGCTAGTTGGTAATAAAAAGAAAATATCTTTATTTCAAGCATAAAAAGACTCTTAGGAAAAACAAACACACTATAAAATAAAATAAACAATGCCTCGTGTAGATGCAATCAACCCTAGAAGCAATCATTGTGAGGACGGGGTTGGTGCTCCCACGCAGCCTGCGCACCATGGTCGCGGCGCGTTTGCGCTGAGTGGCATGAAAGCAGTCCATCCGCCGCAAACATACCAGAAGCGCTGCAGTAGTAGGGCAACCCCAGCACCGCCCTCAGCGCGTTATTGTACGGACGCGAATGACGCAAAAGTATTGCTTAGAAAAAAAAACATTTATTTCAGACCCATGTTGATCCATAGACATTTAATTCATTACAATAGTAAATAAGTATATTTAATTAATTATGCACAGTCATATTAAAATAAAATAAAATAAATTGCCTAAACAAATCATTGAGCCATCAGCGATAATACTGGTTTCAGCAGCATCATGCAGTGGCTAACAATGCTAGAGCGGAGGTCCTCCACGGCGGCCAGGAGGCTGTTGGAGGTGCGGCGCATGCGGCCCACCAGGGATGCGACATGATTCACGAACATCCCCGATGCGCTAGAGTACCGCGGCAGCCCCAAAAACATCCTGAAACCATTGTTATACTGGATACGTAAGCATTGTTCATTTCGAGATCGGTGGCAAGCGTGGCCTAAAAGCCAAAGCTATCTGCATACAGCTCGCGTATCGCCGGACAGTGCTGTTTAGCCAACTTGTCGAATGGAGAGTCCCACTCCACCTCCATATTTTGAGACAGCTTGTTCCAGAAGTGGACGGTGTAAGCTTTGTCTACATTCAGGTCTCCGGTCTTGAGGAGTTGCTCGAAGTGGCTGTAATGCACCGGGTAGATCAGCTCTGGGTTGTACACTTGAAAACCTATAATTAAAAGAGTTTTTTTTAAATAAATTACCTTCTTCGTACTTAAGTAGTGAGTAAAACCTGTGAAATAAGGTAGTGACCAGTCCGTATGAACGATGTGTCAATGAAGTTTCGAAATCTGTCAGGAGACAGGTGTCAAACTATAGCTGACTCCCATCTCCTGTTCCTGAATGTATTGCCATAAAAATAAGCATTCTGTAAAAACCTCACCTAATTTATAAAGGTAAAAACGACTTTCATTTGCCTTGAGATTCTTTATGCAGAATGGGTGGGTATAGATCCGTCAGCTCAGGATTTGCTGTCAATGGACCGTCAATGAAATGTTTAGTTTCCTACCTTGCTGTAAATGATGTAACAGAATGTTGGTTTTTAATAAAATTGTTATTGATAATAATTCACTTTTTTCTACATTTTGTAGTAAGAAATATGAATGTGTATAAGTGTACCTACGCAAACGTGGCCACTTGAGAGACTTGTGTCCTGAGACTTGTTTCTGATCCTTTATCTAGTAGGTACTATTGGTTGGTTGGCAGACATGTTTCTTTTCAAACAAAGTGCGTTTTGCTCAAATATTCGCCATTTGCGAAAACACCTGACTGGTTTCGTTTCTAAAATGACCTATCCAGTTTGTGAGTTATCTTTTATAATATGTAGTGCAAACATCAATGAATGTACGTACCTTTGCAAGTTGCTTTGGAGAACTTTTCGACAACGGTAGTGTTGCAAAATTTGGAAAGCATCCGGTTGAGAGCTCCAGGACCGTTATGCAGCCATAAGTCTGGTCTATACGATGTGCTTATTTCCCTGGAAATGTCGAATGCCCTTAGCCTAGCAGGTTTCATAGTCAAGGAAAAGCGAATAAAGACCTGCAACAAACTGTTCTGCGTCCTTTTTCACCTCATGTTTAAGAATAGGTCCACCAAAACATAATGACACTGATTCTTTATCTCATTAAGATAATAGGGCGGTGCGGGTTCAATTCCCACTGCGGAACAAATGTTATTTGTCCGGGTCTGAGTGGTGGCACCACGGTACTTGTAGATTGCCTAATACCCACGTCACAGGCAATCTTGTGCGAGGCCAAGACTATGTCTGTTGGGTGTTAAAAATACGTACTCAGAAAGCAATCTTACATAAGAACCTTTTCTATAAACTCCTTTCCAAGTTTATCTTTCGCCACGTTCACCGCTGCCGTATTCACTTGCACCCCACTTTCTCTGGCAAGCCAGTTCTTGCCTAAATCATCAAGCGGTTTCACCACCATCATATCAGTATCTAGATACAAGCCGCTGTATTTGTACAATGTTATGAATCTCAGCATATCTGATGTGTGAACCACCTTCCAATTACTATTGTTGTGTTCCTTTTTCGTTAAGATTGTTTCTAGAGCAGTGCCTTTGGAGTATTCGTCGACGTGCACGCGAGCGAATGCAATATTTGGATATTTCCTCAGTTCGAAGAAACTGCTGCGGGTGAAATGTAGAATGTTCTCTGTAATCGGACCGCTGAATAGAACGTAAACTTTTCTGTCTGGGTGTGCTTTTGCAGCGGATTCGATGGCACATGCCTGTCTGGAGTTCAACTCGCCACGGCATGACGTTTCGTGGAAGAATATTGAGTCTGTTGGCGGTGAGAAGTTAGCGTCTTCGGCGGAGGATAGCGCGTCGCCTTCGGTTATATAGTGACAGAAAATATCGTCTTGCCCCCTTATGGTGTTCGTAGAAGGCACAGTAGACTTTCGAGTCGTTAAAGTAGAGCCTTGAGTCATGAGTGGAGTTGACTCCTTTTTTGTTACATGAATATACTCTTTTTGATTTGTGTGATAAAGAGTAAAAGCACAAATAAAAAGTAATAAAAAAAAGCACGACACGGGTTTCCTATTCGTAGTTATATAAAACATTTCGTTTCTCACGAGGTAGCGTTGCGCGTGCGTCTTTCGTTACCTACTATAGCAAACTAAGTAGATAAGTACTTGACCTACAATATCTACCTTCTACTCTTTGTAAATCACAGCTTATTGTTAATCATAGACAGTGACTAACAATACTTATGTAAAGTACTTACCGACCTAAGACATATTGAGAGTTACTCGTATATAAGGTAAGTGCTTACCTACTTAACTCATATGATAAAAAACAATTACCTCGTATCTAGCATGTAATAAACTAGGTACCTAGATATAGATTCAGCTGTATGTACAGTCAACTTGATATGATAATATTGAAGAGAAAGTTTATAATGAAAAATGCAGGAAAAGTTACTAGAGACTAGTTTTATAAAAATATAAATAGTTAAAAAATGCTTTATTTCATAAGATAAAACAGCGACCTTAATGCAAATTAGCATTTTCTTCCAGCTTACCTTGCTATAAATATAGGCTTAGTAAGGTCATATTTAAAAAAATAGATCTTACTAAGCCTATGCTATGACATCAGTTTCCAAAGTCATCCCCATAAGCAGCATATACTTTTGGGCAGTATTTCCTAGCCAAGGCTGCGTACAAGGAGTTATTAAGAACTTGAGTGTATTTCGTGAGACGGTTCCACAAGTGGTATACGTAGGGCGTTTTGCTAATCTTTCCGGGCTTGAAAAACTTTTGGGTGTCCATCCAGTCGATGGGGTAGAATAGCTCTGAACTATAGACTTCGAAACCTGAAAGATATCGAATGTTTTTTTCACTTCTCATGCATTAAGAGTGTGTCATTTTAGCTTAGCGTGGGCGGTCTAAATATAGTGTATCATTTAACCTCAAGGGACTAAAGTAATTTTTTTTTTTTTAATTTAAGTCATTATCAACAGACTACAAAATTACTGACTCGGCTTTTTGATGTTCCATTTTTGAAATAATTTCACAGAAAAAATATATCTATAAGTTTTTTTTATATTTTAATTTATTTTTGAGTATGGAACTTAAACTTACATTGCTGCACTGGCGATCATCGTTGGATGTATAGGTACGTCAGAGCGCATGTCAACAAGAAATAAAAAAAAAGTTGGTATTGCCGCGAAACATCTAGAATTTTTACTGTACCTAATACTAGTTTATTTTATTTTCTCGCAATCGAAGTGAAAAGAACCTAGTGTTTAACCCTGGACTAAAAATATTTTATACACGATTCTATAGCAGCCCTCGCTCGTATGAAATGGCTCGTTTATGTTCCTTGTTGAACAATCTTCTATCGTTAACCAACGATGAAACAAGTGTAATGCTTTGTGTGTGTGACTTTGTCCGCGTGTTTTTTGTCTATACAAACTTTTTCTTTCATTTAATTATCAATTATCAATTTTCTTTTTGTATTTTTATACCATAAAGGATTATGATTTGAGAAATATACTTTACTAGCCTCTGCTCACGGCTTCGCCTGCGAGGTAGGTACTCGGATAAAAAACAGCCTACCTTATGTTTCTCTAGGCCACGAATTATACAAGTTTCAAATTTCATACAAATCAGTTCTGCTGTTACGGAGATTATTATCAATATACATCCAAACTTTCTTATTATAAATACTAGTAGGATTATAAAATTGCAACCGTGTTGGCCTAGTGGGCTGTAACCCCGATCCAAAAGGTGTTGAGTTCGAATCCAAGCGTGCACCAATTCATTTCTTAATTCTTAAATTTATGTGCGCATTGACACATACCTACTCAAAACGGTGAAAGTAAACATTGTGAGGAAACCGGCATGCCATAAAACCAAAACCTCGAAGGTATGTGACATCAGTTGGTGTCCAAAAAAAAGCAGCAAAACAAAAAAAAAACTAGCCTTGGCAAATAGCGGCAGTCATGGATTCGGTGTCTTCGGTCCCACATTTCTTGTTTAAGACTCTGGTGATTACTCCTGGGCCGTTGTGACTCCAGAGGTCGCTTTTGTAGGTCTCGGCCAAGTTTCTGAAAGAATTCGCAGACTTGTTTCTATAGAAAAAGCTTAGGTACTTTACGTACCTACAACTTTTATTGTCATTGCTAATAAGTTTTTTTTTGCCAGCAAAGAACTCTTATATGCGTTTGTCATAAGAGGTTGTTTGTCGGTCTGTTACCATTTATCTCCTAAAGGCTTATCGGATTATGATGAGGTTTTTTATCAATCGATTTGTATGTATTGAGTACCATTTCCTTCAGATTAGGAATGTCAGAAGATTCCTTCTAAGTGGAGCATAAAAAATAAATCTCAAGTATAATTGGCTAGGACTTTTATCTTTTGGATGTGGTGAAGACTCATTAGAAAAACGATCAGGAAATTGAGATGCATTAAAACCACAGATATTATAATCTTGACCGAGTGATCGATCCGAAGTTATCCGCGTCATCGAAAAGATATTGAAGACATCGTAACATCACCATATTAATGGTTGGAGGGAACACTGTCTTCCCAATGGTTTCTTAGCAACAGTTGCATAGGACGTTGCCCTTATACCTTTCAAGATTGACGTGTATGCACAAACCTGTTGTAGAGTCAGAAATGCAGAACAACCAAGTCTAGATCAAAGAATACAAGTCTAACCTGATAACGGCTTTAGCGTACATCCTCCCCACGTGGTCCCTAGAAAACGCCAAGGCACCGTTCGCTACAACTTCATCGTCTTCCCGGGCCGCCCAGTTATTCTTTAAACCCCCCAGTGGCTTCACCACCACTGTGTCCAAATCCAGATAAATCCCACCAAACTTGTACATAGTCAAGTATCTGCAGGTGTCCGAAGTGTGTACCATCCACCACTGAGTTCTGTTCAAGGCACCGCTAGAAACTAGGGATTCTACGGGGGTATTTTTCGCGTAATCGAGTATGTTTATCCGCGCAGAACACGCAAGCCTTTCGTATCCAGAGTTTTGAGTGGGGCGAGGAAAAGCACGTATACATCCCATAGTTTGTGGGCTATGGCGGCCGATTCGACCGCACACGCTTGCCTTGAGTTTAGCCCTCCGCGGCAGGAGGTCTCGTGGAAGAATATGGACTGCGCCGGCGGATTGAACCCCCTATCACTCACAAGCGGCAACTTATCCCCGCGCTCGTAATGACATGACACATTCTCATGATTCGGCACACTCCTAGACTTTACACTGACAGAGTACAGTCTACTGTACATCGTTACTAAGCAGCACAGGATTGCAAAGGCAGTGATAATCTTGGAACTGTTAAATTTAATAGATTGTCGACAAATATTTGATACGTAAACAAACATTGTAGCGGTACTGAATTATGCTAGAATCTTTAAGAGGATTGTTTTTTGCTTCGCGATCGCAGTTACGATGTCGGCGACTATGGACGAAAGTGTCCAAACCACAACAAAATAAAGTATGAGTACAAATGTTTTGTAAATAAAATAGCCCCTGGTTCAAATTACACAGATATGGGCGGATGCAAGTAGTCTCAAATAAACTCTCGATGAGAAACATATGTAAATATCACGCACACAATATAATACTATAGATACTAATATTATAGAGGTAAAGACTACGGTTTATCAAAGAGGTACTGTAGGAGTAATTTTGGAAAATATTCATTCGATTTAAAAAAAAATCGGTCACACAATATTAAGAATGGACTTTCAGGGTGGACATTAATATAAAACAGCCTTCTGTGGAGACAATTTTGGAACGTAGGTACTCGACGAAAAAACGGTCGAGCGAATTTGTTTCTTACGAACGCTACTTTTACTTTTTATCCGGGTACCACACGGGCAAAGCTAGTCTTTTATAAGCGTAGAGCGCCAGAGAGCGCGTAGCCTCGGACGAGTAGGTGAGATATTAGAACTTAACAAAAAAAAATCTAAAACGCTACTAAAAGTTTAATCACGACATAGTGACGGTTAGAAAAGGCATGAAATATAGAAAACATTATCATGCTTTATTTCATACTCCAACTTTGGCAAGAAATTGTGCTATGTTTCATGCATTATATCTTAGTAGCGTTTTAGTATTTGGCCTAAGTTTTAGGCTGAGTCTAATAAGACTTATAAACAATAAACAAGTTTACCATACGCAACTCTATTTAGTTTTTACACCTTTTCAATATATAAATTAGTAGGTAATTGAGATCCCGCAGACATCGCAAACTATCGTCCAATAAGCCTTATGGCAAGCCTATATAAAATATTTTCACAAGGCTTGCAATGTAGACTAACGCCAAAAGTAGAAATCTTTCTCTATGTAGAACAAGCCGGTTTCTGTCGAAGCTTCACCATAATATACCACATACACACCATAGAGCAAGCTATCGAAAAATACCAGGAATACAGAAGACCACTATATCTTACTTTTATTGATTTAAAAAAGCGATTAAAAAAAGCGATAAAAGCGATTCCAAATAGCTGTTCATATATTCGATTCCATAGAATATATGAACAGCTATTTGGAATGCCTTAAAACAAGCAAACGTTAACGAAACCTATATAGGTTATATAATAAAAAATATATACGCCAATTGTAAAAGTAGAGTAAAACTTGATAAAACCGGAAACTTCATAAAAATAGGAAGAGGAGTGAGATACACTTTCTACAACTCTATTTATAACCGTGCTCCACTCAATTATAATAACAAAGAAATAGAAAGGAGAATATCAAAAACTTGAAGAGATTCTGGAGCATGAAAGAAGTCTTGAAGGTCCACTGCCCCTAAGCTTAAAGAAAATAGTAGTTGACTCTTGTCTTTTTCCCACACTTACGTACCAGATGTGGACATTCACAAGAGAATCCAAAAATAAAATCACCAAATGCCAAAGAGCCATAGAACGAAATATAAAAGGTCGATAAAATACGTCACACGGAAATAAGATCCAAAACCAAATTCATAGACACTCTAGAATACGTACTAAAAATGAAGTGGCGATTTGCAGGACACAGCCAGAATGGATAAAAAAAAGATGGACCACCGTAAAAGGAAAAATAAAAATCAGACCACAAGCAAGATGGACCGACGAAATAAACAGATTCCTATAATTAGAAGACTGGACGAAATTGGCAACAGACAGAGACCGCTGGAAAGAACTGGAGGAGGCCTTTACCCGAGAAGGATCCTAACTATAAATTAAATTATAAAAAAATATGGAAATAATAACAATTATTCAAAATTAAATAAATAAATGATCTAGATAAATGGCATGAATTGTAAAATAATATTTATTACGTTATGGAATAAACAGGCTTTTTTATTTTTATTTTATTTTATTTATTTTATAATTGAGCTTCACGGCGAATTAATATACTTACACACGATCTCTTAAAACACCAAGCATCGGTAACAACAAATATGTTGTTAAATTTGTTTACCTTAAAATCAATAGCCTAGAAACTTGTATCAAAATCTTAATGATATTTCTGTTTATTATGCCCATAATAGAATAACTTTTATTGCTGCATAATGTGAACAAGTTATCTTTAAAAGGAAGTTTAACCAATCAATTTCACCTATAGTAATAAACAACAGAGCAGACTGATTAGCAATAAATAAAAATATGTTTTCAGTTTACCATAATTATATAATTTTATTTGTATTCAATAACTTAAATTACATTAACCTAGGCTTTTCATTTTACAATTTCTTTACTAGTATATCACCTGCACCTCAAACTGAGATACCATTTTGAAGTGGAGGCCCGATGGCCACAAAAAACGCTCTGTCGCAACAAGCGTCAAGGAAATTTTTTAAACAAACGTATGAGCCCATATTCTCAAGGCCACGAAGTAGCGATGAGCAGTTCTCGCTATATTTTCACCCGCTACATAAGGAGTCCGGAACATATAACAATATCTTATGGTAAACGCATAAAACATACAATCTCTTTTGGCGAACGTATATATACGTTTGCCATAAGAGATTTGATTGTTATAGATTGTTTAAGAGATTGACAAAAAACGACGGAAGACACGTGGTGGGTTTTTAAAATTAGCAAAATTACTTTTGATGACTTTTAGATTGGTTTTACGCTTATAACAATACCTAACTGGAATTTGTATGAACAATAAATGGTAACTATCGACAAATCATGTGTAGCAATAAAAGCAGATTTATGTTAAATTTTGCAAAAAATTTCAACGGTATCTAGTTTCTCATTGTAATGTTTTACCAAATAACAATGCTATTTTCTAAGATAGAACGGATTTTTATAAAGGTTATGTACCTACAACACTGATGTTTTCCTTGGTTTTTTAGTTATATCTACAATTTTTTTATATCTTATTAAATTATCGGTATCATAATGAAATTTTAAATTGAAAGTAATCCCAAATTCAACCAAATATTTAATATATTTTTGGAATTACACAAACTAAACTATTTAATTTTGATAAATAGTTATTCTTCGCACTAAATATTCAAAAATAAAACTATCATGGTAATGACATTTTTTTTTAATAAACAACGGGATATTTACAATGTACCTCAATAGTTCCCCGTGATCATGCAACTGTGCCTAAATATCGGGAAATATTCGCAACACGGTTAATATCCCGTTTGTTAGTAAAAATATTATTAAAAAATAATATAAGATTTTAGACTGGGCAACAATTTAATTTGTACGCAAGTGACAGGCATAACTAATTCGTGTCATTGACATAACTTCTTCCTATTCAGCGTCCGGACTTTACGTATTTCATTGCTATATACATTTTAAATATAATAACACGATTGGATGCAGTTGTTTGAAAATACTGACCAGCTTAATTTAGTAAAGACTTGCATTACAAATTTTCAAATTGGTTAAACATATGGTATGATAAATAACCTATAGGTATCATGAATATTTACATAATTACATACATTTAACTATATTACCATTGGAATTTGAATAAAGCGTAGTTAGATAATAAAATACAGAAAATTGCTTAAAATAAACGAATACCTATTTAATGTTGGTATTTTTTTTCTTGCTTTAGATTTACAGCCATAAATAAAAGTATATAACCATTAGGTATTATGAACATCACATTATTACATAATATTTAACTATTTTGGAATAGAAGGTAGTTAAACAATGAAATACAGAAGAATAAATAATATAAATATCATGTTCAATACTATGATATAATTTAATAAGAATAATTAAATCAGTCAAACATCTAAATATTATGAAGATAAGTTTAAATCTTGAATACTGTGTGTAATTCAGGTTATTTTAATATAACATTAGTTTACTTCTTAACACTTTGATATTAATAAGTTAAAAACTATACAATATTTTGACAAGTTCAATGTTTCACCAGCCCGATTCAAGAGAATCGAGAAACTCAATGGCCTCTGGAAATAGTTCCAAAGTGTAGACTTCTAAAGATTTTTTTTTACAACAATTTCAACAAATAATTCAAGTGAAGGTGTTCCGATGGGTGCGGCCGTCAGCATTTGTGCTATTTATGGCAATTGACAGACATTAAGGCCCATTGCCACTAAACTTTGACAGCTACCAATGACAGTTTTTCTTTAGGCAGTCATGGCCTTTTGTAAAGAGCATTCGTCTTTTTTAAAAGGCGTTGTGAGTAATTTTACTATAGAATATACAGAAACACGAAATTTTGTAAAATTTAATTTTAAAAGAAAGACAACTTTGCGTTCTAAATATGTGTTAATCAGTTTCTTTATTCTGCCAATCGACATTTTTCATATAAAACTGTCTAGGCATTTTTTTTTCATATCTTCTTAATTAGGTCTTTATTCATATCTTGTAATGGTATAACGACCACATACTCGTAAAGAAGTATTAATTTTCTTATGTTGTATATTTTTTTCATCTTAGAGTTATTGCTTGGAATAAACTCTAATCTGCTAAGTTTTGGTAACTTTTTTCTTGCTTAAAATAAATAGCCATATGTGTCCATTTAACAATGATGGTTTTAAGTACTTACTTAATTGAACTAGCATTTGTAGGATTATTTATTTACAGTGAAGCTTATTAGTGCACCATGATTCCTCAGTTAAAGTTAAGAAGCGTGCAATCGCACTTAAAAATATTCCATACATCTGGAACAATTTAATGTTATTTCAACTTTAAGTGAGAACTTAGTGTGCGGCCGAAAGAAACAGTACTTCATCTTGATATAACGAAGTGCTATGGAACCTTATAAGTTATGGAATAATATTCTTAATGCAATGCGATTCTCTCAATTCATACTAAAATATAATGGAGTAAATAGAGATACAGGGGTAAATAGAGCCAAAACTGTGAGTGAAATTCCTCCAATAAATACCGTAGAAAAATAGAGGAGGTATTTAGGAAGAATTGGAACGAAGTTCTTTATCGCGCGTTGTGAAAGGGGGCTAGACGGAAAAAATTCTCACGAAAAGTTGTAACGACACATTTTGCTATAGTAAGCTATTGTAAGCTGTGCGGCGTGCGCATGTTTCTCTGTCTGTCTCTCTCTCTCTTATAGAAAGCAAGCCAGATATTTTCATTTATTTTATTATTATAATTTTTTTTAAGTTAGTTTGCTAAAAAAAAAAAAAATATTACAATTCCTTCACTAATTAATCGAAAGGAACTTCGTTCCATCCGGGTGTCCCTTGACACCTCTCATTTTTTTTTTTAATATCCGTTTTGTCTATTGTCCCCTGTATCTCTATTCAACCTTATTTTACGGTAAATTAACATTTGTATCGCACGATAATAAACTCCAGCACTGTTGTACATACAACATTGCGTTTCAGGAATCAGGCATAACTGCCGTCTGCGCTGAGCTTAAGGACTTAAGACTTCTGGGAAGAATAGAAAATCTATTGTCTCTGGACCGGCGGCCATATTGGGCTATTTCAAAATGATCACGAGTGAACTACAAAACTATTATCAGTGATTACAAGTCTTCTGATTGGGTGAATTTGACTTTAAAATATCTCTAATAGGAATCCACGCCGTGTGTACGTCTTATTTATCAAGTTTTTTAAACAGTTGATTGTTTAAACAGTGCTTTGTCTCTTTCTGACATGTGTCGTTTCAAATTCAACAGAAGAAAACAAAACGCTGTGTATCTAAGCAACTGTTTAAGACTCTTTAAGTGAGCATGTTGGTCTGGACGATTATAAACTTTACTGGCATAGTGATAAGGTTAATACGTACTATATTGCTATTGTGAATCCGTTCCGTGAGTGGAGATTTGCGTGTCCGACTCTGATTCCGTTCTTTTTTTACTTTGGACGTTTCTAGAAAAGACAGGTTAGGTTAGGTTAAGACTCTTTGCTTCTCTGGACTTTTCTAGAAAAAAACAGGTTAGGTAAGGATTTTTCGCTTTTTTGGACTTTTCTAGAAAAAAACAGGTTATGTAAGGATTCTTCGCTTTTTTTGGACGTTTCTAGAAAAGACAGGTTAGGTTAGGTTAAGACTCTTTGCTTCTCTGGACTTTTCTAGAAAAAAACAGGTTAGGTAAGGATTCTTCGCTTTTTTGGACGTTTCTAGAAAATACAGGTTAGAGTTGAAAGCCACGATATAAATATAGATGGCTCTCTTTAAGAGAAAGATATCTTCTAGACCTTCATGATTCATAGTCGGCCCTCATCACTTACCATCAGGTGAGATTATGGGGTACCCACCACCACTGCACCGCGGTGACTCACCTGTATACATCATCCGTGGTCTGCAGCGTGCCCAGCGCGAGATGCAGGCGGCGTCCGGGCGGCGGGGGCCCGTGCTGTATGGGGGCCCACCACTGTACCATGCGTCCCACCACGGGCACGCGGCGCAGGAGCCCCTCCTGATACGCCCGCTCCGCGTTCTCGCGCTCCAGGTCCGCCTGCGCTGCCTCTATGCCTGTCCCGACACACAAATCCGATAAACAAAACGAGACAAACAAACACGCTCACGACTGCCTTCCCCATGGTGGACATCCTCAGATACATACTCAGTGAGTAGATCTTTGAGGATACCAAGTAGGAGGTAGTCAGAGGAACGTCCAAACATTAAATTTGGCACAAGCTCGCGTTTTGCAAGTAAGTATAAGCAAGAGGGGTGTTTTTCTATGTTTAATATGTATGTATTTAAAAAAAATATATATAAGTAGTATATCAGTCATGTAGTTCCCATAGTACAAGCTCTGCTTAGTTTGGAGCTAGATGATGTTGTGTTAAGAAATGACCAGCATTTTTTTTTTAATTAATTGTTTATTAATAATTTCCTTTTCTACGAAACACTTAGAGGTAGAATTTGCCAAATTCCTTTCCTAATGCACCCCTACACCATAAGAGGAATCTACCCTCCATTTTTCATCCTTCTAGGGCGTATGGGTTAGGCTGTGCGTTGATCCGCAAATCAATAACGGAACAGTTGACGACCTCTGTGGCGCAGTGGGCGAAGGCCCGCCTGAGACGCAGAAGCTTGCGGGTTCGATTCCCGCCTCAGGACAAATGTTTGCATATACAAATATTTGTCTCGGGATCTGGGTGTTTTCTATGTATTATATGTATGTATTTACAAAAAAAAAGTATGTAAGTAGTATATCAATCATGTAGTTCCCATAACACAAGCTCTGCTTACTTTGGGGCTAGATGATGCTGTGTGAAAAATGTCCAGCATTATTTATTTATTTAATTTTTACAGTTTTATATATATTGATAAATAAGTTACCTTTCTTCAGTACTTCGGTCATGTTGCTGAGCGATTTTGAAGTCTCCACTTCCTTCCCGGCCTCTACCACCAGCTCCAGTAGCTCCCCTACATACGTGTCCGCCGTCACCATACCAAATCTGACAACGTAAAAAACAATTCAATAAAATATTATCACAGTACGATATGTATTAAATAATAAAACGAATAAAAACTAACGTTAATTAATTGACAAGAGAGCTGGCTCTTATCTGGGTCAACATTGCCATTCAGCGTGGCAATGCGGCCAGTATTTTGGGAACGCTTATTTTGGGAACGCTTCCGCCTGGTAGTGATCTGGATCAGTTGAGCTATCTAAAGGTCGTTTACAACGGTCTTTAGATAGCTTGCTGTTTCATCTGTATTTTTTGTATATACGTACTTGTACATAGTTGTATGAATAAATGTTTAATCAAAGAAAAAAAAAACGTTAATTTGATTGTTCATATTGTAAGAACGGGAATTTTCACGTACCGGTGAAGGCACCGACCAAGTTTCGATTCATGCCGAGAGTCTTCATCAGGGTGACCTGCGCCATGTGAACTGCGCGCAAAGAGCGGCAGCGCGTAGTGCACGACGCGACGCGGATGGAGAGCGTCGCGATCATTCACCCTGATAAAGACTCTCGGAATAAGTCGAAACTTAGTCGGTGCCTTCACCGGTAGTACGGTGAAAAATTACCAGCATTATTTATAATCATTCCTGATAATATACAGCATTATAATAAACTAGCTTCGGCCCACGGTTTCGCCCGTGTGTTACCCGGATAAAAAGTAGCCTATGTGTTATTCTGATGTATAAGCTATATTACTGAAAAGTATCATGAAAATACGTTCAGTAGTTTTTGCACGTGAAAGAGTAACAAACATCCATCCTCACAAACTTTCGCGTTAGTAGTAGGATTTAGGTCTGAGATATCAGTTGATGAGAATCTAATATTTTTACGTGAAAAGCTCTAAATCCCTGATACTATGAGAATGGAAATTAAAAAGAAACTTCATTAATCCCACACAAGATGTGCTGGCAGATCAATGAGGCCTTTTTGGAGCCTCTGTACGGTTCTCTAAGTACATAGAAAGCACGACGAAGGTTTACAAAATAACTTGCGTCACTTTCGCCCTGAAGCGCCGTACAGGGGAGGGGTAAGGGGTCAAATCCTAGAAAAATCATACTTGATTTATGTTTTTTTTTACCAAACTTTGTTTATTCTGTATTCTTTATTGTACACACAGAAAATACAGAAAAAAAAACTTAAGTATAGGACATGTACAAAGGCGAGCTTAACCCTAACAAGAGTTTTCTTCCAGCAAACTTTATTTTTATTAAGTACCTATTTTGCTATTCTACCAAGTCTCAATTGTTTTCTCCATTAAATATTACTTAGTAAATTTTGATCGGATTCCCGCGACACAGGCTAGCCCTAGTGCGGGATCCTTTACAATATTGTAAACAAATTTTATTTTTGTTTTGAGGAATCATATAATTATATAATTTTAATGCTGGTCATATTCCACACAGTATTATCCAGCCCCAATGTAATCAGGGCTTGTGTTATGGGAACTACATAATTATACAACCCTATTTTAGTTCCCGATGGGGATGAGAATGATCTAACTAAATGTATACCTACCCTATTGTAACCAAAACAAACATACCAATTGGGACTTCCACCTTTGTAATCGAGTTTGTTAAAATAATAAATGTATCTTATCTTATCTCATCAGGTGAGCCGTATGCCACGTAGTTCCACCTACAGAGGAGACGTGTAACTGACCTGACGCACGCCATGCCGTCGTCTCCATCCCCGCAAGAGAATGCTTTGTCTGTCTAAATGTCTTCTAGGTGGTTTCTTTGTAAACTTTATGTTGTATAAAAGTATTTTCTTCCATTCTCTTATTTTGTATGCGTAACTCCACCTACAGAGGTAACGTATAACTGACCTGACGCACGCCATGCCGTCGTCTCCGTTCCCGCATGAGAATGCCGTGTCCGTCGACTTGAGCATCTCCACCAGCTTCTTGTTGAGGGAGTTCAGCTCCTGCGGAGACGCGCCGTCCCACCCGGGCGGTACGTAGCGGACACCGCCCAGACCTGGAAAGGGACAAGTCGAAAAACGTTAAGGGTAAGGTTAAGGTAAGCTTATGGAAACGACATGTCTGATATAACACATATCTAAATACATACACATTATACATTGAAAACACCCAGACCAGAGACAAATATTTGCACCGATCATACAAACATTGGTCCCGCGGCGGGAATCGAACCTTTTGCGTCTCAGGCGGGCTTTCACACCACCACAGAGGTTCTCTCATCCTAGTTTCATTCTTACCAGCCCATCCAGGGACATGCACCAATCTGAGGTTTGGCGATTTGATGACCTCCATCTGGAAGGGTTCCTTCAGCGCCACAGTCGCTTGCAGGACCTGCAGCTGCTCCTCCAGCAGCGACGCCCACGCCTCCAGCCGCTCGTCCTCATCGTCTATGTGGCACCCTTCCAGTGGACAGTAGAGGAGAACCACGCCGTGGGACTCCGTCTCGCACACCTCTATGGTAATCTGGGAAGATAATTGTGTGTAAGATAAGATAAGATAAGCATACATTTGTTCACAACAACAACAAATAACACATACACAAACAGATAATATGTATGACATATTATGTTGTCGACCTCCGTGGGGCAGTGGGCGAAGGCCCACGTGAAACGCAGAAGGGTGCGGGTTCGATTCCCGCCGCGATCAATGGTTTTTTTTTTCACAAAATTTATATTGGACTACCCTTTAAGTTACACTCTACCCATTAAAATCGGTTCACGATTGGCAAAGATATCGCGTAACACACGAATAAAAAAACACAGACGAATTGAGAACCTCTTGTTTATAGAAGTCGGTTAAAAAAATATAGCAATATTATTATTTTCGTTTTAACCCTTCTGTGCTTTAAGTTGGCAATACATATTTACCACATTACACAAAAGTTATCTGCAAGAGAATGCTATTTAGCATTAAGTTCGCCTAAGAAATTAAATCTATCTATCTATAGTTATTACCATATTTGCCTCCCTTTGCAGCACCTGCCCGAGCCAGGAGTTGAGTTTGTCGTAGTACGGCGGCGGCTTCTCCACGGCAATATCCGGCGCGAACTGGAAGCTCACACACGCGGACGCCAGGCTAATCGCATCCTGGGCAGACATGCACAAGTTCTTTTAGATAAAAAGTTCACAAGTTCTTCTTCGTTAACTGACGTCACCAATACATCAAAGCCAAAAGGCAAAGTCGAAATTCATTTATTCATTAAAATTACTAGCTTCATAATCAGAAAGGTCACTTTAAAATCTACGTCTATTTAAATTGTTATAAGGTTTTATTCATTGAATATCAAGGATCATAATCAGAAAGGTCACTTTAAAATCTACATCTATTTAAAATGTTATAGGGTTTTATTAATTGAATATCAAGGATCATAATCAGAAAGGTCACTTTAAAATCTATGTCTATTTAAAATGTTATAGGGTTTTATTCATCAGGTCAGGTCAGTTGTAAAAAGTACGTGTAATTGAAAACTATATTTCACTTTAACATTTTTATATGAATTTAAAAATGTTAAAGTGAATCTCAATCAATAAACTCTGCTTGTTTTTTTTCTTGTTTAACATGGTTTTATGTTACATATGGTTAAATAAATAATTAGAATGACTTACCTCTAACCCTATATTCGGTGGTTCGTCTCCCCCCGGCCTTGCACTCTGAAAAATTAAACAAATATTACATCGGCACGAAATACACTACGCGAGTCTCGCTACGCACTTTACAGATCAGTGGACAAACCCGTAATCGGTTAGTGCCCACGTTTAATATCATAAGGGTGAATGAAAAAAATATTTGCTTCTGATCTGGGTGTTTTCTATGTATGTATTTATAAAAAAAGCTCTGCTTAGTTTGGGGCTAGAAGATGCTGTGTGAAAAAACGTCCATTATCTATTATTATTGAGTTATTTGTGATTTAAATATTTAAAAGAGTGATCCAAATCTTCT
This sequence comes from Perizoma affinitatum, assembly GCA_961405105.1. NCBI lineage: Eukaryota > Metazoa > Arthropoda > Insecta > Lepidoptera > Geometridae > Perizoma > Perizoma affinitatum. The sequence goes on along the minus strand of OY560199.1, from coordinate 1,741,159 downwards.
GAACACAATAGAGATTTATAAAACTCTGTCCCTTCAAAATATAAATTTAGCGCTTCTCCGATAGTGACAATTACTGACCAATATCTTCAATTCCGCGGCGGTCAGAATGGCGTGTGCGGTCCTGGCGGCCTTGAACGCGGCGGAGACTCTTGCGGAGAGTCTGCGATACCCCGCGGCGCGCACGCACGCCCACAGCGGCAACGCCGGTAGTCTCGTAGACCCGTTCGACGGGCCCGACAGACCCGCCAGCGCCGTCAGCGCGTTCTCACGAAAACCCGGCTGTCATTACAATCAACACACACTTTTAAAATCGAACAGAATAAGATAGATAGATAGATAGATAGATAACACTTTATTGTACACCAGATTATAAGTTGCTTACAAATAATACAGGAAATTATAATCTAATCGCGGAAGTACAATGGGCGGCCTTATCGCTAATAGCGATCTCTTCCAGACAACCTTTGGATGGACAGGAATTGACATGCACGATAAAGGACGATGGTGTAAAGACAATAAAAACAATAAAAAAAAAAAAAACATACAAAGTGACTTAATATTAGATAAAACATATATACATACATACATTATTACATATGCAATATGATATAAACTCATCAGCTTTGAGATATGGATAGATAGTGACTGTGCAATAGCTTTTTGAAGATAGGAAGAGATTTTGCAGTTCTGATATTGAGGGGCAGAGCATTCCATAGGCGGATAGCTTGTACAGTAAAAGAATTATTATAGAAGTTAGAAGTGTGCACAGGAGTTTTAAGTTGCAAGGTCTCAGAGGAGCGCATTAAACGAGAGTTGGAAAGATGAAGATATTCAAAACGCTCCTTGAGATATGGAGGGGAAGAAGGGTTAAATAAAATACTGTACAAGAGTGAGAGAAGGTGAGTATTCCAGCGTTGGCGGATTGACAACCACTTGAGCTTAGTGCGGAATTCGGAGACGTGGTCGTATTTACGTAAGCCGTATATAAACCTAATACTAAAGTTTTGTAGGCGCTCAAGCTTGTCAAGTTGCTTCTCAGTAAGGTCAGGATAGCAGGCATCGGCGTAATCAAGAATAGGGAGTAGCAGGGATTGTGCCAGCGTTACTTTGGTACATGTCGGAAGAAAATTCCTGAGCCTCCTAAGTGAGGCAGCTGATGCGAACATCTTTCGACTCAACTCGGCCAGATGAGGTCCCCATGACAAATGCTCATCCACTAGCACACCCAAGTTCTTCACAGTGTTACTTAGAGATAAAGGGACGCCATCGAAAACAATTGATGGAAGAACCGACCAATCAATTTTAGAGACCATCCTGGAGCTACCTACTACAATAGCTTGCGTTTTCTTTGGATTTACTTTGAGTCCGTAAGATTTACTCCACTTAAGAATCCTCGCCAAGTCATTATTGATGATTTCTATACCTTCATTCAAGTTATCAATTGGAACCTGTGTATAAATCTGTAGGTCATCTGCATAAAGGTGGTAGGAAGAAGAGAGCGTATCAGAGATTGTATTTATGAAAGTAGCAAAAAGCAGTGGAGATAGCACGCCGCCCTGGGGTACACCAGCAGTCAAATCACACCACGATGACAAGTTTTCATCAATACGGATACACTGCCGGCGTCCAAACAGATAACTGTGAAACCAGCCAATAGCCGTCGGAGATATGTTTAGAGAGCGTAGAACAGCCAGAAGAATGTCAAAGTCTACATTGTTGAAAGCATTGCTGAAATCTAGCAATAACAGCACAGTCACAAGCCCATTGTCCATACCCAGACGGATGTCATCGGTAATCTTGGTCAAGGCCGTCGTGGTACTATGACCACGACGAAACCCGGATTGGAGAGGATTCATGAGGCAGTTCCTAGAAAGAAATGTGCTCAACTGAGTATGTACTAGGCGTTCAAGAACTTTAGAGAGGAATGGAAGGATGGATATAGGGCGGAAGTCGGAGAACGAGGAAGGATTGACCTTTTTGGGTAAAGGAATTATCTGGGCATTTTTCCAAATAGAAGGAAAAGTCTCAGTGGAAATAGAGAAGTTCAGGATGTGGGTAAGGACGTATAAGATCTCGTCAAGTATAGGCATAAGCATATTGCGACTAATACTGTCACTGCCGACCGCATTTGATGATATGGATGCCACGCTTCTCTTAACATCACGATCGCTAAATTGACTAAAAAGAAAAGGACTGAAATTTATGGGTGGTATATATGAAGCGAGGAGATTAATAGTGTTAGACTTAGTTAATCCATCAGTCTTGGAAAAAGAAGAGAAATGTTGATTTAATAGATCAATGTCTAAGTCTTTGGGAATACTGTCCATTCGAGACTTACCAACCCCTAAAGTTCTCAGAAACTTCCAAACTTTGGAAGGATCATCATTATCAACAGATTCATGAATATGACGGCGCTGTGCGTCCCTACACACCTTATTGCAGATATTCCGGCGCTCAATATATTTCAGATAGTTCTCATCAGTTGGACGACACTTATATTTAAACTTAGCTGCATTCTTTTTATGCATCAAGGATTTTATTTCTGTTGTAAGCCATGGTGCAGGAAGTTGTTTTATTTTGACAGTTCTCAAGGGAGCGTGCTTGTCGTACAGATTTATAATTTTATTATTAAAAAAAATGAGCTTGTCTTCAATATGACTTGCGTTAATCAAATGAGACCAATCTATCAGAGTCGCGTCTTCGCGCAGGCTCTCCAAGTTGATACCACTAAAGTTACGCTGTTGAATTACTTTAGGTTTTACTTTCGGAGGACGGATTTTATAAGAAAGGAAAAGTAAATCATGATATGAAAATGCGTCCGCCGAACATTGACCATGTCTAACAACATTGTTAGTGGATGATACAAGTATCAGGTCCAGAAGGGAGGGAATACAATTGGGAAAATGGTGAGTTGCACTAAGTGGAAGAAAAGATAGATTACTTGATTTAATAAGAGTATCAAAAAATTTGGTACGATAGTCACCTTTAAGAAGGCACGTATTGAAATCACCCAAAATGATAGTGTGGTTAACAGTGGGAGTGAAATCTTCTAAGAGTTTCTCAAAAGATCCAAAGAAATTTATTTTAGAGGAAGGACAGTAGTAGACTCCGAGTAGTACCTTGGTATGCGAGAGGGAGACCTCTACGAATAGGTGTTCGCCTTCATTGTGTCGCGGAGGCTGGGGAGACATGCTGATCACAGTGTAAGGGATATGAGCACGTAGATATATAGCAACGCCTCCGCCAACCCTCCCGATGCGGTCATTACGAATAAGAATAAAACCCGGCAGAGAATAAGACGTAGAGGGTAGACAGGGCTTTAACCAAGACTCGGATACCAATACTGCATGAATATTTTGATTATTGAACGACGCCAGCATATCCGAGAAGTGGGCAGGAATACTCTGGGCATTGAAATGGACAACATTGAAGTTTTTTGGGACACCAGAGAAATGAGACACAAGAGACTCGGAGAGAGAAGGTATGCTACTAAAGCTATCATCACTGCTTAAATCATTGGAAGATGAAGAAAAAGATTGAAAAAGCTCATTCTCACAATCACTACTGCTATTAGAAATAGACATAATTGCACAATATAAATATGAAACAATATACGATACCTAACAAAATATTATATAATAAACCTATTAATGATTTAAATATTAACCTACCGAATAGGTACAAAACGTACCTACCTACTTTATAAACAAAGTTCTGTCCCACTTAATAATAGTCCACCTGCCAGTTGTGTGTGGTGAGATTTACACAATTGAAAAATAAATAAATATAAGAACTAGCTTGGTTAAAGTCATTGAACTAAAATAAAAATTTCTAGTAGAAAGTTCTAAATACGGCAAAAACATAGAGGAACTAAACCATTACTAATCCGTCCGATGCAAAAAAAAAATAAAAAAAAATAAACAGCTTTAGCCAGAATAAACTTTATCCAGAGATCATGAACTCCGGTATGCTATACATTATTAAACTAAAATGACATTGACATAACGAACAATTGACATTTTGGCAGAAGAATGAAGTTTGCATATTAAGAAGTGAAGTGAAGTGAAACTATTCATGAAGTGAAGTGAAGTGAGAGGTTAAAGGGTTATCTATGATAAAAGAAAATCTAATGGAGAAATAAAAACTTACATTTGGAAAGTGTAAACGGGTGGATTCTGTAAACATAATCGGACGGAAAGTACAGCAGAACGACATTCGACACAACTATCTACTGCTTTTTAGTCGCAGCTGCTCGCTTAACCTTTGGTGCCGCTACTACTGTCTCCTTCGGCGCTGCAAGCGGCTTTGAAGGTTCCACAGGCGGCTTGGAAGAGGACGCCGCTGCCAAAGATTCTGGCTGTGACTGCCCTGCAATCGCATTGAGGTCGCTCAGCCAGTTAATGCGATGCCTTTCGCCGTCAGGTCCAATGACGTAAACATTGCCTTCACGGGTCCAGCACTTCGTCACACCAAAGCGCTGTCTTGCCTTCATAAAAACTTCATGACGGGTCTTGGTGAGGAACTCCGACAAGGTGATGCCGGAACTCTTCAAATTTGCCTTAGCTGACCAGACTTTGTCTCGAACAGCTACATCCCTCAGCTTGAAGAGAATGGGTCGAGGCCGATTCGATGAAGAGCGCCCCATTCTATGGCACCGACTTATATCATCTCTAGAGAGCTGTGTTTTGAGCTTACTTGTGACTACTTTTACAACAGCTGTTTCGGTATCCTCCTTTTGCGCTTCAGGAACCCCATGGATCAGTAAGATCTTACGCCTTCCACGCATCTCAAGCTGATCAATTGACCGAGCAGTCAGTTCGATTTGGTTTTGGAGCGCTCTCAAGGCATTCATCGTGAATTCCTTGAAGCTTGCGAACTCAGCGGCCAAGGTTGTGATGTTTGGTGACTGCGGTGTGGTGTTCCTCTGCAATTCACTTTCAAAGTACTCCATGCGAGCCTTCAGATCTCCAATCATATCCTGGACTGAAGAGTGCCATTCAATGTTGTCCATTGTAGTGAGTGACCAAAGTGAGGTTATCCAAATTGATATAAGTGAGATATCTTTGTGAATGTTAGGTGAATATGTGAAATAACACTTGGTGGCAGGTGAAATATATCAATGTACCATATGATACATTAATTTACTATGTAAGTACACTTTTACTTTGTTTTTCAAAAATAAAAATATTATAAATCAAAAGGAGATGTGTGTTTATTGACTACCCGCGTCCAAAAAAGATTTAGTTTTATTCCAGAATCTAATTCGAATAATTTTATAATTTTTGTTTTAATCCTTTCTGCGCACTACCGACACATCTATTTCCACAAAACACAAAGGTTATCTGGAAGAGAATGCTTTTTAGCATTAAGTTCGCCTATGTACTTATATTTTTATGTGCAATAAAGAATTTTCTATCTATCTATCTATCTAATTCGTGAATTTGATTATTCATATTGTAAAAACGGGAATATTCACGTACCGCACTATCGGTGAAGGCATTGACTAAATTTCGACTTACTCCGAGAGTCTTCATCAGGGTATTCCCGTTTTTACAATATGAAGATTCATTTTACTCCCGTAAAATTGCTTCATCATTAAAACAAGTAAACATTTTTATTCAGAAAAAAAAAGCAACGGCAAGTTGATAAATAGTTCAATATGAAAATTCCATCACTCTTTTTTTCAGCCACGGATGGGATTTTTTCATAAAAATTAAACGGGAACGCCCGTGAAGTAATGAAACTACGCATTAAAAAAATAATCATTAAAATTTGATCATTAATACATTTATTTAATTAATACTTTAATGCGTTGACGCGTGACAAGAGAGCTGGCTCTTATCTGGGTCAACGCATTAGCATTGCCATTCAGCGTGGCAATGCGGCCAGTATTTTGGGAACGCTTCCGTCTGGTAGTGGTCTGAATCAGTTGAGCTATCTATAGACCGTTTGCAACGGTCTTTAGATAGCTAGCTGTTTCATCTGTATTTTTTGTATATACCTACTTGTACATAGTTGTATGAATAAATGTATAAGGACTCACTTCACTTCTGTAATCATTCTCTGAAATTGATTCTGGTATATGATAGAACGTCTGTGTTGGGGATAAGGAAATATTACTAAAAAAAAACATATAACATAATACACGCTCTGCTTAGTTTGGGGCTAGATGATGCGGTGTGTAAAATTGCCCGCATTATTTAGGGTCTGGGTGTTTTCTATGTATAATATGTATGTATTTACAACAAGTAGTATATCAGTCATGTAGTTTCCATAACACAAGCTCTGCTTAGTTTGGGGCTAGATGATGCTGTGTGAAAAATTGCCCGCATTATTTGGGGTCTGGGTGTTTTCTATGTATAGTATGTATGTATTTACAACAAGTAGTATATCAGTCATGTAGTTTCCATAACACAAGCTCTGCTTAGTTTGGGGCTAGATGATGCTGTGTGAAAATGTTCAGCATTTTTTTTTTTCTCTATTTATTTTATATCTCAGACTTATGCCTGGAGCTTTTAGAGGCAAAAAAACCAGACAAATTGACATTCGGTAACGAAAAAATGATTACCTCCCTCTATCCAGTCCCAAGCTGATATCATAAAATAGTTTTGTTAGATTATGTAAAGGATACAACATCTGGCAACCCTGGAACTCCGAACCACTGGCCGGGCCTTATTGTCAACGAATCTGCTACCTCGAATAACTAAAACAAAAATAAGTAGTAAATAATAATACATAGAAAAATAAGATAGAAATCTCATCGCATCGCCCGCCCGTGATATTACTTCATTTACGTGATGTATAATATGTATGTATTTACAAAATACATATATATATATATATATATAAGTAGTATCAGTCATGTAGTTCCCATGATACAAGCTCTGCTAGTTTGGGGCTATATGATGCTGTGTGAAAAATGTCCAGCATTATTTATTTATTATTTTACTTGGCTTTTAAGGGTCGTAGCGTGATGTTAAATAGTCTTCCTCATGAATTGGGCTATCAAACGCAAAAATATTTCTACAGGTTGCGGGCTCAATTCCCACTGCGGGACAAATGTTTGTAAGATCTGCAAATATTTGTCTCGGGTTTGTGTGTTTTATGTATTGTATGTATTTACAAAAAAATATATATAAGTAGTATATCAGTCATGTAGTTCCCATAACACAAGCTCTGCTTACTTTGGGGCTAGATGATGCTGTGTGAAAAATGACCAGCACTATTTTCGTTTGTTAGTTCCAGAGTTTAACGTAAAAACAAAAAAACCCAAACACTTCATCTTTATTATTAGTATAGACTATAGATTATGTTTAAGTTAAATTTTCAAATATGCTTAAATTTATAAATATTACGGTCGAGAGCGGTGCTCATAATAAAGTGGTACTATATTAAGTATGAGACGTCAGTAAAATCGACAAAAAAATATAATATATATTTATTAATATATAAAATATATTTTTTTTCCTTATGATGTACATCCTAAGAACGTAGATTTTTGAGGTTACCAAGTAGGGGACTAGGGGCACATGCCCGCGTTTAGCAAGTCAATTTTTTGGTTCTATAGGGCATGCTGTTTCTTCGCGATGTTTCCCTTCACCATTTTGAGCACGGCCGGGTTCAAACCGACGACTTGGTGGGTCCGCCCACTAGGCTAACGCTACTCTAAAACGCGTCGTAATCACCACATGCATTTAAGAAACATGCAAATCGATATCAAAAAACAGCATATAATCGCATAAGACGTTTTAGAAATCAAACGGACTCTGCATCGCCGGTAAACTTAAATGTTCGATTACGAAACGTGGTCTAAACTCGAGTTGAACTCGACTTCTGTCAGAGCCACTAAACCAAGGTTAGCGTTAGGTTTAAAATAGAGGTTTGACCACAAATAACTGCTAAAAGATAAGCCAGGCGGTCACTTAGTTTAATTCTATCATAACTCAACCTATTTAGAGATCCTACTTTCTTTTGGTAGCCAATCAAAATGATGTTTATATTTTGTGTTTTCAAGTGTTTTTTAAATCAACTATATAACCCGCGGTTTCATTCTATATTTAAATTATTTTCGATATATTTAAACCTTGGTTTAGTGGCTCTGACAGAACTCGAGTTTAGGCAACGTTTCGTAATGAGCCATACGTAAAATGGTAACTAACATGGTCTCTTTCGATGACAGCGGCAAGGGCCAAGGCATGCCCTCTCAGGTGTAGATAGACGCCTTTCTCTTTACAAATAGCCGTCATAGCTTTTATATCCGACCCGCAGCCGAGCGGCGGCACTCCCGCCTCCCCTAACACGAGGAGCGGGGTTCGGTTCGCGGCGATATCTTCGTCGCATAGCCTGCTTAGTGCGTCAGTGTCCATGCCGCGACCTGTAATGAGATTTAATTGATTAATGCCAAGTCAATTTTAACATTTTTTTTTTACTGTTTTTTTCATTCAACGGAAATTTTCACGTACCTTCCTATCGGCACTACACAAGCGCCTTGCACTGCGCGACGCGGATGGAGAACTTCACTCAATGTGATGAAGGCTCTCGGAATGAGTCGAAACTTAGTCGGTGCCTTCGCCGATAGTATGGTACGTGAAAATTTCCCAACAAGAATAATAAAATTCACAATCGTTTTTATAATAAAATGTGTAACCTCTGTGGCGCAGTGGGCGAAGGCCCGCCTGAGACGCAAAAGACGAACCCGCAAAGTTCGATTCCCGCTACGGGACAAATGTTTGCAAATGCAAATATTTGCATTACAAACATTTGACAATTGTCAGGGGGTAGTCAGAGGCACGTCCAAACATTACATTTGGTACATGCCCGCGGTTTGCAAGTAGCATACCACGTGACAGGTTGCAAGCCCATCGCCCCGCTTAAATAATAAAAACTAACCGGTAAATAATTCTCAAATGCGTGATGGTTGCAAGATTTTGTTTACAAACAGTGGTTCGTTCACAAGATTATGATTCACATCCTGTGAGAATTGTTTATTGACGGATCAAAAACTTGAGATGCTTAAAAAAATAGTATTTTTTCGATCCAATTGCAATTCGATTTTTTTGCATGCGATTTGTTTTCAATGATGGTCCTTAGATAAGTGTCATCGCCATTCATAGCTAGAGGGCGCTGCAGTAGATGATGCAATGTAAAACTGCGTAAACAATTATCATGCAGTTTTTGTAATCGTTTAGGGAAGGAAGGTAGGCTTCAAGGAAGGTTCTGGACTACAAAGAAGGTTCTCGTAAATCACAAGTCACTGGTGGAATACGGGGCGGCTATTAAATTTGGTTTGCATAAAAAAACACATAAGTACTTAAAAATAGCAGTGGGCCGAATGGCTTACCTTCAGGATGGACGGGCACAGGTCGGACACAAGCCAGAGGCAGACCAAGCTGCCTACAGAGATGCTGGACTACATTCAGAGGGCTGGCCACGCAGCTGTATATGCAGGGAAGGCGATTCGCGAATGCCAGTGCTGGAATAAAGCAAAATATATACTAACATTATAAAATTCACGCACAAAAAATTATAACAAAGAGTTCCACCATCCACCTCCTGGCTATCTATTGGGCTCGTCGAAACGAATCATATGTGCCCAAACTCGAGGGAACAAATGTTCGCCAACTACGTCTCGGGGTCGACAACGCGACTGATGCCTCTGGTATTGCAAGCGGTTACCGTAACCTATGGAAGGTTACGGTAACCGCTTAGAACAGGTCAGCCGTATGCTTGTTAGTCATATTAGTACAATTAAAAAAAAGTGACCAACCATCTTAGTTGAATTGGAGATTCCACTCCATCAACTGGACCACAAGTCTATGTATTATATGTATGTATTTACAAAAAAACAAATTCCTTAGTTTGGCTATATCGGATTCTTTAGATGATAAAAACTCTTGGCATTGAAAATGCTCCAACTGAATAAAAAAGTAAGTATCTATTGTAACAGGATCATTAAATAGAATAACCAGCCTTGTTTTCTTGCCTTTCTTTCCTGGCTTGGTCCCGAAGGAGCAGGCAGGAGAAAAAACGACGTTACAAAGTGATCCTTGTGATTTTAATTAATAAATAAATTTTGACTTTAAGCTTTGATGCTGTGTGAAAAATGCATTTTTATTATAACTAAGACAACTAGGGCTTCTAAAACTGAATTTACCTCCATCTTCCAAGTAGCGAGGATATTTGTAATGGAGGAGCATCCTCGTGACCTTCACCAGACCCTCCATGTGTTCTTGGTGGTAGTATGCTTGGTAATGGCCTAATCTGTAAAAACATATACACTTTGAAACTAGCGCAATGTTATTCGCAGCAAATACCGCAAGCCGTGTTGGCCTAGTGGGCAGTACCCCGATTTCACCATGAGGTCGTGGGTTCAAACATAATAGAACCAATGGATTTTTCTTTTGGCCTTGTCCTATTTTGATTTGGACGGCTCTCCCAATCTTCCATGAGCAAGTTCCACGGGTCTTCGGTCAGGTCGATCCGAAATTCGGTATTCTGTTATTTAAATTATATTGCAAGAACATGGTAACCTTGACCTGATGATGAGGCATCGCCTGGAATCTGCAGGATGCCCAACTCCTCACCAACTTACAGGAGGTACCTATAGTGTTTGGGCTCTTTGGAATTGGCTCAATGAATAGGTTTTAGATAGTGATCAGGGTCTGATGATGGAGCAGGAAAGAGAATTGAGGATAAATTGGTTGGGGAATTCTAAGTTTAGAAATTTTGCGAAAATTTAGTTCTGTATTTCTTTAGTCTGTCTTCTTCGCTTTTTCCGTCCTGTCTTGGATGAATGGATTTTTTGAATAGAAAAATGTTTTTACGCTTCAACACGTGCTCGAAAACGGTGTAGGGAAACATGGTGAGGAAATCGGTATGCCCTAGAACCAAAAAAATTGAAGGCATGCAAATATTTGCAGATCTGTTTCCCCGCGAGGTGACAACATTGAGCTCAGGCTGAAATGGATCGTTTTTTTAACCCGCTACGCGAAGAGCCGTTATATGAGATTGGGGTAAAGTATTGATTGTTCCGTGTGTGTATCTTGTGTGTGAAATACGATCGAAAAGCAGTTTTAAAATTTCATAAATATTTACATGCAAGCTTGATATCTAGATCTAGCAGGTAACTAAGGGCCTATCTTCTACAGATCTTAAACAGATGATTAACAGGACACTGCTAAGTCTCTTTCTGCTAAGTGTTATTTCAAATTAGACAGTAGAAAACAAAACAATGTTTAACTAAACTTTTTTTTTAATCTTTATAAGTACGGCCTTTAGGTAATGAGGTTTACTTATCAGTAATCAATTAACAAGCTGGTTTCAAAGGTTCAGTGCTCTATGCATTAGATAAGAAAAATAAGTAGAATGCAGTTTTGAAATTTTGTATACTGAGTTCTTTTGGATGCCTTGCTAAGTAACATTTTAGGGTACCGGAGCCAAAATGCGAAAAGAGGCCTCTTAAATTTTCATCATGCCTGTTTGTCCTTCAGTCTGTTACAACTCGAATTTTGCAGCATCAATCAAAATGTAGGTGTAGACGACCAAGAAAAGATTTTAGAACGGACAGTCAAAAAAACTAAATTTCAGCATGTCGTATGTTGCTTGTTTACAGAATAATGATAATGTTTGCATTCATTTAGCTAACACGTTTGGTATTCTGAACAAAGGAATCCGTAACTAGATACCAACAAGGCCAGGGTAAATGGTAATTATTGGAGGCAGGTACTATTTATAACAAACAGCTAAGTGGAGCCTTTACTAGTTATATACTGATGTAAATATACAACCTATGCAACGCCGACCTCATTGCAGCCCGCTTAGCATGAGAACCCAAGGCAACGTTTTGTCTACAATAGAGGAGACAAAAACTATATCTGTCACCTATTCTGGCAAACAAAAGAGGGAGACAAAATATATTTTGTTTTCTCGGCGGTAGACAAAACCGTTGTCTTGGGTCTTCATGCTAAACAGGCTGAGCTGGGCTAATAGATAGCTGAGACGCAAGAGACGGGAAAAAAGTACCGCAAGACCCAGACCTGGTGCATGATCAGCAGATATTTGCACCAGGTCTGGGTCTTGCGGTACCACAGTACTTTATACCTAATACTTATGACTCAGGGAATCCTACTGTGGGAGTCAGAACTATGATGTTTTAGCTGTTTCTGTTGGGTGTTTATCATTATTATTATTATTCCTGGAGAAGTAGTAGAGCCTACAGATTTCCAATTACTACTAGCAATTACTGCTTCATTAATTCTCATCACATTCATCATATAAGCTCGTCATAGGATACTCTTGACTTGACCTTTATCCAGAATGTCCACAGTTTACACACTCGCCGAGGCCGTCCCCTTCAAACAATCCCATTCACGCAACATAATACTTAATTTGTTAATCTTCTTTCATCCATCCTTTCTACAAGCCCAAATCATCTCAACTCTCATTACTGCATCTTAATTCATTCCCCACTGCTCTCTTAAAACGCCGTAATATTAATATGCAGTCTCAATGATATATTTTAGTTTTGTATTTTGTGTCCAGAGTGTCTAGACAAATACCACTTGCTGTTGGCGTTAACGCCTGAAGGAAAGAAGCTGTGGAAATGTCATGTGACTACTGCCAAGTTTTTTCTTGACAAAGTTGCGTTAGCGCGAAAGGAAAACTAAGCGTGAGGTATTTGTCTAGACCCGCATAATTGCATTAATACATGCTCAAAGCAGTGTAGGAAAACATAGCGGGGAAACTGGCATGCCCTAGAACCAAAAATTCGAAGGCATGTGCGATCACTTAGTGTTCATATAATTGACATTACAATTTATATTTTACATGAAACATGGTTCAACACATCGTTTGCTTATCACTCAATAATAACAGCTAACAATATACAAGATCGTAAAAAGTTTGCTATCAGCTATGGTAAGTACCTATGGTACATACATAGGTATGAACCTATGTGCCAACTGATTAAATAAACTGTGAAAGTTGGTTCTATATTAGGATGCATTTATGTAATGTTGATGTAATGTTAGTCTTGGGTCTGTGTGTTTTCTATGTATAATATGTATGTATTTACAAAATAAAAGTATATAAGTAGTATATCAGTCATGTAGTTCCCATAATACAAGCTCTGCTTAGTTTAGGGCTAGATGATGCTGTGTGAAAAAGTCCAGCATTATTTATTATTATATATGGCAGAACAGCATTATATTATCCAAGTATTTTTACACACCAAAAATGTATATGCGCATGCTCAAAATGGTAAAGGAAGATATTGTGAGAAAACTGGCATGACCTAGAACCAAAAAATTGGAGGCATGTGCCTTAGTTAGTGTTAATAATTAGGAGTTGTTGAAAAAGGAAAGCATGAATTATGAATGTGCTCTTGCAGAAGGGTTACTAAAAAGCAGAGACAGATGAGGTGCAGGTTAGATTCAAGTTTCTCATTTTTTGAGCTTGATTTGAAAACAATTCTCCTTCTGGGTTATGTCAAACCCAATGTGAAGTCAGGACTATGTATGGCAACTTAAACTATGTCAAAATACTGTAACTAGGTTCAAATAGCTCTAATCTAATTAGTATCAATACCGATAATCTTATCTAAAGTCAATTAAAATTGAAAACGATGATAGCAGCTCATAGATTAGTGATACATTATTATTACTTTTAGATCTCTTTGATTCACTTCTATCATCAAAACCATTGTCTAGTGTGCTGGTGGTGCTGAATAAGTTTGTGAATGCTAGTGGTTTGAAGCTTTTTTTTGCAAATCATTTCATGCATAATTTCACCCATACCCACTAAACTGGAACACAGCAAATAAGCATAACTGTTTGGTGGCAGAAATAGATAGGGTGATAATATCTCTGGAGGAGCTCTTTCACAAACAGCGCTAATAATCTTAAACTCTCTATTCCTACTTTAATACTGTTATGAGTCTCACTGGAACATGTATGCGATCCAGTGAGTGGTCACAGCGGCGATGTGCGCGCCGAGTCTCGCCGCGTGCCCGCGCTCCAGCCGCCCGAACAGCGCCGCGATACTGTGCGACAGGATCACAGCGCGCGTCACCTCATCCGTCGGCAGCAGCGAAGGACCCTCGCCACTGTGAGGGTCCAGCTTCACAACCAGCTCCTCCAAAATCGTCAAGATATCGTCCATAGCAGTTTCATTCGGCTCCAACAAAGAATCAGTGCTGCCTTTACGCTTTTCCGGCTTTTTCTCAGCATCGTACGTTCTCACACCGGCCTCGAGCCTCTCCACCACTTCGGATACCTGGAACTCTAGGCTGCCGAACGGACGCCGGTCCTGTGGAATAGAACAGTGATGAATTGGATAGAGGGTTGATGTAATCTTGTGTGGAGCGCTATTTACCGGCTCGGGCGGCTCCTCGGCAGAGGGACTAGGTTTGCTGGAATCAGTGTCGGAAGTTGGTGAATCTCCCATGCTGTGTGTATAATTATCCCGAAAGAAATAGTAGTAACAGAAAAATTATCTTTGTAAACGTCACTGTGTATGAATTGTTTTGATTTGATTGACTGATGTGCATGAGTGACGTTGCCGTCATCGTCAACGCATGTAGACACAGATTAAAATGATTTTGGTACCACAGACTGACTGAGCATCCCTAGTAAGTCTGTGGTTATTCTGTTATTCTGTGGGTAGTGGTTGGTTATTTCCTTTCTAAACTAGGATGGGCTACTTCATAAAATAATCAGCTTGAATTTAAACCGAATGCTGACACCTTGCTCCTAAAGCACATTTGGAAGCCTGGGAGAACACGCAGAACGCGATTGGACTCATCTTACTAATCCAGCTACAGCTAGGCTAAAATATATTTCAGCTACTTTCATAGTGTCTTACTGTGGGGGAGGCAACAGATATCCATGTAAGTGTCATAAACTTTTGGCGATGTGTGGTTATTAAGCAAGATTTTGTCCCTTTAAGATGATTTTAAAATAATTATGTTTGTTAAAGACTAAAGAATATGTAAAGGTATTTATGTAGCTACATGTATCTGTAGGTAGATATATTTTAAAATTTTATGATATTGGTATTCACAAATTTACAAAGAATAAAATTAATTATAGGGGGAAAGTAAGAGACAAAAGACATGAATTATGTAGGACAGGGGACATCAGGATGGAGAATATCGTTTCTTTATGATCCTTGTGATGTCAATGAATAAAAATATTTTGAATTTGACTGTTTCTGTGGTGTCATGAGAGTGAATGAAGCAAAAGAGGTTTAGCAAGATCGTAGCAAATGGAAATTTGTAGTCTCTGCCTACCCCTCCGGGAAACAGGCGTGAGTTTATATAAATATGTACCTATGTGTCTGTGGTCTGTAGTTTTTAAATCTAGTCGACACAACATTGGCAAAATTGTGGCATTCCCTAACCATACAAGCCATAAACAAAAGTTGAAGTTGAAGTTTTATTTGTGTGAGCGCAATTGAAGTTTATGACACTATCATGAAACGGACATTGGCAGAATTGTGACAAATACCTAGTTACAAAAGCCATAATCAAGAATTGAAGTGAGTGAAGTGAATCAAGGAAGCGATTTGTTTACGAATAATTTTGTAAATTGCGACAATTTATCGAGAAAATGTCTTTTGTGAAAATATTTTCTGCATCCACTCGAGGTATTTGTTGATTTTTCATGCAACTAATGGTTGTTATTCTCCCATATAAGCCGTATTTTGGACTGTTACGCAATGTTGTTTATAACCTATTTGGTATCACAGCTGATTTAGAAATAACTGTAATATGTTTTAATAAAATACACTTGGTTAGCTTAGAAGTAAGAAACGAAGTAAGCTGACTTCATAGGTACGCGACAAGAAATAAATAATAGGTCGTTCAGTGAAACAAAGTAAAAATAAATACTACGTGGAAAATCTTTATTCATGTAATTTTCTTTCAGTAAGGGCTACAGGGTTTCAAGGAGCGAACCGCTATGCTCAATACAGCACGCCCTCTGAGAAGACGGTGAAAGTGTACCCTCCAAAAGTGCCGGGCTACATGTATGTCAATGCCGAGGATCCTAACATGTCCATGAAAGAAATGTCTAATCGGGCTGCACAGACTCTTTTCTGGACTGAGTTGGCGAGAGGTTTCGCTGTCACATTGGCTCATATTTTCAAGGTAACATCTTTATTATTTCTTTTAACAAAATTCTGAACTTGGATACTAAAAAGCTGACCATACTGCTCAGGCGACATGCAGCTTTCCGTGAAAACTGACTGTTATGGACAGGGCCAGCAGCATTAAACAATTTTTTTTTTAATTATTTTTCTCTAGGTCAATGTTTGCTGGAGAAAACTCTATGGTTAAACTCGCCTTTGTTAATTAATTCTCATTCTACCAATTGACATTTGCAAACCATATGGTAGAATATATAAGGACCTAAAAAAATTGTAACATCATGTATTATCTGACCTATATTCAAGCAATAAAAAAAACTGATTTCTGATTTGTACATATCATTCTGCCTTTGTAAGTGTTAATTGTGTGTACAATATATGTAGAATACACAATCCTGACCCCACTCTAGAAACCCTGTGTCGCGGAAACTGGAGTTAGAGGGGTATATGGTGAGCGGTGCATTGTGCACTTGGAAGTCTTGCTTCTCTCTCCGGTGCAACTAAATGTTCTTGGAAAAATGCCATTTTAATTTCAGGAACCAGCAACTATCAACTATCCATTTGAGAAAGGGCCTCTCTCACCAAGGTTCAGAGGAGAGCATGCATTGAGGAGATATCCATCTGGAGAAGAGAGATGCATTGCTTGCAAGTTGTGCGAAGCTATCTGCCCTGCACAGGTATGCTCTTAGATTTTAACCCTTGGCATGCTAAAGGCTGGAACACAGATCTTGTTGAGGTAATACATTTTCTATTAATTTGACACAAATTCCAGCAGTCCTAAGTAATACAGCAAGACAACACATGCTTACTTTTACAAGATTTTAAACAGTGTTTTGTTTTCTTCTGTTTAATTGGAAATGACTTGTAACAGAAAGAGAAAGCATTGTTTAGTTAAATCAAATTAACTATTTATTATTTTTTATATAAAAGGCTGTTAGTATTATCCTGTAAAATGCCTATATTAAGTTAATCTGACCTCGCAAGAGTAGAATATGTAATTTGCCCTAGATCTGTGCTGTGGTACTATGGTACTTGTAGTTCCTAATACCCAAAACATGGAATCCTAATGCTTGTTCAGGACTAAGAAAAAACCATTGACAAAAATAGAATAGTGACAAGTCGCCTTTGATGCAATTTTAGCATAGCTGCTACTTGTCTACTCTTAAGTCTTAGCAGATCAATAAGGTAAGCAACATCCAAAAACATACATAGATACGCTCAAAACCATAGTCATCATTATGGTTGAAGCAGTGTGTCAATTAGACAATTCCCATCTCTAGGCATATTCAAAGCTTGTTTTAAGATGGGCCACAGACAGTGGACTTTGTCGAGGTTGTCTTGAGGATGAAGGGACTGAAGCATGTGGTAATCCGCTGCTTGCACCGCCACAGGTCGAAAACAGGACTACAAGATCTCATCAATTCATGCTCTCCATCATCAAGAACTGACAGGTCAGGAATACTGGAACACTGCTGTCATTAACCCAGTCCTTGTCCTTCAAGGAGTCAGGTTAAAAGGGGGATAATGCAGAGTACACCCCAATGTAGGACATCAGTGCAGACCTTAGTTCACCCACTTAGAATTAGTTTGTTTTAAAACGTTCGCTCAGTTGTTTGAATCCATATTGTGTTGTTTTAGGCAATCACCATCGAAGCTGAGGAACGCAAGGATGGTTCGAGGCGGACCACACGCTACGACATTGACATGACCAAATGCATCTACTGTGGATTCTGCCAGGTACACCACGGTTATTACACATACACCATGGTTATTTAACAAGGGTACCCTGAAGTTAACCATTTAGCTGTGCTGTAGACAAACTTGTTTTTAATGGAGTTACATACATGCATAGAGTCCTGCCTGTTTCTCGGAGGGGTAGGCAGAGACCAAGGATTTCCACTTGCTACAATCCTGGCATACTTCTTTGCTTCGTTCATCCTCATCAAATTCTTAATACAAGCTCGGCGGTTTAGTGTACTTCTGGCCTGGCCATTCTCTAGAATGTCTCCAATTGGTCAGAGTATGTTCGCCGAGGCCATCCTCTTCCAACTATCCTATTCACGCTCGCCTTGTATACTTATTTTGTTAATCTTCTTTCATCCATCCTTTATATATGCCCAAACCATCTCATACCTTTCTCAACTCTCGTTACTAAATCTTCATTCACTCCACACTGCTCTCTTAACAAGCTGTTTTTCACTCTATCGCTCAAAGTTATACCACACAGACTTCTCAAAGCTCTCATTTGCTCGACTTTGATGTTTCTGAAGAAACACTTCCATACATAAGTGTCTTTTTCATAATTGGATTTACAAGCTGATCAAAAATGAGCTTAGTGAATTTACTATCTATCCCGCATCGTAGCATCGCATTATTATTTGGTGGCTATGAACTTATCACTAAATTTTAATATTAGCAAGTCCAACACTGATGTCGTTTTGCCATTTGCCAACTGCCATTTTAAGTGCCTTCAGAAGCACAGAAACGCGTTGTAAATGCAACGTCCAGGTTACCCATCCTAATGGTGGAACCTGGTTATGCAATGCAAGAACACGTTTCACTTATTTTCTATCGCCTTTTTCAAGGTCTCCGACATAGTTTAACTAGCATCTAAAAGTGCCCTCTTAATCACAGGAGTGCTCAGTTCTAAATCCTACTACCACCGGTAACCCATTCTAGGTACCTGACGTAGCATCGCAAGACCACAAGACCATCGCATTTTATTGTATTGTTTTCAGGAGGCATGCCCAGTAGACGCGATAGTCGAAGGACCGAACTTCGAATTCTCTACCGAAACTCACGAAGAACTCTTATACAATAAGGAGAAACTTCTATCAAACGGCGATAAATGGGAGAGTGAAATTGCTACCAACATCAGGGCAGACCATCTTTACCGTTGAAAACTTGCTTTAGTTTAAACATTTTGGGACCTATTTTGCAACTACTCTCTACCTAAATTGTGGGGTGAATGTTCGGGCCGTCACAATGTCCTTTTCAATATTTAGTTTTGATCCATCTATGACACAAAATGAACGACCCAGCAAACAGCATAGTTCAGGATAGTTCTAGATTGATTAATATTATAAATGCGAAAGATAGATGGATGTTTGTTAGTAATTCTCGTAGTGTTTGGACCAAATGACCAATTACGAATAACGAGAGGTACTCTTAATCTGGGTACCACAAGAGTGAAGCTATTGACAGAATCTAGTATTAATATAGTCTGTATTAATTGATCTTGGATCATAGATGGATTAAATTATTTAAAACAGTATGTAGATATTATTATAGGAAATCTCAATGAAGGTCTTAATCAGTGGAAAAATACGCTAATAGAATTTAAAACAGAGAGTATAGTTAGTTGTAAAATAGGCCCTGAAAGCTAGGAAATAATAAATTATTATTGTTTTGTGATAATAAATCAATATCAGTTACATTACATTACTTTTTATTTTAAATATTATATTAATTACATTAAATAACAATTGACATAGATTTGTTTAGATATTTGTTACATTTATGAGGTAGAAACAAGGCATAAGTCATTTACAACGATCATAAAAGGCATAAGAAAAATAATTAAGTATTTTATTATTCGTCAACTTTCTCTAACAACACACTCAAGCAAGGCTTCCCACAGCCATATTCTGAAATCTGTATTTAAGTCATCATTCTGTCAATTCACTACTGCAGCCTTTAGGAAGCACAGTGAAATGTCACCTGACTGCTTTGTTAATTTGTCAAGCCTTTTCAGGGGCGTCTGGTTTCAGTAACTGGTGGCGTGACATAGAAAACTGTTTGTACTTGAGTGTTCTTTCAGAATACTGTGTGATAAAAACAACATATCAGCGAAAGGTCTATAGTAAATAAAATGTATTGATCTAAAATATTTCCTGTTTTGGGTTAAGATATCTCCCCGTTATGGAGGTTTACCAGTTGAGGGTTTTCTCTAAGTCCTATTTCGAAAAGTCAATTAGTATGGTTTCCTCCGAGTATCTTGTAGGTGTAACGTTCCAAATCTTCCTTCACAGCGTCAATGTTTCTGTCAGCATCAATGGTCAGTACTTCGCAGCCTACATCTGTTGTGTTCAGCCAGTTTTCATATGAATCATGAACCTGAGAAATTCAATAATAATTTGAACAATTGCTTTGATTACAAGCCAACAACAATTTCAATTTTCAACCTGTATTGCTATTCTTACCTGCTGCAAGTATTCTAAAGGCACTTCAGACTCCTCTGCTCTTCCCCTCTTCATCATCCTTTCCCACACTACCTGTGGTGACGTCCTTAAATATACTGAAAACAGAAGGGTTTCATTATAAGAGACACAAATACCCAATTTAAACTTAGACATATTAGACATAGATTATAATACATTGAGATAATGTTTTATTCCAAAAACTATTGTGTAAATAGGAATTTTCACGTACTAAGTTTCAACTCATTCCGAGAGTCTTCATCAGGGCGAGTGATTGCGACACTCTCCTTCCACTTCGCGTCGTGCACTACGCCAGTGGTGCCTTTACCGATAGTACGGTACGAACTATCGGAAAGTCACCACTAGCGAATTTCTCTGAAAGATCTCGTTTTAACAACAATATAATATTCTTAGCATAATATACCATGAAACTAGAAGGTTAATTCATAATGTGGCGTAGCTTGCCTACTCATTATTAAGAGATTAGCTTGGTTAAGCAAATTTCCGCCAGGACACCATTTGAATAGCCCGGAAGTGGTTGAGTGCTTCTGTGCTACAGAGGACACGTTAAATGACAATCTTCGAGCTAGGGCAGAGGGCCTTTGGTTGGCCTAAAAACTCGGAATCCCGAGTTTGTCACTACGAGGTATTAACTTTAGCAAAAATATTTTGAGTGTAAGATAGAGCTTGATCATTGAATGAACAAGCTCTATCTTCATTGAATGATCTATTCATGGATATCATGATGATAAACTCTTCATGTTTGCAATTTGCATGGCATTTCTGTTCAGTTCTATAAGTAGGCTATTTCTCTTAAGCCATATTAGAAATATCTATTTTTATTTATTTTATGTTCTACCAAATAGGTATGTGGTTTTTCACTTCATTTCAATTCCAGCATAGAATTTCAGCCAATAGAATTTGGTGTCTAAAATATTTGCGACTCACCTATTAGATCCAAGCTGATATCAAGACAGCTCTCTGTGTAATCATACCATGAAATCAGTGTGCTGTACTCTGGGCCTTGTAAGAAGTTCTGACGCTTGGCATTCTCCACAAAACAGTACCTGCTGTTTTGGACAGATCTGAAAATACAGTTATAACTGAAATGTACCTTTTTACAAGAAGAGACGGTATAATATATAATAGATGTAGTTTGTTTAAGAAGAATGTGATGAGTATGAAAGATTTAGGCTTCTTTCATCATATTCTTCATTTCCCAAATCTGTGGTCTCAGCCTTCCCCTCTGGGAAACAGGTGTGACTAGATGATAATAGGTACCCACCTTTCAAACATTTTAACAGTAATATTAGGGTTAGCAGGCGGACTGGTCTGGATCTTTAGACGAGTGAGGTGTACATAATGCTGGAAGGGGAAAGTCCATTTGTTTAGATCACTGTAAACAAGGCCTAGGAGGTTGTGTCCGCTCACATCACGCCATTCCTTGATAGGTTCCTGAAAATTTAAGTTTTTATTAGCCGCTTTTCACGTCACTGGTGCTTTCTTTCAGCACCATTAGGACAAGCACTCAAGACTATGGTTTTGTTGATGTTGACAAAAATCTCTCTTTTGTCTGATGGACTTCTCTATGGAAGTTCTTCTTTTCAACAGACCAAACAATTGTCTAAGTGTTCATGCTATGCCTACTGAAAGTTAAATTTCCCAGTGTCTGCCAAATAACTGGACGATGTATGCCTATCCCCGTGGTAGCTGATTAGGTACCACGGGGATGAAGTTAGAAGATTCATTTGAACAGTTTATTTACAAAAACTGAGATTGTAAGGTTACTTACCGAATGTTTCTCAACATTTTGGAACTTGTCGAAGAATTTGATGCACGTGGATTTCCCCGAGCCAATATTACCCTCGATTGAGACTCTGTAGGGCCTCTTGTTGGCGATTCGAGCTGCAGTGCCTACTGCCTTCTTACTCGACATAATTGGCGAGTTTTCAGAAAGGTTTCGCTGGCAAGAATTCAGGATGTAATTTTATTGCGTTGTGCTCAAAAGGGCGAATGTTACGATGCACAAAATATACTGGACGTAGAAAATACAATAATTATCTACTATGCACTGTGAGAAAATGGGACTATTTTACACGTCAATGTACCTAAATAAGAAACAAATTTAAGTTTTTTGCCTTGATTAATTTAGCAAAATTTAACCCGCGAAAACTCCCGCGATTACTAATGTCAACGTCGTATTTTTAATTAGTGTCACTGTCTTCCATGCTTGTATAGCAATAACAGTTCCTATTTTCCATAGCCACTTTTTGTTTTCATAACATTGCATCCGGCATAGCTATTCCTAGATTATACTAAAAATGAATTGCCGACACTCGCGAACTCCTAAAGTCTCCTGAATGGCCCCAACAAGGCGAAGTATGAGAGCCAGAAGGGAAAATTTAAAAAAGAATTGCCCAATGTTGCCGAATATCTGCTCAATGTATTGCCGCTGCTTGAATACCCTTCAAGTCAGGATGGCATCCAAAGCGGCATCACCCAGACTCGGGATCAGTTACTCCCGAAGTTGAGGCTAGATAAATTAATGAACCTTAGGTTCAATTCTTACCCGCACTTCAAAACGAGTAGAAGTGTAGATGACCGAAGACTATTATAGTTCTTATTTTCCATAGTCAATTTTTGTTCTCATAACATTGCATCCGGCATGGACTATTCCTAGATTAAACTAAAAATGAATTAGGAAAACAAGAGGTTGCACGAAAATAATTATTAGGCATGTATTTAGAAACTCCAAGTTTTTCAACCCCACAAATCGACAGTGCAGCTTACTAAGGATGCTAAACTACTACTCATGGCACTCTTTGGGAAGGGCATATATAATGCTGGACACTTTCACACAGCAGCATCATCTAGCCATCTATTCATTCATCATTTCCATAGTGGTTATTTCTCAATGATTTGATGTACCAGTCCGTTTAATAAAATTTTAGGCATTTCTGGATTCATAAATGAGTAGGTACCTACTTAGGCCTAATACCTAACGGCATTGTACACACAACTAAATGATATGCGAGCAAGGGTGTGGAATGACAGATATACATATATAGAGAAGAGAAAGAGAGAGGAATAAAACTCGCAATAAATCAAAGAACTAACATTTTATTGACCTACGCTCAACAATCAGCTGATACCCATTCTCAGGTCGTAGTACGAAAGCACGCGGAGACAGTCTGGAGGAAACTTTAGCAGCCTTGGTTCTGTACTTTCTGAGGAACCGAAGAAGGAACACCTTGGCTGTTTGGACTGCAAAACGGGACCCTGGAATCATAAATATGTGTGTTTTGTTTGTCTGGTAACAATCATCAATTCAGAGTCTGGTCTCTGGGTAATACAATCATTATTTAATAATAAATCATAAATAATTATTACTTATCTAGATAAATTAATGAATTGCATGAATTATAAAATTTTAATTTTTAGTTATGGAATAAACAGGATTTTTTTTAATATTTTGTTATAAATGATATTGGGGTTGATATTCATGCGAATGATACTTTCTTACCTATACAATGCCTAGGTCCGGTCCCAAACGGCAAGTACGTGTAAGGCACAATCTTGGGTTTGTTCTCTGGAGAGAAACGCTCAGGATCGCACTGGTTGGGGTTGATCCAGTACTTCTCATCACGGTGCAGCGAGTAGATGGGCAGCCAGACGTGGATTCCTGCTGGGGCCTGGAATGGTTCGTTTGTCGTGTCACCGACTCTTTCTTGGATCACAGCTTTAGTTCAGTGACTTTACCAAGTTGAAGCTGGTAACACTAAAAAGGGACTTTTGGTGGAAGAACAATCATGGAAGTAAGAGTTTTACTGACGCTCCTTTTATGCACAACTTAAAAGTTAAGATTGTTTAGATAAATCTGGTATTTTCAAACGACTTAAAAAAAGGTTCTCAATTCGTCAGATTTTTTTCGTATGTTACGCGATATTTTCTCTAATTGTGAACAGATTTTAATAAATTTTTTAATGGGTAGGGGATAAAAAATTATACTTGTTAATGGACAAGCTTGGGAAGGATGCCTTACTCAGCAGTAATATAAAATTATGGTGATAATTTGTACCATAGAGCATATAAGCAATAGATAGAGTAACAATGAACGACTTACGTAAAAGTACATATAGGAAAGGGTTATTTAGATAGGTAGCGAAAACCGAAAACAAACACTAGAATACCTGATTGAAAATCTGATCATTTCGATTACCTCGGGATTTTTTAGGGTGAATTAATAATTACGATAGCTTAGTAGTACCGAATAGTTCGTCCACTGAACTTGCTTGGTAATATGTGGGTACTTACGATTAGTCTGTCTTTGCTGCCAGGGTATGTCGGTCCAAAATCGTAGGTCGCTACTGATCGACGATCCACGGAACCCACAAGTGGCCAAAGTCTCAAAACCTCTGCAATTAAAACTCGAGCATTAAATTTTCTTCTTAGCTACGGTATGGTTCATATGAATTGTGGTCTCAATAAAATCATAAGGCTTAGCCTGAGCGTAATAATAACCGTTTTGTCTACAGAAGAGAAGACAAAAAATACTTCTGTTTCTATATCCGTCACACAGAAGAGAATAGAATAGAAGAGAAAGTGGTGACAAAATAACAGAAAATACAGGTACAAAATAAATAAAATATATACTTTATAGATTTTTCAAAAACTCCGATACAAATAGGAAGGTTTTTTATGCTACAGAAGAGAGAGGAAATAATTATTGTTTGTCTTCACTGCTTTCGACAAAATCTTTCTCTTAGGCACTGAGTTTTTTGGGGCTAGCCCCAAGTATAGGTACACTATTGGAGGATTTCAGATACTTAGTACTACTCAGGCGCTGTTAATCCTTTTCGGAGATTAATATCTTAACATTATCTTCGAAGAACGGTAATGCTTATCCTAAATTCCACTACCGGTCACCTATCGAGATGGTAAAATAGCGGAACTGGTCTTTTAAGAACGAATAAGCAAGCTACGCACGAGCTGAGGATTAAATCTTACCACTAACACACATATCCAGATACTCCAACTCTTGGAGCTGTTCGTAAATTTCCTTCTCTGGATTTGTGGCATCGATTTTCTGCTGCAGTTTCTCCTGAACCTCAGGGTTGACAGCCATCTCATACAGAAAATAGTTTATTAGGTTCGCTGTAGTGTCGAATCCGGCTGAGTAGAATAGAACAGCTTGAGCAACCAGGTCTATCTCGGAGAATGCAACTTCTAGAAAGAAACAGAAAGTAAATTGACAAATTCTTCTGGCCTGTTCACATTATTGGGATTCGGATGATAAAAGGAACATAACATACCCATAACCTGTTAAATTGTTTCTAGCAAAGTAGGTACCTACATGCTTTGACTCGAAATAGTAACGAAAAATACAACTAGGGACGCTCTGATGGTGTCTTCACTACTACTTTGAGTTGATGTGAAAAAAACCTTCAAAGATAAGATACATGTACCTGCCTTGACTCGAAATGGTGACGTAAAAGAAAATAAAAACAAATCATTTGTTTTTTTTTAATTATAGGTATATATTTATTCAAATATCTCGGAGACATGTTGTATCAATGATAACGAAAAACTCAATGATAAAACTTTGGTGATGTTTTATCAAAGTCATTATTTAAACCTACACCAAGTAAATTTAAAAAACCTTCAGAAAAAATAGGTCTTGACGAATTGGTGACGGAAAGCACCATTAGCTAACCACTTTTAGAGATAGACCGAAACAGCGTCATTCTAAAAATATTCCCCCTACGGTTTATGAATGCAATGAATGCAATTAATGCACGAAGAACAACTCGCGAATTCTATGCATATGCATATGGGTCATGGTTCTCGCTAGCCAGAGATTAGTTGTGGATTTTTTGCCCATATACAATTCCTATTCTGTCCAATGTACATTAGAGACCTATTTTTTTTGTTACAGAGGCAATCAGGCAAAGCTACTGCCTACCAGTTGGTAAGCGGTTACCGTCACCTATATGACATTCTGCCGTACAAGGGTATTGGAGGGTTTGGGGGGTAAGGTATTAGGTATTACAGATGCGTTGATTGCGCTAACGGAAGTTTTGTTCGGGAACTGGTATCCATAGAAACCTCGATGCTACGCGTTCTGGCCGAGTATGTGTCTTAGTACATTCATGAAACTAATTCCCCTTATGCGGTTTCTCAATGAGATTCAGTTATCCCCCCACCCCTATCTTGTTCATCGAAATTGCTAGAACCGTTTACAGAATTTTTTGTAGGTACAGACATACAAAATAAGCAGGAGTTTCATTTCCCAGAAGTACCCTGACCCTTTTACTTTTCTAGAATTCCATCTGATTGTGGATGGAATTCTAGAAAAGTAAAAGTTTCGTAAGTTGTTGAGAAACCCTTTTGTTAGGATACTTTGCAATTTATGTAACCCGTATTTGATAAATAAGTAATTCTTAGAACAAAAGCTCACAGTCAAAATTTTCAGTCCTTTTGCGAGTCTTCATAGTTAATGAGAAGAGTGAAAATCTTATCAAAATAGTTTTTTTTTGTTTAGTTCAATCTTCTGGTTGAGTTGGAACCGCGAGAACCGTTAGTACATTAGGTTAATTAGAGCTAGCTAAACAATAAATATATACGTGGGTTACGTGGTAAAAGGATATCTAATCGATCATAGCAACCAAGATTTGATGATAGGAAAAAATATCGATTTGTAACTATTCTTTTAGTGCTTCAGTCGCATTAAGTAGCCTCTGTCCACGTCCTTGCTTACTAGGTCCGGGTAAAAGTATCCTTTTTTGCATTATTCTAGGTCACGAAATACACTGTTACAAATTTAATCTAAATGGTTCAGCCGCTACGAATATTATGAGCAACAAACATTTAAACATCTAAACTTTCGCATAAGTAATATTGGTTGTATTTATATAACACTAGCTTCTGCCCACGGCTTCGCCCGCGTGGTACCCGGATAAAAAGCAGCCTATGTGTTATTCTGATGTATAAGCTATATTACTATAAAGTTTCATCAAGATACGTGCAGAAGTTTTTGCGTGAAAGAGTAACAATCATCCATCCTCACAAACTTTCGCGTTTATAATATTAGTAGGATAGATAGGATTGGTTCTGGAATTTTATTATATTTGCAGGAGCAAATGCATTTTCACAGTAGGTAACATTTTATGTAAGTAAGTGAACAAGTTTTATTTTATTTTATAGATGCTATTCAGATTAGGCTGAGTAGGTTTAAAGAAACAGAATAGATAACAAAAGTTTAGTATAATATAAAAACCGGTAACAGCCAGTTAAAAAGTGAATATACTTTATTGTACACCTACTTTATAAAACAATAAAACATTATGATAAAGGTACAATGGGCGGTATTATCACTTAAAAGTGATCTCTTCCGTACAACCTTTGGATGGAGAGGATTATAATATGATTTTGAAGTACTACAGCAAAACACTTAATAATTCTCTGTAAACTACCTTAAAATAATGTTATGCATTAAATATACTACAGCAAAGTATAATAGATAACAACATATACCTATTTTATATATAAATATGTATATATATATATATATGTAAATACTATCGATAAGAAAAATAAAATTAGGAAGGAGTAGGTAAGTATCGCTAAAACGCCACCACCAAAACAAGCGGCAAAGAGTAACAAATTGAACTTAACCGTACTTTCTGCTGGCTTAATGTCGTTGTTGTTTCCGTCGCTATCTGATTCTTTCAGCTTGCCTGTAACCATGAGAAACTTCCTCGTGTATCTGGTTTAACATAATGCTCAAATTGGCTCAGCAGAGAAACTTTGAGCGGACGAAAAATGTATCGTTTTGTTGAGTTTAATCGAATGTGCTGTGTTTTCTTCGTTGGCCTAACAAAGCATTTATTGCCAGTAAAGTTTCTGGTTTTATTTGAGCTGTACTAAATAGTTAACAAAACATTTTTGTGTTCAATACGATCATGATTGAATTCAGTTTGTCTCGATAAAGTAATCTTGAGTAATTCATTTGTCCCCGGGTCTGGATTTTTTATGTATAATAATATGTATGTATTTACAAAAATAAATAAATATATAATCAGTCATGTAATTCCCATAACACAAGCTCTGCTTAGTTTGAGGCTAGATGATAATGTATAAAATAAAACCAAGTGACTTTCTCCTATAATCTATTGAATAAAAAACCGCATTTCATAACAGACAAACACACAGACAACCTTTAATGGCAAACGCATACCTTACGTCGCGGGTAAAAAAATAGTGATTTAGTTTTTTTATAATGTCCATGCAGATCAGCCATTAAACATTCTTCAATGTTTTCCTTCATCGTTTGAGAGCACGTAGCACTTTATCCATTTTTCAAATGGATTTTGGTTAGTACCTACTTTCAGTATTAATTATATGTTCGGCAGGTCACTAATTAGATAGGCATTGGGAACTGAGCGCTAGCGTGCTCGTTAAGATGTCCCAGTAGTTAAGCCATGTTAGAGGCCATTAGATGGCTTAAAACACCAACACCGGAGTTGGCCAAAGAACGAACCAATCTACACGACGACTAATTATATAACTAAATGCAAACAAGCGTACGTCCCACGTGTTGGAAATTGGTTACCGTAACCTATGGAAGCTTGCAACACCAGAGGTATCATGTGCCTGTTATTTCACCGGTACCCATCCCTTCAATCAGGAACACAGCAATGCGAGCCTTACTGCTTGGCGGCAGAAATAAGTACGGTGGTAACAAGGATATACCTTGAGCAGCATCCACCAGTATCTGGATGAAGTCAGGTCTTGGCGGCACCAGACCTTCCCTCCTCGCCTTTATCGCTGATGTGAATAGTTGGCAGAAGTGGTCAGCGTCCTTACTGGATATGATGCTGACTTTTAGGAGCTGTGAAAGTTGAAGGGATAGTGTCGTTCAGTCAGCATAATGGAAAAGTATGGATTGTTCCATATGAGGGGAGTTTCCTAGACGAAACTTTGTCAAATGAAACGGCATTCTGCCCCCATTACACCAGTAAATGTCTATGGGAACAAGATACATTTTGTCAGGCAAGTTAAGAAGTTTTGGATATTGCTATCCAAAACTTCTTAACTTGCAGAAGGCTTGGGCCAAGAAATATCGCTTTTTCATTAACCTGGCTAAATGATTAGTTCCCCATTTCCGTTTTGTTGTTTTGATTACGAGGCAGATTTTGCTTCTTTGCTAGTTAGCGGCAAATACAAAACTTTCATGATAGACAAACAAACAAAAACAAACACGCTCACTACTGTCTCCCCCATGGTGGACATCCACAGATACATACTCAGTGAGTAGATCTTTGAGGATAGCAAGTAGGGGGTAGTCAGAGGCACGTCCAAATATTACATCTGGTACATGCCCGCGTTTTAGTAGTAAGTAATTCCACGTGACAGGTTGCAAGCCCATCGCCGCTTATCCAATAGTTAGTGTATCGAACACTAACTATTGGCACATGCCTTCGATTTTTTGACTCTAGGGCATGCTGTTTCCTCACGATGTTTTCCTTCACCGTTTTGAGCACGTGTTAATGCGCACACAAATTTTTCGGGTGGAAAAATCCATTGGTGCACGACCGGGTTCGAACCCACGACCTCCGGATCAGAAGTCGGGGTATCGCCCACTAGGCCAACACGCCATACATATTATTCATGATAGAACAGGTAGTGTATAATCAAATTAGATACATGGCAAAGGTTTGGCCTGCATTATGGCACTGTTAAATATCACTACGAAATGTTCGTTCAGCTATTATTTATAGTTGAATGAACTTACAATGGGTATCGATATGAGGTAAAGAGGTCAGAACCGACTTCAATATTGATTTGGATCTTTTAGTACGAGTTTTCCTATCTTTTTTCGAAGTCGGACAACAGATAGGTTCTACCAAAGTGACGATACCCCCTGTGTTGTTCAATTTGTCGATTTAGATCCAACATCAGATTTTATACGTAGATTCAATGCAAAGGCTTCGGAGATTGTCTGTTTCCTATCCATCATTTCCTATTAGAAGTCAAATTTTACCTTCATCAAACGGGTCAAGTTGGCGTATCCAAAGAGCTTGAGTATCTGCGTGGTGTCCTGAACAATGGCTGTCTTTCCCAGCTTGAAGATGCTGTTGTCAGGGTCCTTCAGGGTGTCCACTGCGAAGCCGAATGCGCAGGAGGATATGACGTCGTTTACGTACGGCATGGTAATCTGGAAATGGTGGGGTAAGACATAATTTCAGAAATTTAACCAATTTAAAAAAAGGTGCTTGTCAATTCGGAGTCTTTGTATTTAGTGTGTATTGTACGTCGAAAGAGCCACATGACATACTTGAACAAGGATCTGAAGAATTCAAGACTTCTGCTCATGCATACCATTAAACTGAAACGCCATTCTAATCCACTGGAATACGCACTGAGTCTATTTATAGAGGCGACTTAATAGGAAAGATGTCTTGCAACCAAATGCATGTGACTGAAATAATGAGGAGTACCTAGAGTATTGACAGAACAACAATACTCAAGAGGAGCCTACCAAAGATACAACACTCCTGTGTTGTGAAGTCCAAACAAAAATTATAGTACCTGGATACAATTTGAAAAAATATATATATACGACGACTGCTCCTTAATAAACGACGCAGTTTATGAAGGCCCCCCCATGAAGAATCGATTGCGGGAAGTCGGCGGATAGAGGTGGTCAAAGATTATTCGTCATATCCAGCAGTGACCTCCTAAAGGGCTTAGAATGATGGCTCAGTTATGATTGGTACTGTTGGTGCTTCATACTATTATAATTGCTCTTAATTTGCCATGCGGGGATAATCCCGGTGTGGTCTACTAAAGATACTTATTTACCAACATTATGGTGTTTCCTGTTTTCTTTAATTGTTTGCTTGATAAAATTTTGATGTTTTTTAATTTCCCGTGACAATCGCGAAAACCTTAAACATTATCTTATTTAAGTCTTACATCATTGACGTCCATGGCGGTGGCTTCGTCCACCTTTCCCTTGAGGTACTCCTCGACGGCCCTTGCACTCTCCTCCATGAGTGGCATCATACCTTTGCAGCGCGCACTCGAGAAAGCAGGCGTCACCGCAAGACGCATTGCACGCCATTTCGGTCCTGCAACACAACAACAACGGTTTTATAGTCTTTACACACAAACAAGTTAATTTTTGATTATACAAAATGTATACCTAATTCAGTGTGAAACTTTTTCGTGTTTGCTATTTGCTTTTTGTATTCTGCATTGTCCTCATTGACATAAAAACCGACAAACTTTCACAAAAAATAATTATGAGTAAGGCCAAGAATGTGGCCAAAATGCATTTATATTTTACTAGCCGATGCACACGGTTTTACTCGCGTGGGATAGGTTATTGATAAGTGAATCAAAAATATTAGCATACCATGCACCATAAACGGCTTTTTTGTACAAAGTTGTTCAGCCATTTTCACCCCCTTAGGCGTAGAATTTTCCAAATTACTTTCTTAGTGCACCCCTACATCGAAAAAGGAATATATCCTCCAATTCCAAGTTTCATGCTTCTAGGACTTATGGCTTAGACTGTGCGTTGATTCGCCAATCAGTAACGGAACAGTTATACATATACATTTATTATTAATCTCTTTAGATACCTGTACATCTATACATCTTATTACATACTATATCGATATTCTTCCATTCACTCCCTTCTTCGAACGAAACGTGACGTCACACGCAAGAAGAAATCATTCACCTGCATCGTCGTGGATTCACTCATTCGTTCGCAGGCTTTCAATAACTTTCTTGATACGCTCCTTGCTTCAAATAAAACTCCCTCCGGGGTTACCACATAAAACGAAAGCCTTCAGACAATAATAACTGTCTGTGTAATCATTACGCGAACCAGCACTCATCATTAAAAAAAACGTTGCCGGCAAGAGCTGCCGCAGGATTTTCACGTAAGTTTTCGTTCTCCTATACTATTCTAGGATATTCTACTATATTCCGCATCACTTTATCTATCAGCTCTGCACTATTAAAAGGCACTATTATACTAAAACTAGAATTATGCTAGACGAGTTGCTAGGCGAGTTGTAGAACTAGTTCAAATAAATCGCTCAACGACACCGGACCGAACTTGCAATCGAACATTTTTGATCTAATAATAGATCTTCGACTATATCAGATAGCCCTGTCCTTAGATATAAAAAAAAAAGGTTTTTTCTATTGAAATTGGGGTCTACATTTTATCATAGCCACCAACGCATTCTATTCCGCTTTAAACCGGATGATCCGATTACGACTTACGCATTTTCTCGCGTCACTTTTGGTCTTTCCTGTTCGCCGTACTTGGCAATGCGCGTCGTGAGACAGCTTGCTAATGATGAACGCATGCGCTGGCCGGCTGGTGCATGAGCAGCTGAACGTCAATTATTCATGGACAACTGAATTATTCATGTTTCCTCCGTGGCCACGATCTCGAAAGCTGAACAGCTGTATCAGGAACTCACGTATCTCTTCAAGGCTTCATAACACCTAATTAATGAAACGCATTCCTATTGATAAGAAAGCTCCTAATATTGTAAACTTCGACGAAATCAATAACAATAAAATTATCGGTCTTCAATGGAAAATCCAGGGAAATTGCTTGAAATCCTGCAAAATGCACTTAACGTACCATTCTTTCAGCGGCTGCTCGACTTTTTGATCCATTGTCATCCAGTCACATCGCTATTAAAATTACTTATCCAAGAATGTTAGAGACGCTGTTTAAACTGGGATGATGTTGTTCCCGCTTATATTGATGATCAATGGTCTCAATTTCAAAACGAGATTAATTTATTAGAAACTATAAAAAATCCGCGTAACGTAGGTATACTACAAATTTCTCAAAATCATTGGATTCGATGATTAAAGCCAAAAATACTACGGTGCTGTTGTTTATCTTCGCGTTAGACAGAGTGAGAGTGACGTAGGTTAAGTTACGCTCCTTTAAGCTAAATCAAAAGTCGCATCGTCAAATAATAGTGTCACCCTACCGTGCCTCGAACTTTGTGCAGCACTGTTACTATTTAACTTAATCGTGGCCGTACGAGACTCCATCAGTGAACGCGTTCAGATAAACTAGACTATTGCCTTTTCAGACTCCACAGTAATACTGTCATGGAAGTAGCGCTCCACCATTTAGATTTCAAACATTCGTCGCTAACTGCATCTTTGCAATCGAGAACTTGCCAGCTCGACAATGGTTTCACCTGGTTATGAAAATCCAGCAGACATAATTTCGCACCCTGTTATGCCTGTCAAACTCGTTGATAAATATTTATGGTTCCATGGCCCATCGTGCCTCGCTTACCCGCTAAACGAATGGCCTGTTCAAACTCACGCCTTTACAGAACTTTCCGAAATTAAAACCCTTAACTTTCGCCATTCGAACAGTTGAAATTAATTCAGACGTAATACGACCTAGCGGATCGTATGTCAAAATGGAATAAATACACTGTGGTTTACGTATTACGATTTACAAAATTATTAAAATCGCACTGTGTTATATCAGGTCACGTCCTAGAAACTGCAGAAAAATATATTAGTCGAAATATTCAAAAAAGACATTTTCGCGAAATAAACAGTTCTGCCTTAAAAAATAAATGTCTTCGTTTAAATTAAAAAAAAAATGTATATGAATGGTTTATTACCAAAGATGAATGATACAGATTAACAATGCATAACAGAATATTCAGATAGGATAGGTACTACATACTAATTGGAATCCCTAACGAGACCCAAACTAAGCGTGAGCTTGTATCTTACGTATCAAGAGAGTACTTACAGAAAGATAACACTGCTAAACTGACGTTGACAAAGATAATCTCATACGAGTAGGCGGACGTTTGAAAAACGCTCAGTTAAACTTTACGCAAAGACATCCGATTGTTTTGCCTGCTAATAACCCGATTTTTCACTTACTTAATAATTCTCACATCGCTAACGCTTACTCAGATTGAAGCCTTCTTTTAGCTTAATACGGCAAAATTATTGGATATGATACGTAACCGCTTGCGAAATTATAACGCTAGCTTCAAATTGATGCCAAAAATATTTGCTATCTTATGGGAGATTTACCCCACTTTCGGGTAAGTGAAGTCAAAGGTTTTTTTTTACTGGCGTCGATTATGTGGGTCCATCCCTTGTAACGCCTTATCGCCGTCGCGGCGTAAGAATTGTCAAGGCTTATCTTTGCTTATTCATTTGTTTGACAACAAAGGCTTTGCACCTGGAACTCATTTCCGATTTAAGTACAGAAATGTTCTTAGCAGTTTTATTAGTGGGGCCCAGTTTCCACGATCCTTAGTGATGCGGGTACAAATTTCTTAGGAGCCAAAAGGAAACTTGACGAATTGCACTTGACCATGATAACTGTGATTTATGGTGATCATTACGAGAACCAGCACTCATCATAAAAAAAACGTTGCCAGCTGGAGCCTCATCAGGATTTTCACGTAAATTTTCGTTCTCCTGTCCTATTCATTACCAACACCTCTATAGTGTAAATTCAAAGAGAGAGGACTATATAACTGTTATCAGTCATTGGTCTTTATATACTTAGGAGGAATTTTATATCAACCATAGTGGTCAAAATTCATTTACTAATACTTATCTATAGGAGTCCACAATATGTTTTAGTGCTAAGATTGAGGATTATAACGATTCTTTGAGTTACACAGATTATTTCAGACTGAACATCACTATTATTAGTTGAGACTTTTTATGAGTACCATGTTAGTAAATTAATTCATAATTAGAATTTAAACAAAAACATCTAAATAACTCTACTAAGGTAGATGTTTTTTTTTGATGCGTCAAAAGACATTACGTATTCCTGACCCCAAACTAGGATTTCCTGTATCGTGGATATCAGGTACCCTGAACAAATATCTGCAGAATAGCAAACATTTGTCCCGCTGCGGGTATTGAACCTCTTGCTTGTCTTTGAGTGGCATACACGTTGAGCACAATAGCCCTTGGTATGAACATACGTACACTGGTTGGATACCACAATCTTGCTGACAATCTAGATGCTAGACCTAGCTAGCAATGCGACAATGAACAAACCTTTCAACATTATGATGTTCCGTCCGAACAAAGGATCGCAATCCTCATCAATATCGATCCCCCGGTCGGAGAACATGTTGAAGTCCCGGACCGTTATCTGACGGATCAGCTCTGGATCCCGGGGGACTATTGTGGGAACCAGGTACTGGTAGAGACCGAAGTATCTTGAAAGGGAAAATTACAACTCTATACAATTACGTTCGCAACAAAAACAGTTTAATTCCACTCATCAACCTTTAATTTTATACGCATAAGTTTATTTGAATTAGTACAAAAAATAATTCACAGTAATTTAACATGGCTGGTACGCGCCATATTTGTTTTTGACATTTCATGACAACATTCCCCTTTGCTTCGTCACTCTCAAAAAAATGCTGATCATTTTAAATATCAATACACATGTTTTTTTTTTACAAAGTAGACGACCCCAACGAGATCAAATGTTATTATTTAAAATTTTGAATAATATTGTTGACTCCCCATATCTTGTAGTTTAGATTGTTTAAAATGTATAATTATTCGTAATCTTGATGAAAATTGTCATGTTTTCCATGAAGGCGAAAATGATAAAATAAATATGTATAATAAATAATGCTGGACATTTTTCACACAACATCATTTAACCTCAAATCCCTAAATTAAGCAGAGCTTGTGTTATGAGAACTACATGACTGGTATACTACTCATATATATAAAAATACATACATCATATTATACATAGAGAACACCCAGACCCGAGACAAATATTCGCACATACAAACATTTGTCCCGCAGCGGGAATCGAACCAGCAGCATTCAAATAAACGAAACTATTATGATGAAAAACATACCCTTTTATTTCTAGAGCACCAAGTTACCTTTCATTCTTAAATTTTTCATATCCAGTGGATATTGTTTCCACAAAATTCTCCTTCCCAAAAGTTGCGGCTGCCAGATTGCCGAAAAACGGTATCGGGTAAGAAGTTTTCACACCCTTCGATTGAAAATACCTCAAACGATGTCGGGAATAAAAGTACAGACATATCACTAGAATTCCGATTAAATACCACATCACTCCAGGATTTAAAAATAAAACCTTAAAACACAGATACTCTGAAAGTTCACGAGATTTAAAATTGGAACAACACTGACCTACAGAACTTTTTTCAGTTATTAAATTTTGACTTGATTTTAACACTGGCCGAAGTTACGAAACTTTTTTGTTTTAAAAATCGAGTTTTGCTAAAAAGAAAAGGTTTCCATGCGCGCGCACGTTTTGGAAGCACTTTCTGAGTGAAGATTAGAAAGTTGCGGAGTGGGATGGTGGGTCAACGTTGTCAATGGAGGCTGACGATTGCACAACTGGAGAAACCATACGGAAACCATAATGAAGGCAACGACTCGGCTAGGTTGATAATACTTGGGTGTTATCACTTCGTTATGAATTAAATTTAGATGACATGTAAAGTACCCTAATATCTGGTGGCGGCCAGTCAAAACGATTTCAATTTAATCCGACTAGTTAATTTTTACAAAATTTCCCGATTATTTTCATCCTCCATTGTAGCACTTCTTTTAGTGAAAATAAAACTTTTTGAGTATATTATTATTATTTATTTAAGGCTTAAATATGTAAATAAAACGTGATCAGGTAGTTTCTGCTTTATCCTACAAAGCAACTCAATACCTCACGCTTAATTTTTGATTCACGCTAACACTAATTTGCCAAGTTTTTCTTTGTCAAATTTTGTGTTTGCGTGAAAGGAATACTAAGCGTGAGGTATTTGTCTAGACCTCCTGGTCGGTTCTGCTTAATAAATCCTACAAAGCAAAATACGCTGATAAAGTAGATACCTACTTCTAGTAGTTGCCTGTATATGGAGCTGTACATAAGTATTTATATGTATTTATAAATTGGGTCATAGATTATCCGTTCGACCTCGTTTGTTGTGGCCACAAGCTGCGAAAATTCATATCGTAATAAAATCGAAAGCCCAGGATGGATTAATATGAGCTTTATTCGTAGAGTTAAACTTCTAATTTGGAGTTACCTATTAAATTCTTCTTCTTAAACTTGTTTCACATTACGCGGGGTCGGCACAACATGTTTTCTTCTTCCAGAATCCTCTATCAGACGTAATTTTAGTACTCTTTAAATTATGGGTTACTAAGTAGGTACTTATACACTAGCTTTAAAGACTTTCATACAAAGTTCCTCCCTTAAAGTGGAAATATCCAAAAATACTATCTATTGCTTACTTTATAAAATATAATATAAAATTAATATTCCAAATTTCAGCTTTCTAGACTTAGTAGTTTTGGCTGTGTAGATCATTCAGTCAGTCATTCAGTCAGGACAAACGATTTTATAATTGTAGATAGATATAAAAGTATTTCGTATTTTGTTAATTTGAGTGCACATTATTTTCTGGTCAGTAGCATTTCACCGCATACAATTTAGGTTACAGTTAAACCTTAATATTCATAATTACTCACTAACTTTATCAGCGTGATAAAAGTAGTCTGCCTCTATCCTTTATTTAGTGTTAAAAAAGGACAGAGTGAGAGTTAGCGACCTGCTAATTTAGCCAGCGATTATGATTAACATGAAAAGTAAACCATGCCCTTTAAATCGTTTAAAGGGTAAGGTGTAAGCTTTTATAACAAAATCCCAAAAAATATACAAAAAAGTAAATTAACAAATTAAAAACATAATTAAATAAAAAAATATATGAAAAGGCATACTCCAAGAGTTTTTATCTAAATAATCCGATATTTTATGGTATGCATTTTTAATCGAAAATGCTCCAACTCGATATAAAATTACCATTTTCATATATTGACCTTCTCGGAATAAGGAAATCGAAATTAAAATCACAAGAATCACTTTTAAACGTCGATTTTATCTACTGCCTGTTCCTCCGCGACCAAGCCAGCAAAGAAAGGCAAGAAAACAAGGCTGGTTATTCCTTTTAATGATCCTATTACAAAAAATAGGTACCTACCTAATTTTTTTATCGAGTTGGAGCATTTTCGATTCAAAATGCCTGTTTATAATATTTTTGTTTAAATACGTTTTTAAATTAGTTAATTGTATTTTTTTGTATATCTTTTGGGTTTTTGTTATAAAAGTGTACTCCCTGCCCTTTAAACGATTTACTATCAAGAATAAAACTTCATTTGGCCACTATCTCACCTGATGGTAAGTGATTTATATGGCCGACGATAGAGGTTGAAGATATCTTAGATACCTATTCACTCTTACCTTGAACTTACGGGGTTTACCCCGACCTTACACGTTATTTACACCTCTTTAAAAAAACCTCTCAAGGTCAATCTGTAGACTAAAATACTTATTTATTTTCCGCTTCCATTTTGGGTCAATCAGAATCATACCAATAAATCCTCGGTGTAAGTAAATAAAACTCGCGTTATAGCGAAATAAATCGGATACGGAACAAGCTTTTTAAAATTGATGTTTGGTAAAGTCGTCCATTTTGTAAAGCTAACAGTAATCTAGTGATTGAAGCTAAACGTAATGAATTTAAGGGGTTCTTTCGCCAAATTAATCAAATCTATGGGCGAATAAAATAAGTGGAGTTCTTGAAACATTCGATTTGTGAGTTTTGTGACACAAACAGGCATACGGCCCCGGAGGGAGAGCGTCGTGATCACTCACCCCGATGAAGGCTTTCGGAAAGAGTATTATATTTAGTTATTTCAGCACAATTGCATTTACCATGATCACGGGAGGACCTTTACGCGTGGTTGTTAGTGACATATGAATAGATCTACCATCTTCCTCACTCTTTTATTGTGATAGATAGCACTACCACCGGTTTCACTGTCACATTCGAGGTGTGCGTTACTGCAGCAAAAAAAAGTGGAATCTCATTATTTTAAGCATGCGGCAAATTAGAGGACATTTATTTACTTTCAAATTTGTCCCCCGCCTTTTATGAGTTATTCAAGAAATTAAGGTTTTGCTGCGGTAACTTTTTTTGTTAGAACGAATTTTGTATGTGGTTTAGCTAGATGAATAAAACGTATAGCTCTTTATTTGTGCCAATTGTGCCTTGTGTATATCTATTTGTGCCCTATAGGATTCCAGAGTAATTCGAGTTTTTTCTAGCGGAACGTTTTCAAACTTCTAAACTTCTATATCTATAAAACTACTGAGCGCCCAATAATTAATTGAATCGATTTCGCTTTCGGTTTCGGTTTCGACACCAGATTATTGAAAACTCTATTGATCACTGATGAAATTACTGTGTTCAGAAAAAATATATTACAGGATAGTTTTAAAAGTTTAATAATATAACTTTCGAGTCGAAAAAGTTATTTTTATAATAAATAGACCTTCATTCGGCCATAATCTCACCAGATTGTAAGTAACGATATGGCTAACGATGGAACATGAAGGTGTTAAAGATATCGATTCACTCCATACCATTACCATAAAGAGACCCAGATTTTATTCCTACAGAGTACCATGACGACAAGACCTATACTACTGCAGTAACTGACACTAACAAAACAAATTTCGGCTTAACAACTTTGAATCTAACTACAACAATGGAAATCTTAAAAATATGAGATAACTTAAATTATAACACTAGGTATGGTATTATCTAACGTAGTAATAATTAGTTTTTGTCACTTAGTTTTACCTATTCTAGATTAGTTCATAACGCACGCTCGCGTATTGCATCTATGTATTTAAGTAGGTACCTACCTACGCAATGTTTTTTGTTAGTTATAAGTTCTCATTTAAGTGAACTATAAATTCTTATGAG
This sequence comes from Perizoma affinitatum, assembly GCA_961405105.1. Classification (NCBI taxonomy): domain Eukaryota; kingdom Metazoa; phylum Arthropoda; class Insecta; order Lepidoptera; family Geometridae; genus Perizoma; species Perizoma affinitatum. Next base: position 1,700,934 of record OY560199.1, on the reverse strand, counting down.
AATAAATTCTTAAACAGAATGTCCATCGTAGGGGAATTATAGTCGTACCGTTTTTTTTTTCTACTCTCCACATTAATCTAGTTACAAACAGTGTTATGACTACATTTGTAGCCCAGTGGGCGAAGGCCCACCTGATACGCAGAAGGTTGTGGGTTTGACTCCTACCGTGGGACAAATGTTTGTATAATCGGCAAATACTTGTCTCAGGTATATGTATGTATTTTTAAGAAAAAAAAATATAAGTAGTATATCAGTCATGTAGTTCCTATAACCTGCTTATAGTAGGTACCTAAATATTATAATATCTGTACTTTTGGGTTAGTTGATGCTGTGTGAAAATGACCATTATTATTATTATTATTATGGAATTACAAATAATTGCGTGCCATAGTCCCACTTTGTATCTCCGAATACTTTTAGAATAGGAATTACTTTTCTCTTTAAAACATTATGGGGTTAATCTCAGACTTTCTTTTTTACCCGCGATACAATGAGCTGGTACCTACTTGTATGTGTTTGGGGTTAAAGGTTCTTAGTTGTCTGTATAATTTCCGGTTAATCGATTGTGTTGCGGTTTTGTGTTATTGTTTTGTATGTATCCAGAAATGATTCATGTTTAAGGCTTGTTGAGTGTGTTATATTATAAAGAATAAGTGTGGTGAAAGGATTCATGCACGTATCACATCTTGCTTCGTCTTCGGTTCTTCATACTGGTTTCCTCGCAATGTTTTCCGTTACCGTCGTCGTCTTAAAGCATACTAGCATAGCCGGATTACGGTACACGAGGGGTTTCAAACCTACGGCCATCGGATCCAACAGTTATCAACTAGTGGCCAGATAGTCATTGCCCCACCAGTGCTATAATGTTGGTACATACGGTACCATAGATAAAAAAGTTTTCTATCTTTGGTTTGGCTTTTATCGGGCATTCATGCCCGTTTGCACTAATCTTTGACAGCTCTTAAGTTAAATACCCGCAAAGTTTGAGAAAGACCCTTATAAATCTTTTAAGTAAGCTTCTAGGTTGATGTCTACGGGCATATTTCTATGAAAAGCTGTCACTATGACGCATGACCTAAGGCCCGGTTAAATTGACGCGGTGTCTGTGGTAACAGCGTTTAGTTAGGGCTCCGAGGAAGCATCCCTCTCTACCCTGGCGTCAACTCGCTGAGACGACTATCTCTTAGTCTTTGGTGATGAAGCTAGGATTTCATCTTCAGGTATTGATATGATAGCACTTTGCTTCTACCTATTTCCTATTTCTATTCCTATTTTTACAATTTGTCGTATTATACATGCTGTATCGGTGGCGACCAGTACATTCACGCAAATTTTTACAACCACTTGACAACTCCTTAGTTCGCCACTGCCGCCACCGCGTCAGTTTGAACTTACTAAGTCATCATCATTTATCTTAAGTACAGACGAGAATAAAATCTGGTCCTAAACAGAACAGTCCCTAACCAACAAATAACAATTTACAAAACTCGAGTTCAAGTCACGTTACAAAATCACAACAAATTAACAGACCTACCACAATAACCTCACGTACAACGTCTTCCGAGAAGCGTAATTATTCCAGCCGTCACTAGCGCAAGTAACTGGCGCCAGTAACTGGCGCAAGTTTAGTGTTGTTAACCTTAACGGTTAGCTGGAAACTTCAATTAGCTGTTACGTAGAATTTAAGAACTATACGTTCGGAATTCCATCACGTTTCTGATCGTGTTTCACGGGTTTCTCGAGAAGTTCTTCGACGGTTTAGAAATGTTTTATTTTGCTATGCAAATCATCATACTCATCATTAATAGAAGGAAAACATTCAATTATCTGAATATCAATTTCAGTAGATTTAAATAAATTATAAATATATAAATGCCCAAAATACTTGATAATGTATTAAGGGTAAAATCATATTAAGTATTCTGGAGTAGTTTTATTTTACCCTATATTTTACAAGGTGTCCTCGAATAATTTGACTGTTTTTCAGGAATAGACAGAATCAGCCTTTTTGTTGAAAAATATATATTATAGAACATCCTGTATATCAATCAAGTAGTATTTTTCAAAGAAAGTAAATCCTTTTGGTCGTTGATTAGTTCCATTATATTTTATATCTACCCTCAACGTAATAACGTCTCTTTTGATGTCAGCCTTAAAGGATTTATAGATTGCCACCTCCCTCTTTGAAAGTTAATCTTTCGTTGGAGAAACGCTTTGAAAACTTTCAAGTTACTTATGGTCTAGTATACTCGTAGATAGTATAATGTATCTGAGCTATATAGAGATCTAAATAAAGTTTCTTAAATGTTCAATTAGGTAATTAACTAAAACCTAAACTATTTGTAAGCATGAATTATATTAATTTTTGTATGTACAAACTTTAACAAAATGTGTATGGATGGCATAAACATTTTGTTAAATAAAAATGATGGCGTAAGTGGTAGTTATCTATTTACTTCTACATCAACCACTGTTTTGAAAAAAAAAAAAAAAAAAAAAATTGTACTTATATGTTTACCCGCCAAGGAGACCTATCCATAAGAGATAGGAGAATAGAAGATTATTCTCAGTTAAAGTTTTTGAATATTTTTTTATAGCTATATATATCTATATGTCAATAATTTATTTTTGTTAAAATTTACTTGTGATGTTATTTTTATCTCAAAAATCTAGAACTAGTTTTCTTTGATTACTTTACCAAAGGCTTCGGGATAAAAGCTAAGAGTCTTAATTAAAGTAGATACTCGTAGGTACTCCAAACTTCAAAGCTAAATTGTCTTTTTCATTTTGAGAGTAGACAGCGATAATAGTCGACTTACGATTTTTATTTTTAAATCTCAAACATTTCCCTAGGACCGCCCATTGTACGTACAATACTTATTAAAGTACGGTTTTACTACTTTTTATTTTTTTATCACCTATCATTTTGACTTGTCTATGCCAGTGGTTTGCTATCAAGAATGACATGGCAGTTCTGCGCTTATAATGGAGGAGCGCAACCTAAAAAAATATACTCAAAACCCAATCAGAGGCACAGCCGTCGAAAAGTGCAAAAAGACTGGATCCAATTATTGGCACGTTCAAACCGTGCGGTGGGCCGGACTTAGGAAGTCTTTGGAGGGCGCTTCCACTCATTAGTGCAATGATCGACAAGCCCCTATCTTCTCGTGACAGCCGATGTTAGGATATAACTTAATAGGATTATAAGGTTCGGAGAATTCACTTCTAATTTAACGCGTAGGTATCTTAGTAAAACGAAAAATCCTTTTAATATTTGGGATGCCAAAGTAATTTCGGAGTGCTTAATAACTACTCATTAGTAATATCTCAAACATAATAATATTACTCAGTTAAGCTCAAAGCTTTTTCTGAGAACTGGTGAAGCCAGATGATGGTAAATTAATATGAAGGTCTATATTCTAGTTGGATAATTAACTAGCTTCTTCCGTGGCTTCGCTCGCGTGGTACCCGGGTAAAATAATATGTGGAAATTCAATTTTTCGGTGTTTGCGCGCGTGTGACCGTGACGTTTCTATACTATAATAATTATCAGATGATGTATAAATATATAAAAATCCTGGGGTTGATTATGTTCGCCAGCAATGAGCGTAAGCAGAAATATTCTTACATGATGTTTATAGTACCAATCTATATAATAATTGTTTTCTAACATCTCATGCTCTAAAAGTGTGTTATTTTAGCTAAGCCTAGACTAACGTGTATTATTTACCTCTAGGGACTAAAGTTTTTTTTTATTTTAGTCGTTATTATTAACAGACTACTAAATTAATGGGATCCTCTAAATAGACTCGATTTGTCGATGATCCATTTTTGAAATAATTTCTTAGAATAAAAATTAAGGAATTCTTTCCTTAATTTATTTTTTTACATTTTATTTTTGAAAATGGAACTGGATCTGCCTACGCCGCTAAACTAGCGTGCTTTACCGATTATTGCATGTATGCGTCAGTGCGTTTGTCAATAAGAAGACATTTAAAAACCGAATTGAGAACCTCCTCTGGGTTCTCAATTCAGCTTTTAAGTCGGTTAAAAATTGGAAATCCCCGACATTTATTTCTATGATTGATTAAAACGCGCTCTTGTGACTTGCAGGGATAAGACATACCTAAGAGCGAATCGATTGCTAAAAAAAACCCATTATTTAAATTCAATCCTCTTATATATCTCTTCATTGAGTAGAAAAGATCTGATGATCTCCAAACGGCTAAAAAGATTTTATTGAATCATAGCTAAGAAAGACTCTCGATCAATTCACCTTTGAAACAGAAACATTAAATATAATAGAACCTATTATCCATTTGCTACAGATAAAAAAATACAAATAGTAAACTTTAACAACGTGAGTTTACATAATGTTAAAACTTAATTTAATTAAATTCATTTTTATTCTAGTTTAAGTTATCTAATCTATTCAATCTATTATATGAACAGATATGAATAGCCAATATAATTTCATAAGGTAGTAACTATATTCGTGACTATACTGTAATTTAATACGTATTGACTATACATATATACCCTTCTGTTTGCGTCGGGGGTTAAAAAGAAAGCGTCCAATTTAAAAGTTGCTCCAATTTGAAATTTAGACGTTTCCTTAGTCCGGCCCTGAGTTGAGTAAATAAAATGGAGTGAGGATGCCGCTAGCTTCCAATTGGTTTCTTCGACAGTGCCTTTTGATCTATCAGCACGTTGTCGTACTAAACGCACTAGACTGATTTAGACTGCAGAATTTTCTAGAAAACAAAACAAAAATGCTCACGACTGGTGCCCCTCAGATACAATACTCAGTGAGTAAATCTTTGAGTATACCAAGTAGGGCGTAGTTAGAGGAACGTCCAAAAATTTGAAAAACTTACTTCGAAAGCACAAGCTTTCGAACTTTTGGTTCTAGGGCAAGTTTCCTCACAATGTTTTCCTGTGGCACACATACATTTTTCTATTGGAAAATCGAGGCCCACTACAATGTTAATACCAGAAATAAAGATAAACTCGCTGTTGCCACTTGTAGACTCCATAAAGTTAGTAAATCGTTTAAAGGGCAAAGTGTACGCTTTTATAACAAACTCCCAAGAGATATACAAAAATTAACAATTAACAAATATAAAAACGTAATTAAAAAACATCTTTATAAAAAGGCATACTATACAATATCTGAATATTTAGATGATAAAATCTCAGGGGGTTGAAAATGCTCGAACTCGTTGATTTGTAAATGGATCAAAAGAATAACCAGCCTTTTTTTCTGGCCTTTCTTTCCTGGCTTGTTCGCGGAGGTAGTATATGAAACCGATGTTTTAAAGTGATCCTTGTGATTTTAATGAATAAATGAATTTTGACTTCGACTTTGACTTTGACTATCCTAGCTTACCTTTACATACATTTACAAAACAATTTTCATCAACTTCACTCCTACTCGTAGCTAACCTGAATCGCGTCAGCTAATTAATTATTAACTTCTAATTAGACGTGTTCAATTTTACTTGTTAAAGCTAGACAGGAATTAAATAAAGTTTTCGGGTATACGTTTATGGGGAACCCGGTTGGAGGTGTGTCCTAAATTTCCACGAGCTGATTTTTGACTTTTGACTTTGATCCACTTGCCCAGGATCCTAGTCCACCTGCCCAGGATCCTAGTCCACTTGCCCAGGATCCTAGTCCACTTGCCCAGGATCATAGACCACTTGCCCAGGATCCTAGTCCACTTGCCCAGGATCCTAGTCCACTTGCGCGGTTGTTATGACAGTCATGTTTGACGACCTCGGTGGCGTGGTGAGCAGATAGCTGCGTTGCAAAAGGCGCAGGTTCGATTCCCGCTGCGGGATAAATGTTTGCATGTTCTACAGTGGGTGGTGTGATACCACGGTATTCGTAGTTCCTTATATCAATGATGAAGGGAATCCTAGAGTTGGGTCAGGAGTGGTGAAAAAACTCCCGGAGCGCGATCTAGACCCTTCGTAGGCCATCTGTGGTTTGTTTGTGGCAACTTTCGTTTATCAGTAGTTCGTTGCTCTACGGTCTGGGTTGATGTAATGTAACGTAGTTTAATCATGTGGCAAGAGATGTCGCTACCCGTTCCTTAGTACTCTATTTATTACCTGTGACTGTTTATCTGACTGTCTGTTTACCATTTATATTCGTAACAGATATCAGATTATAATAGTAAGCCGTTTCACATATAACTGAATGGTAACAGACAGACAAACAAACAGACATCTTCTTACGATAAACGCATATACGGGCTTCTAACGTCGCGGTAATAATACCTATACGAGTTTTGCTTTTTTATAAGTATATATAATCCTCATAACGGTAAAGGAAAACATCGTGAGGAAACCGGCATGCCCTAGAACAAAAAATTCGAAGCCATGTGCCATCATTTAGTGTTCCAATAAGCGGCGTTGGGCTTGCAACCCAACTTGCAAAACGCGGACATGTACTAATGTAATGTTTGGATACTCTGACTATCCCCTACTTGGTATCCTCAAAGATCTACTCACTGAGTATGTATCTGAGGATGTCTACCTTGGGGAAGACAGTCGTGAGTGTGTTTTTTTGTTTGTATTATAAAATGCCTGACATCAATAAAATCGTCTAATATATTTTTACGTATCTGTGTATTTTTCTGTTATAATATTGATATGGCATCAATAAGTTGTATTCTGTGCTAAATAAGGCTAATTATTATCAGTAAGTAGAATGAACACGCAGAAGTGATTTTAGGAATCCAGTTAGAGGCATCTGCGCCATGTAAACCGTAATTTAACATTCGGAGCATTCCTGAACACGCTCCAATTTCCAATAATACATCTTTATTACCGTATTGTTCGGTTACGTTTCGTAGCAGGGTGATTATAAATTGAATGGTATTTTGATACACCTACTACGAACACAAATAGAGATTGAAAATTATGGTGTGTTTTTGTAATTCGATTTTGTAATGGTGTGTTTAGGGCACTGAAAACATATGTGATGAAAAATACCGTTTTTATTCAGCTAAAGTTTCAAGTGAAAATCGAAATGGGATTATTAAATAAATCAATAATGCTGGACATTTTTCACACAGCATCATCTATCCCCAAACTAAGCAGAGCTTGTGTTATGGGAACTACATGACTGATATACTACTTATATACTTTTTTTTGTAAATAATTACATCATTAGAAAACACCTAGGTATACAAATATATTTGTATGTAAATATTTGTACACTTTTAAACAACAATAGCAAGCAAAAATAAAACAACGCGATTAAGCCGTATGGATGAAATTAAAGTGTTTGCGAAAACGGCAATAGGACAAACATACTATACCCCAGTGTCGTGTGTAGGGAGCGTAAAATATACACTCGTATAAGCTTAACACAACTAAAGTAAACAAGTTAGTAGGCAAAAATATTAACAAATCAATTGCTAGGATAAAACAATACGAGAGTCAACGGACCAGAAAGATCTCCGACGAACTAAGAACAAAATGTTTTCGTTTATTTGCAAGAAACTAACTGAATCCTTCATTCTTGAAGCCTCGTTTGCATTACTGGCACGCCAGGTCCACTAGCATGTCGTGCTTGCTAGCAAGTATTTTTACCTAATCTAATATCCCAAAAAATCCACCTTAAAAGAATCTGTAATCCTTCATTCTTGAAGCCTCGTTTGCATTACTGTCACGGTCCGCTAGCATGTCGTGCTTGCTAGCGAGTATTTTACCCTAATCTTATATCCCAAAAATCAACCTTAAAAAAATATGTAATCCTTCATTCTTGAAGCCTCGTTTGCATTACTGGCACGGTCCGCTAGCATGTCGTGCTTGCTAGCGAGTATTTTTACCCTAATCTAATATCCCAAAATATAAACCTTAAAAAAACTGTAGGTAGTTTTATTGGTTTGAAAACCTAATAACAACTCTAGTTTTGTTTGAGGAAATTTTACGTTTTTTTCTGACCGATTTTATAGACCTTATTTCAACTTCTTTGTGACAATAGTCGATGGAATGTGAAACGGCTTAACCTATTGCCATGCAGTGTTTTTCAAACGTTTTGGATAAATAAGAGAGGTTTCATTACCATACGTAGATAGGTAATAGTTTCTGGTGAATCTATGAACTAATCTCGAAAGCCATCAAATTGTAAAAACCACATGACAATCGGTTAAGCCTTATTTTTTAATAACTAATTATTAAAGTTTTTTACAAAAATAGAACTAGACAAATTAACAAAAACTCTCACAAACAACCTCTTGTCTAAAATACACCGCGGGTAAACAGTAACAGTAACAGTCTTATTTTTTGTCATCTAATCGGTTCTTTCTTGGCCACTTTTTTTACCATTAGGTCAGTGGCCTAAAATTAAGTATTTTTTTTTAATTTAGTGAAACGGTCAAGTCTCAATGAACACAATTCATTAGTGCCGTCTAAACGCGGCTGCGAAAGTAAATACTGCGTGAAATTGAAGGAGTCGGATCCTCTCGATTCAGATCCGTTCCGGCGACGTGACGGCTCGGATCGATGTCACTCAATCGAAGGCAGGATTATTTATTTGGAAGGAGGAAGAAGCTAGGTACAGGCAAAGAACTTTAGATTATTTTGCCTTGGGTGCAGGAAGGAAAACTTATGTTGTTTCAAGCTACCTACTTGTACAGTTTGTGATCAAAACCCTGTCCGATCCATTTCACATCTTCAATAAGAATTGGATCAAAACTTATATCATATTCAATGAAATAAACTATTGTTAACCAGGTATCTAGGTATTTATTATAGATATAATGTTGTAGTTAATATTATTTTATTAACGACCTCTGTGGCGCAGTGGGCGAAGGCCCGACTGAGACGCAGGTTGCGGGTTCGATTCCCACTGCGAGACAAATGTTTGTACGATTAGCTAATGTTTGTTTCGGGTCTGGGTGTTTTCTATGTATAATATGTATGTATTTACAAAAAAAAGTATATAAGTAGTATATCAGTCATGTAGTTCCAACAATACAAGCTCTGCTTAGTTTGGGTGTAGATGATGAAAAAAGCTGTGTGAAAAATGTCCGGAATTATTTATTTTATTTATTTATTATTATTTTATGTACACCTGGCGGGGTGTACATAAATCTCACAATCTCTTATTATCCTCTCCATCCAAAGGTTGTCTGGAAGAGATCGCTTCTAAGCGTTAAGACCGCCCATTGTACCTTCTTAATAATAAGATTTTTTTTTTAAGATTTTGTAGATTTGTTTGAGATGTTCAATAAAGTTATTTCATTCATTCATTCATTAATCCTGGACTCCGGCAACCTTTTAATAGAGGTTGAAAAACCAAAAAAGCTTTTATCTTAAAGGGTAGGCAGGGGACCTTCCTATGTTGCGTCGTACAGACTATGTTGGGGATACTCAGGACTTATTTCTCAAAATACTTTCCCTCGTTCGATGTAGGAAAAGAACGCTTCTAATCGATAAGACCACCCATTGTACTTTCTTTTAGAATAGGATTTTGTTATTTGTTTAAGGTGTACAATAAAGTATTTTCATTCATTCATTCATTCATTCATTCATTCTTTCATTCTACCATCCATCAACTATTAAATTTCTCTACAAAAAAATAACTGTAGTAATTGCCGGTATACGATTATTACTTTTGTAAATCGGAATTACAAGATGATCAGGAAGATAATTGCATGATTTTTTAAATATCTTTGAATATTTTTGAGAACAAACAAAGAACGAATGTGTAATTATTGTATCGGACAGTGTTTTTGTCACATACTGTATATTGCAATGAAAAACTTGGAATATGTCGGATGTGACGTAATTTCACAATATCGAGCACCGCTGGTAATAAATGGTCGCAGATAACTGGCGTACAAGCTTTTTGTAAAATATAGCTTCGACGGACAACAAAATTGCGGGTACTCCCAATAATAGCTCCAATTTTCGGAGCACCATACAGCACCTAACGTATTCCCAAACAGAGCATCTGCTTTGGAACAGGTGAGTTTGGGAATAGTACAATAAAAAAAATGCTGGACATTTTCACACAGCATCATCTAGCCCCAAAGTAGGCAAAACTTGTGTTAGGAGACCTAAATGACTGATACACTACTTAGAAATATATATTTTGTAAATACATACATAAAATGAATATAAAACACACAGACCCAAAATAAATATTTGCAGATCATACAAACATTTGTCCATCGGCAGGAATTGAACCCGCAACATCTGCGTCTCAGGCGAGCCTTCGCTCATTTTGCCACAGAGGTCATCAAAAAACGAATAAGTACCAGAAAGAGCACTTGCAGGGAAGTGAATTCTAGTGATGGGGTTTTGTGAACGTTTTAGTAGAGATTGTCTCGCCAAATAACACCGGGATTTCGGTGAAAAAGAATAATCAGTATTATGCAAGCTGTATTATATAACGACTGTGGAGCAGTAGGCGAAGGACTGTCTGAGACGCGAACACGAAGGATCCGGGTTCAATTTCCGCCGCGAGTCAAATGTTTGTATCTGCAAATATTTGTCTTAGGTCTGGGTGTTCTATGTATAATATGAATGTATTTACAAAAAAAATGAGAGGTGTCAAGGGACACTCGGATGGAACGAAGTTCCTTTCGATTAATTAGTGAGTTTTTTTTTTTAGCAAGCCAACTTAAAAAAAAAAAATAATAATAATAAAATAAATGAAAATATCTGGCTTGCTTTCTATAAGAGAGAGAGAGACAGACAGAGAAACATGCGCACGCCGCACAGCTTACAATAGCTTACTATAGCAAAAAGTGTCGTTACAATTTTTCGTGAGAATTTTTTCCGTCTAGCCCCCTTTCACAACGCGCGATAAAGAACTTCGTTCCAAAATTATATAAAAGTAGTTTATCAGTCATGTAGTTTCCATATAACAAGCTCCATATAGTTTGGGACTGTGTGAAAATGTCCAGCATTTTTTTTTTGGTATTTGTTACGTTTACTTGTGCCAAGGGTTCCGTATAACTAAGTCATTATTTGATAGACAGGAAGTTATTGGATTCGACAAGTTTGCGAAGGATGTTCAATCTATGCCTGTTTTTAATCCCCGACAAACAGAGGGATGTTATAAGTTTAACGTGTGTATCTGTGTACCTGTTTGTGGCACCGTAGCTCTCTAACGCATAAACCGATTTTGATTTAGTGATTTTTGTTTGAAAGGTGACTTGGTAGAGAGTTTTTTTGATATGATTCAAGAAAATTTGTTCAGCCGTTTGAAGATCATCAGCTCTTTTTTAGTTGATGAATGGATGTGACTCTATACTGTTGAATGTAATTATTGCGTTATTTTGTAATCGTCTAGTACCTATGTATATCTTCTAGGATGGTTCTTAGGTCTTATTATCTACAAGTCATTAGAGGGCGTTGCAATCGATGATGAAAATAAACGTCGGGGATTATCCAATTTTGTAAAAATTACCTTGTTAAAGAGAAACAATGAGAAGAACATCAAGGGTCGTTTACAATCGTCGTTTTATAAACTTAAGATCACAGAATTGAAGCTAAAGTGGTCTAGAATTTTCTCGAAACACTGAATCTTCAATTCTTACCACTGTTTTATGCCATTTTTCTGACGTTTCGTTGCTTATTTAAACAGTGGTAAATAGTCGTTTATTAAATTGAATTTAAGATTTTCTACCTGAGTGAACTTACGCCAATGAACCAGGACGATTATAAAAAAAGCAACCACGTCCGCGACTGCTTTATCCATGATGAACATCCTCAGTGCGTAGATCAATTAAAATACCAGGTAGGGGGTTGTGAGAGGCACGACCAAGCATTATATTTGGCAAATACCCGCGTTTTTGCTCGAGACCGGGAGTCTCAACCCCAAAAGGCTTAAATAGTTAAGCTCTGTCGAGACTACATGTTTGCGCCTCTTGAAATCCACGGCCGAATGTATACGTTGTATACGGTGTTGCCGTGGTCACCGGTTGACTAGATTATTTAGAGCAACCATCGAGTAATAAAGACACTTTCCTAGTTTTCCAGAGACTTAATAAATAATAATAAAAAATGCTGGACATTTTTCACACAGCATTATCTAGCCCCAAAATAAGCGGAGCTTGTGTTATGGGAACTACATGATATACTTTTTTGTAAATACATACATACTATACATAAAAACATCCAGACCCAAGACAAATATTTGCAGATCATACAAATATTTGTCCCGCGGCGGGAATTGAAAATCTTCTGCGTCTCAAGCGGCCCACTGCGCCATAGAGGCCGTCAAAGACCATATATATAGATATTTAAATACCTAAGATAACTATACTGTCTACCTAAACTAAGATTCTATGTTGACTTATAAATAACATCATCCCTACGAACCTTAGTGGTTTTTGTTTGCTATTTACCATTATTCTTTTTGTATAGTTTTAATTTTGTTAAAAAATTCAACTAAAATAAAAAACCTTGTCAATATAGTTTGAATCTCTAGGCTTCGTTGCGAGTTAGTGGCGTAAATTCGATTAAAGTTTATTAGGCGCGGGGATACTGTAACAATGCTGATATCGAAATAGGGCTGGTTAGGGTCAGATTAAGAGGTCAACGCACATTATACACTCCAATGCAAAACTATAGTGCAGATCTTGTTCCCTCCGTAAAAAACTTCGATGTTAACTGCTGATCCTGTGAAAAAAATCGGTTAAAAGAACTTCAAATTTTAATGTTTAAAAGATTATATTCTTGCTTAAAAAGTAGCATCAGATATCAATTTCGGTGACGACGTATTTGTATTTGTATTTATTTATTTACTTTAATTAAAATGGTTGCAAAAACATGAATTAAAGATAGTCATAATTATTACAATATGAAAGTAAAAATAAACAGAAATAACAGAAGCAATAATAATACAAGAATAATACCAATTGAAAGAAATGTCAAAAATATAATAAAATAATTGTAATTAGCAAGAAGATATATAACGCTCACGTATTACAGAACTTCAAACATTCTGTCAAAATATTCGTCCATCCAACCTCTTTGTCTCGAATTTATCTTGAAATTACTTTTAATTTTCATAAGCTACAATGCTAAAACTTATGTTTCGTAAACTTGGCTTAGCTCTGTCTATATTTGTGGTCTTTGTAATAATCGAAATACCTATATCATTAATCGAGACACAAAAACTACGTAGATACTCTACGATACGATACGATCTTAAGTCATAATATATATATTAATTTATGACTATTCAGACCGGTAAATAATTTACCGGTCGCTTTCTCGAACGGTCCGGGCTGACAATAGCTTTATATTATTATAATATTTTGTTAATGTGTTACTTAGAACAATTTATTAGCTTATAGCCAATAAATTATTCTATTCTATTCTATTCATAACCCAAAGTATTTTCAGGAGGGTTTCTGCAAATACGATATTTCAAGAAACAAGCCTTATATGAAAACTTACATAGATTGAACATCCTTCATATAAATATTCATAAAAATTTAGTTTTCATATAGGGCCTGTATAAGGGCAATTGTTCTTATGCCTTTTGTTTTTGATAGATGTAGACCCAGACTAAAATCAAATCATTTAGAGAACACTTCTCCTAATTTCGTAACTCTGAGGTCATATAGTCGGACTTGCAAAGTGGCTACATTCAGAATGGTGGTGCTACAATAATACGCTTGAATTGTTTTCACATAAGGCTTCAGTTTTTGAAAGATGTCATTACTCAGACTAAAACCAATCTTTTAGTTCCTAACGAACGACCGAAAATCATTTAGAGAACACTTCTCCTATATTTTCGTAACTCTGTGGTGATATAGTTGGACTTGCAAAGTGGCTACATTCAGAATGATGGTGCTACAATAATACGCTTGTTTTGTTTTCACATAAGGCCAATGCCTATGCCTTCAGTTTTTGATAGATGCCATTACCCAGTCTAAAATCAATTTTTTAGTTCCTAACGAACGACCGAAAAAAATTTAGAGAAAACTTCTCCTAATTTCGTAACTGAAGCCACTATGCAAGTCCAACTATACCTTTGACCTGAGGTCATATAGTTGGACTTGCATAGTGACAACATTCAGAATGGTGGTGCTACAATAAATAATTAGCTTGAATTGTTTTCACATAAGGCTTCAGTTTTTGATAGATGTCATTACCCAGTCTAAAATCAATCTTTTAGTTCCTAAAGAACGACCGAAAATCATTTAGAGAACACTTCTCCTAATTTCGTAACTCTGAGGTCATATATGTAGTTGGACTTGCAAAGTGGCTACATTCAGAATGGTGTTGCAACAATAATATGCTTGTTTTTCCCTCCACTATTATTGCCTGTGACAGACTAAAATAACCACCGTTAGATTGATCCATTTATGAACAAACTGTGCTACTGAATAGATACTAATAGTGAAAACTGAGTGAAAGTTCAACAGTAAAAGCATTTTTCGCATGTAAGGTTGTTTAAGAGCCGTCTTGTGTATTAATACGTGGTCTAATCGGTGAAGGACGCGTAAGGAAACCGGCATGTCATAGAAAAACTTCTAGATAGTGTGCCTATAAGTGGCAAAAGGCTTGCAAACTGTCACGTAAAATGATAACTACTATGCATAACTATAACACATTTATTCATATATCTATGTACAAGTAGGTATATACAAACTAAAGACGATTTATAGATAGCTCAACTGATCCAGATCACTACCAGGCGAAAGCGTTCCCAAAATACTGGCCGCATTGCCACGCTCAATGCTAATGCGTTGACCCAGATAAGAGCCAGCTCTCTTGTCACGCGTCCCTTCGACCAGTATAGCTGAAAGAATTTTGAAAACGCGAAGGGCCCCGTTCTATAACTACTTATATAACAGAATTACTATAAACCGACCTCTGCGGCGCAGTGCTTGCGGGTTCGATTCCCGTCATGGAACAAATGTTTGTTTGTATGTACGAATGTTTGTCTCTGGTCTGGGTGTTTTCTATGTATAATATTCATGTATTTACGTAGTCAAATGTATATAAGTAGTATATCAGTCATGTAGTTCCCATAACACAAGCTACTTTGGGGCTAGATGATGCTGTGTGAAAAATGACCAGCATTATTAATTTATTTATTTTTTATAAATGAATATAATGTTTGGATTCCCTGACTACCCTCTAATTGCTATCTTTTACAAAGTAAAAGATAGTAAGAGCCACGTCCAGGAATTAAATTTGCCACATACCCGTCGAAGAGAAAGCTAGTGCTCATATTATACAAGCTAACTCATTTCCTACCAGCTTAGACCAGTCGATGATTATGTAAACGAAAGTTTTGGTTGGAGTTTTTTCAATACCAAATGTATGCTGTCTCGGGCAGATAGGGCTATATAAAAAAAAACAATTGCCGCATGTGTATGAAAAATCATCACTTGAGTACGGCTCGACAGATTTGGTAGATTTTTTTGTGATCGTTATTGTCAGGACAAGGTTTGTATGAAAGTTTTTTTTTTGGAAAATCTACCGGAAAATCTGAAATTTGGATGTGACCCGTGCGAAGCCGGGCGGGTCGCTAGTTTACCATAAAAAAATGTGACACAAGAGAAGGAAAAAAACGCCAAGAATTGTTTTGTCTGAGATTTCGGTCAAGTGAGAGAAACGAAGGCATTTTCATTGGAAGAACGGAATGTGAAAAATCGTTGCCTGGAAGGGTCATGTTTTTTTGAAATACGTATTTTCTCGTCTACATCTCAACCAAGGCCATACAATTAATTTCAGTGTTAATTATATAGCTGTCTTGGATGATAAAGTCATTTCGTGTCATCATAATGACCTCATTGGCGTGGCGGCCGAAACGTAAGTGCAGGTTCGATTTCCGCTCCAGGACAAATGCTTGCACGTTCTGCAGAAGTTTATTTCGGTCGGTGTTATGGTACCATGGCACGTTTGGTTTCTGATACCCACTTTACAGGGAATCCTAGTGAGGGCTAATGCATCCCAAAGCCTAAGCCTATCACTCAAGCCTAAGGTTGCATAGAAAAGATCGCTTTTAGCAGTAAGACTGCCAATTTTAAATTTCTATATTGTATGTATTTTGAAAGGTGCTATCCATTTACTTATTTTAATAAACACGGGTATTTGCCCAATTACATTACTTAAAGATACATTGATAGCTTATAAATTAATAAATAAAAATAAGTCAAATTAAAACACGGAAAAAATATTTTTTATTTTATTTATTTAGTAACATATATTGTAGTTACACCAAAGCGACAAATAAATAAAAATAGAGATACAAAATACACTTTTTAAACATTTATTATCAAATTATACCAACAAGTTACCAACTATAACTTAATACTATAGCTTAAAATAAACAACTTTACATATTCCTATGCGTCCTATCCAAATATTTTAAAACCGCTTCCCTGAATTTTGGCAAGGACATATAAAATATATAAAACTATTAATAGCGCGAATTTTTCATGCCGTGTCGTGAGTTGTGCGTTCGTCCGACGAATTCATCCCAGGAGCAATACAGGTATCTATATCAACGCTTGTATAGGTATCTCAGGAAAGCATTTCGGACCTTTTCTATATACAATTAGGTTAGACTATATATCTATCAAACATACAGACGAACTATTCACCTACCATCTGAAAGCCATAAAATGTATTGAGTGTTGAACAACTTGTTACCCTAAACGCAAGTATGGGCTATTTATATCAGCGATCAAAAAGAAACCGGAAAGACGTCACATCTCTAGTGATGTATTTTATTAAATGTTTGTTTGGTTTAATTTAGTTCTAAGAATTTGCCCCAATATGCTTCGTCAAACTTTAGATCTGTCTTTCAGAGTTCAATTTCAGCTCTGGAGCCTCCACGAACAAATTCAGAAGTCAATAAATGGAGTTACAAACTTGACTTCAAACTACCAGCGAGTAACTTTCCTCCACAGATTTGTTTGAGTGCTTACAAGAATTAACTTTTTGCAGCGTCCTAAAGTTATTTTCGTAAAATATTCATGGATCTACGTAATTTGTCTCTTACTTACCTTTGCTATCTACAATCTGCTTCACACTTTTTCCTAGACGATGTTTCTTCTACAGTTTGTCTGAAAGAATATTGGTTTTAGCTAATGTTTGTCTCGGGTCTGGAAGTTTTTTAAATATAATAAGTATGTATTTACAAAAAAAGATATCAGTCATGTAGTTCCCATAAAACAAACTCTGCTTAGTTTGGGGCCATTTTTTTATTTAAAGGGTCTTTATTTATCATAATAAAATACACATTCAATATATAATTAGACACAGTCTACTACATAGTACATCACATTAAACATAACTCAGCAGACTGTGGCGACTTTAGGAGTTTCTTTACAAAATAAATATTTATAAGATACTACACTTTTTAAAAATTATAATCTATGGTTTTGCAATGGTTACAAGGATCTTTACTAATATAAATTATGTGAGCTTAGTACAGCAAACATTTTTAAACCGTGGATTAGAAATGAAGCTTATTTACCTAGGTAGGTAACATAAATAACAATGACTTTTTTTTAATCTAGATGGTGCTGTGTGAAAATTTTTCTATTTTATGATTTATTATGCAGTTATTTTTCTATATAATTTATTTATTATTATTATTATTATTAACTATCCTTATTTTCCAGGACTACGGTTCTTTTGTAGAAATATGTCTGGTAGAATACCGATTTTAATCATCCGTATTTGTCTTGACTATGTTCTTTGGCAGAAAAAATGTGTTTGACAAAATATAATTTTCAGGCACCAATACTTTCCTAGACTATGTTTCTACTGAAATGCGCCTGGTAGAAAAACGTTGTTAAGCTTTTGTACATCGGTCACTGTGTTTTAGGGCTACATACTTGAACCAATAATCTAACGCAGGGTGACCAAGAAAGTCTAGTAACAGGAAAGCCGAAGGAATAATGAAAATAATGAAATTAAACACTTCTAAAAGTATTAACATTTTTATGAATTTAAATGAATTGGACCCAAACCAATTTTGAAAACGTTGTGTCTTGTCTTTTTTAATGGCTTTAAATAACTGATTTTTTGTATAATTAATTTGACAAAACCAAGTGTACTGTAAAGTTTCTGGTGAATAGAGAGTAATGAGTCATGTAAGCGGAATGTTACATTGCGACAATGTAGTGTAAAACCTGTGTGATATTATTACATTGTATCTTTGTACTATATAAATAAAGCATTATGCTTAACCCTTAACCACTGACGTGTAATTTCCTAACATTTCCACTGACGTACGAATGAAATTAGTCTGTGTTTTTAAATACCTCTGAGGCAGTAATCATTTGTTATTCATGTGTTTATTGTTTGTTATATAATATAACATTATAAATATAAGGTACAGAGATAAATAAAACAATAAAATTATTCATAGATTTTTTTTTATTAAACTACCGAGGATATAGTCTATAGGTACAGTAGATACATTCATGAATGTAAATATGGTAGTAATAGATACCGTAAAGTACGAAGATTCATGAAAAAAGAAATCTAAACTATCCACAACGCGTGGCCTTATCGCTTATAAGTTTATTCATTGGTAAAAATTTAAAAATCTTACGTGGTTTCCATCGTTTCCTTCAGCTCCCCCTAGTGGCTAGTGGCAATAAAACCTATTCAACAACTAATTACTCATATAAATCGATTAAACCCAAAAATCATTCGGTATGTTTTGGAAGATACAAATCGTAATTTAGTAGCTGATAAAGATTTCTAGCTATTATTACTTCAATTCTAATATGGAATATTTGATGCAAAAACAAGTTTGAATACAAAGCCAATTCAAATAAATGTAGACAAAAGATTGTATCATGTTTGCGCCAACCTTCGCATCGACGACGCGCATTAAAGCCAAAGGGTCCAACCGGAAATCTCATAAACAGAGCCAACGATACGGATTGAGACAATTTCAGGCTTTCCGCGCACACGACAGAAATGACCGTAAACGAGCGGTCCTATCATGCGATTACATCAACCATCACAAGCCATTCGCTCGCCGAAAAACAGACTAAAGCAATGACATTTATCTAATTACGGGATCGCGATAACAGGGGGTGGCGGTGGAGGGATGCTGCGCCAGTCGCGATCAAGACGCCGAACGGGACTATCGTATGTGCTATTCTACGCCCCACTCAGGATTTACGCGATGGATGTGATGTGTGCTGGATAGTGAATTTGATGTGTTGTGAAAGTTTTCAAAATGACAGTGCTGCTTGTTTTTGGACTTTTTGTGGGTGAGTTTTTTTTTTAAATAAAATTGTTGTATTTGATTTTGGATAACTCGGAAATAATCGAGTATTAAAAATTATATATTATGTTAGATATAATTAAATATATGTATAAAGTCCCTGTTCGATGTACCAGTTATTTGTAGGGTGATAAGTTGGCGAGAATATAGATATTCTAATGCCGATATTGAAATAGATTAATTGTAGGTACTTACCGAGATAGGTATAAGCAGAAAGACTAACAAAATTGGGTATATGAAATCTTTAGTTAAACCCACTGGGATTCACTCTCAGCAGTGAGTTTACTCGATGATTTATTTGGGATTCAACCTAATATATCCAAACCGTTCTCGAACCAATCAAAGAAAAGTCCGTAAACTCGTAATCGAATCCTTTGACCCTTTGCGAATACCTTACGATGTAACCATAACCGAAACTGTGGTCACAAAACCTAACTGGATCCAAAAAGGGTTGGTGACCAAGATAACTCAAACAAGACTTCTGTGCCCCAATAGAGAAAACCGACCTCGGTTTTCGGCTCTCTCAACCCAACAATTTTTATTATCACATTTATTTTTATGTCTGACAGGAGAAAGCTCGTGACTTTGAACGCTAGGAGATTTTTTGAAATAACCGTTCAAAAAATTTTGAACAGTTGATTGTCTTGAAAATTTGGTTAATTTGCGCTTATCCTATGATTTTTTTCATAATAAATTTGATATTAAGACATGTATAGTCATAATAATAAACATTTATTCATACAACTATGTACAAGTAGGTATATACAAAAAATACAGATGAAACAGCTAGCTATCTAAAGACCGTTGCAAACGATCTATAGATAGCTCAACTGATCCAGATCACTACCAGGCGGAAGCGTTCCCAAAATACTGGTCATAATAATAATAGATTATTGATGATAATTTATTCGTTATAGACCAAATTAAAAAAAAAAGTTATAAAAACTAAAATACATTCCACTACAAAAAAAAAACTGTATTGTCTTTGCCTGACTTCAGTGCAAACTCAGGCAAAGACAATTAAGTTTTTTTTTTCAAATTTCTTGGACTCGCTTAGATATTGAGTTGATTGTCAGTCAGATAATGCAACGATTTTGTAAATATCGATTCTGTTAAACCTTCAGTACCCACTGTTCATACTTTGAAACAATTGGATATCCCTTCATCATTTATACCTGCCGTATACTTTAGTAGGTACTTTTAAAAGGATGTAGTTAAAAGTTTTATGGACAGTAATTTAATTATAAAGCTAGGTTCTTTGCGGAACATTGCTCGTTATATCATAAGTTAAATAGCGAAGAAAATTAGACAGTTTAAATTAAAACTATTTGCTAATAAGGGCAGTATATTTTACATTTGAAAAATAATTTATTGGTTTGATAAGTAGATTTATTTATAAGTATTTGAAATGCGAAAGTGTAGATGTTCGGGTGTTCGCTAACAATTTAGCTATCTAAATGTTCGCTATCTTTGTAACAATTTGGATGAAACTTGGAGTAGGTTTAGTTTTTAAACTAGAATACTCTTCCTGTCTATAATTTGAAAACAAAAGGGAGAATTAACTATTCCAAGGCTACGCTGAGTCTAAGCTACTGGTAAAGGTATCGTCTTGGTTTCAGAATTTTGAGTCACATGTTAGTATAGAGTGGCTATAAGTTGACCTACATAGAACAGTCACCGACAATCGGAGGATGTGGTGGCCACTTATTCAATGTATGCACTTGCTGGCCGTGTGTCATTCAACTTTGCATTTTAATACCACCAAGGTGAAAAACAAGTATGCTATTAGCGGTTACCATAGCTTATGAACGCTGGCAACACCAAATACACCACATGTACATTGCCGACCATCAATAAATGGCAATACTCATATTTTCTCGCAATTTGTTTTGTTGTTACAAATCGTATGTTTTATTGTGACTTTAGTTTTATTTTAATTTTTGACTTATGATTTTTATAAATTGATTATTATGAAGCTTAATTTTTTTTTAAATGACTTGTTATTTTAAATGAATCTAAGATCATGTAGGTTGTCAAAAGATGAATAATTTGAATTGAATTGAATTTTGCGGGGTCTTCAAAACAGGCGTTTTGAAATTTTATACAGATGATTACATTATTATTTTTATACACCTATTTTGAAACGAAACCAGGAGGGTTATTCTCGAAAAGATAATATAGTATTTTCATAGTAAATTATACATCATTACAATCCCTTCTAATCTTTTGTATATTCCGTTTCAGGAAGAAAACGCTAATTAGTGATAAGACCGCCAATTGTGCCACATTCTCAAAGTTTGTAGTATACTTATCTAAGATGAAATATTATTTGGTGCACAACCAATTTTGCACCTTCTATCAATGATACCCGTAATTTCGGATATGTCACTTGGGATTATAATTTGGGATCTACTGGACTATGTACCTACTGGACAAATGTTTGTATATGAAAATATTTGTCTCGGGATCTGGGTGTTTTCTATGTATTTACAAAAATATGTATAAAAGTCATATATCAGTCATTTAGTTCCCATAACACAAGCTCTGCTTACTTTGGGGCTAGATGATGCTGTGTGAATATGTCCAGCATTATTATTATTATTATTATGTATGTGGTTTTTAGGTAAAAGTTGTGGTTAATAAGCAAGACATAGCCTTAGCATAAACAAGCTTTCTTAAATTTCAAACGGGGACACATGTCTCCAGGCCGAAGCTACAACAGTCAACGAATTCGGGGAAAAGCGGGTGGGTGTTTTGGGGTATTTCTCTTTATATCACCCAAAGTAAAAAGGGAGATATAGAAAGGTACTATCTTGTTATGATCTCTTTCATCCCTTATTACCTATTTACCCCGATCTGATATACAGTTGAGGTAAACGAGTTCACCGACCTTAAACCGAGGTTTTCTAGCAATAAGCAAAAAATTTTGAGTATGAAAGCCGCAAACACTGGTATATTAAACAAAAACAAAAAAACACGCTCACGACTGTCTTCCCCATGGTGGACAGCCTCAGATACATTCTCAGTGAGTAGACCTTTGAGGATACCAAGTAGGGGGTAGTCAGAGGCACGTCCAAACATTACATTTGGTACATGCCTGCGTTTTGCTAATACATTATACATATTTGCTTACAGCTGGTATAATAGCTGGAAGAAAATGCTAATTAGCATTAAGTTCGCCTATGTACTTCTTTTATCTTGTGCAATGAAGCATTTTCTATCTTTCTATCTAAATACGCAACCATAGATACTTATAATACAAATTAATATAACAGACAAACTTGAAAAAAAAAAAAAAAAAATTTGATATGAGTCCTACTGATGACACCACAGTTTTATTAATAACTAGCTTTTGCTCAAGGCTTCGCCCGCGTGGTACATAGATAAAAAGTAGCCTATGTGTTATTCTTCATATTGTAAAAACGGGATTTTTGGAATATGTGTTATTCTGATGTATACGCTATATTACTGTAAAGTTTAATCAAAATACGTTTTAAGTTATTGCGCGAAAGAGTAACAAACATCCATCCTCACAAACTTGCGCGTTTGTTTTTAAAGTTTCTTAATTTTCAAGTGAAGATTCAAGTGAGAACACTTATGTGCGGCTGATTCGGTCGAGGTTCTCAAGGGCGCAAATATAGAATTCTCGACAGAGTTTAAATTTATTTTCTGAGTCTTTTGGGGTAGAGACCCTGGGTCCGAGCTTAACTGGGACACTTCGCGTATTCAAACAGCTATAACTTAAGAAATAAAGAAAAACGATATAAACCAAAAACTAGGCTAACATGAGTTCAAAAACAAAGAGATTATAATTATTAAGATAGTGATGTAAAATAAATTGCCAATTAAAATATCAAATTTGATGTAATTATCAATCTGATAAGTACTCAAATTTGATCAACAAAAATCAAATATTTCTTTGAAGCTAATGCATTTAACTGTCTGAATGAGTTCATGAATATAACCTTAGCAGGATCTACATTTGCATGAAAACGATGATGGGTAGTGTCTGCTCTTGACAAATACTTGAATATAATAGGGATATTATTAACTTATTTTAATTAATAGTGTAATTTATGTGTATTATTTTAATCCAAATTTGTAAACTGATTTGACTTGCCTATGTACAGCCAATGTTATAATTAATAAATAATGCTGGACATTTTTCACACAGCATCATCTAGCCCCAAACTAAGCAGAGCTTGTGTTATGGGAACTACATGACTGTACATATGATGTTTTTATCCCGAGACAAATATTTGTATATGCAAACATTTGTCCCGCGGTGGGAATAGAACCCGCTACCTTCTGCGTCTCAGGCGGGCCTTCGCCCACTGCGCCACAGAGGTCGTCAAATGAAATGAATATGGTTAAATAAATGAAATAAAATGAAAAAAATTAAATAACCTAACTAAAATTGTATAATAATAGTTATCGAAGTAGTGACATCAGAGTCGGCAAAATATTTGTGATAATTTTGTCTACCTATTTCTGTTAGAATATATTTTTGTCCCCTGTTAAGAGCCGTGTGGTTGTTTATATCAAGATCCTCTTAACCTTTCATTGAACCGGGATTAGATTCGTCAAAGCTTTGTCTTCGACTCTTTTGAGATAGAGACATCGGTAATAATGTACTTATGACCTACCTACTTAACATGAACCTTCATTTACACGGGATCTTGTAAGTGTGTGCTCCACCTCTATATTTTGTGTCTCATATTCTTTGCTGGTTCCTACTTCCAAGAGTCAGCAGTATTGTTTCTAGAAAACTAAAAGTAGGTAATCAGCTAGCTATCGGTAGCTATTTCCACGAATTAATAATGCCCTGTCAGCAGCATGCCGGTTTCTTTGCGATGTTTTCCTTCACCGTTTTAAGCGCGAGTTCAAAACGATGCACATAAATTAAATAATTATTTGGTTCGCCCTTATAACTTTAGTCCCTTTTGCATCTTTCACCCAACCTTTAGAACGGACGCATACAGTCCACTAGACCAACACGGCTCTCTTTCCTACATTATTCAGAGTAAGTATATTTGCTCTTTTCGATTGGCTTTGCAACAGATGTTTTTGATTTTTCTGTATCTTATTAGGTTTTTTTTTTTTTTTTTTTTTTTAAAGTATATACATTTATTCATACAACTATGTACAAGTAGGTATATACAAAAAATACAGATGAAACAGCTAGCTATCTAAAGACCGTTGCAAACGATCTATAGATAGCTCAACTGATCCAGATCACTACCAGGCGGATTTTATTAGGATCTTATTAGGTATAGTTCTAAATCCGGTTACGTGTAATAAAATAGTTAATTTAGCCAAGTAACCTGTGTAAAAATCAGCTGTGTCCCAGAAAACAGTTTTCTCCCAATTAAATTAAACACATTAACATTCGATAATAAATAGTAAAATTCAAATGTGGAGTAAATAGGTAGGTAGCTACTATATCTAAATTTTTCTATTGCCATGCCATGACATGCAGTCCCATGTCATGGGGCCCACAGCTGGATGCAGTGAGGCGGAAACTTTTTGCTCCAGGCTCGCTTAGAAGGCTACGTAATTTTCTACCTACTGCCACTAAAGTTGCGCTTGCAAAATCTACCTGTCCTTGACTATGCTGACCTCACAGAAGATCCTTTCAGTAGTTTTTGCGTGAAAGAGTAACAAACATCCATCCTCACAAACTTTTGCGTTTATATTAGTAGTAGTGTTGTACTGCACGGATGAATGCAAAAAACCTCGATGCACGTTCTACCGAATTATAATCCTGAAAACCTCTTCTCGGCAAACAACGGGAATTCGAATTGAGCATCTTCAGATATCTTTTAGCCCATCTGCGCTCCGGTCTCATTTACATTTTCAGTTTTATCCTCCATAATAATAAATTAGTTTTTTTCTCTGACTCCATTTACATATTTTCGCAGTAACATCGTCTGGTAAGAATAGAGAAATAAAACGCCATGTTCTGGGTTGAAAAGCCTTTTGCGTGTTCATTACTTGGCTACAATACAAGCTACTTACAGGATAGAAGTGTTTTTGTGTTATGTCCAAGTTATATTGTACTATAATTTAAGCAATAACTTACTTTACCCAACTGAAAATGTATACATCAAAAAAGTTTGTGATAATTTTGAAAAGTTGAAATATTTCTTTTTTTTAATCGTTTATACCTAGAAATTTTAGAAGTACTCCTTGTGAAGAGCTCGTTCGGGGTAGTACTAACATCATACCTATTTTTCGCCAAGCAGTAATGTTCTCATTGCTGTCCGGTTTGAAGGTGCCGGTGAAATTACAAGTACATGAGACATCTATGTCTCGGCAACGCGCTCTGGTGTTGTAAGCGTCATTGGTTACGGTAACCGCTTACCAACAGATGGCCGTATGCTTGATTGCCACTTCAGCTATATAAAAAAATGATTAAATTAAAAACAAGTATTTATAATACATTTTTAATAATAAATAGATACCCAACTGATACATACATAGCCCTATCTACACTAGGATTCTCTGTATCGTGGGTATCAGGAATTGCGAGTTCGTGGTATCACAACATCCAGGCTCGAAACAAACATTTGTAGACCAAAACATTTCCCCTGCCATCGAGTCATCAGTCCCATCACTGCACACGGCGATATCTGAAAATAATTTAAAAGAGTGAATGAATAGTATTTTTTTATTTCATTCACTCATAAATGAATACACGAGTTCCAGCATGTCGACATTATTTATGACAGACCGTCATCAATATTTAATGTCCTAAGATTATATTTAAGTTTTTACCTAAGATAGTTAGTATTTTGGTGTATACTGTAATCTTACAATTTTCTGAAATAAATAATTCTAATTCTAATTTATTGTATACCATAAAAAAAAAATTTAATACAACCGCCCATCTAAAGTCTTATCACTTAGAAACGATCTCTTGAAGACAACAGAAATAAAAACTGTTTCGATATTCCATACAGATGGGATTTCCGCATTTGAGACGCTCCTATCTAAATAGCCCGCAAAAGAAAGGGATTACCCTTATGAAAGTTATATAGTATTTTTAGTATGAAGAGAAATCCCAATGATGGATTCCCAGATCCATACTTAGTACGCAGATCTGTGAGGACACCAAGTAGGGGGTAGACAGTGACACGTCCAACAAGTATATTTAGTACAAGTCCACGTTTAGCATACCACATAACAGGTTGTTGCTAACCCATAGACGCTTATTGGAAGACGCTTACCGATGGCACATGTCTTCGAACTTTTGCATGCCAGCAGCATGCCGGTTTCTTCGCGATGTTTTCTTTCACCGTTTTGAGCGCGAGTTCAAAACGATGCATATAAATTTAAAAAAATATTTGATTCGCCCTTATAACTTTAGTCCCTTTTGTACCTTTCACTCAACCTTTAGAACGGACGCATACAGTCCACTAGACCAACACGGCTGTCTTTCCTAATTTTTTTCAGAGTAAGTATATTTGCTCTTTTCAATTGACTTTGCAACAGATGTTTTTATTCAAATAATTATGAACTATCTAAATAATAAGCTTGCATGACATTTTAATAGGTAAGTATTTTAATTCTAGCAATTTTTGTGTAGTTATAAATTTGTCATATTTAATAAATCTATAAATTTAATTGTTAAAATTATAGATTTCTAAAAATTTGCACTATACCTAAGTAAAAATACTAATGTACCTATATTCTTGCAAATAAATATAATTAATTCATTAATAATGTGGTACATTATATCACGCATGGCAGCGCCCCTAGTGACGTGTTGCGTAAAAACCTGTCCAAAACTACCCTTGTATTTTAGTCGCCCAAAACAACTGCAAAGAAACCGCATTAAAATCGGCTGTTCCGAAAATAAATGGTTGCATACCTGAATACAAATACACAACATCTTCCAGTGTAATTTTATCATGAAATTTACGGAAACATTTGGCGAAAGTTCGGGTTGACTCGGGTGAAAACTGGATTTCACGAACGATCTTAGATAAGGGAAGGGTTATCTAAGATCGTTCGTGAAAACTGGATCTTTGAAAACTACCCAAAATAATACTTCAATATTACCGAATCTGTTCGGGGTACCGATATTGTGGAATCTAAGAAAGTTGGATTCATCTTTGCCGTCAGATTGACCACTTGAAAATCGATTCTCAGGCCTGCCGTAATATACGCCTGTTCTCTGTTCTGAAACTGGATCGATAAGGGTCTATTTATAGTTGGGTTTCCCAGTGGCAATTATTAAATCCCAGTAAAGGAAAGGTTTCATTTTGGCAAAATTATAAATGATTTAGTCATTATAAAATGTAGAAAACAAATTAATTGTTTTCAAAGTTTTTTGTAAATTACGAAAAAAGTTCCACAAATCGGAAAAAAATACATTTACTTAATACGTATAGGGTGTGGGGCGTGCCCATCTCAAAATCAAGGTTTTTATTCATTAAAATCACAAGGATTATAAAAAAAACGGCAGCTGAAAATGTACCTACGTGAATTTAAATGCCGATTTTTTAGCGGCAATGTTTGAATGTCCAAAAAAATTGAATGAAATAGAATTGAGTACGCTGACTGTTTTTTGTAAGTAGAAATAAAACAGTCAGCGATATCATCCACCTGAGCGGAGCAGAGAAAAATTACTGTGTAAGACCAAATATTTTTACTTTTTTTTTTTAAACAAGCATTCCTAAAAATATTCGTCCCTTTCATTTGACACCCATATCATTTGGGGGTGCATGAAATAATTGGTCCGCCATCTTTGGAAGTCCACCATCTTTGGAAGTCCGCCATATTGGATTTAGAAGGATATCGCTAGCTAATCATGCCTTGTCATTCAAAGCAAACATGTATGCAAAATATTAGATCAATCGGTTGGGGATAACTGGTTGTAATTCAGTTGCAAGATTTGATACATACCAAATAAGCTTAAATAAATAGAACAAACTTTAACATCATTATGTTTGATGTACTTATCAATCTGATAAGAACTTCAAATTTGATCAACAAAAATAAATTATTTCTTTGAAGCTAATGCATTTAACTGTCTGAATGAGTACGTATATGACCTTAGCAGAATCTTCATTATGTTTGATGTACTTATCAATCTGATAAGAACTTCAAATTTTATCAACAAAAATCTAATATTTCTTTGAAGCTAATGCATTTAACTGTCTGAATGAGTACGTATATGACCTTAGCAGAATCTTCATTATGTTTGATGTACTTATCAATCTGATAAGAACTTCAAATTTTATCAACAAAAATCTAATATTTCTTTGAAGCTAATGCATTTAACTGTCTGAATGAGTACGTATATGACCTTAGCAGAATCTTCATTATGTTTGATGTACTTATCAATCTGATAAGAACTTCAAAGTTGATCAACAAAAATAAAATATTTCTTTGAAGCTAATGCATTTAACTGTCTGAATGAGTACGTATATGACCTTAGCAGGATCTTCATTTTTGCATGACAACGATGAGTTGGGTAGTGTGCGCTCTTGACAAATACTTGAATATAATAGGGATATTATTAACTTATTTTAATTAAAACCATAATTTTTATATTTATGTGTATTATTTTAATCCAAATTTGTAAACTGATTTGACTTGGCTTGTAAAACAACCGATGTTATAATATGGTTAATAAATGAAATGAAAAAAAAAATAACATAACTAAAATTGTATAACAATGGTTATCGAAGTAGTGACATCAGAGTCGGCAAAATATTTGTGATAATTTTGTCTACCTATTTCTGTTAGAATATATTTTTGTCTCCTGTAGTCGTGTGGTTGTTTATATCAAGATCCTCTTAACCTTTCATTGAGGGCTTAGATTCGTCAAAGCTTTGTGTTCGACTCTTTTGAGATACATCGGTAATAATGTACTTATGACCTACCTACTTAACATGAACCTTCATTTACACGGGATCTTGTGCGTGTGTGCTCCACCTCTATATTTTGTGTCTCATATTCTTTGCTGGTTCCTACTTCCAAGAGTCAGCAGTATTGTTTCTAGAAAACTAAAAGTAATCAGCTAGCTATCGGTAGCTATTTCCACGAATTGATGCCCTGTCAGCAGCATGCCGGTTTCTTCGCGATGTTTTCCTTCACCGTTTTAAGCGCGAGTTCAAAACGATGCACATAAATTAAATAATTATTTGGTTCGCCCTTAAAACTTTAGTCCCTTTTGCATCTTTCACCCAACCTTTAGAACGGACGCATACAGTCCACTAGACCAACACGGCTCTCTTTCCTACATTATTCAGAGTAAGTATATTTGCTCTTTTCGATTGGCTTTGCAACAGATGTTTTTGATTTTTCTGTATCTTATTAGGTATAGTTCTAAATCCGGTTACGTGTAATAAAATAGTTAATTTAGCCAAGTAAGCTGTGTATTAATCAGCTGTGTCCCAGAAACAGTCAGTTTTCTCCCAATTCAATTAAACACATTAACATTCTATAATAAATAGCAATTCAGATGTGGAGTAAATAGGTAGGTAGCTACTATATCTAAATTTTACTATTGCCATGCCATGACATGCAGTCGCATATCATGGGGTCATGAGGCGGAAACTTTTTGCTCCAGGCTCGCTTAGAAGGCTACGTAATTTTCTACCTACTGCCACTAAAGTTGCGCTTGAAAAATCTCTCCTTCTACCTGTCCTTGACTATGCTGACGCCAGCTATCCTGACCTCACAGAAGATAATCCGTTCAGTAGTTTTTGCGTGTAAGAGTAACAAACATCTATACTCACAAACTTTCGCGTTTATATTAGTAGTAGTGTTGTATCATACTGCACGGATGAATGCAAAAAACCTCGATGCACGTTCTACCGAATTATAATCCTGAAAACCTCTTCTCGGCAAACAACGGGAATTCGAATTGAGCATCTTCAGATATCTTTTAGCCCATCTGCGCTCCGGTCTCATTTACATTTTCAGTTTTATCCCCCATAATAATAAATTAGTTTTTTTCTCTGACTCCATTTACATATTTTCGCAGTAACATCGTCTGGTAAGAATAGAGAAATAGAACGCCATGTTCTGGGTTGAAAAGCCTTTTGCGTGTTCATTACTTGGCTACAATACAAGCTATTTACAGGATATAAGTGTTTTTGTGTTATGTCTAAGTTATATTTTACTATAATTTAAGCAATAACTTACTTTACTCAACTGAAAATGTATATATCAAAAAAGTTTGTGATCATTTTGAAAAGTTGAAATATTTCTTTTTTTTAATCGTTTATACCTAGAAATTTTAGAAGTACTCCTTGTGAAGAGCTCGTCCGGGGTAGTACTAACATCATACCTATTTTTCACCAAGCAGTAATATTCTCATTGCTGTTTTCCAGTTTGAAGGGTATGATTGCCGGTGAAATTACAAGTACATGAGACATCTATGTCTGGGCAACGCGCTCTGGTGTTGTAAGCGTCATTGGTTACGGTAACCGCTTACCAACAGATGGCCGTATGCTTGATTGCCACTTCAGCTATATAAAAAAAAATATTAAATTCAAGTATTTATAATAGATTTTTAAAAATAAATAAATACCCAACTGATACAAACATAGCCCTAATACTACACTAGGATTCTCTGTATCGTGGGTATCAGGAATTGCGAATTCGTGGTATCACAACATCCAGGCTCGAAACAAACATTGTAGACCAAAACATTTGCCCGCGCCAGGGAGTCATCAGTCCCATTACTGCTCACGGCATGTCGACATTATTTATGACAGCCCGTCATCAATATTTAATCCCTAAGATTATATTTAAGTTTTTACCTAATATAGTTAGCATTTTGGTGTACTGTAAGCTTACTATTTTCTGAAATAAATAATTCTAATTATAATTTATTATACACCATAAAAAATATATTGAAGTACAATCGCCCTTCTAAAGTCTTATCATTTAGAAACGATCTCTTGAAGACAACAGAAATAAAAACTGTTTCGATATTCCATGCAGATGGGATTTCCGCATTTGAGACGCTCCTATCTAAATAGCCCGCAAAAGAAAGGGATTACCCTTAAGAAAGTTATATAGTATTTTTAGTATGAAGAGAAATCCCAATGATGGATTCCCAGATCCATACTTAGTACGCAGATCTGTGAGGACACCAAGTAGGGGGTAGTCAGAGACATGTCCAACAAGTATATTTAGTACAAGTCCACGTTTAGCATACCACATGACAGGTTGCTAAGCCATCGACGCTTATTGGAACGCTTACCGATGGCACATGTCGCATGCCGGTTTCTTCGCGATGTTTTCTTTCACCGTTTTGAGCGCGAGTTCAAAACGATGCACATAAATTGAATATTTGGTTCGCCCTTATAACTTTAGTCCCTTTTGCACCTTTCACCCACCCTTTAGAACGGACGCATACAGTCCACTAGACCAACACGGCTGTTTTTCCTAATTTTTTCAGAGTAAGTATATTTGCTCTTTTCAATTGGCTTTGCAACAGATGTTTTTATTCAATTATTGACTAACTATCTAAATAATAAGCTTGCATGACATTTTAATAGATAAGTATTTTAATTCTAACAATTTTTGTGTAGTTATAAATTTGTCATATTTAATAAATCTATAATTTTAATTGTTAAATTTATAGATTTCTAAAAATTTGCACGACCAAAATGTCGACATTAGAGAAGCTGACTATACCTATGTAATAATACTAATGTACCTATATTCTTGTAAATAAATATCATTAATTCTGTGGTAGATTATGTAACGCATGGCAGCCCCCCTAGTGACGTGTTGCGTAAAAACCTGTCCAAAACTACCCTTGTATTTTAGTCGCCTAAAACAACTGCAAAGAAACCGCATTAAAATCGGCTGTTCCGAAGATAAATGGTTGCATACCTGAATACAAATACACAACATCTTCCAGTGTAAAATTATCTTGAAATTTACGGAAACATTTGGCGAAAGTTTGGGTTGACTCATCCTTTACCCTTCCCTTATCTAAGATCGTTCGTGAAAACTGGATCTTTGAAAACTACCCAAAAGAATACTTAAATATTACCGAAACTGTTCGGGGTACAGATATTGTGGAATCTAAGAAAGATGGATTCATCTTTGCCGTCAGATTGACCACTTGAGAATCGATTCTCAGGCCTGCCGTAATATACGCCAGTTCTCTGTTCTGAAACTGGATCGATAAGGTTATATTTATAGTTGGGTTTCCCAGTGGCAATTATTAAATCCCAGTAAAGGAAAGTTTTCATTTTGGCAAAATTATAAATGATTTAGTCATTCTCAAATGTACAAAACAAATTAATTGTTTTCAAAGTTTTTTGTAAATTACGAAAAAAGTTCCACAAATCGGAAAAAAATACATTTACTTAATACGTAGGGTGTGGGCGTGCCCATCTCAAAATCAAAGTTTTTATTCATTGAAATCACAAGGATTATAAAGAAACGGCAGCTGAAAATGTACGTGAATTTAAATGCCGATTTTTTTAAGCTCGACTAAGATTAGAAGAATCAGGCAACAAACTCTGTTTTTTTTCATGATCCTACATTTAGCTCAGTTTAGCTATACCTAGTTTGGTACCAATGGAATAAGATGAACTTATAGGAGCAAGAGTTTTATAAGCGAGGCAAGTTGAATTGTCTCTTTCAACTTATAATACATCTAAACTTAGCTATTGCATGCATTGTTGAATATCTTTACCCATTCGCCGCGGCAATGTTTGAATGTGCAAAAAATAAATGAAATAGAATTGATTACGCTGACTGTTTTTTGTAAATAGACAAAAAACAGTCAGCGTTATCATCCACCTGAGTGGATCAGAGAAAAGATGACTGTGTACGACCAAATATTTTTTCTTTTTTTTTTTAACAAGTATTCCTAAAAATATTCGTCCCTTTCATTTGACACCCATATCATGAGGGTGTATGAAATAATTGGTCCGCCATCTGTGGAAGTCCGCCATCTTTGGAAGTCCGCCATATTAGATTTAGAAGGATGTCGCTTAGCTTACCATGCATTGTCATCCAAACCAAACATGTATGCAAAATATTAGATCAATCGTTTGGAGATAACTGATTTTAATTCAGTTGCAAGATTTGGTTCATACATACTAAGGCAAGTTAATAAAAAGCCGGACATATGTGAGTCAGAGGCTTCCGTAGAAGTAGAAATCTAACGAAAATATAAGTTGGATTGAAAGACAAACTTAACTTTGTACCTAGTTAAAAAATGTTCGCTCATACATCGATAGATGTCACGGTCAATTATCCAACTGCAAGTGTAAGTTTGTAATCACAAAAACATATTTTTTCATAGGATATAAAAACAAATTACTTTTTCCTTTATTTGTATTGTGAGACCTTGCTTCTTGACAAATTTCATGATTCTAGGTTAACGGGAAGTACTCTATCTGTTTTGATTTATTTGCCTATACCAAAATATGTCCCATAAATGGCCGTATTTTTTATTGCATTGATTTAGAAGCTTGATTTTTTATAGCTCCAAGGGATCGTAGACCTACGTATTTGATAATTATTTCAAGTTCATACCTCCACGCGTTCTTAATAAAATGAATCTTGACAGTCTGACAGTTAGACGGACGGACAACGAAGTGATCCTATAAGGGTTTCGTTTTTTTTCTTTTGATGTACGAAAGAAGCTTTCTCTGTATTAGGTTGATTTATTCTCAGTCTGCTTATTGCAGAAAAGAATGCAACGCGCATGCAAAAGAGTGTCAGAGAGAGCTATTGTAACTTTGCAAAAATACCATGAAACGTATCTAAATAAATTCACGCGATTATAATATAATTCTTATAATTATATATCGCCTCTTATAATTTATATCTATGCTGCTAATCTGATAAAATGTGTTTTATTGTGCACAAAGGTACAGAAAATTACCTCATTCAATCTTTTTATAACTTGGTCAAATAAACGGCTTGCCTAAAGACGTGCGCTGTCGTCCAACTTATTTTGAGGAATGCCTTATGGTATGCAATAACGTAGAGACAAGTTGAAAATGTGAGTAATAACTTCAACTTATGCTAAGTGTTTTGTGCACTTAGCATAAGTTGAAGTCGATAGTTTTATATATTAAAAACACAAGGATTATAATGTTATAGAAACGTCAACTTACAAACTACGTGAATTTTAAATGTCAAAGTGAGTATAGGCCGATTCTTATAAAATAACATGTAGATACCTAACTATATACCTAAACTTAGACCCTTACAAAATTAAATTAAAGGAAAGTTATTAAAATATCTTACACATTAATTTTAACTTTTGCTATCCCCCAACAGCTTCAACACATTTATAGTCTAGTTCTTTCACAAGTTTGCGAAGAAACTTATGATAGCCCACTTTTAAATTGTTAATAATTAAAAATAACTTGTAAACTTATCAAGTTCCAGAACAGAGACGAAGCTGAACATTTTGGTTAGTAATATTAATTATCTAAAGTAGGTTCGCGGCTTGAACCATAACTCCTTGTGACAGACTCTCAAATGTCTAGTAACTTGATTAAATTAAATTAATAAATATTAATAAATTCTTACACTAGCGAATGCGTCTGAAAGAGGTGTTTGTCATAAATAAAACAAATTATTTATTTCATCTACAAGCTATTGCAAGCTGTGGATAATGGTGATGGTAATATTTGAATTTTAGTTATTTATGTTACTGTCACTTATTACTTACTAATGTATTACTATTTGTTGTCCCTAACAAATAAAAAATTCAATAAAAAATACAATTATTTTAATCGAGATCCTTGGATTCATAACATATTAGATGATTGCAACTGTAGGCGAGACAGCTGAAATACTATTACCGGTAATAAACCAATATTTTAACCCACATACAGCCTGTATAATTATGGGTCAAAATATTGGGTTATTGCGAAGGTAAGTGTTAGTGGAATTAATGAATGATATGCAGCTTCTGCCAATCACAACAGGCAAGTCACAGCTAGGCAGGTGACTTGTCGTCCACTAAACGGGCCCCTATAAGTGTCACAAATGATAGGTAGCGTAGAGGTAACGTCGGTGTGAACGGCTAAAAGGTGTCGAGAGGTGTGCTGTTACAATAAACACTACTCCCGTACTTTATGCCTTTATCACTCCGAGCCTTGGAGCATATTATTACTATGGTAATCCTACTACTATTATAAACGCGAAAGTTTGTGAGTATGGATGTTTGTTACTCTTTCACGTAAAAACTACTGAACGGATTTTGATGAAACTGTACAGTAATATTGCTAATAAATCAGAATAACACATAGGCTACTTTTTATCCGGGTACCAAGCGGACGAAGCCGTGGGCAGAGGCTAGTCTAATATAAGGTATAGTTAAAGTCTAACAATCGCGAAAACATGATTAATTAAAAATCTGCTAGTGGAAAGTGGAAGATTGAGACTGGTTTCGTGGAACGGACTCTATCAGAGGTTAAAGCCGCATTTACACGGAGTTTGAGTCGGCACAAAGCGCAAGTGGGATTATCAGCCCGGTTGTGTGCTAAAGATACCGCACACGAGCGTCACAAAGGAAATCAGTGTGCTGTGACACACGGGGTGGGTTTTGTATGTAGTTGTTGTTTTCTATGGATGTCATAGGAACCGTGGTTACTAGGTCACTGAGTACAGTTGTATCCACGAATCACACTCTCAAAATGGCGACGGGGTACATTTTGGCAGACTTAGCAATTTCTAAACTTCTTGACGACCTCTGTGGCGCAGTGGACGAAGGCTTGCCTGAGACGCAGAAGGTTGCGAGTTAGATTTCCAACCCGGGACAAATGTAGGTATTTGTCTTGGATCTGGGTGTTTTCTATCTATAATCTTTACTTATAAAATCGTTTGTCTGACTCACCGATTAACTGGATATACACAACCCAAATTTCTAGTTGTAGAAAGCTGAAACTTGGAACATAAGCTTATTTTATAACGTAAGCATGTGCTAAAAAAGGATTTTAGGAACTGTGAATTATGTATGAAATTCTTTGTTGTTTGAAGTTAGAAACATGAACATTTTAATACAGCTACTGAGCATGTTTCATTGGATTTTGACATTTTAAGGGGGGAAATGGGGTCTTAAAGTTTATATGAAAATAGCTATAGGTTTTTTTAAAGGTAAATGGAATTAAAGCTACTCATAATAAATAAATGAATTTTCACATTTTAAGGGTGGGGGGGGAATGGGGGTAATAGTGTGTATGGTATTTTTTTAAACACGACTCCACGCGTGCGAATCGCCTGGCAGCACCTAGTATGTACCTATGTAGTTACAAAAAAAATACATTAGTAGTATAGGTACAGTCATGTAGTCTCCATAACACAAGCTCTGCTTACTTTTGGGCTGGATGATGCTATTTAAAAATGTCTTATTATTATTCTAATTAAAGGGACTCACCGAAACCATGTCATTTTCAAGTTTTATTTCCCATTGTATTCCCATTCTGAAAGTATAATTAGGGATACGGGGGTGCAACACATTGAGAAAAACCCGTCATATACTTAAAATCAACCATAAATTGTAGCTTGAAATGAGTAAATAGTCTAAAAACATATGGGTTTTTTCTATATGCCATATTTATATCCACACCGAACTCATTAATTTCCAATACAACTCCCGTGAAGAGTCAACAAAAACAGCATTGTTTTTGTTGACTGCACGTTTACGCTCTGATTAAAAACTGCACTCTACTGAAACTAATTAACACCGTTCCCAGTGCAATAT
This sequence comes from Perizoma affinitatum, assembly GCA_961405105.1. Taxonomy (NCBI): domain Eukaryota; kingdom Metazoa; phylum Arthropoda; class Insecta; order Lepidoptera; family Geometridae; genus Perizoma; species Perizoma affinitatum. The sequence goes on along the minus strand of OY560199.1, from coordinate 1,663,973 downwards.
AATAATTGACCCTTTTAAAATTATATTTGCTCGGTTTTGCGTTCTCATGTTATGATTGAGAATAAAACGTGAATAAATAAATCAAATGCTACAGATTCTGATACCGTTGTAGACATCCACGACAAAGCCTGGCTTATCTGACAAGCCAATAAATCAAAACTATCTAAACTAAACTCTCCAACTTTTGACACCATGGGTCTAACCATCAAGTCTTATTGCGATTAAATTCAGGCAAAGATGTCAAATCCCGCTTTGCGAATGACAAAGCTTTAACAACGCGTCCTCAATCGGAATTTCACATCTTTGCCTCAACTGAATCTCTATAACACTTCATGGTTAGGCCACTTTACAGGCCTAACCGTTGCGAAGCACATAGACACTGTCTGACTGGTATAGTTATAATCGTATAGACCTGTAATTAAGAAGGTCGATTCGTTGTGGTGTGTAGGGGGTTTATTTAAAAAAAAATCGTGTTCACTAGCTGATAGGTTTTTTTTCCCAAACTAGACCTGTAATTAAGAGGGTCGATTCGTTGTGATGTGTAGGGGGTTTATTTAAAAAAAAATCGTGTTCACTAGCTGATAGGTATTTTTTCCCACACTTACCAAACGTCGGGCATGTCATGTGTTGCCAAGCAGAGTAAATAATGTCTTATACGAGAAGAGAGTTAAATAATGAATGTGGAAGAAGAGTAGCCAACAAAAGATGAATGGAATAGTGGGAGAGATAGTGTGATGAGGGAAGTGGAAGAACGTGTGGGAAGAAGATAATGAATATGATGAATTGCTGAAATTCTAACTGTAGATTTTGTTTCAGTGATAGCCACGGCACACAACATTACCAACCTCGAAGTCCCACGGTATGGCGACCCTCGGCATGAAGCCACTCTGGTCTGCCACTACGTCATCGAAAAACTAGATCCACCACTGCACTCTGTGAAGTGGTACAGAGGGAAGGATGAGATCTTCAGATACACACCTGGACAGCAGGTACTCTTCCAATCCTTATCTGCTACTATACAATACTATCTGCTAAATTTCTATTCTTTTTTATTATCAACCGACCACTGCATACGAAGAAGCTACATACAGATGTATAACGCAAACAATATATAAGTTCTGCAGTTCTATATAATCGAGTTCTATATGTTTAATGTAACCTTTCTGTGTTTGTCGGTTATGTATTTTGTCACCTGTGTTGTGTTGAGGTAAATAAATGTATTTTCTTTTTTTCTTTCTGTCATACAGTAATTATAAGTTTCGTACGGGTCTTTATCACGATTACCTTTTACCTTATTTTCCTGACGTTTCGATTATGTTGCAACAGCCGTGGTCGCAGAGTGACGAGTAAATGGAGTTATCGTCGAGATTAAATTCAATAGCTGCAACTAATTTCATTTCATCTTCACATAGAAGATCCATATAAAACTTATGTTTACTGATCGCGAAAGATTGACAAAATACTCTAGACTAGCTAGACGGAACTGTAATCAATGTACAGCTGGATGGTCTGTTTTTTTTATGCTGGATATATTTCACACAGCATCATCTAGCCCCGAACTAAACAGAACTTGTAGTATGGAAACTACATGACTGACATTATTATACTGCTTATGTATACTTTTTTTTGTAAATACATACATTTTCATACATAGAAAACACCCAGACTCGAGACAACTATTTGAAGATCATACTGACATCTGTCCCGCGGCAGGAATCAAACCCGAAACCTTCTGGCTTTCACCCACTGTACCACAGAGGTCGTCACAGAGGAATTCTGTTTAAAATTTCCCGTCGTAGTTATATTATATGTCCCCTTACCATATTATAAGGGGACATATAATATAACTACGACGGGAAATTTTTAACAGATCTTTGCATCTTTTTAATCCTACGGTATGCACCTATTTCAAGCAAATAAAGAAATTATAATTTCAACTCATCTACCGACATTCCACGGCCGTATTTTGATTCATATTACACCGCGACAAAAGGTTCGTAATTCTATCTACTAAATTTAACACCGTGGCACGTGACGCTTATAACCTTTCTGGGTTTCCGAAGTATAACGGCCGGTTTAGGTACCTCCGAACGTTTTTATTTCTAAGCCATAAGCAGTTTGTGGTTTTATCGTAGCAAAAGTCTTTTAAACTGTTTATCTTGATTTCTATAAGAATCAAACTTTTAAGAAAGCGATAGTAACTTTAAGAAAACGTTTAACTGGTGGCTTAAATGGTGTGGCAGTTTATTTCTCCTGGATTACCAACCACGACTTACAATGTACCAAAATTGATATAGTTATTTCTTAGGAGAATCAATTGAAAAGGGGTGTCAAGATACCAAGAATATTACTTAAAAAATACATTACGTAAGTTTTTTTTTGGCTGATAAATAAATAAATAATGCTGCCAAGTTTTCACACAGCATCATCTAGTCCCAAAACTAAGCAGAGCTTGTATTATGGGAACATGACTGATATACTACTTATATACTTTTTTTTGTTAATACATACAATTATTATACATAGAAAACACCCAGACCAGAGACAAACATAAGCTAATCATACAAACTTTTCTCCCGCAGCGGGAATCGAACCCGCAACTTTCTGCGTCTCAGGCACAGTGGGCGAAAGCCCGCCCGACAAAGGTCGTCAAATCAACAGGGAGTCCCAGAATTTAAAAATGATAATAAAACACCCAATAGACACATACATAGTGACTCTACACTAGGATTCGATGTGTCGTGGGTATCAGAAACTACGAGTACTGTGTTGCCACAGCCCCGGAAGAAATATCTACAGAACATGCAAATATTTGTCCCGCCACAGGAATCAAAACCGCATCTCTTACCCTTTACTCGTCCACCACACCGCCCCCGAGGTCGCCAGTTAATAAATGATGGTATGTCTACCCGAAAGAGATAATTATATACTAATTGGTATCACATGTTTTAAGATCCTTGCAATTAGGTTATTGAAGAAAAAAGGAAAACACTTCCGGTTTTTATACCAGAAATGTTTAAATCCCAGATATTCAACTTTTTGAGGCACATGACCTAAACATCTTGTTTCTTTATAAATAGGTTGTTCGAGTCCCGCTGAGGTTGAATTTTTGAGGTTATAAATTATAATGGCTTCAGTTTTCACCATTTGACTTCTGAACTCTAAAATAGAATTGAGTGAAAAAAGTAGAATTGAGTGAACAAACTGTATAGGTAGAAAAACCTTTGGTAGAAAGACCTTTGTAACAAAAAAACCTTTTATAACCTTTGACTACAACATTGACGTCGAAGCAATTCGTCGAAAATTCCCCTCCTTTATTAATCTACACCTTGACCTTTGCAATATTCCGAAGTCATATAGCTGCCGTAACTCATATCGTGTCGGCTTACAGCTTGTTCTAACGGCGCCCATAGACTAAGAACATGACCATAAATGCCTTCACTTAAGATTTTATTACAGTTGTTCAACTGAAAAACTACCAATTATAGGCAGGTATGCACCGATTGCACTTTTGAACTAAATGCTATTTCCAGCTGAGCTTATTCTGTGGACCTTCATAGTAAGCGAGGTGTTGAACGAACATTATTTTTATCCTACCCACATTTTATGTAAGTTCTTTTATAATAATGTTGGACATAATCAATAATGCTGGTATGGGAACTCTCGGCGACCTCTGTGGCGCAGTGGATGATTGCCCGCCTGTGACGCAGAAGGTTGCGGGTTCGATTGCCGTTGCGAGACAAATGTTTATATGATTTGCATATATTTGTCTCAGGTCTGGGTGTTTTCTATGTATTATATGTATAAAACAGTATATTAGTAGTATATCAGTCATGTAGTTCCCATAATACAAGCTCTGCTAACTTTGGGGCTAGATGATGCTGTGTGAAAAATGTCGAGCATTATTTATTTATTTAACGCTTGGTATAAACTATTCTTAGAAGTTATTGTTCGTTAATTAACGACGCCAGTGGCGCGGCGGGCGAGTAGCCATCTGAGATTCAATAGGTGCGGGCTCTATTCCCGCAGGACAAATGCTTGCAAGTTCTGCAGATATTTGATCCGGTACTAGGTGTTGTGATACCATGGTACTCGTAGTTCTACGACACAGGGAATCCTAGTGTGATTTCAGGACCATGTATGTGACTGTTGGGTGTTTTATTTTAAATGGAATTTAATTAAATGCTGCTCAATCCTAAATGCTCTTTAACGTCGTTTTCTTTAGTACGCCTTTATAGCCCCTTCAAAGGTATTTCAGACGAAGCAAATGCTTCTATCAGACCTCTATTTATACAAGATTTATGTGCCTAGCAGAAATTGCTCTTATGAGAATGTTGGATTATTATTGAATAATTATTGCATTGAATAATATTGATCGATAGACGATTACATTATTACAATTTGAAAACGTATTTTCATTGCAAAACGATAAGCAATTTCAGATAAAAATGAGATAGATAAGATAGATAAATCATTTATTTGCAACTACTTATTAATAAGTTATATAATTAAGATGGTTACACTGCTGATGAGGTAAGTAGCTACAAATTGGTATGGGACTCAGCATAAAACGCCGCAGACCTGGTGTAGGTAAGTAGCGCGCTGATCTTCCGTCCTCTCCCAGTATCAGTAGCAGATAGCTTCGATATAAATATAAAGATTAATTTTCTAACCAGGTACTTATATAAGCTTAAATAGTTCAATACATTTATTTACTATATTGTATACAAACTTTTAAGAATTTCTTAATAAATCAATTTAGAAAATGTAAATTAATATAGAAATGAAATTTACCAATAAGCGTCGATGGGCTTGCAACACGTCACGTGGAATACTAACTACTTGCGAAATGCGGGCATGTGTCAAATGTAACGTAGACGTGCCTCTGGTATCCTGAAGTTCTGAGTATCTGTGGATGTACATTTTTTTTTTAATGGAGCTCTACAAGATTAAGAACGAATCCTAACCAATAAGAATTGTACCTCGGTTCATCTCTGTTCCCCACACTAGGTCTGAAGGCCTGTATAGTGGGGTCACAAGGGATTCGCCACGGACTCTCTTCGATATGTTGTTTCATATATCAACTAGCGATCATGTTTTTTTTTCCAATAACAAGTTAAAAAAAAAGGAAAACGTCAGAACAAAAAAGAATTAATTTAGTACTAATAATTTTTGCGCATTAAAACGTGCTCAAAACTGCGAATGCAAACATTTTGAGGAAACCGGCATACCTTAGAACCAAATATTCAAAGGCATATATTACATCATTCGACTTCTCTTAGTGTAGATTACACTTCAAAAACTAAACTTGCAATTAAGAATATTTTTTCACCAGCCCACAACCAGGACCTTCAACACATCCACGGCGGGAGTAGTCAGGGACTCATGCGACCGCGACAGCTGTAGCATCGGCGTGATGCTGCCCAGGTCTTACAACTCCAGGGTCACCTTCACGTGCGAGGTCTCCATGGAGGGGCCGAGGTTCGCCGTCGTGAAGCAGACCAAGAACCTCACTGTAGCTGGTAAGCAACTGGTATTTCTATATCATATACAGACTGCAGAAGTGGACTCCAGGCATAGGCCTCCGCTTACAATCTGGAGGTCGTGGGTTCTAACCCGGTGATACAAAATATATATATATATTTTTTTCCATCGAAAACTGCATGTGCACGAAACGGCGAAGGAAAACATCGTCAGGAAACCGGCACGCTCTAGAATCAAACATTCAGTTAGTATTCCAATAAGCGGCGATAGGCTTGAACCTGTCACGTAGAATGTTAACTACTAACATTCAATATGTAATGTCTGGACCTACCTCAGACTACCCGCTGGTATCCTCAAAGATCTACGCACTGTGTATGAATCTGAGGATGTTATGGGAATTACAGTCGTGAGCGTGTTTTTTTTTTAGATTTGAGGTACTTCAGTAATTTTATCCTGTCCATAAAAATGTTGTCTGAAAGAGATCTCTCTTAGCGATAAGACCATCCATTGTACCCTTTATATTTTTGAATTCCTGTATTTTTGTATTTTGTTTTGGTGTGCAGTAAAGAGTTTATCTATCTATCTCTTTCCATCAACCATGTACAGTGAAGGTCATCGGTAAATGTACCGACATAGAAGACCCCTCACCCCATTGGGTGAGGAGTCCTCCATGTCACTTCCATGTTTAGCGGTTAACTTTGACAGGCTTCTCATGATAATTGTGACTTTAGTTCTTCTTTGAACTCGGTCTACATAGTGTGTACTATTTCTGTGCAGTGATCCTGAAAGAGAATCCAGTGATACTAGGAGTTCCAAGTAGTGTCCAGCTGGGCGAAGATGTGCTGGTGAACTGCACCACTTCCCCCGCCATGCCACCGGCCAACATCCTGTGGTTTATCGACGGGAAGCCTGAGAGAGTGAGTAGTGATAGCACTAGTAGTATACCACTGGCTCCACTGAGAGTCCTCGACTTCTGATCGTAACATCGCCCGTCGCGTACCAATCGATTTTTCAACGCAACATCCCAACGAAAGCCTGAGAGGGTGAGTAGTGTTAGCACTAGTGGTATACCACTGGCTCCACTGAGAGTCCTCGACTTTCGATCCTTAGGTCGCCCGTCGCGTACCAATCGATTTATCAATGCAACATCCCAACGAAAGCCTGAGAGGGTGAGTTATTGATCAAGTAGTGATGATACTAATGCTGTAGATGCTAGATTCCTCGACTTGCGAACCGAAGGTAGTGGCCCGTGGAGTACCAATGGATTTTTCAACGAAATATCATGTGGTTAATCAATGGAAAGCCTGAGAGGGTGAGTTATTCATTAAGTAGTGATGGCACTTATGGTACACCAATAGCTAGATTCTTCGAGATTTCCAATTTAAAGTACGTGGGTCACCCATCGCGTACCAATGTATTTTTCAACTCAACATAATTTGATATCATAAGATGGCATAGTGGTACAGTATCAATCTGGTTAAAATCTTACGCGTTCCAATTATTTTTCTACTCGAAAAACTGTGCGATATGCTAATGTGCTATTTAAGGAAAATATATTGAATAGCTGCACAAAGGTGCATAGACGTTTATATTAGACTGAACTCAAAATATAAAATAGTTTAAAGCTTTTATGAAAAAAAATATTATACCTTAAAGTTATAAAAATATATTGCAAAAAATCGTATTTCAATCGTTCTTTCGTTTCGGACATAAAAAGTAAGATATAATAACCTTTGTGACAAGCGCAAAAACGAGCTCCTTACGTTGCGATAACATACAAAATATTGCAAAGCAAATACCTTGAATTATGGCTAATATTTGTATTCTTCAATATAATAGTGAAATATATCCGAAAATATAATAGTGGTAATAATAGTGGTAAATTTATACAATATTCACAGTCCAAAACGTTGTCTCAATTTTCAGGTGTAGCAACCCTGTGGTGTAAATATAATTAAGGTTAAAATAGGTTGGTACATACCGAAAAAAAAACTTCACCTTTTTATAGCACGTGTACATAAGTTTTTCGAGTGATAAAATCCATTGGTGCACGACCGGGTTCGAACCCACGACCTCCAGATCAGAAGTCGGGTTTCACCCACTAGGCCAACACGGCACCGAATTAAACACCGAAGTTATAATAATAATAATAATTAACTGAATAAAGTTACACAGAAAACTTGCACATCTCCTATCCTACAACATAGTATTGTATTCTCGATGCCTGCATGTAACTTCTGCCAAACAAACTAGCACCAACTAAACTAACAGTAAGTAGGTTACAAACTTTGCATATAGTTCAATCAAATACTCCGATAATATAATCACCAGTTGTTGTTCAACATACCCAGGTAAGTAAACTGTCCGAATCTAAGTTTAGAAAAGACTGGAATAGAGTATTAGGCGTCATTAATTTCTAGGGCTGGTTGCTTCGGCAGGTGAGTCGTTAATTTGTTCCACGTTGATTTCTGGAGTGAACAAGGGCCAACTTATTCAACCCGCATTCCAAAAAATTTTGCTTCTGCCCCATGTTAAAAATATTTCTGGTTTCGCCCCACATTACAAAAGGCACAGAGGGCAAAGTACAGTTGACAAATAAAACGAATGGATCATACTCCTTAGCGGATTTCGACTTTCATGGCCACCGTCCTGCTGTCATGAGTGACCAACGCCTTTCATGGTGTCCTATTAGCGCGCTTCAGTCGGTAGAAAACCGACTTCAAGTAAAGGAAAGTTGATAAAAGGTCCAATATGAAATTTCATACCCCATTTTTCACCCTCAGGTGTGTGTTTAATTAAATTTATATGAGAGCACCCTAAATGTATACCCTACCCAATATAAAGAATCATTATAACCGGTTCACAATTCGCAAAAATATCGCGTAACAGTCAAATTAAAACAAGACGAATTGACAACCTCCTCAATTTTTGGTCTGTTGAAAAAAAACTCATGTCTTTTTTGAAGTCTATTGACGAAAAAAACTCATGTAATTTATCATGTCCTAGACGGAACCATGGCTGGTGAACAACACGCAAGTCTCCTCCGCCAACGAGCACGGATTGCGGAGTAGCTGGCGCGCGCTGCGTCTCCGGGTGGGCGCCAGCAAGGGGGCGGTGGAGCTCCGCTGTGAGGCCACGCAGCCGACGTGGCCGCCGTTCACCCGCGTGGCGAACGCAAGCCTCGTAATCGCGAGATCGCCGCATCTTTCTATGTTTACTGCTTCAGGTAAGAATAATAAATAAATAATGCTAGACAGTTTCACACAGCATCATCTAGTCCCAAACTAAGCAGAGCTTGTATTATGGGATCTACATGACTGATAATCTACTTATATAGTCCCGCGGCGGGATTCGAACCCGCAACCTACTGCGTCTCAGGTGGGCCCGCGCCCACTGCACCACAGAGGTCGAATAATAGTGAAATTTGTTTGATCTAAAATACCTTATTATTTGCCAACTAAGTTACGAAAACAACTCAACGCAATGTTGCGTACGAAACAGTTTTTATTACCCAACCGGTAAACAAAGTTTACTAGCCCTCACACTAGGATTTGGTTTTCGGTTCGCGGTACAATCCACACAGTTTCACTCATCGATGTCAATGTACGCTGTAAATAAATAAAAATGAAGAGGTTTTTAAAAAATTTTGGTGCCGAAACCAGGTAACGAATTAGGTACCTTTAGATACTACAGTCCTTCTTAAGCTGGATTGCTTAAAAGTCACCCGCGTTAAGGTGTGTCCAAAAATGCCAGGCAAGTTCGTGGCAGTAACACGCGGCGTTCACAAGATATACGCAGAAAATATCGCGTAACATACGCTCCAACAATAAGAAGACGAATTGAGAATCTACTCCTTTTTTGCAGTCTGTTGAAAAAAAAACTCATGTCATTTGCCATGTCCTAGACGGAACCGCGACGCGGCAGTCCAATCATAGCGCTGTTTTTCACACACGGCCCAATTCATATAAATATAATTATTTTACAAAAAAGAGAATAAGACTTTTGAGATCTGATTCCCAAAATCTGATAGAGCTCTGTTAAATGACCTGGAGTAGGCTTGCTATGAAACAAAAGCCTGAACTAGGCAACTTTGCACAGAAATCAGAAATCTTAACTCACAATAATTTCTATTCGTTGTCAGTAAATACTCGTTAATCACTCATAGCTCTCAATTGAAATTAGTAATGCCGTTACATATTTAACTTGACAAATGTAAAATGGTGACGTAATGTAACTGTCAAAATATCTCAGCTCCCCTTGGCTCGGTGCCAGAGAGATAAATCACTTAAAATTCAAAAACGTGCGGTCCTTAAATCAAATTGGAAAGCTTTATTCCAATCTTATGGAATCTGCATTGGAATAGCATTCTTTTATAATTCAGAATTTCCTAGATTTATATTCACAATTTGCTTGAAAATACACAGGTTATAAAAAAAAAAGAACTTTATTTTAACGGATTCTTGGGGATGAAAAACAGTACCTAACTGTTTTTTTTGTTCAATCGCTTCGGCCGATCCTAAGGCATACCAGTCTCTTCCCATTTATAAATGACTAGCTTCTGCCTACGGCTTCGCCCGCGTGATACACAGATTATAAGTAGCCTATGTGTTATTCTGATGTATAAGCTATATTACTGTAAAGTTACATCAAAATCCGTTCAGTAGTTTTGGCGTGAAAAAGTAACAAACATCCATCCTCACAAACTTTCGCGTTTATAATAGTAGTAGGATAGGATGTATTAAGGCACGGTGAGTTCAAACATGTGATCTTTCATCACCTTTTAGGTCGTAATAAAACAATATCAAACAATCAAAATGCGATTCACTGCGCTTTCGCGCTCAAAGATTGTTATGTATATAGGCTGGGTACACAAAGTTATGCCAGCTACGCCTCAGAATCAAAACATTAAGTATAATTTTCTGTTATGATTGCTGACGTTGAACAAGCATCTGATATCGTTTCATTTCTAACGGAAACAGCTGTGGGAATATTTTGGCTATAGGTTGTATTAGAAAGACAAAAAGGTAACAGATCGATTAATAATAGATCTGAAATGGTAAGCTCAGTGACAAAACGCAGGTGGTTTTGTTGCCGGTATACATAAACTTAAATTTTGTTTAGAAATATACTCGTGAACCACAGAGCATATTTCAATACAAAACAGATGACAGTGTTTACATATCTTAAATACAAGGAGAGGGTTTCATAATAATTTCATATCTGACACTTTGACCACTTTTGACTTTGGCGACTTTTAACCACGCTTAAGTGACCACTAAACACTTTTTTTGTCTCCAGGTTTGAGCTCGACCTTCGGAGGAAATGGACTGATAATGGTATGCCTGAGTGTGTACCTAAATATTTCATAGGTACATGGCCTTGAGTGATACATAGTAAGTAAGTCACTTTATTTTGTAATAAGCTAGACGTCGTGGACATAGGATGAAGGATTTATTAATTATAACTGCACTATGATAAATAAATTCGTAATCGCTCGGCACAGATACAAAACTTACTTTCGATCAATAAAAGTGAATAAAATACATGTTTATATATATATCTTTATACTACAAAGTGGATTTTTACAACCATGTTCCTTCTTTACCTTGTGGTAGTCGGTTAAAATCTACATTGCGTTGCTAAAATACAGCTGGCATTCGTTAAAAAGCTTGTAAAATTTCTCGTAAAATGTTTGCTACGAGATTATTCCACAGAGCATATTAAAATCGCGGAGTAGATAATATGATATTCTCGTTCATAATTGAGAGAACTGGCTTAGGTAGACCGAATAGCTAGCTGACAGAGTAGCTAGGAATTAAACGGGGATTATAAATTATATTTTTTGGTGCGCGCTTTCAGACCGTTCTTTTTCTTTGATCGAACCAGTGACTATGCATAGTCCAGTGACTAGTGATTGAAGTGATTCTTGAGTGAGTGAAGTAATTCTTTGATCGAACCAGTGACTATGCATAGTCCAGTGACTAGTGATTGAAGTGATTCTTGAGTGAGTGAAGTAATTCTTTGATCGAACCAGTGACTATGCATAGTCCAGTGACTAGTGATTGAAGTGATTCTTGAGTGAGTGAAGTGATTCTTTGATCGAACCAGTTTTCGATCAAAGAATCACAGATACAAGACAGACTCACTAGTATGTTGTCCGACCAGCAAAATGTATTCAAAACTTAGAATCTTGAATATGTAATGAATAATATTAATTTTTACGACATTAAAAAACAATGAAATAAATAAATAATAATCATAAATAAGTAGATAGGTTCCTACCTACCTGGAATGTGCGAGTATCGTAAAAATTACACTTACGTGACCTAAAATTGGCTACTTTTACCCGCATGCTCGTCGTCAATAAAGCTTAGCAATGAAAATCTCCACGTGCCGAGCGAAAAGAATTTTGATTAGTATATTTTTTCTCATTACCTATTTTAAGCATAAATCCTTCGTGCTGTGTCCACTTATTAGATAGGTAGATTATAGTTATATTCACCTTAACATAAATGTGTTTTTTTCCAAGAACGAACTACGATTTGGCATAAAACATAATGATGAACACCATCACTTCGTATATACATCATTATAATATGAATAATTATTATAGTTTAAGTATTTCATAGCTCAATTTTGAAATGATTTGTTTTTATGCATATTGTCTATGTCACTTTTTGACAGTTCGATTAGTGAACTGCGACATGTAAGTGACTTTGAAGAACTAACCTAAATTTTTAATGTATCTATTAAAATCCTTTTATTTTAGAAACATTTTGTGTTGTCTCGTATATTATGTTATTATACTATTGTATTTTATATTAAATAAAATGATCGAAGTGATGGTGAATCGATAGAAAACTAATGAAAGAATAATGCACTTGTGTTACTAAACTTAATGAATAAGTTTTAATGAATAAGAAAATCAATTATATTATGAATAGCAAGCACTGAATTTTGATGTTATTACACAAAATGTATGATAAAATTTTATTTACTTGTTGGAGAGAGATAAATAATAATAATATAAATATATTTTTAGGTCACTAAATTGTTAGTAAAATAATGTTATTATTTGGGTTAACACATAACTATGTAGTTTTGTTTGTTTATTTGTTTGCAACGAATTTATGAAACATTTTTGAACGTTTTGACGGTTTTTTTATCTAGGTACTGTTTGTTGAAATATAAATAGGATATTAATTATATTATATAATAGGTAGTTATTATTAAATCAAATTTAATTGTTTTTCTAGCTAGGTACCTACTATTATACATTGTTATATTGCTTTTGAATTGTATTTCTTCTCGCGTTATTCAAATAATTTGTGCCAAAAACTACTAAAAATATAGTGTTTAATGTTGTAAATTGTAAATAATATGTACCTTTAGTTAGATAGAAAATAAAATGTTTAAAAAAGTTTTTAAGGATTTAAAAATCATGTCAGGCTGCTTTCATTCCTTGTTTATGTTTACATTCCAAAAGTTCTTATTACCTTAACACACGTTTATTTAATAGCTAAGGACTTAAAGAAAATAAATCTCGCTTAAGATTTGGGGTAGTCTGAGAAATTTGGCGAAATGGCACTATCGTCGCTTCAATGCCTTTGAATTCCAGCGTGCAATATACATAGGCTGAAAAGAACACAAAAAAGTAAAAAAAAAAAAAACACATTGGGTTACCAAAGCTAACCGAACAGTCCTGCAGTATCTAACAGCGGTGAGCGGTGAACTTTGAACGCCCCCTGCGGGGAAAAGAAAAACAAATGGCGATCACAATAGGCCTGACGGCCACAGTGATACATAAGCCAATAAAAAAAAAATACCAAATCTAATATCTGTGCCTAAGCATAGCCTGGTGTAGATTAGATGTAGTCAAAGAACAAAAAATCCTGCGAAGTAGCGCCCAGGCTACATTTAAGTATGTTTTATATAATTTTCTGTGCTCTTTCACCTCGTATATGACTCGGTCTGGTACTTGATAAGTAGAGTCTACGACTGTGGCATCCCGGTCTATCAGTATAAGATTAATTATACAGTAATTACGGTATTTATAATTTTTGAAAATCTTGTTCAATCCATGTATGTGTGTGTATTTGATTACTTTGCTAGCAATCGTCCACATTGTAAAATATGGTCAATTTTGAACGGTATCAAAATTTTCTGTGATACAGCGTTTGTTAGTGTTAATTACAGAATTATTGTGAAGTGTTAATGTAATTATGAGAAATGTCATTGAATGTCAAGGTCTTATGTCGATAAATAAACGTGTATATTTAAGTTGGTTATTTTGTTTATATTTCGTGCGAAATTTCAATTGCAAACATTTATTCTTCAGGCTGATGATGATACTTAATACCAGTACCTACTGATATAGTGGGTATCTATTATATATATATTATAGTGTACTGAAGTGTAGATAGAAATTCATAGAGTTGAAATTATTGTAATTGGACGCCATTTTGTTTTAGGATATTATTTCGACTAATCACACAAATACAAAGCAAACATGTCATTTTGTAGGATTCGTTCATAACAGTAAGATCATGATCGTGCTTAAAACGGTGAAGGACCGGCATGCCCTAGAGTCAAAAAATCGAAGGCATGTGCCAACAGTTAGTGTTCCAACAAGCGACGATGGGCTTGCAACCTGTCACGTGGAATGCTAACTCGCAAAACGCGGGCATGTACCAAATGTAATGTTTGGCCGTGCCTCTGACTACCCCTACGTGGTATCCAAAAATCTACTCACTGAGTATGTATCTGAGGATGTCCACCATGGGGAAGAGGTTTATCTTTTACAAAGTTTGTAACTTTTAATTTAGAAGATAATTAACGAAACTGCTAATCCTATTTCAATAATTATTTCAACAATATTAAGAACGGACCTGCAGGGTGGAAATAGGCTCTATTAGCCAGTTAATATTAAAAAAGATAACCTAGTCCTCTAAAAAGTGGAGATCAATTTTGATTTCTTTTCTTAAACAGTAAATTTTTACGAAACCTGGATGTCTAGACCAATACTACTTTCTGTTGGCGTTAACACCCGCGGCAAGATTGAATTGCATTGAAATGGCATTATCTGTGGAAATGGCACGTGATTGCTGCCAAGTTTTACCTTGACAAATTTGCGTTAGCGTGAAAGGAAAACTAAGCGTTAAGTATTTGTCCAGACCTGCCCGCTTAGCATGAGCACCCAACACAACTTCTCTATGTTAGAAGACAAAAACTATTTCTGTCGCCTATTCTGTCAAACAAAAGAGAGGGAGTTTTTTTTTCGTCGGTAAAAAAAAACTTGGATCTTCATGCTAAGCAGGCTGGTCTACTGTATTATTCTCCTGATCACGATTCGTTACCCGTTTAGTGGAAGTTCGTCGTGAGAAACAGAACATAATATACATTTATCGTGTACATAACAAAAAAATAAACATTTCCACAAAAATTCAAGTCTTATCCTCGAACATTCGGGCACAACAATAGCATAGCTCGGAACTGTGTTATGTAGGCATCACAGAGTAATGATAAGCACCAGCCTATGGAAATGAAATGTACGCATTTACGTTCCGTTTGAAAGGTGTCACATTAGACTTTCATCATTATCTAACAGGATGTTAGGAATAAGATAACAAAGATCCACAAAGATCTACGAACTGAATGTATCTGTGGATATCCAGCATTGGGAATACAGTCGTGAGCGTGTTTGTTTCTTTGTTTTTGTCTCAGGGGGGCGCAAAGTGTAGGGCATATCCTAGTTGGACGTGGCATATGAGAAAAAGAAAAATATAATAGCGCAGTCTATCTAGACGCTAGTTTTAAGAGGACAATGGTGCAGCCTCGCAGCGTGATTCTGAATTGTAAAATCCCCCAGGATATGGATTAGTTTAAGTATACTAACCCAAAGCTTGTTTTACTACATAATACAACTTTTGTGCTAACTTATTAACTTTAAAGCCATTTTCAAAGAAGATGGTGATCAAAAAATCTAAAAAACATTGCAAAAACGATTTGTGCAATTTCACCCCTTTAGAACATGTATACGGCATGTTCTAGGACACCATGTGTATCCAAAAAACATTGTTCATTGTATTGAAGAAAAAATCAAGACGTGCACGTTCATAGAAGCAGCCTAAAGCTTATATTTATCACTCTGTGGTAAGTATACGAAAGAGGGGACGCAGCAATTTACGGGCCACGAATTCTGAATGAGAGCTTTTTATAACTGGGCCGTGTTTATTTCTTGGCCCGTTCCGCTAGATCTAGCTTAGTCTTTAGAAATAAAGGTTGGGAGATAGAAACGTGGATAAAATATTAATAAATAATAATTCTGGTCATTTTTCACACAGCATTTAGCTCTAAAGTAAGCAGAGCTTGTGCTAGGAGAACTATATGACTGAAAAATAATATGCATACAAATAGTACTTGTATACATATATATTTAATAAATACATACATATTGTACATATAAAACAACAAGACCAAATATTTGCAGATCATACAAACATTTGAACCGCGGCGGGTATCGAACCCGCCACAGAGGTCGTTAAATATAATGATATTTCTTATCCTATAACCTTACCTATAACATACCACATAGTCAGGTCAGGACTATGCGTATTACTGTTGGGTGTATATTTATTTATAAAAAAAAAACACGTTCACGACTGTCTTCCCCATGGTGGACATCCTCAGATACATACTACTCAGTGAGTAGATTTATGAGGATCCCAAGTAGGGGGTAGTCAGAGACACGTCCAAACATTACATTTGGTAGTTGCCCGCGTTTTGCAAGTTAGCATTCCACGTGACCGCTTGCAAGCCCATCGCCGCTTATTGGATCACTAACTGTTGGCACATGCCTTCGAAATTTTGGTTTTAGGGAATGCCAGTTTCCTCACGATGTTTTCCTTCACCGTTTTGTGCACGTGTTGATGTGCACAACATTTTTTTGTGTGGATACGACCGGGTGACATTGGTGCACGACCGGGTTCGAACCCACGACCTCCGGATCACAATTCGGGGTATCGCCCAACACTATGTTTTGATGTTATTTATTCCTGCATAAATAACATCGAAACTAAAAAAGGCAATAGTTTTAATTCCCACCTGACTACGGCCCGGTACTTCATACGGCCCCTATCTCTGATCGAGTGAGATATATACGGCCTATGTACGGATTTATAACTTCAATCTAAATTGAGAGCACGCTGTTCGAATATAAACCGTCTGTTTTGAACGTACATTAGATTTTACGATGTGGGTTACAGTTCTTGCAGGAAATGTCTTGCATGAATGAATGAATGAACGACGTCATCAAATAGATAAGTGTTTGTGAATTGAGCTATTTAACGACCGGAAAAAGGTGATAAAGAGTGTTTGCTTGTGCCTTGATTCATCTACCTTTTCGAAATCAATGATCTACAGTTTTTTAGGTTATGTCGAGGCAAACAGGCATAACGTTCCTCCATACATCCCTTTTCACCTGAGGGCAAGCAGACACACTGCTCAGTACCATCCGTATCTTGTCAGCATACCGTTCCATTAAACATCCTCTACATTATTTTTCATTTAAGGGCAAGCAGACGCACAGATCAGTACCATCCGTATCTTGTCAGCATACCGCTCCATTAAACATCCTCTATATTCCTTTTACCTAAGTGTAAGCAGACGCACAGATCAGTACCATCCGTATCTTGTCAGCATACCACCCATTCGTACTAAACTTTTAGGTTCCACCTTTATAATGAGAACGGCGAAGAAGTGTGTTCCATATAAACTAATCATCTTTTCTGAAAAATACAATCTGGGTATCTTCAAATTAAGAGTGAATAGGTATCTTCTAGACCTGCATTCTTCATAGTCGGCCATATCATCACTTACCATTAGGTGAGGCTAAATAAAGGTAAATTATTGATTCAAATAACCTGCTAGTGCGCGGTTGTGTCGCCTATTCACATCCTGGTGTATTGCTGAAGCGGTGCCTGCTCTGAAGGACCCTTGTATGAACATGACCCGCATAAGGTCATGTTCAGCGGAAACACCTCAGAGGCAGCTCATTCCGCAATTTACATGTACGTGGAAGAAAAGATATCAAATAAGTCTCAAGAGATTACGCGGGAGAACTAAACCATAGCTATTAAACATCGACATAGCTTTTAGAGTTAGTTTGTTGAATTGGAAATGGCCGAGTTCGAGTTGATGGGGAAAAAAGGTTCACGAGTGACGATCAAAGACCGACGCATATCCTCCTCTATGGACCTTTCCTGAAGAAGGCCCTTACTCTATGGACTAATGACATCGTAAAGGTTGAGGGTAGTCAGTGAATGAGTCCAAAGGTCACATGGCACTTATTGGAGGATGTCTACATCCAGCAGTGGACTTCTTGACCACCTCGGTGGCACGAACGAGTTGCCCACTAAGATGCATACCTCTTAAATCTTTTAGATTCCTGTGGGATAATTGTTTGTATGTCCGTCAGATATTTGTTCCGGGTCTGGGTGCTGTGGTATCACATTCGTAGGTCCTGATACCTAGTGGAATCCTAGTGTAGGGTCAGGACTAGAAACGTCAACTTAAAAACTACGTAAATTAAAAAATTGAAAGTGATAACGAAGATTCTTCCAGGCTTGGTCTTCTAGATTTCAAATTCAACGTAGTTTAAGTTGATGTTTCTATACGATCCTTGTGATTTCAATGAATAATAAACTATTCACTTTAACTTTGACTATGTATATGACCGTTGGATGTAAAAAAAAACCATTATTGATGTTGATAAACATCCTACAAACCCTACATTTCCTGTTCCACACATCCATAACAAATGTTTAATTTTCCTATAAAAATAAGGATTTCCCGGATAAGGGTTGTTTTGGGGAATTATTTGAGATTGGTTAGGTATTTGGTTTTTAAAGTGTTGCTAAACTTAAGGAGTCAAAACACCTAATTCAACCAGGCTTATAACAATCTCGTCTCTCTTACCCACTTACCAAGCGGGGATACACATTGCTTTTTATTTTCTATACTTTTTCAATTTTTAACAATACACTTGTACATATTATTGCTCATAACAATATGGACAACAGTGAAACAGACAAAGCTACTGGAATCTGCGACTGGAAAACTACTTTCCGATAAGCTCTCATTACATCGATGCTCTATCGAGAGTTGAAATTGAGTGCGTAAATAGAGAATTTGGACGCTGACCAATCAGCCGTGCCGCGGTGTACCACTATATAAATTGCCGAGCCCAATCCTATCCGGATTATATCGTAATTGTTGGAATAGTAGTTTTTATTTTGAATAGTAGTTTGCTTTCGCCTTCGTTTTCCAAGAAACAGTAAAGTTTTTATTTATTTACTAGCTTCTGCCCACGGTTCCGCCCACATGGTACCCGGATAAAAAGTAGCCTATGTGTTAATCTGATGTATAAGCTTTATTACTGAAAAGTTTCATCAAAATCCATTCAGTAGTTTTTGCGTAAAAAATAGCAAAAAATCCATCCTCACAAACTTTCCCGTTTATAATAGTAGAAGGATAGGATTTAATGGAAAGTTATTTAAAAAAAATAAAAAAACCTACTTATCAATATTTGTGTGCATATTAACAAGCTTCTGCCCACAGCTTCGCCCGTATCCGGATAAAAGGTAGCTTTATTTGTTACTAGCTTCTGCCCATGGCTTCGCCCACATGGTACCCGAATAAAAATTAGCCTATGTGTTAATCTGATGTATAAGCTATATTACTGAGAAGTTTTATCCAAATCCATTCAGTAGTTTTTGCGTGCAAGAGTAACAAACATTCATCCTTACAAACTTTCCCGTTTAAAATAGTAGTAGGATAGGATTTAATGGAAAGTTGTTTTAAAAAAATATAAGAACCTACTTTTCAATATTTGTGTGCATATTAACTAACTTGAATGAATTCTCTGCTCATATTGACAAGCTTCTGCCCACAGCTTCGCCCGTATCCGGATAAAAGGTAGCTTTATTTGTTACTAGCTTCTGCCCACGGCTTCGCCCGCGTGGTACCCGGATAAAAAGTAACCTATGTGTTATTCTGATGTATAAGCTATATTACTTTAAAGTTTCATCAAAATCCGTTCAGTAGTTTTTGCGTGAAAGAGTAACAAACATCCATCCTCACTAACTTTCGTTTATAATAGTACTAGGATTTTAGGTCACGAACTATACCTGATTCAAATTTAGTCAACATCAGTTTAGCCATTACTTAGATTATTTGCAATAAACGTCATTTTTTTACGACTAAAGTGGTAAATATACGGCCTATCTATTGGTAAGCGGTTACCGCAACCTATGAACGCTTGCAATACCAGAGGTATCACTCACACTTTGCCGACCTTGAGACATAACGGGTGAAAAGTTTCATGTGAAAATGGAATTGAAAATTGAAAATGCCTTGCTCTTTATACACGGTGTAACTGGAAGGGTGGATCATCGGTGGCAGGGCAATGGGTGACCTCAATGCCTATCGATTTAACCCCCCTGTATGTTCCGCGATTTTCAGTCGTTCAAAAGTTATTCAGATTTTTATGAAATTTTGGTCAAAATCCGATTTTAGGCTTCATGTCCCAAGTGTAGCCAAAATGTTAGGTCTACGACCGTAATTTTTTTCTAGGTTGTAGCTCAATAGTAGATCTTTCGTCCTACGATATCGAATTGAGTCGTTATTTGATTTAATTCCAAATAAAAAATAATCTTTACAAAACAAACCGCAAGCTTAATTTTTCAACAAACTTTGAAGGCTCCCAGAGAAAAAAAAATATTTAATTTTTTTTTCTACAACCTACCTTAAAAACTACTAACATTCATGGAGAAGTAACCCTGAAATTTTCATTTGGCTAGTATCATGGCATCATGTTTAAAAGTGGAGTTGAAAATTGTGCAAGTGCTAAAATCTACATTTTTTCTGTCCATCAAAGGTAGGGAATGTGTCAATTAAAAAAATACATGTGAGTAATTTATTAATTTTTTATAGTAAATGCTCAAATTGGGCTCCATTATTGGCTATGCATACACCTTTTAATAAAATTCCTTTTGAGCCTGCGGAACGAATTTTCCTTTTCTCTGATATTCATTTGGGCCTGGTTTAGTTTTTGCCTCAATTGTTCTATGGAGGAACTCTTTGTAATAGCCCCAGATAAAAAAATCTACGGGATTTAGATCTGGGGACCTTGGAGGCCAGGCTATGGGCCCCCCACGGCCAATCCATCGGCGTGGAAAAACTTCATTCAAATACTCCTTTACATTTCTCGCGAAGTGGCATGGCGCTCCATCACACTGAAAATACATTTTTCTGCGTACTGCAAAGTTGACGTCCTCCAACATTTCATGCAAGTTATTTTGCAGAAAACTCAAATAAGCCTCTCCGTTTACTCTAATTGGCAACTCGAATGGTCCGATCAGCTGTCTATTGAAAACTCCTGTCTACAAATTGACGCTAAAATGATGTTAAAAGCTGTGCCGGCGAACAGCATGTGGGTTTTCAAAACTCCACAAGTGGTAATTATGCATGTTGAAAATTCCGTTCCGGCTGAAAGTTGACTCATCGGCGACGGCTAATGGTTCTCGTACTTGTCGACGAATCTCTTTGTGCTTCTTCCAAGACTTCTTCTATTTGATCTGGGTCGATTCTCGGCACTCCCTCAGGTCGAGAAGTACCGGGTATGCGACCTTCTATGTATGCGTTATGAACACGTTAGAAAACACGATAGTCAGCGTAGGTCTCAGGTTGGACACCACCTCTTCTAATCAATTGTTCTTGGTACTGGATGGTTGGTTCTGGTACTTAATGGAGCACAATTTGAACATTTACTATAAAAAATAAATAAATTACTCACATGTATTTTTTTATTGATACAATCCCTACCTTTGATGGACAGAAAAAATGACGATTTTAGCACTTGCACAATTTTCAACTCCACTTTTAAACATGATGCCATGATACTAGCCATATGAAATTTTCAGGGTTATTTCTCTATGAATGGAAGTAGTTTTTAAGGTAGGTTGTAGAAAAAAAATTAAGTATTTTTTTTTCTCTGGGAGCCTTTAAAGTTAGTTTGAAAAATAAAGTTTGGGGTTTTTTATGTAAAGATTATTTTTTATTTGGAATTTAAACAAATAACGACTCAAACCGGTATTGTAGGACGAAAGGTCTACTATTGAGCTACAAGCTGAAACAAAAATTACGGTCGTAGACCTAACATTTTGGCTACACTTGGGACATGAAGCCTAAAATCGGATTTTGACCAAAATTTCATAAAAATCTGAATAACTTTTGAACGACTGAAAATCGCGGAACATACAGGGGGGTTTAATCGGTAGGCATTGAGGTCACCCATCGCCCTGCCACCGATGATCCACCCTTCCAGTTACACCGTGTATAATGTCATCGAATTCTAAAGATGCATAAGTTCTGATTTCTTATATTAGCGGTGACCGTAGTTTAGCGGTAGCTACGAAGTAACATTGGTCGACTACCGTGTCGACGTTCGGTAGACGGCCATCGTTTTTCGAAAACAAAGGTTAACAGGATGAGAAGGTAGATGCAGGTTCTAATTAAGAAATGGTATGCTGTCTCATTACTAAACGAAAAACTAAAAGAAATAAATTAAAGTAGAGACTGTACAAAGGTAAACGCTGAAAATGAACGAGTGTACAAGTACGGAAATAAAACTCTACAATACAGCTAAAAAGGAAACACTATGAACTTCGTTTCTGGAAGAACAATGAAAATATTTTTGTTTATTTAGTTACTGTTCTGTATTTACAGGGTGTATCAGAATATCTAAACGAGCCTGACTGTGGGTGATTCTTTCCATGAAGTTGACAAGATTACTACCTGAAAAAAAGTATATCCAACTTTTATTTTCAGGAAAATAATTTGAAAATGCTTTCTTCAACCACAGCTCTTTTCCTATAATTGCTCCATTCGATACTTGCTTCAAAAACGACCAGAAAAATAAGAGCATAAACACCTTTGTGGTCTTTAGTATTTTCCAAACCTTATCGTATATACGTAAAGTTTCATTTTACAACGACGACGACATTTTTTACAAACGATTTTTGCAAAGGTAATAGACATAGACTGATTTTGAAAAATCATTCTTTGATGTTAGGACGTGTCTAATAGTATGTTATAATTAGTTATATTCTTAGAATTTATCTGCCTGTGTACACATACCCACCATTTTTTTCAGCTGTCCCTATACTCAAAGGTTTGCTGGAAGGAAACTCTTGTAAGGGTTAAGCTCGCCTTTGTAAATGTCCTATATGTAAGTTTTTTGTCTGTATTTTCTGTGTACAATAAAGAACAAAAAATAAATAATAATAATAATAAATAAACCTGGACATTTTTCACACCATATCATGTAGCCCCAAAGTAAGCAGAGCTTGTGTTATGGGAACTACATGACTGATATACTACATATATTCCTTTTTTTTTTGTAAATATTCATATTATACATAGAAAACACCCAGATCCCGAGACAAATTTTTGCAGATGCAAACATTTGTCCCGCGGCGGGAATCGAACCCGCAACCTTCTGCGTCTCAGGCGGGCCTTCCCCCACTGCGCCAAAAAAACTAAATATTTGGAGCTTGGAGGGACTTCACCTTGAAGTTCAGGTACTTACCTAATTGTTTATGCTTCAATCATTTATCACTAAAGTGGTAATTAACTAGGTTCTAATAATCACCTTGTTTTATAAATTAAAAGGCAGTGACTAAAAACAATATAGCTTTCGGTTATCGTTCCTATTTTTTGGCCTTAAGATTTACAATGTTGGCAAAATTGCAAGGAAATAAAAAATAATAAATAAGTGAAATCTCACATACATTTTATTGAATACTTATACAAATACTTCCTATAAAATACTATCCAGTAACTACACTTTTTTATTTTTATTTTTTAGTTTTACATGATTATATGGAAAATATTACACAAGAACTGCAGATAAATCAATCTAAGTACATGACACACAAGTAAAGAAATTAAAATAGAAATAAAATGAGTAAACCAGATGACATCACCCATTCTAATCTTAAATCTGTTTCTAGATCACCATTTAAAGTTACGAGGTGCAATACCGCTGAGCCATGGAGACGGAAGGTCAAAGAAACTATTTCCTTTGAAAGATCAATCAGATAGCGATGTCTTAAACGTTATCTGTGATGCACAGATAATCTACAATATCTCTCCAAATTTAATCTACTTCAGACTACAGTGAGGTGATGAAGGATGTTAAAAAGCAAGAAGCATCTAACATTTTGGAATATACATTACTTAAAATTATGAAGAGACCTAAAAATTAATAGGTGTTCCTAAAAAATTGTATTGTCCTATAGATTTAATTGGAAAAAACTCAAGTACTGGCAGGAATGCCAGCCTTTTAGAGAGCTTGCTGATGATTTTTCAATGACTCCAACTTTTGCTAGCAATATATTTATGAAAAATATACCATAGACAGCTAGTTGCATTGTAAAATAAATGAATATTCTTAAAAAAAAAAACATGGCTTTTAGGCATAAATTTCATAATATAACTTGCATCATAGAATACCTATCGTAGAAGTTACGGATGTGGGATCAGAGGAACGGCCCACTGCTGGCTCCAGTCCTACCTCAGTGATAGGAAGCAATTTGTGCAAGTACAATATTTGGACGAAAAAACGCGACAACTACATAATGCAATTTCAGACATAAAAACCACGAACTACTCAATTCCACAAGGAAGCGTGATTGGATGTACGCTATTTTTAATATATATTAATGACCTACCAAAAACAATTAAAACTTCTTGTGTCCTATTTGCGGACGATATATCTATCCTTTTTAAAAGTACTTTGAACATTGACAATGCTTACATAACTAATACCTTCCATAGCTGCATAAAATGGCTCCAAGATCACAACTTAGAAGTAAACCTACAAAAAACAAAAGTCGTCCAATTCCGAACATACCAGAGGACTGCATTAGATATTGACTTACTTACAGAAACCCTTGAAGTAGAACAAACCGATGAATTTAATCTCCTAGGTACAACATTAGACACTAACTTGACATGGAAACCACATATTCAAAAAATAAAAACCAAGCTATCACGATTTATCTACGCACTTAGTATTTTAAAATCAAATACAAATTATGAAACCGCACTCTCAGCATACTACGCATATGCCTACTCTTGGCTCAATTATGCCATTATTATGTGGGGCGAGAGCGCTGACTATATCAAACTATTTATATTACAGAAAAAATGCATACGAATCTTGGTAAACATCAAACGCCAGGAAAGCTGTAGACCATATTTTATTAAAAAAGAAATTTTAACCTTACCCTCTATCTACATCCTACAGGCTTGCTTGTTTGTAAGGAATAATAAAAATATGTTTAGGTCAAATTCCGAAACACTCGAAAATTACAATAGACGAAACAGAAACAAACTTAAGCTACCCGCAACAACCTTGCAAACAGTACATAACAGTCCTGCCTACAGACTTGTAAAAATATATAACAAACTGCCCGAAAAAATAAAAAGTGAAGAAAAGGACTCATTATTCAAAAATCACATTAAAACAATCCTGACGAAAAAAGCCTACTATACTGTTGACCAATACTTATCTGACAAACTATTATAATCTGCTTACAAACAACCTACCTACTCATGACCATTCCATTCTTTGACTCCGACATTTTTATTTAATAAAATATGACGTACCTACTGATCTACAGAATATCCCAAAACTTAACCTACCTTGACATTGATTTTAACTACCTACCTACTTCGTGATAATTAAAAATATTCAAATATTGTAATGTATTATAATTTTGACATTCTGTATTATAATAGACAATAAGTATAATTTTGACATTCTGTATGATTATTGACAATTTTATTTTTATTTTGTATTTCATTGTAATAATTTAAATTTAATAATTACTTAATTGTAAACCTCTGCAACGCCCTGTCAGGGCCGATGTACCTACCAACCTACTTGGAGCTGCATTAGACCTAAGCTTAACCATTGTATGTAGGACATTAAGCATGAATAAATGAAATTGAAATTGAAGTTGAGATGCAAAAGCCTTCAAAATCTTGAATCAATCTCTCACACGGTCAGAATACAAAAAGGCTAACACTAGTATATCTTGTGTCCTGTAAACGGTTTAGTCAATTACGTATATTTCACCAAGTTATGAAGGAAGAAAACCAGACACATATTTGGTTGAATAATGTGATTTTATAAAGCTTTGCAACCAGGCATGTGTGTGATGTATGATAGAGGATTTAAGCAAGTTGAACAATATTTACATCTACATAGAGTTAAACTTGTTCGACCTCTAAGTGTTACAACTGGGGCTAAGCTGTCAAAAAGTGAGGCAAGGAAAACCAAACAAATTGCCAGTTTGAGAATACAATGTTGTGAGAGTGATTCGACGCTTAAGAGAATTTAATATAATTATAATAATTTAATTTAATATGCTTAATAAACTTGCAAGATTCCTTAATTAATTAAAACTACAGTAACTATAATGATATATTTTATTTACTTACAAACTAACAAGACTAACTTTGGTATAATAATGGATAAACATTATCTTTAAAAGATACTAAAACTTTAATAAAATCTGAAGTAAATTTCTCATCAAATGTAACATTAAGTAATTATATCTACATTTTTATATGCACTGTAGTTGCTATCGCCTACACAAAAGTAGCCTTTTTGAAGCCCTGTCAAATACAGCTGCATCTGCCAATTAAACTTCTGGGTTGGTTTCCCATTTTGTACATAATTTTTGTAAGCCTTTACACTAATGGGACATTTAATTTCAACAATACTATTTTTATTGATGCCGTCAGGCGATCTTGCTATCATGGTATAGTTTTGACAGAGCATTAGGCCATATTCTGCAACGTTTCACAGTCGATGTGTCTGGGATTTTCCCTCCCATTATTAATGAAACCAGAGTTCCATCACTAGTTTTGCACCGACTAAATTCAAATGCTCGAGAGGCCATATCTTAACTCGCGCAGGCTTTGGTGTTGGTCTCCTGTTTCTTCTTCAGCTTTTATAAAATAAAAGCATCGGTTATTGTTAAAAGGTGTCACAGGACTTTTCCTTGTATTTCAGCACCAATTTATGCATATATATTTTTTCTATATTATCACAAACATATTCTTCTTCATTATTTATCTCACATCACAGCTGTTGAGTTACACTTCTTCTAGAAACTTTTCAAACACTCCACTATTTGATGGTTAACTAATCTTACCATTGGTAACTCTTTCGGTTATAAATTTTACGGTAGACCCAATCCTGGAGAGTTTTGACTTGTTGAATCCAGTAGCATTCAACAGATGTACAGGACGACTCCTCAAACCTGCGATGGACCTACATAAGAATTGCTATACCATGTTTGCCGGTTTCCTCACGATGTTTTCCTTAACCGTTTTGAGCACTTGTAATTGAGCACATAAATTTTACGAGTGAAAAAATCCATTGGTGCACCACCGGTTTCGAACCCACGACCTCCGGATCAGAAGTCGAGTATCACCTAGGCCAACACGGCTTACTATTAACGTCACTCCATATAGTTTAGCATGGTCAATATGTTTCGGGCAGATTTAACTTGCACTGAGCTCATTTTTCAATAGCGTTTAAGCTGTACGTAGCTTACAGCATCATCACCATAAGATGGAATAGATGGTCTTAAATAAAGAAATCAAATTGTGAAACTGTGAGCACAGTTTAAATAAGTAACTCATAAAAACAACATTTCAATAACATAACCTCTAATACTAACCTATTTTGGGAACGCTTCCGCCTGGTACTGATCTGGATCAGTTGAGCTATCTATAGATCGTTTGCAATGGTCTTTAGATACCTAGCTGTTTCATCTGTATTTTTTGTATATACCTACTTGTATATAGTTGTATAAATAAATGTATTGTACATATTAAGGTTAACAAAAATGAGACGGGTTAGGAACTTTTTAATTATTGTATTTTTTAAGATTAACTGTACTTACATGGAGTTTGAGCATAAGTTTTGATTCAATGCCAGAAATTCTACCAGCATCAACAAATCAACTCTAGGCCAATTAGAATCTGTTTTGGAAAAACCTTGCTCCATGGCTAATGTTGAGAAAAGCAAAACGAAGGTGATAACATTTAAAAATGCAGATATTGTCGAAGTTTAAACAACAGCCTACTAGGATGTTACCGCACGAAACAAAATTAGAAGGATCTGTTTTGGAAAAACCTTGCTCCATGGCTAATGTTGAGAAAAGAAAAGCGAAGGTGATAACATTTAAAAATGCAGATATTTTCGAAGTTTAAACCACAGCCTACTAGGATGTTACCGCACGAAACAAAATTAGAAGGATCTGTTTTGGAAAAACCTTGCTCCATAGCTAATGTTGAGAAAAGCAAAGCGAAGGTGATAACAATTAAAAATGCAGATATTGTCGAAGTTTAAATAACAGCCTACTAGGATGTTACCGCATGAAACAAAATTAGAAGGATCTGTTTTGGAAAAACCTTGCTCCATGGCTAATGTTGAGAAAAGCAAAGCGAAGGTGATAACAATTAAAAATGCAGATATTGTCGAAGTCACAGCCTACTAGGATGCTAACGAAACAAAATTATGTTTACCTAGACGTGATATAATTCATTCTGATTGGCGTTGAACCTATCATGGCGGATTTCTATATTTTGTAGTTTTATTTTATCAAATAAAATATTAATCTCGCTCTCATTATTAAAAAAAATGTTTTTTCTAAATCCTTGAATCCTATTTTATTAAACAGAATGCCATATAATGTTAAGGCTTATAATCAAATCTTGTATATATTAATTTTAAAAAATCTACATATTGTAGTAAGAAATACAAATATATAAGTATGGTGGTGAAATGGTAATTATTTATGTTTCTTTCTTTATCTAATATGATTGATCGAAGACTTCTTTTTTGACTTTCTGTCAGTCCTTAAATTACTATTAAGTGAACAAGACGTTTGAAAGCGGATACCGTACCTAAATTATTAATTAATTAGAAGATTCATTAAATTTCAATCAGATCAAGTCAAAATCAAAAGTTCTTATTTCTTAGAGTACAATCCATTCTGTCGATAATAAAATGTTTTATTTTTTATTATTTATAATTAAAAATAATATTACCAGTTTCTTCTATGACGACTTTGGAGGCACGGCGGGCGAGTCGCATGAGACAAAAGAGGTGCAGATTAGATTCCAGCTGCGGGACAGATCTTTGCAAGTTCTCCACAAGTTGCGCCGGGACTAGGTGCTGAATGAAATAAAACTTTATTTCCTTGAATAGGTACATGGCTGTGGTGTCATAGTACTCATAGTTCCTGATAGCCACGACGACACAGGGAGTTCCAGAGTGGGGTCAAGACTATGTAAGTGACTGTTGGGTGTTTAATTACTAGACGAATTCCATAAAGTCGCCAAACCAAAATTGTCGCCTATCATGATTTAGATAGTATACATATTCTGGGACAACCTGTATAACCGTGACAAGATAATTTTGCATACATTTCTTGAAGTAATATGGAGGTTTGCTAGAAAAAAGTTGTAATTAGCTTTAGGTTCATCTATGTACTAGTTTTAAGTTCTGCAATACAGTATTCCATATAACTGTGTATTTATACAAAATAAATGCAAAAAAACACATGACCTTCTGATAAGCCATTTCGGAGACATTCTCTCGTAAGTTTTAGTTGCGAACTAGCTATAAATATGAAATACTGTTCCGTACACAATGGAGCTAATATATCAAGGGATGAAGGGACCATACATTATTAATGCAGTATGGTCTTTAAAGAGTTTTGGTGTGCCTTATTCTTGCGACTCAAGGAGCCCTTGTATGCGTTCGGGGTATCTAAAATGTTGTTTTAGTTCGCCTGTTATCATTTTCTACATAACACTAACTGATGGCATGCCTTTGAATTTTTCAGGGCATGCTGGTCTGCTCATGATGTTTTACCTTCACCATTTTTAGTACGAACGAACTAGTATATCCTGCTACTATTATAAACGCTAAAGTTTGTGAGGATGGATGTTTGTTACTCCTTCACGCAAAAACTACTGAACGTATTTTGATGAAACTTTACAGTAATATAGCTTATACATCAGAATAACATATAGGCTACTTTTAATCAAGGTACTTCGCGGGCGAAGGCGTGGGCAGAAGCTAGTATAAACTAAATTATTCCCGTGAAGAACGTGCATGTATCAAACGAAACGGAGTCCATGCAAAGCGGTGCCTTTCCGAAACGAGTCCACATTCAAATTTATTGCTTGAGACCACTTGTACATGATCGCGGTCGTATTCTGGGTGATTTGGCCTATCCCGTTTCGATATCGCGAAATGTCATTTGAACAACTGGAAGAGATTCGCAGATACTTTAGAGAGAGAAAAATTGCTGTCTGCCAGGCTGTATACTATATTCATTCGATTGAATATAAAGAGAGAACTTGAGATGGCGCTTGCCTAAGAATTTTTGGTTCTAGGGCATGACGGTTCCCTCACGATGATTTTCTTTACCATATTGAGTTGTGTTATATACACTTTTCGTGTGGAAAAATCCTTTGGAAACCGCGAGCGGGTCGTAAGTCCATTAGGCCTTATTTAGATAGTATGAACTATCCAAATAAAAAGCACCGATAATGTATGAACATTATCAGGTGCTGAATGAAATACCTACACAGAAAAAATATGGTTAATCTAAATTACGTGTAAGTAACAGACATAGTACTGGCCCCGAAAATGCGGTTCGATAATTGGGTTAAAACTGAAACACAATATCGCAAAACTCCTCCATAATAACCCCTCTATAGCAACTTGATATCGTTTTAATATCGCCATACCATTAATATAATATTATGCCGCAACACTGTATCCACTGTAGGTACTCTGACCTACAGTGGGTACAGTCATCAGCAGAAGTAACTTTACAACCTTACTCGTACTCCAGAGACTCAAGATACAGGCTTGCACGCCTAGTTTGGGTCTCGCAGATAACCATATTTAAAAACCTTATGCATTAATCAATAATCTGTATATATTAATCTGTAACACCTGTTTTTGGCAAATAAATATTCTAAATTAAAAAAAAAAATCTTTATTCTTTAACTCAAGTGACGAAAAAGATTCTCATCACAGAACCTATGCCTTGCTTTCTTATTGTCTGTAGACCAAAACCTAACGCAACGAGGAAACAAGAAAATTAAGAATGTTAATTTGTAATGACCTTTATCTTCGAAACGGTTAATCGAATTGAAAGAAAAATATATTTATAAGATATATATTCAAGGGTGGTTATGTATTAGATAGATTTTATTGCAATGAGCCGCTAGGGGGAGCTGGAATAGACGATTAAAACACGTCACGTGATTTAAAATTTAACGTTATTAATTTTTTGAGTTTTGATTTCTAAGTGTTTTTTGTGTATATAATAAAGAGTATATATCTAAATAATATCTTCTTAATAACTTCAATCTGCATCAGTTTTGAATATTCTATCTATCTAATCTAATGAAATAACACTTATTTAGCACTTAATAAAGTGCAAGTGTATGATATGAAAAAAAAACAAGTAAAACTTAACAGAAATACCCCACGCTCCTAGACGGTTCAATGTCGCGCCGAAAAGTTGTCTGTTTAGCATAATTAAAATAGGTAGCCTGGCCTACTTAGCACTGGTATTTTGCCGACCCTACGCAGTGACGTCACTATCAGCCTACATTTACCTACACTCCTGGGTATATCCCTTTTCTCTACGTCATTATTTCCAATTATTCCGCTAATCGAATGCGAATCTAATCCGTTTCCATTGCCTTATTACGTTTCTTTACGAATATTACGATGTTTCAATTTTTTATCGAGTGAGCGTAGCAAACGAAAATCTGTGAGTCTACTTGGGGAATCCACTGTTTGTATGTACTATCTATGTATGTTTGTTTGTCCAACGATAAATGCCGATTTATTAAATCTTGATAGAACTTGGTATGCAAGACTGATATCAGTTTGAAGTTCAATTATGAGCTAAATCGGTAGGGGGGTTTTAGTATGGGGTAGGGTTTTGGTAGTCGGGAAAAACGGTATTTCACGCGATCTCAGGTTTGGGGAACTACTTGTGACTATGATATAAGTGAATATAATTATGGTGATCTGAATAAGTATTATGATTTACTCCTTTTTACACTTATTTTGGTAAGTGTTATGCGGTTGAAGTCAAAAGGCACATTAAAAAGGGTTCAGTCAGTTAAAAAGGATTCTTTGTTTCTCTTACCATAAAGAGGTCATTTTTAAGTCTACATACTCTCAATCTGATATTACTTGAACTAAACGCAGGGTGACTAAGAAAACAGTGGTACGACGAAGAAGATTGCGGTTTTTGCCGTCGTTTTGTAGGACTTTAAGGAGCTCCGAACAGAGAAGTTGCTGACCTGAATGATGGAAACGTTTGATGGTTTTAAAGGCGAGTCCACATTTGTGACATTTAAACGTACCGTGACACGCGACGCAAAGTCATAAGTGCGTATGTTCTTTGTCATACGGACAAGAGAGCATCGCGGCTAGTAGCATGACAGACCATTGTAATGTCATTAATGTGGACCCGTCTTTATTGTATCGGGTGTAATAAGACTGCTCCTGACATAAACGACATGTCGAGTCTTCGTACATTATGGATACAAAATAAACTCCAACTCTTGATCTATTGGAGACATGCTATCCGTTGCTCACGGTACCGTTCAAATATGTATGTTTCGTTCACATGTTGAGTACCTCTAGGCTCTAAAAAGGTTCTTACCAACTAGAGTTTTTACAAAGAGGTTAAAGTGGTTTTTGCTCAAAAGTGGACTGAATAAGAAGTTTATATGTATTACCCGCGACGTAAATATATAGGTTGGTCGATTGTTAGTTTGTATGTAAGCATTTTTTTCTAAAACGACTTCACAAGTCACAAGGTGGCACTGCACTATATTTTCCCTTAACAAATACTACGAAAGCCTCTATCCAATCTTTGGTTGTCCGATCAAGAGGATACCGAAATGAGACTGTGTAAATTAGATATTAATATGAGACTCGTTAATTTCCATGTGAGAATTTTCTATTTCATTTTGCTTTAAACAAAATTTTTAATTTATGCTATATTTCTTTTAAATTGCTGTTGTAAGCCAATACTGGCACAGATAGACTGATAGCATATGTTTATTAAAATATGCTACTAGTAACAAGTTATGCTAGCTTGGATATCATAAATCGTGCAAACACCAATATTAATATTTCATTTGGATTCAACCACGAAAATTAGAGCTGTATATCTAGCGAATAACGAAACTTTGTATGTAAACTGCTAATAAAATTACAAATTCGTTAGTTAAATATTTGAAATTGAAACAATTCCCAACAAAAGTCGAGACTAGCAATAAAACTGGTAGCGCTAAGAAAAGGGACTTCTAGACGGGCAATCATAATTGAGCAACTAACAGCGATTTTAATACAAAAACCAACCGCGATGGTAACAAATAAATTGTTGCATATAGCTCGCAGAACTGAACACAGCTGAGGTATACAAACATTTATAGATTCTAAAATAAAAATATTGTACCGGACTTAGTCAGTGAATGAAGGCCAGGCTAATGATAATGTTGCTCCATACTAGAAAAATATACTAACTACTAATGTTACCTCTTTACTGAAATAAATTTAGCCATTTTGAAGCTAAATAGTACTAAAGCATAACATCTAGTATAAAGCATTTCATACTCTTAGATACGCCCGAAAACATTATCCTTGTTTGGCAATTAGGCAAAACCGGCTAAATCGAACTAATTTGCAAAAGGGGTGATGTTTGTATGATAGAATGGTATAGAGGGTGTTCTGCAACGTGTTTTACACTTGCACCTCCTTCCACCCCTTCCCTATCGTTCCTCGAAAACTCGCAAGATTGCTTGAAGAGATCGTATAAGTACAACAGGAGAGGCTGAAAAATCATATTTTAATACCATTTGAATATATTGTATATAGTTTTCACTATTCTCCTGCTGACGTTTCGTTGACCGTTTAGAGGAGCATCCTCATGAGCACCGTCCGCGACCACGCTCGGCTTTCGTAAGACACTTCTCATGAGGAAGGACCTCTAAAAGTAAAAGAAACATTAGTAGAATAATAAAATACTTGGTATAGTCGTAATAATATCCTAAAACGATGCCATACTACTATAACTTTAATGCTAAAGATATTCTGATTCTCGGTTCTGATTCTAATTAGTTGCCCGTGTGTGTGCTCGCAGTCTTGATCACATGCCTGCAGCCATCACGTGCGCTCCGTAAACTTGACTGGCATACCTGCTCGTACTTGTCAAAGCTGGTTACATTTAAAACTTTCTAGAGCACAGCTAGGACTTTTGTTTTGTTCTTTGTGTTCTATGATACACTAGGTATAAATATATTTTTTGTAATTGCCTACGTAGATACCTATGTGACAGACAAAAGACAGACAGACAGACTAAATAAAATAAACAGCGAACTTATACATACTTTGGAACTGAACGTGACT
Organism: Perizoma affinitatum; assembly: GCA_961405105.1. Lineage (NCBI taxonomy): Eukaryota > Metazoa > Arthropoda > Insecta > Lepidoptera > Geometridae > Perizoma > Perizoma affinitatum. Next base: position 1,629,886 of record OY560199.1, on the reverse strand, counting down.
GGTCCGCAAAAGCTCGTAAAATCGAATGGAATCTATCAATACATGTACATACTACGAGTGGTATACTGAAATCCATTGTGAAAACAAATATGTATGGAGATTCACGTGTCCCGGTACGAAAATAAAGTTTAAGTACAAGTTTTACGTATAGTATAACTGTTACCGTTCCAGCGAGATAATAGCAACGAATATTCTGTTATGTAGCGAAACAGGTGGCAGGACGGGAAAACGTTTTTGTTGGAAGCAGGAATTTTATACGCAGTTTTTTTTGTAAACTCCTGTGTTTTGTTCCGTAATTTAGCATTGAAATGTGTGGCTTTCTCGGCACGGGTGACCAAAGATCTAAGAGTTGAAATATACAGGTCAGACACTTATAGCAGTGACTCTGTGATTTATGCATAGTGACTGTGACACTGTAAATAAGGTATATAAAGGCTCACCATATAGAAAAAAATCGATAATGTGATCAAGCCGGTACGCTCCGCTAGGATTTATGTTTTTTTTCGACGCGTGACTGTTTTATGACCTGGGGCCTAACCATCAAGTCTTATTGCAATTTACTTCAGGCAAAGATGTCACATCCTGCTTTGCTGAGGACCCTATGGCGTTATCGTCAATCACAAAGCGAGATTTTCTTCGATTTTGCGATTTTAGTATCATTCAGACATAAGCAAACATTTCAAGTTTGCTATAGATATTAAAAACAAAGCATAAAATAAGAATACTATATAAGATATTTTTTTTAAATAAAATTAGTTTGTTGGCTTTTGTTTTTCCGCTTGCGCTAAGTGATACTTCCAATATCGAAATAATGTTTCGAGTTTGGGTATCGGATACGGAAAACGTAGTACCACGGATACCCACGAGACAGGGAATCATAGTGTGGGATCAGTACTATGTAATCAGAACTCGCTTGTCTAAATTAGAAGTTAGTATGAAAATATTGTCAAAGTAAGCAACGATTTAGCTCTACAATTGATCAATTTATACCACTCCTATGGTACGCTCACATGAGACTTTTCACTCATTATGTTTCAGGGTCTATATATATGTTAAGATAATTGCTTACTAACCGCGCCTAGTAGTATTATGATAGATATCTGTTGCCACGCTTAGTTAGCTGGGCCGTATGCTAGTCGTATAAAAACTCTTTGAAGTTATTTCGTATAAAGCTACTTTTATCAAAAAACTTAATGTTTGGGTTGTGGAAAATATAGTTTAGGTGTTCGAAATTGAATGGCTGTACCGAAGAAAAATAAGAAAATTCCAGTCACATAGGCATAGGTCCGAATTAGCGCTGGGGGCAAGGTGATACTCGATTATACATGGAATTTTAAACTAGAAAACAGAAAACGACATGTATTTCCGTCCATAATGCCGCTATCTTTATACGAAACTACCTTCCCCTATTCGCTAATGCGACAAGCGAGTTTTATTTAAATAATTTATACAGATTATTTACAGATCCTTGAAGCTACACCACATTTCACATAATAATCGTTTTTGTTTCTACCTAAGTATATACTCTCAGCTCTTAGACTACACATTTAGGGGTTCTTCTGCCTATTTGCCTCTTCGGTAATGTTTAAGAATCCTCCTTGTAGCTATTTGAGAATACTTATTTTATTTATTTATTCTTATACTACCTACCTTTTTTATTATTATATGCAACATTTATTCATAGGTATATACAAAAAATACAGATGAAACACCTTGATATCTAAAGATCGTTTTAAGCGATCTATAGATAGCTTAACTGATTCAGATCACTAGCATACGGATGCGTTCCCAGAATACTGGCTGCAATGCCACGCTGAATGGCAATGCTAATGCGTTGACCCTGATAAGAGCTTGCTCTCTAGTCAGGCGTCGCTTCGACCAGTCGCCCCGAAAGAGTTTAGAAAACGCGAAGGGCCCCGGTTACCCACGGACCCAGAGTCTCAACCCCAAAAGGCTCAAATAAGTAAGCTCTGTCGATACTTCTATATTTGCGACTCTTAAGATCCTCGGCCGAATACCCTTAGTTTTCTAGTTCTTGTGATTATGGCTATTTATTATTTAAGCTTATATTTACAAATTTGAACAGCTAGAAATGCTCTATTTGACTAGGCAACAAGTACCAATAATATTCATAAGCTTGCGTTTTGACGATACATTTTCCTTTTGATTGTACCTAAGCTCCAAATATGAGAAACAGCTCCGTATCGAGAAATATTGGATTCTTTCGAAAGATTCCCTTTTTACCTTATATTGGAATAGTGATTTTTTTTATCAGAAAATGTCTCTTTGCTTTCAATAAGGGTTTGTTACGAAATACTACGTGAATGAAATGATACAAAAAACGGCCATGTGCGAATCGGACTTTTCCTCTGAGTTTTCTTTTATTAAAAACGGAATACTTTATATTATTTTTTGAGAGTTTGAATGTTTCCCGATATTTCGGCACATTCGCTTGTACCATGATACCCGCAAATAAATTGACGTAGTTTTAAATATTATATCGCAGCCGTTTTGGCATTCGTGTATGCAACCCTAAAACAATGTACCTACACACCTACTCACAGAAGGTAACGTAAGAATGGAATCTTGATAAACCGAATCAGTGAGACATAACTAACAATGGAAGCTTAGAATCCGAACCGTGCGGTTCAGGTTGCAAGATCCGTGACCAGCATACCTTGTACACAGTATAAATTAAAAGTAGACTAAGTGTAAATTTTTGCTATACAGCTATCACGATTGCGTAAACGCGTGGTTTGTGTAAAAAAACATACCTACATTACAGTTCATAAACTTGCCGCTAGGGGCTCGGTATATTTCTTCATACAAACTACTTACTAATTTACGTAGTCGCGGTAGAGAGTGTTAATTTGTATCAGAAGCAGCCACAGCACGGCAAAATATTTAATTTTGTATTTGCAATTATTGTTGCGTCTTTTGATGCTAATAAAACCTTTTGATGAATGAAGCTAAGATACCTGATACTGCGAGCAAGCACACTTCATCGCCATTTTCAGTAGGCACGACCCTATACTATATTTTTAATAATACGAGACTGTATACGCAATGCGCAGACATTCTCCTCCAAAAAGATATACTAATTTTATTTTTAAATGATTGTATTTCTTTAGGATTCTTATTCATGAAACGACGGGTTTGCAACACGCGGTTTAATTCCTACATAGAGATAAAGCAAAGTATTATAACGCGATAGTACTTAAACTTAAGTAGGATAATTTCGAGTATAATTCTACTTGTATTTGATTATTATTATAGTAGATACGAATGTTTGTATGAAGATGAGTAATTGGTATCTATGTATACTGTGTACAGACTGTTATAATGGAAGCCAAGAGACGCGGTGACAACTCTAACAAGATTACCGACTTTCCTTGTAACGTCACGTTACTTTGTATCTTAGTTTTATGTGACGTTACAATGGTAATAACGTCCACAGGTATTATCGGGAAACTTTTACACATTGCATTATTAAGAGATTAGCGCAGAGTTACTAGTTAGAGTGATATTTTTATACCCAGCGAGTTCAGGTAACAAATTTAACAATGTTTAGGGTAGGTTAGTCGTGTTGACCTAATTGGCAATGCCCCAAAATTAAAAGTCAAAGTATAAAATTTATTGGTTGAAGTACACGGTGAAATGGGATAGATGCATTCTACCCTAATAAGGCATGCGATTAATAAATACAAACATAATATATATGTACTTTAATAAAAATTAGGCATTATTCAAAAATAATAAGATTTCAATAATAATTGTTATCATATTAATCTATTGACTAAGTATATTAAAAAACCAGTTGTATAACCAATGGATATAACAAAAGTTTGAAGGCGTGTTGCATCGGTAAGTGTTTTAATAGGAGGCGATGGGCTTGCAACTGTATGCTAATCATATGGCATATAAACTCGACCTCTGTAGCGCAGTGTACGAAGGCCCGCCTGTGACGCAGAAAATTGCGGGTTCGATTCCCGCTGCGAGAAAAATGTTTGTACATGCAAATATTTGTTCCGGGGTTGGGTGTTTTCTATGTACAATATGTATGTTTTTACAAAAAAAACATAAGTAGTATATCAGTCATATATTTCCCATAACACAAGCTAAATGATGCTATGTGAAAAATGACCAGGATTATTTATTTATTAGTCAAAGTCCATGTCAAAGTGTGTAAATTCATGAAATCACTATGATCATTTTGAAACGTCACCTTATAAACTAAGGTGGCAGCACATACGGACCACCTGTTGGTAACCGGTTAATGTAACGTATGAAAGCGTGCAACATCATTAAAAAAAAAACATGTGTATGTAATTTCACGAGCACCTAGCCTTCAAACCAGAAGGAATAGGAAAAGGTATTGTTGGGATCAGCGCGATGTTTCAAAACACTAAAATTTATTTTCAATTTACAGTGGCGCATTCGTATGGAGATGGCCATAGACTCCTTAGTCCTTAAAACTACCCTAAATTACATTGAATTGAAATCTACCTGCACTAAAAATAAAATAACCTACATTACATTGGTAGATTTTATACGTAGTTTGACATTAACAAAAAATGTATGAGCGCGTCGCTAACAGGTATGGTGGTATTACTTCCACAGACGAGCTCTTTCAAAAGAAGCTCTACTATTAACATTCTCGTAATGTCATTTAAATATACCAGAGTTTGTTGCGGATTCCTCGCGATCAAGTTCAGTAGAAACTTGCCTAGTTACCACTAGGCTTGGTAACTGACGACCTCTGTTTCAGCAGAAGGTTCCCGGTTCAATTCCCGCCACGGAATAAATGTTTGTATGATCTGCAAATATTTGTCTCGGGTCTATCTGTTTTCTATGTATTAAATGTATGTTTTTATAAAAAAAAAGGAAATAACTAGTATATCAATCATGTAGTTCCCATAAAACAAATTCTGCTTGGTTTGGGGCTAAATGACGCTGTGTGAAAAATGTCCAGCATTATTAATATTATTGATTTTATTCTATTGTGTTCTATTTCACCCCGTGTCCTGGTACTCAAATGATAGGGTTCACGTTATATATTCTTTTCTGTCCTTTTTCACCCCGTGTCCTGGTACTCAAATGGTAGGGTTCACGTTATCACAGTCTATATGCAATATTGCATACAAATTTCTTGCTGATCAGCTTCTAGAATATTCATTCATCTTCCCGTCGCTTCCTTGATGTAATAGTCCACAGCTAAAAGGGTCTCCTTGTAGCAGCAACACAACGTAGAACTTTAGAACCTTGTTAGATTCTCCTAAGTTATTTACAACTAAAAGTACTTTGAGAATGCTCACAATTACTCTCTTCTCATACAAACGTACTACAAGTACTTTTGAGAACACGAGTTTTTATTAAAGTATTTTGATATTTGATATTTATTTATTTAACCATTTCGTTATAGTAACATAACATTGGCACATGCCAAAGTATACATTTTCATGTTCTTAATCTAAAAATATCAAAGTGTACATAAATTCTTAATCTAGATATAGTAATAATGTACATCAGATCTATATCTTATGTATGTCGTTTGTATGAGAAGAGAATTATTATTATTATAGTAGACACGATTGTTTAGAATGAATAGAATGAGCTCTTTCTATAATAGAATTGTGATGGCCTAGTGGGCGGTACCCCGAATTTCGGTTCGGGAGTCGGGGTTCGAATACACCGAGATACATGATTATGTATCTGATGCCCATCAGCGTATTTATGTTTTTATGATTTTGTATAAAACTTTTTTGAATTACGCTTATTTTTTTATTTGCTTGTGTATTTTTAATGTGTACATTATATAAAATGATAAATAAAGAAATACATAACGTGTCTTGACCACAGTATAGGATGCCCTGTGTTGTGGCTATCAGGAAAAATGAGTACGTGGTACGTAGATAAACATTTGAATCATAAAACTAAAGTTAATCTCCAAAGAATAATCTCTATCAAATCTTACTTATGATAACCTATGAAAATCAATGTTAATCAAGTATAAATTAATCTAATCTTTATTAAAAACTGGATATTTAATATGATTATTTTGAGCTTTCAATAGATCGTTTGCTCGTTTGTTGTCTCTAGAAAGATAGCTGTTTCAACTGTATTTAAATACCTGTACATAGTTGTACAAATACATTTTGAATCTAAATGTATGTGTGGTTCTTTATGTAAAATTGTTGACTTGCCTGTTATGTAATATTACGTTATGGTAAATAAAGGAAATGATCTCATGCTGCTTGAAGTATGTTTGTATGAAAATAACATCTACGCCTGTGTTCTAGTCGCCTTCACTTAGTAACTTAATTTTCTAGAGTTTACACTGACGCTGCGGTTTTCAATTAAACCGCGATGGCTCTGTGATAAGAGTTTAAATAAAATAATTTAGCTTTCTTATCACCAATTATTAGTTTCACATTTATTTTTTATCGTTATAAAAAGCTTTTGTGTGACTGTACTTTGATATTTAATATTTTATTTTCTATCGGTACCTATGAAAATTTCAGTGTTCTTTGAGATACCTTTTTTTTTGAGGGGGGGAAAATGCCCACTCATTTCATTTCCGCCATGGGGATGAAGGAAGGGGGTATGTGGGACTCTAAAAAACCCACTAAAAACCCCCCCGGCGAGCAGTCCACAACCGTGGTGGGACGAGATGGGTCGTGTTAGCATTCACCATCTCGTCCCGGCGGGCGGCCCGGGAACCGGTCCGGGCCTCGGCCTCAAGGAGGGGTAACCTACTCACCCTAGGTTACCTCTCAGACGTGTGGGGCCGTGCTATCCGGCAGAGAGTCCGCCGACTCTCCACCAGTGACCCCACTACGGAGGATGAAAGAGGCGGGCAAACCTCCTTGATGTATCACTTACCTAAATTCACTATATTAAAAGATTTGATTTGATTATATTTCTAGGGTAAAATGAGGAAAAAAGGTTGCTCTCCTTAAAACCATGATTTAACACAGAGCATCGGTATGTAACTGCTTCCATGCTGCTTTAGAGGACACGTTGAATTGTCGATGCCGGTCATAATAGAGAAGCCTTATCTGAGGACGGTTTAAAAACTTCCTCACCATCTTACCACTCAAAGGAGCATACTTCTCTAACTTAAAACCAGCCAAGTACGTCTAATTGCTTAAGCACTCCAAGGTTCCAACACACAATATGACTTTTCGTAAATAACATGATAGTAGCATTCTTCCAATTAATTTGTATGAGGTTAGGTAAAAAAATGTGGTTAAAACGATACAGTGATGACATAGACAGTTTTAATAGGGTCCCTTACAGTCATTACATATATACCTAGGAGACGGACGGCGTAGTCCTACCCGTTTTAATAGGGTCCCTTACAGTCGTCACATATATACCTAGACAGATGGACGGCGTAGTCCTACCCGTTTTAATAGGGTCCCTTACAGTCGTTACATATATACCTAGACAGATGGACGGCGTAGTCCTACCCGTTTTAATAGGGTCCCTTATGGTCATGACATAGATACCTAGACAGACGGACGGCGTAGTCCTACCTGTTCTAATAGGATTCCTAACACTCATGACATAGATACCTAGACAGACGGACGGCGTAGTCCTACCCGTTTTAATAGGGTCTCTTACAGTCATGACATAGATACCGAGACAGACGGACGGCGTAGTCCTACCCCTTTGGCACCCTTGGAACCCTAAAATTGCTAATTACATCTAGTGGAGTGTAATTAGCAATTAGAGACCTACTCATAACCAAATTGGTTAGAGCCAAAATGTTTATAATTAAAAAGCAATACTATTTTTGATTGCCGAATAATGTATGAAACGCAGTCACGATCTACGAATAAAAATGAAAATTCAAAATGCAATCCTACAAATTCAAAGGGGAGGAAATTGACAATCAATGCAGGGAATCAGGATCGCATCGACACTAATTAATCCGGGAGGGGGCATCGGTCCGCGGAGCTACCATGAAATCACAAATGAAAGGTATGGACAAAATAAGTTAATACTCAAAACATCATTTAAAACAAGGGTGTGATAAGGCACATTATGTCTGTTAGATCCTAGACCCCCCACCCCTCCCCCCACACATTTATTGTTAATGTTTTTTTTTCATCGTTAGCCTCGATTATGTTTTATCTTTTCTCATTTGTAGTTTCGCCCTGTTAGAGTTGACGTTGTTATATTTTTAAACTCCCACATCGACACTAATCCGTGTAAACTAGCGTCTAGTGTGATTTTTGAACAGTTCATCGAGGCAACCGAAAAGGCTGTCAATTTTTTTTTAATAAATACTACTGAAACGTCTTGAATTAATGAATGATCGCTTGAAAAGTGTGCGGTTTCAGTGTACATACTAGATCGTGCACACAGTTCGCTATGCACTATTGTTATTAAATACAAATTCATGTATTTACCATAAATATAAAAGCTACAAGAAAACTATGGTTGCTCGACCTAGTGCAACAGCAACCTAATGTATTTGTCAATAAAATAAAGGACATTTTAAAAACTATATAAAAAAAAAAAAAATTGGTCAATACGGATACTATTAACATTGACTGAACCTTACAGACGCAGTAAGTTCTTTTAAAAAGTACTTAACCTTACTTTTTAAAAGAACTTATACCGTATGTATGCTTGTATGTCACTGAAACCGCACACTTTTACCGCGATCATTTATTCATTCAAGTCGTGTCAGTAACTAGCATTTATTTAAAAAAAAATGACAGCCTCTTCGGTTGCCTCGATGAGCTGTTCAAAAGCAGCTAATGCACATTCTGTGTGGGTTCCACGCACTCACCCTGGATGCTTGTTTACACGGGTTAGTGTTTCAATATCAATAGGCTCGCAATTTGTGTTTGTTAAAAAATTTCTTGCTTATTTCAAGTGGCTGCCGGTTCTCTTTCCGTTTCGTGGTAGTACTCGGTTCAAACAAGGATTAAGTCTCAATATCAGTCGCCACTAAGGCGATAATGACCGCTTAACATCGACAATGACCTTTTATTAGATACTCCCTGCGATTCGGTTCAATGCGGTTATGTTTTACAATAGTATAAGGTAACTATGACCCGTAACTGAGATATAACGTTGCGAGTAATACTTCTAGTGGCTCAAGCGTCTACGGTAACCGCTTACGAACAGGGATGCTTGTTTGCAAGTTAAATTGTAAAAAAATACTTTAACGGCTTCGCACGACTTCCTGACTCAGAAAAAATTGCGGAAAATGGTAATTTTGTGATTGCTGTTTTGTGCAAAATAAATTACTGTGAAAAACGAATGTCATATTTACATGAGATAAAAATAAATTAATACATTGTTTTAAATGGTAACACTCATATCTGAAGTCGTCTCTTGTCCAACGACTTTTTTGTGAGCAAAAATACATGCCAGTATTTTTTTTATTCCTTTATCAGTCTATGAACGAGTCATACAATATGTATGTACTGATATCTTAAGAGTTCCTGATTTCGTCAATTTCCTGAGGAAAAGGGTTATTAGAATTACGATTTTATGGCGCGATGGAATAACTTGATAAAAAATGTAAGTGTTAAAGTTTTTAAAAATATAAACAACTAGCCTGTCGCCCGCGTGGTACCCAGATAAAAATTAACCTATATGTTATTCTAATGTTTATGCTATATTATTGTAAAGTTGTCATCAAAATCCGTTCAGTAGTTTTTTGCATGAGTAACAAACATCCATCCTCACAAACTTTATTTTATAATATTTTTTATAATATTAGTAGGATATTCCTTTTTTTTTACATGCCTATACCCAACAAAATGTTCATTCCACATAGACAATTTTACTCAGGGCTTTTGAACACTTCCATATTTCCGAGGATATGTTAAGTTGTTGTTCCTGTATTAACAGGCTGTAAGCCAAATCAAACGGATTACAAACTTCAATACCATCGTGTGAGCTCTCGTTCGGTCCATAGGCATAAAAAAGGAATTATTCCTTTGTTGACAAGCACAAAGGCATTACAACCCACACGGCTGGTACATAGATACAGCCTACTAGGATGCTAACGCATGAGTATAGTCTATTATAGACTTGCTGATAAAGTTTGCATATCCACAGGGTGTATTTTCTTATACATAAAGCCGTAGTTTTTCACGACCCAAGGAGCCGTTATGTGCTTTAGGGGTGAGAGGTTGTGTGTTTGTTAATTAGTTCCATTGTTCTCAGAAATAGGTTTACCGATTACAAAGCGTTTTTTTGCAATCGTTTTGTATAAATGGTTATTTTTAGAAAGGTCCTATCGCCACACTTTATATGTCAGCGATGTTTAACGAGATGGAGAACTAGTCGGTGGTTTAAGGTAAAAAATAACTTGATAGTTTAGTATTAGTTAAAAAAAATATTTTAACAGTTAGAATAATACAAATATGTACATGAGAATAATATACAATAATACTGGTGAAACAGCAAGCTAGTAGTTATCTAAAGACCGTTATAAATGGTCTATAGATATTACAAATATATTTTTGACCCGAGATGGCAATTCGACAATCGAACTTTAAAAAAAAATATCGTTTACAATACTTAATTAACATAAATTTAGTAAATGACTGATGTCAACTAAACATTCTTCACAATCCTAAATGTGTTTACAAATGCTCTATATTTGGGTACTATTCACAGACCAATTCCATGTAGATACCGCATAGCCAAGCCCTATATAATACCACACTATAGGGATAATTTACACATTAAAAAATATCCCAATAACCTCATTCTAGTAAAAGCTGCCGCGGATATCGCAACTTCTGTAATTGTCTACTTAAAAAACTCAAATTGGTTTTCGAACGTACGGAGTTAGAAAAATTAGCAGGTAATAAAAAGCAGTCTTAAAAAATAACAATAATGTTTAAGAAAAAATACCGCCTATTAAGCTTCTACAATCAGAAGCAGACCCGTTTAAAGCTGTTAACAAAAACAATTCTTATTTTGCAAGTTTCGGTAAAATTTTAGCAAGATGATGTGGAGAGATTAGATGTGGGGTAAAGTGAAGTACAACACGCTATATTCGGACTACAAAATAGTAATGCTACTGGATAGAATTGTATCTCGTCAAAACTCTAAAAAAAAACATACCATACTGGTTCTACGTTCTCCAATTACGAAGTACATACTGTAGTTCTCATTCAATGCATTATTATTCCCACATCACTATTTTAATAACATTAATGATATATTTATTTATTGTACACAACACTTATTAAAATATTAACTATCTATATATGTTTTATTTCTTATGTTGCTCTCCGTTGTTCATGACATCACGATGCAGGCCCTATCAGAAAATCAGCGCTGCACCTTTCCTAGGTTTGGTGCAGCATTATGCTGAGACAGGGACCTTTTGACCCCACACAACACATCTTTTTATCTATATCATTTTAATTTTATATTTATTTTAATTTTTGTAATGTTTTAATGTAGCTATTTTATCTGTTGTGTTGTGTTGTGGTAAATAAATGTATAAATGTATTTTATTTCTATGCAAATAAACTAGTAAATACTCGAGCTAAGAACGGACATCTCTTGACAGAGTGACTCCACCCTCCATCATTGAAAATAGCCTTGCTCTTTGACTAGGAATCATTCTGTGTCCTGATTGCCTGGTAAAGATAAACATAGCGCCAGTAGATCCCATGTTTGTATTTATATAGCGAACATTGTCGTTTGTCGACGTTCCGGTAATGAGGAGGCCTAGTTATCGTTAGGTACGTAGCTTATCAGCTAAAGTATCTAGTTGTGACTATGGAGATGGAGAAAGAACTTATGTTACTAGTAAGTTAGCATTCTCTTCTGTGTATCCGTCTTTTGGACGGCTGACCGGAAGTAGCATAAGAATTGATCGTTTCCGTCCTTTAGAGTTGTTCGTTTTGTTGTCGGTCCCGGCTATAACAGCCTTCAGGTAGACGAAAAACCTCAAAGGGGAGTTGTCTTATACAAATTTACTAACTTATATACGTTTTTATATCTTCCCATTTTGATTTTTTCAACCTAATTTTATTTTTGTGCTTTGTCCATGGTAAAAATCAATGCTGCAGTTCACTCTCTATTATTTTATATTCTTAACCGGTATCTAAATGTTTTATAGAATAGCCTGAAAACATTTAAATCTATTTACCACAAAGTTTGTTTAGGTTTTATAGCCAACGTTTTATCTTTTCAAGTGGTCGAAGGAAAAAGCAAGGAATTTTGTAGAAAATGGATCGCCTCAGGTGCAGAGTGGTGGATAAATATTTGTTTAAAATTTACTTTGGCCCTTAAGAAGCGCGCCTCAAGGCTTTTCTGAGGACAGGAACCTTATTTTACTGCAGAGGTTTTATTAAACCTCAGCAAAGATACATCCTGCCTCTCTCGAAATAGGTTCACATAATTTTTGAAAGTATTATGACTATGAAAATGTGAGTACGTCCATATTTTTTACTAGAAAAGGGATATTTGACATGATTAGTGAGTTATGGTTTCTCAATATTTCGAAACAGTTGCATGATCTACCGTAATTTTGCTGATAAGACTCGATGATCACAAAATTGATACGCGGTTGAAATTGTTTTTGGATTGATTCTGAGTTTTTTTTGTAACTTCCTTGGCCTATTTTATTCCTAAAACTATCATGAATTTGTTTATGCATATTGTAAAAATGGGAATTTCGGAGGGAGAGCGTCGCGTTCACTCACCCTGATGAACTCTGGGAATGAGTCGAAACTTAGTCGGTGCCTTCACCGATAGTACGGTACGTGAAAATTCCCGTTTTTACAATATGAATTCCCTGGCGTTGAGGTGCAAAAATAGTTAAATATTTAAGGAAAGTATTTGCATGCCTAGAATGGTAGGAATATAACACACAGTGTACAATACCGTAGGTTTCCTGACCTCGATACCTGATACTCGATTAGTTGCTAAAATAAATATATAATATTGATTGTTTGACCCCCCTCGAGTTTTCATTCAAAATCTAAGGGGCGCTGCAACAGTTGATGGAATACAGAAGTTGAATGAATGATTGAATAAAAAATACTTTATTGTACACCATAAGAAAAATTAAAAAAATTAAGTAAAAGTTTAACTTGTACTTTTTGGTGGAGATTCTACCTCTTTGGCGCAGTATCGCCTGAGACGCAGAAGATTGCGGGTTCGATTCCCGCAGCGGAAAAAATATTGTATGACCTACAAATATTTGTCTCCGGTATGGGTGTTTTCTATGTTAATTAAATAAATAAATAAAAATAAATATTGCTGGACATTTTCACACAACATCATCTAGCCCCAAAGTAAGCAGAGCTTGTGTTATAGGAACTACATAACTGATATAATACTTTACTTATATACTTTTTTTATGTAAATACATACTTATTATAGATAGAAAACACCCAGACTCGAGACAAATATTTGCAGATGCAAACATTTGTCCCGCAACGGGAATCGAGCCCGCAACCTTCTGCGTCTCAGGCGTGTCTTCCCCCACTGCGCCAAAAAGGTCGTCAAATTATGTATGTATTAACAAAAAAAAAGTATATAAGTAGTATATCAGTCATGTAGTTCTCATAATACAAGCTCTGCTTAGTTTGGGGCTAGATGATACGGCGTGAAAAATGACCAGCATTATTTATTTTATTTACTCAGCATATGCTGAGCTAAACACCATGTTGGTACATCATTTCGCCATACCTTTTCAGACATGAGCCAAACAATTTCGTAATTATTGTTGTAAGATTTAAGAATCTATCTCTACTTTTTTTTATAGTTTTGAATCTATTCCATAAACATCACTGTGCAAATTTAAAAGGGGTATAATATTTTATGTTTTTACAAATACCTATTTTCTTTTACCATCTTTTATTATCAGTGTTATTATTTTAATGGCAGTAACGAAATCTGACATTTGACATGATTCACAAACTCCGTGGTTTCAGGTTTTAGGGAAGTACCGAGTAAATACAGGGTGGAGCAAAATTACTGGCAATATAGAAATTCATTATATTTTTTTACAATTGACGTCTTCTGTCATCCTTCTATATGAAATATAGTAAAATACAACAAAAATAACAAGGCCCATTTTACCCCCTAAGACAGAAATGACAATGTGAATTTCGTCGACGATATCCCCTCCGTGTGGCTCTAATTGGACGCACATTTCGATGCTATTCCACACGCTTCAAAGAAAGTGGTCCAACACTGGATATACCTAAGTCTGGCAGACCAAGAACATGTGACACTATGGACTTAGTAAGGGACAATTTTCCAGGTCGCGTTATCTCCCGTTTAGACGATTTGCCTTGGTCACATTGCCCAATCTGACTTATCTAAACTTCTTCCTTGGGTTTATTTGAAATCTCTTGTGTATTATCATTAGCCAAATAACCTTACGTCTAGATTTCTAATAAAAAAAAATGTAGCCGAACCAAATAAGGTGGTTACTTTTGCGCCACCCTTTACCTACCATGGCTGACAAGGAAAATTCAGCGAAGGCTCCTTTTCTGTCACATACAATATTTAACACATTTCTTAGTTTTATTTCGTCTGCGCCAATCTCATAAAATAGCTATAATATTAACTAGAAACGAAAGACTTAACACAAAAACGTGATATATATATCGTGAATTTGATTATTCATTGTAAAAACGGGATTTTTCACGTACCGCACTATCGGTGAAAGCACCGACTAAGTTTCGACTCATTCCGAGAGTCATTCACCCTGATGAAGACACTCGGAATGAGTCGAAACTTATTATTATCACTTTTCCTTTAGCTTATTAGCCAGTATTGACTGTGGTGCAGAAGTGACCTATTCTATCAGGTTTATCATCATCATCATCATCAAGGCCACTCATATAGAGTGCCATGACGAACGATCTTGGTCAATCTTCTACTTCCTACAATGATCATGGTGTTCCGAGAAAATATGGAACAATGCTTTTTTTCACAAGTTCCGTTCACGAGTTTTTATGGTTTTTGTTAAAATAACCTAAAATTTGAATTAGATAGTATTATAGAAACAAACTGCATAAAAAAAACAATATTAAACTAGCAGAAAGATATTTGTTTTTAACACCCATCCTATATAACATAGTTTTGACCTCACATAAGGCCACATTTACTGTGTCGTGGTTATCAGGAACTACGAGTACCGTGGTACTAAAACACAACTCCCAATTTGAGAACCTCTTTTAGTCGGTTTATGATAAAAAACAAAAAATACTTAATAAAAATATTTTAATTTTCATAATGTTTTTGTTAGGGCGCAGGACTCTTAATTCAGATTCAGGCTGACAGCATCAGTTTAACCCAGAGTTATGACGTATAAAACCGAACCAGAATGCTATTAGAGGTTTATTATGTAAAATCTTGGCTGACAGCCAGCGGGCCTTGCCATGGAACGTACATTATTTCACATTGTTCTTAAAACGATGTCCTCTCTACTTTCAAATATCATTAATGCGGCATCCTGTTTTGATATTGTTTGTATAAATATTTTCAGGGAATTTTCTTTTTTTTTTGTTTTGGTTTTAGTTTTATGGATAAAAATTGAATTAAATTGTGCTCACGCAACGCTTATGTTCGATGATTTTACCCGTAATGTAAGGCGCCTACACATTGTATATATGCGTTTGGGATAAGAACTTGTTTAATTATGTTTGTTTATTGCAAGCATTTTCTCCATAAAAACACATGATATCGACTATTTGCGTGTGAGTAAAATGATTTTACTATTCTCATTTTTATCAGAAAAGCTCCCTTTCATAGTCCTATCTACGCCGTAGAATATCTACGCCGTAGAACTTCCTTCGTGCCGTAGCACGTTTTTATCCAGCTAGGGCATAGTCTTAAGGGAGGACTTAAAGATAAAGATAAAGATAAAGATAAAGATTCATTTATTTGCATCAACATAATGTATGTTACAGTTGTAGGTCTTAAATATATTCAAATTTCCAATTATATTCTACCTTAAAATTAGGCATGCAAATGTTTAAAATTATTGTACATAAAAATTAAATAGTCAAAGTTTCAGATCGTCAGCTAAAAAGTCATTAATGTTGTAATAACACTTACTTACTAATAATTGTTTTAATTTAGATTTAAACATAATCTCATTATAATTTAAAAAGGGCTTAGGTATCTTATTATAAATTTTAGGTGCCAGACAGACTATGCTTTTTTGTAACAGAGCAGTTTTACAACTAGGCATACATAGTCTGGTGTTATCACGTCTGTTACGTACCGCAATGTCAGCCATTCTAACAAATAGATGATGGTTTTTTCTTACAAATAATGCAACTTCGAAAATGTACAGGGACGGAAGTGAAAGAATTTTATGCTTAATAAATAATGGTTTGCAACTGTCAGTCATAGGTATGCCGAACATGGATCTAATAGTTCGTTTTTGCGCTTTAAATATAATATCCTTATCGGTAGAGTTACCCCAGAATATAATACCAAATCTGAGTATAGATTCTACTGTCCCGTAGTAAGCCGTGAGCAATGATTGTATATTAACAGTTGTGGATAGTTTGAATAGAGCATATGCTGAACTACTGATTCGTCTACTCAGTATGTCTATGTGGCATTTCCAATTAAGTTTATGATCAATTTGTATACCTAAAAATCGTGTAGAGTCAACTGTATTAACATTACAACCTTGGAATTCTAGATTAATATCCATTGGATTTTGAGCTCTTTGACTAAAATGAATTATATTTGTTTTAGTAATATTTATTTTTAAATTGTTGTTGTCAAGCCAGGTAATTATTGAATTAAGAGAATTATTTATGTCATATTTATAAGAGTTCATGTCATTATACTTAATTGTCACAGTGCTATCATCAGCAAATAATGTCATAGGTTGATTAATTGTGTTCGGAATGTCATTTATATATATGATAAAGAGTAAGGGTCCTAATACGCTCCCCTGGGGTACTCCATATTTAATTTTTCTAACTGCAGATTTGTAAGATATTTCGCATTTGGTTTTCCGTTCCAATCTCGTTATTTCTGTTATTTGGCATCGATCTTTGAGATACGATGAAAGCAGGTCCGAGATATTTCCTCTGATCCCGTAGGCTTCCAGTTTTTTTATTAAAATGTCATGGTCCACATAATCGAATGCCTGAGTCATATCGCAGAAAATAGCGCAGACAGGAATTCTGTTATCTACTTGGGACATTATACATTTTAAGAAGTCATATATTGCTAAATTAATTGTTTTTTTACGTCGGAACCCTTTTTGTTCATTGCACAATATGTTATTATGCTCTAAGTATGAATAAATTTCACCATATATATATTTTTCAAATATTTTTGAGAATATTGACAGCAATGCTATAGGCCTATAGCATTCAATTTGTTCTTTACTTCCTTTTTTAAAAAGAGGTTTTATAGTGGCAAGTTTTAGTTGCTGTGGGAATGATCCACTTTCAATACTTAGGTTCATTAAGTAGCTAAGATGAGGACTAATAAATTCATTTACTGCCTTAACAATTTTCGTTGTAACACCGTCAAAACCAGTGCTGCTAGAGTTCTTTAGATTTTTTATGATTTTGTTTATATGCTGCGGTAAACAAGGTGCCATAAACATAGATTTTTTACTATGGCAAATATCTGCCGTCACATTTTTACCATGATCAGGAATAGGTTGAACTTTGTCAATAAAGTAATTATTAAATAATTCTGCGATGTCAGTAGGATTTTTTATGTATTCATTGTCATTATTATTGCATTTTATTTTAACAATTGGTTCTCTAGGAATATTAAAGCGTGTCTTATTTATTATTTCCCATGTCGTCTTGGATTTATTGTTAGATGTCATAATTTTGTAATTGTTTTGGGCTTTTTTTGTTTGGGATATAATTTTTTTCAATCTTTTGGCAAAATTCTTGTATCTTGTTTTATTCGTTATGTTGGGTTTTAGTCTAAATTTCCAAAGTAAATCTCGTTTTTTATCACTGCACATCTTAATACCTCGTGAGATCCACTTTTGTTTACTGATGGTTCTTATTATAATCTGTTTTTTTGGAAAGCAAAGATCATAGAATAGCTTAAAATATTCAATAAAGTGATTGTATGCTAAATTTAAATCCTTTGTATTGTACATATCTGTAAATGTTAGGTTTTTCATGCACATTTTAAACTTTTCAATGTTATCAATGCCGTAGTCACGTATTTCTTTGCGCCAAGATTTTATCTTAACATTTCTTTTGACTGGTAGTTTAATAACCTGAGCGGTGTGATCTGAAAGAGCAAGTTCAAGCACTTCAGTCTTACAGTTCCTTTTAAAGTCATGTGCAATATTGTCAATACAAGATTTAGATATTAAACGTGTCGGTTGTTTAATCGTTAATTTTAGGTTAAAATTTAATAGTGTAAATTCAAAATCACTTGTGACATTGTTCGTTTTCAGCATATCTATATTGAAGTCACCGACTAAAATTGTATTTTTAATGTTTAGCTTACTGGTATATGTCAAAATTTTATCAAGTTTATTAAAAAATATATTAAAATATTCACGTGTCGGTTTAGGAGGTCTATAAATACAAATGATAACAATTTTATATTCAACTAATTCAATAGCGCAACATTCAAATATTGTAGGTAAGGACTGTTTTCTGACTTCGGGTATTTCTCTCCATTCGTGGTCTCGTTTTACTAGAATGCATGCTCCGCCTTTGCTTCTGTCACACCTGCTCAAACAGGCGGCTAAGGTATAGTTGTGTAGATCCAAATTTTGTTCTCTCCCTTTTATGATGTTGTGTTCCGTGATACACAGTACGTCGATATAAATTTTCTGATCCTTGAGTTTATCCAAACTTACTAAGAGTGTGTCTGCTTTATTTAGTAGACCTGCAATGTTTTGATGAAGGACGTATAAGTAGTTAGTCTCGAAAAAACAGGCTATCTTGATCCGTCTCTCCAGGACTGTTAAGAATTTGTTGCTGACTCTTCCGGTTGATATTATATTGAATAACATCCATGTATTGTTGCAGATTGTAAAATATATTTTTTATGCCATGATTATTAATTTTTCCTGAATATCTATTGAACATGATATGATCATAGTCCAACTCCTTATTTGAGTCCAAAATGTACGCATGTTCGTGTGTGGAGATGTCTAGATACAGGAGATTATTAAAATTCTCAACTCTCCAGTTGTACATATTCATTTGACTTCCATATCTATAGGTCGGTAGGCAAATTATAATATTTGTATTCTTAATTTCTTGCAGCGTCTTCCGAATATAAGATATTATTTTAAAGTAGTCGTGTGTTGTAGTGAAGTCCTCTTCACCAATTATAATTATACAAAAATCATTCATTGTAAAGTTTGCTAGTTTAACATCTATATCCGTTATTAGCCCTTTAGTATTACTGTTCGGTTTAAGATAGTGACAGAGCTTAGAATAATGTAGGCTATTTTCTGCAGTCGAAAGTATTTTATTTTCTTTATTCGTACTAAGAATACATATCTTAGAGTGATGTGTTGTAGCTACGGTGTCTGATTTTATTTGCGTGTTATCATTGTTTTGCCTAATATCTTCCTCTGTTTGTACCTTTTGTGTTGTTTGTGTTTGTTTGTAATTTATAGTAACATAAGTTTGCGTTTCATTATCTTTACTGTCTTGTATTTTATGACTTTGCTTGTATGTTTGTGTCTCTTTATGGTTGTGATCTCTTTCTACATCTGTTTGCGTCTCTTTATCGTTACTGTCTTTTATTTTCTTTCGTTGCTCGTTTGTTTCTGACTTATTATGATCTTTAGGAATGACTGTTTGTGTGAGTTTGTGTAGTAATTTTGGTTTTGAATGCAGTGTTTTGGTTTTGATGATTCCGGTAGGTGACTTCAAATTAGTAGGACTACTTATCTTCTTGTACAGTTCATTTTTCTTTTGTATCTCTTTATATTTTAGATTTAGTACATTATTCTCAAGCGATAGTTTTTCGATCTCGCTATGAGCGCTTAGTAATTGTGTTTGTAATTGTTCAATTTTTTGTAGTAGATTTCGGATTTGTTCGTTTAGGTCGATTGATATGTCAGGAAGACTGTTTGTGGTGTCATCAAGCGTGTCAGTACTCATAATTGTATCTTCAGTCATATTCATATTTACTTGCGTTAGTGCGCGTCTAATCGTTACATTTTCGTGTCGATTCATTTTTATGCAGTACTGAAGCCTTAGAAATAACAAAATAAAAAACAAAAAAAGCTTTCTTTGATAGGATTCGATCTTCCGTCCGTACGTTTGGCAGCCACTTGGTCAGACCGCCGCACCAAACGTGACTGTAGGTAACCTTTCGAAATTATGCTAAGGTTGGTGATATGTGCATCTCTATGATCACGGGCCTATTGTGTGATTTTGTCGGGTCCAAAGGTCAGTTTTGACTAAACCTGACGCTGGTTGCGTGTGTCATTAATTCAACGGTTTAGTTTCATGCAAAATTTAAAAATGCACTCACATGAATAACTTTTTCATTTGTTTTTTTTTTGCACTTTTCTTTTGTTTATTATTTAGCTTCTCTCTGTGTAATTTTTCCCGTCAATTTTTTCTATTCGAGAAGATATTCTGCGGT
Organism: Perizoma affinitatum; assembly: GCA_961405105.1. Taxonomy (NCBI): domain Eukaryota; kingdom Metazoa; phylum Arthropoda; class Insecta; order Lepidoptera; family Geometridae; genus Perizoma; species Perizoma affinitatum. The sequence goes on along the minus strand of OY560199.1, from coordinate 1,609,309 downwards.
TTATATTTTTTCACGTAACTTTGAAGATAATTAAGGTTTTTCTTCACAAACACTTTACCGCGTGAGTTATGTACTACTTAATTGATATTTGTCATCAGACTTATGAAACTCGTCGTTTTACTATTTTTTGTGAATAAATTCTACGGAGCCAATGTTTACCGTGGCACTAGCGCCATCTCCTCCTTGTCGGCTTAAGGTAAAACCGATTTCAACAAAATAAATTGTCATTCGATATCCGCGACGTAAGGAGGCCGTATATATGTACGTTGCATAAAAGGATGTTTGTTTGTTTTTATGCTTTCTGAAATGAGGTAATTTGCAATAAAATAATATATAATACTGGACATTTTCATATAGCTTCATCTAGCCCCAAACTAAGCAGAGCTTGTATTATGGGAACTACATGACTGATATCCTACTTATATAAATTTTTTTTGGAAATACATACATTATTTTACAAAGAAAACAACCAGACCCGAGACAAATATTTGCATATACAAATATACAGGAATCGAACCCGCAACCTTCTGCGTCTCAGGCGGGCCTTTGCCCACTGACGACCTCTTTCAAGAATCGTACTTAAAAAGGTTTTATCTCCAGAAGTCACAATGGGGCACTGCAATCGATGATAGAAAACTCGACTGGGATTTAAATTTGTTGTTAAAATCACTTCTAAATGCCATCACAGGAAATTCAAAATGGCGGACACTTAGTGAAGCCAAATTTTTACTGCAAAGAGTTACAAAAAGCTAATTACACAGAAATGTTGCCTCTCATATATGTGACAAAATTCTTGTTGATTTTGTTATTTTCATGGAAATATTTGCTGAAACTCTGTGAACCAACTCATCGCGTTTGGCTTTATTCATTACTCACGCAGTTCAAAGTAAGTTTTTACGGACCTGTGGGACGGTATATTTAGATTTTGACCGATAACTAAAAATAGGTGTTTAACCGTGTATATGACCAAAAAGGATTGGGGTACGTTTTGAACCTTTTAAGGTAAACATATAAATTACGGTCGACATGACCCGTATACCTTAACCGTATTCTATAAATTAATACTTTTATCCTCGTTAAAAAAAAAATTGACATAATAAAATGTTGCAAATTTGTATATGAATCCATAGGCTCCTGAACTATTAGAAACTGTATTTCAGGAACCATTGGCTTCTCCCAAAAAAAAGTTTTAAATATTATGTCGTACCTAGTTATATTTAAAACATACTAGTAACTCAGCCCACATAAATATATTCTGTATCGTGGGTATCAGGTACCATAGTATCATGGTACCAAAACACCCAAACCCGGAATGAATATTCGCAGAGCCAATTGCATGGTATATGCCTACCTTCTTGAATAATGCTGTTCAGGTCCTATTAATAGCTAAAATATCTATCTACAATATTTAGTGGTTGTATTTGTGTAGTTTTATACCAGCGATGTGGCAATTTTCATACAGCCTTCCTTTTGGTGAGTATTTACGCCTATTGACGCTTTTGATAACAGAGGCATCAAACCCGCGTTGCTATTTTCCCTTTGTACATTTCAAATCGCTTCAATATTTTTGCGATTTTGCTAGACAAAGCCTTACTTCAACAATCTGGAAGTTGGTTCAAAAAGCAACCGAATCGCAGCGCTTATAAATCACTTGCCTCAAGTCAAATATGTCTTTTTGCATTGTTCCCCGGAAGCAGTCTCCTCCATTTATCACCGCACTGGGATATAGACCGGAAAGAAATGCTGGATTCCAGAAAGTATTGCAGTTTAGTGTTGTATCTTGAAGTCGTTAATGTAACCGCATCGAAAGATAAAAGGTTGCCAGATTACGTGCGAGTTATTTTTGGAAGTAAAATGCCGATCAGAGGCAACGAAATCATCTCCTACTAGAGTTGGCAACATCGATTTTGAATTGGACAGTTGTTTTGATGGTTATTTGATGGAATAACTGATAAGACGTGTCTTTACTTTGCTTTTTAGGGTTCCGAAGCCAAATGGTAAAACGAAATGGAGCCAATGGAGAGGAATAAGCGTAAATTCAATTTTAAAATTTAAATTCAAACTGACGTCTCTATAATGATCCGTTTTCTTGATTAAGTCGTCATGTACGTCTGCTTGTCTGTTTGCCTGTCAGTGTATCGTACCATGCTTTCTGGCTCAGTTTACAATAAATAGCATTTGATCCGCAAGCAAATCACGATAATTTCAATGCCACGCTTTTTATCGATAAAATTTTAGGTGTTTTGTTTCATCACTATTCATGTTGAGGGTTTTCTTCCAGATCTGGGATTGTTTGAAACAACAATAAAGAACGTTTGCTACAATTAATGAGAAAGTAACTTTGCCGCGACCAATCGATGAATTTTAAAAGAGCCAATTAGGTGGAATATTCAATAAGATAAGATCGAAATTTGTTATCCTCTTACAACAAGATATGTGTAGGATATCCAACTCTTCACCAACTTAGAACAGAGGTATCGTGTTTTGGCTAATGGTTTAAATTAATAAATAATGCTGGACATTTTTCACACAGCATATAATCCAAACTAAGCAGAGCTTGTGTTATGGGAACTACATGACTGTTAAACTACTTGTGTACTTTTTTTGTAAATACATATATATTATACATATGTATTTACAAAAAAAATATATAAGTAGTATTATACATATGTATGTACGAACCGAGACAAATATTTGCAGGTCACACAAATATTTGTCCCGTGGTGGGAATCGAACCCGCAACCTTCTGCGTCTCAGGCGGGCCTTCGCCCGCTGCGCCACAGTCATAGGTGAAATAGGTTATTGATAAAATATATCAGGGTCTGATGACGAAGCAGGAAAGAGAAATGAGGATATCGGTGAGGGATTCAAGGAGGACTATGTGAAATATGTGAATGGTTTTACATTATGTTTAAATAAATTCGTTTCGGAAGCGACAAATGTTTGTATGATCTGCAAATATTTGTCTCGGGTTTGGGTGTTATATATGTATTATTAGCAGAGTCCAGTAGCGATATCGAATAAAGGCGACGCTGCTATAAAAGCGACAGCGGATCGGTAGCGGGCTCATTTGCTCGTTGGCGTTCGACGGTGAAGCATCGTGAAAAATATTACGTTAGGTGCAAATCAGGTCACGTGAGCCACTTTTCTTGTCGGTTGTTATTTTCTGTAGCTGATTTTGTGTTATTTTAGATTTAAGGTTAGATTGTTCCACTTTGATTGTTTTCGGTAATTATTAATGAAGTACAACTTAATTTAGGTTTTTCGATTGTGTTTTTTTTATCTTTACTCCTCTTTCGATCCTTAGATCAGAAGTGGGATAAAGAACAGCTTAAAGGCCCACATAGAGAGTATTAAACCAAAGAGGAACAAGTCTACCCGCATTTAGAGATTTTTTGTTTCGTTTTTCTGTGTAACAAGTAAGTACTTGTCCCTGTTTACTTGTTGGCATAATGCCTCGACGAAATACATCGCGTTGTCGATCAAGACGTCGCTCGAAAGGTGGCTCGCGTGTCCGGGCGCGACGCCGTTCGCGGAGTCCGTCGCGCACAAGCTCGCGGGGTAGTTCTCGTCATAGTAGACTACAATCACACTCGCGGAGTTGTTCAAGAAGTCGAACGCCACGACGCAATTATAGAGATAGGGCACCTTCGCGTGATAGGTCGTGGTCACGCTCATTAAGCATCGCCCGTCGTTATCGTCGGTCGCGTTCTCGCAGATCGTATGGTCGTCAACTTTTACCTAGCGATAATGGTCATCTCTGTCGTTCGCGACACAACCTTATCGCGCCTTGTGACCAATGCCATCACAAATGTAGCTATGAACAAGTACCGACTACCAAACCATCTGCAAGGAACGTTGCCACGACGGTTCCGAATCGTAATAAATGCGAGCCCTGCTCGCATGACACGTCACATACACCTTCACATCCTAAAGCGACGTTGATTTCTACCTCAGAGGACCCTGAAGTTTGTAGTCAGTCAGTTAAATCGACCCAGCGTTCTGAAACGTCTACCCTCGCACTAGCTCTTATTGAGGCCTTTAAGACAGTCCGTCCCGAAAAATGTCAAAATTACTTTGTCTCTAATTTGACCCGACAATTCATAACATTGATACATGGTGTGAGGAGGTGGACCGTGCCAAAAATGCAAACAACTGGAGTGACCACGAATGCTTGTCCCGTGTTGCTTCGTGTCTCAAAGGGGACGCTAAGGTTTGGTTGGCAGAGTGGGTGACGAATGACCGCACGTGGTCTAATTTTGAGCGAGAGTTTACACCACTTTGCCCCGGTAAGCTAGATTACGCCAATATTTTGTTTGAAGCATTGAAAGCTACATCTGATAGGTACACAACATACGCCGAATATGCTCGACGCACCCTGCTACGTCTAAGGGTAGTTTCAGGTCTGAGTGAGGAACTGAGGTCACTTATCGTGATTCGTGGAATCGATAACCCCCAAATACGCGCAGCTGCAGCTGACGCAGAGTTAACGTCCGAAAAATTGGTGTCATTTCTGTCGATTTATACAAAGTCCTCTAAATTCAATTACGATACGCGCCTTCATGTTGCTTCTCAGAAACGATTTCATCAAAACACACCTAGTGGCAGTGATGAGATGTCTTGTTACACTTGTGGACAGAAAGGTCATGTCCGACACAATTGCCCGAAGAAACCTAAAACTTTTTGACCACTAGGTCAACCACCGATTTATCTGTTCATTTTGTACGTAACACTAATAGTAATCGGTACTGATGTCCATTCTGGGAATCTGTTTGGTTTTGTTTTTACCCGTTCTAAGGTTATTCATCTCAAGCCGAAGCAGTTGAATCCACCAATGACTTGGAAGTAAGTACGCTGGTCCGCAGCCTTATAAATAAAGTTAAGGTTTTTGTCTACGTTTGGTGACGTCCAGCTCCTTAGATATTCTGTTCCTAAAGGTCAAAACTTCTACACCGTGTACTGCAGACACTGACTCCAGCGAGGTTTTCCATCAATCTACAGAAATGCAACTTCTATACCACCGAAGTTAAATACCTCGAAAGGGTGAATGAGTCAAGGTCAGGTTAAGCCGAGCTCCCAAACAGCACATCACCTCAAGCTGCTGAGAAGTCTAGGCCCAATCGAGAGGCCTTACGTGATATCGCCAGAAATAATTTGTCGATGACAATCGATCCCAAGGCGAGTAGGTAAACCGGCATAAACGCACACCTCGTAACTTTGTACTTGACGATCTCATGTTTCTAACATGGTTTTCTCAGTTGACAGGGCAGTTGGACCCAGGATTGCGCGGCCACTACACGGTCAATATGCTGCCGAGCGGTCTAACGAGCTCACGTTGTTGCGCGGTCTAACGAGATCACGTTGTTGAGCGGTTATGGCGAGACTATGCAGGCAGCGGCGCAATACGTGGTGCCTTGGCGATGCTAGTGATGTTCGAAGACGTGTTGCGCGTTCTTCGACGTGAGTATTCGATCGATTTCATCCATATCCAACAAAACGTTGCATATGACTCTGTTTATTGCCATCCTTTTTAGTCGCATTTGTAAACAAAACAAGTTCATTAGTTATTTTCTGTCTTGTAGGTACATTTTCTCTAGCAGACACTCCCTCGTCTTTAGTTCTTAATAAAAGTAGAAAACTTGTTAGGCTCTTATAGCATTGTTAGGCACAAAATTTGCAAGTTAGGCAAGTGGATGGTAATCGACAGCTTTATATGTAATGAACGGATTAAGATGAATGGTTCGATCGGCAGACCCGCGGGGAGTGCGTGGCACTTGGTCGGGTAGGCGGTATAAGGTTACCGTCGGCAGGAAGATACACGCAGTGTATTAACTTGAAGTCCAAGTGGACTGGTCCGTAGTCAGCAGTGCTAAGCACTCAGTCGGACGGCAGACCCTTGATTGGGTAAACGCTGGTGAGCGTTGGGAATGTCCTCTACAACAAGCTGTGGAGCAGAGCGGTCGGTGGCAAAGGAGCAGCCGCCGCGACACGTCTGGCTGGTCGGAGGCCAGAGAAGAACAAGGAGCAAGTAACAGGGCCCTATTTTTATTATTTGAAACGTCTCAGTTAGGTAAAGGTGAAGTCTGACAGAGATTTTTTGAGATGATGTATGAATTAAATGAAAGAAGATTGTATGACAGAAGTATGAATCAAGGTGGTAACTTCTTGAAAAAAGTCTTCCACTTTAACATGATGCTTTCTCCTCAGATGATGATACTGATGACCCCAATGCAGGTCCATCAACTTACGCAGCACAAGGATCTGGCATTGAGCGCTCTATGCCACTGCTAGACCCCGATCCTGAGGCAGGACCATCAGCGACACCAATGGCTGGTTCTGGCGACACCACACCATGTGCCCGGGTCAGGGACGACCCTCGGTCAGGAGAAGCCGTATTAGCAGAGTCCAGTAGCGATATCGAATAAAGGCGACGCTGCTATAAAAGCGACAGCGGATCGGTAGCGGGCTCATTTGCTCGTTGGCGTTCGACGGTGAAGCATCGTGAAAAATATTACGTTAGGTGCAAATCAGGTCACGTGAGCCACTTTTCTTGTCGGTTGTTATTTTCTGTAGCTGATTTTGTGTTATTTTAGATTTAAGGTTAGATTGTTCCACTTTGATTGTTTTCGGTAATTATTAATGAAGTACAACTTAATTTAGGTTTTTCGATTGTGTTTTTTTTATCTTTACTCCTCTTTCGATCCTTAGAGTATAATATGTATGTATTCACAAAAAAAGATATATAAGTAGTATATCAGTCATATAGTTGCCATCACAAAAGCTCTGCTTACTTCGGAGCTAGATGGTGCTGTGTGAAAAATGTCTAGCAATATTTGATTTAACTTAGTACGGAGTGAAAACTTACCGCCACTCAATAAATTAGTTCTCGATTCTGATATTGCATTGATGCGTGGAGCTTGCACCGTTTCATAGTTAATTTTAATTTATTATGCTGTTAATTACTTTATTAATTACTAGTTTCTGGCCATGTTTTTACCAGTGCAGTAAATTAAATGAGGCCTACTTCAAACTTGCGAGGCGGCGGTGGCGATCAGTACATTCACGGGAACTTTGACAAGCGTTTGCCTTTAATCGTCAACGCCACCGGATTAGTTTGACCGGGCCCTTATTGAGCGTCATGTTTTTTTTTAACATTGGTATAGCTGAGAGAAATAAACTTAGCAACAGTTATATATTCAAAACAAGCATACATTCGCATTGTAAATTATTGGGCTTTAAACAAAGTAGTATATTTCAGACTAAGTTCTTAAACTAGTTTAGTAACACAACATGAAAAAATTATAATAAAATAGGTAATCGCCGAGATATACCGTTTCGGAAGCGATCGCTCTTAGCGATAAGGCTGCCCATTGTATCACCACAACCTAGTTTTAAGATCCTTTGTAAAGTGTTTTTAAGCCTGGTCTACGCAATAAAGAGATATCTTTATATCTTTACAAGAGAGGCATCATGCCACATGGAGTCTAATGAGCCACTATTTTTTTTCGAAGCCGAAGGTGTTTGTCGGACTCATCAACTAATCCCCTAACAGGGGAGCTAATAGATAGTGGCATACTGACTAAAAACACATCGATTTTCCGACACTCACCTTAGTGCCAGTGCGTCGCCAAACCAATCGTCGTCAGACAGGGTTACGGGTTCTCGGTTGAATTCGACTCAGCAATGAGCCACCTCCTATGCCAAGGATTCTATGCTCTCTGCAACCTTTATGATTTCTTTAGTGCCGCCTCAAATTCAGAGATAGATGGAGGCTGTTATACCCATGGCGATTGCATTAAATTCATCTACCCTCAACCACCACCATACCTCTGTCGATAAGCGATCCGGCTTAAAGGGTAATCGGAAATATTATAGGCATATGAGACTTTTCACCCGTATATCTTAGAATCGGCAAGTTGCTAGTGATACCTATGGTATTGCAAGCGTCCATAGGTTACAGTAACCAATTACCAACAGGCCGTTTACACCGTATGCTTGTATGTTTGATTTGATATAGAAATATAGGGAGGAATTGCGTACGGGGCGTCGCACCGCAGATTAATTCATTATTATTTGATTATACTTATCAGACTCCAATTTAGTTCTTTATTATGGTTTGCATAATAGTCACACAACAATATAATATTATCGCGACCGCGTCGTCGCGCGCGCGGCTGTCTGCTCTCATGGACAGTTAACAACCGACTGACGGGGTTGAGTGAGCGGGGGACGAGCCGATCGGCGCGGGCGACACGGCTGCGAATGCAATCCGAGTTGGACGGCACGACTGATCGTGCCGTCCCTCACATCAGGCTGCGACCTCTCGATCGCAACTTCGTAATATTACTTACATGGAAAAGTCTTTCATATAAAAGTTACTCGTAGTTTGATTTGTTGTGGTATTTTTCAGTAATTGAAGACAATTGTCTTGATTCATTTGCCATGTCTTAAACAGGTACCAAGGTAATAACTTAGGGTACAAGCTATTCAAGTAGACAAAGGACAACTATTCTAATCAAAGTTAACAAAAGCATAATTAAAATTTGGAGATCAGCGCCCGCGGCAAATAATTATTCTCTTCAGATGCTAATGAAGTAGGTATTTTGAGTTCACTGGTAAATAGATAGGTTGAACTTGAGCAACGACCTAATTTCCTACTTCTAAGTAAAATGTTGCCAACTATACTTGATAGTTATAACATTTGACGTAATATATTAACAACTGGAACTTTCCAGTCGAGAACTGTATTTGCAAATGATTGATCAAAACAAGACTGAGTAAAGAACAAGACTGAGAATTAAACATAAAGATTGTGTTAAGAGTCCCGTTTGATATTCGTGTCATCATTTCAAACCATTTGATACCATTTATTTATTGTGAACGTGGCACGATACAGATCTCTAGTAAAAACAATGTTTGATCACAGTTAACCCCTGCCCAAGAATAATGTACACTCCATTATTCTCGTTATTATTTGTTTTAAAGTTCCTAGATTAGCAAGATAATATCGAGATAATAATAAAGATAATAATGTATACTACCATTATTTTCGTTCTTATTATATCACGTTATTATCTCTCTAGATTTAAGAAATTCAAAAACATTGAATTTAAATATGATATTAAATACATTTCACAAAGTAAATGAATCGCCAACACACTTGTATTAAATTATTAATTATTTTCTTGATCTGAAAATGGTTAGTGCGAAAACCAGTATAGTAAAATATACACGCGCGTGGCAAAGATTTACATATCATATCTTCCAACTTTTTCAAGGTCACCATCATGAAGCCAGTTTCCTCATGACGGCAAAAGATCCCTTTACCTATTGAGAGTACTTTAGAATTGCACACAAACCCGGCATTTGAATTAACGCCCTTCGAATCGAAAGTCAGGATCTCTAGCCACTTTACCAGTATGCTCTAGAGAGACACACTTGATCTTTTCAAAGCCAGATAGCGTTCGAAAACCTTTTTCAAGACCAAACTGGTCATATAAACGTTTTGCGAGTTAGAGTAGGAACATCCCGAAATATTGCCTAGTTTACACGAAGCGTTGTGAAGAAATAGCTCAGTTTTCCAAGATCAAGTCTTCAGATTTAGTAAATCAGTAATTAGTATTCCGCAGAGCATTGCCATATATTGTGACCGGTTTCGACACCAATCACGCGTAAGCTAAGTTATCCAATAACCTGCGTGTCGCTATTATGGGAGAGGATGTATCCGATCGTGTAATCAAAGAGCTATCCTTTGAGAAAAGTGATTTTAATCATTACATTGATTTTAGTTTCAGAATAAAGAGCTGATGGTTTAGTATTTGTTATTATTGAAACGATTAAGGAATGCAAAGATTACGAACCTAAGGATTATAACATAATTGTAGGGCTTAGTATTGCTATTTTATTTTTTTCACACCTTTCTTTCACATTTATGTAATTTAGTTTTATAGTAGATAAGCTTTCTGTCCACTTCATCCCTTTTCTAAAGTAGAGTTTTTGCGCGACCAAAAGTCGACTTCGACTGTAACGGGTGGTAAAAAATATGTTAATGTGAGCTAGTTTTAGCAGATTACTTTTTATAAATTCTGTCCTTTAGTAAAATGTTTAATACATTTCATCTAATTTTAGTTAGATCGTTTGCAACGGTCTTTAGATAGCTAGCTGTTTCATCTGTATTTTTTGTATATACCTACTTGTACATAGTTGTATGAATAAATGTATTTAAATTTTAGTTTAGGTCATCAATATATATTGATAAGTTCAGGTAAATTGATTAAGTTTAACCTCTGTAGCGCAGTGGGCGAAGGCCCTCCTGAGACGCAGAAGATTGTGGGTTCGATTCCCAACAACAAATGTTTGCATACGCAATATTTGTCTCAAGATCTGGATGTTTTCTATGTATGATATGTACGTATTTACAAAAAAAAGTATATAAGTAGTATATCAGTCATTTAGTTCCCATAACACAAGCTCTGCTTACTTTGGGGCTAGATGATGCTGTGTGAAAAATGTCCAGCATTATTTATAATTTATTTATTAATAAATAAAAAAAAAATTATATATATATTTGCATATGGTAATGGCATGTAGTCGATATTTGTAAAAAGGCTTTCAGAAATCTGGGATTTATATTGCGACAATCTGGCGACTTTCACAATATCGGCACCATTAAGGTACTGTATAATGCGTTAGTAAGAAGTAGGTTGGAGTGTGGAGCCATGATATGGAGCCCTCATGAAAAAAAGTACTGTAGTATGGTGGAAAAAATGCAGAACAAATATATAAGGTTTCTTTATTTAAAGTTATACGGAGTTTACCCATTTTTCCCACTAATGTATCCCACTTTATTCGTTCTAGGTATGGTGGGGTATTTTAAACTTGAAATTAGAAGGGAAATGATGTTAATAATGTACATATTTAGTTTGATTAGAGGCATTATACACAACCCTCTCGTTTTGATGTACCTAGGACTGCACGTACCTAACAAGTATGTATACGCGCGCCGAAGACCTAGGCTATTTGCAATTCCGAAGGCAAGAACTAACCTCCTGAGCAAGTCCCCGTTCACGCGGGCCCTACGCACTATCAATAGTGTATGTGCAGATGAGGATGTTGATATATTTTATATGTCCTTGCCAAAATTCAGGGATGCGGTTTTAAATTTTTTGGATAGGACGCATAGGGATATGTAAAGTAATTTATTTTAAGTTAAGTTATAGTTAGTAGGTTGTTGTTGTAATTTTGTAAATGTTAATGTTTAGTATGTATTGTGTATGTTTTTTTATATTTCTTTGTCGCTTTGGTGCTGCACTGTAATGACAATGTAAATAGGTTAAAAAAAAAAAAAAAAAAAATAAATAAATATGTAAACATTTGTCCCGATGCGGAAATCGAACCCACAACCTTCTGCGTCTCAGGCGGGCCTTCACCCACTGCGCCACAGAGGTCGTCGTCGAGAGGTCGTTTATTGGTTTAAGCCGATGAAACTTCGATCTTGACTTTGTATCGCTTTCCGTTATCGAGAATACTCCCCTGCGTCTTGCGCTTGGCATTCTAACCACGCGGCTTGCCGATGTACGATATCTTCCGATATTAATATAGAACCGTTTTATTTTTTCATTAAATCCCGTCCCTTTATTTGTTTTTGTGATGCGTATTGTTTGTTAAGTGAGGATTTTTTTTAGAACACAGATTATTTTTGGAATGCGGAATAGTTTCAAACATTTATGCGGCAAATATTGTAAATAATACAGGTATATGAGTATTTTCGGCCGTTATGTCGCAACGTGCATATTGCACGTTAGGTTACGGTAACCTCTTACCAAGGTGTTTTTATGTACAATAAATACCTATACATATACTATCTCTATGTACAGTACTTTTTAGTTGTGCAATAAATAATTTTCTATATATTTACCTTAAGTACATAGAAAAAAACACAGACCCGAAACAAATATTTGGAGATCCTTTTTCCCGCGGCGGAAATCGAAGACGCAACCTTCTGCGTCTCAGGCGGGCTATCGCCCATTGCGCCACAGAGGTCGTTCAAAAAAACAAATCCTTAAAAATATTATTAATTTCACATTCATTTCCAGTAAACATCACTTCATATTTCATTCAATAACAAGAGATGCTCAATTAAAAAAAAAACAATTGCTGTCCTATTTAGAACTCTATGTATGTTCTAGTCTATACTGAGGTCTGAATACAAGGAACTTAAGATATTCAACAAATGTGAGTCTGAGAAATTTGAAAATTTACGCTTTAGAGAAAACTGAAACTAAAAATGTACCTTACTTTTTCTATTATATACAACTATGTATACCCTTATATACAAAAAATACAGATGAAACAGCTAGCTATCGAAATACTGTTGCAAACGATCTATAAAAATTTTGTTTATTTATTTTTAAATTTGAAGTTTACAAATTCTTTGTAACCTTAATAAACAGTTTTACATATAAACTAACAACTTTAACCTTAACCAAAGAAACGATATACCTCTAGATAGGCTAACTGATCCAGATCACTCCCAGACGGAAGCATTCCTAAAATGCTGGATGCATAGCCACGCTGATTGGCAATACTAAAATTTATTAGATAATTCATATAATTTTCAATGCGAAAGTGTGGATGTTTAGAAGCTTCAATGTTTGTTGCTTATAATAGAATACAGAAAAAATATATATTACGTAGACAATAACAACATCAGGTTACATAATTAAAACAAAACAAACACGCTCACGACTGTCTTCCCCAAGGTGGACATCCTCAGATACATACTAAGTGAGTAGATCTTTGAGAATACCAAGTAGGGGGTAGTCAGAGGTACGTAATTAATAAAGTATTTATGTTAAAAATAACTAACTATACCTAAACAGGTAATTGTTAAATGTAATATCCAAATCTTCCGATGAAAGTTACATGTGCCTTGTAATCTTCGTAACGGCTTAACCGATTTCAATGAAATTTGTTATAAGGACAGTTACCATAAAATACATACATAGTCTACTTTCATCTGAAGAAGTGGGCAGGAGCTAGTATGGAATATTCTCTGAGTTTGAGATTTACGCTTCGTTGCAATGTTGATTTCGCTTCGCTGAGTGGAAAAAAATCATGATTGAATCTTTTTATCACATTGATTTTTTTCATTGTTTACTTGGCTCATAAGGGCTTTAATATAAAATCCAAGTCATAGATTTTTATTCATTGAAATCACAAGGATCATATACAAACGTCAGCTTAAAAACTACGTGAATTAAACATTTTAAAGTAAATTTTGAAGAATCAGGTGATAAACTCAGGTTGTTTTTTTATCGATCCTTCTTTCAGCTGTAGTATAGTGCAAATGTATAAAGGAATACCTTAAACCTGACTTACGGCAGGGTGACCAAAAAATAACTAGCGACACGGCAAACAACAAAAAATAGTAAATATTGTCATGCAATAAAGAGTTTATCTATATCACTGTTTCATTCCACCCCTGGCCGGTGACCTGACAAAACATATTTGTCAGGTCTCGCTTTTGTTTTTGAAATGTTTAGCAAAATAAACAATTAATTTGTATTTTCAAGAATAAATTTACACAAAACATTTGTGTTGCCAGCCACATCTCAAAAGTCCCACTCAGCGAAGCGAAATCAACATTGCAACGAAGCGTAAATCTCAAACTCAGAGAATATTCCATACTAGCTCCTGCCCACTTCTTCAGATGAAAGTAGACTATGTATGTATTTTATGGTAACTGTCCTTATAACAAATTTCATTGAAATCGGTTAAGCCGTTACGAAGATTACAAGGCACATGTAACTTTCATCGGAAGATTTGGATATTACATTTAAAAACTTGAAAGATTTAATTTTGATCCCTTCTTGGTATCTAACAAATAAAAAAAAGTCTTACCAATTTCATGAATGAGGAAATACACCTGAAAATAAAACCTTCAGATTTAAGAGAAAACATTCTTAAATATTTAAAATTAATTACTTTCGTGATCCCATCGAAAGGTTATTGGATTAAGGGATTACCTACAAATCTCGGAGGATTTGAAGAGAAACGCTATTTACTTCAAGTGGCACGGAAAGTTAGGGGAAAAGGATTAAGGAATTGCCGGAAAGAAAACTAAATAAGAAATACCATTTGGATTTAGCTCCAAAAGATCTGAGATCAAACTCATTTTGAAATGTCTTCAGCAATCTTGGAGTAACATAATTCTATGTACATACATATAAAAAAAAAAACAAACACGCTCACGACTGTCTTACCCATGGTGGACATCATCAGATACATACTCAGTGAGTAGATCTTTAAGGATACCAAGTAGGGGGTAGTCAGAGGCACGTCCAAACATTACATTTGGTACATGCCCGCGTTTTGCGAGTAGTAAGCATTCCACGTGACAGGTTGCAAGCCCATCGCCACATATGGACATACATATCTATGCATATAATTTATATGTAGATACAAAGGTATCTTCTATTCATGCTAGTTATATCCTGGATTCTATTTAACCTTTTTGCTATAATATATTACAAATTTTGAAAGGCCAAGTAAAATAAAATAAAAATAAAGCGTGTTTCATCATCTATTGTAGCGCCCCCTAGTGACGTGTGGAATAAAACTTTATTGTACATATACAAAGTGATTGCATAAAAGCGTATGGGTGTTAAAATATGACACGAGAGAAATACAAAATGTGTGACAACAGATTAAATAAGTTAGAAGTATAAGGTATATTATCATACAGCAAATAATACTTCTGGTGTTGCAAGCGTCCATAGATTACGGTAACCGCTTACCAACAAGGCTGTATGTCTTCCACTTTCATTGCATAAAAAAATATATACAAACTGACTTCTTAGAATATCTAACTAGGCTGCCATATGTAGAAAAAGCAACACTAGCTAAAGAATGAAAATAATTTTACTCGACACACACCGATAAATAGAACGTATATAGGTGACAGGGTATAGCTGTGGTAGGTACTGCAAAAAAAAACAGTATTTTCTGTGTCGTGCGGGCCAAACAGATCCTGCCTCAGCATATTATGCAGTTCCAGACCGGGTTTGCAGACAGAAACTATTTATGTGTGACCTCACGATCGACCGTTCTAGTTAGGCAATCTATTTTTGGGACAGGTCAGGTGGAATTGAAACACTGATTATAAACCTTTCACACTTTATACATATTTCTTTACACTTATTAGTGACTTGTTGTCAGTTCAACACTTCTCAACGACTGCCTCGAATACACCAACTGGGTTCTACATAACACTTCCCTTCCAGTATAGACGTGACGTGACAAAAACGAAAGCACCTGATTGGCTACAGTAACTCATAGTCAAATCAACAACTGTTTAATGATGTATTCAACAAGTCAATTGAGTGTCTAATATATCTTCGCACAAATTGCACAAATCTGAGGCAAAAACTTAAAATAGATAATTAAAACCAAACTTACCATATCTATAAAATCAAATATATTATAAAAAAAGAAGAATTAAATAATAATTTAGTTTATTATAATGGACAGTATTGATTAACCTGCACGTACGTATTTCATCTTCTACTAAATATCATTGTCTCCGGTACTTTATACACTGAAGAGTTTCAAAACGTTTAAAATACATACTGAGCGAGCACCCAGCTTAATTCGGCACTAGTTAATTACATAGAACCTATATCAACAAACCTCGGCTCAGTAAACTTAGTCGCTTTGGCCAGTTGGGATTTAATTTTAGTATCTAATTTGAGTTTCAGGAAATCTTAGGTACATTTTAGTGACTACAAATTTATTTTAGAGTAACCTAGTTATATATATTGCGACATGTATTTGAGAATAATTTGTTTTAAAGGCATATCAAAGTATTTAATCGAAGGAGTATTTATTTACATTCAGCTGCTTAACGCATTTACAGTATAAACCAACACGTGTAGTGAGCCATTTACAATACTGTCACTTATAAGTATACAATTAAAAAAAAAAACTGATACAGCTGTTTAAAGTTACATTAAAATTTGAAAAGTGTACGTCGATTTCTAGTTTCTGAGCAAGCCAGGCATTGAGCAGATTAAGGGCCTGAGTCGTAGGAGCATACCGAGCAGTTTGCATATTAATAATGCGAAAATGCTTGGATGTTAGTTGTTGAGGATCTCCGTAATGACTAAACTTATTTCGATGAAAGACACAGATCGGCTATGTCTAGGTTTATGACCTAGAAACATAAAGGCTTATTTTATGCATCTACCATGCGAGCGAAGCCGTAGACTGAGGCTAGTACCTAATAAACGAAATACACAACAGTGAAACCAGCCAAGTTCGAGTCAGATAGTTTAATTTTAGGACAAGAATCCAGGACTGATCGTGGTTTGACTACAGATAAATAAAAATATTATTGTACAATTTTGACTAGTGAATTTTTTCAACTTAATTAAATTTACAGTTTTAGACGGATTACTCGTGTTAGATGACATGGGTCTCCCTGCGACCACTAAAGCTGCAAAGAAACGTCAAAAAAACAAAAAATAACTCAATTAATCAATTAACAGCTGTTTAAATGTCTTACGATCGCGAAAACCTAAACAAATTTCAAATATAGTCAAACTTACTCGCTTAAAATTCGGTCTGTGCTTTTATCATAGTACGTTTGAGCTTTTCTTAGCTATAAGCACAGAGATAAGAGAACATTAATCATAATTCATAAGTCACAACAAAGGCCCAGCCTACTTACAACTCATAAAAACCGTAAAATACTTTCTCAGCCACGTAACCTAAAAGCTTTCCCAACAAATACAATTCCCAACTAAAAGTGTCGAAAGCACCGGTTTGAAGGTCAAATGCGTCCCCATGCCTGCATTAAGGATTTAATGTGTCGTCAGGGCTGGACTCAGTTCGCGCATTATCATCTGTGACGGACGGAATCTCTAAGGACAGTTGCCTAGTTTAAGGTGACACATGGTGTAAAAGGATGTACGATTTTTTTAGATTCAATTATTATTATTCTGGCTGACGGCGTAGCATAAATAGATAGAAAAGTCTTTATTGAACATAACAGTAGTTCCTTCATAGACGAACTAAATGTTATAAGCATTCTTTTCCAGATAACCTAGGTGTATTGTGGAAAAAAAACATATATCTAATTATTTTATTTAAAAAAATTAGTGAAACTTACAGCTAGACAATATAATAGAAAAATATATAAAAAATACATGCCAGGCACATATTTTGCTGATGGCTAATAACAAGTTACCACTTATAAGTATAAAATAAATCTTCTTCTTTTCTTTATAAAGAAAAAGAAAACAGTTTTAAGGTAGACGACAAAACAAAATCACATTAACTAAATATATATAAAAAAGGTAATTGTTTATAAATAAATAAAGTAGGAATTAATGTAAAAAAAAAATAGCAATAATAATATTGTATTTATATAATTATGTGTCAGTTCTGCATATAATAATGCTGGTAATTTTTCACACAGCAAACTAAGCCCCAAACTAAGCAGAGCTCATGGGAACTAAATGACTGATATACTGTTTTATAAATACATATTATACATAGAATAATAATGTGTATAAAAAAAGGAGATATACTATGCGTATATACATATCTAGTCATCATACGAAGAACTTCCGCGAGAAGTCGAATGAAACCGACTAGTTACCCTTGTTATACTATTATTCTAGAGGCGTACTATGCATTCGTCCGTAGTCTCTGTATATCCTTTAAATCCTTTCTTCATTGTGGATAAAAAGCTAAAATACGATCATACAGCCAGCTGTATAATCAAACAGTAGTATACTGTATATTACTGTTCTGACGTTTTCCTCTTGTTTTATAGTGAAGTGTATTTATAAAACTACTGGCAGCTGAAAAACTTTTCGACCGTGTGTCAAACAGAAGCGTAAATGGAGGAATAAAACAAAATTTTGTTATGTGTTTCGCTAATGTTTTAGGACTGAGTAAATTTATGTGTCGAGCTGCGGCTGATAAAACAAAGCACCCGTTAGTAACAATAATACTTAATTAGGAAGGATGTAATGAAGCATTGTTTTTATTAATAACTTTGATCTTTCGAGGTTAAGTATGTATGCTAATTAGTGATAAGACTGCCCATTGTAGAATATAAACATTATTGGTATATCATGAGCTCTTCAAATTTAAGAGCTCTTGTCAGGGTAAGGAATGAAGGTCTTCCATTTTCTTGCGTTACTTAGATCAAAGTGCTTTTTTATTTTTTTCTTGATTTCTGCACCGTAGTTTGGAACGGTGTACAGAACCTTGTTATCTTATGAGAAGCCATTCCAGTAAGCTATTCTTTTTCCTTATGCCTTTGTTTTCTACCTTCTGAATACGTCACAGTTTCAGAAGAATTGTTTACTGATGGCATTTGATCGCCGTGTCACAGAACGCTATAGCCTGGTAAATAATAAACCGATTAGTTTCCAAACATTGTTCAGATAGGACGATACAGCTAGGGTTGCCAACTCTACTATATAATGTAGTATCCTACTATATAATACGGTCCCGAATAAAATATATTCTAAAAATATATAGTTGGATAAACTACTATATTTAAATTACTAAAAAAAATAAGCAACATGTTTTGTTTCAAAATGACTAAGCGTAAAACGGAATGCAGCCTATATCCCTTTCTGAACGAAATAGATGAGTGCAACAGGACCAATTTTTTTTTATCTCCTATTTTTGACAGACTATATTGAAAATACTATATTTGATAATAAAAAAGTTGGTAACCCTATATACAGCCGAGAAGTCCAGGCACTAACTTTGCGAGAATTTCTCACCAAATAATGCTTTAACAATTCTTGCTATACCTGCTTGGTTTTGACACATACTTCGACTTAAATCCACATCATCATCATCATTTACGGCTCATAATAACCCACTGCTGTGCTGTTCCCTCAAACACGAATCCTATTTGTTCTGGACATCCAGGGTTACCCTACACGTCATCGATGACATCCTAACTGTTGATCTGCCAAAGCTCCTTGGCCAGGGTCTTATTCCACGTCATCACCCAACCTTGCCAATTACCCTGCCCAACATCATCATGATCCATCCATCGTTCAAATTAATGGACTTCGTGAAAATGTTGAATCGACGTCAATTCACAGTTGAAAACGACGATTCTAAAATATTTGATAAAAAAACCATTAATTTGAGCTAACAAAAAAATAAAATACAAAGATATTTATTTATAAATTAAATTGATAGATAGTTTTTATATTATCTTATCTGTGTCAGTATTTATACAAATACAAATACAAAAAACAGGAAATACAAACAAAAACAGTAAATTACAGTTAAATACAATACCAGTAGTACTGGTATTGTATTTAACAAAGGCCTATGCTGCGTGGTAAGTATGGGTCAAAAATATATACATTTAAAATATGAACAAATGGATTTACTTCAGAAACATAAAAACGGCTTAATAATTATTTTTTGCCTATGTTCAACTATGGTTATAAACTCTTTGATGGCTGCTGGGTGGTAAAGTAGAAAAGTAAGTATGGGTAAGTACAGTCAGCGATAAAAGTAGATGAAAAGTTTAATCTTCATCTACATAAAAAACAAATTTGTGGCTGACTGCACAACTAAAAAAATAATAACAGGGAGTCCCGAGAGAATAACAAAAGAGCCCTAAGATTTGCCTCGTAAATTATTATAACTCGCAGTTAAAATTCAAAGCTGTTTGCAGATTATTTAAATTCTTATGGCCTTACCACAGATAAAATAATACTGCCTTATATTATGAAAGGAAGCTGAAAACTTAATAAAGGATACCAACTCTGCAATTGTTATAAAGTAACTTTTGAAAAAGAATACAGTTTTCAAATAGCTATCGCCAAAGTAGATACCTATAAATTATGTCTACATCATCCTTTCAAAACGTATATTTCGGTAGAAACAAAAAAATATTCGCACGGTTTTCCACAGTCCAATCAGCGACATTCAATTATATCCGCAAGCGACGTGACCCCTACAATATTGTGTTAGGGACGAGAGCTGGTTTGTTTGTATGTTTATCTATCTGTTACCATTTTCTCTGGAACGATTGTTAAGCCTATTGTAAAGCGTTTTTAAACGACAAAAAAGGAGGTGCTCAATTCGGCTGTATGTTTTTTTATGTTTGTGTTTGTTAATATCTTCGCCAATTGTTAACCGATTCTGATGTTTCTACTGTTGTTGTATAGAGAATGATCCCGAGGTGGTCCTATAAAAGTTATCATTTCTGAGGGATTGCTGAGTTCCCGTAAAACTTAAAAAACATTATCATCTTATGACTTTACTTTTGTTTTTTATTCAAGAGAGTGTCATCCCGAGTGAGAAAAATAACGTTAACATGTGAGGAAGTCGGTTTTTTGACATTTAATGTTTTTTAAATTACTAGCCTCTGCCCACGGCTTCTCCCGCGCGGAACCCGGATAAAAAGTAGCCTATGTGTTATTCTGATGTATAAGCTATATTACTGTAAAGTTTCATCAAAATCCGTTTAGTAGTTTTTGTTTGAAAGAGTCACAAACATCCATCCTCACAAACTTTCGCGTTTATAATAGTAGTAGGAAGTAGGATTTGCAATCGAAAGTTCTTGATAGGTGTTGCCACACGTAACTACGGGATGCTGTAATTTAAGAACGATACGAATTCAGGGTTTTCAAGTGTTGCATAAATCAACTTTTGAAGGTTGATTGTTTTATTCATGTTCTAGTTTTTATTAATAACAAAGTTAGAATAAATGCACTTTGACATTATTAAAAATATGTTACTTGATACCTAAGTACCTTGTAATATTAGGTCGCGGGAACCCGCATATCTTGCGTCGATGCCGGCTTCTCGACCGCCGCGTCATCGAGGTCGTGCAAGAGTTACGAGAGACGCACTGAATTCTTTAGCCTCACTGGTCTTTCACCATCAGTCTCAAGACACTTTTTGAGACGCCCATTGCCGTGGCGATCAAACGGAATAATTTTCCTTGATCGCCACCGCCACCACCACTGCGCCACCGGGCCCTTCCGAATTTAAATCAGTGATTTTTATTCCAAAAACTATCGTGAATTTGAAGACTCTCGGAATGAGACGAAACTTAGACAGTGCCTTCGCCGATAGTGCGTGAAAATTCCCGTTTTTACAATATGAATAAAATCAGGGTGTTCAACTAAAAACTGTCGACGATAAAAAAAAAACAAAGGCCAGAGCTCTAATTCCATAAACACGAGTGATGTTGACTGAAAACAAAAAACATCTTGAAAATGGTGGAAAAAATGCGCAGATTCCTTAATTCCTTTGAGGACAAACCCCTTGTCGCGTGTAACGAGCCGTGGGCGGACCACTCGGCGAACGCAAGCGAGCTGAGTGAATGCGCCAGTCTGCGGGGACAGATGGGAACAAACACTGTCGTACAAAGAAAAATAAAAAACAAACAAAAAAAACAAGCACGCTCACGACTGTCTTCCCCATGGTGAACATTCTCAGATACATACTCAGTGAGTAGATCTTTGAGGATACCAATTAGTCAAAGATACGTCCAAACATTACATTTGGTACATGCCCGCGTTTTGCAAGTTAGCATTCCACGTGACAGGTTGCAAGCCCATCGCCGCTTATTGGAACACTAACTGTTGGCACATGCCTTCGAATTTTTGGTTCTAGGTCATGCCGGTTTCCTCACGATGTTTTCACATAAATTTTTCAAGTGGAAAAATCCATTGGTGCACGAGCAGGTTCGAACCCACGAGCTCCGGATCAGAAGTCGGGGTGTCCCCCACTAGGCCAACACGTACAAAGAAGGTTCGAAAATATCAAGGTCTGTAGCTGGACTGCAAGTGGCCAGCTTAATCTACTTTGGGAAACCTTTCTCTCTCACAATCTATTAATCCCACATAGTAGTGGTGTCTACTTTCCTGTTTTTATCCACTTCGATCTAACTTCGACATCTTCATCAGATATATTGAATGCTAACATATCTTTACGCAATACATCTGTCCATGTATATTTAGGTTTCCCTTTAGATCTTCTACCGGAGACGGACAGTTTTAGTGCCTGGTTGCCAACGTAGTGCATAGCATCATAGCCTTCTCTCCAACCAACATTATGTTTTCTAAGGAAATCAACGTAGTAAGTAGGGTCGAATGCACTGTGCACCAAATATTCTATCAGTAAAGTGGGTCCAAATTTATCTTAGCAATCCAGCTATCTTGTCACCTAGCAGCTGGCAATAGGGCAGCGGACTTAAAAAACAAACTGCGATTGTGGGTTGATACGGCTTACTCAACACGTAATTGAGTGAGAAGGCCTTGTATTTATGTACTTATTTATAGTAAGGGTTATCGCTTAACTAACATTTTTACCCTAATTTGTAATTAATATGCTTAAAGTTTCATAGCTGGTTCATCTATCTAACTACCCAAATTGCGTCGTCGGAAGCTTGACATGATCTCCACCCGTATGTTTCGTCTCGTATTTTACCATATTATCTTACGAACTTCTCCCCAGAGCCTGAAGGCTATTGCCCTGGGTTTCATTCATAGAAGAACATTCAGACAGAAATAAAATGCATAAAGGTTCTCACACCAATATCAAAAATGTTATATTGTAAAATTGCTGTTTCTTGTCCCTAGAGTACAGAACTCCTTGTGAAAGAGCTCGTCCTCCCAATTTCTGCCGCCAAGTATTGCTTGCATTTACTGTGTTAGATAGATAGGTAGATAGATATTCCAGCACTCGGTGGCTTGATAGCGGAAACTATCACGGAGAACAGTAGTTCTATGATGCTTGATTACGATGTCTTTGTTGTTGGGGCTGCCGCGGTACTTTAGCGCATTGGGGATGTTCGCGGACGTGGATGTGGACGGGTTCCACAATCATGTCGCATCCCTGGTGGGCAGCATACGCCGCAGCTCCAACAGCCTCCTGGCCGCCGTGGAGGACCTCCGCTCCAGCATCGTGGGCTACTGGATGCTGCTGCTGAAACCAGTATCATCGCTGGTGGCTAAATGATTTGTTTACTTTATTTTATTTTAATTTGATTGTGCATAATTATGTCTATGGATCAACTTGGTGCTGAATTAAATGTTTTTTTTTGTACTAAAAGTACTAGAAGATATGCCGATGCTCCAGTGATGTGATGTGTTCCAGTTTAAAGGATATGGGTGCTGAAATCACAGGTACATGAGATTTTTCAACGGCAACGCGTGAATGAGCCATCTGGTGTTGCAAGAATCCATAAAAAAAAAAACGAGTTTTGCAAGTTAGCATTCCACGTGACAGGTTGTAAGCCCATCGCCGCTTGTTGGAACACTAACTCTCTATCCCTAATGTTTAGAATTTCATGTCAGTATTATATACTGACATATAAGATTAACAAAACAAGTATACAAGGCGAGCGTGAATAGGAAGGTTAGGACAGGAAGGCCTCGGCGAACATACTCTGACCAAATTGGTCACATTCTAGAGAATGGCCAGGTCAAAGTACACTAAACTGCCTTGAGCTTGTATGAAGAATTTGATGAGGATTAATGAAGCGAAAGAAGTATGCCAGGATCGTAGCAAGTGGAAATCCTTAGTCTCTGCCTACCCTTCCGGGAAACAGGCGTGACTATATGTATGTATTATATACTGTCGGTATTTTGTAAGTTTCTTTTATGAAATGTAAAAATCTTATTGGCCGTAAGTAAGATTATTATACATAAGGGCTGATGGTTTTGTTTGAACAATAAAATAATATAAAATAAAGTATCTAGATTCACTCTGTTGAGCCTGTAGGGTTCCGCGTACAAATTAGATAGTAAAGCCTAATTTGTACGGAACACAGTAACGAGATTAGCCAGCGCAGCCTCCTTCGTTAGTGCTACCAACTGCTACGCGTTTGACACTCTTATAAAGAAAGTCTTTGAAGGAAACAGAAATAAGTACCTTGTTTATTTTTTATTTCTTATTTTACACCAGTCAAAAATTTACAAAAGCCGACTTAGCAAAATGTTTTTTTCTATTTAATTTATTCATCTTTAATGTCCTACATACAATGGTTAAGCTTAGATCTAGCGTAGCTCCAAGGTTGGTAGGTACATCGGCCCTGTCAGGGCGTTGCGGAGGTAAGTATTGTTTTTACAATTTAACACAATATAAAATTTAAATCATAAAAATGGTGAATAGTAGGCACGCATACAAAAAAAACATACAAAATGACAAAATTATAATAATTGACAATATTAGAATACTTATAATATCACGAAGTAGGTAGGCAGTTCAATAATGAATGTCAAAGTAGTTTAATTTTTTGTTGAAACTTTATAATGGCAAAATACACATTAAATTTTAAATCCAGCTTATTGTTGGATATAATAAGCTGGAAACCAGGAGGGATATGGCACTCGCTTTATACGTGCTCAGGGTGTTCCGGGGTGATTTTACCAATCCATGCATATTGGAAGGGATGAAACTGTGTGTGCCCGACGAGTGCGCAGGCGCAGACTGCCGCGCCTATTCGCTATACCGCGCGCAACCACCATAGCGAGCAAAGCGCCATTGACACGCACCATGCTTACACTAAATCTAGTTGCAGAGAATATTGTCTTATTCCACTGTTCGCTGAATGAATTTGTAAATGCTACTCTCTATTTTTTTAAAGAAATGTTTGTTAATTATGGACTACACTATTGTATTAGGGAAGCCCCTGTAAAATGGTTATAATTTGATATAAGTAAATATACATCTTCAAAAACCTCCCTACTACTAGTTCAACCCTAACACCCCATGCATCAAAGTAGATGAAAATATTCTGGTGACCTAAAAGACAAATACAGAACCCGAAAGAAACAATGAAAGCTAATCAATAGTATTTTCGCAGTGAGAACTTCCAAAGTTCGCCTAAATGAGGGGAACAATAAGAAAATCCAAACAAGTTTTACTAGTTTCAGTTACGTTAGCACGAGTTACTTGAATCCATCGATAAGCTCTTTAACGGCGTATGGAAATCCACTGCTGCTTGTGCTTTAAACTGACATTGAAAAAAACTGTTTAACGACCACTGTGGCGCAGTGGGTAAAGGCCTGCCTGAGAAGGTTGCGGCTTCAACTCTCGCCACGGGACAAATGTTTGTATGATCTGAAAATACTTGTCTCGGATCAGGGTGTTGTCTATGTATAATAATAATAATGCTGGACATTTTTTCACACAGCATCATCTAGCCCCAAAGTAAGCAGAGCTTGTGTTGTGGGAACTACATGACTGATATACTACTTATATACGTTTTTTTTTGTAAATACATACATATTATACATAGAAAACACCCAGATCCCGAGAACAATATTTGCATATGCAAACAATTGTCCGGCGGCGGGAATCGAACCCGCAACCTTCCGCGTCTCAGGCGGGCCTTCGCCCACTATTGGTATCATGTGTATGTATTTACAAAAATATATATTAGTAGTATACCAGTTATGTAGTCCCATAACAAAGCTCTGCTTAGTTTGGGGCTAGATGATGCTGTGTGAAAAATATCTAGCATTATTTATTTATTTAACTGTGCCTGAAACTGGAAAGAAGTCTACTGCTTTATGCCTAAGAACTTCAGAACGTCGTCACGTAGTCAGGGGACCATTCAATAGATCCACACGGCTGTTCGTTCTTCCGTGACAATTGTACTTTCTTGGTAACCCCGCATTATAATAGTGGCATGGCTCTTTTATTAGAGTATCACAACTTTGTAAGAGAAAAACACATGCTTTGGGTACTACTCGTAATTAAAGCGTCAAACACTTAAGCAGTTTATCCCATAGGGTGGTTTATCTTGCGGAAAATTGGGACACCCCTATCGTACCTACCCCTAGGGGGCAGCGATAGCAAAGGCATCTCAATACTTTAAAGTTTCAGCCTTAGAACCGGGGGATACGGTTGATTTTGTATTAAGATTGAAACGCTTATTGAATTAGAATATTATATTGATTTTGATTGAATATTAGGGATTGTAAACGATTGATTTGTGTAGGATTGTCAAAAATAATGTTTCTGAATCTCTGTAGTAACAATATTTTGGCCGGAGACACTTTATCTGAATAATTAGAATTTGTTTAGGTACTATATAATTACATAGTTTGTGCACACAGATTAGGAGCTAAATTACCTATAGGTTATTTAATTTCAACATTTATATATATATATTCCAATCTAAACAATCATGTAGTTCCCATAACACAAGCTCTGCTTACTTTGGGGCTAGATGATGCTGAGTGAAAAATGTCCAGCAATATTTATTTTATTTATTATTTATACTATAACATTACCTTATCATACCACTTATCTTTTTGATTTTGCTATTATTATTTATATGTATAAGTATAAGTGTCTTTATATAAAGTATATGTGATTAGGTATTTAAAATAATATTGTATCTAATGAAAGAAATATATAAAATTTTAGCACGATTACCGCCAATCACAACAAATTGGGTTTGGCTGGTAGAAACGCATCGAGTGTCAAGGTATTACGACTCTACCACATATTTTACTGATTCTTTTCTGACCTTTGGTTAACCGTTTAAAGGTAAAGTAGATGGTAGAGTCGTAATAATATCAAATAATGTATTTTGTGATTGTGCGTTTATAATGTCATAACATACTTACTTATAAAATATCGCCGTAGGGAATGTAGGTTAGGTGGTTAGGTAAGATTGTGTAGTTGTACCTACCAATAATCATTGTTGTTGTATTGTAATTATTATAGATTTAATTAGTGGTAGCTGTGACGTCAGCAGCTACATCAGTAGGCGGGGCTGAAAAACAGCGTGGCTGAGTCCTCGACCTTTTTACTTACATACAGACATACCTTCTCACTATACCTACTATCTTTATTACCTACTATATTATTGTACTTAGACTAGGTATGTTTGTTTAAGTGTAAGTAAATAAATGCCCTTTTTTTTATTTATTTTAAATAAAATAAAGTACTTTTTGAAAAATAACTTTAAGCCTATAAGATATCAAAAATAATGCACCAATATCCTTTGAAATTACTTTGGAATGTCTCGCATATTTTAAGTTCTATACTTACACTCTTTATTACTCCTGCCGTAATAAACCCACGTTTTACCGTTAAAAAGGTATTCTAAAACATTGGCTATCTGCTTACTTTTGGAATTAATCTACTTATCGGTTCAAAGCACATAAAACTTCTAAAGGAAGGCTGCAGCCTCAAGAGAGGTAGCGGCTCATATAACATTCCTTTTACTACTAGCATCTAGTTCCAATGCGTTGGTACAAACCCTGGCTTGCTTTGAATTATGCTAAGACTGCTAAAATCATTTTAAACTAGGGTAAAAATAAACCAATGAAATTAATTAAAAAAACCGATTACACGAAGAACGAGTGAGATGTACATAATATAGAAATATACAGAGATAAAGATAAAGGACATACAAGATCCTAATTAGTAATTATATTTATACAACTATGTACAAGTAGGTATATACAAAAATACAGATTAAACAGCTAGCTATCTAAAGACCGTTACAAACGATCTATAGATAGCTCAACTGATCCAGATCATTACCAGGCGGAAGAGTTCTCAAAATACTGGCCGCATTGCCACGCTGAATGGCAATGCTAATGCGTTGACCCAGATAAGAGCCAGCTCTCTTGTCACGCGTAGCTTCGACCAGTCGTCCTGAAAGAATTTTGAAAACGCGAAGGGCCCCGGTTTCCCACGGACCCAGAGTCTCAACCCCAAAAGGCTCAAATAAGTAAGCTCTGTCGAGACTTATATTTGCGCCTCTTGAGATCCTCGGCCGAATCAGCCGCTGCACCCGCTCTAACTGATGTCCCCAACAGATGAGATGTTGCTAGGGTAGATCCTATGTACAAACATAAAAAAAATATTTAAAACCTTTTCCTTTTAATCGCTTTTCCATATGTGTTGATTTGAATTAATTATATAAATAAAAACAATAGATATAAAATTGTTTGTTTTAATTTAAATGTAAAACAATCGGTTTTTTTTTAATATTTTAACCTCTAAATTTATGTTAAGTTTCCAACCTTTCGCTAGTTTCTTGGTGTATGTATGTACATTAGCCCCGACCCCATACTATAATTCCTTTTACTGTGGGTATCAGTAACTATGAGTACCGTGGTACCACAAAACCCAGACTCAGTTAAAACGTTACCAATGGACCTGTTTAAATAACTAACGTGGACAGAATACTTATACAGATTGCTTTATAATATCGATATTATTGCAGCCTTTAATTTGTAGAAATTAAAGTCTCGTACATAATCGTAGTTATAAGAAAAATGCTTGATGGCTGAAATAGATACAGGCGTACTCTTTTACAAAGGCGCTTACTTCTTAAATATAGTCGTTTTTTTTTTGATCGGACAGCGTTTTTTTATGTACTGTATAATATAGAACTGTACAATCTAACATTTATTGTAACTCAATCATACATAATGCATTCTTTCTCGATGTAATGTAGAAAAGTACCAACTGGGACGCATAAAGTAGAACTTTTGCCGAATCTAATTTGAATGCCAAAGTAGATTCCACGAATATCGTAGTTTCTTGACGGTTTCATAATAATTTATCAGATTTCGAATTTTCGAATCATATATCTTACTAGCCTTTGCTCACGGCTTTGCCTGCGTATTACCCGGATAAAAAGTAGCCTACGTGTTATTCTCATAGGCTATAACAGGATGTCCCAGAATGTGTATATAATGCCGAAAGAAGGACACCGTAATGGGGAACATTGTTTTTTTTTACGACTTTTTGGATTTCCATGTTTTTCATTCAAGTAATGAAAAACATGGTCATTGACCTTAAAATGAAATATCGTCTGTAACATAGGATACCAAAGAGTCTACACCATGGAGTCCGCCTTGTAATTTAAGCCAAGTTTTATTATTATTTTAGAAAATGGTTCTGTAGATACACCATTTTTATAGTTGTGATGTTAATATATGTAGGTCCTTATACATATCAGCTACAATGACGCAAATTAGAACCTGTTTTATGAACACCATACTTCAACCTGGTCTGTAACCTGGTTCAGGATGGGTGGCCATGACAGTATTAGTGTCACGACGAAAGAATGAACTAAAACTTGGTAAGTAACAAAGTCACTTATCGACCTTAATGATTATCGTCACTATCACTATGTATGTGTTTTTTGTCATCACTCGACAGCACTAGTGGCGTAGTGGATGGTATTCCCAACTTTCGATTAAAATACTTTTGATAATTGCGTAATGCTATCGCTCTAAAACGGTGAAGGAAAACATGCATAATAATATGCGTTCGAAATTTCGGTTCTAGGTAATGTTGGTTTCTTCACCATATTAAGCTGGTGCTAATGCGTGAAAAAATTGAGTCGAAAAATACATTATAATAATAATAATGATGGACATTTTTTTTTTCACACAGCGTCTTCTAGACCCAAACTAAGCAGTGCTTGTATTATGGGAACTACATGACTGATATACTACTTATATACATTTTTTTGTAAATACATACATATTATACATAGAAAACACCCAGAACCGAAACAAATATTTGCAGATGATACAAACATTTGTCTCGCGGCGGGAATCGAACCCACAACCTTTTGAGTCTCAGGCGGGCCTTCGCCCACTACGCCACAGAGGTCGTTGATGCACAACTAGACCTCCGGATCGAAAGTCGTGGTACTGCCCACTATGTTAACACGGCTGTCTAGGAGTGAAATACACGTACTTATATAAAACTAGCCTCTGTCCATGTGGTAACCGGATAATATGTAGCCTATGTGTTATTCAAATGTTTAAGCTATATTACTGTAAAGTTTCATCAAAATCCGTTCAGTAGTTTTTGCGTGAAAGAGTAAAAAACATCCAACCTCACAAACTTTCGTTTTTTAAAGTAGTAGGATACATCCAAAGGGACAGAGTTGTTGACATTCTACTAAGTATCAAAATAATATCATAGAAACTTGAGTATCTATTCTAAGTAAGTGTGAAATGTGTCACGTTACGTTTTAGAAAGGACCACACGAGACTGCTTCAACTAGTTAGCGACCCGATACTCAGGTAACTTTCTACCTATGCCGCTTGGAACCAGGACTTCGCGTGTCGCTGCCGTTAAAGTTTCAGGTACCTACATACATACAAAACAAAAACACACACTAAAATTCCCTGTATTGTATTATCAGGTACTATGAGAATCAAAAGTTGTTTATTTTGAGTCCGTTACTAAAAGATGGGTGAAACAAATCATCAATAATTTTAATATGCATTAAATTTTATTAACACTAAACAAGAAAAACACAAGCTTATTTGCGTTCGTTATATTTTGGGTGAAAACTACCTGTTATTACAATATGATATATTGTAATAATAAGTAAATTCTTTAAATTAAAATAAATAAATAATATATTTATTATTCCTGGTCATTTTTCACACAGCATCATCTAGCCCCAAAGTAAGCAGAGCTTGTGTTATGGGAACTACATGACTGATATAGTACGTATATACAATTTTTACTGTACATAGAAAACACCCAGATCCCGAGACAAATATTTTCAGATGAAAACATTTGTCCCGCGGCGGGAATCAAACCCGCAACCTTCTGCGTCTCCCAGCGGGCCTTCGTCCACTGCACCACAGAGGTATATATATTCGAAGTACAGTTTATTTATTTATTCTATTTGTAAGTGAAGTCCTTTGGATACTTTTATTATGTTCCAACTTTTACGCCATTTGGAAAGAACCATCTATATTTTATTTTTCTTTACGCTCATAACCCATAAACAAAACAGATTTACTGAACAAAAGTCATCCTGCTTGCGAATTAGGCCCGAACCAGAAGGGTTTCATGACTGGACCTAAAATTGTTACATTCTACGCCCGCTATTGAACGATAAATCTACCACGATATCATTTTATAGGTTATTTTTTGTTATTATTATTGTTTTGTTATTATTAATAATTTACAGGAATATTACAATTTTACTAGTATCATCATAATTTACTTAAATATGTTATTCTAGTCTCAGCCGAGGGCATTGCTATAATTAGTTTGAGTACTAATGTTATCTATTCAGGAATTATTTTATAATAGCATCTACTAGATTATTGTCAACAATTTTTAAAATTAAACATATCTAACCCCTTCATGTTTCTATGTTCGAAATTGCAAGTTTTGTTAAAGAACATATGCATTTTGTAACAAAGTCAGAGAGTTTTACCTTCGGTATATTAGCAATGGCGAGCGTCTAGTTAACTATTTCTATTATAAGTTATAAAAATATATAATTATGTGCCAAATAATATATAAGAATATAATTTTAGAAGCTTTTAAGTAGGTATGCTACGAACCTGGTTGTTTAATCATGGATTTATATTTTAACTATATATATTTTGACGGAATATGCACATTTTATTATAGTGTGCGACAACCTGTGTGAACCTGATTCAAGTAAAAAAATAAATTATATTCTACTCTATTCCGTAGCCATTGGCCATGGGATTACTCAAGTTAGGGTCACCTAGAGACTATGGAGTCACCTAAAACCTAACTTAAGTAATATGAGTGATATTACTCAAGTATGCTTGAGTGGATCAGGTGATATAGTTTGACTAAATTATATCAAAAATGGGCTTTAAAATAGCTTACAGTCCACGGTTTCCTCCCAATTGCGACTAAGTAATACCAATATTTAAAGATAGGTATCAAAAAAAATTGTTTAACTAGCCTAGATATGCGAATTCCAGAAGTTGAATAGACCTAGTGCTCGCCACGGGCATTCAGCCACGGGCCCATGGCGATTCCAGTGATACATGCGATCAGATAAGCAGCTTTACGGCTTTATTATTAAGTCCCAAATTGGACGAGGCATGTTTACTGCATTTTATGGCCATAATTTAAGAGGATACCTCTTAAATTATTGCAAAGTGTAACATACTTTGGCGGGTAAAAAACGAAAATAGAACAAAATGGTCCTATGATGGAATATTAAAAAAAATACAAAACTTTAATTACTCTTTAATCGTGGATCAGGTAGTTGGAGGTGATTCGGATGAGCCATCACCGCCAACCACCTGATACACCAATTAGGTATTCTAAATATTACATTTTTTAAATTTGATTAACACGTTCGTTGCATTACGAGATCTATCAGATCTCTTGCAGGACTTTTGTATTGTGCGTTGACTATAATCGTGTTGTTTCACTCCTTGCCTTGTTCTTTAAGTATGAGTAAGAAAAATATACATATTTGCTTCCTATTGAAAGGTGAATTCAAGGACATAAAAAAAAAATATAGAGATGGATTAGGTCCCTAACGCACAGTAGTATAATTATTTCCATTCCTTGCGTTAGGAGACCTGTCGGTACTCGTGAAATCGTACGCCTCGTAGACGCAAGAGAGGGAGGGTGGGCGGCGCGGGCGCCGCGTGACTTGATTTAGTGTTGTCCTAGCATCATCAAATACATTCTGAATATTTAAATTCAAAATAAAATATATATTAAAAATTGTGTTTGTTGCTGTTATTCTGCCCTATGCCGCCATACAAAAGTTGAAAAAACTTTCCATTTTGACTTTTAAATAATCAGAACGTGATCAGTTATTGCTTCTGAACTTCCCATTTCAAAAAAGGTCATCAATTTAATACCACCATATATTTTTTTAAAGCAACAACAGCCTAAGATCAAACATACATATAAGACACTCGAATAACTTTTCACTATTAGAAAAACTAATATAATTAGACTCCATTGCATTTATTCGTGATGTGGGTGCATGCTTTTTATATAAATAATGCATTTTATTACAGAATTTCCCGAAGGAATATGTACAGATCATGTTTTCCAACGTGGCAACAAAACGTGGGTTGTTACGAAAAATTACGACGTACATTCAACAGCACTGACGCTTCTAAAAAATAATTATTACCATTTGCGCGCAATGCAAACAATCAATGTGCTTACCATGTTTTAATGAAAAACACTTTTAATAAAACTTTTTCAATCGACGAGATATTATTTTATTCCCATCACTACTTTACTACACATATTGAACTATCTTCAGTTGCGGTAAGAGATACAATCGATACCTAATTTTTTTTTGGTATTTGTAGTTTATTCTAATGTCATAACTGCGTGCGAACCTAGCAAAATGTAGAACAACAGCAACGAGATCTTTTAGGTCTCCAAAGCACCAGCTGAAAGTTTTTTGAAAATGATGGCGCAGTGAACGTGTTAACTACGAACATATTACTATTATAAGCCCTTATCAACATTATTTCAATATTCTTGGTAGCAAATAATATAGAATTGATGTTTATTGCATACACCAGAATAAAGCTTACACTTTACATAAAATCTTATAAACGAAGTCGAGGTGATACAATGGGCGGCCGTTCTTAGCAATAAGACCGCAATTAAATTCATTACTTAACATAAATTTGGTTAAATTCCACGCTTATATGTGAACAATTGTAAAAGCTATCGCAAACCGTATCT
Source organism: Perizoma affinitatum (assembly GCA_961405105.1). Classification (NCBI taxonomy): domain Eukaryota; kingdom Metazoa; phylum Arthropoda; class Insecta; order Lepidoptera; family Geometridae; genus Perizoma; species Perizoma affinitatum. Next base: position 1,575,796 of record OY560199.1, on the reverse strand, counting down.
AAAACTTTTATAATATCCCGTAAATTCGACCTCGGCTGGACTTGAACCGGCATCTTAAGTGTCGGTTAAAAACCAATATATAAAACTTTGAAAATTAGAAATGGTTTTCACCGCCTCGACCAATAGATTCCATTTACAATTTTGTTATTGCTAAACTTGGTGAAAGACTGTCATTGTGTCGGTCTCCATAGCCATTTTGCTAGTGTCATCGGAGGACAGGTTCTTTGACAAGACCGCCATATTTCAATCTGAGCTGATACCTTTTTGGTGCGACATTGAACTGTCTAGGTGGATTGATTTGTAAGGTGCGTGAGTCATTTCTGTTTACTTATAAGTAGGCTATTCTAACTTATTTAGATATTGTTACCTATATTTTTTTTCATAACTTATCCCACCAACCTAACTTACAAATTTTGTAAAGTATTGTAATACATGTATTTTCAAATGTATTTTCTTCTTCTTTCTATGAAGGTATCCATTGCTTTGCTTGACTTTTATAATAACAATGAATGAGGCGAACGAGGTATGTCGGGAACGTAGCAAGTGGAAATCCGTGGTCTCTGCCTACCCCTCACAGGCGTGACTATAATGTATTTATATATCTTATTCAAATACCAATTTACTAAAGTACTCTTCAAGTTCTTGATAGTTAAGAGACGCGCTTATCTTTCTAATTGGTCCGTCTCTCGACCATTTTGCAGGGATTATTTCGTTTATTTGTCTAAAAGATTTTCTGCTTGTATGGACGGGAATTTTGGGATAGTTATTTTAATATTAAAAGAAGATTTCATAAGGTCAATCAAAAAGTATACGCTTAGACATTAATTTGTTATGTTGAAAACCGACTTCAGAGTATAATATTAAAGTATTTATTTTAAGAATAAACCTACTTTTTCGACTTATATACTAATAAAAGGTCTAGAACGAAATGATCTCCTACACAATTATGAAAAAATAGGACACAGCCTCATTATATCATTATATAGTTTATTACAGATTTCTGGAAAAGTTCTAATCCGATTTTCTCGATTTACGGCCCGGTGTGGTTTCATCTTTTTATGAGACCACTCTGGGCGCATCTTTTACCAACGCAATAAAGAAAAAAACATTTAAAAACGATCTTCAATCACGAACTAATTGGTATAATTATAGACGACCTCTGTGGCGCAGAAGGTTGTGGGTTCGATTCACGCCGCGGGATAAATGTTTATTTGTCTCGGGTTCTGGGTGTTTTCTATGTATAATATGTATGTATTTAAAAAAAAAACGTATATACATAAGCAGTATATCAGTCATGTAGTTCCCATAACACAAGCTCTGCTTACTTTGGGGCTAGATGATGTTGTGTGAAAAATTACCAGCATGATTGATTTATTTATATATACACAAAAATACATAACACCCAAATTAAGAACATCCTCCATTGCTTGAAGTCGGTACAGAATCAATACCAAACAAGCAATGTGTTTTGCGCATTGCGAGTATTCCTTAGGCGCATTTCAAAATGTGTTTGTATTTTTAGAAAGATAATACCGAGTGAGAACTCACTAAAGAAAAGAAAGAAAATATATTTATTTGACAAACAAATTTTACAGAGAGGGGAAACATAAATAATACATACTTTATTCCTTATTGTACACAAAAATAAACACTTACAGAAGGCAGAATTAAATGACATGTACAAAGGCGAGCTTAACCCTAAAAAGAGAATACATATATTGGTCCTACTGTTCCGTGGTTTTCTTTTTGATCTTACGCAAGTGGCTGCCAAAATATGGCGAATGTGGTAAGACCCTGTTTGACATTCCCTTGAACAGCACACAGTGACAGTGACATCTAGTTAGTGCTAGATAGCTAATACGACCTGCCACCAATTAAAAAAACTCTCTCATTCTCGCCATAACAGACACTCAATTATATCGAATGTGATACTTGTTTATACAAAATAATTTTTTATAGATTTTTTGTTTAAATCATATAAATATTTTATTGCGAATATGGATATGTATATAGATGTTAAATTTATAATAAATTATCACCATAAACTGTTGTTCCTCTATTTCGTGTTACTTGACTAATGGCTAGATTTAAGACAATATTTGCATGCTAGAGAACATTGAATTGAATTTGAATTGAACCTATTGATTAAACTATGTTATTTAATTAAAATAAAATATGTACTATTATTAAACAAGATTAAATATCGATGTCATTTATCATTGATTCAGTCATCTAAATAATCATTATCACTTATAAATAATCACTAACACAATTGTTTAGTAAATTCATATTTGGCGTACATCGCGTTTTGTTTCTTACTCGGTATATTGTTATTACGGATTCTGTGGAGAATTAGAATCAGTAGTTGCTCAGCATAGTTACAGAACAAACTAATTGGGTGATATTTTGCATGGCATCGTTTAACAAATCCAATTTCAGCCATACATACAAGATTATTACATAAGCCAGCCAAATTATCATACAGAAATCTCCTAAACCCAGAGCTCGTTCCTGAGCTTGCAGTCCAGGGTTTCCACCCAATTGCGACTAAGTAATACCAATATTTATAGATAGGTATCAAAAAAAAATGTTTAACTAGCTTAGATATGCGAATTCCAGAAGTTGAATAGATCTAGTACTCGCCACGGGCATTCAGCCACGGGCCCATGGCGATTCCAGTGATACATGCGATCAGATAAGCAGCTTTACGGCTTTATTATTAAGTCCCAAATTGGACGAGGCATGTTTACTGCATTTTATGGCCATAATTTAAGAGGATACCTCTTAAATTATTGCAAAGTGTAACATACTTTGGCGGGTAAAAAACGAAAATAGAACAAAATGGTCCTATGATGGAATATTAAAAAAATACAAAACTTTAATTACTCTTTAATCGTGGATCAGGTAGTTGGATGATTCGGATGAGCCATCACCGCCAACCACCTGATCCACCAACGAGGTATTCTAAAGTTTTTTTTTTTACATTTGATTAACTACGAACATATTACTATTATAAGCCCTTATCAACACTATTTCAATATTCTTGGTAGCAAATAATATAGAAATGGTGTTTATTGCATACACCAGAATAAAGCTAACACTTTACATAAAATCTTATAAAATAAGTCGTGGTGATTCAATGGGCGGCCGTTCTTAGCGATAAGACCGCAATTAAATTCATTACTTAACGTAAATTTGGTTCAATTCCACGCTTATAGGTGAACAATTGTAAAAGCTATCGCAAACCGTATCTAAAACTTTTATAATATCCCGTAAATTCGACCTCGGCTGGACTTGAACCGGCATCTAAGTGTCGGTTAAAAACCAATAGGTATATAAAACTTTGAAAATTCGAAATGGTCCACCAGTAGATTCCCATTTTCAATTTTGTTATTGCTAAACTTGCTGAAAGAGTGTCATTGTGTCGGTCTCCATAGCCATTTTGCTAGTGTCATCGGAGGACAGGTTCTTTGACAAGACCGCCATATTTCAATCTGGTCACTGAAGTTCAACATTAAAGTATACGATGAACCTAGAATTATAGTCTATCTAGGTGGATGGATTAGTAAGGTGCGTGGGTCATTTCTGTTTCAGCTATACTTATTAGTAGGCTATTCTAACTTATTTAGATATTGCTACCTATTTTTTTTTTCATAACTTATCCCACCATCCTAAATTACAAATTTTGTATTTTTATGTCGTGCTAAATAAATGTATTTTCTTCTTGTTTCTATGAAGATATCCTCTGCTTTGCTTGACTTATATAATAACAATGAATGAGGCGAACGAGGTATGTCGGGAACGTAGCAAGTGGAAATCCGTGGTCTCTGCCTACCCCTCACAGGCGTAACTATAATGTACTTATATGTCTTATTCAAATACCATTACTAAAGTACTCTTCAAGTTCTTGATAGTTAAGAGACGAGCTAATCTTTCTAATTGGTTCGTCTCTCAACCATTTTGCAGGGATTATTCCCGTTCCTTTGTCCAAAAGATTATCTGTTTATATGGACGGGAATTTTGGGATAGTTATTTTAATATTAAAAGAAGATTTCATAAGGTCAATCAAAAAGTATACGCTTAGACATTAATTTGTTATGTTGAAAACCGACTTCAGAGTATAATATTAAAGTATTTTTTTAAAGAATAAACCTACTTTTTCGACTTATATACTAATAAAAGGTCTAGAACGAAATTATCTCCTACACAATTATGAAAAAATGGGACACAGCCTCATTATATCATTATATAGTTTATTACAGATTTCTGGAAAAGTTCTAATCACATTTTCTCGATTTACGGCCCGGAGTAGTTTCATCTTTTGATGAGACCACTCTGGGCGCATCTTTTACCAACGCAATAAAAAAAAACATTTAAAAACGATCTTCCATCACGAAGTAATTGGTATAGTTATAGACGACCTCTGTGGCGCAGTGGGCGAAGGCCCGCCTGAGACGCAGGAGGTTTTGGGTTCGATTCCCGCCGCCGGATAAATGTTTATTTGTCTCGGGTTCTGGGTGTCTTCTATGTATAATATGTTTGTTTAAAAAAAAACGTATATATACGTATAACGTAGTATATCAGTCATGTAGTTCCCATAACACAAGATCTACTTACTTTGGGGCTAGATGATGTTGTGTGAAAAATGACCAGCATTATTGATTTATTTATATATACACAAAAATACATAACACCCGAATTAAGAACATCCTCCATTGCTTGAAGTCGGTACAGAATCAATACCAAACAAGCAATGTATTTTGCGCATTGCGAGTATTCCTTAGGCGCATTTCAAAATGTGTTTGTATTTTTAGAAAGATAATACCGAGTGAGAACTTACTAAAGAAAAGAAAGAAAATATATTTATTTGACAAACAAATTTTACAGACAGAGAGAGGAAACATAAATAATACATACTTTATTCTTTATTGTACACAAAAATAAACACTTACAGAAGGCAGAATTAAATGACATGTACAAAGGCGAGCTTAACCCTAAAAAGAGAATACATATATTGGTCCTACTGTTCCGTGGTTTTCTTTTTGATCTTACGCAAGTGGCTGCCAAAATATGGCGAATGTGGTAAGACCCTGTTTGACATCGTTTGACAGCGCACAGTGACATCTAGTGGCCCTGTTTGACATTCCCTAGAGCAGCGCACAGTGACATCTAGTTAGTGCTAGAAAACTAATATGACCTGCCACCAATTAAAAAAACCCTGTCATTCTCGCCATAACAGACACTCAATTATATCGAATGTGATACTTGTTTATACAAAATTATTTTTGACAGATATTTTATTGCGAATATGGGTATGTATATAGATGTTAAATTTATAATAAATTATCACCATAAACAACACTCTAGCATGCAAATATTGTCTTAAATCTAGCCATTAGTCAAGTAACACGAAAGAGAGGAGCCATTGAATTAAATTTGAATTGAACCTATTGATTAAACTATGTTATTTAATTAAAATAAAATATGCACTAATATTAAAACAATTATTAAATAATATTAAAATATCGATATCATTTGTCACTGATTGAATCATTTAAATAAACATTAACACTTTTATATAATCACTAACACAATTGTTTAGTAAATTCATATTTGGCGTACATCGCGTTTTGTTTCTTACTCGGTATATTGTTATTACGGATTCTGTGGAGAATTAGAATCAGTAGTTGCTCAGCATAGTAACAGAACAAATTAATTGGGTGATATTTTGCATGGCACCGTTTAACAAAACCAATTTCAGCCATACATACAAGATTATTACATAAGCCAGCCAAATTATCATACAGAAATCTCCTAAACCCAGAGCTCGTTCCGGTGCCGTCACGATAAACCCGGAGTCGTTCCGGCTACGTCCTGCTGCCACAGGATGTATCTTATCACTGATATACTTGTTTTCACTGTGACACGGACTGTTGTAAACGTGCCGTGTGGAAACTTCCGATGCCGGGCCGGCGCTGGCTTTACCCTGACACCTGTAGCTGGTCTCTGGCCGGTTTCTGTCCAATCCCGCTGTGATAATCTCGCACCTTCAACCATCCAGTCATGCAGGGCGATCACACTAACCCATGGCTTTCGAGATGGCTGTTTGCCATCTACAAATTATCTGATTATAAGTTATTTAAAAAACGGATGGGATGTATCGTATCACTATAATTTGGACTGGATGTACCATAGATGGACAATGCAAATGAACGAAATTGTTTCCCCATTGGACGTTCCGTTTTTTACGTAACTTATTATCAGATAATTTGTGGATCGATTATCATCTCGATAGATGGGATAGTGTGATCGCCCGGCCAGAGCCGGACAAATCTACATGGTACGTGTACACTACCAGCCAATATCAAAGTTATTATTACCTACAGCTTGCAGAAATCCATTGCTGGACATTAACATTCCCCAAGTAGTGCCATGAAAAACAATTTTGGGCTTAATTAATCGACCAACTTAAATAAATAATGCTGGACATTTTTCACACAGCATCATGTAACCCCAAAGTAAGCAGAGCTTGTATTATGGGAACTACATGCCTGATATACTACTTATATACTGTTTTTTTGTAAATACATACATATTATACATAAAAATCACCCAGACCCGAGACAAATATTGGCTAATCGTACAAATATTTGTTCCGCAGTGGGAATCGAACCCGCAACCTTCTGCGTCTCAGGCGGGCCTTCGCCCACTGCGCCACAGAGAATTCCAGCAACCTTTAAGATGTTAACAGTTTATCGTATCTTTACCGCATCGTCCGATTCTTGGTCACAATTGGAGAACGTTTTTTCGCCCAGTGGTAGTCTGTTTGACCTGTCTATTGCCATTTCAACTTCCTAATAAAATAACTCTAAAAGCTATGCCAGACTGCAATTCATCTCATCTTTATTCCTATTCAAGTGATTATCTGTTCCAGGTATTCGTTTCTGGATCAAAATTCACCGCGATAAAGTCCGTTTTTCATGGAAAGCAGAGTTGCAGTGACATTCTAGCCCGGACCGTAACCGAATTTATTTTCCGGAAAATTGGCAAGTCATAATAATACGCTGAGTCATAAATAAAGATCGACATTGGCCCTCTCGAAGATTTCTTTTTACGGTACATTTCACTCTTGCTTTGGTAACGGGAAGTATGTTGTGATAAGCGACGCGTAAACGAGAGCGAATGTAAAGAAGCATAGCGTTAGAAAATTTTTCGTTACTTATGTTGGGTATAAAAACCTTTTTTCCAAGGACGTGCAAGTTTTTTTTTCTTAAGATTTTGTAAGCGTGAGTACGGAATTGCATAGTGCTCGTTCATATTCGAATGATGACATTACGTGCGCAAGAAAGCGTCAGTTGTTTTATAAATATTTGTCCGGATCTGGATGACTGTAGTATGATACCCATGACCCAGGTTATCTTAATGTGGGGTCAGAACTAAGTGTCTATTAGTAAAACATTTATTCATACAACTATGTACAAGTAGATAAATACAAAAAATACAGATGAAACAACTAGCCATCTAAAACGATCTATAGATAGCTCAACTGATTCAGATTACTACCTGATGGAAGCGTTCCCAAAATACTGGCCGCATTGCCACGCTGAATGGCAATGCTAATGCGTTGACCCAGATAAGAGCCAGCTCTCTGGTAACGCGTCGCTTCGACCAGTCGCCCTGAAATTTGTCTGGTAAGTGTTGTTTGAGCAGTGTATCTTAAACATTATATTTTTCTTCTATCAAAACGTCTTCTATCAAAATTTCTCATAAGTGTTCTATAATCACAGTATATAATTTCAAGGTACAATCAGGCTATCGCATATAACAAGTCCACATCCTTATATCACATTGGGGCCCCACTCATTGGCAACATATTTTATTTCGTGTTTATTATGTATATGCCAGAATCGAGGCGCATTGTCAAACGCTGATCCTTTTAACAAAGTTGTTTCTAGAGAAAAAATTGTTTGACGTTAAGTCGGGAAAAGTTTTATGAAGCATTGTTAAATTCGTTTGGAAGTGCAAAACGAATATACTGCGGTAACATAACCTAATTTACGAACGTGCCAGTTCATTAGTTAATTCCTAGAAAAAGATCTGGTGTGTTAAGAAGATACAGTGAAAATATGGAAACAGTAAAATCCTATTATTCAGAATTACTCCATAACATTATCAGCTCGATATTATTATGTCTACCTCTATCTTTTGTTTATTGTTAGAAGAGGACAGGGTTAGAGTTATCGAGCTATTAAAGTTATGAATTGTATAGGTCTTGCATATGCTGTTTTCATGCAGATGACATACCTAATATATGTTCTAGTTTTTTGGTTATATGTCGGTTTCTTCGCAATATTATATAATAACATTTGAGATATTGTACATTTTAAAAGTAAGGGTCTCTAGTCAGTACTCTTAATGTGTCTGTGACTTTTTTTACTTTAACTTTTTTTACGGTTAAATTACTTTACGTATTACGATTTACGACGATTCTTAGGTACATTGAATCAAAAGAACAACGTATCTAATTATTTTCCAATACATATAATGAAATTATCGTTTAGCTTTAGGTATTTTTAATTGTTTTACCACATGCTTTATTTTTCGTTAGGCGTTTTGTGAAAAGATCGTAGATACAACCTTTTCGTGAGTAATCGAAAAACAAATGATGAGTTTTTTTGAATCTTAGAAGATACATTACTGCATTATCCCTACACCGTGTTGTCAGAATCGTATGCATACTTTTCAAGAGTTTAAAGGAATGCAGCTGCAGTTTTAGAGTTCTACTAATTATTCGGGGAATTTTTAACAAGCTGCGAACTAAATACTTTTTGTTTAGTATTGAGGTACAAGCTATACAACTCTTAAAACTTCTTAAACCATAGTCACGGCTAACAATTCTTCTTCGAAGCTACCTTATTAATAAGGTAAGGGGTAAATTAACTCATTCTTTATCAAGAACAAGCCCAGTCTGGTATTGAGTACTGCTGCCACCTTTATAATGAGAACGGCCCCTGTGAACGCGTGGTCCGACAACATGGTCCCCCCTATCGGATGACGTGAACTCTTTTTTCCTATTGGTCCTATAAGATAAGCGGACCACGAGTACTGTAACGTGATCCGGCCACTCAGTCCCCTCGGTCGGACGAAGTTTTTTTCCCTATTTATCCTATAAGTAAGAAAGGCCGGCACTATATATTTTTTTCTTTTTCCATCGAAAAATAAACTCAGTACTGTCCGTGTTTTACGAAAAATACAATTAAGGTCTCTTAAAGGTAAGTGGATAGGTATCTTCAAGAACTAAAACAACTATCGTTTATTTTTTTTAAATCGTCGCCCTTATCATAACTTAACATCAGCCGAGAATATGCTGAAATGAAGGTCTGGTCATGATCCAGTAGTTTCCCTATTTCAGAAAAAAGGAAAATTTTATCCAATTGTCGAAAATATTAGCTTTTGCAAATGGCTTCGCCCGCGTGGTACCCGGATAAAAAGTAGCCTATGTGTTATTCTAATGTATAAGCTATATTACTGTAAAGTTTCATGAAAATCCGTTCAGTAGTTTTTGCGTGAAAGAGTAACAAACATCCATCCTCACAAACTTTCGCAACTATAATAGTAGTAAGATTCTGCATTATAATATAAGTAAGATAATACTAATTAAAAACTATGGATGGAAAGATAAGTTGGTTCATAAATAAAGCTGAACTGAAGTCGACGTGGGAATAAATGAATATTTTGCTTTTGGTCTTTATACCTACACCCAATGTTCAATATTCAATATCACTCTGTTCACTACTATCCGAAAACTCTCAGATTAACTTCAAGCAGGAATTAAAATACGTATTCGACCATAGTTAGGTAAAATGCCGACACCCGAGACCCTATAGATTTTAAAGTAATGTAATTGGTCGATTTGACCATATAGTCATCTATTTGTTACGATTTGGTATATCATAACGTCACTTGTATGTGTCTTCAAGCTCGCTATACAATACCCAACAAATTAATTCCCAAAAACGACTCACACCCAATAACCCTCAATTCTACCTACCTCTATAACAAACCCATAACTATCAGACCCATATCAGTTACCGCAACAAATAAATGGGTCGATGTCCGGCCGCGGGCCATAATCAAGACACAGCCCTAATTTAACACGGGTGAGAATTACCCGAACGGCTCAAATGGTCCAAACAGTTTTATCTGGCCCATAAGACCACTAAGGATGTAATTCTGTTAAACAAAAGGGCATTGAAACGAGGCTATGGCTTGGGGTGGCATCGACCGATAAAGATAGTCAAGTGATAAATTCTATAAACAAAAGCAGGTTGGATAGGGTATTCTTGACAAGGATGTTTGATCCAGAGTTGGGGAATTGCCCACAAAAGCGTCAAGACACGGCTTAAGCTTTATAAGTTTTCATTGGAGTCTCCCGCACCAATTTTCATTCGCAGTTCTCACTAAACGCTTCTCGTTAAACTTTGATTCATGCAGAGAAAATATTTTGTTGAGTGTCTCATTTTTGGCGGGTTTCAACAGGGGGAGAAATCGAGCTGTGACACACGGACGGACTGACAGATGGGCGGACATGACGAAACTTTGTGTTCCGTTACCAATTTTTGGCCTCGGAAACCCTATTTATAGCCATAAAATATAATGTAATTTAAAGAGCCGTGTTGGCCTAGTGGGCGATACCCCGACTTCTGATCCGGAGGTCGTGGGTTCGAACCCGGTCGTGCACCAATAGATTTTTCCACTTGAAAAATTTGTGCACATTAACACGTGCTCAAAACGGTGAAGGAAAACATCGTGAGGAAACCGACATGCCCTAGAACCAAAAATTCGAAGGCATGTACTAACAGTTAGTGTTCCAATAAGCGGCGATGGGCTTGCAACCTGTCACGTGGAATGCTTACTACTTGCAAAACGCGTTCCAAATATAATGTTTGGACGTGCCTCTGACTACCCCCTACATGGTATCCTCAAAGATCTACTCACTGAGTATGTAGCTGAGGATGTCCACCATGGGGAAGACAGTCGAGAGCGTGTTTGTTTTTTTTTGTTTTGTAATGTAATTTGTTGTTTTTTTGATGTCGTGCTAAAACATGATATTCTTTCTTTCTAACTGCAAAATCTCTCCATAGCATGAACAGCTTAAAGGAACGATTTTGTCTATAGAAGAGACAAAAGCTGTTTCTGCATCTCTCTTTTTTTTGACAGAAAGAGACTGAAGTAGTACCCGAAACTGATGCTCAGATGTCTTGGTGTTCATTCTTAGATCCGAGTACACCAACACAATAACCGGTGGTTAGGTGCTAATCAAAGCTTTTTGACACATCCTTTCATTGGAATCTGTAATCATAATCAATGCTTAACCGTCCGTTATTTTGTAAATGAACTCAAGCCTTAGTCAGCTATTTATCCCCCTAATCTGGCCAATGTTAGACATTTTTCGAAATTCAAATGCAAGAACTGTTTAGGAAAGGCAAACGTCCAGCAGTGGACTTCTACATGCTGTTGTTGATGATGATTGTAATGAAATTGCAAGAGAATACGAGTCTGTTTGCATTCCCGCTTTGCTTACGTAAATCTGAGGCTCTAATGAAATAACATCCTTCTTCCATGAAAGCAAACAAGAATCACAGAAGAAAGAATAAGAAAACTCTTTTGAAACTATGAGTCACGAGGTATTCGTGTAAATGAGACGAGACCACGTGATATTTTTTTCACGGACACATATCAACATAGTCCTGACCCGGCACTTGGATTCCTTGTATCGTGGTAATCAGGAACTACGAGTACCATGGTACCACACCCAGATGCAATATCTGCAGAACATAAAAACATTTTGTCCAGCTGCAGGAATCAAAATAAACGAATTTTATACTTGCCACGCCACTCCAATATAATCCCTAATCAACTACCAGTCATATGTTAACACTAAGATATGTAACCATCTGTATTTTTTGTATGTACATAGTTGTATGAATAAATGTATTTAAGATATGTAATAGTTCCCTATTGTTTAATAGAGGAATAGCCACGAAACTCTGTAATTTTGCATGGAAATGACAGGAGACAGAAGTTTCACCACTTTCCTGCTACGAAATAACTGCGCTTAACCCAAATATGAGCAGTTTATAGTTCATTTTGCAACACCTCAGAGGTGGAAAGTTGTGGAGCGCTTTGTTTGAATACTACGTTTTGCTCACGACGACAGTTTGTAACTAGATAAGTTTTTGTAAGGGAGATAATGAGAAATATACGATGTATTTGGAACGAGATCAAGGTATGGAAGGAATCTTCCAGGATGATTTTGAAGAACTGCGAATATTCAAAGTCAAAGTAGCTTTTTATACATCGAAATCACAGGGATCTAGGAACTCCAGCTTAAAAACTACGCGAATTTTAACTTGAATTTATGTAGATTCCTCGCTCGCGACCAAGCCTAAAAGTATCAGGCAACAAGCTCTGCTTGTTTTTATTAAGATCCTTCATTCAGCTATAGTTTGGGGCCTTATAATGGCCATGCATATCTGATTTCATATAAAACGAACGATTTAAAGTTTTCACTTGCGTGAAAACTTCACTTCACTTCATCGCTAGCGGCCCACTGCAGTATCTTTGAATATGAAACCGCTTTTGGAAAACGTCATTTAAAATGAATCCTACTACTATTATAAACGTGAAAGTTTGTGAGGATGGATGTTTGTAACTCTTTCACACAAAAACTACTGAACGTATTTTGATGAAACTTTACATTAATATAGATAGATAGATAACACTTTATTGTACACGACATAATAAGTTGCTTACAAATAACACAGGAAATTACAATCTAATCGCGGAAGTACAATGGGCGGTCTTATCGCTTATAGTGATCTCTTCCAGACAACCTTTGGATGGACAGGAATTGACATGCACAATAAAGGACGGTGGTGTATAGACAATAAAAACATACAAAGTGACGTAATATTAGATAAAAAATATATACATACATACATACATTATTCATATACAATATGATAGAAACTCATCAGCTCATACATCAGAATAATACATAGGCTACTTTTTATTCGGGTAATACGCGGGCGACGCCGTGGGCAGAAACTAGTAATAAATAAAAACCCAACAGTTACATACAAAGTCCTATCCCCTTGTCCCTGTATCGTAGGTATCAATTACTACGAGTACCATGTTACCATAACGCCCGAACCCGTACCATATATCTGCAGAACTTTTACTCGCAAGTCGCGTCATTGAGGTCCTCATGTTCCCTCAATTAGTGTTTTTCCCTCTCTATATAAGATAAGGCTCTTAAAATGTATTTTCGTTTTCGTATTTTTTACGTGAAAAGTTACGTGAGTCCAATTATTGCTAACGTTTTTTTAGATCTTGACAAAGCTCTCAATTTATGGATTTTGAGTAAACGTGGAATATTGATAGAATATTATTAGAATTAAACCATAGCATCATTCAAACTGATGAGTCATGTTGGCCCAGTAACCCATCCGATCGTGGTCGTGGGTTCAAACCCGATCGTGCATCAATGGATTTTTCCACTCGAAAAGTTAATGTCATCACATGCTCAAAACGGTGAAAGGAGATGAGAGAAAACTATCGTTCGTGTTTAGTGTTCCAATAAAAGACGACGGATTTGCAACTTGTCAACTTGCAAATGCAAACCATGCAAAAATCGTGGGCATGTGCTATGGCGCACATTAAACACTAGCTTCTGCCCACGGCTTCGCCCGTGTGGTACCCAGATAAAAGCCCATGTGTTATTCTGATGTATAGGCTATATTACTGTAAAGTTTCATCAAAATTAGTTCCGTAGTTTTTGCGTGAAAGAGTAACAAACATTTATCCTCACAAACTTTCGCGTTTATAATATAAGTAAGATAATATTAACACGCCATTTCAAACATTATATATATCAGCTTTATTGTGCTTCTACAATGAGTCATCGTCGTGGAACCACCAGTTACTTAACGAATGATCACTAAGATTGTCAAATTACAGTTTAAATTAATTAATTAATAGCTAATTATTATTTGATTGTTTTAATCCAATAATAATTAGGTTATTACGTAATTGCGTTATCAAGTTGTTATTTTGACCATGTTTACCTTCAAAACCATTTGTAAACTTAAATGATTAATGCTTGCAGGTAGTTTTAACTTGTCCGCACAAGTTGCTTGCTCGAGTCTGTGTTTTTGCAAAAATACGGGCGACGGACCAAGTACGATTCATTGATACGCCACTATCCAGCGCGACCTGAACCTAGAATCCCTCTAGGTTCAGACGTCGGAGTCCAACTACTCACACCTGCAAATGTTGGCGCCGGCGTACGAGCGGGCCGCCAGCGGCAAGGCCTACCCTCGGGAACTGGTCGTGGACAGCGACCAGGAAGAGGAGGGGACCCAGGACCAAACATGAGGCTCCTATCGAGCCGAACCGAAGAGTAACTGGGGGCGATTAGAACACCGCAGTAAGGGGCTCAGAAATCCTATTGCAGATTTTAAGAAACAAAAATATCTAGAAAAAAAATCTTCATAACAGCCGTTGTTAACGATGGACGTAACTTTAGGATAAGTAAATGATAAAGTTAATATACTAATCGCCACCGCCACTCTTACAATCACATTTTATCATCTCCGTCCTAAGGTTGTCTGGAAGAGATCGCTTCTAAGCGATAAGACTGCCCATTGTACTTAAATAAGATAATATTTTGTTGTATATTTGCGGTGTAAATCACAGTATTTTCATTCAATCATTCACCGCGTCAATTTAACCGAGCATTCAATTTATTTTTAGACTGGCTTAATATGTAATTTTGTAATAAAATCAACAACAAAGCATCCCCTCGCATTCACCGGAGTGCCAACGCCGTATTTCTTGCATCTGACGCTCCTTTGTAAAACGCATGCAATCAACCGAGTGATTGGATTTGCAATCAACGCATCTGTAGCTTCTATTTTCCTATGTCATTGGAAGCCGTAAAGCAACCTATAGCGATACAGCTCAGCTAAGCTGGATTAATAGCCATAGTATGTCCAGTACATTTTGAATTTCCAATCAACTCTGATACCTTTGAAATGCTCCAATAAGCGTGATTGTGAAATTACCCTCATACTCCCAAAATATAATTGAAAATCCGTCAAACTATTAGGGATTCTATGAAATTATTCGTTTTGTCGAATTAGGCACTTTGAACTGAAATATTCGATATCAAATATAGAATTCTAAATTCAAATAAATTATGTTTTATATGATATTCTATTTTCAAAAACGGTTATTACTCTGTTTTCTTGTATTTGGTTTTTTTAATATAGTTAAAAATCTCATATAAAACCGCTTTTTATTGGTAAAAACCTAATATTTAATTGGTAGCCCTTACCAAGTACCACTTATTAAAAGTTAATTACATTTAGGAAACAAGGTTAAAAGGTTGAGGTAAAAATTGGCTACTTGAAAGCCTGAATGAAAAATTTAGGCTTTCAAGTATCCAATGTTACTTGAAACCTAGAGGCTTAAAATGGAATATGGTGCTGGAAACCTCATAATAAATTCTAGAACCTGTTCATAGTGTTCAGTCATCTCATAAGCAGAGCTTGTGTTATGGGAACTGCATGACTGATATTACGACTTATATACAAAAAAAACAACAAACAAACACGCTCACGACTTTCTTCCCCATGGTGGACATCTTCAGATACATTCCCAGTGAGTAGATCTTTGAGTATACCAAGTAGGGGATAGTCAGAGGCACGTCCAAACATTACATTTGGTACATGCCCGCGTTAAGTAGCAAGCGAGTAAGCATTCGACGTGAAGCCCATCGCCGCTTATTGAAACACTAACTATTGGCACATAATTTTAAGTTTAACAGAAGAAGAAGCACCTTATAACTATGCAAAAATGTTCATTAATATAATCTCTTGGTTATCTAAAAAAAATCCCTCACCTCCTTCTTAGGCGCGACATGCCTGGCAGGTGTTCCATTTGTACGCTGGATTGGCAGAAGTAATCACCTACCTGTTTAATTCGCTTCCAGTCTCGTTTTGTTTAAACAGGTCAGATAATTTTCCACAAGGAGCGAGCATGACGCGTTGTATTTCTTTCTTTGATTTTGTCTCAATGGATAGGTCATCCAACCTATACTCTCTTCGTAAAATTCCCCTTCCTTATCACCGTAACACAACATTTGAACTTATTATCTTCCTTCTCCCCACTTTTTATATGTAGTTTATGTTTTACTAAATATACCTGTGTCGTTTATGTAGATTTTCTGTTCCCTTATCAATGTTCGTGTCCTCACAAAAGGTCCTGTCTGAAAAGCAGCACAGAAACGTATTAACACGATGTTGGATCAAGTTGAGACAGGGACCTATTTGGACCCCAAGCAACACATATGTTCTAATGCTAATTCTTTCCCAGAATTTTCCCATGTGCTTACTACTGGCAAAACGCAGGCATGTACCAAATGTAATGTTTGGACGTGCCTCTGACTACCCCCTGCTTGGTATCCTCAAAGATGTACTCACTGAGTATGTATCTGAGGATGTCTACCATGGGGAAGACAGTAGTGAGCGTGTTTGGTTGTTTATTTTCTCATGTTTGTGTTTTTTGGGTTCAAACATTATTTCTTTCTTTCTAGTATAATAAATAAATAAATAAATAATGCTGGACATTTTTCACACAGTATCATCTAGCCCCAAAGTAAGCAAAGCTTGTGTTATGGGAACTACATGACTGATATACTACTAATATACTTTTTTTTTTGTAAATACATACATATTATACATAGAAAACATCCAGATCCCGAGACAAATATTTGTTTATGCAAACATTTGTCCCGCGGCGGGAATCGAACCCGCAACCTTCTGCGTTTCAGGCGGGCCTTCGCCCACTTTGCCACAGAGGTCGTACATAGTATGTACATTTACACTTCAGCTGGGGCTCAAGTTATCAAAAGATCTCTGCTTTGACGCATAGACAGGTTTTATCTCTTTTTTACTGAGCGGGTAGCAGATTATAACAAATGTATAGTGATTCCACTATTGGGGCTCAAGGCCGAAACGAGGGTTCTAATCCAAAAAGCGTAATTCTTTCAAAAGGCTGAAAAGAGATACGAGAGCGAAATGGATACATCGCCCTAAGATAATATTTTGAAAGAGACATATCCTTCCTCAACCATAACAGAGTCGGTTTCTCTTCACATAAACTTAAATATTATTAAGTTATTCGAGCAGAAAAATGGGATAAAGTTTAGGACGTGCATGAGAAAAATACACTGTCTTTGGTTCCTCAAATAGTTATACAACCTACCCTTTATCTCAGATTAATAAATAAATTAAGGCCTATAGACCTTGGTACGAGCAGGCATTGGATTATGAACAATGCTCACTCTTCGTTCATACTTTTATTATATACATTAACTAGACTCATCATTTCGATCGCGCGGTACCCGGTTAAAAAGTAGGCTGTGTGTTACTCTTGGTTACTAACTATATTTGTTGTAAAGTCTTATCATCGAAATCGGCTCAGCAGTTACGGATTACTAGCAACAGATACATAAACATTTAAAATTTAAATATTATTACAACAAGAAAGAAATAAGAAAGAACATCTATATATTTTTCCCTTGTAAAAAACAAAAGTTTAACAAATTAATAATAAATACACAAAACAGATACTAACATAAAACAAATCGAAACGAGCGGAACAGACAAACTAAGTACCTAATGATGTGTTGCGTGGCGTCAATTAGGCCCCCTCTCAGTATTATGCTGCAAAAAACCTAGTAGGAACCTCCGAAAACCAGCGGTGCACCTGAGCACCGCTGGTTTTCAGAAGGGGTCCTGATAGGGACATTGGTATTTTATTGTCTGTTGTACTACATACAAAAGAAATCATATCTGTATGATTCATAATATATGATTCATCATATGCAGATTCGTATCTGCCTCAGCGCTGGGGCTACATCTTATCACTCCTAGCTCTTCGCCAAATCTTGAAATAAAACTTATTGTCACGCGCGTAAAATAAGTCGTAAAAGCGTCGACCTGAGTAATAAAGTTGGATGTATGTTATATCTGGGATAAGGGATCAGTGACGTCATTCCTAGCAGGTATAATAAAACCTAGTTTCTTTGAGGGATCTATGATCAAGATAAGCTTGCTAGAGAATGAGGATATCCGTAAATAGCAGGCATCATTATAAAGATAGTAAAGAAAGAACGTAATATGACTCGTTACAATATATTTACTGACCAAGAAAGTATGATGAAAACATAGGTAATATGACGCATGACATCGCCAATACATTTACTGACCAAGAAAGTATGATGCCAATGTGGGTAATATGACGCATGACACCGACAGTATATTTACTGACCAAGAAAGTATGATGCCAATGTGGGTAATATGATGCATGACACCGACAGTATATTTACTGACCAAGAAAGTATGATGCCAATGTGGGTAATATGCCGCATTACAGCACTAGTTTATTTACTGAATAAGAAAGTATGATGCCAACGTAGGGTATATGATGCATGACACCGACAGTATATTTACTGACCAAGAAAGTATGATGCCAACGTGGGTAATATGACGCATGACACCGCTAGTTTATTTACTGACCAAGAAAGTGTGATGCCAACATAGGGTATATGACGCATGACACCGCTAGTTTAATTACTGACCAAGAAAGTATGATGCCAACGTGAGTAATATGACGCATGACACCGCTAGTTTAATTACTGACCAAGAAAGTATGATGCCAACATAGGGTATATGACGCATGACACCGCTAGTTTAATTACTGACCAAGAAAGTATGATGCCAACATAGGGTATATGACGCATGACACCGACAGTATATTTACTGATCAAGAAAGTATGATGCCATGTTGCCCAAACAGGTGTCGCGCTTTTTAAAAAAAAAAACGCTTTTTTAGAGTTCCGATGCTATTTTTACCATCGTCGACAAGAATCCGTATAAGCTTTTGCCATAAGAGGTCGTTTGTTTGTCTGTTACCATTTCTCTCCGACATGGCTTGTAGGATTGTAATACGGAATTTTACAATTTTCTTTTATACTTCTAGGATACAAGATTAAAAAGTTAGAGGAATATACATTTATTCCTCTATATTTTTAGTAACCAAATTTAATGTATCATATTTTTTGTCCTGGAGAGAAGCCCCCAATTCAAAACGGTCAGGGGTAGCCGCAAAGTTATTTTCAAAAACCAGTACAAAGCAAAAATCACTACATATGAAATAGGAAAGTAGTAGGGAAAGTGTGCGAAAAGTCACTCTTTTATTTTCTTTGGTTGAAAAAAACACGCCTTTACACAAAAAAACTTAAAAACAAACTTTAAATATACGGACGGACAGTTAAACATGAATGGAATGGGCGGACATGATGGAACTACAAGGGTTTTACTACCTTTATCTTCAGGTCAGAATCTTAAAAA
This sequence comes from Perizoma affinitatum, assembly GCA_961405105.1. Taxonomy (NCBI): domain Eukaryota; kingdom Metazoa; phylum Arthropoda; class Insecta; order Lepidoptera; family Geometridae; genus Perizoma; species Perizoma affinitatum. The sequence continues at coordinate 1,556,315 of OY560199.1, read as the reverse complement.
AAGATAGGTTTTTATTTCCGTGGATTGGAACCCTAAATTATTATCACTAGAAAAGGATCTAGATAATCTTGTATCTCATATTTTCAAAACAATACCGTAGCTAGGTCTCGTATCGCGGGGTTCCCGTGGGATCCCGCTAATGTGGCTTATAATAGATTTCCCGGGGTAGTCGTTCGTCGTGGAGTAGACGCGCAAGCGTGCAGATCAAATTTTAGCATTATTTTATTGGTTTTTATAGAAACAGGTATATTTATAAAGCTTTGAGCGAATGTGGGCCAAGACGCCAACTAAATCGCGATTGTCTGATAGTATGTACGTAGGGATGTTTCTGAAATTAATCGGACAGTGTTTTTCTTATAAACTGTTTTAAAACATTGTAAAAACTATTTTTCCAAAACTGCTCAGTCTAATTGAAATACGGTTTTTTGCATTATTTTTGTATGAATTCAAGGTTTTGAAGAAGAAAACTTTTCTTGCAAAATCTTATATCAAAAATAAAATATTAACTGAATGAATAACCGGATACTGGGACCTGACACCTTAAACGAACTTACTTTTGAGGTATGCTATACCCATAAAAACCCGATGCGAAAACAATAGCTTACAACATAGGTAGGTGACAAAACCTTCTTGTCCATTCCCAGGTCCCTAAAATCTCCGTCCCGTTTTATGAGTAATTCAAAATCACAACGTCATCGAAAGTGTGAACAGAGTAGCCACTCCATAAAGACGTGAGGTCTCAAAAAAGCTTACGTAGAACTGAAACTCCCACTAAATGGTTAAATAATTATTTAGGGCAGTCCGAGCAGAATTCGGAAAACACTGGCTATAAATAAAACTGCAGTCTATCTTTTGAGACACATTGCTTGGAGAAAAAGTTGATACCGTTCCTATATGAAAAGATAAATTTAGGTATACAAAAGGTCCCAATCTCAGCATATGCTGCACCAAAAAGACAGGAAAGGTGTGTTAGTATGTATGCACGCGAGACGTTTTTGTCCTTTTATCAACCGACTTTTAAAAATGATTAGGTTCATCTGTATTTTTTTGATTGTGTATGCTACGCGATATCTCCGCCAATTGTGAACTTTTTTAATGATTCTTTTTTAATAGATGATATACTTCAAAGGTGATTCCTTATACATTTCAATAAAAAAACCACCCTTTAGGGGGAAAAAAAAAGGGTTTCATTTGATATTAGAATTTTTACCCACTTCCCGTCATTTGAAGTCGGTTTTTTTTATCTTTAAGACGGCTTAACCAGTAGTACTGCGGTATTTAACTGCCAAGATTGAGTGGCCACGTAGTTCACTGGTCTTTCAGGCACTTTATTAGGAGTTGCGTTTCTACTGGTATTACATTTATTGGACGAGAAGTTAAAATGGCGGGACGCTGGGCTATGGCGGACTGTTGTGAATTATAGTCGACCCGGGAAATCTTCTATCGAGTTACGCCATTACCTCGGACCAGGAGATGTATGATAGAATCACGATAATCGATTATTAGGTTCTGTTGTTAATGTAGAAACTATGTTGTTTTGTAATCATAATATCCTAAATTTATGAAAATTGTATTAATTTAACGCTCTTATAACTTTAGTCGGAGACTGCGGCTGTTGTTTTCCTGAAATAAGGTTTTCCTTACTATACCAAAAACCAGTATATGCGTTTGGGGTAAATGGTTGTCTGTTTGTGCGTGTGTTCGTATTTGTCAGCTACCATTTTTTACTAAAATCGCTTGCAGATTGTAATGCAGTTTTTTCAATCGTTCTATATTACTTCAAGGTTGGTTCGTAGGTAGATTTTATTTCCATTGGTAACTAATGCACTTAACACAATAATGTGAAACGGCGTCAACGGGACAGCTGTTTGAAATGCAGTTTTATGAAATCGTTTTGTATGTTTTTTAAAATATTATTAGGGTTTTACGCCAAAGTCACAGAAAACCATACGCGACAAAATGTAAGTCAGGGTTTTTTTTAAATAAAAAAAACTTGTTTTTTCCTGACAACTTGGCCAAAGCCAATAAAATTATTACACGGTAATAATTTCCCCTAAATAACTTCGCCAAAATCTCTGCACTACCAAAAAGACACACATGATAAAACTGCACCCTACTCACTCAAAAACTAACAAAATATATCATTTTGTAAACATTCGAATATAACTCATGTCCCCGGCTTCGGCTGCAGACACGTTCTGTAATAAATTGTCTTGAAACTTTGAAAACGTCAGATTTATTCTCTCGGTTTGTTTCTGCGGGTTACTTTGCCCGTAGTTTTAAAGACTTCTCAACTTACTTTTTTTCCAAAATGTTAGTTTTTTTTGTCCACAGAAGAGGGTTCGTTCATCGTATCATCTGTACCTTCTTGGTCATCCTACCTTAGGATAAGGACTTAACCTGTATCTTAAGTAGGTTCACTAACAAAATTGCTATAGGAATAACTCATGTTACGTTTTACATAATCTAAAACATGGAAAAAGGAATGTTTGGATCAACAAGTCATTTTTTTTTCAGGAAACATAAAGATATAACAGGAAGTTAATAAAAAGTTCAATATGAAATTTCATCTTCCATTTTTCACACTTGAAAGTGGGATTTTTTCATAAAATTTATGTGGTGATCCCATGTAATTTTATGAAAAAATCTTCCCTTGAGTTTATACCCTACCCAATTTTAAAAATAATTTAAATCTATTCACAATTGGCGAAGATAACGCGTAACATACCTACCTATACACAAAAAATAGACGAATCGAAAACCTCCTTCTTTTTTGAAGTCTGTTTAAAAGTGTTAATCACTTAAAGCTGTTTTGGAAAAAATGGTAGCAAGATACAATTTAAAAACAAAAAAAAACACAACATACCCTAAACACCCTAAACACAACTTACAGGGACATTAAGCCGTGATCAAAAATAAAGGTGAGTTCAGATTAGCATAGGTAAATCAACTGGAGAAAACGGAATTGAAAACACTACCTTATAAAGTAGGATCTCTCACAGTTCTATCACGGGTCATTTATCCTTAACCGTCTGATGGAAATCTTTTATTACGGGTAATAAAGATTAATACTCCTATACATGCCAATAGATGGCGTAATAGTAAATAAACTGCACAGCGCTGGACGGCAGACTCCAGTTCATTTTCCAAATAAACTTACCCGAAGTAATAACAAAGTTTCCGAGTAATATTCAGAGAGAGTTGAGAAATAATGGATATGGCGTGGAAATTTAACTTGAAATATTAACTTTTACCAGCCACGACGCAAGAATCCTGTAAATTTTTTGAGGAAGAGGTTGTTTATTCAGTATGTGTTTCGTCAGTGTATTTGTCTGCTAAACGAAACTGCATAATGGATGATAATGCGAAATTTTCTTCTATCATTTCGTGGGAAAGTTACTAAATTAGTTTTATCGCCACTGTAAGAGAGGATAATGAAAGTGTTACAAAATTATGTTTCATGATACGATCCACAATAAAGCAATGCCTTTTTGCAATATCTGTGTTTGTACATATTTGTGTCAAAATAATGATTCTCTAGAGTGTTTTCTTTTAATATATTTGCCACATCTAGTATCTCGTTTCGTAGAGTCGAAAGATACGCAAGTTTTAAACTCGCACGTGCGATTTTACGAGTATTTTGTTCGTTTGTGTACTGTATTGGCCATAAATCATTTTCATTTTTGACGTCAGTAATACAATTATATTGTTACAAAAGAAATAGCTACGAAAAAAGGACGATAATGCATTCTTGCGATATCTTAAAAGAAAAACGGTTTTGTAAATTTTGACGACCTCTGTGGCGCAGTGGGCAAAGGACCGCATTAGACGCAGAAAGTTGTGGGTTCGATTTCCGCTGCCGGACAAATTTGTGTATATGCAAATATTTGTTTCGGGTCTGCGTGTTTTCTATGTATTATATGTATGTATTTACAAAATAAATGTATATAAGTAGTATATCAGTCATGTAGTTCCCATAACACAAGCTCTGCTTAGTTTAGGGTTAGATGATGCTGTGTGAAAATGTCCAGCATTATTGATTTATTGCTACAAAAGAAAGAAAAAGAAAGTAGTTTTTATTTGAGCATTTTTTAACAATTTCAAGCTTAGTCTAATTACTTAAATTAACCAACACCATAATAATCTACCTAAAATCTACAATATAAAATGCTACAAAATGGCGTCTGACTCAGCTTAATGTTGTAACAAGATGCATGCGCAATGCGTTATTACGATATCTTAAAAGAAACAAAAGTTTTTCTACATTTTACTTTTTTTAAACGCATTGCGATAATATCGCACGATAATACAGCTCTGTGTGGGAGCCTAGACAATTCCACATGATAATTTACACAAAACAGGTTTCCTGATACCTACACGAATCAATAACGAAATCGCAACGAAATCTTTGCCTTTCGATAACTTCCCTCAGTTCTTCAATTACGGAAATTTAGTTGGCTATCACAACCTGAGTTAATTTTTTTTTTTTTTTTTTAAGAATTCATTACGAATTAACTGCAACAAACTTTTACCTTCGACTACCCTCAAACCTCAGTTCTAAAGTTTTATAATTACTGACATCTTTTAAACTAGGCTATTATAAATTTAGGGAATAATGTTGCATTATAATATTAACTTGGCATAGGAACCATCTCTCTACCTCGGCACATACATAGATAATAAATCATAAATTTTCAGCTACTCACTCATTCTGATGTCAATCTTGTAACAGCTTGTATCACGGGTAAAAATCGAAATTCTTCCATCCCACTGCAAAATCTCCCGCAAAATCTGCTAGTCATCAAAACTGTGTATTCTACCGCTCAATTGGGGCATATTCATATTGAGTGCCGCTGTCCTCTGAAACCTGGTTTTAGGATTAATGAAGATGGTTAGTTATAGAAGTAGGGCACATGCACATCTCCATTTAATATTTGAAAGGTAACCTCACGGCGAGACGTGACCACCTTACCGGAAGCGTGCTATCGGGAAATTGAAGATGCTTTGAATTTCGTCTCAGGATTACTCGCTAAGCGCTAGTGGCATCGCCTGATTGCTCTTAGCAGATCAACTGGGTTAAGCATGATTATTTAGAACTCTCAGTTTAATTAATTATCTTTATAATGATAACGGCGAAGGAACTGAACATACTACTATCATTTGTCTTTCCTGAAAAATTTAACCAGTAGTCTTCAAGGTCAGAGTGAATAGGTGTCTTCTAGACCGTAGTTGGCCATATCATCTTTACTAACAGGTAAGATAATGACAAAATGAAGGTATATTATTGTTAAATAATAATAATTATACAAATAATAAATCAGAAGCCCACTAAGTCTTGAATTTACCAACAAAATAAGCGGACGGTCAAGTGTAACGACAGTTTCTTATGAAAACATGTGTCAAAAACCTTTTTTAGGATATAACCACCCGTTATTATGTTGGTAAACTCGGGCGTATAAAGCCGTTGTATTTAAAAAAAAACTCTACTATTGTAACATCTTGATGATATATTTTATCATGAATACGTTAGTAGTCTAGTAGTCGCGTGGCTGGGGTCTGCAGTCCTCTTACTAATGGGATTTTCAGTGATAAATGTTGCAAGCCATTAGACGCTGGAATTACCTAGGTATATCTAGTGTAGAAGACATTACGTACCCATAGTTACAGAAATAAAGACTGGCACTAGCATCTAATGTTAGCACAAATTCAGATAATACCGCCCTTTGTATAACTACATTTTTGCCTGAATTTTGTACATTTTTTACGACTGTAATCCCCATGTTGGGTATGTGTGTGGACTCCCTTTTCCGCACTCAAACACCAAGTTGGTTCATTGTGCGTGGTAATGCCCCATGTTGCCCATGTTGGGGAATACAGTCCTCAAATACATATACACTGAGTAAAACTTAGAAGTTACCAAGAAGTTGTCGGAGGCACGTCCAGACGTTACATTTGGCTCATGTACGCATTTTTGCATAGTAGTTAGCATTCCATGTAACAAGTTGCAAGGCCATCGCCGCTTAATGGAACACAAGTTGATTTTCTTCAGTTTTTTTTTTGTTGAGTATGTGTAAATGCGCACCTTTACGTTTTCGCAAAGAAAATCCATCAGCGCAAACGGGTTCGAACCCAAAACATCGCCGACACGATCGGAAGTCGGGGTTCCACCTACTAGGCCAACATGGCTGTGTTATAGAAAAAATATCACGTTGTAATATTAAGTAATCATTCTTGCTTTAGCCTCATAGGGCCCGGCCTTACTGGTGCGCTGGCGGTGGCGAAAAATGGTTGCCAAGTCGAAAATTCACGTGAATGTATTGACCGCCATCGCCACCGCCACTGCTATCGCTTCAGTTCGACCGGGCCCTTACGGTCACTACAAAAGGTCTAAACTCGAGTTTAACTAAGAGTTCAGCCAGGGCCACTAAACGAAGATTTTAATACAGACCTCGAAACCAATGTTCAAAAGCCTTACAATGCGTCAAAAAGCCTAATATTTTATGTTAAAATAAAAAAAGCTGGCAGTATATTTCACTTATCAAAAAAGGTTTGATGATAAACAACTGCTTAAATATTTAGCCAGACAGCCACCTATTTTGTTTCTACCATAAATCAACCTCTTTTTGAGAACCTACTTTCGTTTGGTAGCTATTAGCAAATTACGTGTTTTTTTTATGGTTGTGACGTTTGTCCTATTTAGTCTGTGGTTCGTATATCAAATAGACATAACCGCGGTTTTTCTATATTTGAATTTTAATCATCGTTGGTTACGTTAATGCAAAAATGTTGTTTTTCAATAAAATGTATATCTTGGTTTAGTGGCCATGACTAAACTCGAGTTTTCTTACTTTTAGGGTACCGAAGCCGAAATTGCGAAAACAGAATCCTTATAGATTCTATATAAACGGGCATAAATAATATTAAAATAAAAATGTTTTATTAATAAAAAAATCAAGGGAGTGGTTTTTTGTTTGCCGAACCATATAAAAAGTTAATTAGTATGAAGGATATCACTCAGTTTAAAGCGTATGGAGATACAATTTATTGTTCTGACCCAAAACCCTTTGACTTTGAAACTTCGGAACCCTTACATAGCTGTGTGGACACGTCCTGGAAACTTTGTTTGTTTGAAAATAACATTACCACCTCTAGGGTATTGAGTTACAAACGTACCAAGGATATTATTGACACCACAAAATACAAAATACTTTATTTTCAAAGGTAAACCGACGTTTCAAAGTGATTCTTTTTGATTTAAATGAATAAATGAATTTTGACTTTGCCTTTGACTTGACTTGACTTATGAACATAAAACATGGTACCAAAAAAACTTTTTCGATGTTACTTACAACATCGAAAAAGTTTTTTTGGTACCAAGTACAGAACGGATTCTGTTATTAGCAGACTTCAAAAGAAGAAGGAGGTTCTAAATTCATCTGTATGTTTTTTTATCGATCGTGTTTGTTACCTGATATTTTTGCTAATTGTAAACCGATTATAATGATTATTTTTTTAATGGGTGGGCTCCTGAAAGTGAAAAAACTTTTTATGAATTTCCAGTTATTTGAAGTCCTTTTTTTGGCATTCAATTACTTATCAATTATCTTGATTGGAATACTTTATGTCAGACAAGTTAATATAGATATTAATCGCCAAAGTAGATAATCCAGTAATAGCATTCATAAAAATTTCACGTGACATAAAAATACTATATTTTTGTCTTCACTCATTTTATTGCAAGTAATGAAACAAAATGTAATGACGACTGTAATTTAATATCTTGTGGAAGAAAATGTTCTTGTATATACGAGTAGGTACTTGAAAGTATTTATCATGTTTGACAAATAAGTTTTTGTTAAAAGATATCGATTTCGAAAGATACTTTTATGAAGAATATAACACGGTACCAATTTGTTTGTATGATCTGCAAATATTTATCTCGAGTCTGGGTGTAATCTATGTATAATATGTAGTATATCAGTCGTGTAGTTTCCATACCACAAGCTCTGCTTTGGGGCTAGATGATGCTGTATTAAAAATAACAAAAAGCAAACAAAACACGCTCACGACTGTCTTCCCCATGGTGGACATACTCAGTGAGTAGATACTCACTTTCAAAGATCTCTTTGAGGATACCAAGTAGGGGGTAATCAGAGGCACGTCCAAACATTAAATTTGGTACATGCCCGCGTTTTGCAGGTAGTAAGCATTTCACGTGACAGGTTGCAAGCCCATCGCCGCTTATTGGAACACTAACTGTTAGCACATGCCTTCGAATTTTTGGTTCTAGGGCATGCCGGTTTCCTCAAGATATTTTCCTTCACCGTTTTGAGCACGTGTTAATGCGCACATAAATTTTTCGAGTGGAAAAATCCATTGGTGCACGACCGGGTTCGAACCCACGACCTCTGAATGAGAAGTTGGGGTATCGGCCACTAGGCCAACACGGCTCTTAAATTATATTAAAAATGTCCAGCATTATTAATATTGTTATCCCCATAATAGACATTCTCAGTAAGTAGATTGATCCATGCGGTTATCAATATCAAGTAGGGGGTAGTAAACAGAACGCCCTTAACACTAGCCTTAAAATTTTTGGTTTGAAGGCATGCCAGTTTCCTCACGATGTTTCCTTTTACCGTCTGAATGCCACCAGAGTATTATTATAAGATGGAATAAATTGAACACAGCTAAAAAGTTCTTGTACGTTCCATATCTGATAATGCAAGTTAGGAAATTTCATAAAACATAAGGCGTGTGTACACTTACCGCACAGAATTCAGCTGAAACTTTACCCAAGGGTGAAGTTTCAGCTGAATTCTGTAAAAGCTTTGCTTAGCTGATAAGTGAGCTCTTACTTCAGGTTTGTAAGGGAGGAATTTGAACCGTAATATTAGCAGAGTTGAGTTATTTTTCGAGTTATCAATGCTTAAAAAGGTCAGAAGGTTTTGATAATCAAGTTAAAATTTGTTTAAATTTATGTTTGTATAACTAAATATAAGGTAACCTCACCAGAATTCAACCGAAACGACCTTATACAAAATTAAATAAAGTTATCAAAACAAATAGGACTTTATTCTAAATATTTTTTATGACACTTAATTATTTGTAGATATTTTAGAAGTAGTAGACCTTGTGAAAGAGCTCGTCCGGGGAAGTACTCCCTTACGTATGTCTGCCGACAAGCAGCAATGCTCGCATTGCTTTGTTTGGAGGGTATGGGTGCCGGTGAAATTACAGGGACATGAAACTTTCAACCGGTATGTCTCAAGGTCGGCAACGGGCGAGTGATACCTCTGGTCTTACAAGCGTCCATAGGTTACGGTAAACGGTTACCAACAGGTGTGTACATTTGCTACTTTCATTGTACAAAAAATGGCAATATTGAAGATCCTGTGTTAGAAATAATAATCAATTTCGGTGAAGTTTTTAAAGGGCAACAAGCAAATTTTTTTTATAATCAACAATGAGTAAGACCTTAAAAAAAAGTCAATAGTTTTATATGACATACTATCTAAATGTATTTTAGGTAGCAATAACCTAGGAAATAGCGTTTACTACATACCACATATATCAACAATAAGTTGGTTATAAAACACTTAACTTTTACATAGGCCATTTAGGTACTTTTTGATAGTTATTCCCAAAACAATTAAAATAGTTTCAATAAGGGAGAAGACACGTACATTTTAATAAAACTAATACTTTAACAGACTCAACATAGAATTTTAATTATAACTGACTATTCAACTCCATTAAAATAGGGAAATCGTTGATTATATTTTATACCATCATGGTAGAAAATAAGCAATACACCTGATGGACCAAGTCCCACCTGTTGGTAAGCGGTTACCATAGCCTATGTCTTGCAAATTCAGATGCGTGACACAACCTCAGGAGTTCTAGATTCAGTCATCTAGATCAGACCCTAAAGTATGCGAACTAATCAGATGCCATCTCGTAAACACCAGCTTTTATACAAGTCAACAGAAAAACACACTATGAACCTTAACTATGACTTTTGTGGCGCAGTGTTCGAAGGCTCGACTGAGAAGCAAAAGGTTGCGGGTTCGATTCCCACTGCAGGACAAATGCATGTTCAGCAGATTCTGGATTTGGGTGTTATGGCACCACGGTATTTGTAGTTCTAATACTCACAACACAGGGAATCATAGCATGTATAAAAAAACTGCGCCTTAATCTGGTAAAATTTTCCGGTTAAAAAAATAAAGCCCCGTGACAGTCAGACAGACCAACAGCCATAATGATAGGGCCTCGTTGGCATCCTACGTAACCCTTTAAATAATGGAGTCGAGTCCTTAGAACCAGCTCTAATTAAATCTTTAGAGCTACCTATCAACCCCATTTCACCCTTAATCAGTCAGAATTTAAACTTACCATTAAATTTACGAATACCAAAATATTCCAAACCATAGGGCGAAGTTTTAATGAAATAGGTACGTAGGGACCTAAGAATAACTTCAGGTAACTGTAGAGATTGAACCTCAGTTGTCTTTTCGAGCGTAAGCATAAATTTGCCATGGATGAAGCCTCCGCGCGGCGTACCGTGATAACTCCTAGGACACAGTCACGCAGAGTCCTAGGCTGGCTAATTCTAGTTCATCCTAACGACTCTAATCAGTGTCTTAATAAGCATATTTTGCTCGATTTTGTTAACTACCACTAGCTTAAAACTAGATTATAACCGTCTACTAACTTCATATTATCTACAGAGAGGTAGTCTTTGTAATACAGTCGAGGTGACTGTCTCATAGGCTAATTTAATGTTTCTTTTAATGATTAGATTTTAATGCTTCTTTTTTTTAATCCTGAGTTACTATCTTCTGAGAAATATAAATTGGGAGTTTTTAAATCCAAAGTAAAAAGCTCCTTTATTGGTAAGAGTGCTTCACCGCAGACCACAGCGTTGCTTAATATGAGACAAACTGTAGTCAAATAACTATTCTGCAGGGATGGTAATCGCGAACACGAAGTCACGGGTACAGCTATTCACCAATAAATAAATAAATAATAATATCTTAAAGTCCCAACTTATTCTATAGCTAGCTTATATTACTCTCATGAACATTGAACACGCCACCTCCTGAGTCGTTATTAGATTTGCTTGCGGGACACCCGTATGATATACGACGACCAACCCTGACATTTTGTACCAACCGACTCGATATTAAATCTTCGCAACGCTTTACTGCATATTTTTAAAAGCATTAATCGTAGGAAGATTGCAACAACACGAGAACGGGTTCGTCAATTGTTATTTTTTCAAAGTGTTGGGCTAGTGGGTTTTACCCTCCGTTCCGATATAAAGGCTGTGTTGTCGAACGCGGTCGTGTACCTGATTTTTTTTAATCTGTGCTTAAAATGGCGAAGGATAACATCTTGAGGAAACCGGCATGCCCTATACAAAAAAATCGAAGGCATGTGCCAGTTAGTGTTGCATATGCGGCGATGCAACCTGTCTCGTGGAACGTTTACAACATGCAATACGCCTATATATTTTTAAAAGTGTCTCTGATTCTCCAATATTTGGTATCACAGATCTGCGCACCGAGTTTAGATCTGAGAATCTCCATTTTATTCAATTACAGCCGTGAGCGTGCTTGTTTTTCTTTCGTAGTCACCCTGATTTTTGTCGGAGGGCTGATCTCTGGTGGGAAAGGTCGAGACGGTAAATTTTACAGTTTTAGAAGTTTAAGATGTCTGTTAGAATGAATAGTTTTATATAACCATTTTGCAAGTTTAATATACCCCAGATTGGGGATTAGTGGTCATGAAAAGTGCCTAGTTCGATGGTGAAAGAATTTAGAGCGATCATGCGGAATCAGTGCATTCCGTTCATGCAGTCTAAAGATTGTTTGGCAAGAATATTTTCGGAATAGATTTATATTTATCCGCGACGACAGGAGCTTGTTATTCGTTTACTATATAAAGTTGTTTGTTTGTATGTCACCATTATTTAACTTTATCTGATCGTATAGAATAGATATATGGTTATACAACAACAAAGCATAGAAAGAACAGGTACAACATAGATGAAATTGCAGAGAGTAAGATTTTTACAAAAACACAAAGATAAAGAGAAAGATTTTTTGTGGTAATTAGTCCTATCCAAACCATGTGGGTCAAACAAGTCCTGTTTCAGATTAGTGCTTACCAACAGGTGTGCCGAATGCGTGTTTGCCACCTTGGTGGTATAAAGAAAAGTTTCGCATAGTAGTGAGATGCAGCGCTGATTTTCAGACAGGGCATAGGAAGGGTCTTCAAGATTTTTTTTTTTTTTTGGGTTTTATCGCCACAAACCACTAATAATAATAAAGCCTTTATTTCCAAATTACATCTAATCTAATCCACATACATTATTGATTCTAAATTGTTTTCATTTTGGCACCCAAAATTGGGCGTAAGCCTCCTCCATACGGTTCCATTGTTGTCGGTCTTGTGCTATTCGAGTCCAGGTGTTCTGCGCTACCTCTACGATGTCGTCACACCACCTTCTCCTCGGTCTGCCTCTCGTCTGTCTCGCGTCTCGAGGGTACCAGTGCAGGATCCGCTCGCTCCATCGTCCATCTTTGATTCTAGCGAACTTACTGCATCAGTGACCTTCGTAATACGTCTTTTTTTTTTTGTTGCTTAAAGTAAATGTCTAAAAATCTGGTACTTATTATCGAGCAGTAGGTATGCATATTAAATTTTATTTTATGAAGCGGTTTGTCAACTAAATGTAGTATGAGGATTGCATCATAAGGTTACGTGTTGGTTTGTTTGTATTTCATAGATCGAGACAGAACTATACGATTACAATCCCACAGAATGCAATCTAGGATCTATCGATTAAAAGCAACGATTAAACGGATTGCCTAAGTTTTTAGGTTTAACAGTATTGACTTTACCAATTTTGCACGGCACGTGTGGAGACTATTGAAAATAATCTATCTCCAAAACAGTCACAACACCGAAGCTGAAACAAGATATGATATTAAATATTAAATTGAAAGAAAAAAAACCCTAGTGGGTGATACCCCGACTTCTGATCTGGAGGTCGTGGGTTCGAACCCGGTCGTGCACCAATGGATTTTTCCACTCGAAAAATTTATGTGCGCATGAACACGTGCTCAAAACGGTGAAGGAAAACATCGTGAGGAAACCGGCATGCCCTAGAAACAAAAATTCGAAGGCATGTGCCAATAGTTCGTGTTCCAATACGCGGCGATGGGCATGCAACCTGTCACGTGGAATGCTTACTACTTGCAAAACGCGGGCATGTACCAAATGTAATGTTTGAACGTGCCTCTGACTACCCCCTACTTGGTATCCTCAAAGATCTACTCACTGAGTATGTATCTGAGGATGTCCACCATGGGGAAGAAAGTCGTGAGCGTGTTTGTTTTTGTTTTATAACTAAAACGCTAGTCTTGTTTTTAATACCCAACAGACGGTTACATAGTCATACCCCACACTCGGATTCCCTCCAACGTAGTTATCAGGAATTAGGTTACAGTCGTGAGTGTGTTGGTTCGTTCGTATTGCATAGAACGAGACAGGACTTTATGATTATAATCGCACAGAACGCAATCTAGTATCGATTAAAAGCAACGATTAAACGGATTGCCTTTGTAACGACCAGTTAAAAATCATAATTACAATTTAAATATTCATGTGAGCCGCCACAGCGTCTGTCTGTAATATCCCCGGTGGTAAAGTCGCCATTTTGTACAATGAAACAACAGCTTGCATATGTTGGAATACGTATTGAAATTGAAATTGATATTTTGAGTCTTCGTTGCTTCTAGTTAAACTATATTTTTCAGTTAATGTAAACAGGTCAATTAATTAATAATTCGTTGGTCTACTAATAGAGAAAAAAACCCCCTAACGTTCCGAAAATAATTGTGTTGGTATAATAATTAAAAGAAATCTGCCGCATCAACTGATCCACACATTGAACTAATGTTGAGAGGAAAGGGCGTCAAAAAATGGGCGTTTTTTTTACATAAAATTAGCGTTCATCGTATTTGACGGAGCAGAAGCTCCAAGGTGGTCTTTAAAAAGTGTGACGTCAGCAATGCTAACGTCACTATCATCACCAGCATGCTGGTGGCTTATAGTTGATGATGAAAGTAAACTCCAGGATATGTTCTTCTAATTTATTCTTGGTTATACAGAGGCTTTCAAGGTCTGTACGGTCCGACGGCTCGAGCGAGAATGAATCGTACTCGGTCCGTCGCCCGTATTTATGCAAAAACAAAGACAAAGGCAAGCAACTTGTGCGAACAAGCTAAAACTGCCTGCAAGCATTAATCATTTAAGTTTACAAATGGTTTTGAAGGTAAACATGGTCAAAATAACAACTTGATTACGTAATTACCCAATTGTCATTTGATTACAACAATCAAATGATAACTAGCTATTAACTAATGATTTTACACTGTAATATGACAATCTAAGTGATGATTCGTTAAATAACTCGTGGTTTTGCGCCGATGACTCATTGTGGAAGCAGAATAACGCCTTTGCGCCGATATATTTCATTTCAAAAAAGATTGCAAATCGGGACAACAGAAATTTTATGTCGTTTTTTATGTTATGATTTAAAATTAATATTTTTAAAACAGACACATACAATTATTAGCCTTACCCCACACCAAGATTCACTGTGTCGTGGGTATCAGGAACTATTAATACCGTGGTATCTATACTCGGAACAAATATCTGCAGAACATGCAAACATTTGTCCCGCTGCGGGAATTGAACTCGCACCTCTGGCGTTGCAGTTGGCTTCACGCGCAACCATCCTACACTAAACAATAATAATAAAATGTGTAGATTAAATAAAACTAAGAAACAAAAAAATATAATTTAAAAAAAACACTATCATCCTCCTGGCTCCATCATCAGACCCTCGTTACTAAGCCCAATCTATTGGACTCGTCAAAACGAATCATATGAGACCCAACTCGAGGGGTACTAGTAGCCACTGAAGAGTTCCACTATCCACCTCCTGGCTCCATCATCAGATCAGCTCCAACATACCAAATAGTATTGTCAATTGAACTACTGATACGTACTAAGTTAGATTTCGATACGACAAATTAGAAGTAGATTAAAATTGTTTATCAACATTTGATTACATTGTTTAATAATACATATATATTTGTTTTAATAACAAAACGGCAATAGCTATAGAATTTCTAAACTTATTCCGTATGCTAAAATATACTAAAATAGTTTGAGTATGCGAAATATTACTACTAAGCATAACTTTTCGACCAAACAGTGTTCAAAATGTTTATGCAATTAAATTGTCGAGTTGTTCGGAGTACCTCCTGTTGGATATGAATCATCAATGTTTTCGGGAATTGAACCGGTGTTTTTTTTTACTTGATTCAACTTGTTGACTTCAAGTGCTGATGTTCATACAAACACAAGTACCTACCTTCACAGGCCCACGAAATGTAATCCCGTTAATGAAAATCAGTACGCAAAACCATGATAACACTTTTTTTTAAACACTAATACTAAGCAGAACTTGCATTATGGGAACTACATGACTGATATACTACTTATATACTTTTTTTATAAATACATACATATTAGACATGGAAAACACACAGACGCGAGACAAATATTTGAAGATCTTACAAACATTTATCCCGCGGCGGGAATCGAACTCTTCTGCGTCTCAGGCGGGCCTTCGCCCACTGCGCCACAGAGGTCGTCATGTCATAGGCACAATAAACATTATATTTGATACATGATCTCGTCAAAGATCTCACTTGCTTCGCTCGCTCGGTAGAATATAATAGAATATAGTAGAATATAAATAATTTCTAACAACACGAACGATAAATACATAATTATAAAGTTATTACATAATAATACTTAAATTATAATACAACATATTTTATAGTCAGACAGTAGGATGAGCCATTGTGACATCCGACGGAAGGTAGCATGCTGCATTGAAAAACTTTAACCCTCTGCAACCCCTGTTTGATCACCAGCCTCCACCTACCCGCCTCAAGAGTCGTAGAAGTTTTATGAAACTTGCAACTTCTTCGGATAAGAGTGCAGCGAAAGTAAGATGCGACATGTGGAAGAATAAACACCCCCCTCCACTGAACAACATAGATCCCGCAGAACGTTTGCCTCCTGGATACGAGTTGCAGTGGCAATTTGGAAAGCGCTTAATAGACTTCGCACCCAAGTTGGCCGTTGCAGAAGCAATCTAGCCAAATGGGGGATAATTGACCCAACTCAAGTCCAGTGTGAGTGCGGGGAACCCATACAGAATATGGTACACTTGCTCTCCTGCCCTCTGCCCCCCATCACCTGCCCCCGGGAACATCTCATAGATGCAACCGATGAGGCTGTTGAAGCAACACATTGGTCAAAACAAATTAAAAAAATAGTCATTGACAAGACATGAATAAATGTCAGACAGTAGTTGCAAAAAATGTTGCCAACATAACACAATGCTAGTGATCTATAATACAATTAATTTTCTATAAGTTTTACGTTACGGACGATGTCGCTGTGGAAGACTAAGAAAAAGATGATGTAACGACCTGGATGCATTAAAATCTAATTGACTAGAGGTGGCAATGGATCTAGTGATATGGAAGGTATGGACCTTTCCATAGCAGTGGCCATTATAAATTAATAAAATAAAATTTTACAATCCACGCTCGGAATGGACCGAAAATATATTTGTTTGTTTAGGTACTAAAACTTTAGCGGCAACATGGCGGGCTTTCACGTTACAAACTTGTTTAGTAAACAAATAGTAAGCGTAGAAAAGCTGGAATCCCGATCAGTTCCGACGGATTTTATTTTTAAAAATGTTTTTTGTTTGTTACCCAAATAAACGTAGATAACATTTTTGCAATAATAAAAACCACGGTGTTGAATGAAACGAAACATGATGTGCAGGGGTTTAAAAGAAATACGTATTTTTTTAACCTACTCCAAAAAAAAAAACGAGTAGGTTTACTCATTTTTTTGTAATTCTTTTTTTTTTAGGTTTTATGGACTTTATTCTCATATAAAACATGGTTCACAAAATTAGATACATGAGAAACAAATTAATCTAGGTTTACAATGTTTAAACTAACCTCTGGTTTTTTTTATGTTTCTACCTCAGAACTCCGTCATTTATAAACTGTTTTTGATGATTAATCACAATTTTTGTGAGTGATTTCACTTTTGTTTTATATTCAAAATTGTCATCCCTAGCTTGAAGTCGGTTTTTGATATTTAATGTATTTTATTAATTGATTTACTGTAAGATATTTTAGATATTTATTTATTTAATCATTTCGTTGTACTTACATATACAACGTATAAATAATTATGTTCTCAAAGTTTAAAAATATTGAAAGCCGGACTACACAATTATAGAGTTTGTTTTATAAACATTTTTATTTCGCTATGACCTTTGTTAAGATACCTATAATTATCATTATCAGAAACATTGATTGAAAGATAAAATTAACACGCTAGGCTATATCGTAACTAAATTCCAACCACATTTCAAATTTCTTGAAATAATTTTATTATGATAAAATCTCATGTAACTCACACGTCGATTAAGATGTATTCAGCGATACCTTCGTTACTAAAAGGCTCAAAAATCACCTCTTCCATAAGTATCTACTTACATAAATAAGTTTTAAATTTTTTACTTATCTACCTTTTTTAAGATACTGAAAGTAATAAAATATTTTATTTTGTTTGTACTATGGTGGAGCGGAATTATAAAAATACTACGTACAGACAGATTCTAGCGTAAAAAATATATGTGCCCGTCGTAATTATATAATGACAACTGCTAAATAAATGTGCTTTTAAGAAAGTCTCAACCTCAAAGTTATAATTTTAATCTGAATATCCAACACTGAGGTCAGCACGACTAATCAAATTGCCAAATGTTGCCAACTCGAGAGGAGCCTCTAAGTAGTTCAGTACCGTGGTCCAGGTCTGTTTCCACTTCAGAACCTAATATAACGTATTTTATCAAGCGTCAATTTAATTGAAAGCAATTCCAAGTTACATCATTACTACGTGACTTTCTCTTTTTTTTATCTCGAAATACGCCTGCAGTGCGGCTCAAGAAATGTATACATTTATTTACAAAAGAAGTAGTAGGTTCCTTAGCAAGTATAAACCCATGCCATCCTTCAGAAAACTAACATGACTCTGTATGGACCCAATGATCTGAGACCACGGTACTAGCCATGTGTAGAGCCTTTAACTTGCCTAACTGACAATGTAAAGAACATGTAATGGTTTGTACAAACGCAAGTTTCTCTTCGTTAGGTTCTGCATGGTTTACTTGGGTTTTGTTTTGAATTAATTGTGAATATTAGATTAATTTAACTGTTACAAAACAACGTATTTCATTAGTACCACACATTTTAAGTTGATATCATAATATAATATGATAGATAGCTTTCCAGATAGCTCTTTAGATCAAAGGTTAAGAAAAAAAAACGATATCACGACTATAATAACCTTAGTGTAGAATATAATCTGATCAAATTGTTAGTAAGCACGATCATACCAAGTAGGGGTGATCTGAGTTCAAATATCTCATTCAACGCTTTCCTAGTTATGCCTATATTAAGATCGTTTATGTATGACACTCTTTTAAAGTGGTCTATGTACAGCAGGGGATTTCTACAGGGTAATTCTTTAAGGAGTTGGCTGGTTAAGGCTGGTTGGGGTCAGGTTAGAAGGGGGATAATGTATAATACACTCCAATGCGAGACGTCAGTGTAGAACTTAGTTTCCCCACTTAGAATTCTTATGGTGATATTAATAGAAAAAATGGAGATTGGAGTGTGCCACACTCAACATACAGACATATAAACATTCAGATAAATAGACGTGACGAGATAATGAGGTTGTTGTTTGAAATTAAATTTGTGGCTGATTGTATTGTGTATTTAACAATCTTATTTGAAAATAATTATATCATGTTATTATTAAAAGATTAAATTTATCGGACTGTATAATTGAAATTGATATTTGCACGCCAATGTGTTTGGTGTTATAATAACTATTGCTACTTACTGTAAAATTTATTTATTCCATGATCTCTAGAAACATCATTTGTTTTCACAAATAAATCATTTAAATCTGTCGCAAATGGGTATGACACATTCTCCATAGATGGAAGTCGAATCGAAACTCGGTCAGCAAAAGAAGGCTTGCATCAATATGTGTCGATATTTTGGAATGGAATTATATCATTTTTATGGTGACTTTCGGAACAGTTCTCGAAGACCTTTGCGTAAAAGCATTGCTTATTTTACGTCTGTCCCTTAGAGGATCTGACCCAGAAGTCGAAAAAGGCAGAACGGCCAGACAACGAAGTCGGTTTTGGTGAATATTCGTAATTACTCAGTTTTACATAAGCATGATCACCAATACAAATGCCTCTACATTTGTATATTAGTGCTTTCATAAAGGCGAAAAATAATTTAAAAATATTGAAGTGGAAGAGGGTTTTTTTCCTGACCGCTTTATTTATTGTTACGTGGAATTATTTATTTCCTGGTTACGGCTTTTGAATTTCAATAATTACCATGAAATGCAAACAAAAATAACGGCAGAGCCTTAGTTTTAGTAGTTGTTTTCTTAAAAAAACACTGTATTATTCGTAATTGGTATTAACAGCAAGATCTTGATATGTAAATATCTAAAACGTATAATTATTAAAATATATTTTAATAATTGTTTCTACTATAAACTATAGCTTTAAATTGTATTGTATGACTAGCATCTGTTCATGCCTTCGCTTGCTCGGTATATAAACAAACTTATGTGTTATTTTTAGTAACGAAATATACCTGTTCCAAATAAAATACAATTACAAATGGTTTAGCCGTTACTGAAATCACTAGCAATAAACATTCAAACTTGCGAATTTATCATTTATTTTCCGAAACAAATTTGAAAGTTTTTCTAAAGCTGAACTTATATCTAGAAGTTCTTTACTGACGTAATTCTGTTTCGGGACCCTTAAAACGAGGTGCCAGTATAGACTGGTTACAATATGTGACCTCTGGGACCCGAGAATGTTTACAGCTTTTTGGGGTTTCGATGTCACTTCGTATAATAATATACTTTATGGGTAAAAACTTTTTGTTCTGTCGACAACATGTTTTTACTTTTTTCCTTATTCTTCTGCACAAAAGAACTTGTTCGGTCATAGAACGTGGTAGACTCATATCTCCTAAAAGAAATAAATAGACACAGGGTTTCTTTTACTCCTACGATATCATCATTAAGGTCTACATGTCTCTAGAAGGCTTAGTATCTTATATTTACGGTAACAGATTTTGAATAATAAAGACCAAGAATAGAAAAAAAAAACGCTCACTACAGTCCTCCACATCATGGACATCCTCATATACATACCTAGTAAGTAGATATTTGAGGATACCAAGTAGGGGGTAGTCGGAGGCATGTCCAAACATTAAAGCTTTCACATGCCTGCTCTTTGCAAATACCATTCTAATTAATAGGTTGCAAGTCCATCGTCGCTTATTGGAACACTAACCTTCGCTTTTTCGGAAGGCATGTTCTAAGGCATGTCGATTCCCTCACGATGTTTTGTTAGATTTTTCGACTGGAAATATAATTATTTATCTATCTATAATCGTGGGTACTTAGACACACTTACTAATAGATAGGTAATTACTTAAGAACTGCTACTTATTGGGTAGTAAAATGTGTTTAAGAGAAGCACATTAATAACATTCCAACAATAAGAACAACATCCACCTACTTACAATTCCGTACACATAGCTTGTATTTCACCTTAAACTTTGTAACGTCAAAGTTCATACGATGTAAGTTACCACATTTACTAGAGAGTGCGCTTGGAATTCATATCAACAGCGTTTGGCCAGAACATTGCTCTATATTTCCGAGAACCTTAAAGAAAATTGTCCTTACAGAAAAGGCCATATCCCTCATACAAAATTCATGATTGTTATAAAACGACGTCCTCGTTGGCATGCGAGTGGTATAGAGACGTAAAAAGGGAATGTTTAATTCCCGCTGCATATTTGTTTCAGATCTTGGTGTTGTAGTACCATGGTATTCGTGGTTCCTGATATCCACGATACAGGGAATCCTAGTCAGGGGTCGGGACTATGTATGTGGCTGTTGGAAGTTTAAACTTAAAATAAAAGCTGTTTGTTTTCTAACATTGTTGAAAAAAATTGGCCTGTTGAATTGATTGGCCAGGGTAGAGGATGATTGGCCTATTATTATTAATAATAATAAATAAATAATGCTGGACATTTTTCAAACAGCATCATTAAGCACCAAAGTAAGCAGAGCTTGTGTTATGGGAACTACATGACTGATATAATACTTATATACATTTTTGTAAATACATACATAAAAAACACCCAGACCCGAGACAAATATTCTCAGATACTAAATTTGTCCCGCGGCGGGAATCGAACCCGCAACCTTCTGCGTCTCAGGCGGGCATTCGCCCACTGCGCCACTGAGGTAGTCATTGAAAAAACAAAATCCATTATAAATTGATTTATTCGAAAATCAGATAAATACCCGGTCAAATTGACATGGTGACAGTCTGGCGGTGGCGATTATGGTACAATGGTCTAGTGATTGTCAAAGTTTGCATTATGAATGACCAATATTTTTTTGCAAACTTATACCGCCGCGTATTGTGATCGAAAGGATTTTACGCTATACTAAAAAAAACAGACCTTCGAATTTGCCGATACTCCATGAACGGTTACTGTCTGTTTCGGCAATACTTGAAAAACCAAATAGTTCTTTGATTGGAATTTCATATTGAAAATACATTTATAATTCTATGAACTTTGAAGGTTTGTACTCACCTTTCCAATCGAACCTGCTCGCGGGGTAATGAATGAGGAAAAATGTCTGGGAAATTGCGAGTTTTCCATTTACAAGATTGCACTTGACGGGAGTTGCAAAAGCGGGCTTCACATTTTAAAAATTTACCAGCGACCTCCTTGTACAAGCTGACTCACAGTATAACGTCACAATTTTTTATACTTCAGTAAATAGTACAAATGACAACCGCTGGGAAATACAGGTATTTGCGAATGACGGCTATGAGACTCAGGGCTACCTATTTTGGACCGATGGCATTTATGATGCAGGAAGTCGATGGATAGGCTAAGGGATTATATGACTAGAAAAGGTATATTTTGGCCTACGTTATGATATGTAATTGTTTTTTTATACCACACTTACCGATTTGAGATAAATCTCTTGTAAAACTTATCAAGAGTGGTCAATGAGGTTCTGCTATTTAGTTAAATAACACAATAATTAAACTAATTCTCTCCACATATCAGCCACCTTGTTTTTTTTTTTGCAATATATAAGCTAAGTTATTACCTACTTAAGTATCAAAATAGATAAAATGATGTATACAAATTGACTTTTCCAAGTGTACTAATGGAATATGTATCTAAATAGAATAAAATATTTTGAATTGAATTGAATTCGGATTTTGCGTCTTGAGCTCTTTTATTTAATAAGGCACTCATAAAAAAAAAATACATTGTTGCCTCCAGTTTCTAATATTATAACAGGTTTTACTGTTATATCAGAGCCCATTCGCTCTTTTTAAAC
The DNA here is from genome assembly GCA_961405105.1 of Perizoma affinitatum. Lineage (NCBI taxonomy): Eukaryota > Metazoa > Arthropoda > Insecta > Lepidoptera > Geometridae > Perizoma > Perizoma affinitatum. Next base: position 1,533,644 of record OY560199.1, on the reverse strand, counting down.
GCTATAAATAATTATACTGTTTTAACGGTATACATACATAGACTGTTAATCACATAACCCTCCATTGTTTTACGCAGTCGGCTAAAAACAAAGATCAAGAAAAGAAAACCCTACTGTCATTAAACTACCAGCAGTGTCTTTCTATATCTTTTATGCATAGAACCGTAGGAGTAATAGAGTGAGAGAAAAAGCATTTTTTTTCAACGTTTTTTCCCACCTAAGTACCCAGGTTTTGTGCCAGTGTGTCAGTTTCAGCATTCGCATTAACGATTTAGCATTACATGCTATTTGAGATACTGAAAAAAATATCTTGATACATAAAAGAGTCATACTCAACTGGTGCCTTTTTGCAAAAGTTCCAACATACATTTTTATTCATCGAATCCTGAGTGATATGATTTGCCTCAGCAAATGCATACTGATATTCTTTTTGTTTTAAATAACCTAGAGTTTTTATTACAAGCTTTTATTAAACTTTCGTTGTTAGTATCTACGGGTCAAATCTTGCAACTGAATTTTAAACCAGTTATTCCAACCGATTGAGCTGAAATTTTGCATACACTTTTGGTTTGGATGACAATACATGGTTATCTAAGTGACATAATTCTAAATCCAATATGGCGAACTACCAAAGATGGCGGACCACTTATTTTGGACGCGTGACAAGAGAGCTGGCTCTTATCTGGGTCAACGCATTAGCATTGCCATTTAGCGTGGCAATGCAGCCAGTATTTTGGGAACGCTTCTGTCTGGTAGTGATCTAGATCAGTAGACCTATCTATAGATCGTTTGCAACGGTCTTTAGATAGCTAGCAATTTTTTTGTATATACCTACTTGGTATAAATAAAAAAATGTATTTAAAAAGTATTAATTAATATTTTTGTTTGTGAGAGAGTCAGAATGGAAAGGGACCGAATATGTTTGCGTTAATAAGAGTGCATGTTGCTCTACTTTTCTCCCACGTTACTTCTCTATTAGACTATTATGACGGGGCGTATTCTCGCTCGCAGCCCCTCGGCTAAATTATCACATTGTTTACTTTAAATTACTCATTTTTATTCAGAAAACAACGAATGTTTTACAGCTATGCTTTTAGGTTCCGTAATTATGTGTTTTGCTCGTTTGTAATTAGAATAATGGGGTAGTGAAATCTTGCCGTACGCTCCAAAAAAAAAACTAATATGGAACACATTTTAGTTTCACATTCAATGTGAAACAAATAAATGAATTGAAAGTTGAAGTTTTTCACAAGATGTGATCTGACTTTTAAAGTTGTAAATGTTTAATAGGTAGAATAGTTTCTAAATATTTTATTTAGTGGCGGATGTTTGGTGGGGCAGCGGGTGAGTAACCAGCTGAGCCGCAAGAGTTGTGGGTTCGATTCTCGCTACTGGATATTTGCCAGTTCTACAGATAGTTGTTCCGGTTCTGGGTGTTGTAGTACCATAATGGTACTCGTAGTTCCTGATAACAACGTTACGTTGTATCCTTATGTGTGTGACTATTGGGTGTTTATTATTATATCTGTTAAGATTTTTTATAAATTGATGATTGTATTCCTGAGTCTATTATCTTCCCTAGTTGATTAGTAAGGTTCTCAACAGAGTAGATGTAAAACTGGGACATTATTCTAGTCCACGAGATGATGCCGTAAACAGTCCATACAAAACAAACCCATAGTTTTGTCTCGAAATGAGACTTTCCTACATCTTACAAATTCAAGCCAAGTTTTAGAATTCTGCCTCTTAATCCTCTCTGACAGGCTTTATACATAAATTCTTAGGACTAAACAAGATTATGATAAAGTGCTGCCAATTTGTTCAGAACAAATACGACAGCAAAACGCAATACGACACCCGTCATACGATACGATACGACACACGACATAGACAGCCTGACAGCCTGTCAATATCTACGGAGCTGATTCGAATAGAAATCAGAGACCAAAAACCTATTTCGTTTTAACCAACTTGAAAAAGAAGAGTTTTAATCCCTTTGTACAGGAAAATGGACAGTTTTTCTCCTTTTCGCTGTACAGTATCTGGTTGGGTTTTAAATATAATAGTATTCTCCCCCCCTTTAGCGCCCCTTGCCATCCTTCATCCATCGACAAATGCCTCCGTAGATTTTAAACTATAATGTACCTACTGTAACAAATTTATATATGTTCAATATATCTTTTATCCTTTTTTTTATCTGTTTTATTATATCTAATTATATTTTTTGTAGGTACCTAGTTACACCTTTAGTAACGTTGTCGATAATGACGTCACTCACTAATAGGTTCTATCTGAAAACCAGCGTAGGTTCACATCCTGGTGTTGCATAATATGCTGAGACAGGATCTGTTTGCGCGTTGCGGAGAGGAGTAAATACCTAGGTAATTTTGTGCCTTCGGCCTACCACGGTACCTACCTATTACGGTAGGACCGATACATGTAATATTTACGTTCCTTCCTACCTATATCCTCTCTGTAAAAAATGTGTGTCAAAAAAATGTTCTTGTTCTTTCTTTCTTTCTTATTCTTAATAGTAATATTTTATTTCAAACATCCGAATGCCTACTTATTTTACGTGGAAAACTTTCTATAAATATTCTACTGCTATTGTGAAAACCATAACGTTAAATTTGATTCCCATCTAGCGATGTAATTTATTTATTAATCTACCTTTATCTATCTAATATTTAAGCTGAAGAGTTTGTTTCTTTGTTTGTACGCGCTAATCCCTGGAACTACCAGTCGGATTTGTGAAATTATTTTTCATTTGATAGCCCAATTCATAAGGAAGGCTAACATCACGCTACGACCCTTAGGAGCCGAGCAAAAGAAGTAATAGCACGGTCGGGCAATGCGACGTGGTAATATGGCCGACGATGGAGGATAAGGCTATAGAATATACCTTGAAGATACCTAGATTATATTTTACAAGACACGAGTATGTTAGTATGTTCCATTCCTTCGAAGATTTCTCATTATAAAATTGGAACTGAAACGTTAACGAATTGTAAGTATACTGATAAGATACGGATGATACTGATCTGATCGTCTGCTTGTCCTCAGGTGAAAATGAGGTGGCGGGATCAGTTTATGTAGCTTCTGGCTACATTCATCAAAATTTAGTCTATAAAATATCGATAGGTATTCATATTAACTTTACGATGGTGTTATAGATACTAGATCTTAGTCTGAACCATGTGTTGCTCCCCTACTAGTCTGGAAACTACGTTCGATCGAGTCCAAGGCAGCAAGCTGGTGTTTGACCGAGCCATCCCAAAGTTGGCAGCAGTACCAGCAGGGCGATTACACTAACCCATGGCTATCGAGATGGCAATCAATCCACAAATTATCTGATTGTAAGTTACTAGCTTCTGCCCACGGCTTCGCCCGTGTGGGCATCAGTTTCATCAAAATCCGCTCAGTATTTTTTGCGTGAAAGAGTAACAAATGTCCATCCTCACAAACTTCGCGTTTATAATATTAGTAGGATTGGATAGAATGTAAAAAATGGAACGTCCAAAGGGGAACCAATTTCGTTCATTACGAAATTGGTTCAAAAACATTCAGTCCATCTATAGCACATACAGAATACAAATTAGCGTGATACGATTCATCCCATCCGTTTTTTACTTATAATCGGATCATTTGTGGATTGATTGCCATCTCGTTAGTGTGATCGCCCTGCTGGTCTAATCCCAGACCAGAATTGTGATTGATAAAGACTGAGTTAATTAGCCAGGTGTTAATTAGCGCCTTACAACTAGATACATTACTATTTTGTTCTGTGACAGTGTTCTTATTAATCTCAGCCCTCGTTTTTCATAATAACTAAGTACCTATACTTATAATGTTCCACTACCTACCTACTTATTGCTCATGTGTTTGTTGTGCAATTTAATACTTTTCAAAAAAAAAAAACTGGTAATTTTTACACAGCATCATCTAGCCAAACTAAGCAGAGTTTGTATTATGGGAACTACAGGACTGATATACTTAGATACATTTGTGTAAATACATACATATTATACATAGAAAACACCCAGTACCCGAGACAAATATTTGATGATACGAACATTTGTCTTGTGGCGGGAATCGAAACCCGCAACCTTCTGCGTCTCAGGCGGGCCTTTGCCTGCGCCACAGAGTTCGTCTCTTTTGTTTCGGATACATTAAGATTAATAAACACTTTCAAAGCCTACTGCTCAGATAAACTTAACGAAGGTTTTGACACTTCTAACTAATTATTGTACCGACTCAGTTTGTTTTTTTTACACAATATAATTACATTTATTCATACAACTATGTACAAGTAGGTATATACAAAAAATACAGATGAAACAGCTAGCTATCTAAAGACCGTTGCAAACAATCTATAGATAGCTCAACTGATCTAGATCACTACCAGGCGGAAGCGTTCCCAAAATACTGGCCGTATTGCCACGCTGAATGGCAATGCTAATGTGTTGACCCAGATAAGAGCCAGCTCTCTTGTCACGCGTCGCTTCGACCAGTCGCCCTGAAAGAATTTTAAAAACGCGAAGGGCCCCGTTTCCCCACGGACCCAGAGTCTCAACCCCAAAAGGCTCAAATAAGTAAGCTCTGTCGAGACTTCTATATTTGCGCCTCTTGAGATCCTCCGCCGAATCAGCCGCTGCACCGGCTCTAACTGATGTCCCCGACAGATGAGATGGTGCTAGGGTATCTACGCATGTGGCGTCCCATACCAAAGGCCTTCCCTTCTCCCAAGGGACAAGAGTCATGCCGTCAGGCCGCTTACCATCGTCACGTAGTAGACCATTCGGTTCGAGAATAGCTGGAACGTTGACGCTGGTAAAAGCCCGGCGTATGATATCAGTTTGTTAAATAAATGAATCGAAATTGTTGGAATTTTGCCATAAACCATGGACCTATTCCCGAATTTCCCGCGCGCTCTCACTTGTCGCGAAACGCTATCCGAGTGTGTTGCATTTTTTCTAAATTAAAACTAGTTACGTATAATAAATTACTTGTTTTTCAAAATAAAAAACAAACACGCTCACGACTGTCTTCCCCATGGTGGACATCCTCAGATACATACTCCGTGAGTAGATCTTTGAGGATACCAAGTAGGGGGTAGTCAGAGGCACGTCCAAACATTACATTTGGTATATCCCCGGGTTTTGCAAGTAGTAAGCATTCCACGTGACAGGTTGCAAGCCCAATGGTTGCGATAGATCCAACCATTGCAATGGTTGGATCTATCGCAATTAGATTTAATATGGGCTAGGACCTGGAATAAATGGTTCTATTATAAACGAGCTTTATAATAGAACCCAGAAATAGTGTATATACATTTCGAGTCATAATTAATCACATGTTAATGAAGTTGGGTTTAAAAGCATTTCACTGTTGTCGGAATTTTGTAGTTTATCTGATGTTTTAACATCATCGTAACTATAACCTGAGACGCAGAAGGTTGCGGGTTCGATTCCCGTCGCGGGACAAATGTTTGCATCTGCAAATATATGTCTCGGGTCTGGGTGTTTTCTATCTATAATAAGAATGTATTTACAAAAATATATATATATAAGTAAAGTAGTATATCAGTCATGTAGTTCCCATAACACAAGCTCTGCTTACTTTGGGGCTAGATGATGTTGTGTGAAAAACGTCTAGCATTATTATTATTATTATTAATTATAGGCTGGACGGAATCCTAGGTTGGATATTGTTCTCCAGCAAATAATGACGAGCCGGCTCTTAACTCTTTATAGACCTTGGCTTTGGTATTGGTTACCCCGTTTTAACAAGTTTTTTATTATTTTTCAACTTGCAATGTATATATGTTTGTTTGTTTAGGTCTAATCTTGCAAGTTGGATTAGGACCACTTCCTCTTATTCCACGGAGTTAAATTTTTACATGTTGGTTCAGTTCCGCTGTCAATGCATTTTTATGGTAAGCATGACCTGAATCGACATCCAGAAATAGCTTCAGATAAAGATATTCTTCAATGGTAAAATAACATATTATGATTTTTGGATTTAAGTTTTACTATGACATGGTTGCTGCACTCAGGGTTAATAGCTTGTTTTTGAAAATATTTTTTTTTTACTAATTATTTAATATAAAATATAATGTAGTGAGTTTTTGAGGTAAGAGTGAGATACAATCAGACAAGTAGGCCTATTGCCATCAGATTACATAATTTTTAGTATACCTAGATTTAGTTATTGGACTAAGGTAGGTAGGCATTTTTTGTTTATTGCTTCCAAGGTAGAAAGATAGTATATAGGAAGAAGATAGCTAGTTTATTTGGTCCCCCCTACCCATAACCATACCCAAATCTAAATAATATTCCGTTAGAACTGTAAAACCATTGAAAATCCCGCAATCAGTACACAATTAATTTTTATTTAAAATACGGACAATTACCCCAAACGTTTTTTTAAACTAAAAGAGCTGTCCAAAGATTCATCGCTATCCAACTGTGAGGTTTGTTTTAAATGCCTATTTAAAACAAACCTCACAGAAGCACTATCCCTTAGGATTCACGAGATTACAACGTAGTGACGTCAAGGGTGGCTTACAGGCTTATCCCGAGCCTCACCCAGATTTTTGCCGCACTCGTAAAAAACGCCCCAAAAGACTCGCACATCGTCGTTACTGGCGTACAAAGTGACGCATCTGAATAAGGGATGATACTGTGGTGGATTTTTCGAAATACTTTTTATTTTGGAGACAGATCTGCTTCCTTATTTCACAAAAACGGAAATAAGGAACACCTCATTTTCAGGCTCATGTCGAAAATTTCGGGCTAAACATTCCTATTTTCAAGTTAAGCTTGTACTTAATTAGGGTTTTTTAAGAAAAGTCATTGGTTAAAAATTAGATCACATAGTTAATCAAAGCTAACCACAATTAGTGATGATAAATTCCAGCTCTATATTTCGTACTGAAATGCCAAGTTGTCAGTTTCAATACGAATAATGCTAAATGATAGAGGAGGCTTTTTGGTAGAAATTGGCTTTTCATATCGGTTTCTGATGCATTTCGAAAATCATGTCTGACAGAATGTGAAAATATATACTTGCATTTCTGTTTTATGGCTCGCAACGACAGGAACCCGTAGCATTTGCCGTAAGAGGTTGTTTCTTTATTTATTTGTCTGTTACCATTTATTTCCAAAACAGCTAATACGATTGAAATGCGTGTTTAAGCCATCAATTTCTATCCGCTCGCCCGCTTCTATATATAAACCGGTGCAGACGCATTGGGGCGATGTAACGCAAAACACGTCGACGCTTCTAAAATTTGGTTATATAAATTAATTAAGGCACTTGGATCGTCTCAAACATATTATTTCGGAGTCCGGTTCGGAGTCAAAGTTATAACACATCTCTATCCCGAATTATAATTTCAAATTTGCGATGTGTCGCCTCTGTTAAATTTTCTTTATCGCTCGTATTTGAAGTGATGTAATCTCCTGTGCTTTGCATGTGTAACGCGGTTGCTCGATTGCGTGGCGTGATAAAGAAGGGTGATGTTTACAAACGTGCTCGTGTTGTGTTTGTTAAGGTACTGTCTTAGTAGATGGAAGGAAGTGATGCAAATTTGTGGGAGTATTCCGTGATTTTAGGTATAAAGCTGTTAAACAACCGCTGCGTACGAAGCCAACGCAGTGATGTCATTCTTATGGAAATAAACTCAAACTAACGAATTTTGAAACTCTGTACGAATTTCGGAAGGAACTGAATTTAGACCCACAGATTTTTTGACAGATTTCAATAGGTTATAGTGTTAGAACATGTCATAGTTTTGATTCAGTTCGTAATTGATTCAAGAATACAGAAATAGAGTAAATACTTTAAAATTCTACGTAGTTTAACTAAACTTTAAACATGGAACTTTATTATTTAACTTGAAAGCATTCATTAGTTATGAAGCAAAAACATTTTAAACTTTCAAAAACTGGGTTTGTTATGTAAGTCCAGTACTCTCTTCAAATGTACTTTATTTATGTTTTATATTTGCAGTAGACTATTCGTAAATAGCCTTTGCGTGTGCTGTAGTTGGTGACCGGCTGTATTTGGCAACGGTCGCATATTTTACTGAATTTATTTTTTAAATAAAATATATTCCGCATAGTAGCACTAATGATTTCTTGATAATAAGTGAATTTACAAGACAAATTAGAAAATTTTTATTAAAAAAATATCCTCACGTAATATGAAACGAGACTTTTGGAGCATTGACTACTAATAAAACTACGACACGATTGCCATTACAATTGATTCAGTCAATCCTGAGACAAAGGTTGTCAACAAACGAATAACCTCGACCCCAAACATATGACGTCAGATCTTTGCTTCGTGGGTAAAAAATACCTTCTCACTGCCAACGTGAAAATAGTCTCGAACTTGCTATTCTCTCTCTCGAACGTTACAGAAAAAACGCTTTAATTTTATTGACACTTTCGTGATATTGTCTCGTTCCGACTAAAGTATTATGCAATACTATAGTCACGGTGTCGTGACTATAGTATCAGATATATCAGATACATTAATCGAAGGAAAATGTACACAATGCAAACTTAAAGCAGATTACAAGCATGTATACAACATGCTTGTAATCTGCTTTAAGTTTGACGACCTCTGGGGCGCAGTGGGCGAAGGGCTACCTGAGACGCAGAAGGTTGCGGGTTCGATTCCCATCGCGGGACAAATGTTGGCATATGCAAAACTTTGTTTCGGGATTTGGGTGTTTTCTATGTTTGATATGTACAATTATAAAAAAAAACGTATGTAGTATATCAGTCATGTAGTTCCCATAAAACAAGCTCTGCTTACTTTGGGGCTAGATGATGCTGTCTGAAAAATGACCAGCAATATTTTTTATTAAGTCCTCTCATTGTACATTGTTTGTGTGCAATCAATAATTAACTAAATAAATAAAGCAGAAACCACACAGAGGCTATACACGTGGAGGTAGTTTCGTTTTGTATCAAAATGGAGAAAAGGTCGCCTTTAAGGCTACACGCGCATGCTTATCATGACGGAAAAATATTAAAGCTATTTTATTAAATAATGGTATGCGCCATCATACTCTGAACTAATACAATCTTAAACGTTAAAATTTGCTTAAAATTGAATTACTGATGCATAAAATATTATCTGTCCCAATATGATTATGAAGTAGGTCCTGTTAAAATATTAATAAAAGTTACTATGCAATACTTGATTAAGTTTAATTTTTCGGCAGAGATTCAATCAATTAATCAATAGGTGATTGATGAATTTAATGAACCACAAATCTCACAATAAACTCATGGAAAATAAACTCTTTTCATGGGATATCCAAACTCTCTCGATGGATAGTGGCCAGAACGTATTCTATGAATCAAAACTATATACAACCTATTTATGTTTCCACTTACAAAACGCGATAGATAGCGTGATGTTTCTTTAAAAATAACCAAAATAAACCTTCTAAATATACACCATAGATTATATAGGTTAACGATTTTATGGGTATATAATCTTTGGTGTATAATGGGTGTTGCGTCGCTGACACTAAAAACCAGGTTTTTTAATTCTGTAAAAAAAAAACTTTGCTCATTATATATTATATATAATACAAGTAAATCCGCAAAAGACGTATAAAACAAAAGTAAGCTGTAAATTTGCAATGTTTTTCCTCCAAGGATATACAGTGGTGGGTACTCCATCTCATGTCACCCCCTCATAACGCAATAAGACACGGAAGCGAATAAAAAACCGACGCCATTGCTCATAATCAGAGCTCTGTAGATAGAACAAAAGCGGCGGTAAACTTCATGCAAGAGTACACTGATGACCAAAAGTGGAATGAAAATGGAGATGAAATTGAATTCCGCTTTCAGCTAAACTTACAGCGATCTCTTCCAGTATTGCTACAATTAAAAAAATATTAAAAAAAAAATTGAATAAAAAAAAACTATACCTAACTTTTCCACCGACACGGCGAAATTGAGCGGTATGGACATTCACCGTCCCCCGAACTAGTTATAGAACTGTATCTCAGAGAACGCTTCTATCCTCTCTGCAAAGTCTTCGCCATCATCGGGTGGAATAGCACAGTGGGACAAAATGCCATTGATTCACCACCAGGTTCGAATCCTTACTGACGAGTATAGATTGGACATCCTACTACTATTATAAACGCGAAAGTTTGTGAGGATTGATGTTTGTTACTCTTTCACGCAAAAAACTACAGTAATATAGCTTATACATCAGAATAACACATAGGCTTTTTATCCGGTACCACGCGGGCGAGGCCGTGGGCAGAAGCTAGTTAGAAATAAATTAATTTTAACGAAGTATTTAGAAGTCAGTACTGAACAGTGGTAGCCCTCGTACATAGCGAACAAGAAAGAACAAAGAAGAACAGAATTAGGGTTTAAATCAGCAGAAGGCAGTAGAGGGACGGGGTATAATAGTATCACAGCGAATATATATATTTTTTTACAAAAGCGTTGGTAGCGTATCGTCTACAATGATTTCCCTTGACACTAAACCGTGCAAGTGTAAATAATGGTGTATAAAGATCAGCTTTAAAAAATATAGCATAAAATTGCCAACGATATATTCTTATTTTGTCCGGCGTTGTACGCGTTACCTGTAGCACGCGTGTCATTTGTTTTGATTACACTACCTACCGGTGTCTTGGTCCTAATGTTTTATATTATTCACATTAATTCCGTGGGTTATGGAACAGAACTAAGGTCTGAAGGATAGTGTTCATTAGTTTTCGTTATGTTATTTCGTTTTGGAAATGGATCGAGATAGGTGTGATGGTTGAATCATTTATCTTCTAAAGATTTTCAAAAATATACTTGAAGTCAAAACGTAATTAAGTAGGTAGGTAGACCTGGTTGTGAGTTTTTTTTTTGTAGATAAGTTATGCATTGCACGTATTCAAAAGGTTGAAGGAAAATATCGGTAGGAAACCAGAATGCCCTGGAGCCAACGCTAACCGATTAACATATTCGAAGGCATGTTTTTATCGGTTAGTGTTAACCGGCGATGGGCTTGCAACCTGTCACGTGGAATGTTAACTTCTTGCAAAACGCGGGCATGTGCCAAATTTAATATTTGGAAGTGATTTTGACGACCTTTGTGGCGTAGTGGGCGAAAGCCCGCCTGAGACGCAGAAGGTTGCGGGTTCGGTTCCCGCTTTTCCCGAGACAAATGTTTCTACGATAAGCTAATGTTTGTCTTGGGTCTGGGTCTTTTCTATGTATAATATGTATGTATTTACAAAAAAAAGTTTATATGTAGTATAACAGTCATGTAGTTCCCATAAAACAAGCTCTGCTTAGTTTGGGGCTAGATGATGATGTGTGAAAAAAATAACTAGCACATTTTTTTTAAGAGCCTCTGACTCTCTATACCATTAATATTTTGCGTTATTTCTCTCATACTTCGTACCATATTATAATTTTGATGGTTTTTTATTATTTTTAAGTTACACAACTTGGTCAAAGATCTCACTTATTAACCAAGTCTGGCTATTCCGCTCCATTACCATATACTCCATTTATTTACCTGGTAAGGAACGCTACTTCCCTGTTTCGTAGAAAGATAAAGTTTTTATTAAAAAAAAACGCGGACAAGGTCGTTGTACTAGTTTTGGTAAAATACCAATTAGCCTCGTATTGAAAAGTGAAAAAGTGATAAGTTGAGAGTCTGTGAACGCAGCACCAAGCCTCGATGATGCCGGTGCATAAATTGGTACAACTTTTAATTGGCTTCAAGCTTCAAGCTTCTGTTCCGTTTTCGAACTATGAAAGGCCCACATAGATGCACTCTCTCCGATGCCATTGCAAAATGCACTTTTACACCATTATTTTAGCAACTACTCCAAAATCAATAATTTTTCTGTAGTAATCATCAAATTTCAAACAATTCGTTCAACAATTTGTTCTTGCCCGAACTTTACTTTGGTTTAAGGGCGAGATAGTTAATGAGGTGTCTTAGAAAGCAGAAAAACGTATATTGTGCTAAATTCTTAAAAGAGAAATACTTTATGTGTTATCCTACTAATAAAAGCTCTTATCTCTAAGACAGCGCAAGAAACACATTCGCTCGACTATTTTTTTCGTCGATTTACGTTGTAAAATTGGTATCCACGAAAAGCCCATTTATTTTAACGGTATAAGCCCTTTACCAATATATACAGCCTGTATATATTGGTAAATGGTTTTTCGGTGACCAGTGGAGACTGAACACTATTATCACTATTACGGACAACAGATCTTTTGACTATAATGCTCTGGCATCTTTGCTGAAACGTATGTTCTAATCAGTCGGTAACACCCACTGCTGAGTAAAGGCCACTATTACGCCACTCCTGGCGGTCTTGTGCCAGCCGGATCCAATGCTCACCTACTGCCCTCACAATATAACCTGACCAGCGGGCAGGTGGTCTGCCTCGAGGCCGCCGCATATCTTTCGGCCACTATTCTGTGACGGTTTTAGTCCATCTGTGGTCCTCCCGCCTAGCCAAGGGCCTCACCCATCTCCATTTGAGCCTCGCTATCCGTATACCTACATCCTCCACTTTAGTGAGAGTTTTTTTCTATTTCACAAAAATAATAGAATACTTTTATAAATCTTGGTTACATTCTTGTGAAACTTTCTGATCATTTTCAGTACCTTTGGGGTTTGGTAAAGCTCACAGACTATAGATTATTTCGTTGGCCATTATGAGATCACGTGTGAAGCAACTCATAGCCATTCCGTGGTCACGATCCATTCATAAAGCGATTCCATCTGATACAGTAGCTCCTTGGGAGGCGTTGGCTCGTATATTCAGATTATGTACTGGCTATGGAGATATGCGGGTAAAGGACATTGTTTTTGGTACCTATTCTATTCATTTTTCTCTGTAGAGGAAAGTGGAAGAAGAAAACATTGTGTTCCGACCCCACGTAATATGGTATAAGGACGAGAATATGTTTTTTTTTCTCGTCACTGTTCTTTTCTTAACATAACCTAACATAGGCTAGATTATAATATGACTAGGATACATTTAGGTATAATAACGTACTCTGGATAAGAAAAAAATAACAGTTCTTTTCATGGTTTCCTATAGGAATGTGACTCTTTAAAGAACTTTTAAATGTGATATTTTACAGACAATATATGATAAAAAAAAACTAACCAGACTTATGCGATCCATACATAGTCCTGATGACACATTAGGATTCCCTGTGTCGTGGGTATCAGGAACTATGAGTACCGTGGTACCACAAAACAGGTTTCAAACCTATCTCCACTTTAAATAAATAAATAATGATTTGGGAAAGACGGTAGTATTAGCAAAAAACGCAATTAATTAAAAAAAAATATTTACAAAACGCTAAATTTGAGAATAACCCATTTTTTGTTAGGATATTATTTAGGAAAAATATGTGACATCGTTGAAGGAACATTTGTATGCATATGCTAACGACTATGCAAAGCGGGGGCTCCCCCAAATATAAAGTTTAGACGTGGCTCTGATTACAAAGTGACATCCTCGCGGATCTACATATTGATTTATCTGTTTTGTTTTTCTTCTTATTTTGGTCAAAGCTTTGAATTCAGAGATATAAAATAGAGTCTACAACCAGCTTACAAAGTCATGTGTACTGCATATGAAACTTCCTTTAGAGCTCAGACTAGTTTTGTTTATAATTACTTGTGAGTACATAACTTAGATCCTACTACTATATAATAAATGCGGATGATTGAATGTTTTCATTTTTGTCGGATGTTTATCGCTGAATACCTCCGAAATGGCTTTAACGATTTAAATTACATTTGTAACAGGTATATATAGTTCGTGACGTAGAATATCAAAAATGCAGTCGTAGCATGACCACGGCTGTTTCAATACAGTCAAAACGTCGGCAAAATAATAAAAAAGGTAAATTTTTATCTGGATACTATGAGGACGAAGCCGCAGGCTTGTTAAGAAAAATTGCTTTAAATAAATGATTAAGAAAATAAACAGGCACAAACCTAGTCCTAACTAGGTCTGTGGTTTTTCACTAGGTTTTTATTTTTATCGAATATCTTTGCATATCTTCATAGTTTTTAGTATGCCAGACAAAACTGAAGGAGGGACCTTCAGTTTTGTACTGTTATATTAACCATGTTAAAAGCCATCCGCGCACATATCCATGAAAAAGTCCATTGCCAAATTTTATCTACAATTAAAAATATACAGCCATGTGTCAAACAGACATGGATAGCGTAGCCTTAAGGTAACATTGACACCCTTTGGAACACTAAAAATGTCTTGCCAGGACGAACCGTGGCGCTTCCAATCAACAGTTTCTTTCACTATCCGTCGCTAACCATACTCCCTGCTAGCCACTACCAAAATGAAACTCCACAGTCGTAGATAAAAACAACTTCAGTGATCGGAGCAAAGTTTTAATTGGTTTTAGACCCCAGATTCCGTATAACCATTACAGTACAAGTAACGATTTGAATCCTCCCATCGCGTCGCATTGTACGTACTACTCAGATGTAACTACTAAAGTCTAGAAACGCAAACGAGCTAAGATTCTAACACTGATTTTGATAGTGTTTATTTATAGTGATTTAGAAATAAAATGTGTAATGAATACTCATATACCGAAAGTAGGATTTAAGTGTGAATTTCTTTTTATAAATGATTTTTGAGCCAAGTATTATATATAGAGAGAAATTAATACAAATACATACTACCAGATGCTAAGCAGAAGAAATAAGAATACTTAAATTATTGTGTTCAGTTTATTAAATTTTCATAGAAATTGGATACAAACACCCATACTGGTATTTATAATGTAACTGTAGGATTTGTAGGACAATTTTTTTTAAACACAACGCGATGTAAGCTGAATGAAAATACTCATAATTACGTACACAAAATGGGGCATTCAACTTGAATGGATCCTCACAGACATGAATGAAAGGACGATTTTAGAATAAAAGTTAAACTTTTTTTTCCTGAAAAAATCGACATCATCATTCTTTATTTTCCCCAGTCACATAAAAACGCAATGAAACGCAAAATTAACTCCTAAATCCACGTCGAACTGAGACGCAATTTTATTTATTTTTGCGAAACAATCTCTTCAAAGTGACGCAAGCGTTTGGAAGCGTGACTTCAAGAATCGTTACCATAGTTTAAGTCCATGGGATTCATGTTACTGTTAGGGGCTAAGTTAAAAGCGAAAAACTTGATTTCGAATGTTTTTAAGAACTGAATAATAATACGTTTTATACGGGTCTTTATCGCGTTTACCTTTTCTATAATTTGCCCAACATTTTGCCTTTTCACGATCTTTTATGCCTTTTATGGAATCCTGTGATCAACAGGTGTTCGCTTCGCGATTCTATTTTGCAATGATACAGATAGAATGGAGTGGCTTCATATACTCCAGTTAACCCGTGACCACAGTGGTTGCAACACAATTGAAACATCGGAAAAATAATAAAAAAAGTAATCGCGATCTAGACCCGTAAACTTTATAATTATTCAAATACTAGCTTCTGCCCACGGCTTTGCCTGCTAGGTACCCGGATATAAAGTATAAGCTATGTTACTGTAAAGTTTCATCAAAATCTGTTCAGTAGTTTTTGTGTGGAAGAGTTACAAATATCCATACTCACAAACTTTCGCGTTTATAATAGTAAGAAGATAAGATAAGATTGATCATACTGAATGTGACATACCTAACCCAGTTGATCTTCTACTCCAGTAGTAGTAGTGTTCACGAACACTACTACTACTGATACTTCTACTGATTTTTATTAGATGTTGTTGGTAGATTTGTTGTAGATCAACAAATCTACAGCTCCTGTCTTAAACAACGCTATAAATCTAACTGAGCTTAAATAGCGAGAGCTCTGAGTCCGAGTTCTTTTACGATATCAACTGAAGTTAAAACCCGATCTCGGGACGTTTGTTTTTTTATGAAAAACCTCACTTAGTTGGGTTTGGTTGAACCGAATAGTAAGATATTAACACAGTAGTATCGAGTTAGTAACACTCGTGTAACGTAAACAAAACTAGATTTATGCCAGAAAGCAAGTTTTGATATTTGCCAATAAAAAAAACCTTTCTCCTCAGAAATTTCACAGGTTCACCTTTTCATATTTTCGTTTATTTCAAGCAACTTGTGCACACACAAAGAACAATAAACACAAATATAGCTATTTATAGATCGTTTGCAACGGTCTTTAGATAGCTAGCTGTTTCATCTGTATTTTTTGTTTAACACTTGTTTTATCTTGTGCAATTAAGCATTTTCTATCTAAAAAATAAATAAACACAAAGAACAATATATTTATGCCTTAATTATGATATTTCAGTGACAATCCAGCATTATTATTATTCATTATAACAAACTATGAAGCTTGATTAATTATCCGTGCTCTCATAGAGCTTGAAATATTAAGTGGCCACGGGTAAAGATCATTAACTTTTAAACCTCAACTACTTTGAAGATTTCTCTATTGTCTTTATTGACAGTATTTTTCAAAAAAAAAAATACTGATAACAAACTTTATTGAATACGTCGACCTCTGTGGCGCAGCGGGTGAAGGCCCGCCTGAGACGCAAAAGATTGCGGGTTCGATTCCCGCTGCGGGACAAATGTCTGTAATATTTGTCTCGGGTCTGGGTGTGTCCTATGTATAATATGTATGTATTTACAAAAAAAAGTATATAATTCATGTAGTTCCCATAATACAAGCTTAGTTTGGGGCTAGATGATGCTGTGTGAAAAATGTCCAGCATTATTTATTTATTTACTTCCGTTTAAACAATGTACTGCTAGGAGAACTTTATGCTAAAGCGTTATCTACCAGACATCCTTTGCGAGCAAAAATATAGTGTGGCGTGTCAGGTAAAAACAATTATAAATTACATAAGTAATATTTAATTGTTTTTACCTGACACGTAGGTAATTATGCACACAACAAAAAATATACCTTAGTGCTAAAAATAAGTTACATTCCACAGAAACGTCCGAATCGTAAAAGAATCTGAATCCGAGTATTCAGCGATGGCGCTTCAAATGAAATTGTTGAAACGCCATGACATTTCACACCTGCCCGCTTGAAAACCGATTAAAATGATAAACGCCGCGCGAACGACCCAACCACAGATGTAATATTTTAAGATACAGGAATAGTCAAACCAATAGATTTTTTTTTTCGTTGAAAACTATTGATGTTTTTTTAATAAACTGAGTGGGTACAATAGTAGGTTAAAAGTAGTAAAATTATGTTATTAACCACGATAGTTTCAAAAGTTATACTCTGACCAAATTTGAGACGTTCTGGAGAAAGTTCAAGTTAAGAATACCCTAAGCCGATGACCTTGTACGAAGAATCTGATCAGGACGAATGAAGCGAAAGATGTATGCCAAAATCTAAGCAAGTGGAAATCCGTGGTCTCCCCCTTCCAACTATCCTATTCACGCTAACCTTGTTTACTTGTTTACTTACTTTTTACTATATAGAAACGCTACGGGGGTAGATAGAGACCAAGGATTTCCACTTGCTTCGATTCTGGTAAACCTCTTTTGCTAAAATCATCCTCATCAAATTCTTTATACAAGCTCGGTGGTTTAGTGTAGTACTGACCTGGCCTTTCGGTAGAATGTCTCCAATTTGGTCAGAGTACGTTCGCCGAGGCCTTCCTCTTCCAACTATCCCATTCACGCTCGCCTTGTATACTTGTTATGTTAATCGTCTTTCATCCATCCTTTCTGTATGCCCAAACCTCAACATAGTTTCATCAACTCGTTACTACATCTTCATTCACTCCACAATGCTCTATTAACACGCTGTTCCTCACACCAGAAAAATACTTGATAAAAATTGTTTTTTTCTAAGTCACTTCCAGTACCTCAACTCAGGTTTCCGGTTTTACCTTTCATCCGTCTCATATTGGTTCGCTTCAGCTGGCATTTTTCAGGCGATACGTTTGGATTGACAAATGTTTCGGGACTTCCTGTGTGTGCAAATCAAATGTTTGCTGGTTTTGAATTGACCTGTAAACTAACTGATTTTGATGTCTGTGGCGCAGTGGGCGTAGGCCCGCCTGAGACACAGAAGGTTGGTTCGATTCTCGCCGCGGAACAAATGTTTCTATTATCTTCAAATATTTGTCTCGGGTCTGGGTGTTTTCTATGTATAAATAAATAAATCTATTCTATGTATAATATGTATTTATTTACAAAATAAAAGTATATCAGTCATGTAGTTCCCATAACAAAAGCTCTGCTTACTTTGGGGCTAGATGATGCTGTGTGATGTCCAGCATTATTTATTATTATTTAAGTCTTCGCAGGTGGCGTAACTTGTCTTGCCGTTCTCAATAAATTATTTTGATGTATCCTAGGATTGATTTAGTCGTACACAGAGAAATAACACAATGGGCTGCCTTGTCACTGAAATAGTTTTACTATTTGGTTTACTAAACGCGTAAAACCTAATACTACCATAGGTATTTTGGAAGGTATATGACCCCCACAGTCGTTATAGCCGGGTAGCCCGTGTGGGATGTTATTTAATATTTTTCAAAATAGTTTCCCATTTTTGATAGTCCTAGTCCTCGTCTAGGATATTTTAGCCTACAAAGTAGCTAAAATCTAATTATTTTTCCAGAGCCCTAGAAACGTGAAAAAACGCTTAACGAGTAGCATTTCATAGGAACTTGTTTTCATGGATTTTCAAAGATAACTTTAGGAGTTATGAATCCTTTGGTACACTAACATAGCTTGTCTCGACACGACTTGAGGAGATTTGTTTTATGACATTTTTATAAGTGTTTCAGAACCTAGCTTTAAAATCAGAGACAGATTTTAGGCTCACTTTATTTTTATTTATGTCAGGCATATTTCTACATCGATATAATATTTACGTTATAATATGAAGGAATTATAACTTGTAAGTTAATTTCGTTAAAAGCTTTCCTTCATTTCACCAAAATTAATAATGATAACAACTCAATATTTCCTTATTAAAACCCAAAAAATGTTTGCCCTCATTACTTTTTCTCATTGAGAAGACTCGTAATTTAATGAGGCTTTCGACTTTTTCAAAAAAACAACAATAATTCCTAGCGTAATTTATTACCTCGACCTACGATATAGATTTTGGGTTATTCCCGTTGTCCCTCGATTCACACTTTTGCCATATAGTTTTAAATCAAAGATAGCGTACACGTATTTTATATTCAAACATTAGTCAAAAGGGTTCAGTTTTGACTAATTTGGGGATGCTGATTATGGAAATGAGGTTAATTTTGACATCAAATATAAGGTTTTTTTTTTTCAAAATGTTATTTAAAACATCTTTTCCTCTTTTTGGTCCAGGAATACTTAATCCAAATCGAAATGGAACCAATAAAAAAAAAATATGTGCACAAAATAATGAACACTTTATGATGGAAATATAGGGACAACGGGATGTTGCTTGTGGAACAGCAGGCTGGAGACACCAGGCGCTATTAATTTGAACCAAAGGTAAACGCGATAAAGACCCGTTAAACTTATAATTATTTTATCTAATCGCGAAAGTTTGAAAAATACAATATGTACCTTATTTGTGAAACAGCTAAAGCTAAATATAGCTAAATGTCAGTCTCACACAGCTCTTTATTACATACCGGGATGCTTGAAAAAAAAACATGCTCACGACTGTATTCCCCATGGTAGACAAACTCAGATACATACTTAGTAAGTAGATCTTTGAGGGTATCAAGTATTGGGAACATTTGTCTCATGACCACGATTTGCAAGTAATCATTCCACCTGCCAGGTTGCAAGCCCATCGTCTTTTGTTGAAACACTGACTGATGGCGCATGCCTTTGCCCTACTGATATGCCCGGGATGTATGCGGGATGACACGCATAAGGTTGCGGGTTCGATTCCCGCCGCGGGACAAATGTTTGTATCTGCAAATATTTGTCTCGGGATCTGGGTGTTTTCTATGTGTAATATGTATGTATTAACAAAATAAAATATGTATATAAGTAGAATATCAGTCATGTAGTTCCCATAACATAAGCTCTGCTTACTTTGGGGCTAGATGATACTGTGTGAAAATGTCCAGTATTATTTATTTATGAATTATTATGAATTTACCTTGTTTATAGGTATCTTATACATATATTCGTATATCTTTCTTTATTTGCCGTCTAGCTCTCATTCTTTATGCTATCACATCTAGCATTACGTTTTCCTTCTATTTACATAGCTGGTGTCACTAGATCTGGACACTGACAGGTCAACGTACCCTCCAAAGACCGGAAGTGGACAGTTTAGAAAACACTAAAATCTTAGACTATAGGAAAAACAATGAACTCTCAGTAACTTTAAATCCATCTCATTTTACTTGTTAATTTAAAGCAGCTTCAATCCTATCTCAAACCGATTTAGATTGTGAAAGCTTTCGGGAAGAAAATCTTTTAGCACTCAAAATAATTAGGTTTAAAGAGTTCTCTAGAAACGTATTTAACTGAAAGCATTTTCTAGTCCACGTGTGAGGTTCCAAAAGGCTTTTTCTTCAGCTAATACGGATAAGATTTTGCAGTGTCTTAGAAAGGGAGGATAAATGTTATATTGGAAGCGCCAATGGGTTTTTAAGATAACATTCAGTAATAGCTATGCGAACATGTATCTTCGACGCTTTCAGTAGACATCTTAAAGCTGTTAAGATGTCTACTGCAGTAAATACAGGTATGTAATTCGACGACATCAGACCATGGAATCATATATAGGCATTTAAGGTGCACATAGGGCGCAATACATTTTGGACAGAGGCTCCTCTAAACGGCTCAAAACCGTTCGTAATTGTTCCTCAAGAGAGCCATGACGAACGGTTTTGGGCTATTTTTATCTACCAAATTCTCGCTACCTTTAAGATATCATCTGTTAATTGGATTGATTTTACCACCTATATGTTTCACGGCTAAACCGTTGAGTCTTTTGTGATGAAATTTGATACGGGCATCGTTTGAAGCCTAGACGGTCATATAAAAGCACTGTCCAATTTTCAAGCACTGTCCTATCTGTCAACAAATATTAAAAATGTGTTGAATGTTTTGATATTTATTGCTAAATTCTTCGAAACGGTCAACCGATCTGAAATTTGAAACTGGGATAGTTCGTGACTAACAATAAAATATAGGATATTTTTTATCCATGTACCACGCGAGTGAAGCCGTGGGAAAAGGTCAGTAATATAAAATATATTGAAAAATACTGCGGCATTCAAAACATTGGCAGAATATGTTTTGTTTCAGAAATACATTTTATGAAATATTTTTTCGTGATATTTGTACGTTATAGTTTCAAATAACTATTATGTGACATGGATATTGAACTATTGGGAATACCGGTACATACATAGAAAAAAATATGGTTAAACAACAATTTTTATTTACTTTCATGGGCAGAATAATTCAGGGAAAACCTTGTTTTGTTAAACTCTATATAGATAAAAGTAGATACTTTACTTATCGCTTATTCATGTACGTTGGTCTGAGCAGTTGCGTCTCTTGCACTGGCCCACAGTCTTTAGATCTATCAATACAGTTCAGGTTACAGAGGCCACTCAGAATATCTTTATATCTTTGCATTTCAAAGCAGAGTGTAATGGGACGGGCTTGAGTGGCTCTATGATTGGTACTATTATATTATTCCATTAAAACAGTCTTTGGTTCCAAGGGTTAATTTAAGAATATCACCAAAGTTAAGTTTTTTTCTCGGGTGTAAGCAATTATGTACAGCAAATGCGAGCGATGACGCTAAAGAGTTCGTCTTTAGCGTCATCGCTCGCATTTGCTTGTCCGTATTAAATATATTGGGTGTAATTAATTGCTTATATCAATGATTTTTTTTATGTGTAGTGGACCGCATCTACAGAGTATGTTCTTAAAAATGCAACTTTTGATATATTTATTTCGTAGACATTTGTAATGTAACAAATGTCTACGAATATCGTGCCCGTGTATGCGTTTTGGGTAAAAATGTGTTTGTTTATACAGTGAAATGGTTTGTCTGTTACCATGGGGAAGGTTTGGTGCCATAAGTTACTGCTATAGTCGTTATAAAATTTGACAGTAGTTTTAGCAAAAAACAAACATATTTACGATTCCTCGCGAAGGATATCCTTGCATACTCAGTGTATAGAACTTTGAGGATATCAAGTAGAGGGTGGTGAGAGGCACGTCCAAACAATATACCACTGCAGCATAAACTGCCCTCGTTAGTACTGGTTTGCACCCACGTATTGTATTCTACTGTGTTTTTTAATTGTTTGTTCTTCTTGTCATTTCTACTTGTCTATGCTGTATTTGTATGTGTTGAATAAAAATATTACTATCTATATATATTTGGTACATGCCCGCGTTTTGAGAGTAGTAACTATTCCACGTGATAGGTTGCAAGCCCGCTTATTGGAACAATGATAATAGTCTAAAAATTTTGGTAGAAACAGGTTTTTTTTTAAATATTTTATAAGGTCTAAAAGAAAGTATTTTCAATAATTAATTCCAAAACCAGTCCCCTGACTCGTAAGGTATAGAGTGCCTACTTGATTTTTTCGGCTAAATACCCGCTAAGTAAAAGAATCCCCAGGAAATGGAAGGAAAGCGGTATCCGACACGTACCGCTTTTAATGAAAATCGAGAAGCTCTCGAGTGCCCATTAAATCAGCGGCCGGTTATAACTTTATGCTTCAGACTCTCATTCTGTTTACCATATAATTGTCAATTGAAAAACCTACAATAATGCCCTCTACAAAAACACTAATAACTCTATACAACCAGCACAGAGGATTAGCAAGCGCTCTCTGTGACCCTGCACACAGGCTCTTTGAGACCTAATGTACGGAACAGTGCTTAAAGTACATGACATTATTAAGTTAAGTTATGATTTGTCATACTTGTGTTACTATAATTGTACGAAACTGTATTTCTGAACAAATAAACTTTATCTTATCTTAATTTGAAGAGGCAGTGGCCATCTATGCCAAAGAACTGACAACCTTTGGGGTAAATAATTTATGGGGCGTCTTGGCAAAAGTAGTGTAGGGCGCCCACCGTCTAGGTGGAGCGATGACTTAAGAACGGCGGCAGGCAGAATGAGAAGATAATCCGAACAAAAAAAATATAATGCTAGACATTTTCACACAACATCATCTAGCCCCAAAGTAAGCAGAGCTTGTATTATAGGAACTATATGACTGATATACTACTTTATATAATTTTTTTTATAAATATATACTTATTATAGATAGATAACACCCAGACCCGAGACAAATATTTGCAGATGCAAACATTTGTCCCGCGACGGGAATCGAACCCGCAACCACCGGCGTCTCAGGCGGGCCTTCGCGCACTGCAGCTCCCAGCTCATTGGCGCTCGGTCTACAGCTGAGGGATGTACAACTGTAGACCGATGTAGGCTGAAGATAATGACGATGACTCTGTAAGCTGGTATGTAGGGGGATCAGATTTATTTGGGGCTTGTTAGAGTTATAAAGAAAAATATGAAAGTTTTCTTAAATCTTTTTCATAGCCACACAATTTCGCGTGTAGCGGGAAACAGCTTGCGTGACTCGCTCTAGACTCACAGTTGGGTTAAAAATGTAGAAATCCATCTACCATGCAAACAGTTTTATAACTATGTATGGTAGTTTGCCTGTATGATGCAAGACGAAAGTAAAAAGTTAAAATACCACAAAAATTGTGGGAGAGTAATAGGGGATGGTAGAAAGTTCAAAAAAATAACCTAATAGGTATAAGTAAAGAACGAACAAAAATACGTTATGTCAGAAAATTGCCTAATATGTAATTTTCTTTTTGCAAATAGTTCAAAATAATTAATACATAATACTGGTCATTTTTTTTTTTCACACAGCATCATCTAGCCCCAAAGTAAGCAGATAGATAGTTATGGGAACTACATGACTGATATACTACTTATATACTTTTTTTATGTAAATACATACATAAAAAAAAACGTCTCATACCAAATTCTACTTAGTTCTTGGAAACAAGGTTAAAGAATACGGGGTGTGAGGGGACAGGAAAATAAAAAGCGAAGACCATTAACGTTTATAAGCGTAGATTCCAGAGTAAATCTTATTCGTGGAACCTTTTAACATCGATTATAATTAAACCTCTTCAGATGAGTGAGTTTTAAATCATTTTTGTTCAAATCTTGTTCCTACCAAAATGAAAACCTGACTACCTAATGTAAACAGTAATATTGTACGTTTTTTCAGTTAATATCGGACCTGTGATAATACATTTATTTTATTCTATTTTATTTTAAGTTTTTTTAACTTTACAACTAACATATTTTAAAGTTAAGAAAACACGTCTGTTTATCTCGACACACTTTAAACTGAAGGAAAAGTCGATGGCGCACACTCGTAACGTTCCATTTCAGAGCACTAAAACGTAACAACAGTTTAAAATGTAATTTGAAGAACCCTCCGTTTTAAAACGTTAATTCCGATCAATATTTTGTCTAAAAGCAAATCAATATATAGCTTGACCTGCACGAGTCTCTGATAAAATTCAAAACAGGGAAATAATTAAAAACCGATAAAGCGCTCTGATTTCAAGTTGAAGTGGTAATAGACAAGTAAATTTAGTTACGAGTCAAGTAAGTAAGTTTAGTTAGTAAGTTTTAGTGTTTCTGGGCTATTCCACCCGATGATGGCACCCCATATCTTGTAGGTCAGATTGGTTTAAAATGTCCACGTTAAAATGCCCGTCATACTAATAAGCTTTTTAATCTAGAATATTTAAGAATAAACTATGTAATTCATTTATACCACGAGCCTGTAAGTTACACAATGAACAGTTTTCTGAATGTGACATCTTTACGTTATCAGCTAATATGTTTAAAAAACAAGTGTCCCTCATTTAACATGCAGGTAACTGAATATGTACCTACTTATTTTCATTTATTTTGTATTTTGTAACCTAGTTTAAGAAGTAGCGTCTTCAAATTATTTATATAGTGTTACTATTAGCGGCAGCTTAATTGGTGTAAGAATGCTTAGTTTTTAACATTTATCTTGATATTGTAAACAGTTTGTGACTTAATTAAAAAAAAAATATGCGGTGAGGATGGAAGCGTTCTCTGAGATACATTTTTAGAACTAGTTCGGGGGACGGTGAATATCCACACCGCTCAACTTCGCTGTGTCTGTTTAAAAGTAAAACACCTATAGATTTAGTTTAGGTTAGCAATAATACACGGATGTCTTCAAGAAATCGCTGTTAGTGATAAGACCATAATTTGTAGGACCACATTGTGTTCTTCAATAAAGTGATTTTTCATTTTAATTTCAGCGTGATTGGTCACGGCATAAAATGACGGCCACGATAGCGTGGCGGGTGATACGACGACGCAAAAGGTGCGTGTTCGATTCCCACTGCGAGACAAATGCTTGTATGCCCTGTAGATATTTGTTCCGGGTCTGGATGTTGTGCTACAATGGTATATCTATTTCCTGATACCCACGATACAGAGAATCCTAGTGAGTAGTCAGAATCATGTATGTGTTTGTTGAGTGTATATTTATAAATCTCGTAGAACCGACAACCGCTGGGAAATTAAGGTTCTCGAATAGCAACCGCGAACCGATTAATACAGTCTTGGACGGACGAGCGTCACTTTAGAACCGTAAAATCAATAGCACATTTTTTGATCGACTACCATTGATCTTATGAAATAATCGATATATGAATAAACTTAATAATAAATGGACTATCCACTGATTTACTCGATATTATTACTCAATATTAAATCCAAACTCGAATCCTATTTTATAGCTAAACTAAAAAAGTACCTACAAATGAATGCACTTACCTAGTTTTCCAAATTTATGTAGATAGGCTACCTATGTTTTGTTCACTACCTACTATTGTTAACTAAGAAACAATGCAGACTCGTCTGTAAAAATTTAGCAGTTTTTAGGTGCTATTATTGATCGCACGACTTCAAGACCAGAGATGGACCAAGAGGGTGACGTCATGGAAGGGCCCACGCACGTTGGGAAGACGATATTAAGAAGACGGCTGGCCCACACTGGCATCAAATAGCTCAAAACCAAGACCAATGGCTATCTTTGGAGGAGGCCTTCACCTGTGAAGGGGTTCTTGCAGATTAAATATATATATATAAAATATAACTACAAATACTACAATATTAAACACAATATATACTTATGAAAATAAAATATTTTAAGGTATAAAAGGCTTTTTTTTTAATGTATTATTGATCCATGTGTTATTCTGATGTATATGCTATATTACTGTGAAGTTTCATTAAAATCCGTTCAGTAGTTTTTGCGTGAAAGAGTAACAAACTTCTATCCTCACAAACTTTCGCGTTTATAATAGTAGTAGGATTTTATTTTTTCGCAGTTCCGTTTACTGATTTCACCGTATACCTGTTAAGTATTATCATGCCGTTGCTTTTAATAATAGCAATTGACGTATTTTTCCGAAAACATACGCATACGTGTTTTGGTCGTTCCCGCGTCGGTTACTGCAGAAACAAAACGTACCTGTTCTCGTCTTGTAGTGTTCACCTCTAAAACATTTACCATCACATATTTTCAGACATATTATGTATCTACGTTATATATATTTAGGTATAGGTATCGTAAAAAAATAATGTTCAATTTGTATTTTATGTTCATTTTCCATACTTTATATATTTCAGTAAGGCAATAACACCGTAATACTTTTAAATAGTTAACTCCACTATTAGGCTCTCTGGAAGAAGCTTTCAGAGATAAGACCGCCTATAATCCATTTTTTGTTTTTGTTATTTTATTATGTTTTGTGTTTTGTAGTGTAAAATGGTTTATGCACAATAATGAGTTTATCTATCTATTATATGTATGTTACAAAAAACCTGTAGATTTGCATACAGATAAAAATCAGCACTACAGTTGTTATCTAAAAAATTGTATGTGTCTAAAGTTTATAAATGGCTAATGTGGATAGTTTTGTATGTCATGGAATTAAAATTATCGTGGTTTGGTATCATTTTAGCAGTAGGAGAATAGTAAAGTACGTGGTATAGTCGTAATTATATTCTAAAAAGTTTTTTATGTTAAGCATTTCACTGCAGCATCACACAATGTAATATTGTTAAAATTATACTAACTTACTAACTTTGACGACCTCTGTGGCGCAGTGGGCGAAGGCCCGCCTGAGACGCAGAAGGTTGCGGGTTCGATTCCCGCCACGGGACAAATGTTTGCATCTGCAAATATTTGTCTCGGGATCTGGGTGTTTTCTATGTATATCTATGTATAATATGTAAGTATTTACAAAAAAAAAAGATATAAGTAGTATATCAGTCATGTAGTTCCCATAACACAAGCTCTGCTTACTTTGGGGCTAGATGATGCTGTGTGAAAAATGTCCAGCATTATTTTTTTTTTTAAATAATATCTAAATTTACTTAGATGTGTTTTCTTTCTTTTATAACTTTCTTTCTATATAAAAATTATTTTAATATGTTCCCGGCATAGGTGGAGTAGTCTGAAATATTTTGCTGTATATTTCAGTAAGCCGCTTACTGCCATTCCAGATTTTGTTTTCAACTAATAGCACTTCGACGTTTTGTGCCCAATCTCCGGATATTATCAGAAATAAAATCTGGAAAAAAACATTAGTAAAGAAAAAAAGACATGCTTTTATTATTTAAGTAGCCTTCGCCATAACATTTGACATGCGCCTGTATTTACCAAAGATGAAAAGACAAAAAACAAACACGCTCA
Source organism: Perizoma affinitatum (assembly GCA_961405105.1). Lineage (NCBI taxonomy): Eukaryota > Metazoa > Arthropoda > Insecta > Lepidoptera > Geometridae > Perizoma > Perizoma affinitatum. Next base: position 1,505,815 of record OY560199.1, on the reverse strand, counting down.
CGACTGTCTTCCCCATGGTGGACATCCTCAGATACATACTTAGTGAGTAGATCTTTGAGGATACCAAGTAGGGGGTAGTCAGAGGCACGTCCAAACAAACATTTGCAAGTAGTAAGCGTTCCACGTGACAGGTTGCAAGCCCATCGCCGCTTATTGAAACACTAACTGTTGGCACATGACTTCGAATTTTTGGTTCTAGAGCATGCCGGTTTCCTCACGATGTTTTCCTTCACCGTTTTGAGCACGTGTTAATGCGCACATAAATTTTTCGAGTGGAAAAATCCATTGGTGCACGACCGGGTTCGAACCCACGACCTCTGGATCAGAAGTTGGGGTATCGCCCACTAGGCCAACACGGCCTAGTAAAAGAGAGATGTGTAAAATCCAATATATTGCTGTCAGATGTTATTTGTAAGTATTTTTGTTTGTCCATCGGTTACATAGTGTTCCAATAAGCGGTGATTGAATTGCAATCTGTCACGTGTCAATAACTACTTGAGCTAACTAACAAAAAGCTACAAAAAGCGGGCATGTACCAAATATATGCTTGGACGCCTCTGACTAAGTATATATCTATAGATGTCCATCATGAGAAAAACAGTCGTGAGCGTGTTTTTTTTGTATATCTGTAATATTTATATGTTGCGGGTTCGATTTCCGCTGCGGGACAAATGATTATACGATTAGTTGTTTGACTCGGGTCTGGGTGTTTTCTATGTAATTATAAATGGTATTTTATAATTACATAATAGTATTATTTAAAGGTATTTACAAAAAAATATATAAGTAGTATAGTTCCCATAATACAAGCTCTGCTTAGTTTGGGGCTAGATGATGCTGAGTGAAAAATGTCCCAGCCCGTCTCAGGCGGGCGTTCACCCACTGCGCCACAGAGGTCGTCAAAACCACCGAGGTAGAATATGAAGAAAAAAATAACGAGAGTTTCTGAAAAAAAAAAAAACTATTATGAATATGTTATTTTTAATATTTTCTAAAATAACAAGATAGTTCATCATTTTAGAAGGTAGATTCATAAAAAAATATTTAAAAAATGCTCTTATAACGGTTGCGGAATGGTGGTTGGCGGATAAAGATCGTTCGTCATGGCATTCTTTGGGGAGGCTTAAGTCCTAGATTTGAATTTTACATGCTACTGATAATAATGATGAAATGCACTGAAACTTTTAACACTATAACGGAACAAATCACATAAAAGCCCGACAATTCTTGTACTGGATATTAAATTTTTCAATTTAATATAGGATTTTCAATATCTGTACGTTGCATAAAACTTTTACAAGGAACAGTGACGTCATTCGTTCTGACGTCATAAAGCAGCGTCTATAAAGTTTGCGGTACATGGGCTCTAAACTTAGATTTGATTTTGTACTTCAAATCTAAGTTTCATATTAAGTTTTTTGCACTTTATATGTAGATAAATATTTAAATACCCAGCAGACACTAGTCTGAACCTACACTATTATTCTCTGGGATTTCTGTGTCGTGGATATTAGGGACATGTAAGGATATTCGTAACATGCAGATATTTGTCCCGCAGCGGGAATCGAACCCGCACCTCTTGCCACACAGCTGGCTACTTGCCTGCCGCACCACTGAGGTCGTATATGTGAAGATAAATAGGATCTAAGCCCCTATGCTGAGTAAGTAATCATAGAATTACATGTAAAATCTTTATATAATACTAGCTTCTGCCCACGGCTTCGCCCGCGTGGTACCCGGATAAAAAGTAGCCTATGTGTTATTTTGATGTACAAGCTATGTTACTGCAAAGTTTCATCAAAATCCGTTCAGTAGTTTTTGCATGAAAGAGTAACAAACATCCATGCTCACAAACTTTCGCGTTTATAATAGTAGTAGGATAGGATAGGATTGATTGATTCAATTATTAATCATAAAAAATATTAGTGACAGATGATGTTGTCCCTAGATAGATAGATATTTGTAAATGTTGTATGCCAGTTTCTATCAAAATAAAATATTTGTATAATTGTATTTGTATTACCAACGTGCCCAATACGGTGACCATTTAAATAGTTTTGTATGGAAATTTGGTCGATGCTTTCACCGTTTCGATATGTTTTAACATATTTGTCACTCAGCATATACCCTCCAGACATACGTTTCGTTAACGTCAGAAAACTCAAGAAATTTTATTTTACTCTGTTTATAAATAGAATCGATAAATGTTTAATTTGAAACATTTCGTGGCCATTTTAAAACGACTTTAAAGTAGATGATGATATCTTTTTTTTTATTATATTTGTTCTGTGATTAGGTTCTACTTAAAAGTGTTTTTTTTTGCTGTCCAGAAAGTTAGTCGTGCTTCTATGGAATAATATTACGATAGGATTAGAAGACTTTGTGTTAAGTCGTTAGTTTTAATCAAAGTTTTTTTATTGGTAAGACTGGATTGTAAATTGTAAAGGCAAAAAGTAGATAGACTAACATAAAATTGAATTCAAATACATTATTTATTACGTTATTAATTTACATATTATTAAATTTCATTACAAACTCACAATATACGCATTAAAACTTGTTTCCTACATTATGTGGACGATAGTTTTAGTTTGTGGAAAAATAACGCTCATTGGTTTCATTAAAACGTAATTTACATAAACACAAGCGTAATAAACTAAATTGCCCGAATACTGTTTTGGTCCCTGAAAATGTTTACTTAAAACTTTCATGAATTTAATATATCTCTGGGCCCGTTCAGTATTATTTTAGGAAAGGTAAAAACTTTTTCTGACCGTTTTTATTGCTTTACGTAAATAGACACGCACTAATAGCAAGGTTTTCTTTTGAAACAGTTTTTATTAAAATAAGAGAAACCGTGTTTAAATTGCTAATGTTTGTTAAAAGACGGCCCGTAAAAACTTTTAGCGCAACTAAGAGTAAGAAAGTAATGTCTAGAGTGAGTTTGAGTATGAACGCTTAAATTCACCTACTAAATAGTTCTAACTTAATAGAATAATTCTTTGAACATCATTTTGTTAAATAAATACAAAAAAAAAAACAAACAAAAACAAACATTCTCACGACTGTCTTCCCCATGGTGGACATCCTTAGATACATACTCAGTGAGTAGATTTTTGAGGATACCAAGTAGGGGGTAGTCAGAGACACGTCCAAACATAACATTTGGTACATGCCCGCGTTTTGCAAGTAGTAAGCATACCACGTTACAGGTTGCAAGCCCATCGCCGCTTATTGGAACACTAACTGTTGGCACATGTCTTCGAATTTTTGATTCTAGGGCATGCATCCTCATTTTCCTTCACCGTTTTGAGCACGTGTTAATGCGCACATATTTGTTTCTAGTGGAAAAATCCATTGTTGCACGACCAGGTTCGAACCCACGACCTCCAGATCAGAAGTTGGGTTATCGCCCACTAGGGCAACACGGCTGTAAATAAATAAATATATATATAAATCAAGGAACATTGAGTGTTGTAATTATGGCGTATTTTTAGCTAAGCAGATGCAATAAGTGGGCTACGAATGTTCTACGTATCTGTGGATTGGACGTGTATGTTTTGTCGTGATTTAAAGTTTTAGTGAGGGATGTTTTTGGGGTTTCGCTGTGAAACTAGGTAATCCTAGTCGTTTAAGTTCTTCTGCGTGTCTTAGACATTTTATTTAGAGGCTTCTAAGATAAGGACTGGTTTGTATATTTAAAGTAAAATAATAGCAAGATTTTAAAATATATCTGGAGAAGTATTTTAAAATCTGGAGAAAGCCCGGAGGATAGAGCATTAAAAGAGGAGTGATAAACTATATATCCAAAAATACTCGAGTCAAGAGTGAGTGCGAGCTGTACTCCCTTGAGTAGGGTCTCTTTGGATAGATATTTTAAAAATATTTTTGTGGTTAACTAGTTAAAATAAAATAAACAAACAGACTCACGTCTTGAGTCAAACGTAGAGGGTACCTCTAGTAAAGGGTAGTCAGACACTTGTCTGAACATTATATTTGGCATGAGTCAAATTTATTTTGCAATATGGCGTATGTTTGTTTGCCCAACGATAACTATCGAACCGTTCATGCAATCTTGATGAAAACTGGTAAGTAAACGTAGTTTTTTTTTAGTTCATCATAATAATAATTATTAAGGTTTTTTTTAACTACGAGGTAAAATCAGTACATCGCGAGATCTCAGTTCGTAGCGAAATACTAGTAAGGTAAAGGTGCGAGACAGGTGTGATTGAATATGGCTGTTGGCGTATTTTTCACAGCATAGTTTGCTTCACTTACTCTTAAGGTTGTAGTGTTTGAGATACATAGCAAATGTTGTATAATCTATGGTTAAGTGCCGGCAGGTGCAGCGCAGTGAGTGCGTAGCACTTAACCGCGGACGCTGATTTATGTACCGTCTGTGTATCTCACGAGACCTTCTGTTTGGCTACTCTTATTAAATAGCAAGAAAATAACATTCATTTTTTAAGTGATTTCAAAAAATTTAGGAGGTTCTCACTTCGGGTGATTCAGGGAATTTTTACGTGTGTGTTTGTTACCTGATGTCTTCGACAATTGTAAACCGATTTTGACGATTCTTTTGTTGTTGTATAGAGAATGATCTCGAGGTGGTCGCATACATTTTTTATTTCTAAGAGAATGCTATTTTTCCTTTAAAACTTAAAAAGAACATCATTATCTTATGAAATCACGACTAAAACATATACATTCTTACAAAACTGCGTCGGGGTGGTTTTAACATGGTAGATCCACGAAAAATGTTTATCATAAAACTTTGCAGTCTCAAATATTGTAAAAGGAATTTTAAAATAATCTAAGGGCAATTAAATGAGTCAATTTACTACACAGAAAAGTGAAACTGTTAGACCATGAAGTCGGCTTGCTGAGCTTAGGACTTGTTTTTAAAAGTTTGTTGTTTTTATGATATCTCAAAAACTCAACCTCGGCGGGTTTGTATTTTTAGGATATTATAAATTCTTGTAATTTCCCTTGAGTGTGGGATAACACTTTAAAAACCAATTAACCTTGTATATTTTACTAAGAGCCTACGAGAGATAAAATAGCTCTTTGAAAAGCTTAATTTATGATGGGTTTTTTCGATGTAATTAAAAATCACTAGGGGATGCTGCGATCGATAACGGAGAACATTTTGAAAATTTTAATTTAATAAATGATGATTATGTTAGCCGTGTTGGCCTAGTGGGCGATACACCGACTTCTGATCCGGAGGTCGTGGGTTCGAACCCGGTCGTGCACCAATGGATTTTTCCACTCGAAACATTTATGTGCGCATTAACACGTGCTCAAAACGGTGAAGGAAATCATCGTGAGGAACCGGCATGCCAAATATTCGAAGGCATGTGCCAACAGTTAGTGTTCCAATAAGCGGCGATGGGCTTGCAACCTGTCACGTGGAATGCTTACTACTTGCAAAACGCGGGCATGTACCAAATGTAATGTTTGGACGTGCCTCTGACTACCCCCTACTTGGTATCCTCAAAGATCTACTCACTGAGTATGTATCTGAGGATGTCCACCATGGGGAAGACAGTTGTGAGCGTATTTGTTTGTTTGTTTTTGTTAATTTATAAATTTACTTGATAAATAACAGCACTTTGTTGTATCCTTGCACAGTCGAGGAAAATATTCGAATCAACACTTATCAGGCATGAAAATGAAAACAACAGAACGCTTTATTCATAATAAGTGGAAAATGTTGAACCGGTAAAATGCACAAAAAGCACACAGTTTCCGGAGTTGTGCATAGAGGTCTACCATGAAAGTTAATATTACGAATAAACTTTTCACATACAGAGTTATACAAAACTAAGGTAGTTTTCGAAAAGGAGTCACGAACCGGAAGACCTAGTGTAGAAAAGGCACTCGGAAAAAGGTGGATGGAGGAAGCCCAAGATCGTTCGTCATGGCACTCTTTAGCTTTCGTTTAGCAGTGGACATTTACCCAGGCTGATGATAATGACGAAAACAAAGTACTACTATTCGCTCAAATCTTATCAAAATTGGTTACCGTTTCTACGGACTGTAACTTTTTAAAACAAAAGTTGTCCTATGACATATGGAGGTAAAATCTTTTTAAAAATATTTTTGAACAGACACAAATCGATTACGAAAACCCATTACAATCCGATAACCCAATTCGGATAATATAATTATATTATAAATAATATAATTATATTATATTATAATAAATACAATACATTAGAATTACACATAAGCCATACCACGCGGGCGAAGCCGTGGCCAGAAGCTAGTGTTCAATACATTTATTGCTTTCCCTAATTACAAAGTTAAACTATTAAGTAGGTAGTCTCTCATTATGAACCCTGTGTTAGGTATAACAACATGGCCGCAGACAGAGGTTTATTTTTATTATTTGAAGGTCTATATTGTAGGAAGTCTACGTAGGTACTTTAAGATATAAGCAATTTCTTGTAGTCTCGGGCAGATCGTCATCTACCGAGAATAAATGAATGAAAAAATAATATTCATACAAGTATGTAACATATTGTATATTATAACAAAAAAACAGATGAAACAGTTTGCGTTTGTAACGGACTTTACATAGCTATTTAAAGGCTGTTGCAAACAATCTATACTTAGATCAATTGATCCAGATCTGAAGCCAGGTGGAAGCATTCCCAAAATGCCACGCTGAATGGAAATGCTATTACGTTGATCCAGATAAGAGCCGGTTCTCTGGTCACGCGTCGTTTCGACCAGTCACCCTGCAAGAATTTCGAAAACGCGAAGAGCCCTGTTTCCCCGCTGACCCCAAAAGGCTCAGTTAAAGCTCTGTGGATAGTTCCATATTAAAAATATTACTTTTTTTGTATACTACAAAAATACTGTTAGAATTATGATTAATAGTGTACCATAAATCGTTAAAGTTATTTTAATAAACGTTATTCATCAAAAAAAAAAAAAAATCTGGAATTATTGAATTATATAAAATAACGAGACAGGTAATTGATTCTTGTAAAGCGAGCACCACTTTCCTTTATAAAATTGAATTATTAAAAACTAGTTCAGAATATAATATTTAAAAATCATTAGTTAAATTATTTAAAAATTAAAGAAAGTAAGATTATTTGATTGTAATAAATAAAAAGGTTTGTTGGTAGTTGAAAACGGGTGCTCGGGCAGTCTTGTTAGAGTCGTCGACAAATAAGGTTGTATTAAAGGAATAAATACAGAGTAACACCCAACAAAGTAATCTTTTCTATATTTGTACCCTCTGAATCCTTATAATACAAATAAAAAAATAAACAATTTCTTAATTTCTTTCTTATTCTTATATTTGATTTTGAGTTAGTTGTTCAGTTAGCGACTTCACGACGCATCTATTAGCCCTCTGAATACTATTCACATCGCGATAGTGACGTCTGAACAAAATTTACACGTACAGATATTATATTTGTTGAGTTGCGGCATTGATGAAATAGCAAAACAAAAACAAACACGCTCTCGACTGTCTTCCCCATGCTGGACATCCTCAGATACATACTCAGTGAGTAGATCTTTGAGGATAGTCAGAGGCACGTCCAAACTTTACATTTGGTACATGTTCGCGTTTTGCAAGTAGTAAGCATTCCACGTGACAGGTTGCAAGCCCATCGCCGCTTATTGGAACACTAACTGTTGGCACATGCCTTCGAATGTTTAGTTCTAGGGCATGCCGGTTTCCTCACGTTGTTTTCCTTCACCGTTTAGAGCACGTGTTAATGCGCACATAACTTTTTCGAGTGGAAAAACCGTGTTCGAACCCACGTCCTCCGGATCAGAAGACGGGGTATCACCCACTAGGCCAACACGGAAATAGCATCGCTGTTATAAGACTCAAAATTTATTTAGCTATCAGCAAACAAGTTTTTACAATATTTTTAAACCACGACGTCTGTTCCCATCACTACAGCATTTCCATTGACTTGAGGATATATTAACTATGAATCATCCTTGAAGACTTACAAATCGATTGCCGAAACCCGTATTACAATCCGATTAGCCATTTTGGAGATAAAGCGTAACACACAAACAACCAATACTAGGATTCCTTGTATCGTAGCACCACAATACTCAGACCAGAACAGGAATGTTTGTAGGCCTTGTATCGTAGCACCACAATACTCAGACCAGAACAGGAATGTTTGTAGGCCTTGTATCGTAGCACCACAATACTCAGACTAGAACAGGAATGTTTGTAGGCCTTGTATCGTAGCACCACAATACTCAGACCAGAACAGGAATGTTTGTAGGCCTTGTATCGTAGCACCACAATACTCAGACCAGAACAGGAATGTTTGTAGGCCTTGTATCGTAGCACCACAATACTCAGACCAGAACAGGAATGTTTGTAGGCCTTGTATCGTAGCACCACAATACTCAGACTAGAACAGGAATGTTTGTAGGCCTTGTATCGTAGCACCACAATACTCAGACCAGAAACAGGAATGTTTGTAGGTCTGCGTGTTTTTAATGTATAAAAAAATATGTATATAAGTAGTATTAAAAATATTGCTAAAATATTGCTGGACATTTACACACATCATCTAGCCCCAAAGTAAGCAGAGCTTGTGTTATGGGAACTACATGACTGATATACTACTTTACTTATATAGATTTTTTTTTGTAAATACATACTTATTATAGATAGAAAACACCCAGACCCGAGACAAATATTTGCAGATGCAAACATTTGTCCCGCAACGGTCATGTTGCGTTGTATATCAGTCATGTAGTTCCCATAACACAAGCTCTGCTTACCTTAACTCTAGAAGATGTTGTGTGAAAAATGTCCAACATTATTTATTTCAACTTGAATCAAACCCTCATCACCTTTCGACTGCCAGGCCACCTGAGGTCATCATTTCTCATAATTATTACTGCGTCGCTTCAATCTTTTTTCGAGTAGAAAAAAAGATTTTTGCCGATGGCAGAGGTACTTGAAAATGAATACCTTTTTAATCACACCCATTCCGGTAACCGATATTAAAGCATCATTCAGAGTTCCCAGCTCATGAATGACAAGAAGCTAAGAGGGTTTTTGAGAGGGTACTTGGGTTCGATTTATGCCGGACTCTTTCACAGCCAAGATCTGCAAGGGTGAGCGTAATTTTAGTGATTGTTGCACAGGTTTCGGTTAAAATTAAAGAACTTTTTTTGTGGAGATAAATTTTTCAAGTAAGTCAACGAAAAAAGGTCGAGCGAATGCTTTTTGCGAACTCTGCCTTAACGGTACGAGCTATTTTCATCGGCTACTTTTTATCAAGCTATGGGCAATAGCTAGTTTTTTATAAGCTAGTAAGATTTCAATTCTCGTCAAAGTCAAAGTCAATAAGGTTTTTATTCATTGAAATTACAAGGATCATATTGAAACGTCAACTTAAAAACTAGGTGAGTTTAAAATTTTAAAGTGAATTTACGCCGATTCTTCGCGCGCGACCAAGCCTAGAAGAATCAGGCAACAAACTCTTCTTGGTTATTTTTTTCATGATCCTTCATTCAGCTTTAGTGAGCTTTAGTGTGGTGCCAATCGAACAAGGTGAACTCGTTTATAGAAAAAAAAGTACTTATCAAGCAATAAAATCAAGTCTAAAAAAGTATCAACCAAAGTTCATAAGACAACACACGATACGCTTTACAATAATAACACTTTTTTTTTTTTTGAGGGAAATGCCCACGCATTTCCCTTCCGCCATGGGGATGACGGAAGGGGGTATGTGGGACTCGAACCCACTAAAACCCCCCCGGTTAAGTCCCCCGCCGTAGTGGGGCAAGATGGGGTCGCGTTAGCATTCACCATCTCACCCCGACGGGTGGCCCGGAAACCAGCCGGGCCCCGGCCATGTGTGGGGCCGTGCAAGCCGGCGGAGTCCCCCGATCTCCGCCAGTGACCCCACAAACGCGCCCTGAAAAGGGCGCCCCCTCCACTTACGCTGTCCCTCCCTCCAAGCCTGCCCGGTATGGGTAGCCCTGCCGGTATAGCCTTGAAGATCATTGGGACACGCAAGCCGACAAGAGCAGCAAATGCCACCCCGGCCCTCCCTCCACAGTGCGCCCTGTAAAGGGCACACTCCGTCCGCCCGACGGGCCCTGTAAAGGGCCTCGCCGGGACCTCATCCGCGCCCTGAAAAGGGCGCCCCCTCCACTTACGCTGATCCCTCCCTCCAAGCCTGCCCGGTATGGGTAGCCCTGCCGGTATAGCCTTGAAGATCATTGGGACACGCAAGCCGACCAGAGCAGTGAATGCCGCCCCGGCCCTCCCTCTACAGTGCGCCCTGAAAAGGGCACACTCCGTCCGCCCGACGGGCCCTGAAAAGGGCCTCGCCAGGCCCTCATCCGCGCCCTGAAAAGGGCGCCCCCTCCACTTGCGTTAATCCCTCCCTCCAAGCCTGTCCGGTATGGGTATACCTGCCGGCATAGCCTTGAAGATCATTGGGACACGCAGGCCGACCAGAGCAGCAAATGCCGCCCCGGCCCTCCCTCCACAGTGCGCCCTGAAAAGGGCACACTCCCCGCTCGCCCGACGGGCTCATAAAGGGCCACGCCGAGCCCTCATCCGCGCCCTAAAAAGGGCGCCCCCTCCACTTGCGCTGATCCCTCCCTCCAAGCCTGTCCGGTATGGGTATACCTGCCGGCATAGCCTTGAAGATCATTGGGACGCGCAAGCCCACCGGAGCAGCATACACCGCCCCGGCCCTCCCATGGTGCTCCTCCACGAGCCCACCATGCTTGCCCCATCTACAGTGCCCCATAGGGACACGCGGAGGGGCCCCCCCCTGTCAGTCCATTAGTTGCTCGACAATAAGATCCCACGTATGAGAAGTTATTATCGGGCTTAAACGAGGCGCACCGTCCTGTAAGCTTCCGTTCACTTGGATCCGGCTGATCCTTAAGCGACAAGAGCCTACAGGCACACGAGAAGGTTGACTGACATGGCACCCCAACAATAATAACCCTGCCTTAACCCTGCCTGAGCTCATTTTGTTACACCACAGTCGACTTGTTACCCCAATAAATTAAAGTACGTACTATTGGTTAGAGACTTCACAATCTAGATAATTCTGTGTAAATTCTGTTTTCAAAACATATTTTCGTCTCTCGTTTAATTTTGAAGCTGCAGTTTCATCCGACAGTTCAAACAAGAACAAAATGCGTTCGAGTCGGGATGCACGGATAGTTTTGTGTGTTAAAAATAATATGATAAGAAATCTTGGTTAGGGTTGGGAAAGTGCTTCTAAAATATCTATTTTTAATCCCCGATGCAAACACCCTCTATTTTCGCGTTATAAGTTTAACGTGGTCTTTTTAATTTTATAATAATCATAAAGTTTATTATATTTGGAACGTGAATTCAGTTATATCTTTACCTCTGTGGCGCAGTGGGCGAAGGCCAGGCCTGAGACGCAGAAGATTGCAGGTTCGATTCCCGCCGCGGGATATATGTTTGCATATGCAAATATTTGTCTCGGGATTTGGGTGTTTTCTATGTATAATATGTATGTATTTACAAAAAAAAACGGATATAAGTAGTATATCAGTCATGAAGTTTCCATAACACAAGCTCTGCTTACTTTGGGGCTAGATGACGCTGTGTGAAAAATAACCAGCATTATTTATTATTATTATATTATTAATTTTGTAATAAAATCGTCCAAGACGTGTACCATAAGGAGCACTCGTATCTTGTAACTTATCATTGAAAATTCCTCATATCTATTTGTATGCCGTAACTTTTGTTTCGTCTTCTCGAAAACATGGGGGGCATAACAACTCTATTGGTGTAAACTCTTTGGTAATAAATCAGGCGGTGATGGCGGGATAAACTGGATTCCTGTATAAAGGACAGGGCCCAACTAGAAGGAAACAGAAAGGATTGGAAGAAGAGAACAGTCCTACAGAAGGACAGGACAGACATAAATATTTATATTTTTGTTTTTGAATTCTTATAAATCGAGGTATGAAACAAGGACAAGACACGACGAAGCTTTAAGGGTTTAGTTTTCACCGTTTGGGTTCGGAACTCTAAAAACACTTCCGTCTGTGTGTGTCCCTCCTCTAGTGAAGTGAGGGCCAGAGGAAGCGGACGTGGCTTGCCTCACACTACTCTGACTTGTGTAATTTCGCGCGTGCCTTTCCGCGTTTTATTTCTATTTGTTTTTGAAGGTTGTGGAAGATTTTTGTTTCGGTAAATGCGCAATTTCATTTTCGTCGAGTCCAGACTAATGTAGGTTGTGCTTTTACCCCTTTTGAGGTCACATCAGTCTCGTCATATCAGTCTGTCTGTCTGTCCGTGTACCGCAGCCCGATTTCTCCGTCAGTTTAAATAGAGCGAAGAGTTTAGTTTGCAAATGTGTTTTCTTAACCCAAGAACGAAATTCGGAATATAAAATGTTAGACTTTTTTCACGCATCCATAGTTCAAACAAACTGTGCATGTAAAGTGGGGCATGATGAAAGATCAACTTTAACTTTTTAATCGAGTTTTAGACTGTTAAAAATATTGTAGCTAGTAAAATTTAAAAGGAATTCCAGGCGAAATTTCAGTTTGTCTGACTTCAATTGATATATGATATTAATTACAATATTATGACTTAGGAGTTTTGAGGACTCGGGACACAAAAATAGCGTGTCTTGACATGTGCCTGATATTTAACCAGCACACATATCTTTCAATACATCAATGCGAGACGTGGCCGCAGAAATATGTATGGTGTTAGTACTACCCCGGACGACCTCTTTTCAAGGAGCTGTACATCTTCTACGTAACTTTGAAGCGACTAAACACAACCCTTTAGCCTTAAACGATCCAAGATCCTGACTTAGGACAAAATAAATCCATTAAGGGTCGTAATTTCAAACTCGAAGATGAAAGTATACGTTTCGAGAAATTTTAAAGTTCTCTAGTTAAAGTTGATTTCGTGATCGAACTCCTGAAGGGTCTTCGTTTTACTGAAATATCCACTTTTCAGTGCAAAAGTTGATAATAGTTAACGATGGCTGTTAAGTGAATTTATTAGTTTCTGGTAACTGGTTTTGATCGATTGGCTCTTACTTTTATAAGAGTACAATTAGCAAGTAGCCGTCTACGATGCAAAATTGCGGGTTTGATTCCCGCTACAGGACAAAAGTTTGCATGTTTGATCCGAGTATGGGTTTGTGTATCACAAACCCATACTCGGGTTCACGGCGTAACCCGGGTTTCATGGGCGTACACGGCGCTCGTAGTTCCTGATACCTACGACACAGTAAATCTTAGTGTGGAGTAAGGAATATATAATATATGTCTAGTACTTTTCAAACTTTCGCGATTAGATAACATAATTATAAGTTTAACGGGTCTTTAAACGCGATAAAGACCCGTTAAACTTATAATTATAATATATGTCTGTTGGGCGTTTATTTATTATGCATAAAAAACAATAAAAATTACACTTGATGATGCAATGGTCTCTTTTCCACTAGACTCATGAAACTGGTGTTAGAAGCCGAGCTGGCCTATTGTTCGGTACCCTGACTTCCGATCCGTAGATCGTGAGTTCGAAACCAATCGTGCATTTTCGAATGGATTTTCCACTGAAAAAATTACGTGCAAATTAACACGTACTCAAAACGGTGAAGGAAAACATCTGGCGGAAACCGGTATGCCTTAAAATCAAAATTCGATACCATGTACCAAATATAATAATTGAACGTGGCTTTGAATACCATAGTATCTTCAAAAAACTATGCACGGAGCAGATACATCTGAAGATGCAGTCTTGAGCGTGTGTTTTTTAAGTCCAAATGAACAAACTTTCTCACCATACATATTTTATACTGTGGGTATCCTTTGGTATCCAGCTTTTAGGAATCTTGTTATCAGAAGACACATATACACGAAAAACTAGCAAATAGATACCTACACTATACGCATAATATTATGAAAAGGTAAAGTTTGGGCAGTAGCAGACAAATACATATTGTATATTAAATTTGTCTTTCGAATCCACACAGAATTTGATAGAAACCTGTCCCCTGAAAAACCCAACTTCATTACGTATACAAGTGAATTTGCCAAAAAAAATGTTTCGGCTAGTCGTAATTCCATGATATGATATTTTAAAAGTTTTACGGGAAAAACAGCAATACCTCAGGCATAAAACTTTTATGGTCCCATCGGGATCATTCTCTATACAACAACAAAAGAATCTTCGAAATCGGTTAACTAGCGAAGATATCAGATAAAAAACACACACGATAAAAAAAATCATACAGCTTAAGAACCTCCTCCGACTGGCGCAGTTATTTTTAAACCAAGGTAGCCCACAATAAAGCAATTTTAATGCCACCGTAAAAGTCTCAGCGTTATAATTATTCTGAAGGGATGGAAACGAGATATTAACCGTGAAACGTTATCACATTAAATGTTAATTATCATGTCCAGGAGTAATGAAGGGCTTGTTTTAATCAAAAGGCTGTTCTGAGATCAGAATCTTGCAATATTCACACTTTCTTTATCGGAAGAATCGTGTCTAGTTAACTGTACCCCAACTTCTGATCCAACACAAACCAAGGTAGGTTTGGTTGGATCAGAGAATCAGAAGGAAAAGTCCAATATGAAATTTCGTCACTCATTTTTCACCCTTAGGAGTAGGGAAACATACACACGAATTGAGAACCTACTAATTTTAACCTGCTTCAAAAAGGAGTTTATCTTATTTATGTTTTATGTGATTTCATAAGATGATGATGTTTATTAAGTTTTATGGGAAAAAGAGCATATTTTTATGGGACCATTTCAGAATTATTATTTACACAAAAACAAAATAATTATCGAAATCGGTTACTAATTGATACTTCGCTCAAGTATAAAAAAGTACAGCCGAATTAAGAACATCCTCCTTTTTTTCGAAGTAGATTAAAAAAGAAAATCCGGTTGCAATATCTTACTCCACCTTTTTAGGCGTCTAAACTAGGCCGTTTTTGTTTACACTATCCGATGTGTTTGGAAGAAAAAAACATAGCGAATTAATGGGCTATCATTGTTAGATTTGTTCCATGTTCGCCCTACATTATATTCCTTGTCCCGTAAAATATTTTTTTCCTAATTTAAATATTTTAGTTCTGATCCAACATATATCAGAAGGTTTACGTTGTTATAACATTATAGAAACACTATTTAAAACACACATCGCATTTTTATATATATAGCGGCGAAGGACGCGCGAGGAGAGGGGTGCGCGGGTTTGGGGCTATCTGTTCGTCCTAGGTGTCACAAGTATCCTAGGCGATTCCCGTAAACAATTTCCAAAAAACATCGTCGTATTTCTTAACCAAACTAGACATAGAATATGTACATTTGGAATTTTTGAATAATTTAAATGACGTGAAAGTGATAATTATGCTGAAATTAGTAAAGACAGAAGATTTCAGTGGCCTTCCTGGTAGACATTCCGTCAAAAAAATTAAAAAAGATGCATTTGATGACATTTTCCCCGGGATTGGACAAAAAGGAACTTAAAAATTCTAGGCTCTGCTATCCAACTATGGACTTAGATAAAAGAGATTATCCTGGTACGATCAAGTCGAACACAGCGAACCAAAGGACTTGTTCAATGAATATTATAAATATAAAAATAATTAACATCCAGACACCAACGTAGTCCTGACCCCCCACTAGGATGCCCTGTATCGTGGGTATCAGGAACTACGAGTTCCTTTGCGCGATTTTAATGCAATCTTTTGAGATTTAATTTGCTGGCAGGTTTTTGAAGTGAATGTTTAGTAGTTGTGAGAGCGCCGATCGATTCTACTGTTTCCAAGAAGGGAATTGAACACCACCTACCTCTAAGACCCAGGGGAAGAGATTTGCTCCAGACAACACTTTTTGCCACAGAATCAGTTCGAAGTACACTCACTGGTTCGACACGGTCGAAAATTACTTAGATGCAGAACGTCTGCATCGCGCAAGGTCATTCTACCGTCGTCGAGAGTTATGGCGGTGAATTACCAATACCCTCAATTAAACAGTAGAAATCAAATAACCGTGTTACCAAAAAAACATCTGCACTCGCGTGCCACGCCATAGAAATTGTCGAAAATAAACAATTCACAAGCGTGAAATAGTGGCAATGACTCTCGAGACTTTTATTCGCCAATAGATGTCGCTAAACATAATTTATTACTATGTCCGTCACGTAAACTGTTGTTGTTACTAACCTCAAATTTCTCGTGTTTTATTTTATGGTACCCTCAAATGTTTATTGTGCGGAGGTGTGTATGTGATGTGCGTTTTTATCTTTTATGACAGTTATGACGGTAGTTGAATATTACATTAAGGAATTATACTCTTGACATATAAGATTCCATTATAGGCTAGCCTGATGTTTTTGACATGTGCACTGCGATTCGAATTGCTGTGTGAAATTTTTGCTATTTTTCACACAGCATCGTCTAACCCCACAGTAAGCAGAGCTTGTGTTATGGGAACTACATGAGTGATATACTATTTATTTACATGTATTTTATATTATACATAGAAAACACCCACCACTTAAATGTAAGTAGGTACTTAAAAATTAAAAGTGTGTGTTTTAGTAGGTAACTTTTTTTTTGTTTTATGTTGCTAACAACCATACGGCCCATCTGTTGGTAAGCGGTTACAATAACTTCAACACCAGACTTCATTGCGTTGCTGACCTTGAGACAAACCGGGTGAAAAGTCTCATGTGCCGGTAAAATTACAGGCACACAGTAAATTGAAACACAGCATTAGTGCTTAGCAACAGAAAAAGGTATGGTGGCACTTTCACAATGAGCTCTGATAAAATCCTCTGAATCCATGAGAATTCGTTACCGAAGCTGTATGGCATAGTTTTGTTTATGGCATAGAGTATATATTTTAAGCGCTTGCTTTTATGAGTGGTTGAGAACTAAGTACATCCGAGATTCGTTAGCCAAAGTACTAAGTACTTCAGATATTTGTTCTGGGTCTGGGTTTTGTGGTAACACCGTACTCACAGTTCCTGATACCCACGACACAGGGCATCCTAGTGTAAATTCAGGACTACAATTGTGGGTACTTTTTTCTTTTCATTCAGAATCTGAAGCAAATATTACTATTAGAATTGTTTGTTCCACTTCCATACAATTTCAATAAGCTTACGTATTTTATAGTCACGTTATGAAATTCCCTGCCGTTATCTGGAAGCACATGTGCCGTTATCGTACAAACGCCGCATACGAGCGACAATTACTGTTTACAGGCTTAGCTCTATCTCCTACACCGGGCTTGTATCCTGGTACTTGCGGATTACATTAAAATTATACTTGGTGGATTTGCTAACTTTAGGCATATAAAACAATCGATCCTGGCTGTAATCAGTGGTTTTTCGTTTCCTTAAACTTATGATTAATGAAAATATCAACCCTGCTATTGAACTTGCGACCTTAGCACGGAGCACGGAGGCGCAATATTGCTATGATACCGGATCCAATGATCTGGTGGTACAAGCTAGGCTGGGTTCAACCTCCAACAGGGGTATTAGTCTTAAATTATATCTCATTTCTATGGATCAGTTGAGGTATCCCTTGTTTTTTTTGCTATGCTCAAAGTCGTAAGATCAACTGGTATATCTTTTTGCGTAGAAAAGTATTGTTTAGCAGACATTTTCAACATATTCGTAATTTTTGTTGAAATAATTTAAGTCACAATGCTTTCAATTTTATTAGTAATAGACAAAGCTGTATCGTGAGAAGCTCAAAGAATATGTATATATACATATATATGTCAATGCTTTTACCAACATTGATTTATGTAAATTAAATACATACATCTCCGACCAATCCAATAATTATGGAAAGCAACGAAATGCTATCAATAATATTTATTAATATTAATTGTAGTATTAATATTTTTGTTTATAATTATAGTCACCTTATTTTATGTTTACTAGCTACCGCTTAGCTACCTGACCGAGCGGCTACCTACTTCCTCGCTACATACTTGCGTAATCACCTCAGTTTACCTTTTACCATACCTTCGTACAGAAGACCTATCAGCTTTACCAGTTACCTTGTGAAGAACCATTACTAGAATCACCACCATTACCAGGATTAATGAAAACCAGCCAAGCAGTTATATCACTTTACACAATATAAAGCAATTATTAGAAAGGAAACAAACACACAGACGCGCGAACTCTGACCCCCCCCCCCCCCCCTAACTTGTGGCAATAAAACTTGGTGATAAATGGTTACAGACAAACATATAAACAAACAAACAACCTCTTCAAGAGAGAAAATGCATACGAGCTCTTTACGTCGCTGGTAAAAATGACACATCAGAAAACTCCATCGAAAATATCATTTTTTTAAATTTAAAAAAGGACAGTATCCCACTTCATTACAGAGACCATACCCTTCAAAACCTTTAAGGGTTCTTACTAAACTTGTTCAAACCCTTTGTTTTAGGGAAAATGTTAGGAAATCAGAGAAGATACTTTATCCAGCAAAGCCTCTACAAACTGCGTGGCAGGGTAAACAAACTAATAGTTGACTGAGGGATAGTTTATAGGAGTTTCCAATAAAATGTCGCGGTAATGTTGTGAAACTAGTCACATTACTATTTACACCACACACACTCATGCACATATTATAGTAGTAACTATAATATGGTATCTATTTACATACTTTAAAAGAAACGAAGTATTTGTTATCTAAGCTATTAGTAATAATTATCTTACCAAACAATATTGTGCCAGTAAACCAGCGGAATATAACAGGCTTTGCTAAACCCATCACAGGCACTAGTTTCTCGCAAAACAGGTATAATATATACCTTCTAATATATAGTACACATCACTTAAGCATAAATAATAATTACACACTTTGACAATGTTGTACAATAATAATATAAATAATAATAATATCTCTCAAACAATAACTTATCGAAAATATAAACAAAAAGGTTCTTTATTATTCTAGTATTATTAGAAAATTTCGAAACTCTATCTATATAATATGTAAGTTTTTTGGCTTCTAAGGTAGTTTTTTTTTCAGATTTAGCCCCTTTTATTAATGGCGAAGGTATCGTTATATGCATTATTAAACTGGATTTGATTAGAATTGAATAAAGATTGTATCGAGTGGGTAGCCCTGCTCAACTGTACCTACTACCAGCCTGTTTGTAAACTTACCTAATCTTTTAGTTTGACTGCAACATAGCCAACAGGTGTATCGTGTTAGGTGACGTAACGGTAACCCATCTCTAACATATGACATTAGACGTTTCGTTTCAGAAATAACAATGTGTCATTAGATCAAACAGTGCATTAGAAATTGTTATCTATACTAATATTTATATACATACTAATATTAAGGTACCCACTTTAGTTTAGTTAATTATTTGTATTTCCTTGTTTACTATAATTATTCGCTTGTCATCACTTTGATTGGAACTCTCAATCTTTGGTAACGGTGGAAAGCGTTGGTCTCTGCGACACTGTTTTTATACTTCTGCAGACATCATCGTTTTTAAATAGTAATTGTATGCCAACGCTTCACGTTCCTCAATAAATATATTTTGATTTGATTTGAATTTGAAAGCTGAAACTTGTTTTTTGTTACTTTTTTAACGCGCTATTATCTGGAACTACAAGTCGGATTCTTAAAAATATGTTTGCCTTTAATAGCCTATTTCATGAGGAAGGTTACAGGTTATTTAACATCAGGATATTACGCTTACAAGCCGAGCAATAGAAGAGATAGCACGGGCGGGCGATGACGGCCGCTTTTTTACTATAATTGCTCACAAGTCATGATAAATATTTACCATGACTTGTGAAGGAAATAAAGTCTTTATGGCGGATGTTAGTATTAGACGAATCAATACAGCCTCCTTCTCACTTACGAAGGATAAGTTCAGTTTTGTAATTTATAACTAATGTTTTTTATCTTAGTTCCTAAGTCAACTGTGTAATGTGTTATTCTGATGTGTAAGCTAAATTACTGTAAAGTTTCATCAAAATCCGTTCAGTAGTTTTTGACTGAAAGAGTAACAAACATCCATCCTCACAATCTTTCGCGTTTATAATAGTAGTAGGATAGGATGTATAACATCCAAAGTTAATCAGGAATAGATCGCTAATTAGCGATAAAACCGCCTATTGTACTTTCACTATTAGCTTGTAATTTTCTCTATTTATATTTTCAAGCAATATGATATGTACAATACAATGTTATACATCTATCTATCTACGAGTATCTTTATTGAGTTCGTGGCTTTATCATAACAGTATTGAATGCAAACCGACATGCAATATTGACATGACAGACAGGAAACCTGCGCTTGATAGCGCTTTTACCTTCGGGATATTTGCTGATATTAATATGAACAGCTCATTATGTTGCAGGGAACGGGAAGCCAACTGAAAGACAAAAGGCGGGCTTTATTCCCGCCATGTCTAGGTGTTGTTATAGCAAATCACGACAAAAGGAATCCTAGTGGAATGGAGTCGAGAAATTTATATTATTATTAAATTACACCCACTTTATTTATTTGCTAATACTTAATAACAAAGAAAATAGTTATTGTTATTTATAGTTTAGCCTAGTACGAGGTAACAGGTTAGCAACCACAACTTGGCACCCTGGGGTTGTAACACCCCCCCTTTAAACGACTAGTGGTAGCTTAATTTAACTAACCGTAACTGAACTTAATCTAACTGTTGGTTTATTGTGATACATAAAATTGGCCACGTGTATCGTCTAGTGATCTAGGTAGGATCCTATCATCATGAGAACCGTAATAATCCTTGTTCTTTTGAGGAACTATGAGACAAATCCTATAACTACCTACTTAAATAGATATTCCTAACCTATATATACATCCTAAATTTAGACTACCTATCTTCCTATTTAGTTGTTTGATAATTAAATATAGTAACTATGTGCTACCTACTATAATAAACAGATTTCTACCAATTATCGAATGTTCTGGAGTCTTTCATACTGAATCTAATTGCGGCTCTGGCATGCGCCCCGCCACCGCGCTATGCAGTGGAATTCGTCTCCAAACTGGACTTCCTCCTCCGCAGTCAAGTATAGTAGGCACTCAGTACCATAACTATAATAGGGGAGTGTTAATGAATTTAATTTGTAATAGTTCAGTCTGTATGTTCCGTCAGCTAGGGATTAGAGGACATAATCTTTTATCAAATTCTGCTTGGCCATACATCTCTGACATTCAAAGGACTTTACATTATGTTGGTTATGTTTGCAAAACAATCTCTTTCTTTCAATCCTCTTGTTATCTGCGGATTAGCAATTCCCTATAGTTAGAGAAAAGCAAATCCTATTTGGCACTCTTCCTACCTAGCCTATTTGTATCCTAGATACCTAAATTTGAATCTGCAATTCCCTTTTGTTAGAATAGGGAAGACTAATCTTAATAGTATTCAAATAAACTACTTGGCATACCCATAATGTTATAAATAAACCACTCAAATAGTAGGCATCCTATCTCTAATTAGCAAGCATAATTTTAGGTAAACAAGTTTGAACCTGTGCAATGTTATTATAAGAATCATATTTAGCAAAACTTTTATGTTTTATAAAACTTAGTAGATTACTATCTTATAAAGTAATAATAAACTCTGGTCTCACTACTGTAGATAGATAAGCAAATACAATGCTGAAATGTCTATGCGCTACCCTCAAGACTTTGAAGAAAATAGAGTTTTCTGGTCAAGAAATACTCTTAGTAATAGGAGTCCACCGCTCCAGCCTTGTTAGACAAATCATCATTCCCCACATTCGGAGGTTGAAGCAAATATTTGAAGTAAATAGAGTTTTCTGGTCAAGAAATACTCTTAGTAATAGGAGTCCACCGCTCCAGTCTTGTTAGACAAATCATCATTCCTCACATTCGGAGGTTGAAGCAAATAGATATAAATAAGACCATTATTCATCATTAGATCTATAATCTGTAATCCAACGGGTTCTCCCTAAGACTTAGTTTCCTGGTCAAGAAATACTCTAAGTAAGGAACTACTGTTCCAGTCATACTTATTAGACAAATTCACCAACTCTTTCAGCAAAAGTAAAATAGTTCAGTTAATATTAGGTAGGTAAATATTTAGGTTTAGGTATTTCAGAGATTTGACCTATTCACTAACCTCACTACAATGGTGTTTTATTTGCTTTATCCTTATATTCCCCATATGAATCTAATGTTACTGCCTAACATTACCAAAGTTCCTACGTACGTTCCTACTGTTTGTTCCTACGTCCTACCTGTTTTGTGTACCTATTTACGTCCCTTTCAACTAGCTGGGTGTGTGTTTAAAGCAATACTGGGAGAGAACTCCACATTTACTACTAATCGTGACGTCACTTATCGTGGTGCAATGATAAGTTACCTAGCTAGATCTAGACTAAAGCTTGCGAGTTGGCATTCTCGACTTTGAACCTAACCCTAGGCCGACCCTAAGACAAATATCTCTGCAGACCGAAGTCCAGGGATGAGAGACAAATGCCACCTAATATAAGTGAGGGAATAAATAAATATATAAAGATAGACTTGAAATGATGAAGCGTGGTCAAAAAAATGGGTTCGAAAGCTCGACCGGTCCCACTTCGACAAGACCCCCACTATAATGACAACAAACCATCGAAATCAAGAGAGCAATTGATCGATCCCGATTCAAGGGAATAATCGATCCTCTGACTCGCTCTAAAAGTATCAGAGTCTACCTAACAAGATGGAATACAGCTTTCGTAATGCCACGACTTCAAATATTTTGCCGTCTCCAGACTGCATACCAATACAAGTATTGGATTTCTAAGCACGGGGATTTGAACTAAAAGTTACAATAATATTTTTAAACCCTGAAGTTACAGAATTGACTTTGAAATTTACTTTTCCCCAGACTAGTCACACTAATCAATTGTATAGCTTCAAACACCACCACTGTACCTGTACCAAAACACGTGTAACATCTGAAGCCACACAATTCACCAGTACACAGTCTCCCCACTTTAAACGACACTCTACTTTACTTTCGTACACGGTACGAAATCACAAACAAACACAAAAGAAACAACGAGTCTCCCGGCACTCACAAAACAAAATAAAATTACCAACTTGCAGCGTGACGCTGTCAGTCGTCCAAAGGTCCAAAAGCGAATGCTCGATCCACATCTAATAATAATAAACCGCCCCGCCCCTTTTAGCCAGAAACGAATCTAGGACCTATTACTAGATGGGCACACGGGCCTAGCAAGTAAGATGAGTTTGCTCTATTATTGCACCATGTCGCCGAGAATTAATATTTACCATTGATATAAAACAACAAGAAATAAAAATTACTTGTAACAAACTTTATGACAACATTTATGTGTAATAATGATAATTTTCTTATATATTTTCTGGTAAAAACATCAAGTACTTCTTCAATGTTCTCCACCGAATAAATATTGATAAATATTCACTATGATTAGATAATTTAACCGTACTACACGACGTCGCCTCAGCGGGGCTCGTGCTCCCCCGCACTTCGATCCTGCGTCCGTCCTTGCAAGGCAAAGTAGGTATTCTTTAACACAAAATTCCCCGAATTATATTTAGCTCGCCGCTTGCCTGTCGTGGAAAAAACCCATGGAATAGCCTACAGTTTCGCGCGCTCTGTTGATTTGTATTTACACTACCTACTCTAGGTATATTTCTTTACCTACTTACTTAGAAAACCATATTTTCTAACTACTCGCTGATTCGATCTGTTCATGTATCTACACTAGATAGTGATACTTACATTTATGTATCAAAATATTTTAATAATATTGTATTTAATGTTTCCTATGTTCATATAATGTAACGTTAATCATTTTGGTTCGTTACAGTTCGACCCCCAAACTTTGCACAAGTGGGATTTCCCTACTGACGCAAAGTTTCCCCAAAAACGTAAATATTCCACTTTATATATATATATTAAAATTGTTTTCTTATTATTATTTTTTTAATTATTAAATAATTAATATTATTATTCACATATTTTATTATTTTCTTTATTAGTATTGTAATTATTTATTTGCAACTCTAATTTGTTGAACCTTAAACTTATACTTTTCAAAGTGTATTGTGTGTTTAAACCGAATGAAAGGTCAGTCACTACTCCGTCCAGTAACTAAGCGTTACGATGTTTCGAACATAAGCCTTTATCCTTATTGCCAGATAATAGGTCACGCATCGAGTCACAGAACCTTGGTTGTGAGGCAAGATCAATCCTAATGATATGGTGTAGGCCTGTTCCGGACTGATTTACTTTATATCTCCTAGAGGATTCCTACACCACTGTGCAACAACACAGTCCGCCCCCAAAGCCTTCCACATAAAGACGGATGCTCTAGCACCCGGCTAAGCACCAGATCAGAACATTAACCTACCCAACATTCGGAGTTTGTGCAGTGTGCTCAGTTCGAACCTAACATGTATAGTGAGAATGATTATGAAGTCAGTATAAAGTCACTGCTGTTTCGATCTCAGATCTTTCCAACCTGAATTCGATCTATTAACCTAACACCAAAAACATTCCTTCATAATATTCTTCTGAGGTGCAAGTATAAAGTTCCAGATTCATCAAACCGTCCCAGATTCTGGAAAGTGCTAAACTAAGCATAATCCTCCATACCGAGTTTAATATCAAAACATCCATAATAATTATTCAATATTCACCTCTTCATTCTTTAATGCAATTTTTTTTATCACTAACTTCCATCAGAACATTTCCTTAACATTCATGGATTTTCTCGCTATCATACTTAGTAGCACTACCAATTGAATTTGTGACAACGAGTAGGCAAATTTTCTAAATATTCATTTCTAAAATTTTCCAAAAACAATGAACAACATAGATGTGAAATTCTTTGAAAAATTAAGAGATATTTATTTTATATTTTATGTATGAAACTCTTGTGACAAAAATAAATAAGCAAACATAATTGTATAACTAAGATAAATATCTGATTTTAATTATTTAATTATTTTTTTTTTCTTTTTTTTTACTTTTTGCATTACCATAACATAAAATCAATTTGATTTAAAACCTTAAATAAAATTTTGCTTTAGATTATTTGTTATTTATTTTAATAATTTAGTTTCAGTTCTGTATTTTTTTTAGTCTCATGACAATTTAAGATTTTGATCTTCCTTTATCCTTTTAAATAAGTTAAACATTACCTAATGTAAACAACTTAGGACTTCATGTACTTTTTTAATTTCATTATTTACCCATGAAAATGCAAAAATTGATCTAAAAAATAAGCCGAATTTCCAAAATATCAATTTAGAAAAATTTATTTTAAAATAATTATTTGAAACACCGATTTTATCAACTACTTTTATTTCGTCCGTATGTGTATCATCCCTAAAACCTTCTACTAATAATGAATACAATGTTTGTCATTGAAAATGTACTTGATGCATACCGCTATTACCATCAACTAACCCATCCGAATTTCTAAAAGTAGCATAAAAATAGTCATTACGATTACGTTCCTCGCGCAAATCTAACCTTCAAAATCATATACATATTCTGTGATACCCTATATTATTAACCAGTGAAACGTTTAACAACTTCTAGCATCTTCCCATTTAAAATATTGTAATATCGTACCAAAGTTCCCTGAACCCAATGTTCGTATAATAATTCCTATTATTCTACCTTACCTACATTACCTTTTAGAGTGATCAAGAAATATCCAGTGAGTTCATAAATTAAAATATTAAATATTGCGTACACAAACATATTTGACAACTTTACTAATTTCGCACAATTCCTACATAGCTTACTGTGGGTCCAGCGAACCCCAGTTCAAATCTCACCCTTTTTTTTATTTTATTTTATTTTATTTTATTTTATTTTATTTTATTTTATTTTATTTTATTTTATTTTATTTTATTTTATTTTATTTTATTTTATTTTATTTTATTTTATTTTATTTTATTTTATTTTATTTTATTTTATTTTATTTTATTTTATTTTATTTTATTTTATTTTATTTTATTTTATTTTATTTTATTTTATTTTATTTTATTTTATTTTATTTTATTTTATTTTATTTTATTTTATTTTATTTTATTTTATTTTATTTTATTTTATTTTATTTTATTTTATTTTATTTTATTTTATTTTATTTTATTTTATTTTATTTTATTTTATTTTATTTTATTTTATTTTATTTTATTTTATACTACCTACCTTTCAACTTAAACAATGAAGCAAGTTTTGTTAAACTTTTAACTAATTAACTATTTAAGTTAGGTAATCATGTTGAAATGAAATTGACATGATACATAAATAAACTTCCTGCCTTACCAACCAACCTTTCTATAGAACAGGTAGCTTATAATATAAATTAAACCGCCCTTCCGTGAATAGCTACTATGATTACCTTAACGATACCTACTTTCTTAGAAAATATATAGGTATTTAGATTTCTATAATTATGTAGATTCAAATGATCAGTTAAGTAATAAGCAATTTAAATTGATACCCTAAAATGTCAACCAATTACAATCAAGCATGTGCCAAATACAGTGTTTGGACGTGGCCCTGACTACCCTATTTGCCATTGTCCCCAAAATTCCACACACTTTACATGCCTATCCGTGATCGTCCGTCCGTGAGCAAGTTTTGTCTTGCTTTCGCATTTAAAGTAGGCACTCACTACAATAACTTGTTAATTACCTATCTGCATAAATGAACACTAAGAAACTTTGATTCTAATCTCTGGTCTTTGTCTTGTAAACATTTTGTTTAGCTGTAGGAGTCTATCAGTAAACTATTTAGAATTACATGAACTATAATCAGATTCATTTTGATCTAGGATTATCAAAGAAGGTACTTCTGTACTGCCTTACTAATTCACCGATGTAACTATTTTACTAATCTGTGACAATTTCAACCAAACACGATATTCTAAACAACCTATACATATAATACCTATAATTATGTACCAAGTTACTTTCCCTGCCAATTACTCAGGCTGAAACAAGAAGAACTTCACTCTACTAAACATTTTTGTCTTACGTGTCTATTTTGCTAAACAAAGCCGATTCTAGACAAGGTTACTATAAGTATCTTAGCTCTTTGATAAGTATTTCGAAATGTTCAAACCCACTACGCTCTCATAACTAATTATTATCTGTGCATCCTTTATTTTTACTCTATGCAGCTCATCAAAGTGTAACTATTATTTTAATCTGTGCATTGCAAATTTGTAAACAAACAACCGTTCGGCAAAACAACATTAAACCTAGTTATTTCTAAACCAAGGGACCGAAATTTAATTAATTAATTAATCGCCGTGTATTCATAATCTACCTGCTGTCGGTACCCTCAAAATTCAAAGGAAAAATCATACAATCCAATCAAAGTAAGTGTGTTTTCATTCCTAACCTATCAAAACTTTTATAATATCCGCTCAAGAAGATTCTAAACTATAAAGTAAACTAAATGTGTCCTTATTATGCAAAGATAATTCGTTTCTTCCTCTTTTAAACTCTCTGTATGTAACAAAAGATATTACAAAACTTCTAACACTTTCATATCAATTTTCAGGTGAAAATCAATCCTCTACATGACTGCCAGTATCGCAGCAAAATAACTAGAATGAATATTGGCTAACTCGCAGACTTGCCTGACATTCTAGTACTTGAGTAAGTATATATTATCATTATTCTATAACTAGCTAAGATTGCTCCTTGAAACTGATTCTAACTTGCTGATTAACATACATAACAATTCAGATTATCCTAGGATTTATTAATTTATTATTTCTAATCCATTTCTATATGTAAGTTAACCTGTAATTTCCTTGCAATTCCTAAATAAACAATCTACCAACTGTTTTTATATTTTGAAAATAATTTTCATCGGCCAATTTAATATATTCAAAAGTCAAAACTACTTTTACCATGAGACGGGGTTAGCTATCAATTATTGTCACAAACTTTATTCTATCCAAAATACATCTATATTATGGTTATATCTGTGATTATGGTAAACCCTGATAACCCTAAAACTCTCCTTCAACATAACCTAAATAACGGCTTATAATTGTGACAACTAACTTTTTAACATTTTTCTTTGCTTTCAGAACACTGCTCCACATGGTAGTTGCTAACTCTTACATACAAGACTATATCTGCTAAATTGAGGACACAACAACAGCACATTTACTTTCCTCTGGTTCCGGAATCAAACTAAAAACCTCCAGCCCCGCCTATCACTTGTCAAGAATTCAAGATTTCAAGATTAAACTACAATTAACTCAACATATTATTGTATAAATAATTCCTTGTAGGTATTACTACTACTTATAATCTGAACTAAACATAAAATTAAATTACTTCAATAAAATTTAACCCATTCTAATCATAGAGATGAAGTTTATCTGTATTCCATAAATGATGCAAATATAATCCATACGACCCCCCGCAACCTTTAAGTTCTTAGTTTTATTTTTCTTTCTTTCTACCTTGACTAACCTGACCTAACTAAGTTGGTACAATATACCGATTTCTTTACAAAACCACTAAGTACAGATTACATAAGTAGTTACTATGAATAAGCAAGGTAACTTCTACAACACAACACAGTTGTCAATCTATATTCCAAAAATGATGCAAATATAATCCATACGACCCCCGCAACTTATAAAACTTAGTTTTTTTTTTTTTTTCTTTCTTTCTACCTTTACTGTAATACAATCCAAGTGGGTAAAATTTACCTATTTCTTTACAAAACCACTATGTACAGATTGCATAAGTAGCAACTATGAATAAGCAAGGTAACTCCTACATACAACACAGTTGTCACTACAAGCTCTATGCAAGTGCCAAATCCTTTCACCACACTAGTTCAACCTTCTATTAACTTAAACCTACTGAATGCATAACCAACTGTCTAGTTAGGTTATGTACTGTGAAATTCATTCATTCTAGAAACTAAAAAAAGAATGTATGACATGAGCCGATAGCTTGACTTAACCTACTTCTAAAACAAATAACTCCTGTAACGTAGTTAGGTATTTTGTATGACCTAAGATGGATAGATAAGTGTTAATATAGAAAACTATCAACCTGGCCCTACTAATAATTGACATATATATAATTAGATAGGTACCTATCTAGGTACTTATTTAAAAAAATGTATCTAACTGTTCCTAGATAATTCGAGGAGAATCTAAAGATACCTACTTCCTCATGTAGGCGAGCCTATAAGTTACTTCTCCTACAATGGTTCTCCACTAAACTAAATCGATTCCTAAGCAGGTAGGTTGTCTGGTAGAGATTGCTATCTAGCGACAAATCCACCAATGCAAAAGCCTGTAGTAGGTAAGTACTTGTCTAACCTGATGTAGGTATTATTAATTTAGTTTGCAATAAAGCATCCTCTATCCATCTATCTATATAACGTATCACAAGAACTAACCAATAAAATGAATTTCATCCTAAGTAGAACAACACGACTTTAAAATCCAAGATAAACACTTACATACTTCTACAATCAATGTTGTTGATTCCTAAATAATATCCCACAATTCACTTAGATTTCAAAAATGCATCGTGACACCAACAGCCCCTAGTCTCCTTCGAGAATCCTCCCTGCAACTAGTGACGTCCTACTGCTATGAAATATGATGCAATTATTATCAAGAAATATTTTAGAATAAATAATTCAACTAATATTGATTGTTATCTAAACTACCCATGTACTAAAATAAATAAGTAAATAGTGACTTAGGGTAGATTCTTATCTGCTCCTAGATATTCATTTCATTCTAATAAAATGAAGTCACTTCTATCAAAATATTCACGGTTTTACTTATTACCATAATACATTTTTATCTTATTAATTAGGTTATTCTCTTAGCAATAATCTATAAGAAACAACCATTTCCCTAAACATACCTACATATTTATTCTCTGTCCTGTCTACTTGTAAAGTCCTACTTGAACTTATTAAATTCCAACCATGAAAAACCACCATAAAGTTTCACTAGTATTCACTAACAAACAACAATAAAATCATCGTAATATGTCCCATCACTAGCTCGCTCAAATTCGAATAATATTTGACCTAGTTTCGCCGGCTAGCAAATATTTTTTTTTTCTCAAAAATGCACCTTATTAACTACCTGTAGGTAGTTAATACGAGTTTGTCCGACAGGTAAAATTGATTTTTTTAATTTTTTTTCTGGCTAGAACTAAATCGATATATTTAGATAGTTATGTAAATACCTATTCTGACCAAATTACTTCGCGGGTAATGAAATATGAACTACCTACGTATAACTACAATATAATTAGGTAGAAACCTCAATTATTCGTCAAACTTCTTCCTATCCTATATCAATGTCTAAAAAATACCTAAGTCTTAAAGGAATTTGTCTCAAAGCCTCTCCTTTTTCTACGACAACAAATTGTGCAAGTCCAACTTGCACTACTAAACTAAAATCCTGTCACGGTACCATTATTGTAACACCCCCCCTTTAAACGACTAGTGGTAGCTTAATTTAACTAACCGTAACTGAACTTAATCTAACTGTTGGTTTATTGTGATACATAAAATTGGCCACGTGTATCGTCTAGTGATCTAGGTAGGATCCTATCATCATGAGAACCGTAATAATCCTTGTTCTTTTGAGGAACTATGAGACAAATCCTATAACTACCTACTTAAATAGATATTCCTAACCTATATATACATCCTAAATTTAGACTACCTATCTTCCTATTTAGTTGTTTGATAATTAAATATAGTAACTATGTGCTACCTACTATAATAAACAGATTTCTACCAATTATCGAATGTTCTGGAGTCTTTCATACTGAATCTAATTGCGGCTCTGGCATGCGCCCCGCCACCGCGCTATGCAGTGGAATTCGTCTCCAAACTGGACTTCCTCCTCCGCAGTCAAGTATAGTAGGCACTCAGTACCATAACTATAATAGGGGAGTGTTAATGAATTTAATTTGTAATAGTTCAGTCTGTATGTTCCGTCAGCTAGGGATTAGAGGACATAATCTTTTATCAAATTCTGCTTGGCCATACATCTCTGACATTCAAAGGACTTTACATTATGTTGGTTATGTTTGCAAAACAATCTCTTTCTTTCAATCCTCTTGTTATCTGCGGATTAGCAATTCCCTATAGTTAGAGAAAAGCAAATCCTATTTGGCACTCTTCCTACCTAGCCTATTTGTATCCTAGATACCTAAATTTGAATCTGCAATTCCCTTTTGTTAGAATAGGGAAGACTAATCTTAATAGTATTCAAATAAACTACTTGGCATACCCATAATGTTATAAATAAACCACTCAAATAGTAGGCATCCTATCTCTAATTAGCAAGCATAATTTTAGGTAAACAAGTTTGAACCTGTGCAATGTTATTATAAGAATCATATTTAGCAAAACTTTTATGTTTTATAAAACTTAGTAGATTACTATCTTATAAAGTAATAATAAACTCTGGTCTCACTACTGTAGATAGATAAGCAAATACAATGCTGAAATGTCTATGCGCTACCCTCAAGACTTTGAAGAAAATAGAGTTTTCTGGTCAAGAAATACTCTTAGTAATAGGAGTCCACCGCTCCAGCCTTGTTAGACAAATCATCATTCCCCACATTCGGAGGTTGAAGCAAATATTTGAAGTAAATAGAGTTTTCTGGTCAAGAAATACTCTTAGTAATAGGAGTCCACCGCTCCAGTCTTGTTAGACAAATCATCATTCCTCACATTCGGAGGTTGAAGCAAATAGATATAAATAAGACCATTATTCATCATTAGATCTATAATCTGTAATCCAACGGGTTCTCCCTAAGACTTAGTTTCCTGGTCAAGAAATACTCTAAGTAAGGAACTACTGTTCCAGTCATACTTATTAGACAAATTCACCAACTCTTTCAGCAAAAGTAAAATAGTTCAGTTAATATTAGGTAGGTAAATATTTAGGTTTAGGTATTTCAGAGATTTGACCTATTCACTAACCTCACTACAATGGTGTTTTATTTGCTTTATCCTTATATTCCCCATATGAATCTAATGTTACTGCCTAACATTACCAAAGTTCCTACGTACGTTCCTACTGTTTGTTCCTACGTCCTACCTGTTTTGTGTACCTATTTACGTCCCTTTCAACTAGCTGGGTGTGTGTTTAAAGCAATACTGGGAGAGAACTCCACATTTACTACTAATCGTGACGTCACTTATCGTGGTGCAATGATAAGTTACCTAGCTAGATCTAGACTAAAGCTTGCGAGTTGGCATTCTCGACTTTGAACCTAACCCTAGGCCGACCCTAAGACAAATATCTCTGCAGACCGAAGTCCAGGGATGAGAGACAAATGCCACCTAATATAAGTGAGGGAATAAATAAATATATAAAGATAGACTTGAAATGATGAAGCGTGGTCAAAAAAATGGGTTCGAAAGCTCGACCGGTCCCACTTCGACAAGACCCCCACTATAATGACAACAAACCATCGAAATCAAGAGAGCAATTGATCGATCCCGATTCAAGGGAATAATCGATCCTCTGACTCGCTCTAAAAGTATCAGAGTCTACCTAACAAGATGGAATACAGCTTTCGTAATGCCACGACTTCAAATATTTTGCCGTCTCCAGACTGCATACCAATACAAGTATTGGATTTCTAAGCACGGGGATTTGAACTAAAAGTTACAATAATATTTTTAAACCCTGAAGTTACAGAATTGACTTTGAAATTTACTTTTCCCCAGACTAGTCACACTAATCAATTGTATAGCTTCAAACACCACCACTGTACCTGTACCAAAACACGTGTAACATCTGAAGCCACACAATTCACCAGTACACAGTCTCCCCACTTTAAACGACACTCTACTTTACTTTCGTACACGGTACGAAATCACAAACAAACACAAAAGAAACAACGAGTCTCCCGGCACTCACAAAACAAAATAAAATTACCAACTTGCAGCGTGACGCTGTCAGTCGTCCAAAGGTCCAAAAGCGAATGCTCGATCCACATCTAATAATAATAAACCGCCCCGCCCCTTTTAGCCAGAAACGAATCTAGGACCTATTACTAGATGGGCACACGGGCCTAGCAAGTAAGATGAGTTTGCTCTATTATTGCACCATGTCGCCGAGAATTAATATTTACCATTGATATAAAACAACAAGAAATAAAAATTACTTGTAACAAACTTTATGACAACATTTATGTGTAATAATGATAATTTTCTTATATATTTTCTGGTAAAAACATCAAGTACTTCTTCAATGTTCTCCACCGAATAAATATTGATAAATATTCACTATGATTAGATAATTTAACCGTACTACACGACGTCGCCTCAGCGGGGCTCGTGCTCCCCCGCACTTCGATCCTGCGTCCGTCCTTGCAAGGCAAAGTAGGTATTCTTTAACACAAAATTCCCCGAATTATATTTAGCTCGCCGCTTGCCTGTCGTGGAAAAAACCCATGGAATAGCCTACAGTTTCGCGCGCTCTGTTGATTTGTATTTACACTACCTACTCTAGGTATATTTCTTTACCTACTTACTTAGAAAACCATATTTTCTAACTACTCGCTGATTCGATCTGTTCATGTATCTACACTAGATAGTGATACTTACATTTATGTATCAAAATATTTTAATAATATTGTATTTAATGTTTCCTATGTTCATATAATGTAACGTTAATCATTTTGGTTCGTTACAGGGTCTAGACAAATACCTCACTCTTAGTTTTCCTTTCACGCTTATGCAAATTTGTTAAGGTAAAACTTGGCAGTCACGTGACATTTCCACAGATAATGTCATTTCCATACAATTAAATCTTTCCGCAGACGTTAACGCCAACAGAAATTAGTATTTGTCTAGTACCCTGATGAAGATAAGTAGCGCGCTTACTTTGCGTCCTCCCCCAATATCAAATTAAAATATATATGGTACGGTGTAAAATGGCGTTATAAAGAGTTTATCTGTCTATCAGTAAATTTCTTTCATATGAAAAGTTGATTATTTGATTTATTGAGACCTAACCAGTAATGTATTTGATAATACTTCAAAACATATTTGGAATTCAAGTTGTATCATCAGCCCAGATAAGTCCACTGCTGGTTATAGGCCTCTCCCAATACGCGCCACTGAGCCTGGTCTTCGGCTCTTGTCATCCACTTTCTGCCCGCTGCCTTTCTTACGTCATCGCTCCACCTAGCCGGGGGGCGCCCCACACTACGTTTGCCCAGACGCGGTCTCCACTCAAGAACTCGTTTAACCCAACGGTTGTCGGTTCTTCGGCATATATGACCAGCCCATTGCCACTTCAGCTTACTAATCCTCTGAGCTATGTCGATGACTCTCGTTCTCTGCCGGATAATCTCGTTGCGGATTTCTAGACGCATCAGGTCTCAGCCCGCCTGAGACCTCAGAGGTACTCACTCGGTGTCTTGTAGTAGCCCCCATTGCAATGTAATTGAAACTAGACCGATAGGAACATACATAAAAAAAGTTTGGTAAAAAAAGTGTTCCTTTTCCTTTAAATCGCTTTCCCTAAAGAACTTATTCAAAATATTTTTGTATTATAAAATGGTTTGTTTTTATTCTAAATGTTAAAAAAAAGAGCATACTTTTTTAAAATAATTCCATCCACCTCCTGGCTCCATCATCAGATCAGCTCTAAGATACCAAATTATAATATTGTCATCCGAACTACCTATACATACAAAGTTTCATTTCGACACGACAGTTAGAAGTAGGTTACAATTGACTTCCAAAATTTGAATACTAGTTAGTTAGTTAATTTTAAGTGAAGATAAAGTTAGTTAGTTTTAAGTAAAGATAATATGAGCGTGTTAAAAATAACCAAGTTTGGAGGTTTTTGCTAATTAATTTAGTATCGGCTCGACCAATGGATGTAAGGAACAGAAATAGGTCGTAACCTCGAATAAAAAATAGCAAAACTTTTAACAAATAGCCCAACGAAGGCGTAAATGTAAGCGTAATTTTTCCTTTGTCAGTTATAATTTCATAGCTTCCGACTTTGAAATTGATAATTGGCAAATAACTTGGCTGGAATGATGAAAGTTAGCGGAATCAAATTGACTATAAGATAATCTCTTGATAAAACTTTTTTACTTTTTTGAGGACTTAGGAAACTTGTACGAAAATATTTTTCAAATTATTATAAAAAAAAAATTGTTTTAAAATTTGTTTTGGTATCTGAAATTACCTTGAAATGGTGAATTTTGATTCTTTGAAATGTTGCTGAATTTATAGGAAGTTAAAGTATTATAAAACGTAACAAAACAAACACGCTCACGACTGTAATTCCCATGATTTTATTTCAAATTCTTTATTTAATTACGGGTAAACGAAATCGTTACATCTAAATGCATAAAACTATATACATTATTAACAAAAAACCTTGTTCAAAAACATTACGTCTTACTTATAAAGATCTGCTTGTTGATATGTGTTATCTCAAATTTAACTGTAAAAAAAAAACAAAATACTATTATTAGCTTAAAAAAAAGTTGTTTACGCAACAAATTTTTACAAGTCAGGCCTAGACTAGATTGTAAAATTTATGGTTTGTAAAAATTTATGGTTGTTGTTGAAGTTAGTAATGACAAAAATATACATCGATTTATACGAATTTTGTTTAATAAAGCCTAGTCTGAACGAACATATATCTGCATATAGTAAAAAGCCATGCACACATATTCGTCACAGGACTGACACCTCACATACGTCATTTTGAGATATACATGGGCGTCCTATGGCTTTTCGGTAACAATGGTTTAATAATAAATAATTATTGTTTCGCATAGAATTGAACTACCTTTCTACTTTACATTGTATCTGCCATTTGGCAGATAAGAAAATCAGTTCAGAAAATAAGATAATAATAATAATATAATATAAAAAATAACTTATTTTTTTTAGTGTTTGCAATCTCAATAGATCGAAAGTATTTTTATATGGTTGACGATGAAGCACACTTGATAGAAGATACCAGTTTGAATTAATCTACGTTCACACTCCCAATCTTTTAGCGCTTGTGGTAAAAAAGCCAAAGTGGGAGTTTCACTTCTGCACGCTAGTAAGTTATTTTATGGCACTACCACGTATTTTTCATGACACGTCAAACAAAGATAGCAAATGTATAAATATCCAAAATGTTTCCGCTAAAAATATGTTGCTGTTAAAGTTATTTATCATGCTGGTACAACATTGTTACATAAAAAATCATAGTATTTAGTACATACACAAGTTGAAAATGCAAACATTTACTCGAATATTTTGATTAACTTGTTTTTACCCGGGACGACAAAAGCATGTATAAGCGTTTACCAGAAGATGCTATAAAAATTAGCTAGTTGAAGAGTTAAAGGGCAGAGGCCATAATAACTTACAGAACCGACCGCTGGGGATGAAAGGTTAAACGAAGCTTCGTTTAAGTATTAAACGAAGCTTAGCATTAGGTAGGAACTGTTTCGACTTTAGGACCCTAACAAAGTCTTGATCAGTTAATCATAAAAATTATCTAACCGTTTTGCCATAAAATGTAACAAGATAAAACTTGAATAACTCACAAATCGAAACTAACACAGTAAAAGAAAAATAAATTAAAACGAAATGTTCTAAAAACTAAACTCTTTAGTTGGCAAGCATTCTGTTCTCGCTTTTAATTTTACTTTTAAATAATAGACCGAGAGCTTATTATCACATTGTCTTTCCATTTTCACGTCCAAAGAAAAGTCAAATTGCAGCGGGCGTTCTGCAAAATTGTATAAATAGCTGCTCTGTTTAAAGTTGCACCGGTTTGCTCCGGTCCGAACTAGTTCACAAGGAAAAGTTAATTCCAAAGTTATTGTTGCACATTCAATTTAAGTTTGCAGTTTCAGTTCTATCTATTTTATGTTGTTTGGTGTCAATCTAGAAATTGATGAACGAACTTCCAATGTGAAATTTTATGTACGAATTATTTTAGTAACGCGTGATCAAAGAGTACTTTTATATCTAACGGATTGTCATTCAGCCGGGTAGTGCAGCTAATGTTTTCGGGACGGTTCCGTCTGGCTTGACTTGTATTAGTTGCCATTATGAAGTATCGTAGGTGAAATATTTTGAATAAAAGATACAACCAATGTGAAAAGCCAATCCCCAATGTCGACATTGAAGAACACAAATGGAGGAAACAGCATAACACGCAGTCCTATAGCTACTAACTAACTTATATATTATACTTTAGTCTTACTAATACATCATATATCTCAATTTATCTGAACACATTTATTCATAAAACTATGTACAAGTAGGTACATAAAAAAAATACAGATGAAACAGAACTATCTAAAGACCGTTGCAAACGATCTATAGATAGCTCAACTGATTCAGATCACTACCAGAAGCGTTCCCAAAATACTGGCCGCATTGTCACGCTGAATGGCAATGTTAATGGGTTGACCCAGATAAGAGCCAGCTCTCTGGTAACGCGTCGCTTTGACCAATCGCCCTGTTCTCGGTTCCCTTCGCATTTTTGTGAAGGGAACTGGGCGTTCCCCACGGACCCAGAGTCTCAACCCTAAAAGGCTCAAATAAGTAAGCTCTGTCGAGACTTCTTTAATTGCGCCTTTTGAGATTCGAAGTATATAATATTAATAAATTCAATTTTGAAATACCTCCTTTCTAACAAAATAAGAATGAATGAAATCAGCCAACGCGTTAATGAATTACAACAAAGTTTACATTTTGACTTTCATCCTCTCTCAAGGGACACGTGCGAATTTTAGGATAAAAAGTGTATGTAGTATGAACCTTGTAATATGAACTCAAATTATGCCAAGTTTCATTTAAATTAATTTAGTCGTTTTTCATTCATTTTTGTCTGTCTGTATCTTGGCCGCGTGACAAAACCTAAAAATACAGTTTTTGCTTGAGTATCGATTATACATAGAATTCCCTTCAAATTGTTTTTCAAAATAACTTCACTGTACAGTACTGGACCTTATATAAAACTGTAATAGTTTATTATTTAGTTGGAGATCCATAAAAACCCTCAAAGTACTTGATTATGTTGCATATTAATAAAAACCCAATCATCACTGTCCAAGACCTTTTGTATAACAAGTACCACTCAAAGTTAGAGGAGAGTTATGCCATCATCACTTTGAGTAAGGTCACAAGTCATCAGGACAAGAAAACCTTGTTATGAACCGTATTCAGCAGAATATCTTGGCCGACGAGATGATTGTGTCCGTGCTTCCTATGGAAATATACCAAGATGGAACGTCGATGTGAAGTTTGATGAGCTTGTTTGAGTTTGTTTTGGTAGTTATAGTCCTCCTCATCAGAAAAATTCTGAAATTCATATTCATATTTATTTATTAATACTTTGGGATCACAAAGAACACTTAGTCACGTCAATTCAAAAGAGTATAAACAATAGAAAATTACAGAGTTACAAGGATATTTCGAGAGTTGCAGCTGTATAGGGGCTTTGTCAAATCAAGGTCAGTCTAGATAATATAATAATTTAATTAATTAATATTAATAAGCGGCCGTAAAGCCTTGTCAAAACTATAACAAAGTACCTACCTACCTACCTTTCTTAACTTCCTTTTCATTCCACGCTACTGTATCAGATAATAGTCATTTACGGTATAATAAGCCTTTTTCATAAGATTATCTTTTATAAATTGCTTAAATTTATATAGAAATAAATGATCATGCAAATAAATGATTTGATTTGATTTGATTTGATTTGATTAGATAATCACCGGCAGTGACGGAAAAGTTGAGGTTGAGTTGGTTGGAATTGTATGTATATGACGAGGGCTTAGGTCTGGTGTCTGGTGATAGTAAAGAATTAGACAACACATTCTGTTTTTATTTTTTTATGATAAAACTCCACAATAATTAGCTTCATTCAGCTAATTAATGTGATGTCAATCGAATATGGTGAACTCATTCATTGAGAAAAAAACGTCTTTAGTCAAAGAATTAAATGAAGTCTAAAATGTATCAGACAATGTTCTTACAAGACTTACAAACGAAATGTTTTCTAATACTTTTTCACGTGTTGCCAGTTGAGACAACATAATTATGCTGAGTTGGACGCCAATTTGCGTCGTTGCATATTGGTAGGTATCGGGAGGGACATATATATTTTTATTGTTAGTATTTAGGTATTATGAGACTGTTGTTCTACGTTAGAAATTGTAAATTTTTATTTAGCCTAAGTTTATATTATATACTTGATAATGCTTTTGCAGATTATTTAGGTATTATGAGACTGTTGTTGTACGTTAGACATTGTACATTTTTATTTAGCCTAAGTTTATTTATATTCTTGACAATGTTTTTTGCAGATTTTCTATTTACTCTTGACTACTCGCAATTTGTTTTGTGTTACAAATCGTATTTTTATAGTGACATTAGTTTTTTTTTATATCTTTGATATATTTCAGATTAATAATGTATTTTATAAATTGATTATTATGAACCTATATCTGTATTTTGTTAAATGACTTATCTAAGAACATGTAATTTGTCAAAAGATGAATAAATTGAATTGAATTGTTTTTGTCAATGCCTTGTCTGTTTTTTTTATTTTGTGCAAAGTTTGCAAATAAATATTTATTCTTTCTTTAATAAAAATTCATACCGATTTAAAAAAAAACAAAATGAGAGGTGTCAAGGGACACCCGGATGGAACGAAGTTCCTTTCGATTAATTAGTGAAGGAATTGTAATATTTTTTTTTTTTTAGCAAGCTAACTTATAAAAAATAAAAATAATAATAAATTAAATGAAAATATCTGGCTTGCTTTCTATAAGAGAGAGAGAGAGACAGACAGAGAAAAATGCACAGCTTACAATAGCTTACTATAGCAAAAAGTGTCGTTACAACTTTTCGTGAGAATTTTTTCCGTCTAGCCCCCTTTCACAACGCGCGATAAAGAACTTCGTTCCAAAAAAAAATTGTAACCTAAGTATTTAGAATAATATACCTACTTACCTTTTATTAAACCAGGTGTGTCTATTCAAACCTAACATAGGCTTTAAGGCACTTCTAACCAAAATGTAATGTTGTTTTTTACCTGAATAAATAATTCTAATTCTAATTCTTAAAATATGTTACTAGAGGACATGCAATTACCCATTCTAGGTTGATCGGATTCTGTGGTCACATCGCGCGCCCTGAGGTACTTAAGCTGTTGAAGGACCGGAGCCTTCGTAATTGTCACGTTGATTATTACACAGGCCCTTTCAGCCTCACAAGGGCCTTCGGGCAGACGCAATTTTTACAGAAATGTTTGTTTGGAAAATTTGGTCTTTGAAGTTCCACGCCTATATAGAGCACAGAATCAATCAAAGTCAAAATTAACCAAGACCCTTCGTACATTCAAAATTATTTCAGGTCGACTGGTCGAAGTGAAGCGTGACCAGAGAGCTAGCTTATCTGGGTCAATGTATTATCATTGCCATTCAGCATGGCAAGCATTTTGAGAACGCTCCCCACTGGTAGTGATCTCGATCAGTTGACCTATCTATAGATCGTCTGTAACGTACGGAGTTTCTTTACATTTTCACACAGCATCATCTAGCCCCAAACTAAGCAGAGATTGTAATATAGTAACTACATGACTGAAATATTACTTATATATTTTTGTAAATACATACATATGATACATAGAAAACACCCAGACCCGAGACAAATTTGCAGATGATACAAACATTTGTCTCGCGGCGGGAATCGAGCCCGCAACCGCGTCTCAGGCGGGCCTTCGCAAACTGCGCTGCAGAGGTCGTCAGTGTTGTATAAATAAATAATAACACATTAATTAAATGCTAGTCGATATCTACCATAGTTACTCAAGAATTTTCGCGTCTGATTAGCCAATGTAGTCCTGAAATGCGTGGAGAGGCGATACATGGGTATCCATTTTATTACATTTTATTGATGAGATTTTTATAGTAGGTTGTGTGAAGACTTTCAGCAAAGGAGTCAATGGAGCGGAGGTAGTTACCTACTAAATATATCTGCCCACGGCTTCACCCGCGTGGAAACTCGATAAAAAGTATCTCTTACCGTTAAGACAACGTTCGTAAGAAATGCATTCGCTCATCATTTTTACATAGACCTACGTTGCAAAATTCTCCATGATTCCCTTTTATTTTAACGGCATAATATTCCTACAGCATATTTCCGAGCCTATTTTAAGGTCCATTCTAAATATTGTAGAAAAATTATTGAAATCGGATGAATTGTTTCGGAGATCCTACATCCGAACTTACAAACCTTACCTCTTTAGAATTGTTATATTCCAATGGTAAATATTTAGTAAGTATAGTATAGCTTCTACCCACGGCTTCGCCCACGCGGTACCCGGATAAAAAGTAGCCTATGTGTTATTCTGATGTAGAAACTATATTACTATAAAGTTTAATCAAAATCCGTTCAGTAGTTTTTGCGTGAAAGAATAACAAACATCCATCCTCACAAACTTTTGCATTTATAATAGTAGAAGGATGAAAAGTCTATTTGGAACTGACGATTCGACTAGGAAACTCAAACTTTCAACCGACAAATCCAACACGGATGGGCTCCGTTCGAGAAACTTCGTCATATCTTCTGGTCACAGATACCGCAGAACCCTACGACGAAAGTCTATAATCAGTACGTGTTGGTAGTACGACAGAATGTTTTTTTTTTTTATTGGTTTTTGTGGCTTTCGTATCACTGCGGCCGTTAGGCCTATTGTGATCGCCACTTGTTTTATTTTCCCCGCAGGGGGCATTCATAATTCACCTCTCAGCCCTGCCGCTGTTAGAAACTGCAGGATCTTTTTAGGTGTGATGAGTTTCAGTTCATCTGGGCTAAGAATGTGTTTTCCCAGATGGAGGCTACGCTTATGTATCAGTGGTCCACACTCTCCTAACAGATGAAGGGGCGATACGTCTGCCTCATTGCAGAGTCTGCAGGTTTGCGTGTCACTCAGCCTTAGTTTGAACATGTGCTTGTTGAGGCGACAGTGTCCAGTCAAGGCTCTTACCATAGTGCGAAGGTTGTTTATGACACAATGTTACTGAGACTAGATCGTCAACTATTTGCCGCATCACTAAGTCCTTATAAGTTTATGGTCGCGCATCGAGCTATGAAAAGATATACTTGGAGCTTCACGACGTGATTAAATTCGAAACGAGGATACCTGTAGATGAACTAAATTTACCGACATAGCTTTTAGAATTTGTAAGCTGAAGTGACAATGGGCAGGCCATTATAGCTTACAGAATCGATATCTGCTGGGGAGGAAAGTTTCTTGAAAATAATCACAAACCAAACAATACAGTTTATGAAGGCTGAAGCTCTATGGATCTATGACATAAAGATATATAAAGATTGGAAGTCGAAGTGCGGAGTTGGCCCATTATCGTTTATCATGGCACTCTTTGGAGGAGGCGTTTTTCTAGACTGTTGATGAGGATGATCTGCCGATACGCACTCTCCCAATCGAGAGTTGAATTCGAGTTCACATTTGCCATGAAAATTATTTTAATTTGGTCCAAATCCTATATCCTGAATCACCTTGTTGGAAAGTCCTTATTAGTAAGCTAGTTCTATATTGTTCTGGTCTGGTCATTTATTGAATGATCCCTAGACAGTCGATTGAACCACTAAATCATTAATTTCAGTAAATCACAATGTTTTTTAAGTCACTTTCAATCTATAAAACCGCCTTTGTACCTTTAATTTTAATATGTTTGTTTCATAAGGTGTTTCAATTAAATTTCTTATAAATTAGACAATCCAGGGTGGACAATGGACGTTTAACGTTTTGTCCACGCTGGATCTGACTACAAACACAGCTTCATACATTATACCCTCAAGTAACATTTTGTTTAGTAATAAGCACTGAGTGAATCTATTTAATGGATTATAACTTTCGACTATATTTCATAAACGCGATCTGTAAACGTATTTATGAGTTTTATACGGGTCTTAAATAACTAAACATGTTTAGTCAACAAAATTACTTAAAGGATTACAACTTATAATTGAGTGCCTGCATAAATCATGAATTTAATATAATTCAAAAATAAATTTTGTTATGACTCATTCTTACTGAAAAAAAATGAGTTAAGGTTCAAAAAATAACGTTAGCGTAACGTGAGCGATATTAAATCTTAAAATCAGTGCTACTTCTCTAAACTTTCTAGATTCAATTTGCTTGTGCCATATTGGTTCAACACATATACCTATAAAGTTTATTTTAAATTGAACTTTGTTTTAGCGTGACATAGGAGGCCTCATACCTCCTAATGCGTATTCCCACTTCTGAAACGAGAGCCTGTCTATTCGAATCAGTGAACACAAAAGATACCAGCTTTCATATGGAAAATGAGTTTTGTCGGGTAAAAGCTATAC
Source organism: Perizoma affinitatum (assembly GCA_961405105.1). NCBI lineage: Eukaryota > Metazoa > Arthropoda > Insecta > Lepidoptera > Geometridae > Perizoma > Perizoma affinitatum. Next base: position 1,462,320 of record OY560199.1, on the reverse strand, counting down.
TATGTACTAAAGAAATACATGTTCAGTATTGAGCTCTTAGAAATCCATTGAAATATTTATTTTAGTTTTGCTTTGAGAAAATTGCTCCATAGATTTTAAACAGTTCTAGCTGGATTATGGCAACACCTTACACCTAGTTTTCACAGATGATAAAATATAATTAATTTCGTTTCATACCAGAAATAATTACAAGCTGAGTCCCCTGAGACTTTCGATCCGAAGGGCGTGGGTTTGGATCACGAGCTTGATGGAACCTCTATCGATTCCAATATTTTGTTCCGGGTATCCTAGTGTGGGGTCAAGATTATATAGGAATATTACTCTTTAAATAGATAGATTTGATTGCACACCAAATCAAAATACAAAAACAGAAATTAAAAATACTCTAAATGAAAGGTTACTCTTTATTCATTATTATTTATTGTACACACAAATAAACACTTTAAAAAAGGCATTGTTATGTCACAAACAGAGATTTACTCATACAACTATATACAAGTAGGTATATACAAAATATACCGTCTGGTAGTGATCTGGATCAGATGGCTATCTATAGATCGTCTGCATGTCTTATACACAACGCTGGGTGAAGTCAAGCTGTGGATGATGATAATGATTGAGAAATACAACTCCTAGTTTACAAACACAATGTGCGGTTTGGAAAAGGTTGTTTTCATAAAGTTGTCTTCATGTCATGCAAACTTATAAATTCCTGATTCCGCAAAGAAGACACTTGCTTTCTCATTGGTGGAACAGATCCTTAAATACAAGCGATAACGCAAGCAATATAATCGAAACGGATTTGAGGATCACAACTATGACATTAATACTATAATATTAAACAATTCTTTAACCATATTTTTAACGAATATATTTAATAACATTTGATGTTTCTTTCTGAGCATGAATGAATTTTAAAATAGGTACACATAACCTAAAAAATCCAAATCTAAGCGTAATTTGTATGCGAGTAACACGTAGGCGGAGTTTAATGTTGATCTATTAGGCCATAAACTAGGTATATCTATTGTTTCCAGTAGCCGTTTGAAAGTATATAAGATTAGCACAATTTGTTTAATAAACCGAGCGCTTATTGCCATCTATCCGAACCAATGAATGGATATGTTAACATAAAAGCAAGCTGCAAAATAAAATGAAAATTGATAGTACATCCAAGCAAGATAGTTTGTGCAAGGGAGTAAAATAACAAAGGCGTAAGCAAGAATATCCGGGGCAGTTGATGTGAACTGGGGAGGTTTGTGCTGGATACAATTTGTAAGCAATCAAGATATAAGCTGAAGCGGATGTCTACATGCTGTATGGAGTCAGAGTTAATATCACAACTCCCTATCTTAATTTTATGATTCTAACCTCCCTGGTTCTTTTGGATATCCGACTACTATTATAAACGCGAAAGTTTGTGAGGATGTTTGTTAGTCTTTCAAGCAAAAACTATTGAACGGATTTTGATGAAACTTTACAGTTATATAGCATATACATCAGAATAACACATAGGCTATTTTTATCCGGGTACAACGCGGGCGAAGCCGTGGGCAAAAGCTAGTTATATTAAATTATAAGTTTAACGGGTCTTTATCGCTTTTACCTTTTTTATAAATTTGCAACAGCCGTGGTCACGAGATGACTAGATACGGAGCTATTGTCGACAAATATTGGCAGTAGCCGCAACTACCCTCATTTCATCTTCGGTATCAAAAAAGTCCAAATTTGTGACGTCACAATACACTAATCGTATCAACGAACTGCACAATCGGATCGCGACCCGAATATATGTTTTTATCACGAGATTCCAGGATGCAGAACATCTATAGCCGTCTTCACGATTTAAATTTGGGTACTTCTTGATTACAATCGCTTCACGAAAAAAAACCCGTTAAAATTATATTATCTAATCGCGAAAGATTGAGAAATCTGATTGAAATAATCCTCTCAAATTTATGTACATTCTCTTTTCTTCTGGCTTCTTTCACAAAGTACAACGTCTCGATACAAAGTCACTTACTTAGTACCTACACTAAACACGTACACTTCACTACACACACGTACAAACTTTTATACACCTACATATTTTCGCATTTATAATATTTAATAGGTTATCCACAGAACAGCGAACCAAAGTATAGTGACGAGAGCAGTTAACCCTAGAACTAAATATCTGAAGGAACCGTCCATAAAACTGACACGAATTGGGTAATCTGTTTTTGACATTGACCGTACTAGACTTTTAAGTTACTCCCAAATCCCAGGCGTGGGAACATGTACACGCTTCGTGCTTAAGCGGAATTCTCCTTGTAGAATATTTTCCTTGTTATTCGCAGGTATCAAATAATATGGCCCACAAGTCAGTAAGCGGTTACCATAGCACATGAAAATTGACTGGACACTGTCGCCAAGTACTGTGGAACAAGCACGTGTTAAAATTGAGGCTGTATGACACACAAACCTGCAGACTCTAAATGAATCGCCCCTACATCTGTTAGGAGAGTGTGGACCACTGATACATAAGCGTAGCCTTCACCTAAGTAAACATATTCTCAGCCTAGATGGCCTAAAACTCATCACGCCTACAAAGATCCTGCAGTTTTTAATAGCTGCAGGGTTGAGCGGTGAACTTTGAACGCCCCGAGGGGCGAAGAAAACAAGTGGCGATCACAATAGGCCTGTGACGGCCGCAGTGATACAAAAGCCATAAAAAGCAAATACAAAATAGTAGATTGTGTAACAAGGGACCAAAGTAATGTATTGAGGGTGAGAGCGATTGTTTGAATCCAGAGCGAAGCGAAGGATTCTAGAGTAGAATCCTAAGCGTATCGAGGGTTTCAAAGTACGTCGCTCGAGGTTAAATAATTTTGGTACTTTTTTGCTCTGCTTTTCATCCCCCTCTATGAGAACAATAAATAAGAGATGCTTTTAATTAAGTTATGTAAATATAAAAAACCGCGGGAACTTATTCCTTTTTTTATTATTTTTTATCAAAATATTACCGACAATTTTAATTTGATTCACACAAATTGAATAAAAGATGAGTTTTAATAGTTAAAGTGGAATATAAACACCAGAAAGTGTAAAATTAACTGTCATAAACATTTTACTAATAAACAAATCGAGAGAAAAATATCTAAAAGCTATTTTATAAATGGAAAAATGGACATGGAAAAATTAACAAAGAGCAAAGTTATTTTTTAATATAAATTTGTAATTAATTTATGTAAATATAAATATTCGCGTAGTGACGTGTAGTGTAGTGACCCGCGGTTTTTTTTAATTTAGTTGACCAATACCGCGTCGACATGCTTTTTTATTACCAGCCAGGACTTTATCGAAGCAAATTGCGTTCAAACTTTTCAATTAAATAGTGTTCCAAATTGAAAAGTAATCTCGCCACTGTTATTAAGTGCGCCGGAATGACCCATTTTGCTCGCACTTATCGAGGAAAAAAACGTCGTTTTTCGTATTATATTGATGGGATAAAAAATACCATAGTACATCATAAACACCAGATGCGTTACTGAAGATTTGCCTGCCAGAAAGACGTATTAAAAAATATGTAATTCCAGCTATTACCCTGTTGACTTTTATCCCTTGAACCTCAGTACAGATCGGAAGGCGCACTCAATCACAAGTAGAATGAGCTCAGCTCCGAAGCACAATTATCTACGGGCTAACTAACCAGCAAGTTAACCGGCACTTAAACTCCGCGCATTTTGTTTGCCCTCCAAAGTCCTAGTTCTAGAACTTCCACGATACTAGTTGGTACGGCTACATTTTGTAATTACTTTGCGTTCCGGTTGATATATGTAGGGTTCTTTCGGTTACTAGACAAAGCTTTAGTAAAGTTAAAACCTTTTTTGAAGGTTACGTAACTATGTCAAAATCATCTTCATCAGAATAACTTACAATCATACAAGGTAAATACAGTGAGGTGCGCGGCTAGCTAATTCCGATTCTAGCGCCATCTTAGCGATTAGGGTAAGAAGGCGATGATTTAGTACGAAGTAAACCGCATCAGTGAGAAACAGAGATGTGTTAGAAAGAGATAGCACGCTGACTCGTCTATTCGAGACTATTTCCCTGCAGGAAATGCCTTGCTCTTTCGAGATATTTCTAGAAAGAAAGCGACCCTGTTTTGGCGGCATATATAAATGCGCCGAGCAACCCGGAGTTCAGTTCAAGCTTTGAATGCGAATTAATTGGAATGATTCGAGAGCGATACCCAACAAGTATTGGAGTGTCTATTGTGCGATAGTATGTCATTATACAGTGTTATATTGATTTAATTCTAATTGTGTATTTTTTTATTGTTTGTTTTGGTGTAGATTTTATAGTTTGATTTTGGTAATACACTGTTAATTTGGTGTACGATTGGACTTTATTATTTTATCCTGAACCCTAGCTCGTAACAATATTAACCTTGGATAATCCACTCTTAGGTTAAGAATAACTCGTTCGAACGGGGATGTGTATCAAATCAATAGTGTCTGCTGATTTCACGAGCAAACGTGCCAAATTCTGCAAAAACCTAGGAACAATAAAGTAGGTATAGTACAGTTTGATGAAGTTACTAGCTTCGCGTCGGTTACAGCTGCAAGCGACTCTGCCAAACCACACAACCCACTTTTACAGCTTAGCGGATACGTTTGGAACAAATCCAATCTCTGCATCACACGTCTTCACAGCACACAGCGCGCTCGGGGCGTAGCTTACTCGTATCTAGACTTTTAAAAAACATGTCGGAACCCGATTTTTAAATGCCTTTTTTGGAGCAGAGAATTATAAATCAACACTTGTGACACTTCACTTCTTGATTATGGCTTTTGTAAATAGGAATTAATAAGATTCAGGTCAGCTAGTAAATGACCTTGAAATACAGAATTATAAATCGTCTTGTGACATTGCAAATAATAATAGGTCAGCTTCATACGTAAATGATCTTGAAATACTTCAGATTGACTTTGACAGTATTGAAATGTGTCTGGTCAAAATATGCTTGGCATTTGGCATACTTTGCCACAGAAGCTATTTTAATGAAGTTGAAGTTCATACTTTGAAGACCAGTCAGCCATGCAGTCCTTTGGCGGCCTTAAACATACTAAACATTATAGTATTTACTCCCTATTCTAGCATACTTACTAGAATAGGGAGTAAATACTTTATAACCAGAATACTAACTAATTAACTAATTTAAAAATAAATAAAAATATACGCCATGAAAATGTAATTGAAAGCGTTGTTTCACCGTTTCACTATTAAAAACGAGAAATAAATGGGAGAAAGGGTCCTTCCGAATCTAAATCGCTGCCAGGTTTTTTTTCATAAGGATTAACGATCATATTATAGTTATAATCAGAAGTATGTATAGCCGAGTAAGTATGGACGAGTAGACGGCTAAAGAGGCGCGGGTTCAATTCCCGCCGTGGGACAAACGTTTTCTCCTGGTCTAGTTGTTCCGGTATCACATTACTCGTAATTCCTGATACACATATATACTTATGTAATTATGTACCTATGTATGTTGAGTGTTTATTTATTTATTTATTTATAGGAAATGTCTTGATAGTTTGTCGGGCGGTAGCCCGATTGAGATTCCGGCATGTAAAACTAGATTTTAAATAAATAATAAATAATGCTGAACATTTTTCACACAGCATCAGCTAGCCCTAAAGGAAGAGCTATTATGGGATCTACATGACTGATATACTGCTTATATACTTTTTTTTGTAAATACATATTATTTTACATAGAAAACACCAAGACCCCGAAAAATATTTGCAGATCATACAAACATTAAATGTTTGTGAGCGGGAATCGAACCCGCATCGTTCTGCGTGTATTGTCATGTATGCACAGACGAGGTCAAATAATTAGGGACATTCTTTAGTTAAACTAAATTGTAAATTTATTTTTTCTTTTCCAACGAATCTAAAAACAATTTCAGACTTATTACATGTAAATATAATAAGTAATTTATGTGTCCGATTATATAAACAATAAAAACTCCTTGAACACTAAACCTCTTTACGGTATCGCTGATAGATCTTGTCCTCCTCTTATCCTCTTTACAGTGCTATTTGTTCATACAATGCTGGCCGGCCATTTAATTAGGGACACTGAGAATTTACGTTATATTCAAAATTTGAATCTAAATAATTTGTTTATTTCTTCTCATATTGTTTCGGTGTAGTTTTAACGGCAACCGGATTTTTAATTTTGAGTCGTGAAAAGTATTTTAAATAAAAATGGGCAGAAAAATTATTATGAAGTTTGTCGACCGTGGGAAGCGTATACCGAAGTATATCAATTTTTTTAAATTGTTCAAAAACTATTGGTTTCCAATACAGTGCAACATTTCAAGCGCTTTAACACAACTTTAAATGTGCCCAGAAAAAGTAGATCCAGAATAACAACTCCCCAAGAAGAATGATAACCAGGTTAGCTAAGAAAGGTCTGTTTTTAGGCTCTGTTTTAATTAAACACGAAATGTTTGTGGCAGACGTAAAAACCGGTGTATCAGCGAGAACCATTCGACGACGATAATGTCTATGCCACATCGGTGTCAAGCGGTCATTACTAACAAAGGCTTTGCTACTGGGTACTGATTTTACCTGCAATAGAACGGGGTTGGGTTTAAAAACTATAACAAAAAAAAATACTGCAGATTATTAGTTTCATTTTAATCTATTTTTCATTTTACTTTACTAATTAAACGTACATCAACAGAATGAACTTAAATTGAATACGTGCTTCGGTATTAAATGTTTTTTTCTATTTTTTTATCTTTTATTTACAGCAATTTATAGCATATTAATCAGACCAAATTATGTAAATCATAGTTATTGAGAAATTAATAGGGTTTCATATTTATAAGTACATTTCTCTTCACTACCTTGAATGTCCATAATTAGTTTACCACGACGACGTCTAGACGAATGAGTTTGATAACTCTAAAAATAATCCTCTGCATCAGAGACTCTAAGGAAAAGTGGTCAATGCTCCTATAATTGTATTTTGCCTGTACTTCAAAAATTGTAGGTACTCGAAACATCTTTAGGTGTAGCATTGTGAAGAAACCAGCATGGATGTTCTTAGAAAATCAAATCGTCAGTGCCTTTGTTTTGGTTTGCGCGTATCTCACCAGTTATAGTGAAAAGAAAATCATAATTTCCATTCTCACATAGAAAATAATAATGTTAGAAATGGAAAACCTCTTCCAATGGAATATTCTGTAAATGAGATGTGGAAGTGTTCATTAAATCGCTAACTGTCACTCATTTGCAGCGAGGCGACTCCACAGATCAAACAATAGTTGGTAACTAGGTACTAACACGCAGCTGTTTCACTCAACAGTAGTTTCAATGTACAAACAACTAGCTGTTGCACACGGCTTTGCCCGTGAAACCTTTAAAAAAAGAGCTCTTACCGTTAAGGCAGCGTTCGTAAGAAACGCAATCACGTAGTGAATTCAGATTTTATTTAGGTTAATTTTTGTAAAATTTTAAACCTTTTTTTTATTGTCCATTGCTGCGGCTTCTTATAAACGGCTGAGCAGCTTGTGGTACTAAAAGATACTACCTACTTAAGGACCATCCTTGAAGACATACAAATTAATACCAAAAAAACGGAAAGTTGATAAGAAGTCCATTATGAAATTTTATCCCCCATTTTTTTTAGGGGTTGGGTTTTTTCATAAAATGTATATAGGACCACTCTTAAGGCAATAAAAGAAGCTAAAAAAGAAACTACTCATAAAAAACCGATACTCAAAAAAAAGATTGTTTTAAATCGGTTTACAATAAAATAAAATAATAATGCTGGATATTTTTCACACAGCATCATCTAGCCCTAAAGTAAGCAGAGCTTGTGTCATGGGAACTACATGACTGATATACTACAAATATAAGTTTTTTTTTGTAAATACTTACATACTATACATGAAAACACCCAGACCCGAGACAAATATTAGCAGATCATCCAAGCATTTGTCCCGCGGCGGGAATTGAAAACCTTCTGCGTCTCAGGCGGACCTTCGCCCACTGCGCCACAGAGGTCGGCAAGAAACCAGAAATTCAAGAAATTTACGAAGATATCGCGTAACATACACAAAAATACAGACGAATTGAAAAAATCCTCCTTTAACATGACTAATATACTACATATATTCTTTTTTATTTTAAATACATACATATTATACATGGGAAACACCCAGACGCGAGACAATGATTTGCAGATCTTACAAACATTTATCCCGCGACGGGAATGGAACCCGCAATCTTCTGTGTCTCAGGTGGGTTTTCACCCACTGCGCCACAGAGGTCTATGAGTTTGTTATAGTGACGTAGGCGGTAGCTAGTAGCTCATTACGGCCTGCATTCACAGTATCGGGGATTTTACGCGCGGTCTACCACCGAAGCAGTAATGATCGCTGTCAGGGCTACCTACCACCGCCACATGCGATGACATCATTATTTTAACTGCTATTTAAACAAAACCTAGTAAGGGACGATCCTGGTATACACAATCAAAATATAATAAGCAATTAAAGATTTAATATCTACCTGACAAAAACATTTTAAACCAATATAAAATCCCTCTAATAACCTACATATAATTAAATTTTATATTAATTTCTTGTAAAAAAATATAACTCGCAATAGCATGTAACCCCCTAAACTGTTTTGTTTTTATTTCAAAAACTGTTGTGAATTTGATAATTCATCATTTATTATTTTATTTACTTTTTTTTTTTATTTGACATAATTATTTCAAATAGGGTTGCCAGAACTTTTCTTCTTTTTAAAGCAGTGTCTCGACAACCTTACCAACGATGAAATTATTTCTCGTAACTATCATATTGCTTGTAGGTTTTGTTGATTAAAACGAGTACGGCGTGCGTTTTTTTTTATTCTAGCTTCTTTGATGTAATTTTTAAAAGCGATATACTAATGGCATTATACAAACCGGATTCAAGAGGTGCTTTATTTCTTATAACAAAGTGAGAGGAAAAATTCAAAGCATGTGACATTGAAACTTGTATAAAAGTTGATTCTCCGAGACTCACTGAACCTTTCAACAGACTGGTTCTTCAAGGAGCGGGTTCAACTCCCGTTCCGGAAACAACAATGTTTGTATATTCAGCCGTTTTTTTAACAATGTTATTGGTGACAAGCGTACTGCCAGCGTGTTGGTAAATGGTCACCGTAGTCTATGGACATTTGCAAAATCAGAGTTGGCAACTCTGAGACATAATGGGTGCAAAGTTGTACCTTTAATTTCAACGGCAACCACACTTCCAACCGGAAAACAGCAATCCGAGCATTACTGCTTGGCAGCAGAAATAAGAATGGTACTAGTACATCCCCGGACGAGCTCTTTAATAAGAAGCTCTACTAATTTTATAGTTGTTCCGGGTCTGGTTGTTGTGGTTCTCGTAGTCCTGGTACTCACGACACAGAGAATTTTAGTATCAGGATAAACGTTAAGATTATTAATGTGTCTTTTGGGTATTTTTTTTATTATTGTTTAAGCTCTTACCAAAAACTCATATATCAGCTTTCTTGCGTCGAAAATAGATATATTCTCCTCGATTGTGTCCGTCTTATTTCATCTAGGAAATAAAATATGGAAGAATTGTACGCAGCACTTGGACGGGTCAATCAAATATTTGGTGCAAATAACAAGCTACCAGCGAGTAACAAAACGCTTTCTCCCATTTAAAAAGTATAGAGATCAAACCGTGAAGTTGTATATGTATTTTTCTGTAACTAAAATAATCAGAAAAAAAAATAGAGTTTGTTACTGAAATTACTATGATTATGTGAGACTTCATCCGTTATGTATTGCAAGCACTCATAGGCTACAGTATTTACTTGCCAAGGACTAGCCAAAAATTTAAGACAAAAATCTCACACTTCACGCTAACGCAAATCTATCAAGGAAAAACTTGGAATTATTTTGCATTCCACAGCTAATGTCTAGACACCCAGTAAGTGGGTTGTATGCTTGTTGGTTAAAAGTTGATGGCAAATCAACTTTTTGTATGTCTTCAAGGATAGTTCTAAGGTATGTTTTATCACCACAATTCACTGTGGGTTACTGCAATCGAGAATGGAAGTACACGTCGGGGGTTCTCAAATTCTACATGAAACAACACTTTTTATATATTGGCTCTACACACTCGCTACAGCTGGTTATTTCACTATCTATACAAATTGTTTGTATTTTGACAGTTCACACCTGTAAAATGCAAGAAATCACTCCTAAAAAATGCACTAGATTCCCATTGTGGTGGTAGAAACGATTACGAATTTATAAATGCAGCTTATTCAAAAATATGTCACGTAGATCTCTCGCATTTCTATAAGAAAACAGCCATTGTTAACAAAACATTCGTAATGTTTATAAACTATTTTTAACTAAATCCGGAATATTTACTGTGAGTTTCAATGTTTCCCGAAACATGTTTGAATGTTATAAAATGATAGTTTCAAAAGATAAATTTATAACCTGTTTGTCAGAAATTAAAAAAAAACAAACAAATTATGTGATGGCCAAGTCCGCGCTCTTCTGTGCATTAGCCCACATCTCTAAGCCCTAAGAAGTCCTGTCACGTCCGGACCAACTCTGCGGGGAGTTAACGTGTGCCGAACAGCCTCCTGATTTCTGTTATACGTAGATAGAGCAAATAATCTGACGTACAGAAATATCACTGTACTTCTAGATTATTTACCCCTGTGTCATTGGAGTGCCAAGTAGAGCCAGTGCGTTTATAATAGGTGTCCTCAAAATGTCACATAGAAATCCTTTTGTTCACGTATTAAAATGAATTACCCGGATGACAGAAGCTGCGGATAAATAAAAAAAAAACATGATATTTATAATTGATTGCAGCGCCCCTAGTGTCTTGTGACGAAAAAACCTAACTAATAACTATTTTTGAATTTACTTTTCTATACTTGATACATTGCAAGAACCGCATTACATAACAAAGTTTGAATTGTATGGAAATTACATTAGCTGTGGAAATATCACGTGACAGCTGCCAAGTTTGACCTTGACAAATTTACGTTAGCGTAAAAGGAAAAGTAAGCTTGAGGTATTTGTCTAGACTCCCGGGGTCCTAGTGTAGGATCAGGACTAAGTGCCATTTACCTCTATGTCAAAAGCATATACAGACTACTCACGACGCAATTAAACTCAATTGTCGTTGTCAATCAGACAAGCTGTTCGTTTTGTGGTCGTCAGTGTTGTCAGTAGTGGGTAAGGCATTTGATTATCGTATCTCAGTATCGTATATCATCAGTATTGCTCATTTCAAATTGAAAACAAATTTGGAGTGGCACAAGGTCGAAAATATTATACTATTTATAAGAAACGACTCAATAAGATCCCCGGAATAAGGATCCGCGTTTTGGCTACTTCCGCCCTCAGGGAAAAGAAAATATTTAACTTAGTTTATGTAGTTCTTTGTTCTATAATGGTTGCGTAAACAAAGGGACTTTTAACCTTTGATGATACCAAAGCCTGTTATTAACGGCTGTGTAATTTTAACCGTAATTTTAAGCACCATTTTGGCGACCTCTGTGGCGCAGTTGGCGAAGGCCCGCCTGAGACGCAGAAGGTTGCGGGTTCGATTCCCGTCTCGGGACAAATGTATGCATCTGCAAATATTTGTCTCGGGTCTGGGTGTTTTTCTATCTATAATAAGTACATATATATTTACAATAATAACAATAATAATAAAAAAAGTATATAAGTAGTACCTATATCGGTCATGTAGTTCCCATAACACAAGCTCTGCTTACTTTGGGGCTTGATGATGCTGTGTGAAAATGTCCAGCATTATTTATTTTATTTATTTAGACAATTTGAACTTTTGAAATTTGAACTTAAGACATTTTGAACTTTTTAATTATCATATATTAGTAGACCGTAGACAGGCTTTTATTTGGGTCAGCCTATTAGCATTGTCATTCAGCGTGGTAATGCAGTCAGAATGGTGGTGATATGGTGGTCTGGTGGTGATATGGATCAGTTGATATTGTTTGGAACGGTCTTTAGATAGGCTAACTGTTTCATACCTACTCGTAAATAGTTATGTGAATAAATGTACGAATTGCTTCTAATATAATTATTCGAATTACAATACCAGACACGCAAAACCAATCTTGCCATTTTGTATTCCCAAAAGCCAAATAAAGCATGTTTTTAGAACAAGCACATTTTGACAAACGCAGCACAGCACTAGCAGTCGTGGGCAACCACACTTTATAGTTATTTGCGAATTCAATATTTACAAAAAAAAACAAACACGCTCAAGACTGTCTTCCCCATAGTGGACATACTCAGTGAGTAGATCTTTGAGGATACCATGTAGGGGGTAGACAGAGGCACGTCCAAACATTACATTTGGTACATGCCCGCGTTTTGCAAGTAGTAAGCATTCCACGCGACAGGTTGCAAGCCCATCGCCGCTTATTGGAACACTAACTGTTGGCATATGCCTTCGAATTTTTGGTTCTAGGGCATGCCGGTTTCCTCACGATGTTTTCCTTCACCGTTTTGAGCACATACATTTTGTATGAAAAGTGAAAAAATCCATTGGTGCACGACCGGGTTCGAACCCACGACCTCTGGATTAGAAGTCGGGGTTTCACCTAGGCCAACAGGACTTAATATTTGATTTACATTTATTTGTCTAGATATATCAAGTATGTCCGTCGAAGTTTTTTGTGTTCGAATACAAAAAGTGTATTCATGGCAATTGTTATTACGCTTATGTAGAATACACTGAACATTCTGAACATTTTAAAACAATGGATGAAAATATTAAATACGAAAAACCTCGGCTTTGTATTCTTTGTTAAAATTGTTTAAATACGAGCATTGGTTTAAATAATAATTATCATCAACTCCATCATAATAATAATGTTTTCATGTATAGTATGTATTTACAAAAAAAAGTATATAAGTACATAGTATAACAGTCATGTAGTTCCTAAAACACAAGCCCTGCTTACTTTGGGGCTAGATATTGCTGTGTGAAAATGTCCAGCATTATTATTATTATTATAATGCTGGACTTTTTCACAAAGTAAGCAGAGCTTATGTTATGGGAACTACATGACTGATATACTACTCATTTAATATTTTTTTATAAACACATACATATTATACTTATTATCGTCAGACTTAAAACATCTGCTATTCAAAAGCATGCTATAAAATAGTGAAACATGAGCACATATTATTAGTACATTACCATCTTGTATACCATGTTTTATGCAATAAAATGCCTTTTGAATGAATGAATGAATAAAATATTCATTCATTCATTCATTCATTCAAAAGGCTTTCCCGAAAATGGCTTGAACTGTGTTAAGGCACGTCCATCCACAAACAGTCTGCTACCATAATTAATACCATCAGTTTATCGCTTCAATAAAATCCTACTGAAAGTATGAATTTGAGCAACAGCCTGTAGCAGGAAACAACTGTGATGCAGAAGGTTGACAAATGTTTGTATCTGCAAATATTAGTCTCGGGTCTGGGTGTTTTCTATGTATAATATGTATGTATTTAGAAAAAAAATGTATTTAAGTATATCGGTCATGTAGTCCCCATAATACAAGCTCTGCTTAGATGGCTAGATGATGCTGTGTGAAAAATGACCAGCATTATTTATTTATTTATACTTGTGGCAATATAGTTTGTGAGGATGGATGTTTGTTACTCTTTCACGCAAAAACAACAGAATTGATTTCGATGAAACTTTACTGTAATATAGCTTATACATCAGAATAACACATTGGCTATTTTTTATCCAGGTACCACACGGACGAAGACATGGGCAAAAGCTAGTAATCTATAAAGATTCTCATGAAAAAAGGATTTATGTTTGCAAGCACTTTGATGCCAAAGAAAATCAAACAGAGTTTGTTGCCTTATTCTTCTAGGCTTGTTACGAGGGATCGCCGTAAATCCGCTTTAAAATTTTAAATTATAAAGCGGTTTTCTCAAAGAAAAAATATCTATTGTCTTTGACTTTGAATCATCCATCGACTTTCCGCAACACTTAAAATGTCCTTTGTCCATCGGGTTGGAGGATTTGGGACTTCTTAATCGCGACGTCCTCGTTCGTGGTCGCTATTTGAGAACCCTTATCTCTTATCAGTAGAAATTAATGTTCTCAAATAGTCAGTCCTCCGAGCTATATGCCCTGCCGATTGCCAATAAACTTGCACACCTTGAGATAGATAGATAGGAAATGCTTTATTGCAGAAGATAAAACTATGCTATGAAAACAGTTCAGGTCTTCAAAAAAACTTGTAAGGATCAGCTCTTTAAGGAGCAATCATGCCTTGTTTAAGTAACTGACGGAACATAGCTTACATATCAACCTTTTGCAATGGGATTAGAAGATACTACCTACGTATCCTTCACTTCATTTCTTGAATATGGCTTTTCTAAGTATTTGTCACAGTTCTGCCATACACTGAACAAAAACAGAAGCACAGCACAGATACTTTTTCATTTAGCCTGCTCCTAAGCAATAGCACTGTCTAGCTACAACATAAGAACTACAGACTATATATAAAAATTCGAATATAGACTCTGACTGCACAGACCACAGACAAGCAAATAATAATTTATTCCTACATGACTATTTTAATATTATAACATTAATGATATATTTATGTATTGTACACATCACTTATTAATATATTAACTATCTATATATGTTTTATTTTTTATTTATTTTTTTTAAGTTGCTCGCAGTTGTTCGTGACATCACGATGCAGAAAATCAGAAAATCAGCGCTGCACCTTTCCTAGGTTTGGTGCAGCATTATGCTGAGACAGGGACCTTTTGACCCCACACAACACATCTAAAAAGATGTGTTCATATCATTTTAATTTTTATATTTATTTTAATTTTTTTAATGTAGCTATTTTGTCACCTGTTGTGTTGTGTTGTGGTTAATAAATGTTTTTTCTTTCTTTCTTTCTTTCTTTCTTTCTAAAGCTAAGTTAAATAATAAAGTGTACTTACCCACATTGTAATGTCGGAAGACGGTCGTTAGCGCAGCGTAAATCGTATCGCTTAAAGACCTCACGGTCCGCTGCGAACGTAGACACTCACACGCACTATGCGTAACCGGCTCGCGCCTGCGCCTCCCTTCAGACGATCCCATGTTCACGCGTTTGACGCAAGTCGCTCTGTCTCATAAATAATCTATGCAAATAACTATCGCTAATCATACTTTCTAATCTCATTCTTCCTCTATCATTAAACTGTCGCGCTGCGTGCTTGTGTACTTACTCCGAGACTTTGTAAACGTTTTAAATAAACTGTTAGTGTGTGGTGCTTTATCCTTGTGTTTTTACATCAACGAACCTGTAGGATCTATTGACACACCTACACTGAGTATTCCCAAACCTCAATTATAAAGTCCGCACGAGTTCAGTTATACTAGTCACCCTATATATTTAGTGTTATTCGGAAGTTATTCAGATGTCCTTATTCAGTGTTGCCGAAGCCAACAGCGGCTGCGAATTATGCAATTTGTGCTTCGTTTTTTGGCACGCATAATTTGCAAACTTTTCATTTGATGTAGTGTTTAATATTATTTTTACGGATATCTGCAATGAACGCTTGCAATCTGTAATGTATGAATTATCAGGTTAGGGTGTTTTCTATGTATAATATGTATGTATTTAAAAACAATAGTATATCAGTCATGTAGTTCCCATAATACAAGCTCTGCTTAGTTTGGGGCTAGATGATGCTGTGTGAAAAATGACCAGCATTATTATTATTTTTTTTAATCACATCAAATATCTAGCTGATGTTCTGATGTGAAAAAAAGAAGGAAGAAAGTTAAAAAGACATATTATGTACATCTGTACATAATATTTATTTTTCAATGCCAAGGTGTAGGTGTATTTCTTTGTAGTTTACAAAGAGATCACCTTGGCATTGAATAGGTTGAACACACAGCAAAAACCTGACTTATTGAACAGGATTATGCTTCTACGGTAGAAAGGCTTCCGAAAACTGATCTTTCGAAAAAAAAAAGTAGGTAGGTAGTGATCTGGATCAGTTGAGCTATCTATAGATCGTTTGCAACTGTCTTTAGATAGCTAGCTGTTTCATCTGTATTTTTTGTATACACCTATTTGTACATAGTTGTATGTTGTTGTAACAATTTCATTTATAATTTAGTCTACTTATGTAATTTTACTATTTTTTTTTTATTAATTTTATATTATGGTCTAGGAACATATGGCAGAGGGTATTAGTACGGCATACCACAGGGCATCCTAGTTTGGATACTTAATGTTTTCCATATAAGTAGGATTATACAGTATTAAAACATATAATTATAACTACTTATAATATTGTACTTACATGTATAATTATGTATGTTGTAAAAATAATAATTTATATACAAAACAATAAATAATTTTAATTTTAATTTCAACACTTTGTTCTCGTGGATATAAGCAAGTACGTCTAATCAAAAATAACCTATTGGTTAGAAGAGTATTCCTAACAACCTACTAAAACAAAATGTACGAAGATAGGTTCCCTTACAGGTAGGTGGTTCGAACGAAATCAAGTATCGATTGTCTCAAGAGGCAGTACCCCGTTTGAAGAAAAACTTACTTTGAGTGAGTAGTTTTAGATATTCAAAGTCAGTCAATATTTTTTTATGAATTTAAATCAAAAGAATCATTAGTAAAGACACCTTAAAAAATACGAGTAAACAAATTCAAGCTAATTTACGCCGATTCCTCGCGCGCGACCAATTTTACCAGGCAACAAACTCTGTTATTTTTTATGAAACTTCATTCAGCTATGCAAGGAGTGTGGTTCCAAATAAACAAGGTGAATTTATTTATCGAAACTGAACATATAAAAAAGTATTCAATAGGCAGAAATATTAAGCCCGAACTACAGGTTGTTTTAAAGTAAAAATAACACGATCCGAAAAGAGTCAATGATTTATTTTCAGCATTCGAAAAGAAGAATATTATGAGGTAACCTTCTAAATGTGGTACCAAAATCACAAAATAATCCATTGATTGGTGTTTCACTAGGTGTCTACAAGCTTCTATTTGTAAATTTGTAATGAATCGCGCGCGAGGAATCGGCGTAAATGAACTTGAAAATTTTTAAATTCACGTAGTTTTTAAGTTGACGTTTCTATATGATCCTTGTGATTTCAATGAACAAAAACCTATTCATAATCATCATCATCAGCCCACATTAGTCCACTGCTGGACATAGGCCTCTCCCAATACGCGCCACTGAGCCCGGTCTTCGGCTCTTATCATCAACTTACTGCCAGCTGCCTTTCTTACGTCATCGCTCCACCTAGCCGGAGGGCGCCCCACACTACGTTTGCCCAGACCGCCCACTCAAGAACTCGTTTACCCCAACGGTTGTCGGTTCAACAAACAAAAACCTATTGACTTTGACTAAATACTTTCAATGCATTTAAAATCTATTATCCAACTATTAAATAAAATAACAATTTTACAATCTCTAACAAATAGCCGTCGCCGGCTATAAATTGGCCACTAGTCAAAAGCTGTATAATAAAACTGCCATTTTAACTTCCATTCCGAAGATTATTTCTGCAATATTGGCTTTAAATCGGGTTAATGCTACTATAGTAAGTATTGTCGTAAATAACATCGCTATTACCTAGAGTGTGCTATTGTTTATTTTTTTGTGTTTCGCGAGTTACTGGGCCGTTGTATGTAATCATCGTTAGGCACCATTTATTCAAACTAGAAGGTAATTTCTTCCTAAATGGCTTAAGTATGAAATGCCTAGTGAAACCTCAAAGTGCCTACTCTCAAATTACACTAGCGAAATGGCAATAGGAACAAGATAATTGCACCCACTTTGACCAGTTTATCAAAATCCAAACCTTCTAAATATTAAAGTTTAGATTGCGAGCTTCACGAAGACCTTTTTAACATTAAACAGTTTTTAACATTTTTAGGCCTGTCGAAATGACCCATTTTCTACAGCGGGGTGCGAATAATATTTATTAATGGAAATACCTATTGTTTCAATGTATACGTTTAAAACTAAGGGAGAAAATAAATAGGGATGTGACACATGTACGGACAGACGGATATGATGAAATTAAAAGAATCTTAAGGAAGTGATCGCTTCTATGTGTTAAGACCATCCATCATATAATATTATTATGTATATATAGTTATTTGTTTATGGTGTATAATATAGTATTTAATTATAGATTTAACGGATATTTATCGCACTCACTTTTTTTTTTATTTTCCCGACGTTTCGACTTGCAACAGCCACAGGATGTCACGTCGGGAAAATAATTAAAAAGTTAAACACGATAAAGACCCGGTAAATTTAAAACTATGTTATCTAATCGCGAAAAAAAAAGAATAAAGTAGGTATTTGTTTTTTTCATTCATTCATTTATACCGTTTTATTAACCTCGTATTCCTAGAAATCCAAAAAATATAGACTCACACACTAAAAGTTCAACTCTGAATCGAAAACCTCGTTTATTGAAGTCGGTTAATGAAGTTTTACCTTTGAGATGAAGCCAAACCGATCTCTTGTTAAGCAAAGCTAAGAATTGATTAAATGCTTGAAAGTCCCGACCAAATCTAAGCTCACAAATCTTCTGTCTATGGTGCATTTTTATTTGAGATCTATTGGTGTAAATTATTCTCGTAAAATGGAACTTCGAATATTAATTATTCTGGTTAAATAGTTTAAATTAAACGATAAGTATAGGTACTATATTATCTGGTGGTTTGGAATTTAACGAATAAAGTACTTGAAAGCAATAGGCCAAGAGGCAAAGTCCTCTATTATTTTAGGCTTATCTTATTCAATTAATTATTTCTAAAGAATATTAATTCAATAAGTTAAGTTTTTTTTATCTTATTAGTTTAAGATTAGTCTATATTTAAGATAAAGAATAATGTTATACGATTATTATCGTATAAGGTTATTCTAAGGTTACTATTTCAGATTTATCTTTTAAGATTTATTTATGTGACGGAAATATTAAGAATATTGTATGAGTAAGGTATCACTTTCAGGCAAAAATCCTTTTCCTTTTTTTTACCAGGTTAAGGTATGATGACCCTACCATATCTTAACCTGGTCATTGACCTGACCCAGGCTGTCCAACAAAGAACAGGGGGCACGACAAATAAACTTTGCAGTTTGCAAACAAGTTTGTGTTTGTATTTCTAAATATGATGTAGCTCGCTAACTAAACGATAAACTTACTTAATCTGTATAAAGTCTAGTTCCAGTTATGTTGTATTCTCGCCTCTAGATAAATGAATATCTATAATGAAAACGCTAGAACAAAAGTTCTGAACAAAATATTTGGAAATGTTTGCAAATGACAGGTACGCGGACGTAGTTAAGAAATTCTTTCTATAGATGCCTACATTGACTTTTCACCATATTTTCGTATTAAAAGAATTTAATTTTTCTATGGTGGAATTGGAATTGGTATCGCCAATTAGAGGCGAAAGTTTGAATCTCTGAATGGGAAGTTTGGAAATTATTTTTTAATGTTTTTTAAATTACAATACGATTAACAAAACGTGTCAAAAATCAAATTTTGTATGTTTAAGAAACTTGTCTCATGGCACAAACTAAAGAACATTTTATGTTTTTTTTATTTACTCTGCGGTACCTAGGAAAGGCACATTTCCAAAATAAAGAAATTTAAAAAAATAATTAACTTTGACATCGGTCACAAATATAATGCATTTTCAGACCTAAAAAAATACAACTCAATACGAGGACAATTTGCAAAAAAAGCTATTCGTTATCGCTTTTCGTTATCTATAGATTTTTATCTAGAAACAAGCTCAGTACTGTCTTAGTCTCGGCAGACTCGCAAATATAGCGCTAATGCAGTCTCCTCGGTCATTATGTTTAATAATCCCACTTATTCAGGATGTCTTTGTTGAGGTAGACAGGGCGACAAAAGTTGCTATATTATCGAAATTATACCTACCTACCATCAAACACGATCGTGGACGGTGCTCATGATAAAAATAAGATTTGAAAATGAGCCGCATTTTATTAAACATAACTTCTTCTTTAAATGACAATATATATATATGTATATTGACTTCTTTTCTGCGCCCCATCTAGACAAATGGTATTCTGAACAATATGATTTAAAAAGAAGTAAATGGTTCTGTTTTTAATTTAACCATTTTTAGAAGACCTTGTGACTACATCCGGAAGATAAAAATAAAAATCTGTGACGGATTTTTGTCAGCTGTCATTTTAACCGTGAAAAGTTCCTCATTATTATTAAATGATGCTAAGATATCTGTCCCAGCCAATGTTCAAGCCATGTCTGAGGCGTCAGTGCAGCGGACAACTATCTGCGTATAAATGCAGATAGTTGTCCGGTCGACCTTAGGATAGACCTGTGTTGACAATGTATAAAGCAACTTTTAGTTGCCGGCTTGTGTATGTTAAAAGTAGTTAAGTTTCAAGTAAAACATTATGGTACCTCGTAACTGGTGGTTTAATGGCCCTCCTGAAGTATGACTAACATAAATATAAGTAGGTACACTAAAAGCCCACGGTAATTTTTAACTTTTTTATTTTGCAATTGTTTTTACAAAGTAATTTGTTGATAAGGAACTTTAGGGCAAGTAAATTTTCACAATATCTGAAAACCATCGACGTGTCACAAGGTCTTATATATTATCA
This sequence comes from Perizoma affinitatum, assembly GCA_961405105.1. Taxonomy (NCBI): domain Eukaryota; kingdom Metazoa; phylum Arthropoda; class Insecta; order Lepidoptera; family Geometridae; genus Perizoma; species Perizoma affinitatum. The sequence continues at coordinate 1,441,548 of OY560199.1, read as the reverse complement.
ACTTCGTGAATAAACATATCGTTTTCAGTATTCGGTGGTTAGTGTGGTTCTAAGAGTTACCAACAAGAAGAGAAATCGCTCTCTTTGCAATGTGGCCTGCAATATCAAAAACAGTATGTGATCATTTTGAAGTGCGCTTTTCCATAGGAATTAATTTTATAAATAGAAACAATAAAACTAAATTTGTTTGTTTGTATTCAAAATTTTGTATTTTCAACAGGGAAACAGTCAATTCATTTCATGAGTTTTAATAATGTTGCAACATTTCAAATTGATCGCAAACATTTTTTGAAATGTATATATTTCCATTATCGATTCTAGCGCCTCCTATTTTTTTAACCAGCTGTAAATAAATACATATCTGCTTTGCAATCAGAGATAATAGTTTCAAACAAATATACATACAAAAAAACTTCGTATGGTAAACGCATATACGAGTAGTTCCGGTCGTGGTAGATTAAAATAATCAAAATACTGCTCAAAAAGAATTTACCATTTATTAATAGAAAAAATCTTAGTGAAATTGAGAGCAGACCGAAAGTTGACTATCAGTCAAATATCATACTAATACTTTATTGTAAAATTATAACGAGAAGTGGAACTCCATTATGATGACGTTGGTGGCGCAGCGGACGAGTAGCCTGCTGAGACGCAAGAGGTTCAGTTTCGATTCCCGCTGCGGGGCAAATGTTTGCATGTTCTGCAAACATTTGCCCCTTCATGGCTAGGAGTTGTGGTTATACGATACTCGTAGGTCCTGAGACAGGACCATGAGACAGGCAATCTTAGTGGGATCAAAATCTGTATATCATTTTTCATTTTTCATACATTATCTAGCCCCAAACATAGCAGACCTTAGTACATGACTGATATACTACTTATAAAATTATAGGGGAAATAATAAAAAAGGTAAACGCGGTAAAGAGTCGTAAAACTTATAATTATATCATCGAATTGATTTGCAAATCATATAAACAATTGTCCTACAGCGGGAGTCGAACCCGCCCACTGCGTCACAGAGGTCGTCAGAGATGTTTATTTTAACGTTTTGTCTACGGAAGAGAAGACAAAAACTATTTCCGTCGCCTTTTCTGTCAAACAAAAGAGAGGGACAAAATATTTTTTGTCTTCTCGGCCGTATACAAAACAGTTGTCTTGGCTGGTACCTAGTTTTGCTATATTAAATGACGGTCGTACAGTTGTGGTCTCACGTCACAGTCGCCGGGCTCATAAATTGATCGCTATCTTGAGAGGTCGTGGCGAGTGGTTCCATTCACCCTGCAACCTTTGTGCGGTTCTGTTAACAGTGATGGGCCACGAGATCTAACGCAGATGTCATAATAAAAAATAGCGTTAAAAGTCAAAAGTAAGCGGGAAAGTAAGTATTGACGACCTCTGTGGCGCAGTGGGCGAAGGCCCGCCTGAGACGCAAAAGGTTGCGTGTTTTATTCCCGCCGCGGGACAAATGTTTATCTGCAAATATTTGTCTAGGGTCTGGGTTCTTTATATGTATAATAAGTATGTAAGTAGTATTTGCATAAAAAATGTATATAAGTAGTATATCAGTCTTGTAGTTCCCATAATACAAGCTATGATTATGGGGCTAGATGGTGTAAAAAAAATTACCAGCATTCTGGTAACAAGACTTTTTTTTTTTTTTAAATGTTTATGTGTTTGTTAATAAAAGCATAGGAGAGATGACCTCACAAACGCGGAAAACTCCTAGGCTACAAAACCTCGGCATGGAGATAATTCCATAACCTGAGTATTCGCGGTAGGTTCAATTTGCAGCATCTCCTTGTGATTGCAAAGAACCTTCCCATGTCAAATGGTAACAGACAAACATACCGACAAACAAACGTACAACCTAAACCGAAACGCCTATAACGGATATTTGCGTTGCTGATAAAAATAATGTAATATAAATTTAAAAAATCCAACTATACGGCTAAAATAGCAATATTTTTTGCTAAATTTAAAAGCCCTGACGTATTTTCTATTATCTAATCGTTTTCAGCGCTTCTAGTGAATAGTAATAAACCCTATTTATAAACCATTCTTAAAGACAAACAAATCGATTCAAAATCCCCTTACAATCTGTATAAATTACAATCTGACAAGCCGTTTTAATTATAATACTCAAACAACCATTCTCTTAGGCTAAAGTAACGACTCTAGCACACCTCTCGCTGTGCTCGTGGACACAGTGTCAAGAGTTTCACAACTGCTCACTTTATAACGCTGTTATTATTGCAGATAGTATTGTTATAAAACACGTCTGCGTCCTGCAAATAAGTATTTATTTAAAAGCTAAAAATAATATGAGATTAAGGAATCGTATAAATTGTAGTTTACTCTTAAGTGTCCAAATATAGGTCTTGAAATAGCGTGGCTCTCGTTCGAAATAATGAGTTTAGAAATCTTTAGTAATAATTTTGGAGTCTTTATGGTATACAGACTGTTTTTTTAGTTTTAGTTGTTAAAGAATTATTTTGTTTAAAAAGTAAATTTTCCATACTGGCCCAAAACGTACTACGGACGACCTAAAGGATCTCGTTAGAAAATATTTTTTCGGTAAAAAGAACATTAAGACAATATTTTACTGTTTCTAAAACTTAAATCTTAGGCCATTTACGAGACTCGTTACGGTAACTTAACTCGTAACTAATGTGTTTTTTAGCTGAAGCATAGCCTGCCAGGGTAAAGACACAAGTCGAGGCCCTTACCTAAGCCCCCCCTAGGGGGAGAGTTAGACGATTAGAGTAGTAGTAGTAGTAGCATAGCTTATTTTTTTAGTACTAGCTTTATCCTACGGCTTTGAAAGAAAGAAAGAAAAAAATAAAGTTATTTATTTGGCAACAACAAAGTACAGAAAGGATAGGTACACATTAAAAATAGATAAATAGACACTATAAATACCTAAGATTTTAACAAAAACATTGTGACAATGAGAAGATTTTTGTGCTAATTAGTCCCATCTGTGCTGTGTGGGCCAAACAGGTCCCGTCTCAGCTTAGTGCTTCTCCTCCTGTCGTTACCATACCTATTCTACCAATCAAATTTCATTCTGAAGGTCCATTCTAAGATTCTATGATGTGAAAGATTTTTTTAAATTGGATGAGTAGTTTCACAGAATACCCACCTATATCCTGTTAAAAAATATCAATAGTAAAATTGCATAGTATTATATTTTTTTTAAACTGCAACACATACCCTATTAAAAATGTCCCTTGTCATTCAGCACAATGTTTCATATTGTTCGTCCAGTGCTAATATTTTTGTTTGAGTGTTTCACTCCCTCCATTCCTCATCTGAGGGTTTATGCTGAGTTTATAACATGTCAAAACGATGACCGTATCGACAAGATTTCTAAACAAAAATTGACGGCACTCTCATCGTTTCGACAAGTATTTAACGTATTTGCAACTCAGCATTGCCTCTGGTCGTGTCCATGTTTTTATTGTGGAGTTCGTAGGTGGATCGACGAGTCCCCACTTCCGCCTATTCACGGTACAGATATGTACCGGGGCGTTTCTCTCCAGTTCCTCCCCCCCCCTAGCAACGGCCCAAGCCGAGGTCCGTACCTAAGTGGCGCACTTGTGCTAGTTGCCCCATCCTAACTTTTTACAGGCTGAGCGACTTCTGCCCTCGCGGTAGTCCGGTAACGCTAACCAAGGCCATCTGCGGCCCTGCAGCATTAAAGTGGGTATTTAACGTTGTCTACAAGAATACAATACAAGTATATATAAATCTGGGTTGGTCGTAAATCAGCGAGCACCAGCTGTCGCCTGCAGACGGTGGTACTCTGATTATTATTTATAGCGAATAGTTCATGGGCTCTCCCGAGATATTTAAATATATACTACTAATGTTAACTAACAGAATTTGCGAACTCGAGTTCGAGTTGTTTTGTTGCCAACCACGTTCAAAGAAATACTTATATACTTACATTAAAAAAAAAGTCGAACTGTATGTTTCTTCATTTTTTGCAGCGCCCTCTAGTAAAATGTGGCGATATTATACATCCTAACCCTTTGACAACCTAGGTAGTGTAGAGTGCGAGGGCCCGCCTGACACTTAGAAGATTGCGGGTTCAATTCCCGTCGCGGGACAAATGTTTGTATGATCTGCATATATTTGTCTCGGGTCTGGTTATTTTCTATGTATATATTCACAAAAAAATATATATTTGTCATGTAGTTCCCATAATACAAGCTCTGCTTAGTGTGGGGCTAGACGATGTTGCGAAAAATTGCCTGCATTATTATTATTATTATTATTATTTCCCTTTATTAACATAAATCTCAGACTTGCCTAGAACCATTACAGGTATATGTCGAGCCAAAACCAACACTAAGAGGCCTTTTTGTAAAATACATTGTTTTAAATGAAAAAACGTAATCTGGTGGATGGCAACTGATATAAACTATTGGAAAGATGGGTAATAATGAACTAGGCTATTACAGGAGTATAATATGGAATGATTGCTGTGCTATGTAGGATGAAATGGCACCTGCCCATTCCGACTAAAATTCAAATCAAATCATAGGTAAAATTCAAATCAAATCATAGGTAAACGGGCCCCGTAATTACCGCCAATGATAGGCAGCGTAGAGGCAACGTTGGTGTGAACGGCTAAAGAGTGCTACTCTCGTGCTTTATGCCTTTCACACTTCCACCCTTGGAGCATAGGTTCCACCCTTGACCCCTCCACCCGCGACCGGTCGGCTAATGCAAGCCAAGGGTCAGGGGTCTCTGTAGATCGCAGAGAGTAATGGGGCTCCGCGTTATCGCCACGCACCAATCACTAGCCACAAGTACGCCCTGCGGGGTTATTTGAATACAAAACGATTCCAATAAGCGGGATTACAATATATCCGTTTTTTAGAGAAATATTAACAAACAAACAGGAAACGAATTACCGGTTAGCCCAAAAACAAATACCGGCTCCCTATATCTTAAGTAAAAATTATGACGTATTTGTCTGTTACAATTTTATTTTACAGATGTTTATTTGTAATCGTGTGTTAGGACTTTAAGGTAGTTTTGAAGATATATTTCATCACCGTTCCTCACTAGGGGACACTGGAATAGATAGTGGAATACATGAGTTGGGGAGGTCTCAATGTTTTTGAATAAATAAAACACGATGCTACAATCTTCTGTGTCGTGAGTATCAGGAACACCCAGACCCAGAACAAATATTTGCAGGTTATACATGATAATGGTAGATTGAATTTGAATATCTTAAATGACATAAACGATCTCTGTGGCTCAATGGGCGAAGGCCCGCCTGACACGCAGAAAGTTACGGGTTCGATTCCCGCCGCGGAACAGATGTTTGTGTCTGCAAATATTTGTCTAAGGATATGGGCGTTGTCTATGTATAATATGTATGTGTTTTATGTATATAAGTAGTATATCTGTCATGTAGTTCCCATAACACAAGCTCTGCTTACTTTGGGGCTAGATGATGACCAAAATTTGTACCCATAGATCCTGATACCCACGAAAAAAGTCGTCTCTCAGCAATATGTGTTGGCATAGCACTATTTCGCAAGTCTTCTACGCTAGACTTCGTGTAGAATAGGAGCTTCGATACAGTTTCTTTTAAAATCGGCTGACTATTTAATTCCACTGCATTATAATCAGGACTCCTTGTCACCGTCGCCTTCAGACAAACCGAAGATAGAGCGGCATGGTAAGCTCGTCATTTCGTCAACAATTCGTCAACAAAAACTTTTCAGGCCGGGCACGACCTTCAGTAATAGTGCGAAAAATAAGAATATAACTAGGAAAGAGCAATGTTGGCCTAGTTGGCGGTACCCTGATCCGAAGTTTGTGGGTCCGGTCGTAAACTAAATATTATTTACGGTCGAGGTGCGAATATGTGCGACTCAACACATGGTTCAAAACGACGAAGGGAGACATCGTGTGGAAACCAGCATGCCCTTGAACTGAAATTTCGGAAGCATGTGCCATTTTTTTGTGTTCCAATGAGTGGCGATGGTCTGGTAACCCGTCACGAAGAATGCTAACTTCTTGCAAAATTCGGGTATGTCTGGATTTGCCTCTGACTACCCCTTACTTGGTATCCTGAAAGATCTACTCACGGAGTATATAATAACGGGGAATATTTTTTTTAAACCCGGGAAAGATAAACTGTTTTATAATGTCATCGCAATTTTCAATTCGAGTTTATTTCTTTTTAGCGCACAGTTAGTAATTTCAACAAAACATTTTCATTCATGAGTCAGAACAGAAAAAGCAATCTGAATAATATCAGCACAAAAGCCTTCGATAATACTGGATTTTATAATATAAAATTGTAAATATATTTTTGTAATTGCATGTTTAAATAAAATATAATTGATTTTATAACCATTTTCTTATAACTGCGACATGAGGAGCCGGTATATGTGTTGCTGGTGTGAGGTACTTTGTTTTTTACTTAACATTTACATACATAGTCCTGAACCCCCACTAGAATTACCTGTGTCAAGGGTATCGGGAACTACGAGAACCATAGTACCACAATACCAAGACCCGAAACAAATATATTATGTAGTTGTTAGTTTGTAGAAAAGTAAATTTTTTTTCAGACTCAGATTTCGATTGCCGTTTTCAGCAATCTTTTTAACCTGAAGGTTTGGACTTAGAAGGTTTTTTCACCACACAAATAGCCACTAGGGTTCGCTGTTATTAATAAAGGAATATGCGTTATTTTTAACTATTTTGTTTTTACAAAAACTATTGTAAATTTCATAATTCAAATTCACCGTTAATTCGGTACGTGAAATTTTCTACTTAATAATATGAAAGCTCTATTACCTAGTTGCTTCAAATAAAGTAACATCTAGTTCATAATTGACTAGACTTGCTCCAAAGATTGAGTTCTCAAAGTATTGTTTGTAAAGACTTAATACCGTAATCAAAACGAATTAGTAGTTTCAATAGTTGGACAATCTTGAAACTAGGAGTTTGAATTATCTTAAGTTTGGGTAATTTGGACTTAGTAATTTGATTAATTAATTAGAACGGGATAGACACAATCACGAAACATTTTATAAAGAAACATAGGTATTCACACAACACAGATTAGATCCTACTAATATTATAAATGCGACAGTCTGTGACGATGGATGTTTGTTACTCTTTCACGCAAAAACTACTGAACGGATTTTGATGAAACTTTACATCAGAAACATTAAACAGCAATCATTTAACAGCTTATACATCAGAATAACACAAAGGCTACTTTTTATCCGGGTACCACGCGGGCGAAGCCGTGGACAGAGTATAGTAATGTTGAAAAAACAGCACATTATGAACAAAATTCAAAACTAGAATTAAATTTATTTGGAAATATAAAATAATTGTCAAATACATACGTCGTTCTCGCAGTACCTCAAGTATACCAACATAGGTTCCTTCCATTCGTCCGTAAATATATCAGAATAGTGGTAGGCAGTTAGGAGTTTATTGAGAGCGGTAGGTGCGAGGTAGCGGGGAATTAGCACGGGCTGCGGTACGAGGCAACGGGGAATTAGCACGGGCTGCGGTACGAGGCAACGTGGAATTAGCACGGGCTGCGGTACGAGGCAACGTGGAATTAGCACGGGCTGCGGTACGAGGCAACGGGGAATTAGCACGGGCTGCGGTACGAGGCAACGTGGAATTAGCACGGGCTGCGGTACGAGGCAACGGGGAATTAGCACGGGCTGCGGTACGAGGCAACGTGGAATTAGCACGGGCTGCGGTACGAGGCAACGGGGAATTAGCACGGGCTGCGGTACGAGGCAACGTGGAATTAGCACGGGCTGCGGTACGAGGCAACGGGGAATTAGCACGGGCTGCGGTACGAGGCAACGTGGAATTAGCACGGGCTGCGGTACGAGGCAACGGGGAATTAGCACGGGCTGCGGTACGAGGCAACGGGGAATTAGCTCGGGCTGCGGAACCGCACTTTGCTACAGCAAAAAGCTTGTGCCTTCTGCTACGAACGTAGATGTTTGGGAGGTTGAACCAAACTAACTCGCTACACAGATCAGGAGCGTCAATTTTGTTGCAGATCACTTATTTTTCACTAAGTATTAACTGTGGGAGTAATTTAATTTGTAATCATTTGGAATGGCTTGTATTTAAGAGATAATAACTGGGGTGTTTAAGGTTCATTACAAGAACTACCTCAACAACCCTAGTGCTCATTAACACGTGCTTAAAAACGTGAAGGAAAACATCGTGAGGAAACCGGCATGCTCTAGAACCAAAAATTCGAAGGCATGTGCCAACAGTTAGTGTTCCAATAAGCGGCGATGGGCTTGCAAATTGTCACGTGGAATGCGTGGACGTATAATAACGACATATTTTTGTGTGTGTGGTCACCACACAGTGACACCTCTCATTAGAGTGAATATAAATTGACAATCTGAACGGTAGAAATTTGGATATGATAATATAAGAGATAGCTAATAGGATTTAAGATTATAAAACATCGTGCCATATATATATATATTTTTTTTACGAAACTTATGATACGTTTTGTCATTTCACATTGCAAATATTATGACGTACAATCACACACCGTGTTAATAATGACTAAGACACATTTTTTTTTTATTTAGGTGCATGATTTGAATTAGGATCTCTTTCATCGAGCTTGGTACAAATACTTTGAGTTCAAACGGCTGTTTATGGTAATTCTTACCACAGAGACCTTTACGTTTCGAAAGAAGTAAAAAAAAAATTAAAAAAAATTTGGTGGTACAGCAAAATGTCGTCTCTAAAAACCTAAATAAAAATGATTTCCAAAGGTTCCGAAATTGAAATGTATATTGACTGCACTCCTCCAGATCTAAGGTCGGCCAAATTAGCAATGGAAAACCTGCTTTCAGGTTTTCGAAGTTAAAAGGAAAATACGTAAAAGTGTATGTAACCTTCTTTATTTCCGTATTATAAACGCATTACCGTCCCACTCTTCATTACACAAAGGCTAGCTGGAAGAAAATACAAAACAAAATACTTGATTTATAAAAATAGTGTGTGCCTAGGTTACAAGTTTAACAATGAACACACTAGGTCTAGCCAGCGGAAGCCCAGATAGCGTTTGACAAGGATAGATTACATATGTTTCCTTGTCAAAGAAAAAAGACAAAAAGTTTTTAAATTAAAAATACTAATTAGCATTAAGTCTATGTACTTTTTTTATCTTAAGCAATAAAGTATTTTCTATATCCATCTCTATCTATCTCTTTCCTGTTTTTTTTTTTTGAGAAAACCACTATATACCTCACCCCAAATGCCTATTTTGGAGCCTACAATAATGTACTATTGTTAATTCCGCTTTATTAATTTAAGATGCTTACAAATGACTCGTATTACCTTTTAAGGCATTAACAGAACCGGGGCTAACACTAAGAGGCATTTTTGTACTTAATAATTTAAGTACAAAAATGCATGATAAGAAACCTTAGGACACTAATGGGTTATAGGTAATATGGCTAATATATGTTAAGTAACTCGTGGCTCTGCGCCGATGACTCATTGTAGAAGCACAATAACGCCTTTGCGCCGATATATCTAAATTAATATTAAAAATGAAATGCTGTTCGTTGGATTTCGCATCACTTGAGAAAGGCTGGAGCAAATTTTCGTTTTAAAAAGTTCGTATTAATCCGAGTTAGATTTTTATGGAAAGACAATTGAAAAAAAATGACCCGGAATGTGTAAAAAAACGTATTTTCTTGACTTGATCTTGGTAACGTAGTGGTGACTTCCTCTAGTTGTCAAATTGACATTTCGTATCTATAACGTCTAAGGACAGATCAGCCAGTCTGTTGAGTCAGCTAGTTACAAACAAATATTACAAAACTTGCTTTGTTGAAAGAGCGAGATAGATACTATATGTATACGACGGTTGTAAGGGAGAAAGAGTGGGATATTGCGAGAGCAAATGTAAAAGTAAAATGAATGTTGAGCTATGAATTGAAATGCGTCACCTGCCAATACTGTACTACATTCAGCTTGTATAAGGCTGGCGATGACTTTTCATCTCCGAAACGGGGCTTACCGTGTGTTATTAATATTTAAAAGATCATTATCTTCAGACATTTGTTGACCATTTTAAAGACGTCTTCTTCATCTAGTTCCATGGCTTTGGCTGGCGCTCCTACTCGTATTTAGTCTGATAGGATTATGTCATCCCATTCATCGATTCGCTGGACGTATGTATGCTGTTTTAGAATATAATTACGACTATACCACGTACTTTACTATCTAAAATGATAACAAACCACGATAATTTTAATTCCATGGTATGCTGTTTGTCCATGGTTCCATGGTATCCATTCAAGAACTCGACATGTCGTCCAGCTATTCCTTATATGCCTAGCAATTTACCAGCCTAATTACCACTTAATTCTATTTCGCATCCTACATAAAAAAACAACAGACAATTTTATATAAAAAACAGATTTCAGATATCATTTATTTAACCAACAAGGCAAGTTAATTCTGTTTACAAGTTTAGATTAAAATATAAATAAATAAATAATGCTGGACATTTTTCACACAGCACCACCTAGGCCCAAACTAAGCAGAGCTTGTATTATGGAAACTACATGACTGATATACTACTTATATTTTTTTTTTGTAAATACATACATATTATACATAGAAAACATCCAGACCCGAGACAAACATTGGCTAATCGTACAAACATTTGTCCCGCAGCGGGAATCGAACTCGCAAAATTCTGCGTCTCAGGCGAGCCTTCGCCCGCTGCGCCACAGACTAAATAACGCTATTAATTAATATAAGTTACTATAATTCCTATAATATTCAACTACGTAGATGAACCCTACATAAAAAAAAATCTCTCATCTCTAAGTTCAGCGGCAAAAACCTCAAATAAGTCCCAGACGAATCTCAATATTTGTCATTGGAATATCCTGAAGAATTTCAATCAGAGAGTTCGAGTTAAGAGATGGGATGACTCGATTATATTATCAATAACTTTTGTGAGTGATGTACCTAGACAGACCAAGCCATTCATTGCGAACCAAAGAGCTGTTTTTGGGGTTACAGTATTGTATGTTATTATTTATCTCCAAAACAAATAATTGCAGATCAAACACAATATTTACTGTGGCGGGAATCGAACCACAATCTTCTGCGTCTCAGGGGGTTTTTCGCTCACTGCGTCACATACTCTGCAGGGTGACCAAGAAAAGGTTAATTACACGACAGGGATCAAAGTTTCCCATCTATTTCTTATCTTCTCTGTGTTTCATCCCTTGCGGCTGTAAATAACTAAGTTAACGAAATGTATAACAATATAAAGGTCGGAGATTTGGTGGATTTACTTAATAACTATTGTGGGCATAAATCTTGTACGGGATTTTTGTCTGTCTGTTCGTATGAATGATGCTTGAAGATCCGTTTATAACACACATAAATTATCTTCACTTGTAACTAATTAACAATTTTAATCTACTTCTAAATGTCGTATCGAAATGAAACTTTGTATGTATATGTAGTTTGGATGACAGTACTATAATTTGGTATATTGGAGCTGATCTGATGATGGAGTCAGGAGGTGGATAGTGGAACTCTTCAGTGGCTAATAAACACCTCGAGTTAGAGCTCGTATGATTTGTTTTGACGGATAATTATACCGATATAATTATTCCAATAGCTTATTCTTGTTGCCGACGAACTAACGATGGAGCCAAGAGGTGGATAGTGGAATGCTTTTATAATTTTAGTGTGTTATAATAGCGTACTTGTTAGTTTTTTTTTGCAACTACACATTTTACTATTATTTTCTAGTAATATGTATAACGGTGTATCGAGTAGTTTCTGAAGGATTTATTCTTATAATTTGTATAGTTCTTATTCAGAATTAAAAGAAATTGCCCAAGCAGTTATTTAAAATTGCTTGCCCCAGAAATCCAGAAATAAATGCAACAGTATACTATGTCTCTCGGAAGGAAATGAGTGTGTATTATAGATCTTGGATATGTTTCGGGCCTCAAGCTAGACACCCGTCGACAATTGGTCACATTCTTCTTAAAGTTCAAATTATACAAAAAAAATACTAAAAAACAGCTTATCTACCATGATCTGGAGTTTGAATGTTTCCCGATATTTCGGCACAATTGCAAGTACCATGATCACGGGAGGAACTGAAGTCTTTGCGGTTTTGAATTTAAGTGGCAGTTAAATCTATATACCCTCTTTCTCACTCTTTTATTGCGAAAAATACCACTTAAATGTTGTTCATAATAGTTTCAAAAGTTATGTATTATCATAACTTTTGAAACTAGTTACTACTCTCGGTAGTAAATAGATAGATAGAATATAACATTAGTAATGTTATACGCAATAATATGTTACCCCCTCGAAAAGATGACAAGACAAGTCCTTTATTATGATTGCGCGGGAAATGTGTTCGCTCCAATGTAATTGGTTTGATTCGCTGGCATTCCGGGAATCAATCACGATGATTGTATCTGGATATCTTATGGTATCGCAATTTTACGTATCATCTATGGCTTTATTAAGGATTTATAAGAACTAGGCTCTGCCCACGTCTTCGCTTATGTGGTTACTGGATATGTGTTATTCTAGGTCACGATCTATACGTGTTACAAATTGTATTTACAACAAACATTCAAAATTTTATTATATTATATAAGTATGGTGGATTATGGAATTCCGTCTCTAGTTGGGAATAAAACGTATTATTTGAATATAAAATGTCTGATATGAATCCACGTGATGGAAACCTTCAGATCCATTCACAGTACGAATACATACATACTTAATATGGATCTGGAGATGTGAGGATTCAAAATAAAAATATCAATTAAAAAAACTTTTTTAAAACAAGCTTTTAGTGACTTTCATTTTTCATTTGATATCCATATCATGGGGGTAAATACAAAATGAATGGTCCACCATCTTTGGGAGTCCGCCATATTGGATTTAGAATGATGTCATTTAGCTAACCAGCTAAGTCACACAAAGCAAACGTGTATGCAAAATGTCAGTTCAATCGGTTGGGGATTAGTGGTTAAAAATTCAGTTGTAAGATTTGACCCACATATACTAACTAATAAGGTAAGTTAAAAAAATACATTATCATAAAAAATACCATTTATATACTGTTTATATACCATTTTTAATACTGCACATATTATAAAATAATTGGATGGTTGGATGTTTGTTGCTAATAATTTCAAGCGACCAAAGCGATTTGGATGAAATTTTGAATCACTGTTGTTTAAGAACTATAATATCACAAATGCTACTTTTTCCGAGATCATTCAGACGGAGACTATTGTTGAAACGTAGCGTGTTTTTTTTTTCATTTTGGAAGGTAATCTTTGAACTTATTAAGATTTATTGCAATAGATTCCCGGCACATTAGACTTTATGGGGCAGGCAATGTATTATATGGGGCTACCTACATTATACTGTCGGTCGATTGCCGTTATTTCTGAATAAAACCTCTCCTTGATTGACGACCTCTGTGGCGCAGTGGGCCTAAAGTTTGTTAGTTAGTTATAAGTGATTCCCGCCGCGGGACAAATGTTTCTATGATCTGAATATATTTGTCGCGGGTCTGGTTGTTTTCTATACATAATATGTATGTATTTACAACGAAATAGAAGTAAATAAGTAGTATATTTGTCATGCAGTTCCTATAAGACAAGCTCTGCATACTTTGTGGCTACATGATGCTATGTGCAAAATGACTAGCAATATTTATTTTATATATTTAACATGAAAAACCTTGCCCCGGGTAGTTTGTATTTATATATCCTTCATAAAATGTACATGTTTTAAAGTAGACGTTTCCACAAAACTATGAAATATTTATAACAGAACTAACGATACTCAGTTAACAGACAACAATGTTAGCTTGTTAGACATCTGCGATCATAAATGCAGTTAGTAGTACAAAGTTTAATCTACAAATACATGATATTTGTAGAATAAACTATATTAAGTTACCAACTATTTGTAAAAAATAGTTCAAAAAGTAAGTTAGTTAGTTGGTTAGTTAGTTTTTTCAAAATTCTTTCAGGGCGACTGGTCGAAGCGACGCGTGACAAGAGAGCTGGCTCAACGCATTAGCATTGCCATTCAGCGTGGCAATGCGGCCAGTATTTTGGGAACGCTTCCGTCTGATACTGATCTGTATCAGTTGAGCTATCTATAGATCGTTTGCAACGGTCTTTAGATAGCTAGCTGTTTCATCTGTATTTTTTGTATATACCTAATTGTACATAGTTGTATGAATAAATGTATTGAACTATGTGTTTAGATCCTACATATGACATATCCTATCCTATCCTACTACTATTATAAACGCGAAAGTTTGTGAGGAAGGATGTTTATTACTCTTTCACGCAAAAACTACTGAACGTGTTTTGATGGAACTTTACTGTAATATAGCTTATATATCATAACACATAGGCTACTTTTTATCCGGGTATCACGCGGGCGAAGCCGTGGGCAGAAGCTAATCACATACGAATAATCTACTTATTAAAATACTTTATCCTTATTTGAATGTTGCCATTCGATTGCCAAGTCTTTATATTTATTACAGAAATAAGTAGGTAACTAATTAGATAAAAATATATGACAAAGTTGTTAAAAAAGGTGCATAGATACTGGTAGTGATCTGGATCAGTTGAGCTATTAATAGATCAATTGCAACGGTCTTTAAATAGCTAGCTGTTTCATCTGTATTTTCTGTATACCTACCTGTACTTATTATTGGTTTAGTATAAGTTTGTTTTTAGTGCACAATAGTAGGTAAGAGTAGGAACTACAAATGCAAATTTTAAAACAAATGCAATCGAAATGGCTACCAAATAATATCAGTAAACAAAAGCCTTTCAATCATCAAACCAATAATAACAATCGAAATTATGAAACAAAATTGCAAACTACGCTAACTATAACGTTTCGGGGTACATCACGCTAATTAGCGTTGTTCCTGCTTGCTTTGATATTTCGACTACAACAATAATGGCATTCCTCTCTAAAGCGTTAGCTCTCTAGCGCTTAATCAAGATGAAGCGAATATTGGCTAGCTAGCGCAATCGTCGTTAACTATAATCTGACCTATTTAATAGTTTTAATTTGTACAGTGAAGTCGAATTTTAAGTGTATTATCAGATGACTGAAATTTCGGGATAGAAACTGAAGTTTTCTCTTCCTTTTTATGCTAAACACTACAAAAGTGAGTGCATCTGCTAGAAGTACCATAGAATTTTGGTGATCTGTGAATGAGTGTGTCGGTGGCAAAATTAAAGAATTTCGACTGGCGATAGTTCGTTACTAACTAAAATAAATAGCATTGCCATTCAGCGTGGCAATGCGGCCAGTATTTTGGGAACGCTTCCGCCTGGTAGTGATCTGGATCAGTTGAGCTATCTATAGATCGTTTGCAACGGTCTTTAGATAGCTAGCTGTTTCATCTGTATTTTTTGTATATACCTACTTGTACATAGTTGTATGAATAAATGTAAAAATACTAAAATAATATTGTTTATTTTAAGACACAGAGCTCATATAAAATAACTATATAAGATATAATCCTGAAATGAAACTCCGTACAGTTATTTATAGCTTTTGACTTTGGAACCCTAAAAAAGTCGTATGCAGTTTTGAACTCGTAGTAATTTCAGTTTGCCTGTTATTTGCTTCTGTGCTTCTGAATGTTTTTCGGTCCATTTGGATTGCTTAGTTCGCCGAATCGAACCGAAAGTTGACAAAGTGTTTGTATCAGTTTGTTATTTTATTTATTGTTTGACTTTTTTAATCACCAAAATGCTGTGCTGCTAATTGGAGCTTTTTTAACCGTGATGCTGGAAGCGGGTGTTGTTGTTTTATGAAAATGTTATATAAATTCAAGCATGGTTTTCATTCATATTTTTATCGCCATGTCACTGCAATCATTTATAGAAAATCAAATAGCCTGCAATGGTATCAGTGTATGATACCATAGGTAGGCGACTTCTACAAAAATTTTGTATTTTACAATTTCTTACATTCTAGAGAAACTCTGGGTCAGTCACCAATACCAACCAACTATCATGATAATTTTTAATACCATACGTCACTTAAACTCGGTGGTGCGGATCTCGAGTATATCTTGCGACGCGATTAAGGATTCGATTTACCGTGCGCAAGAAAACAACTTAAGTTAAACTAAGACAAAACACTTTCGTTAACTCAGTTAAAACCGCTCAATACCGCTTACTGTCCGTTTCTCGTAACATCTTGCATCGATTCCTCGGGGAGCGATTCAAGTGAGCTTTTAGTTTGCCGTCGTGACTCTTACCGAATGTGCAATTTGGGCGCATTCTGTTTGGCCCCTGAATTATTCAATGCCGTGCTATTATTTTTTACAAAAATTAAATTGGAAAAATCGATCAATACAAAAATCGATACAAAAATTAATCGATTGCAAAACGAAAAACACGTTACAATTCGATGAGCCATTGCAGAAATAAATGATGGATAACAGACAACGAAGCAAACTTATAAAACAAACGATATGGGCTCCTGTCGTTACGGGTAAAAATCTGGGTTTGCGTGAGTTGCTTGGCAATGTTTGTGGTATTAGCCCTATTCCAATATAGGAATAGGGCAAGAATGAGACAAGGCATACAATTGTATCCGTAGAGTAAGGAATCCGTATATGCATTTATCATAAGAGGTTTGTTTATCTGTTACCATTCACCTCTGAAATGGCTTATCGGTTTGTAATTTGGTGTTTGCCATCGATTTGTGTCCTCAAGGATGGTTTTTATAGCGTTTTTATATGACAGCGCTGTAATCAATGATGGAAATAAATAATAAATAATGCTGGTAATTTTTCACACAGCATCATTTTAGCCCTAACCTAGAGCTTGTATTATGGGAACTACATGACTGATGTACTACTTATATACTTTTGTAAATATAAATACATATTGTACACAGAAAATACACGGGTTTACAAATTAAGTTGCATGTTTATCGTGACTCCTATTCGAGTGTGCAATTTTAGGTAATTCGCATTATATTCAATAAGTACCTAATAATACTTAATGAGAACGGGCATCAAGAGGTTTAGCATTAATTGATGTGGTATTATCACTTTAATTAATTCCATTGTTTTACGAAGGCCAAAATTAATATTGCTTCATCGTCTCGCCGGCGGCAACCTTATCACAGCGCGTAAATCACCAGTAAAGATATAAAACGCTAGAATAGTAGCGTTGTAGCATAGATTCGAAGATGTCATACATTGTACCTACTTATTTATTTGTTTATGCCTTAAATAGTAGTTTAACCTTAATGTATAATTATAAAATACAAAATAAATTTTAAAGTTCATCCCACTTCTGGGCAAAGGCCGCCCACTCCCCCTTTTTCTTCCATTCTTTCTTTTTATATGTTTGAGAACACAGTTCATAATCATCAATCTCCACTTTCCAACATCTCGTCTCTCCACCTTGTATCAGGTCTGCCTCTTCTTCTTTAAGTTTATTTTGGGCATCAAGCTGTCGCTATGTTACTCCATTTCTCATTGTTGGTTCTTGCCATGTGACATGCCCAATTCCACTTTCCTGTTTTAGCTAGTCTCACTATGTCTTTAAACTTTAATTGTCTCATATTTTTTAACAAAATTTTATCTAGTAATTTTAATCCTAGAAGGCTTATCCATCTTTCTTTGTGCTATACCTATTAAGTTTCTCATTTTTATGAAGTGCTTATGTTTGGCATCCGAATGCAAGCGTTGGAATAATATAATTATTGAAAGCTTCTGATTTTAGGCTAATAAGGACGTCTCTTTTTTCGATTATATGTTTTATAGCCCAGTATTTGTTCCAACCTTGTTGTAATAATTTCCGTTTCTTGCCAATCTTCGAATGTTCCTACTACTTCTACTGTATAGTTTCCTATTACAATATTAATGTTTTTCTCATTGTTTTTATCACTTTTGTCTTATCCATGTTCAACCTACCTATAGATAAACCTACTTTTGGGTTTTGCCATAGATATTGATTCACCTTGACCGGAGTTCTCAATCTTTTGTAACGGAGGAGGGCGTTGGTGTATGCGACACAGTTTTTATACTTCTGAAAACATCATCGTTTTTCAATAGTAATTGTATGCCATCGTTTTTGTTCCTCAATTAATATGTTTTGATTTATTTTTTGATTCCAAAATTTTTAGTCCTAAAAAATATGTAAAGCACTGTGTTAAATACGTTTAGGTGACATTGGGTCACCTTGTTTGACACCACTTTCTATTTTGAATTTATTACCTTTGCTTTTCGTATACATTTTTTATGATTCTGATGTATTTACTGTTAAATTTTACTGTTACGATGAAATTTTGTACGACGCCGCCTAAATCAATGCCCAATAATAATATCTCCGATGTCTGAGAGCTTCGAGTATTCTAGCTAAGTAAATAAAGTTATTAAGCAAGTTTTTGAATATAAAAATGATCCATGTTAAGTTGATTTACCATTTCAATTAAAAAATAAATTTACGGGATATTGAAATTAAATAGCTAGAGTAGTTTTATATAATTTGATTTTTCTTTATTATTCTGTTGTTATGAAATAACTTAATAATTGAACTTAGTCTTGGAGTTTGAAACAATAAGGAAAACCTTGTTTACCATGACGGTGGCAAACACGCATATGGCCCACCTGTTGGTAAGCCAACCGTAACATATAGACGCTTACAACACCAGAGGTATCATCCGTCTCAGAGGACATAACGTGTGAAAAGCCTCATCTGCCTGTTATATAACCTCCATCCTCTTCAAACCGAAACACAGCAATGCAATTATTACCGCTTGGCGGCAGAAATGGGTATGGTGGTAGTACTTCCATAGAGCTTTTTTACAATGTGCTCTACTTCTAAAAGTGAATAGATTGGCAAAAAAAAATGTTTATCTCGAGGCCACTGTGGAACGAGCCTGATGCGCTCTCAGCTCTATTGTACTTTTATGGGAACACTTTAGCTGTCACTTGAGCGCAATTAGAAAATGGTTTTCTTATCCCCGATGCGAGTTCCTCCATTTTTAAACTGGAACTAGAAAAATAATTGAGCATACACAGGTGCTGTGTTTTGAAATCTTTGGCCTTTGACCGACGAGGTGGAAAGAGAAACGAGATTGCATGGTGAAAAACCGGATCACACCGGTTAGAGCATAATTGTTTGGAAGCAGAAATAGGGATGATGGTATTTCTCCAGACGAGCTTTTTTTCAAAGGAGGTCTACTACTCGCCGCATTTTACTTTTCTGCTTTTCAAAGTCTGCACACGGCGTATTTTATATGCGAGTTCGAGATCTAAGTAGAATGCTTTTCACATGCGATACAAACCCTCGTAACTTATGTACGTTGTACACGTTCCACGAAACTGTGCGTTTATTAAAGACGTTCTTGAGAAACTCATCAACAGTAGTACAATAGAACGCAGTTGCGCTTGCAGCGCGTTATTAATAAAAAACGCGCTGCAAACGTGTTTCGACGCGTTTGTATCTCGTTTAAATCAATGGAAACAGAAATAATTTGCTCAAATTGTAAATTCAATAGTGTTGCAAACGCGCAAAAAAACTTCGCCATATGCGAAGGCTCTAAGCGTTGCCTTCAACTTGAACTTCGACTCAAACCTTTAATTATTTTGGACATTATAAAAAGCAATTAGGAGTTACTGTTGCTCCAATTATACATTTTCAAAGTCAACCGCACTTTTGAGGTTCCACACCTCTGTATATATATATATATATATATATATATATATCACAGCCCGACCGAAAGTGACGTCTGAGAGTCTGCTAGAGTATGAACCATGGGTTTTGTCTGTTTCCAGATGTTTAGGGTTTTGAAGCCAAATAGCAAAAATGGAATCCTAATAGTTTCGTTATGTTCATCTGTCGATTGTCACACTCGAATTTAGTATGCTTACGAACGTATTTTACTTGCACTTTTTCACGCAGCACTCTTTAGTACCTGGGGGATGCTAACAGTTTTTATATGTAAAGTTTACATGTAAATGTAGTCCTTCAGAGCAGGTAAAGTATATAGCAATGTCCCAGATGTACGCAAACCGATCAGGTTTCGCACATTCGGGTGATGTGTGATGCAGTGGATACACTTTTTCGAAATGCTGGGAAAGACGGACGGTAGGCACGTATCGCTATAACCAGAAACAGTATAAATGCGCCACTTATTTGAGGGAAGCGCCATTCCTCGCCGCGAATCTTCTGCCGGCCGGTTGAATATAGCATCTTATGTGCGAAGCAAGACTCGCACATAATCTTTTAGGGTTTTTAACAATTTTTCAATAGAATTTGTTTTTTTTTCGTTTTGTTATTTTTAGTTCAGTAAAGAGACGTCAGGTGTGTGTCAGCAGTGCCCGCTCGTAGTCACTCATCGGAGATTTCACTTCCCTCTGTTGTGATTGGCTATGCGACCGTGACGTTCTTTCAAAAATAATGTTGTATTTGAATAAAGGAATTGGCCTTTTTGAAATTGATGAAAATCATACAATACAGTGTTGTCAATTATTGACAACATCTGGGTCATTGCTAAACATATCATCGCCTATAATAGGCGCTTGCCATCAGGTGGGCCGTATGCCTGTTTGCTTCGATATAACATACTAGCCTCAGCCCACGGCTTCGCCAGCATGGTACCCAACAAATAATATAAATTGATATAAAAACAAGGATTATCAAACTGATTAGTTTTCTATTTCGCAATCTTTGCAACTTCATTAATGTTAAATATATGATCTAGCTATTTATTTCTGAGCTACTTCAAATGGGCCATCACTACAAAAATACGTAGGTTTTTATTTGTAGGACTGCGTGTTGTATGAATCGAACAGTGGTGCGTTGATAGCGGTAATAATGTTGCAACACATTGTTATTATTTTGAACGACATCGTTAGAACCCTGATAGAAATGGTTGAACAAAATGAAGATCTGAGAAACAAACTTACATGTATCACATTAAGAAAAGTTAAAAAATATATAATGCTATATTGGAACGAAGTTCTTTATCGCGCCTTGTGGGAGACGGAAAAAATTCTCACGAAAAGTTGTAACGACACTTTTTGCTATAGTAAGCTATTGTAAGCTGTGCGGCGTGCGCATGTTTATCTGTCTGTCTCTCTCTCTCTCTCTTATAGAAAGCAAGCCAGATATTTTCATTTATTTTATTATTTTTATTTTTTATTTTTTTTAAGTTGGCTTGCTAAAAAAAAAAATTTACTACAATTCCTACACTAATTAATCGAAAGGAACTTCGTTCCATCCGGGTATCCCTTGACACCTCTAATTTTTATATCTATATTTTAATTTGAAGAGGAAAAGAAAATCTATTTGACATCTAGATAGATCTTATCTAGATGTCAAATATATTTCAAGGTCTCCTTGCTACGCCCAGCTACCACGGGGATTTTTACCCATGATAATTGTGCAATAATGAAAATATTTATTTTTCTAGTTTATTGTTCATACAACTATGTACAAGTAGGTATATACAAAAAATACAGATGAAACAGCTAGCTATCTATAGACCGCAAACGATCTATAGATTGCTCAACTGATCCAGATCACTACCAGGTGGAAGCGTTCCCAAAATACTGGCCGCATTGCCACGCTGAATGGCAATGCTAATGCATTGACCCAGATAAGAGCTCTCTTGTCACGCGTCGCTTCGACCAGTCGGCCTGAAATAATTTTGTTTATTGTTATGTAACATCTTAGTAACCATATGAAAATAAAGCATTGTGGCGTGAAAGAAGATGTGAAAGGCGAACGGTATATTAAAGTGGTTTGGGCGAAAGAATAGACGAATAGAGACCGACGAAACACGTATATACGGCAAGTGTTAATGGGTTATATAGAATAGAGACCGACGAAACACGTATATACGGCAAGCGTTAATGGGTTATATAGAATAGAGACCGACGAAACACGTATATACGGCAAGCGTTAATGGGTTATATAGAATAGAGACCGACGAAACACGTATATACGGCAAGCGTTAATGGGTTATATAGAATAGAGACCGACGAAACACGTATATACGGCAAGCGTTAATGGGTTATATAGAATAGAGACCAACGAAACACGTATATACGGCAAGCGTTAATGGGTTATATAGAATAGAGACCGACGAAACACGTATATACGGCAAGCGTTAATGGGTTATATAGAATAGAGACCGACGAAACACGTATATACGGCAAGCGTTAATGGGTTATATAGAATAGAGACCGACGAAACACGTATATACGGCAAGCGTTAATGGGTTATATAGAATAGAGACCGACGAAACACGTATATACGGCAAGCGTTAATGGGTTATATAGAATAGAGACCGACGAAACACGTATATACTGCAAGTGTTAATGGGTTATATAGAAGGGGATACTAATCAAATTGCAAAAACATTCTGGAGGTCAAGAGAATCTTAAATCGGCGAATATTCTTTAAGAATGTGTTAAGAGTGAATGAAGCAAATGAGGTATGTCAGGATTGTGGAAATCCATGGTCTACTCCTTCGGGAAACATATAAATAATGCTGGACATTTTTCACACAGCATCATCTAGCCCGAAAGTAAGCAGAGCTTGTGTTATGGGAACTACATGACTGATATACTACGTATATACTTTTATTTTTTGTAAATACATACATATTATACATAGAAAACACCCAGACCCTGAGACATTTGCATATGCAAACATTTGTCCCGAGGCGGGAATCGAACCCGCAACCTTCTGCGTCTCAGGCGGGCCTTCGCCCACTGCGCCACAGAGTTCGTTTATGTATGTATACCACAGTATATAATAGAAAATACATATATTTGTCCCCATTTTACACAAATTAGCCAGCTGTTTCATCTGTATTTTTTGTATATATATATATAGAGATATAAAGATGAAAGTTCTTATGCGCCTATAATTTCACCGGCAACCATACCCTTCAAACCGGAATACAGCAATGAGAGCATTACTGCTTGGTGGCATATTTCAGATTTCTAGAATTAGTAGTTTTAGCTGTGAGTTGAAAAAAAAAAACAAATGAAATTAAATCATTTATTATCTGTGAATTTAGGTAAGTGTTACATCAAGGTGGTAAATTAAAACTATGTGTATCGCTAAATTCTGCTTTAGGCTTACAAACATTTAATAAATTAGGTATCTCTATAGTGATAGAACAGTCTGACAGTCAGTCAGGACAAACGATTTTATAAGTTTAGATTAATATGTTCATAGCATAACATCATAAATAAATAAATAAATAATGACGTTTTTCACACAGCATCATCTAGCCCCAAAGTAAGCAGAGCCTGTGTTATGTGAACTACATGACTGATATACTACTCTACTTATATACATGTTTTTTGTAAATACATACTTATTATAGATAAAACATCCAGACCCGAGACAAATATTTGCAGATGCAAACACTTGTCCCGCGACGGGAATCGAACCCGCAACCTACGTCTCAGGCCTTCCCCTTCGCCACACGTTATATTGTGTAAATGGTACTCTTTATAAACTCAGCTGAAGCTCTGACGTGTGTCTAAATAAATAATTGTATAACAGAAAATACTAAACTTCACTGCAGCACAAACAACCAACATTGTAGATAAACAAAAACCATTTGTAGTGGAATAGCAGACAGGCATGCAAGTCTTTAATTTTATATGGGACCACCCTTGGAGGAAGTATATGATATACGTACTCCAAGGGTTATTAAAATAATCATTTAATAATAATAATATTCTTTATTTTCAGACACGAGATCCATAGTGTACAGTACATACAATACAATTTTACAAATTATTATAAAAAAATCCGTTCACAAGAAAAAGAAAAGTCGCCCACAAAAAATTAACAGCTGAATTGAGAACCTTTTCCGTTTTTGTGAAAAACATTTCCTATATTTTAAGGAAAACACGAACATTACCAATTATAAAATGTATAATTGGTCCATAACCTCAAAAACCATAAAAGTAATCCTATAAGGAACACTTATAGGATTACTTAGTTGTCCGTCCGTCTGTCTGTCAAGATCCTTTATCTCTGTAAAGTATGGAGGTATCAAGTTGAAATTAATATAAATACGTTAGGTCTGCGGTCACTTAGAGCTGTAAAATATGAAGCTTCTAAGTCAATGGAATCAAAAAATACTTTTTTTTTTACCATCTTACAAAAACAATTCCTCTTCGTCAGTTTCCCCAGAACATCTATTACAGCACAATACAGACAATAACTTAGATAATCTAAATCGTAGACCACACGTACCCGGAATTTAATTATCTTAATTTCAGCTTCTCTACGATCGAAACGGATTTGATAGATGTATAGATACTTTAGCACAATAAATAATATTAAAGCTTAGATATTAAAAACTTTGACAATGTTTTACAATAATTAGCGATCTCTATCAGACAACCTTTGTCTATGTATTTTTTAGAAGATACTTATGTGTACGAGTCTGTTAAATAACCGATAGTTAAAGTCAAAATCAAACATCTCAAACGTATCTTTAAAACAAGTTTTTTTTTTTTAATTTATAACAAAAAAAACTGATTCTTATGCCAAAGTTTCTCTAAATTCAGTATTAGATGAAAATTGCCTATATTGTCTGTTGTTATACAAATAACCAGGAATCTATGACTATGAAGCCAAAAAATAAAGCAAAAACTACTACAAAACTATTTCGGTCGCATCAATTTATATTTTAGAGACTGCTATGTTTGTCATGAGTGATCTAGATTTTTTCATTCGTCCTTCGGATATCGTTGTCCGCAACAGGCGCGACAACCACAAAGTATGTTTACCAAAAAAGAACTACAACAATGATTAGTAAATAAATAAAAAAAAAAAAAAAAAAAAAAAAAAAAAACACGCTCACGACTGTCTTCCCCAAGGTGGACATCCTCAGATACTTATTCAGTGAGTAGATCTTTGAGGATACCAAGTAAAGGGTAGTCAGAGGCACGTACAAACATTACAAGCGCGTTACAAGTAGTTAGTATTCCACATTTCAGGTTGCCCATCGCCGCTTATTGGAACACTAACTGATAGTTAAGAGTATCTTTGGAATGGCTCCATCTATATATAATCGCCATAGTCTATAAGGTTACTGCCGAGTTTGGAGTTTCAAAAAAAAAAAAACAAAAACAATACAACATATTCAATGTTACTATGACATAAAAAAAATATGAATGACAAAAAAAATATAGAATTAAAATTATCGTGGTTTGGTATCATTTTAGAATATAATTACGACTATACCACGTATTCTCCTGCTGACCGTTTTGAGGTCCTTCTTCATGAGCACCGTCCGCGACCACGCTCGACGGTCGTGAGACGGGAACAGCAGGAGAATAGTAAAGTACGTGGTATAGTCGTAATTATATTCTAAAGTAAAAAGATAACTATGACATTCGTTATATTAATCAACCTTTGTAAATAAACATTGCATGCTTGACAGTAGAAATACATTGAATCACATTTATACCTAAAACACCTATGTACGTACATGTATTTCACGCAGTAAATTATCTTATATCTTTTTCAAGGCGCTCTTCTTAAAAATAATGCAAAAGGTACTCTTCAGCGCCATTACCTGGCTACTCGGATAGGTATATTTTTAATTCTAGAGGTTTATTTTGTGAATATTTCTGAGGCAAAAATTTTGCTTACGACTAAATACACAACTAATTATGAAAAACATCGTTTACCGCCATAATTACTACCTAACTCATTAAAAGTTAAATATGAGTTCGTTACCTATAAGGGATAACGAGTTGGTGTCGTTAGACCCGGAACAAACATCTGCAGAACAAGATAACATTTGTCCCGCATTGGGAATAGAACTCGCATCTCTTACCCGCGGACAATAACTCTGCCATATTTTTTTATAAATAAAACGAGATCTCCAGAACGTCTAGTTTTTTTTTTGATCATACCCAAAAGTTTGGATAAACGGTGTTTTAAACATAGGATACACACACACACCCCCACATTTAATTTATTTTTAAAGATCCTTTCTTTAATTACTATAAATGTATAGTAGCTTAATAATATGAGAGCCAATAAGTTATTTATATTTGGATAAGGAGGAGTTCGTCTAACTCAGGTATTTTACTAAAAAGAAGGCCTCAACCTCATAGAACTTACAATTAGTTCTATGAGGTTGAGGCTACAGTTTTTTTTTTTTTTAATTTTTTTAGGACAGAACTGTCGTTTTGTTTATATTAAAAACCAGTTGCCTATAGTCCAGGACTGGAAGCAGATTCAATCTCTCTCTGTCCCGGCGTGTCAGCGCGTGATTACCAGGCCAAATTGATGAAGCTGTGCCTACAATGTGCTTCACAAAATATGCCTTTTTTGAGCCTCCATGGTAAAATAAACTTTATTATACAACGGTGAAGGAAATGAAAATAACTATTTTAGGATATTATTACGACTAAACCACGTAACCTTCTGCTGACATTTCGTTGACCTTGACCCCGAAGATTTCAATGCTATGAACCCCCATTGTTCTCCCGCGATTAGCTTGTAATTTATTTGTAGGCAACATTTTGTGTGGTGTACATTAAAAAGTTATCTATCTATCTATAAAAATACATTATTGTACAACTCAAGATAACAAAATAAACAAAACTGTTTTTTGTAATTAATAAACAACTGATTTGTAAAGACTGAAACTGTTGTTAAGCTAACAATGTCTAATTTGAAACACCTCTCTCCAAAAGCCACTTTTATATCCGCAAAGTAAGCCCGTATATACGTTTACCATAAAAGGTCGTTTGTTTGTATGGTTTTTGTTACCATATTTTATTTCCAAAACATCTGATCCAATGCAATAAGCGCAAAAGTTTCCGCTGTAAAATTTACAGAAAGAATTTGTCTGCTACACAACAAAACATTTATTCGTCCCAATTTTTCCAAAGTTCACTGTTTGCAAGTCTGACCAAACTGATGTATTTTTCACACTATTTGAAAATGTTTGCCAATGCCGAGCGATATGAATTCAACATAAAACCGGACTCAATTTGCCAATCGAAGAGGATAATAAGTAAAAAAAAATACACAAAAACGGTATCCCCATAATCTTTGTTCAGGCTTTAGATACTTTGCGAAATCCCCCTTCACAACGACTCCTAATTTCAAAATTTGACGCAACGATTTTTCACGTTGAAATTTTGAAATCAACTGACCACAGTTTTGAATGAAGAAAACAAGATGTCTGTTAACTATTAAATACGTATTCAGGTAAATTATCAGATCGTTATAGTTATTTTCAGATACTCAGTAAGACCTGAAGTTAACCAAGTACGGGGTAGTCAAATGTATATCAAAACATAAATGTATATCAAAACATAATATTTGACACATCCTACTTATATTATAAACGCGAAAGTTTGTGAGGATGGATGTTTGTTACTTTTTCACGCAAACACTACTTTACCGAATTTGATAAAACTTTATAGTTATATTGCTTATACATCAGAATAACACAAAGGTTACTTCTCGAAGCCATGGGCAGAATCTAATTAGAATTAATTAAACCCTAACACTTCCTAAATCACTATGCTTGTCTATTTTAATGGCTTGTAACTGACCTGATTTATTATACATTATATTAAGCAATTTGACATAACCAAGTGTACTATGTAGTTCCTACGGTTAATAAAGGAGTATGAGTATTTTATCCACGTAACAGGTAGCATTCCGCGTGACAAGTTGCAAGCTTATTGCCGTTTATGGAAACACTAAGTAAGCCTCCGATACAGTAGTTCAACTGAGTAGTTCAACTAGTTGTACAAATAATACACCACTGTATCATTAGTCCAACTACAACAAATACAAGCAAATCCCCTGGTTTGTCCTTCCTAGAATCTTGAATTCTTATAATAAGTGATGGCTATGTGCCATCGCTTAGTTTACTTACTTACAATATTTTCCTTCGCCGTTTTGGGCACGTATCAGTGCACACATATATTTTTTAAGAGGATAAACGCATTTTTGCACGACCTGGTTCAAATTTCACCGATATTTAGAATGGACTTTTAGGGTAGACATAGGAACATAATATTTTTTATAGCCTAAATTGTATAATTTAACGGTTTATTTTAGCGGTAATTATATTTACCTTTATAGGTTATAAAATTAAATTAGCCTCCATGAAATACAATATATGTAGGTACGAAAGAATGGTCGAGCAAATGCATTTCTTACGAACGCTGTCTAAACGGTGAGAGCTAATTTTCATCATCTACTTTTTATCCGGGTACCACGCGGGCGAAGCCGTGGGCAGTTACGAGTGTTTTTTTTTTGTATGTATATTTACGAAATATTGCTTTCATAGTTTTGTACCCATTTATTGCAATACATGTTACTTCTATGCCATTTGCAATGTATCTGCTGTATGTACTTTAGCCACTGGACCTGAAAATCTCTTAGATTTATGGCGTAGATCCTATTATCACATAAGATTGAAATGAAATGAATTTTTTTAATAACTCACGTTACATGTCACGTTAGGTATAGTAATACATATTTAATCATCTATGCTTACTTATCGTTTTTATATAATATTAATAATTTTAGCTTTCGGGTTACAATTAAAACTCGTTGAGGTCGTAAAAACGTGTTCTAGTAACCACTTTTTTAATCTTGATTTTAAACGTCAAATGGTAGGTAAAACCGTGTTGGCCTAGTGGGCGTTACCCCTACTTCTGATCCGGAGGTCGTGGGTTCGAACTCGGTCGTACACAAATGGATTTTTCCACTCGAAAAATTTATGTGCGCATTAACGCGTGCTCAAAAGGGTGAAGGAAAACATCGTGAGGAAACCGGCATGCCCTTGAACCAAAAATTCGAAGCCATGTGCCAACAGTTAGTGTTCCAATAAGCGGCGATGGGCTTGCAACCTGTCACGTGGAATGCTTACTACTTGCGAAACGCGGGCATGTACCAAATGTAATGTTTGCACGTGCCTCTAACTACCCTTTACTTGGTATCCTCAAAGATCTATTCACTGAGTATGTATCTGAGGATGTCCACCATGGGGAAGACAGTCGTGAGCGTGTTTATTTGTTTTTGTTTTTGGTAGGTGCATCGCGGATAGCGGTAGGTATTCTGTTATACACAGACGGCTCTATCATATAGACAGACCGATCGGATTTGGCGAGCTTGTGTGCTGGTGTCACAAGGCGGTCTTTGTGAATGTTACTTCGCCTGGCTCGTATTGGATTTATGCCCTTACGCTTGAAAGAAGTGAGGTGTGTGTGTGTGAGTGTACAGGGATATTTGCAAGATGTACTCAGACGGTAGTGGAAGGACCTTAAATGAGTTCTTTAAATAGGTCACGGTAGGAGATGTCGTGGGGAACCCCAAAAGTGGCGCGAACTGCGCGTTTTTACATGATAATGTATTTTCATAGGACGGCAGAAGATTTTTAGCATAGATCCTCTTATAACATAACTGGTTGACATATTGGCTAGTGAACATTTCCTGTTTTTACGAGCGACGCAAGGCGACATTATATGTTTAACTAGCTTCTGCCCACGGCTTTGCATGGTACCCGGATAAAAAGTAGCCTATGTGTTATTATGATGTATAAGCTACGTTACTGTAAAGTTTCATTAAAATCGGTTTAGTAGTTTTTGCGTGAAAGAGTAACAAAAATCCATCCTCACAAACTTAGTAGTAGGATTACACCTAATTGGCAAAATTGTATACCTGACCTGTGGGGACTAGGATTCTCTGTGACACTATGTCGACAGAATCAGTATTGTGACTATTTTTTTTGACGACCTCTGTGGCATTGTCCGCCTGAGACGCAGAACGTTGCAGGGTAGATTCCCGCCGTGGGACAAATGTGCGCATGATCTACAAATATGAGACAAATATTTGCAGACCATGCGCACTATGCTTTAGCATGGCCTGGAGAAATAAATACCATCATTTCTCGACACTTGTAGTAGGAACACATCTTTTTTTAAGCTTTAGACATTTTTTGTTATAGAATAAGCTAGAAGCTTGATTTAACTATTAAAAAAATTGAGAAGCCCAGTTTAATTCACCTTTACCTGAGAGTTTTGACTCAACTATTATTTATAACCTAAAGTAACACACATGGACTACTTTTTTCGTGGTACCAAGCGAAGCCGTGGGCAGCAGCTTACTAAGCAACTGATATACGGATTCGATTCCTGCTGCGCGCCAAACGTTTTCACTTTCTTCAGATATTTGTTCTGGGTCTGGATTTTGTGGTATCACGGTTGGTAGTTCCTGATACTCATGACACAGGGTCCTTGTATTTTTCTGTTGGGTGGTTTATTATTTATTTAATTATAAAATTGTTGTGTCCAGTTACCAAACTCTCGTAGACAGATTCGTAGCGCTCACGTAGCCTGTAGCGGTCCCGTAGCATTCCCGTAGCAGTCTCTTATCTCTTTATGTTTTGTTTGTGACCCTTGTTTTGTTTCACAACACAACATAACGTTTAAAAAAGATGTAGTAATGATGAAAAATAATTTGTTATAAAAGAACACATTCAAATTATATGGAATAATCGTCGGGCATCTAGACGT
This sequence comes from Perizoma affinitatum, assembly GCA_961405105.1. Taxonomy (NCBI): domain Eukaryota; kingdom Metazoa; phylum Arthropoda; class Insecta; order Lepidoptera; family Geometridae; genus Perizoma; species Perizoma affinitatum. Next base: position 1,410,887 of record OY560199.1, on the reverse strand, counting down.
GAGAATGCTAAACTACTAAATAAAAAAGAAAAAACTGAAAATTGTGTTTTTGATTACTATTATCGATTGTCTGACCTTATTCTCTATTTTTTTGTAGCATGTTGCGTATACCTTTTCTATTCTACACAATTTATTTGATATAGTACGCTGCATGATCCTAATAAGATGTTGGAATATAATCAGCGTACTTATAATATTAACAGTAACTCAAAGAATTTATGTAAAATTTAAAGATATATGCACCATACTAAAGCGCTATTTCGACATCCATTCAAATATTTATAAGCTTTGAATTAGTACAGGCATAAAGGCTTAAAAATGTATGTGACGAATTTATATAATTTTCTCAATCTTGAATTATATTATTTTATCAGGTATTACAACGCATTTTTGGTTGCTTGTGAAAAGTATTATCTATGTACACGGTTATGTGACAACATGTTTGTTTTTATATACGAATTTATGGTTATGTAACTGTTATGGAAGTAAAATGAACGAAGGTATGTATTTAGGCGCGAATATTACCTACTTGTATTCCTCTATTTTTGGGTTACTTTCATAAAAAACGTTGCTTAGCTAGGTGAATGTAGTTTCAATTTGAATAGTAATGGGTTCGATTCTTTGACCGGAAGGTCTGACATACGAGTATAATATTGTGTTCAGAAAATCTGGGTAAACCTTCTAAGAAATAGATAATTCTGAGCGGGATTCTGCTCGGATATTAACTGTGATGAAAGCGTTGCCTCGGTTTTATCTCGCTCTGCGGAAGATTCCATATTTTAGTAGGAAATTAATTTATAGTAAATTATATAGCTTCGAGTAAAATAAAAACAACCACGCTCACGACTGTCTTCCCCAAGGTGGACATCCTCAGATACATACTCAGTGAGTAGATCTTCGAGGATACCAAGTAGGGGGTAGTCAGAAGCACGTCCACACATTACATTTGGTACATGCCCGCGTTTTGCAAGTAGTAAGCATTCCACGTGACAGGTTGCCGCACGCCGCTTATGAGAACACTAACTGTTGGCACATGCCTTCGAATTTTTGGTTCTAGCGCATGCCGGTTTCCTCACGATGTTTTCCTTCACCGTTTTGAGCACGTGCTAATGCGCACATACATTTTTCTAGTGGAAAAATCCATTGGTGCACGACTGGGTTCAAACCCACGACCTCCGGATGAGAAGTCGGGGTATCGCCCACTAGGCCAAAACGGCCTAGTAAAATAACTACCTATATTGATCTTATCTATACAAAAAATCGCTTATAAAAGAAAATAGGAGTCCCTTAGAGAAGTCAATGCCTCAAGTATTGCAGATGTCAAATAGGTGACGGTAACAGCTTTCCAACATTTGGACGGCATACGGCTGTTTGCAACAACCTAACATGGGTGGAAATTATGCTAAGTTGACCCATACATTTTATAAGATCAATCGTTGGTAATTCCTAACGCAAAAACTAACACACGTTCCTACTAACACAAGGCTTTTATTTTGTATAAACAGCTGCGATATCTGGCCTTCTTTGTGGTAGATTAAAACGACAATTAATTCTTTTACCAAGGTGTGGTAAAAAAATTAACCTTGTCGTTTGAAAAACATTCTAGAAAAAAATAAACTATGTTTTCTTGTGTGCAGTCAAAGCCATTCTAAAAAACAACTCTAAACAAGTAATCAATTTATAATAAATAAATAATAATAATTTTAAATAATGCTGGACATTTTCATACAGCGTCATCTAGTCCCAAACTAAGTAGAACTTGTATTATGGGAACTACATGACTGATATACTACTTATATATATTTTTTTGTAAATACATACATATTATACATAAAAACACCCAGACCCGAGCCAACTATTTGCAGATGATACAAACATTTGTCTCGCAGCGGGAATCCAACCCGCAACCTTCTGCGTCTCAGGCGGACCTTCGCCCACTGCCACAGAGGTCGTAAACTAATAGGTTGGGGAAAAAGTTTCTTCGCATTTTTTAAGAAAATTCAAAACATTTTTTAATATAGTTTATTTACATTTAACTAAAGTATGTAGGTACCATTTTGTTCGATAACTTTTTGCCATTTTGTAGGCAGGGACATGATCCCATTGCTATAAAAACTTTGGGGCTTCTGTTCAAAATACCGCGACAAGTGGTTTTGGCAGTCCTCTCGTGATGTTAACCTGACACTGCCTAAAGAATTCTGAAGAGACCGAAACAGGTGGAAATCTGAAGGTGCAAGGTCAGGACTATACGGCGGATGCATTAACACATCCCAGCCAAACTCTCTTAATTTTTGCTGAGTGGCTAAAGATGTGTGAGGTCAAAAATGGTCAAAAATTTCTTCAAAAATGGTTCGGTTTCATTACGTCGTAATAAAGAATCACAAATGAGAACACGGTTCATTAGGTTTCTTTCAGTGAGCTCGTGAGGTACCCAAATATCGAGCTTTTTTGTGTACCCAGTTTTTTTCAAATGCGCCAAAACTGTTTTGTGGTCAATTCCCAGTTCTTCAGCTACGTCGTAACTACTGATATGCCGATCTTGCTCCACTTTTTCAAAAATGGCATCCATTTTATCCGTAATAGGGCGACCAGAGCGACGTGCATCTTTGACATCAAAATTTCCGGATTGAAAACGCTTAAACCAAATTTGTGCTACTCTCACAGACACTGCACTAGGTCCATAAACATCGCAAATTTTTTTCGCGGCTTGCGTTGCATTTTTACCTTTTTTGTAGTAAAATTTTAAAATGTATCGAATTTCTTCATTAGATTCACTCATCTTAACAGTACGAAAAACAAATAAAAATCACACATTTTCCTAATTTGAATTTGGAATTATCTTCTTTAAAATTTAAACTTTTAATGATACCAAAACCAGCCAGATACAAATAGTATAGCCAAAGAGATTTTATTACAAGTTCATACATACAATAATGCGAAAAGACTTTTTCCCCAACCTAATATTATAAGCTACTATTTATGTTGTAAATTATAAGTTTTACTATACTGTTAGCTATAATATATTGTTATAGAGGAGGATTGTCTCCGTTTATTCATTTCCTTCTGCGGTGGCTTGATATCCGGCTGTTACGTCCGGGCACATTGTATATTGTACATTGTAGGTATATGACTGTTATTATGTGCAAGGTGTTACTAGATTTGAAGACCGTTATGGTGTGGCGGGGTAGCCGGCTGTGACGCAAGATGTGCCGGTTCGATCCATGGAGAGAATTCAAGTGTGGGGTCAAGACCATTTATGGTGTATGATGATAATTAAAAAAAAACTTCTTGACCGTGTTTTGGCGTTAGAACGAAGATTTGTCAAGTTTGAGGTGGGGCTCTAAAATGAACCAAGTGACCGATTGTGAAAGAGGCTCTTTTTATGCACATGCCATCAATTTGTTTTTCGGATACGATGATTTTCAAACCTCCATTTTTGAACCACGAAACCTTGATTTATAAAAAAATTGTATATAAAAAGTTTGAAATTATAATTGAATAATATAACATCTACAGCGAAGGAACCGGCATGCCCTAAACCCAATTTTTGAAGGCATGTGCCATCAGTTGATGTTCTACTTTAATATGTTGCAACTCACATGTGCTTATTGTTTACTTATACTTGGCTCTGACTACCTTATGCTTGGTACCTTCATGGATTTGCGTACTCAGTTTAGGTCTGATGATATAAATCGTGGGGAATAAAGTCATCTGAATGTTTTTAGTTTTCATTCTGTTATTTTTTTAAAGACTTGATTGAGAATATAATATCCCATGTTTATTGGTTAGCACAGAAAATCTGTAAACGGCTTAAAAGCTATATTATATGCTATTTCTTGGAAAAAAAATCATTTACCTTTAATTTTCCTTGAAAGTAATTTTAATATTTTTTAAATAGAAAAATAATTTCCAATATATTTTACTTATTTTAATCACCTCGTTTAACAAAAGAGCTCAGATCCCACCTGACGGCGAAAATCGGTCATAACTCATGTCTCAAGTAAAATAATTTTGAAGCTAATTAATATTCACAAAAGGTAATTACATTCAGGTTCGGAGATAGACTGATGTTTGATGAAAAATTGTAAATTTATAATCCTCTTTAAAATAATCCCTAATTTTTACACAACATAAAATATGTAAGACTGACTTCAATTTCCTCTTATGCTGTTTAAACGATATTTGCGATATGTTTGCGGACGCAAGTTTATGCGGTTTCTATCCTGTAGGTACTCTATAACCAGATCCTCGCGTAGTTATTTTGGTCTGAACACTCTTTCGAATAAAAGACAAAAGAAAAATGGCCCACAAAAACTGTTTCGGCTAGTCAAGGCTAAAATAAGGTGATTTTTTTGGAACGAAGTTCTTTATCGCGCGTTGTGAAAGGGGGCTAGACGGAAAAAATTCTCACGAAAAGTTGTAACGACACTTTTTGCTATAGTAAGCTATTGTAAGCTGTGCGGCGTGCGCATGTTTCTCTGTCTGTCTCTCTCTCTCTCTCTTATAGAAAGCAAGCCAGATATTTTCATTAATTTTATTATTATTATATTATTTTAAGTTGGCTTGCTAAAAAAAATAATATTACGTTTCCTTAACTAATTAATCGAAAGGAACTTCGTTCCATCCGGGTGTCCCTTGACACCTCTCATTTTTTTTTAAGTTTTACGGAAAAATAGCAATCCCTTAGGAATAAAACTTTTATAGGACCATCTCGGGATCATTCTTTATACAATAACAAAATAATCATCAAAATCGGTTAGCAATTCTTATAACAAATACCCCTCCTTTTTTGAAGTCGATTAAATGTGTTTTCAATTCGCCTGCTTGCAAAACATTTATAGTAGTCTACCTTCTCTTCATGTAAAATGAGAGATGAACATATATGCCAAAATGCATATTGCTTAGAAGTTAACTGCGTGAAGCTGAATTGAATTTGAGTATAATTAATTTTAAAAATAGTATTAAAAATACTAAAATCCCCAATGGATTTTGAATTCGTCGCCCACGGACTCTCGTGTTGAGTGGACGTGTTTTACGCTGTTTGAGGTTTAATATTTTTTAATTTTATTTAACTCGATAATTCTACACGGCTGAATTTTACTTTCAAATCGGTCCCTCTCGTTTCTACTTGGGATACTCGTCGTGCACCTCCGCGGCCATCTTGGAAGGTGTCGGACCTCTCGCTTTTTACCCGGTGCCGGACCCCGCTGTATTGGACTCTGACCCGTGAGTGGTTTTGGTTATATTGTAGTTACCACAAGTTTTGTGCACAAAGTTGTGTGCCCGACGCGGCTTGAACTGGGGAGCTTCAGCGAGCGGCGATGTGCTTGTGCCGACTACTCGATCAACTGAGCTACGGAAGCGTGAGGCGCTCGGTCGAAATTTCACTACTGATCCTACTCGGTGTTCTTGCAATAGTTCATCGTCTGACAACCAGTTTGGTGCTTATTGCTTAAACAATAAGGTTACTTATAGTTGAATAGATTGCCCAGCTATGCATTGTCTTGGTTGCAAGTCAGTTTTGGGTAAAAATGACTTTCTTAAATGCAATAATTGTGCTTCGGAATATTGTTATATGTGCTTGAATGTTACTGCTGAATCAACTAAGCAATTAAGTGCTGAACAGCTTGCGTCGCTATGCTGTCCTTTCTGCCAGAACGTAACTAAACGCAGAATTAATGCAAATACGCCGGTACGCCGATGTCACACTTTGGATGACACTATGAATTCTTCGTTCAGTCAAATTGCTAATGAGCCGCCTATTTCGATTGCAATGAACACTTCCGCAGGCGCTAACATAATGGACGGGCCTGTCACTATGGAGAGCATCAGCAGACTTTTTGACATAAAACTCGCACCAGATTCCTCATTTATGAGTAACCTGCGCACTTCACTTAAGAAGGATATGGAGAAAATGGTGGCTGTTGAGGTAAATCGGGCCATTGAGCAGGTAAAAATTGATTTTACTACGGCAACCGACTTCTTTTCTGCTGAACAAAAAGATATCAGATCTGAAATATCGGAAAAAGATACGAAGATAAAGCATCTTGAATCAGAACTCTTTAAAACCGAAAATGCGCTAACAAAACTTAAAAATCGCGTGTTCACGGTGGAGAAGATCACTCGCGATTTGAATGTTGAACTGCATGAAGTACCGGAGTATAAGAACGAGGACCTCACGGCTTTATTCAAGAAGTTATGCGCGTGCTTGGAGGTCACTGTCTCTGATAGTGACATAAGAACTTGCCGTCGGGTCGCTAAGTTGAACTCTGACTCAAAGAGGCCAAGGAATATTCTGATTTCTCTCTCATCGCAGCGTCTTCGTGATGTACTCCTGTCTGCGGTCACTCGTTTCAACAAGTCCAACCGGAATGACATGCTTGGCACCAATCACATTGGTATAACAGGTACTGCTTCAAGAATATACTTGTCAGAGCATTTATCTCCTGAAGCTAAAGAATTACATAGTTTAGCAAGAAACTTTAGTAAAGATAAAAATTATAAGTTCGTTTGGGTTCGTTTTGGCCAAATTTATATCCGACAGGACGAAAAATGTCCAGCTATTCTTGTCAAAAGTGTTGACACGTTAAATAAATTAAGGAACGAGTAGTCGTGTACCTACCTGCCTATTTTAATCATATCTAAAATTTAATTAGTTATTTATAAATACTTAGTTTTGAGTAGCTTGCTTTTTCTTGCTTTGGTAATGGTTGTTATTTATTATCAAAATGTCAATGGATTACGTTCAAAATTATTAAACTTTAATTTAAATTTATTATCCTATAATTATGACATTGTATGCCTGACGGAAACCAACTTTAACAAATCTATTTTTGATGGTGAGATAGTTGACTCCCGTTACAATGTCTTCAGAAAAGATCGCGCTGATTCTTGCTCTAAAAAAACTGAAGGTGGAGGGGTACTTTTAGCTATCCTTAAGAAATATCAGGTAATCCGTCAGGCATCATGGGACAGCAATATGGAGGATGTCTGGGTTAGTGTTATACCGGAAATTCATGATTCACCGCGCCTTAATATATGTGTCTGTTATTTACCACCTGACTTGAAGCATGATAACATAAACGAGTTCTACGCTCATTGCCAAAAAATTATATTAAATGATTATCCTGATGATAACTTTTTATTAATAGGGGATTTTAATCATCCTGATTATATAACTACCTTGAGCAATAATGCTTCAGCATCTGATTTATCTAGTGATCCACTATCATATAGTAAAAAACTTCAGTTACTTATAGAATTAATGGGTCTCTGTAACTTGAAACAATATAATCATATAATTAATGATAAAGATCGGATCCTAGACTTGGTACTTTCAAATCTTGACAATATTTCAGTTAGTGAAATAACCTCTATGAGCCGTTTGGATAAACCACACCCTGCCATTTTGATTAATTTGCCCCAACTAAGGGTTCCCAAAAGTCTTAAGCGTTGTAACACGAAGTTTCTCAACTTTTCCAAATGTGACTTCAGTAAAATTAAATCTGAACTAAGCTCTTTAGACTGGAATGAAATTTTGTCTCTGCCTAATGTTGATCAGTGCACTAATATGTTTTATGACACCCTTTTCGAAATAATCCGTAGACACACACCTTTGACCTCACTTAAATCAACGTCCTTTCCTGTTTGGTTCAGCAAACCTCTAATTAATTGTATTAAGGAAAAAAATAAATATCACAAACTTTTTAAAAAATTTAATAATCCTCGGGATTATGATACTTTTTCTTTGCTCCGCGTTAGATGTAAGGTTCTGGCAGTGGAGTGCTATAACAAATATATTTCATTTACTGAAGAGTCTTTACAAAAAGATGTAAAATCATTCTGGAGGTTTGTCAATAACAGAAAAGGTCATGTATCTATTCCACAAACAATGTCTTTCGGTAATGAATCTTCATCTAACGGACAATCAGTTAGTGAACTCTTTTCGCGTTACTTTGGCTCTGTTTTCGTAAAAGACTTCGGTCATGACTCTCCGGATGATATTGATACTCGTACCTTGACAAATATTGATGACTCTATTTCAAGCATATTGACACATGTATCTATAAGTGAAAGCGATATTCATCTTAAAATTAAACTATTGGATAATAACAAAGGCGCGGGACCCGATCAACTTCCCCCAGCTTTTATTAAATGTTGTGGTAAAGAACTCAGCGTTCCTCTTTGCATCATCTTTAACAAGTCAGTCAGTTCTGGTGTTTTCCCAAATCGATGGAAAGCTGCACATATCATCCCTATTTATAAAAGCGGTGATAAATCCCACTGTGAAAATTATCGACCTATTAGTATATTATCTTGTTTTGCTAAATTATTTGAGTCCTTAGTGTATACCCATCTTTACTGTCACATCAAGCCAATTCTTTCAGATAAACAACATGGTTTTGTTAAAAACAGGTCAACGGTAACCAACCTCTTGGAGTACAAGCATTTCCTTTGTCAAACTTTTGCCGTTGGTGGTCAAGTCGATTCTATCTACACCGATTTTTCCAAGGCTTTTGACAAAGTTAGCCACCGTCTACTCTGTCGTAAGCTCTTGTCATATGGTGTCCACGGTAATTTGTACCGCTGGATATGTTCATACCTTGACAATAGAAGTCAACTGGTGGCATTAAAAGGTTTTGTTTCGTCTCCGGTGGTGGTTTCCTCTGGAGTCCCACAAGGATCCCATCTAGGTCCTATTCTTTTTATTATTTTTATTAACGACCTGATTCAAAGTTTATCTTGCAACTGTCTTTTGTATGCTGACGATTTAAAAATTTATAATGTAATTTCTAATGAGACTGATTGCATAACCTTACAAACAGACTTGAATACTGTGTCTGAATGGTGTAAAGTCAATCGTATGTCTTTAAACATTGAAAAGTGTTTCATAATATCATTTACTAACAAACGGCATAAAATCTTAAATACCTACACCATAGATGGTCACGTGCTAACTCGGTCTCGCATTGCTAAAGACTTAGGTATCTTGTTTGACGACAAACTTTCATTTAGGGCTCACTATCAACACATTACATCTAAGGCTAATCAACTCCTCGGCTTTGTCCTTAGATCTACAAAAGGATTTAAAAACCCTCGTAGTCTTTTGTACCTTTTTAATGCCTTAGTTAGATGCGTTCTGGAATATGGTAGTCCAATATGGTCCCCAAACTACAAAGTACATATTAGTGCAATTGAAAGAGTTCAAAGAAAATGCCTTAAACTTTTATATTATCGTCATCAGCCAGGTCGTTCTAACCTTAGTTATATCGATAGGCTAATTAAATTTAACGTTCAATCGTTGGAGACTCGTCGTATCTACTTTGATTTAGTTTATCTGTACAAAATAATACACACTATAATTGACTCGCCTAATCTATTGTCCCAAATTTCTTTCAATATTAAATTTAGTGCCCGTAGATCTAACCAAACCAACATTTTTACCCTACTCGTTTATAGAAACAATATTTCATTTTATAACCCTTTAACAAGAATGTGTCGACAGTATAATGTGTTGTCAAAGGATAATTTGGAGCTGGATATCTTTAACTCTAAATTATGTAAATTTAATAAAACACTTAAAGACATCCTCCAGTTTAATGGGGGATTGGTTGCTCATGCACAGTAGCGTGTTGCGCCCAAACCTCCATTCAATAAGTAGGTATTATTATCATTTATGTTTTTATTTTTTAATATCTGTTTAAGTATTTTAATATGTAGCTACTTTGCTACATTTAATTTGTCTTCCTTAACTTACTCTGGTTTTCAAACCTCAGTTGCTGTTTGTCTGCTTAACACTATTGTTTTGGTGTGCGCACATAAGTTATGTTCCGAACCAGATTTAAACTGTATACTAGTTATATTTATATTTTTAATGTTTGTAACGTGTAATGTGTGCCTTAATAAATAAATAAAAAAAAAAAAAAAAAAAAGAATTGACTATTGCAGAGCCCCCTAGTGACTAATATAATTATAATATAAAACCTATCTAAGAACTTTTTTTCATATATGTATTTTGGCACGTTGATTACTCATAATTAGACAAGGAGTGCCACAACCAAAAGCATTTACTACACACTGTCACATGACGACCTCTGCCGCGGAAAAATGTTTGTAAGATCTGCAAATATTTGTCTCAAGTCTGCGTGTTTTCGATGTATAATATGTATGTATTTATAAAAAAAGTATATCAGTCATGTAGTTCCCATAATACAAGCTCTGCTTAGTTTGGGGCTAGACGATGCTCTGTGAAAAACGTCCAGTATTATTTATTTATTATTTTAATGTAGGTACATTGTGAGAGTAAGCAAGGATCTACAAAAAACAAATGCTTTAAATACATAAAGAAAAAATAAAAACAAAAAACATCTAACAGTTATATGTGTCATCCTTAAAAACTAAACGAATACATTGCAAAAAAACTGCATTTCAATAGGATTAGCCGTTTCGGAGAAAATGGTAACAGATATACAAACAAACAATCAAACACAACACTTCGCGAGTAAAAATAATTAGGTACTCAAACAAACTAATTTACCTAGAATGTAAGAAAACTTAACTTAAGAACTGAACAAAGTTCTGCCGTTTAACTTTATATCAAGGGATTTTTCTCATTATAAACATTACATTATTAAATTAGTAATTAGGGATGTTTTGGTACACACAAATGTTGTTCACGGAACCCCGTGTACGTGACACGGGGTTCCGTGTTCCCGACAATAAACAGTACTCTCTAATGGTTATGGAGATCGCGTGCCAAGACCGTAAATGGTTGCTTACGTGATACCTGCTTCAAATTAATTGAAAATAATTACGCTTATATTCTAACAAAACGAGTATCTTACGATCTATATAAGATAAATACTGAATTCATGCAAATACGTGATAGTCTTATGTAATAAGTAGTATATATAATAATTTCAACGTTCAAACCGAAAAACAAAAATGCGAGCATTACTGCTTGGCGGCAGACGTATGGTGATAGTACTTTCTAGTCATGCTCTTTCAGAAGAAGCTCTACTTCTTCTAAATTCTCTGAATTATCTCTTTTCTTATCAGAGAGTTCTAGAGCAAATATAAGCGTCATTTCTCTCACATCTATCGGTTGGGGGGCATTGTATACTGCGTCTTCTGGTTCGTAAAAAATAATGTATGTGTCGCCCCAATGGAATCCAAGGTCTCGATCCAAAGGTAAACGTCTTGGTAATGCGTTTGTTTTTATCAAAAAACCAGTCATGGTTGAAAATCTGAAGGTCCGGAAAGTACCTCTTGAATGTGTTAATTTTGATATCAAACCTTTTGCCTCTCCACAAATCGAACAAAAGTACCTCCCTTGCATTTCATGTTGAAACCAGAGTTGATTAGTTCAATGGGTTCAACTGTTTTAGGACATTTCTGGATTTTGTAGTTAAGCAGAAGGTCATATATCAGTACTTTTATCTCCATGATGGCGAATCTGATACCTATGAAAAACAAAAAAAAATATATCAAACAGCCAGCTATTTACGTTGCAAAATTGGTCTCCACAAAAAGCACTTTTATTTTAAAGGTATAATATAAATCTCACCCTTAAATAAATTCTCAATATTGGCGAAATAATTTTTGAAATTGGATTAGTAGTTTCAGAGATTACCCCAACATATAAACTCACAAACTTTATAATATTAGTGCAGACTACGACTATACCACGTATTCTACTATACTCCTGCTAGAAGAACCTCTAAACGGTCAATGAAACGTCAGCAGGAGACGAGTCATATACGTGTTATAGTCATCTTATATCCTTAAATAATACCAAGCCTTTTCCTGCTGGAAATAATGCTTCCCTTAAAGAATTTCATAATATCTTTCTTAAACCTTTATTTACTGGCTTCCTGCAACATCAAAATGTAATCTATCCATCCGTTGGAGGACCTTCCTATACTATGTCTTATAGTTCGTGAAAAAAAGGTGTCATACCAATGCAGATCCTAGGTCCCGATCCAAAAGGCATGAAGGTAAACGGCTTGATGTTGTGCTTGTTCTCATCTGAAAACCTGTCTGGGTTGAAGGTCAGAGGATCCGGGAAGTACTGGGGATCCAGGTGTAGGGAGTTGCAGCTGTTATATATCAGGTCACCAGGTTGCAGCTGAAGACAAGAGGAAATTATTATTTTTCTATATACACAGCGCTATAGAGCATTTGAACTGAATCAAGAATTATAACGTGAAAAGTAGATACTAGCAATTACTCATGTAAATTCTCTTGACGTTCCTATATCAACAAAATTTTTCGCATGTTTAATGATTTCAAACCGCAAATGATGGTATTTTTTTTAAAGTAAAAACATATAAGAAGTTTTCAAACTTACAACATAAGGTTCGCCTCCTTCTCTTGGAGGTGGAAGCTCAAAAGTTTTGACACATTTCCGGTCAATCACTATAGCAGGCGACCACTTTCTCAATGTTTCTGGAATGAAATACATTAGTATAATTATATTTACAACAATAGAAGAGAGTAGAAACTAAGAGCTATAACTTATCTAAATACAACATGGCAGCCCTTCTAAATGGCCAATGAAATCTTTTGATCTAGGAAAAAACCAGACCTCTTGTCACCAGCTGCGTTGACCAAAAGGATGTTAACTTAAATATATATATATGAGTTTGCGATAATATTAATCAAGCCGTGTTGACCTAGTGGGTAGCCCGACTACAAATCTGACGATCGAGGGTGTCTTCTTATCAAATCATGAATGATGTGTACATAAACACTGCTCAATATGGTGTCAGAAAACATTGTGAAGTAATTGCCATGCCTTAAAAAAGTACTAAATTATTTGCCATAGGTTAGTGTTTTAAAAAGCCAATACGCCTTAATGGACACACTTTATGCTTGCGCCTAAATAATGTTCGGTCTTGATGTCACAGATCTACTGCATAAAGTTCTAAGGATATGCTTATGGAAATAATAGTTGTTTGTTTTTTTTGATATGTAAATTAATTAATTATTATTCAATTGATTTAAGGTGGCTTACGCACCATTCACAACGCATTCCAGATATTTTAACTCCGCAATATTGTCATAATTCAGCTCGTTATTTTTCTCCTTGAAGGCTCTGATCTCCTGGTACATCCGCTCCTGTATGTCAGGGTTAATGACCAGCTCATGGATACACATTACTAGCATGGCAGCCGAGGTTTCGAAGCCAGCCGCAAAGAATATGAAAGCTTGGCCTGTCAGCTCTTCAATAGTCCATTCTAGAAAACAGGTTATATAACATTACTTGAGTAAGTATAACATTATATAAGAAACTTGGATTGCGAAGCGGGTTTCTCCGAACATACTGTCAGAACAGTCTCTGAGCTACTGGAGCTGGTGGGACTGAGCACCACCAACGCAGCACTAAGGAGACCCTAACTCTTACATATACCCAGAGCTACAACGAATTATAGGCAGAACCCTATAATTCGTTTATTATTCAGGCAAGCAACTCGTTTAATATGTTAAAAAATATAGGTACTGACGTTGATATGTTTAATACCTCAAAAAGCAAGCTAAGACAAAAAAAACTTGTCTATATAATTTCTTCTTTTTTTATTCTCTCTGGTCCATTGTCCACTTTAGACTGTAGTTTGCGCATATAATTTCACCTATAAATGGAAACGTTTAATTGGCCTTCGGCCAACCTATATGCACTGCATGTAAGTATTTAGTTAAGTAATTACTTGTGTACATAGATGTAAGTTTTTTAAAAATTCTAAAATAACATCTTTAATAACCTTTCTGCGCACTACCGACACATCTTTTTCCACAATACACAAAGGTTATCTGGAAGAGAATGCTTTTTAGCATTAAGTTCGCCTACTGTACTCATATTTTTTGTGCAATAAAGAATCTTTATATCTATTAATTATGATATCAAGGTTGTTGAAATTCCATTAAAACTTGCTGAGTTTCAGTGTTTACCTTTAGGTGTTTCCATCATCAACTGAATCATGTCGGGTCGATGCAAGTTTTTCTCTTTCCTGTGTTTCATTGTATTCGACACAATGCCAGTAAAGAAATCGTACACTCTCTTGGTTTGAATTTTAAGCCCGAGTTTCTGTAAATGTGAATTTTCTGTTGCATAGACCAAAGATTTTTTTTAGTTTCTATAAGTTTAAACTTAAAATATCCTCCATTAAGTTTATCATTTAACATTTCTAGTATCATTTTAAACGCATAAACAGTAGGGCTCCATCTCCATGCCTTTGTTTCATATTAAGTAGGGTGGCAAAACAAAACGTATTCTTCTTCCATTCTCATTATCTGTTATCAACTCAGTACTAACTCCTTTCATATCATTGTCATCCTTTACATTACACAATCTATCAATATTAATTTCGCTTACTCATAAATCATATATATCCATCCACATTCATATCAATTCACTCATCTTGTATATGACTTGTTTTCCTTCTCGGGAGATGAACGCTAATTTAATTACCCTTCAACTTTTCCGTCACTGACGCAACTTTCAGACTTCCCTTGATAATATTCACATTCCTAATCTAGCACATTTTTGTAAGCTATCAGAAAAAAGTATGGAAGTAGTATATCAGTCATGTTGTTCCCTTAATACAAGCTCTGCTTAGTTTGGGGCTAGATGATGCTGTGTGAAAAAGTCCAGCATTAAGTATTTACTGACATATTTATTTTTGTTTGAAAATTTATATCTCAACCGCGTACACACTTCTTTAATCGTCTGATTGAATCTTACGGTAGCATTTGAAAGTTTGTAAATAACAAATACTTACCCTGCACAATGAAGGAAACTGGTCAGAAAAAAACATCACAAACAGTTGACGTATATCAAATTTGAAGACTTTTTGACCTGTCAAAAAGAATTCGTTATTTCTGTCTTCCAGTGAGTTGACTTTATATCCGAAGCTGGCGGAAGCGATGACGTCATTGGTATAGCGATGCATAAGGTCATCGACATCTACGTCTTCTGAGAGATGGTCTGAAAATAAAGAAATAAATACTCACATGTTAAGAAAAAGCTTATTTAAGAATGACCTTGAAAATTAAGGTAATTGAAAAAAAATACAATAAAAAATTGTATTATTCATATCGGAAAAAGGTAATTTTTGCAGGGTCTCATCATTTGTCTCAAAGATTTGAAAATAATTTAAATTATGATATTTCACAAGTTTGGAAGTAAATATCGTCACCTATTTTTTACATTAGCATTAAATAGTGCTGGATATTTTTCACACAGCATCATCTAGCCCCAAACCAAGCTGAACTTGTATTATGGAAACTATATGACTGATATACTACACATTTATTATTGCAAATACACATTTATTATCCATAGAAAACACCCAGACCCGAGACAAATATCTACAGATCATATAATGTACATTTGTCCCACGGCGTAAATCAAACCCGCAACCTTCTGCGTCACAGGCGGGCCTTCGCCCACTGCGCCACTGTTGCCTGCCCTAAAGGCAAAGTTTAAAGCCTGTAGTTTCACCGTTCATTTCTAAACTGGAATACAGCCATACGAGTATTTCTGTTATGATTGGCAGCAGAAATATATTTGGTAGCTCTTTCCTATCCGAACTAGTTCACAAAGTTGGTCTTCTGACTACACCACACATCATTTCATTGAACAGTTAGAAAAGCCCCACTGAGCCTTTCCAGGTAACAACAGATCCATTCACTCAAACATCTTACAGTTCAGCGGACTGTCGACAACACTATCAAAAAAAAAACTAAGTACTGGCAGC
The DNA here is from genome assembly GCA_961405105.1 of Perizoma affinitatum. Lineage (NCBI taxonomy): Eukaryota > Metazoa > Arthropoda > Insecta > Lepidoptera > Geometridae > Perizoma > Perizoma affinitatum. The sequence continues at coordinate 1,395,132 of OY560199.1, read as the reverse complement.
ATAGACTGATTAGTAATCAAATAGTTTAATTCCACGGAAACATCTGAACGCTAGTGATGTCAACAGTCCGGTGAACTGTATCAAAGATGTTTAAGTCAATGGATCTGTTGTTACCTGGAAAGGCTCAGTGGGGATTTTCTAACTATATTACCTTTTAGATACGCAACGATATTGTGGCTGATATCACATATGAACTGCATCATGTGTCTCATCTTGGAGCCTGTGAACGCGGGGCTCAGCGTGGCCCGCATATCTCTCCATTGATCACCTGAAATAACAATTGAAGATCGCGACTTAATAAAAGACGGTAGGAAAGACAATTTGACATCGAGGTCGCCATTTATACAACTAGATAAAGTGGCTAATAGGTTAATTGAGTCCCGCTATCACACGGCGAGGGGAGATGTTTTTGTGTCCAATTGCAGATAATTCACTCACCAATCATTTTAAGACCGCCCAAGGTCAGTTATTTATGTAACAGTCTATTTGTGTTATGATAATTTGAAGCAAACAGGTTTACTTTTGGGATTGATATTGCTCCAACTCGATAAAAAATTCAGGTACCTATTGTTTTGTAAAAGGATCATTAAAAAAGAATAACCAGCCTTGTTTTCTTGCCTTTCTTTCCTGGCTTGGTCGCGGAAGAACAGGCAGTAGATAAAACTGACGTTTCAAAGTGATCGTTATGATTTTAATGAATATACTAATATGGCTCTGAATTTGACTTTACTATTCATCTGATGACATAGCAGTTAACATCGCCTCTTTATAACTCAAAGTCTAAAAGATACTTATTCATTGAAACCACAATGATCAATTAGGATGTAGATTTATAATCACTCACTAAATTTAGCAGTGTATTAAAAGTTGTCTCCCTTGTATCCTTTGTTTAGTGTTAAAATTGGATAGGGTTAGAGTTAGCGAACATCTAAGTTAGCTAGTATAAGAGGGTATTTGTTTTGTTACAAAAACCTAAACTAAAATAATTAATAACTGCAATTTTATTTACAGATAGAATAATAAAAACTTCACTGATAACCATATTTTCGAATCCTGTAAATATTAAAACAGACCTGATTAGTGAGTTTGGTTCTCGTTCAAAAAATGGAAACAGACGAAATAAATCACTCTTGTTAGGATCAAGCTCGCCTTTACTTATGTGTTATAAGTATGTTTGTTTGTCTGTATTCACTGTGTGTACAATAAATAATAAAAAAAATCATGGTGAACATCTCAATCATTGAGTGAAAATTATGTTTATTACCATAAAGTTTCAAAGAAACACAAAACTCTATAAGCGACCTCTGTGGCGCAGTGGGCTAAGACCCACCTGAGACGCAGGTTGCGGGTTCGATTCCCGCTGCGGGACAAATTTTTGTATACTCTGTAAATATTTGTCTCGGGGTCTGGGTGTTTTCTATATATCATTTGTATGTATTTATAACAAAATATATAAGTATTATATCAGTCATGTAGTTCCCATAGGTACAATACAATCTCCCGCTTAGTTTTTATTTTTATTACTCTGAAAGAGTTTACTTACCTTTCATCAACAAGAGACTTGCTCCGAACAGTGGGTCCAATTCCTCATCAAAGAACTGCTTGTGGTCAACAAAATGGTCGAAATCTTTTACTGTGGTGAGTCTGATCAGCTCTGGGTCGCGTATCAGGATTAATGCCTTGGTATTCTCAATTAAAGCTACATACCTAAGGAAAAAAAACGTCGTGTTTTATAGTAATCTGTGAATGAACTCGCAGACAGACTGACTCCTGGTGTATGCTAATTTCTTTCAAATCTAGTGACCGACTTATACGTTCTTTAAAGGTTTTACCTTGATCACTCTCGAGAAAATAACAATTCTAACAATACCTTATTAATCAAAATTCGCTGACCCATTTGGTTCTACGAGTTCATAAAGAATAACACAGACTCAGATATACGAAATAACTCTCCGCGGTCAGACAATAGACTATCAATAGGTCACCCTAATCACATAGGTCAATTGGACTAGCTGTAGTGATGATAATGGCAATGGAACCTAAAATTACGTTGCACAACAAATCTACTTTGCTAACTCGTGAAATAAATGTCTGGTAAAATGGCAAAGTCAAAGAAACACAAATCATAACCAAAGCCGCAAAGCTCACAGGAATTGCATCAAGAAAAATACGACGTTGAGGTAATCTACACTAAGACTAAGTTCCTCAAGCACCAGAGGTTTAACAGAAAGGGCAATATAAAGAACAGAAAGCCACACGTGAGGCGAAGGTCCAAAAATTAGCTTCTAGTCTGTAAGAATATATAAATAAATTATGCTGAATACTTTTTCAAACAGCATTATCTAGCTTCAAAGTAAGCAGAGCTTGTGTTATTTGAACTATATGACTGATATACTATTTATATACTTTATTTTTTGTAAATACATACATATCATACATAGAAAACACCCAAACTCGAGACAAATATTTGTAGATCATACGAACATTTGTCCCGCAGTGGGAATCGAAGCCGCAACCTTCTGCGTTTCTTTACGAAGTGTGTGAAGTCATCCCGTGACCACGGCTGTTGCAATACAGTCGAAACGTCGGGAATATAATAAAAAAGGTAAACGCGATAAAGACCCGTTAATCTTATAATTATGAAATGTGTAAAGTTCTTCAGGAGTCATAATTATCATGCTATTGACTAGTAAAATTGTTTGCTTTGGCAAGTATGACACTAATTGTAACAAAAATGAATTATTTACGATGATTTGTGAGATTTAATGTTTCCCGACATTTCGGTATAGTTGCATGTATCGTGATCAGTTGAATAATTTCAGAAGAGTTCCAGCAACTATCCCCTTTTTCGTACAAATTATTTGCATAACCAAATAAATTCAAAAGCTGTAACACACTAATGCTTGTCGCCACTGATAGAGATAAAAAAAAAACAAAAAACAAACACGCTCACGACTGCCTTCCCCATGGTAGACATCAGATACATACTCAGTGAGAAAATCTTTGAGGATACCGAGTAGGGGGTAGTTAAACCCCCACAAACAAACACGTACAAACATTACATTTGGTATATGCCCGCGTTTTGCAAGTTAGCATTCCACGTGACAGGTTGCAAGCCCATCGCCGCTTATTGGAACACTAACTGTTGGCACATGCCTTCGAAATTTCGGTTCTAGGGCATGCCGGTTTCCTCAAGATGTTTTTATTCACCGTTTTGAGCACGTGTTAATGCGCACATATTTTTGTGCGGTTTTGAACCCAACTAGGCTTTCAGTCCGATTTAATTTAATATTTTTTTGTTAGAAATTAGGTACTTTAAATATTGTCCCATAATATTTCTATGTCATCGGTATTGAGAGATTTTGAAAAACATCTTAAAGTCTTTAGTTCTTGCATAATCTTATTGCGTGCATAAGTAATTTTAGAAAAACATTATATCCAAGCGTATTTCGATTTCGCTTACCTTTCATTCGGAAAAGCCTTGTACACATCATCGATATCTTCAAAAAAATGCTTCTTCTGTATCATCGAGTAAAAAGTATTACCAAACACAGGCCAGCCGGGTAAATACTTCAAACCCTTGGATTCTAAATGATAATGCAGTTTTTTATAACTGTAGAGGTAATACGCCATAAGAGTACTTATTAAAAATATTAAAATCTCTATAATCATGTTTGCGGCAGTTCGTTTACTAACAGAATGACGCTATCGTAGTCTGCAGGTCGGTTATAAAGACCTCTAGTATCTATCTACGCATTATATTTTTAAGACGACCTTTGTGGCGCAGTGGCTGTAGGCCCGGCTGAGACGCAGAAGGTTGCGGGACAAATGTTTGTCTCGGGATCTAGGTGTTTTCTATATATAACATGTATGTATTTACAAAAAGTATATAAATAGTTTATCAGTCATGTAGTTCCCATAATACAAGCTCTGCTTAGTTTGGGGCTAGATGATGCTGTGTGAAATAAAAATGACCAGCATTATTATTAGGTCTTTACCTATGACATTATCGTTTTGTCAGACAAAATATATTGCCAATTTGTGCATATATGGCACAATATTGTTTTGACACTAACATCAAAAGCCGATGCAAGCTCACTCGTAGTTTGAGACGGTTTCGCTTATAATTCGACATCATCAATCCTAAGGTTGTCTGGAAGAAATCGCTTTGAGTGATATGACCGCGTTTTTTTTATTATGTTTCTGTGATTTGTACTATAAATTGGTGTTATGCTCAATAAAGAGTTGTATCTATCTTGTTTTCCCGCGTGTACGGGCTTCGTTTGCGCGATCAAAATTTCCAGAACGTTATCAGTTACACCAATGTTCGTTTGTTGGTCCATAGCTGGTTGAATGATTAAACATTTTTGACTCTTACGCCTGGACACTATTGTGTCCGTGAATCACACGGGGAATGAATCACCTTATATTAAATTATAAACCCCGTGAAACAAAATTTATTCGAATTCCAAGTCAAACTGCAGATATTTTACTTCAAAGTGGCCAGTTTGACAAAACGGCAATTTCATGGGTAAAGACCTACTCGTAATGCGAGCAGTAAGTAGGTACTTCTAGGCAGAGATATGGAGTTTGAGTACCTTTAATTATCAATAGTTATTACATAATTAACAAATTACTTACAAAATGTAGATTAGATTTGTTTTAAGAACTAGCTTCAAGGCTGTGAATCTTTGATAAACAAATATATATTACGGAACAAATATTTACATTCGGTTATATATTCCGGGTCTGCTTACTATGATACAACGCCATGTACAAAATTCCGGCTTTCCTGGTCGCAAAACGACTCCATTTTTTTGAAACACCCTTTCAACATGTTTTCTTTACCACATTCCAAGCCCTGATCCCACACTAGGATTCCCTGTGTCGCGGTATCACAACACCCAGTCCCGGGACCTTCAAACATTTGTCTCGCAGCGGGAATCGAAACCGCACCTCTTGCGTCTCAGCCGGCTGCTCACCCGCTTACCCACCGAGGTCATCAAGTTAATGAATTAATATTTTCATGAAACAACTGCTTTTGGTAAAACAACGTAGTATAATAATAATAATTCTTAAGATCTAAATAAAAAAAAAAAACTAGATTTAATCAAGGCCCATTTCGAGTATAGGCCAAGTTTTTCCACGTTTCTATATTTTGAGCTTTTTCTGTCCAGCTTTGTGATGCTACTTTGGCAATTTCGTGTAAAAACAACGTAGTACGTAGAACTTTACTGTGATAAAACTGCAAACTTTTTCAGCCAAAATAAGTGGGTTCGTATATTGCAATTATAATCGTGGTGACCGTGTCCCTTGTTATGTTTGATCGCCCTTGATTAGGTTCGTGAGTCCACGGGTCCGTGAACCTCACATAACCCTATCTCACCCTCAATGTGGTAGGTTATCTATTAGCAGATTTCCCCTTTGTCACAAAAAAAAAGATTCGTGAACATAATGATGTATGGAGAAGGCTTTATCTCCATTTAACTGAAGTAGGTTCTACGTGGATATTTTTTTCCATTGAGTGCGTTCACGGACATTGAATACTGATTATAAATTCATCGCTCAGCGTTTTGTTCGGACAAATGGACTACAAAGCTTCGTATTTTAAATTATCGTGAATTGGTACACTTTGTAAACTAAGCTGAATACGCGTTAGCATTTTGCGTTTATTCGAGGTTAATTTAACTGAAAATAAAAAAAACTAATAAAACGTATTTCTATTCAATACACAGAAGATACGGAACTTTGCCGTTCACATAAATGTCTTTCCAGCTAAAGGTTGTCTGGAAGAGATCGCTTTTATCGATAATATTTCCCATTGTACTCTCGCAATTAAATTGTAATTTTCTCTGTTTGAAATTATAACCAATATAATTGGTTGTACAGTAAAGTGTAATCTATCTATCTATTTATAAGGTTAAGGGTAAGATTAGATTAGGGGAAGAAACTAACAGGCCGAAACCGAAGCGTTGGACCGATCTAGACAAATACCCCACACTTAGTTTTCTTTCACGCTAACGCAAATTCGTCAAGACAAGACTGCTGCCAATTGTTATTTAGATTCGAGATTCACCAATTAAACTTTACCACACCACTGCGCTGGAAAACACAAAAATCAAATAAGATGCTGACATTACTGTTCTATTTAATTTAGTTTCTTGGATAAATATCTTTCTATCTTAATTATTTCCATTTACTTTGTTTGACAAGGCCTCTTTACAGCCGCTAACTTAATTGACTTGGGATTAGAAAATTAGTATATGACATGGCAACACTTATTGTTTGATTGTAATTTTATTGCTACTATTTGTTTTGTTTTGTCTCATTTAATTATGTGTTATTTTTTTACAATTTTTTACAATCTGACAAGGCCTATGTACAGGCCGCTAAAGAATTTATGTATGAAAAAAACAAAACCAAGTGCTCCCTGTGTTCCAAAAGTGAATAAATTATATGACTATGACTATGACTAATAAGAGTGACGTTATCTGTTGACCTTGACGCAGTTAGCCCCATTGATGCCTTCGATATGAATTGAAAATTTGTAACAGACAAACATTATCAAATACCGTTCACCACAACTCCACTACGTGGTAGCACATCTGTAGCTAGTTACCGTGTATAATTAAAAAAAAAACCCTATCTGTTGGCGTTAACGCCTGCGGAAAGATTGATTTGTATATAAATTACATTAGCTGTGGAAATGTCGAAATCTCGTGACAGCTGCCTGCTGAAAATTGCGTTAGCGTTAATGGAAAATTAAGCGTGAGGTATTTGTCTAGACTTGGCTTGATCGGAACGGAAATAGTAGGTGGGTCGCTATAGATGACATTAATTTAATTCTGAACTTCCGTTTCCCTTTATTTGTTTTTTTTTGTGATAATTGCTTATAACAAAAGTTGTTCTGTCGATATTTGTATTGAGTCTGGGTTCTGTGGTACCATGGTGCTCCTCGTTCCTGATACCCACGACACAGGGAACACTGTTGGGTATTTGTTTAATATACGATAGGGCCATGGGCATATAGAAGCGATGGATGAAAGAAGATTAACAAAACAAGTATACAAGGCGAGCGTGAATGGGATAGTTGGAAGAAGACCATATTGGACAAATTTTCAAATCAAGGCCAGGTCAGAGCTTGTATGAAGAATTTGATGAGGATGAATTAAACGATAGAAGTATGCCAGGATCGTAGCAAGTGGAAATCCTTAGTCTCTACCTACCCCTCCGGGAAACAGGCATTACTATATGTATCTGTAGGGCCATGAGGAAAATAAAATAATATTATAGCATCTTGAAAATTTAAAACAGGCGTATATTAAAACAGACGTTTCAGCGATAATCGTTTGCCAAAACATAAAATGAAAAGACGTCCCTTCACTAAGAAAATACGAACTTTTACGTATTTTTTCACATTTTATTGGGAGATTGAGTGTGATATCTAGTCGTTAGTGGAGATGACGCCGCCGACCGATAATCTGCTCAACTGGAATTGTAGGAGAGCCATGAAAATTGGATCCGGCATGAGAGCTATCTTCAGCAAAACCAACATGTTCTAGGAACAAACCTAGAAAGTGATTATAGTTACAAAAAATATTTCCATAAAACAAGTTTCTGCCCATTGCTTCATTTTGGTGCTCCAATAAAAAGGCACCCATGTGTAATTCTAAGTTACAAGCTCATTACACAAAGGTTAGCTGGAGGAAAATTACAATTAAAATTTATTTCGCCTATGTATTTGTTTTATCTACTGCAATAAACAATTTTCTATCTTCTAAACTGATGACTTCGGTGGGGGCGGTAACATAAGGTGCGGGTTTAATGCCACCCTCGAGATAAATGTTTGCATTTTCTGCAGATAATTGTTTCAGGCCTGGATAACGGTACCATAGAACTCGTAATTTCTGACACCCACGTTACAGGGAATCTTAATGTGGGTTCAGGAGTACATGAATGTGACTGTTGGGGATAAAAAATCAAGATCGGTTTAATTGTGCCGAAGATAATCCTCCAAATTCCGTATCTTTGCATTTTACTACAGGTTGACCGTGATATTTTTACGGGTAGTCGAAATAATAAAAGCGACTCAAAGCATACTCTGTCCAGTGATGGCCATCGTAAATTTTAATTGTAATTTCAGAGTGGGAAAAAATTGTAATATTTCGTAAATTGTAATTGTAATTTCAGAGTCGGTATTACAAAATCAAACTGAGTAAACACCAGCTATCCGTAAGCCTTTAAACCGTAGCCACACCAGTTGTGTGCCAGGGCCTAATCGTGACCCATCTGCCAGTTTTCACCACATTATTTTAGCAAGTATGCGAATCAAAGCTTCATATCAGCACATTTGGCTGGAAAACCACAGCAGCTGTTACCCTCAATTTCAAATTTAACTACGTGGACTAATGCATTGGCGGTTACTGCCATTATAGCGTTGGTATATTATTGCGTGGTTAGATGCGGGTTCAATTCCCGCTTCAGGACTAATGTTTGCATATACTGTACTGCAGTTATTTTCCGCCTCTGGGTGTTGTTGGACCACGGTACTCGTAGTTACTGATACCCACGATACAGGGAATCCTGATGTATTCAGGACTACATATGTATGTGGCTGTTGGCTGTTTTTTTTATAATGTTATTCGTATAACTTGGTATATTTTGATAACTCTGGAGGTGTTGCTTTGATATAATTTAGTTGAAAGTCAAACACAATCGGTAATTATTCTTGGAAATCTTAATTTGCAGAACTGTAACCTACCTAGGTTCTAACCTAATCTATCTACATTATGTTTTAGTAGGTAGGTAGTATTTAATATATTATTTATCATTCTTGATGAAAATTTGGTGTGTTATTCTCGGGTTTAAGTGACCAATTACACCCTCGAACTCTTTAGAGTCATCGCTCGTATTTGTTCGCTCTTAAGCCAAAATAGCATAAATACCAAAATATAAATGCAATTGATCACTTAAGCTCTTTGTAGAGAAGTATACAAATAATTCAAAAAATAAATAATTTTGCTATTTTTTAATAATCTTCCTGCCATTTTGTTTACATCCACAATAATTACAACTTACACCCTCTGTTCTCTGAATTGTATATAACGTAATTAGAAGGTTCTCACTCAAAAAACACAGTTCGTAACTCGTGTACGTGAGATTTTCCCGGAATGTGACTTGTGGATTTTTGATCGATGTCCCAACCGCCAAGACATATTTATCCGCTCCAGAAAACAATTTTTCCCGATATATATTTTCCCAGATCCCTATCGAATTATTTCTCTAGATATAATCGGTATTGGCTTTGGATATTGAATAAACAGTGAGGCTAGATGACTTGACATTCGGTGTATTTTTAGGGATGTATCTTTTAGTTATTTACTAACGAGGTTACCACGCGAGTGAAGCCGGGATCAGACTTACTTAAATATATAAAATAAAATTTAAAAAAATAGCCTTTATTCGCTAACGGTTACATACGAAGTTATTTATCTATGCTCACATACTAATTATATTATTACATGTTTTATATTATAATACTGTGACACCAGTATTCTCACATTCAGGTTGTCCTTTCACATAGGCCTCCTCCATTTTGTTCCATTGCACTCGGTATAAGCTTATTCTTAGGTAAATCTTATGCTTAAATATAGTTAACAGCAGTCTTTGTTTTACCAAGACAATCGTAGGTAAGCGTTTCTAAGAAGACATGAAAAAAATATGAGTGTTTATTTGTAAGCGAGAAAGCCTATTAAATATTAAGACATTCGCTTCTTGCCGCGGGTCGTGTTTCGAATACGAGGAAATTTTTCACTATCGTTGTACCACAGTTCGTTTGTTTGTTTGTCATAACAGCTTCATCTATTGGAACAGTGGTTCCACTAAAACATGTCCGTTGTCTGTGTATTACACTCGGTCGTGACTCGGTTCTTAGGTCAGTCGTGAGGATTTGCCGTAAATTCACAAGATGGTATAGTATTTTTTTAATACTAACGAATCATCATTCACAGTCTGACTTCACCCAATACTGAGTATGGACCGGACCTCCTTTCATCATAATATGATTCGGGATTTGTTTCGGATCTGGGTGTTTTCTATGTATAATATGTATGGATATACAAAAAAAAGTATATAAGTAGTATATCAGTCATGTAGTTCCCACAATACAAGCTCTGCTTAGTTTGGGGCTAGATGATGCTGTGTGAAAAATGACCAGCATTATTTATTTATTTATTTTGTCTGCGTCTCTCATAGTCATATTCATAGCATTTATTTATAACAAACTAGCTTCTGCCCACGGCTTCGCCCGCGCTGTACCCGGATAAAAAGTAGCCTTTGTGTTATTCTGATGTATAAGCTATATTACTGTAAAGTTTAATCAAAATCCTTTGAGTAGTTTCTGCGTGAAAGAGCAACAAACATCCATCCTCACAAACTTTTGCGTTTGTAATAGTAGTGGGATTTACAGGTCATGAAACGGGTTTGTACACAAGTGAAAGAAAATGTACATGGACAATAAATATGTAGCTTGGTACCCAAGTACCTTTGTATAAAATTACACTCTTCACTGTCCTACGCCAGCATCGATCAGTGCAGCATGACGACCTCTGTGGCGCAGTGGGCGAAGGCCAGCCTGAGACGCAGAATGCGGGTTCGATTCCCGCTGCCGGACAAATATTTTTATTTGCGAACAATTGTCTCGAGTCTGGGTGTTTTCTATGTATGTTATGTATGTATTTATAAAAAAAATGTATGTAAGTGGTATATCAATCTTGTAGTTCCCATAACACAAGCTCTGCTTACTTTGGGGCTAGATGATGCTGTGTGAAAAATGTCCAGCATTATATATATGAGTACCCAAGACAACGTTTTATCTACGAAAGAGAAGACAAAAACTAATTCTCTTGCCTATTGTAGGAAAATATTTGCTGAATGTAACCACACCGTTTGGGGTTTTTTTTGAAGAAATTTGCGTAGAAATGTTTTTTTTGATGATTATAAAATAGAAGTCTTGGTATCTATGTTTAGATTCTTAAAAGTTGTTGTAAGGTATGCTTGGCCTATCTTAGAAAAGTATTTACTTAATTCCAAACTAACTTTCAAATAAATGTTATTAATTTATTCATTTACCGTTTGTGTTAGTATGACTTTAGCCAAATAGTAAAAGGTTGAGGCTTTGAACACACACACATACGAGTATGTACCTAGGATTCCCTGTATCGTGGGTATCAGGACCTACGAGTACCGTGGTACCATAATACCCAGACCCAGAACAAATATCTGCAGAACATGCAAACATTTACAATAATCTATATTAATCATTATTATTAGCGGCGATAGGCTTGCAACCTGTCACGTGGGAATGCTTACTACTTGCAAAACGCGGGCATGTACCAAATGTAATGTTTGGACGTTCCTCTGACTACCCCCTACTTGGTATCCTCAAAGATCTACTCACTGAGTATGTCTCTGAGGATGTCCAACATGGGGAATACAGTCGTGAGCGTGTTTAATCATTATAACATTTTATCTCAAAAAATGCCAAATCACGAAGATGGGCTCAGGGTATATCTTGAAGGAAAATAAATAGATTTTACTGGTCAAATAGAAGTCGGTGGTATCTGCTTAATCCTTCAAAAAACACTCATGTCTGTATAAATATTGAAATAAAAGAGGCTAAGAACCTCAATAAACTTAAATTAGATCTAAGGTAATTTTTGCTGAAGGGATGCTACCACTCAATAAATGACTTTCTTAATTTTTTTCTCATTTTAATTGTAGATCTTAGCGTAAATAATAATTATGATGTGCGTATTTATTATATTTAAATCTTAAAATTTGTCTAGTTTAGCTCAGTTCAGACATGTCAATCATTGTAAATGTAACATGAATATTTAATCTTTTCAACAAACTTAATATTTATAATGTCATTCTAAATTCCTCCTTTCAAATTTCACCCAGCTTCCTCCAAAAGCTCTCACAGTGAAGTCGGCTGGCTGCAGACGTATTGGTTCCAAAGTCTTTTCACATTTGAGAATCTTGAAATTCAATATCAAGTTGTACAACATGACTTTCAATTCCAACAGGGCGAATCTTGAACCTGAAATTAAAATTGAAGATTATTAATAATACATGTCAAAACCTAGACTCATTTGCAAAGTTTATGATGAAAAGTGAACAAAACTTTATTTAAATAATCGATGTTTTTCAAACAATGGAATATATAGACGGTGTACGTCTTAAGTTTATTATAAAAAGGTAATAGTTAATTAAATGTACCTATACAATGAAATTAACATGGTTTTAATACCACGCCCTTTCACTTAGAACACATAAACCCTTAAAACTAATTTAAGATAGTGTTATCATTGAGAGAATTGTTCCTAGTGATTAAACCTTTAAAAATGATATCCAAAAAATACAGAACATATTGAAAGAAATAAAGAAAGAAAATCTATTTATTTTTCCCTATTAAACGCAAAAATTATACAAAATAATAATCAACACACAAAACAGATACTTCACATAAAACAAAGCGAAACGAAAACCAGACAAACTAAGTAGGTAACTTATTTTGTGTTTCGTGGGGTCAAATGGGTCCCCGTCTCAGCATTATGCTGCACCAAAACCTAGTCGATCAGGTGCAGTGCTGGTTTTCAGACGGGGCCTTCATGATGCCAAGAAGATCAGTGAACAACCGGGTGCCAAATAATAACATGGAATAATAATAATATCCTAACCTATGTATATTGCTAGCGGATTCAAGTCCCAGCTTAGAAAAAGCAAGCGACTTTTCGAAATTCTCTGAATGCAGTATAACATACTTCAAAAAATAACTGCGGCTACAAACCGCCATATTCGATTTCCGATGAACCAAAAATCCTTTAGCTTATCTTGTAGCCTAAACGGCTTGATGGTTTTTGATAAATGAGGTATCATTGGAATTATCTTGATAACGAAAGTGACAAAGAATACACAAATTGACGAAATGTAATAGATATGGCGGCTATTGTTTAAGGTGGCCTTAAACAATTTACGATTTAAATAAATAATCAAAACCTGATAGATAAATATAAATGCGGTGTCATTGGATTCGTATATAAATATATAGCAGACTCTGCATAGCAGAGTCTGAGTGATATAGAATAAAATAAATAATAAATAAATACCCTAGCACCATCTCATCTGTCGGGGACTTCAGTTAGAGCCGGTGCAGCGGCTGATTCGGCCGAGGATCTCAAGAGGCGCAAATATAGAAGTCTCGACAGAGCCTACTTATTTGAGCCTTTTGGGGTTGACACTCTGGGTCCGTGGGGAACCGGGGCCCTTCGCGTTTTCAAAATTCTTTCAGGGCGACTGGTCGAAGCGACGCGTGACAAGAGAGCTGGCTCTTATCTGGGTCAACGCATTAGCATTGCCATTCAGCGTGGCAATGCGGCCAGTATTTTGGGAACGCTTCCGCCTGGTAGTGATCTGGATCAGTTGAGCTATCTATAGATCGTTTGCAACGGTCTTTAGATAGCTAGCTGTTTCATCTGTATTTTTTGTATATACCTACTTGTACATAGTTGTAAGAATAAAATAATACGAAATTTAATGTTTAATTGTATTAAGGAATATTAAGATTATTAAGTTATTTAAACCTAAACCTATCTTCAGTTCTTGACTGAAGATAGGTTTAGGTTTTAATAACTTTCTTCTCAAAAAGACAAACAGATGTCACGTATATGAGAACAATACAAACTTAATTGCTAATCTTGAAGTGGGTAGTTCTTTTACAGTTATAAGTTTAGGGTGTGCCAATTTAACTTGTTTTTAGCAGTGATGCATCATTGATAATATGATGGTCTAATTTGTGTTTAAACACGTCAAATGAGCAAACACTTTTTATATTTGATTGTAGTTTAATAAACAGCTGTGCGCCCTCGAAGACTATCATTTTTTTGATGTTCTTAAAATAATTGCAGTTTATTAAGATTAAGAAACTGCAGTCGGGCTTCTTTGTTTTTAAATGAATTACTTGTTTTTATTTTTCCTTTACTTACCAATACAATTTCTAGGCCCCATACCGAAAGGCATGAAGGAAAATGGTGTTATTTTGCGCTTGTTCTCGTCTGAGAACCTGTCGGGGTCGAAGGTTTCTGGCTCCGGGAAGTACTTCGGGTCCATGTGGATTGAGTTCACTACGTTGTACACAATGTCTCCTGGGTTCAACTGAAAATATATTGGCTTAGTTTTTCTTAGGGTCCCTTGGACCCCTTAGTACCAAAACCCGCCTACAAATTAAGCTCATTTTCGAACTTAATCTTTATATTAATATAACCGACCTAACCACCAATTAATATCAATCTATCTATACAAATCTATATAAATAATAGAGCTGATATTTTTTATTTGAACGCTTTAATCTCTAGAACTACTAGTCCAATTTGAAAATAAATATTTGCCTTTGATAGCCCTGAGGATATGAGGAAGGTTATAGGCTATTTAACATAACGCTATGGTCCTTAGGAGCATAAGCAAAGAATTATAGCACGGGCGGGCGATGCAACGCGACGCGATGGGCCGGTGGGCTATGGGCCGGTCGGAGGCCGAGGGTGTCCGTGGCACATTTAGAATATCTTTATTATTAAAGTTGAAAAGTTTGTTTGTTTCTTTGTAACGCGCTAATATATAGCATAATAGCATAATATACTATTACTATTACGACTACCAGTCGGATTAAAAATAAAATGATTTTGCATTTTATAGCCCAATTCATAAGGAATAGCTAAGGAGCCGAGAAAAAGAAGTAATAGCGTGGGCGGGTGATGCAACGCGTAGGGCTGGGAGCCGAGGGCGGCCGTGGCATAATTATATTGTATTGAATAATTGGTTTGGCAGTTGTCGTCAGACAAACATACACGTATACAAACGGTTTTTTTTTTATAATTTAACCAAATCTAATTTTGTTTTAATAGTCTTTCATAAAAAGGCAAAGAAACCACACATTTACAAAAAGACGAATTCAAAGAACTATAGTGAGAGAAAAAATAGTCAATGCGCTGCCGGGTAGACGCCCTTTTCATACTTAACTCAGCGAATTCTGTAAAAAATAAGTAAGAGTCTAAAATAATTTGGTACACAGCTCACAAGCCGTCCCTAACCTTTATTTACTTTTTACAGCTGAAACGTAAACTTTATGATGCGAATACAGGGTGTGCCAAATTATTGTGAACTGAAGCACGAATTCTAAGATAGTCTGAGGAAGTTATTTCACGACTGGAAACTCGTAAACGGTGTTTTACGAGTCCATGCAAACTAGCCGTGACTCTGATCACTCTGTTTTATAAAGTTAAGGGTTCACGTTAAAATGGCTATGGTCATGCCATACCTTGCAAAACCAACTATCGCTGGGGGATAAATTTTCTTGAATGAACCGAATTGGGTAAAGTCATTTGATGCAGATTGCTCAAGAACGTTTGTGATTTATCAAATAGATGTTGTGAGGATGGATGAATGTTTGTTACTCTTTCACGCAAACTACTGAACGGATTCTGATGAAACTTTACAGTAATATAGCTTATACATCAGAATAACACAAAGGCTACTTTTTATACCACGCGGGTGAAGCCGAAGGTAAGAGGCTAAGACCAGAGCAACTTTGTATATTAGTTAAGGTTTCTAGTTCATAGTGTACTTACTATTTTAGTTAAGTTACAAAATTTTTTTATGTTTCAAATTGAAAATAAAATTATTATTTTTTTCTTTAATTGATTTCCTCAAAGTAGACATCAGTAATTATAATCAATGAAAGTATTGTAACTTTGTTTCCTCATCTAACTTTTGTATCCTGTAAAGCTGATAATGGGTAGTTCTAATATTTATTTTATGGCATCTATTAATCCATGTTTTGTTAAATAACAATTATATTATAAATAATTATAATTATGATTAAGACACCTAAAAGCCTATGTCCTGCCCGCTTAGCTTGAACACCCAAGACAACGTTTTGTCTATGAAAGAGAAGACAATTAATATTTCTGTTGCCTATTCTGTCAAACAAAAGAGAGAGATAAAATATTTTTTGTCTTCTCGGCGATAGACAAAACCCTTGTCTTGGGTCTTCATGCTAAGCAGGCAGCAGTGTAGGCATTCTTTTGGAGGGTATGGCAAGGTTTTCTGGAAGACATCACTGATTTGCTATAAAACCTCTCATTGTACCACACACTCAAAGTTTGTAGTACATAAGCTGATATATTATTTCGTGATTTATAAATCATTTTGTATATCCATCGACAAGCTCGATGATGTGGCGGGCGGAAGCCGGTCGCGACGCAAGAGGAGCGGGTTCGATTCCCGCGTCGGGAAACATGTTTGCATGTTCTGCAGATGTATTGTGGTACCACGGTCCTCGTAGTTCCTGATATCCAAGACAAGGAATCCTGCTGTGGGGTCAGGGCTATGTAGATGAGTCTGTTTGTTGTTTTTCTTATCTATATAAACAGAGGAATTCTACGGGTTGGTGAATTTGAGTTGAGTAGATTGTCAGTTTAAAATAGACCGGGTGGGTACTATAGGCGACCCTTCCTCCTCTTTATTGAGGTAGGTAAAGGGATTTTTTTTTTTTTAATTTATTTAACGAATTAAAAAATGAATAACAATAATAATTTTGAATAATAATAGCACCTAAAAACCGCTAAGGTTTGTACAGATGATGCTATTTATGAGTCTGCATTGTTTCTTATTTAACAATAGTAGGTAGTGAACAGTTTAACATAGGTAGTTTAAAAGTGATCCTTGTGATTTTAATGAATAAATGAATTTTGACTTTGACTTTGACTTTGAGTTATTATATCGAAATACAGTCCACACCGCATTTCAAACAGTGCATCGCGTTCTATTTATGGTTGAGTTGTCTTTGATAGGTATTTTTATTAAAGACTTACGTAGCTAAGTAGGTAAAATTGTTTATTCAATTTACTTTCTTACACCGCATTTGATTTAATTAGTGTGATTTAGTCAAATTAATCGCATTGCATTTAGTTATTATTAATATTGTTTTTTTTTGTTATTTTTAGTGAAGAACTTTAATTAGGTAGGTAAAGTTGTTTCATACTTACACCGTGCCTACACGTGCGCTACATTGATGGAATAAGTTTTTTTGCGTTAAGTTATATGATTCGTTCGCACTACGCTTGCGTTAGGGTATTCGCATTGTCGGATATTAGTTCCGTACCTAGAAAATCTTGTTATAAGTTTTGTTTTTCAGCCGCATTCCGCATCGTACCTAACTTGTTAGAGATCCGTAAGATATACAGAAAAGTAGTTCCATACACCGTATCCGGATATTCGCGTCGCATTGCACCTGCGTACCAGGTACTTATTTTTATATGGCAATTTCCGTAAGTACAAACTTAGATTTTTATTCGTTGTTTTTTCGTCCTTTACATCTCTTTGTATTAGGGTTCCGCGTCGGAAAGTACCGTACCTTTTATTTCGTGTTTGTTTTTATGTATGCCCCTTTTGTACCAGTATACATTAAGGTTCCGCGTGGACGGAAAATTGGTTCAGTACCTAATTAAATTTCTTAGAAGTGTTCTTTTTTGCGAACGCACAGCGATTTGAAGATTTATTTAGCTCAAAGATCTAATGGCTAATTAAGGACAATACATGATTGTCTTTCTGTGGAATTTTAATTATTTTTTTTACAGTTTTGCCTACCTAAATCAGCTATTGTTGCATGAAATAAACTATTTTTTTCATACGTCTTAAATACTTTCTTCCGCTCGCTAGAGGAAACATTAAAAAATAGAACGCAAAACCAATTGAATTATGTCAAAATTGGCATCACGATTTCATCGTAAGCCGATTCGATTTATCCGCGAGCGACGGCTATTATGGGAACTACATGACTGATATACTACTTATATACTTTGTATTTGTAAATACATACATATTATACATAGAATTATATTATACATAGTAGTATATCAGTCACGTGGTTCCCATAACACAAGCTCCGCTTACTTTGGGGCAAGATGATGCTGTGTGAAAAATGTCCAGCATTATTTATTTATTTATGGTTCTATACAAGGTTGTTTTGCCATAAGTGACTAGGGGCACAACGAACTCTAAATATTAAAAAAAATCGTTCATTCTAAACTTCATTATCAAAGTACCTACATAAATGGTAGTTAAGAAAGCTTAAATAGGGCTTGAATAGTAGGTAAGTACCTTGAATGAGGATCCACCTTCTCTAGATGGGGGCAATTCATATGCTTTATGACACACCCGGTCCAATATTATAGCTGGTGACCATTTTCGCGTACTCTCTGAAAATAGGTGAATAATTTAATTAATTAATTATAGATATACAAAATATACAACACGAAAATTCAGGAATTGAAGAATATCAAACCGGAAATTCATTTAAATCTACGCTATAAAGTTATTATTACCTATCTATATATGCGTTAAATATGTAAGTTGATATAAACTTAACCTCGATGGCGCGATGAGGTGAGGTACGATTCCCGCGGCGGGACAAATGTTTGCATGCTTTGCAGATATTTTTTCCTAATCTGAATTTTGTAGTACCACACAAAATACAGATTGCTCAAAATTCAGGTACTTGTAGTTCCTGATACCCATGACACAGGGTATCCTAGAATAGGGTCAGGACCACGCATTTAAAACACACACAACTTACGCACATATATTTAGTTATAATTAATATACAAATAAAATTAAAATGTGTGTGTTGGAGATTTATTAAATTATCTACCAGGAACAAGTCGTTATATATAAGTCGAACTCTGTTGTTACCAGTTGGTAACATTAAATGAATGATCGCTAATGTTGAAAACCTATAAATGATGGTTATAGGTATCTAAAAATCTATCCTTAAAGACATACAAATAGATTACAATAAACTGCATTACTATCTGATAAACCGATAAATGATAACAGACTAACAAATACAAAAAAAAACACTGCAAACACATTAACGGGTCCCTGTCGTAGCGAGTAATACTTGCGATAGTTTTAAATAGTCTCAATATTTTTTTTTATATCTGGCCATTTTCACACAGCATCATCTAGCCCCAAAGTAAGCAGAGCTTGTGTTATGGGAACTACATGACTGATATACTACTTATTTTTTTTTGTAAATACATACATATTACACATAGAAACACCCAGATCCCGAGACGGATATTAGCAGATACAAACATTTGTCCCTCGGCGGGAATCGAACCCGCAACCTTCTGCGTCTCAGGCGGGCCTTCGCCCACTGCACCACAGAGGTCGATATACAGAGTGTAATCGTTAAGTGTGCACAGGCGATTATTCCGTAACTATTGCAGATATCAAAAAACTTTAAACTGATATCGAAAGTACTTTACCTAATGAGTAAAATGACATTAATAACTTTTTAAAAATAAAACGAGAAATATCCAAAAAAAATACATTAATCACTCCCATACATTTAGTATGAGATAGTAGAAAGGTTTTAGTTTCCTTATTTTAAGTGGAATAGTACCTACTCATTTTACCCTTGTCATTTTATAATTATGTACGATATGAAGGTATTAATGAATTTCAAGTAGATACACGTGTAGATTAATTATCTTACCACTTCAAATTTATAATAAACCTTGTTTCAATATTGTATTGATTTGAACTAGCTGAAAAGCAACATACTAAATAAAAACAAAAAGAAAGATACTCTTTGGTGTTCGTTCTAAATTCAAATTCTTTATCGCGGGTTCTCGTTCCCGCCAATTTATTGTATTTTTCAATTTGCGTTAATAATCGTGATTGTTGCATTTATTGATTGAAAAATGGCATATTCCAATACAGAAAAGAGGGACATGTTAAAAATGTACTACAAACATGATTGTAACAATAGGGCGGCCATTATCGCCTACAGAAGAGAGTACCCAGATAGAGAAGTTCCTTCTGGTACGTATTTACGTAAGTTGGATAACAATTTGATAAATTATGGATCTTTTAACAGAAAAAAAGGTTCGAGAACAAGAGCTCCGGAATTTGATAATGACTTAGATAACAATATTATTAACTACGTAGTAGATAATCCACAAGAATCAACGCGTTCAGTGGCCCGATCATTTCCAGTGTCCCACAATTATGTACACAAGTTATTAAAAAAACACAACTTCAAAGCATTTAAGATAAAACCTACTCAAACGCTGCACAATGATGATCCTGCTCGTCGGCTGGTCTATTGCAATTGGCTAGTCAATAATTATGTCAATGTAAGGTCAATTTTATGGACCGATGAAAGTAATGTTTCAAACTGCGGCATTTACAATAGAAAAAACTCGCATTATTGGTCAATTGACAATCCTCGCTTAACTACTGAAGTTAGAGCTCAGGTGCGATTCTCAATTAATGTGCCAAGTCTCTTAGAACCAATTCCAGACGATGAAAGAAGGTCGATAATTTTTCAACAAGATGGAGCACCTGCACATTGTCATAATACAAATGTTGTAATGAATTTCTTACGAAACAATTATAATGGCTTAATAGCCAATAATAGTGCAACCCCTTGGCCTGCCAGATCCCCGGATCTCACGCCTTGTGATTTCTTCCTATGGGGATTTGTCAAAGACCACGTGTACGCTGAGAGAGTACACAGCCTAGAAGAGTTACAGAATCGTGTACGTCGTGCAATTGCTTTAATTACTCCGCAAATGTTAAGGAAAGTTCATTTAGAAACTGTAAATAGAGCTCGTTATTGTATTGCACAAGGAGGACGTCACTTCGAACATATGCTTTGAACACAAAATTTTGTACTTACTAAGAAATAAAATGTATGGGAGTGATTAATGTAATTTTTTTGGATATTTCTCGTTTTATTTTTAAAAAGTTATTAATGTCATTTTACTCATTAGGTAAAGTACTTTCGATATCAGTTTAAAGTTTTTTGATATCTGCAATAGTTACGGAATAATCGCCTGTGCACACTTAACGATTACACCCGGTATACACGCTCTAATGACATTTTGAATGAACTCCGATTCAGTTTCTAATAATTATGATTTTTATGTTTGCCTCGCTATCCCATGGCTACACAAGCAAAGCCGCAGGCGGATGCTAAACTATTAATATTCATCCGAAACTCGACTAAAATATTTGGACTCAATTGGATAGAAACGGGAAGTGCATCCGTCGAACCCGATTCATTGGATTTGACGCGTGTATTTAACTGTCCAGGTCACATTGCGACATGCGTGCCTTTGCAATATTAATAAATTTATAGAGAACACTGTTTATGGTAATGTTCTTTTTTTATAATATATATATATATAAACAAGCGTACAACCAACCTGTTGGTAAGCAGTTACCGTGGGCGGTGCCAACCCTAGTATTGAACGGAAATCTATTATAAATTAATAATAAAATAATGCTGGACATTTTTCACACAGCATCATCTAGCCCCAGATAAAGCAGAGCTTGTATTACGGGAACTACATGACTGATATACTACTTATATACTTTTTTTTGTAAATTCTTACATATTACACATAGAAAATATCGAAACCGGGACAAATATCATTGAATAAGAATATTTATTTGCCAAAAACAGGTGTTACAGATTAATATATACAGATTATTGGGTAATGCCCAATGTTTTTTAATATAGTTATCTTCGAGACCCAAACTAGGCGTACAAGCCTGTATCTTGAGTTTCTGGAGTACGAGTTATCAAGATTCCATTGAAATAGTTAGCAATTGGGTGATTTTTTTGTAGAAGGTGCTTGACAAAATTAAAAACAATTAAAAATAGGTTGAGAAACAGACAAATAATTAAAGTACCTAGGACATTCATCATTCAATCATTGAATTATTATTATTATTATTAAAGTAAAAATAATAATAATAAGGGTTTGTGTCCTCCATTTGCAAATGGGAAGATCTTCTACCTAGGAACCACTGTTAGTTTTAAGTCAGGAGTTATTTTGTATGTACTATACTCCCGAAAAAATGTCGTAAGCGTAATCGAGACTACTCGATCTCCATCTGTGGTTTGTATATGGTATGTATCTACGTTTCCTATATCATTTGTTCTTTCTTCGTTGATGTGATATAACGTAATTCGATCATGTGGCGATAGATGTCGCTACAGTTCTATCATCATAATCATCAGCTAGTGAGAACACTTAGATGAAACTCCATACTAGCATTCCCTATATCGCGGATAACTACAAATATCATTATACTACAACATCAAGACCCGAAAAAAATATCGCGAGAATATCCAAACATTTGTCTCGCAGCGGGAATCGTATCCGCACCTCTAGCGTCTCAACCGGCTACTCGCTGCGCTATCAAGATCTGCAAAGACTGATTAGCTAAGCAGCTAGTTCTTATAATATTACCATTGATAACTCCATCCAGGTATTTCAAACTGCTAATGTTGTCATAATTCAGCTGTCCCTGAGTCTCCTGGAACGTGCTGATCTCCTGGTACAATTTTTCCTGAACAGCAGGATTTAGAGCCAGTTCGTGGACACTCATAACGAGGGTTGTAGCAGTAGTGTCAAACCCGGCCACGAAAAATATGAAAACTTGGGCCACAAGTTCCTCTTCTGTCCATTCTGGGAAATACGAGAAAATTATATTTTATGGTTTCTTGGAGTTTTTTCATGTTTGTTTGTCTGCGTTTATGTATGTTACACACCAATTTCTTTTTTCTAAGCTCAGTTTAAAACATATTGAGACATAATTATTCACCTGTGCATCTCTATTCACCCCATTTTACGCCACGCAGAAAAATCAGGTAACAAAATTAATAGTTTCGCGGGGTGCGCGAATATTTTTACGTACAGCCCTAATAAAAACAATATTTTTTGAAATAGCTATCTAACAATAAAATTTTTCTTAAAAAAAATACACCAACTTTTAAAAAAAAATGCTAAAATTCCTTATAATTATTTCAATTAAAAAAAATAATTAACTCACTCCGAGTATTTTCTTGTGCAAACCCAACGCCGCCTTTATCAGAATCATCAGTATCTCGAAGGGTTCCTAAAACACAAACAAATTAAATAAATTCTTATAATTCTGTGCAAACAATAGTTAAAAATAATCATTTAAAATGTCCTTATTTAAATTGGGCACCAATTTTGCCCACTAACAAAGTTTGAAACTCATAACTAGCTTCAAATTAGCTTAGTTTTACTAACTCACCCTCTACCATACTAGCCTAATAGGTATATGTATTTTATTAAAAATATCGTACCCGTACAAAATAATCAATAATCGTAACATGACTTTCTGCTTTCAAATTATGCAAGTTTATCG
Source organism: Perizoma affinitatum (assembly GCA_961405105.1). NCBI lineage: Eukaryota > Metazoa > Arthropoda > Insecta > Lepidoptera > Geometridae > Perizoma > Perizoma affinitatum. Next base: position 1,371,822 of record OY560199.1, on the reverse strand, counting down.
AAAATTATAAATCAATTGTCGGTGAGCCCAAAGATCTCATAGTACAACCAGTTTTACAATTACGACAGAATAGCATCTCCAAACATAATTAAGGAATATTTCTACCGCCAAATAGTAACTCTCGCATTGCTCTGTTCCGGATTTGAATAGTTGCCAATGAAATTACAGGCACATGAGACGTTCATCCGTTATGACTCATGGTTGGCAACTTGCGAGTGATACCTCTGGTGTTGCAAGCATCCATAGGTTTATGTAACCGCTTACGAACAGGTACGTTTGTTTGCCATTTTAGTTATATATTTTTTTCTTCATAGATACCTTTTGCAGCTTCCATTAACATCTGAATCATGTCAGGTCTCTTGATGTCGTTCTTCATTCTATACTCCATGGTGCTTGTTACGAGGTCTTTGAAGAAGTGTGTCGTCTTCTCCGGTATCATTTGGCATCCTAGTGTCTACAAATACAAAACACATATTTTTAAACCTTGCTGAGATACGAAAAATGAGAAGGATGTGTGGAGTTAAAAAAAATGCCATGATAAGGAATGAGTATATCAGGGGAAATCTGAAAGTAGTGCCAGTTACGAAAAAGTTGAGGAGTAATAGATTAGCTTGGTATGGGAACGTCAAAAAAAGGGAAGAATGTCACATTACGAGAAGAGTTTTGAATATGAATGCTGGAAATAACAGCAGAGGTAGGTCAAAGAAAAGATGGATGGATTGTGTGAAGGATGACATGAACAAGAAAGGAATAAGTACTGAGATTACGGTAGATAGATAAGAGTGGAAGAAGAATGTCATGAGACAAGATGATGATAATTTTATAAGGATATCTGAAATCCGAAAAATAAGTGGACCAAATTGTATGAGGCAAGCTAGAGATAGAAATATGGAGAATAATGAGGGAGGCCTACGCTAGAGAGGCGAATACTATCTAATGCATATTTATAAGTAATCATTAAATAAATATACTTAAAATTAAATAAGTACTTACCTGTTAAATGTATCTTAACCCGTTAATTCTAGTAGAATTGAGTTATTATTGGACACACAAAAAGATAAAGTAAAAAAAAAAGTGCCAACTCGTCCAACTTGATTTGGAGATCTAACTCGTTTCGCTAGCTAGATCAGTAAGGGCCCGGTAAAACTGATGCGGTGGCTGTGCGTATCAAAGGGAAATGATTGTCAAAGTTCGCATGCATGTTTTGAACTTCACCGCCACTGCCCCCGGTCAGTTTGACCGGACCTTAAAACAGAAATCATATGCACCTATATGTTTTGGATAAAATAGTATTCACCTTTGCAACGTTTGGAAATTGCGCGGATAGGAAGAGATAAGCCCTCTGCAGCGAAGTCAGCTCGAAGAGTTCTTGGCCAGTTCTATAAAACTCGTTCTGTCTGTCCTCCAATGAGTTCACTTGATGTCCGAAGCCAGCGGACGCGATGACGTCATTCGTGTACCGACGCATCAGATCATCGATGTCAATGTCTTCTGATACGTGTTCTAAAAACAAACACGCTCACTACTGTCACAGATATTATAATACTATACTAGTACTTCTATATTCTCTCATGATGAAAATCCTCAGATACGTATTCGATGCTTACATATTTCAGGAGACCATAGCTTGAGGGTAGGCAGAGGCAAGTCCCAACATATAGTCAGCATGTTTTGAAACCACGACTTAACTTGCAAGATAAACTTAAATCTGACTTATTTGACAATACTAAAGTTATTGCACTTAATCTCTTTAATTTGTTACTGACAGTTATAAAAGAAAAGAGAGTTCAGTCAACAAAATTAAGTTCAGTTGGTGTACAAGGGAATCGAAGCCAGGGACTTACTTTCATGGATTTTAGAATAAATTAAAATGAAAATAGGCAGGCATTGAAACGTTACTAAAAGTTGCCTCATACACAACAAGCTCAGAGATACTACGTGATAAAATCTGAAACGTAGAAATCCGTTGAAGAACTGAAGTTCCCAGAATTAAGAAAGAATTCGGATGGGAATAGGCGGGCCTTTAGCTAGTAGAACTAATGTCACAGCTCTAAAAATTTTGAAAGAATTCGGTTGGCAATAGGCGGGCCTTTAGCTAGTAGAACTAATGTCACAGCTCTTAAAATTTTTAAAGAATTCGGTTGGCAATAGGCGGGCTTTTAGCTAGTAGAACTAATGTCACAGCTCTCAGAATTATGAAAGAATTCGGTTGGCAATAGGCGGGCCTTTAGCTAGTAGAACTAATGTCACAGCTCTAAAAATTTTTAAAGAATTCGGTTGGCAATAGGCGGGCTTTTAGCTAGTAGAACTAATGTCACAGCTCTCAGAATTTTGAACCGAACCGATTAGTTCTAGTGCAACTGGTACCACCAATTAATTTTTAACCAGCTTTTCTCTAAATTTTGGAAAATCGAAATACCAACTTACTTTTCAAATACTCCATGAAGTTATTGGTGATTTCCATCATGAATGGCATCATATGCCTCATTTTGGAGGCGGTGAAAGCTGGGCTCAGAGTAGTTCTCATATTTCGCCATCTCTCATCTACAATTGTATATATTTTCGATATAATAAATACTGCTGGACATTTTTCACACAGCATCATCTAGCCCCAAACTAAGCAGAGCTTGTATTATGGGACCTACAAAGCATTATTTATTTATTATTATATTATTATCTATATATTTTTTATAATACCTCCCTTTTGTCTAAACATACAACCTGTATACATAGTTGGTACATAAATCTCGTAAGAGGCTAGAATGATTTAGATAAAACTTCATAGTTTTTCAGAAAAATAACATTTTGTCGTCCATTTCCTGAGACAAAATCGTATTTGTGTGGCCGCCAGCTCAAGATTACCCACTTTCATCACCCTTGCCAATAACACAAATCTTAGAGCTATTCCGTCTGCGAGCAAGGCTCAGCCTCTTACTGGTGAAATAATTTAGCTAGTTTTTTGGGTAAAACTTATGTAGAACTTACCCTTCATCATCAACAGAGTGCTTCCGAACAATGGCTCGGTGTCTTCAACAAAAAATGACTTGTGATTGACGAAGTGGTTGAAGTCTTTCACTGTTATTGCCTTGATCAGCTCAGGGTCTCTGATCAAGATGATGGGAGTCGTACCTTCAACGAAGCCGACATACCTTGGAAAAAAAGGGAAAACAGAAATAACCGATTTGGATTACAGCACTGGAAACTTCTCCCTATTTGAGAAACTAATTATATTTTGAAGTTGTACTAAATTACAGGGTGTACCAGTGTATTTGTATAATCCGGAGAGTTAATCTACACTTTATAGGTAATAACTTATAGAAATAATTAAAGAACATTACATAAATAAATAATAAATAATGCTGGTCAATTTTCACACAGCATCATCTAGCCCCAAACTATGGGAACACATGACTAATATACTTCTTATATACTTTTTTTGTTAATATGTACATATTATAATATAGAAAACACCCAACCCGAGACAAATATTTGCATATCATAAATAATACCCAATAGAGTATTTTCATTCATTAATTCAGTAACTTTCATGGGCTGATCACCCTTTCTCTGTGTTGTTCTAGGACACCCTGTGGAAAGACGAAAATATATGAAATTTATTTTTAAATAATATTTACCTGTCCTCCGGGAACGCCTTGTAAACAACATCAATGTCTTCAACTATAGACTTCTTCAGAAACGTGCTGTGAAATACATTACCAAAAACCGGGACTCCGCGCACATACCTCACTCCGTTACTCTCGAAATGGTACAGAATCTTTTTATTCACATATATATAGTACGTAAGGACGGAGGTAACTACAAAAATTAAAATTTCTATGAACATTTTAATGCCAAATTACCCGTAAATTATTACAATATTCTATAATTTGGGTTAGTACAGAATCATCAAAATGTAATTTGAAAGCTACACGTTTTTAGGTACAATTGTAATGAAAACTCATAAGACACCCAGAACTCAACCAAGTGCACATTTTCAAGGAAAATAAGATAAACTTGGAGATGAAATGTTGTTACTCAGGGAGTGAGTAATATAGACTGACTGGGCTCTAAACAGACGCAATACGATGTTATGCGCTCACGACCAATTTTTCAATTAGTTAAATTAGTAGTGTCAGTTTCTATAACAGAACGGAGGTACAGTTTATATATTTTAAATTCGATGACTATGTTCTAGCTAATGTTCTAGTCCATTTCGAAGCTGGTTTTTATTATAATTAAAAAAAACCTACTAATATTATAAACGCGAAAGTTTGAGAGGATGTTTGTTACTCTTTCACGCAAAAATTACTGAACGTATTTTGATGAAACTACTGTAAAATATAGCTTTTACATCAGAATAACATAGGCTATATTATCATCCGGGTAGCACGCAGGCGAAGCCGTGGGCAGAAGCTAGTAAAAAATAATAATAATAAACAAAACGCCCAATATTCAGATATAATATTATATCTGTTTTATAATAATATGTCTCTATTCTACCCCACACTAGGAGAGAATAGAGATATATTATAAAATACATAAATAAAAATAATAAGATATAATAAGCCGTGTTGGACTAGTGGGAGGCATACTGACTTCCGATCAGGAGTTCGTGGGTTCAAATCCGGTCATGTACTAATGGAATTTTCTACTGGAATAATTTAGTACTTGCACAACGCGGGCATGTGTCAAATGTAATGTTTGGATGTTCCTCTGACAACCCCTCCACTTGTTACCCTGATTGAGTACGTATCTAAGGATGTCTGTCATGGGTGAACATTGGATAACTAACAGTAGGGTTGGCAAGTAAATAAATGAGATTCATTCACAGGTTTGTATTACTCAAGAAAGAAGCAATTTATAAACTTATACTAATTGGGTTGACCATTTGCCTAAAACACATCGATACCGCGATCTAGAAACTGGTCACATTTACTAGCGCCATCTAGTTCTGCATTGGCTCACTAACCTAAGACCATTCGCATAAAATGAACATTGTGGCTTCTGAAGGCTTTAAACAATGTTGAATACAGTCGTAAGCTTATTTGATTTTGTTTTGTTTTTTTTAAACTATAAAACTTTTAAAACGGCTTTTTTTATTGATTTTCCAGACGTTTTGAAGCCTTTGTAGGTTTTGTGGTCGCAGTAGACGAGATGACAGGTGTCAGATCTTTAAAAAAACTATAGTGAACCGTCTTAATGTGCCTATAATTTAACCGGCAACGATACCTTTCACCTTGTGGTATACAAAATCGTATTTTGCGTTAATTCAATTATTTTTATACAAAAAGCATAAAATCTATAGATTACTCCGAAGCTTCGTACTTCCTTTGTACCCTAATCCAGGATTTGCGGGGGAGCTTAACTTTAATTGGAGACGGCGGACGTAAAATAAAACGTTTAGAATTATGGACTTGGCGGTTTTAATCATGAAAGCTTGCCATGCACCGCGTTCTGGTGGAAGAGAATGTGATAAATCTTGATGGGCGAAAGGCCGTTGCACACCAAGTAAAAGCGGGCCGAATAATATAAAATATTAAAAAAAAAACACCCAACAGACACAGTAGAATATCAGTCATGTAGTTCCCATAACACAAGCTCTGCTTACTTTGGGGCTAGATTATGCTGTATGAAAAATATCTAGCGTTATTTATTTATTTATTATTATTTATTTATACATAGTCATGACCCCGCACTAGTATTCTCTGTGTCGTGGGTCTCAGGAACAATGTGTGCCGTGACAACACCTAGATCTGGAACAGACATCTGCAGGACATGCAAATATTTTATCTCGCAGGCAGAGGGAATCAAACCCGCAACTCTGGTATCGCAGCCAGCTACACACCCGCTACAACCCTATTAAATTAAATTATATAAAGCTCCTTCCAGGTAGAAGGTACAGACCTCGTTAAATGATATTCCGTAACTATGATTAAAATACCTATTTAATCTCCGCTTGTATGATATTTATTTTATTTTTTAAAATAACTGTCGACTGTCTGTCTTGACGTTCCTAACAAAATCAATCGCATCGCGCGCTTTAAAAAAAAACCGGTAGATGTGTATACCATGTTTTAGAGGAATGTGTCCGGAACTAAGCTGAAGGTAAAAGTTAGACATTAACATCCAAAATGTTGGTATTTTTAAAAGTCTGTTAACTTGTCCAAATTCTGATGAAGCCAAAATGATTTGCAGGTTGGTTCAGGCAATTGATTAGTCCATGGTTTGTTGGTAATAATTACTATAATAATTATGATAGTCAAAGACTTACTGATACATACTAGTAAGTATTACCTTGTGCAGATGCAGGTATATATTCTAAAACTATCTAATGATACTGCCTATATCTGTATAAGAGGTTATCTATTTTGTCTATTTTGTATTACCTAAACAATGTTTAAAAGTCCTTAAATTATAAGTCCTAGGCTCCTAGATTATTTGTTATTTGTTCCATGTATTATGTCTTGTAATGTTGTGTGTGTGTGTGTGTCAAATAAATATATTCTTTCTCTTTCTTTCTTTCTTTAAAAAAAATAAAAAAAACTTCATGCACACGTAGATATATATAGCTAAAACATTAAAAACTATATATACATATCGGACATCCATATCAAACTTTTCAGGGAACACAAACTAGCAAAAACTAAACTACAGTTTTCCTGATACTCGGTTTCGCGTTTAAAGTTTGAAAATTGTGTGTTTTTGTAGCTAGCTTCAATGTACTATGCCAACAGTGTTTAAAAGCTAAAAGCTTTTTCTTGTGGTGTTACTAACCACTACAATTTAGTGGCCATTGGTCCATCCTGTCACTGTTTCAAATAATGAAAATGGTTTCGGTATTTTTCATGAGACTATTTTTGTAGCGAGTTGAATTCGCACACTTTGGTTCTATCTACATTGGAAACAAGCTCTTTTCAGAGCCACAATGTTATAATTAAAAAAAAACAGGACAGTATTAAGTGACGTTATTTAGCTATTGAATAATTTATCAGCGTTGCTATATATAACTTAATGAAAACATTTTAGATAATAAATTAAAATCATAAAAAAATTAATTATTTCTTGATCGAAATAGACTTTTACATCATACCAAATTCGTAAACCGTGGCATTCCTAATAGCATTCTTCAATTACGTTTTGTCCATTACTTCATAAAATTTGTACTTCATTCCCACGGATTAGCTTGCGTGGTAGCTTAGGTGTGATTTCAGGCTTACATCTATCTATTATGATATCAAACATCAAAATCAGCCCAGCGAACCAAACATTTATCGGCCACCCAACCAAATACTTCTAAATGCGTGCATTCGCACTAAAGTAAGGATGAATCCCGTTAGGGCGCTGCAACTTTGAGTTCGATTGTGTAGGTTGCTATGTAACTCTTTTTTATCTGTGATTAAGAATGAAATATAATTTAATTAAAATAATTATTTGTCGTAAGGATGAAATTATAAAAGTCAAAACAAGAAAAACATAATCAAATTCAATCACAATCTTGTCAACAATGAAATAATTAATAATGTGTTATAATAATAATGTTATCGTCCATAATAAACACCTAATTAGTGGAGGTAGGAGCACGATAAAATAGGTAAGCTAGTGAAGCCATGTTGGGGCTGTGGTTAGCTAATTGATATAAATGAAGGAAAACCGCGAGTGCTGGCAACCCTATCGTATGGAATATTGATCTACATGTAACGGACCTTTTGTATATGTATAAATGTACTAGCTACTAACTAAACAGGGATTTTAGAAGAGTACCATTCTTACACGTATCTTCTCTTTTGTAGATACAGAGTTTAGTTACAGGAACAATTATGTAGATTTTGCAGTGAATTAAAACTGATTTATTCGTTTTTTAATCTTGAACTTTAAAATCATCTTAAAAAGATTAAAAATCAATTATGCTGAGACAAATTCAGAACATGATAAAAAATGTATTCAAAACTCATTGTTAAAACAACTATTATTAACAGATCAGGCATCACACTTTCATATACACATTTTTTTAGTCTGTTCTGTATTTTTCGTCCACTTAAATTATTTGTTCCTACGAATACAATGCGATATCGTATGAAGTGCTAGGGTATTTCGTTAATAATTTTATTTGATTTTCACCCAAACTAGCTATGGTGTTGATAGAAATGAAACTCCGAAAGCCTCCTGTTATTAATGAACAGTTGTCATGATAGCGTAACAGCGAGTCGATTTGGGTGTACAAATATTGCCGCTCTATTTGCAAGGACGGGAAGCTGGTAAACATTGCTCGTAACACAGAACTCCATATCAGGCAAATGACAAATCTCTGTCACAGTACAGAATAACTTCTATAGCATTTCGTTATTAATTAATAAAAATACGGTACGAAGAGCGAAGACATACAAAGAGCTACCATTGCAATCGAAGTGACTAGATCGCGCAAGTGAAGTTTTTAACGAACAATTGTTGGTCCTAGAGCCCAGAGCAAGTGGATCAGATGGATCAGCCAGTGGAAGATCTTCCTCTTTGCAAATTGAGGACACGCCACCAACCATGTTTTAAATAGACAAGATTAATTAGAGATTAGCAATGGTATCGTTAAATCACCCCCCAAAATACCTGATATAATGTGTTCTAAAACTCCAAATTTGATAAGTACGAAGTTGGTGAAATGTGTATATTTTCAAGGATATACTACTGATAGACAAGGTTTAATCCATTTTCCCTTTCCAAAAACCCGTTGGCATTTTTAATGCTTGAAAAATTTCATAAAGCAAATGTTGCAAGGCTTTGTGTCATGCAGCGTGCATTATTAGACGTTTAATTTACAGCGAAACAGAGAATTTTACAGGAGGTACAATATTTGCTTCTATGAAGGTTTAATGAATACGCCTGTGTTATATTTAGGGTCACGTATGACCACAAAATTAATTGAAATGTACCACAATTTAGACATATCCATATTCTTTCTTGCCTGTGTAAAAGGGCCGACATCTGATACATGGAGTAAAAAATATAATTATAAGTAGGTATACGTGAGGTGTGTTGCAGCTAGATAGGAAAAAACAGTAAAAAAAAAGTCATATATTTTTATGTTTTTTTATATTGCTTGTGATTGACGCGTTCTGGTGCTCGTTGGGTTGGGTTGACGACTGTGGCCTCCCAGTCAATGTGGGATGAGTTGAAATTATTATTAAATATTTTGATCTCATACAATATGATGAAGGTATCTCAATAACCTTAGTGATTTTGACTGAAGTTGAACTGAAATTGAATAATTAAATAAATAATGAAGATATTGTGCGGTGGTTTACATTGTTAAACGAAGCTCTACTATTTGAATGAATGAATGAATGAATGAAGATACTTAATTGTACACCAGAAAATAAACAAAAACTTAATATAACTAAAAGAACAATGGGCGGTCTTATCGCTTACAAGCGATCTCTTCCAGACAACCTTGGGATTGAGTGGAAAGAGTGCAACTGAATTTCAACTATATCTAGACTTCTAGATCATATTAGCTGTGGTTGATACTAGCTGCGCCAACGACGCGGCTAAATGCTCTACCGGTCCATTGTAGGGGCTGGTTAAACAAACAATCTTGTACTTCATGATCACAGTAAATTTACGAACAAATCGTCAAAAAAAAACTACATTCACTATATAAAAGGTGCTACATAAATGTTCGCAATTCAATATTGGATTCATTGACATGTCCTCCCCTAAAGAATGTCATGGCGAAAGATCTTAAGCCGCCTTTAACAATAAAAAAATAAATTGAATCTTCTCCTGTCTTAAAATTTATTTTCAGGACATGTTTAGTGATTTTCTCTTTCATATTTATTCAGAATTAACTTGACATTTATTAATTTTGCATGCCTGACCAAGGCTTTACCAAATTTAACCAATTTAATTACTTCATCACTCACTGTAATCCATGTTTTCGCAAAAAACGAATCTGAATCTAAAATTTGAATATGAATCTTAGAAAACCCTTCGCAATTTTCACCCGATTCCGGCATATTAATTTGTTGAGGCGACCGACCCCTAACCACAGGTCACCCGGTCATACCCTAGTTTCTAAACCATTTATTAAATTTTCAGCCAGCTATTACGACCAGATGAGTCATAAAAGTTGTAGAACATTGATTATAAAACATCCATGTTCTTCATACATATAGCCTCTCATAGTTTAAATTTAGCTTAGTTTAAAATGTTAAAAGAACTATATTCAGTGAAATTATAAGGCAAATAACATTTGGTCCCAGTGTTGAAGAATAAGGAGAATGACTATACAGGGTGTGTGATAAGACTACTCTTGAGAACTTCAATCATGATTGCTGTGATTTTTATTCGATTCGCACTGAGAGAAACTAAAAAATAAATATTTAATTACTTTTCAATTGTCAATTGTGTTTAATTTCAGTTAAATTTGGGTTCATATGTAGTCAGCGTATCCCTTATTCATAACTCCATTAGGCATTTCCAGATCTATAGGGCTTCGCCAAAGACATTTTTAGCCAAAGATATTTTTGCAAAATGTAAAAACTCCCAGCACATTTTTAATTGTCTGTAGTAGTGCTCTCTTGTAACTTAAGGCGATAAATACTATTAAAAAATCACTCAATGTAAACCACACTTCGATCGAATAGCCGTTCCAAAAAAAAGTGTGTACATGGTACTTGCGTCAAAGTTTATTTATAATGAGAGATGTTGTAATTGATTTGATACTTAAGAATATTGTAGTCATTGCTGTACCTGTGCTTTCAGTTTTCGGGAGTAGTCTCATAGACCCAGTATATTGTCAAGGGCCAACAACGTTTACAAATAACGGGGCTAGTGTCAAGCTATCTAGTGAAATATTTTATCTATTCTCTTATAAGATTCCGAGACCCGTAAATTTTTACACCGTTATCAAAAGAATATTACACGCAAGCTTAGATTTAAAAAGAATTTCCAATTACATGAGGTTCTAAAAACGGTATATATTCCGGTAAAATATTATCCGATTTAATTTCAACGTGGCTAAGCCGCTGTAAATCAAGATGAACTACAATATACTGGCTTGTCCACGGAGCTGAGATATATCGTAGAAAGTGCCAAGAGGTGTCGTGGATCTTTTAGTGACGGGGTTTAGCACGTATGGTAGCTTTTTGAAACTTCAAAGTACAAACTTTCTGCACCAGGAAACTTAACAGGAGAAAAACGATTCTCAAAAACAAAAAAAACAAACAAACACGCTCACGACTGTCTACCCCATGGTGGACATCTTCAGATACATACTAAGTAAGTAGATCTTTGGATACCAAGTAGGGGTTAGTCAGAGGCACATCCAAACATTACATTTGGTACATGCCCGCGTTTTGCAAGTAGTAAGCATTCCACGTGACAGGTTGCAAGCCCATCGCCGCTTATTGGAACACTAACTTTTGCACATGCCTTCGAATTTTTGGTTCTCGGGCATGCCGGTTTCCTCACGATGTTTTCCTTCACCGTTTTGAGCACGTGTTAATGCGCACATAAATTTTTCGAGTGGAAAAATCCATTTGTGCACGACCGTGTTCGTACCCACGACCACCGGATCAGAAGTCGGGGTATCACCCACTAGGCCAACATGGCAACTAACGATTCTCAGTAGTTGTTAAAGTGGGAATTTATATGTACTAATATATTTTACATTAATATGTATATTACAAATCCATACCTCAAAGCCTGATGACCATTTAATTTGAAAATACCAACGTATGGTAATCTAACCAAATATTTCAGCATGAAACACATTTGGTTATCTACCCAGAAATAAAATGTTATGACAGTTAAAACAGAAAAAAAAATAGATTCTCAACATTATAGGTAGAACTGAACAAAAAAGCCCCAGGCACCTTTCTGAATCCTTTAAATTGCTTGTCAAATTTCAGTTGTAGGGTTTATATTATTCAACACTTGCTATAATTATGTTATAGTACCTAGGCTCCTAGATTATTTGTTATTTGTTCCATGTATTATGTCTTGTAATGTTGTGTGTGTGTGTGTGTGTGTGTCAAATAAATATATTCTTCTTCTTTACTAATCACTGCTTTATCTCATTTTGATATGTGCCATTTCAAATCCAACAGAAGTAAACAAAACAATCTGTTTATAATAACTTATAGAACCCTAAAAATATATAACTCTGAACTTTGTTCACGGACCTGCCACCAGTTGATCCGGGGATTAAGTTAAACCGTGTTTATAAAGCCCCTAAATTAGTTGAACCTTTTCGTGAAATAACTGAATAAACTTGTAAATATAGTTATGGTTGGGCTCTTTACTGAATTTGTTTATTTTATTTAATGATTCAGGACACCCAACAGAGAATCTAGAGGTCTATTGTGATCGTTGATTATATACTGGCTGAATCAATTCTGATGAAAAAGCTAATTTTTAAAGCATCGTCATTTTATAACTCTCGGAGTGTGTTTTAATCATAATTTTGCAATTATGTTAATTCATAAACATTAACAAAACTACAGACCTCTGGGGCGTCTCTGTTAGCGTTGTGAAAACTTTGATAGGCATAATTGCGCCCGAACTAGCTTTAATATTCAACGAGTTTATTGACCGTGGTGTGTTCCCTGATTTAATGAAACACAGTAAAATAACTTCAATTTTCAAATCGGTTACTTGTTCTGACCCTGGTAAATTTTATATCAATTACATAGACATTTCAAATTGAATAATTTACTGCATATTAAACAATTCGGATTTACTAAGGTTCACTCAACCACTGATGCCTGGGAGGAATCGCATGACGCTTTAGGCTTTTTTTGTGATTAGTCCAAGGCATTTGATTGTGCAGACCATGATACATTGATCAGGAAACTACACCATTATGTTATTAGGGGCGTTGCTCTAGACTTTCTCACTATTTAAGTCACAGAGTACAAAAAGTTGACGTGAATGGATAGCGATCTCCGGGGTCTCTGACCTATCTTATCATCCAAGAAGACATTCAAATCGATTCCCAAAAACCACATGACAATCCTATAATCAGTTTCGTAGATAAACGGTAACAGACGCAAAAACAAACAACCTTTTATGAGAAACAAATATACGGGCTACTGGCAGCATGATTTGTAAGTCTTCATCATCATCAGCATGTAGATGTTGGCTGGATGACATTTCGTGTTATTTATCGTCTTCGTGCTACCTTGACTGAATGCCATAAGTCAATCTACATTAATAGTGCCAGCTAGTTGCCATACGGTTGCGCCATCTAGATACGAAGGGACACACTGCCTGTTTTTTTTAAATACTACAAATGTGGCATTCAAATTTACAGCCCACCTGGTGTTTACCATAGCCTATGGACACTTGCACTACCAGAGGTATCATTCACGCGTCCCTGAAATTATTGGAGCGTATAAGCGCCATCTAGTACACGCGTTGGGAAGAGAGAGAGAGAGAGAGAGAGAGTGACAGAGACTCACTCCGGACTCTACATCTTAAGTAGTTTAGTATTAGTGTTGTACTTAATATCCCTATGAATAAACAAATTGTTTGATACTACATAAATCTATAAATTTCTACCTTTTATCTTGTTCTTAACAAATATTAATTACAGAGAATTAAACTATTATTATATTCATAATTGTATCATGATAATATGCAAACTGTAATGTACCTACAGATTCTATACGAAACCACAGTTCAAAACAGTAAACAGATAAACAACTACAATAACCAGATACGATCGTGTTGAGAGCTATAACGTTTGCTTTGCTGTGGCTGGATCGTTTGCAGCAGCAAAATTATATTTATACTGTGTCCGCTTTATTCTGAACGGGAAATGGTCTTACGAGTTCAGAGAATTGTTAAGTGCTCGCTTTGTAAAGAGAATTTGAGACGGGGCTACGTCGACTAGGGTTAGTTACATTACAGCTAGCAACACTTTCTGGTGTCTAGTGTGGAGAATGGCAATACTTTTTGGATTTTGTCATCTTCCCCACTAGCACTCCGCCGTACTAGTCGGGAAAAAGGTATGTGGCTTTCTCATTATTTCCACACTTTATTAAGTTTAGTTTTATAATTCCGACCAGCTCCCATCAGTAGGGGTTATAAAACTAATAAAAAAGTCTGTTGTAATCCCTATCACGCGACCAAGGCACTGCGTTTTGATATTAACTGCTTTAGTTCATCAGAGAGTATCCAGCACATCACAAATCCATCGCTCAAACCAACTATAAATTTATGCACGACCAGGTGGCCAATATAATACACCAAAGACTAGCGACCAAATAAAATTTAATAGAAACACTTCCAAGACCAACTTCGTATTATAAATACTCCCCCGAAACTGTGGTGGAAAACTGTATTTTGACAGAGCCATCCTAACAGACAAAACCACACACTATAATAGACCGGACCTAACACTCATTGACAAAACAAACAAAACAGCACTCTTTATAGATATAGCCATTCCCAACACACATAATTTGCAAAACACAATAGCGGGAACACTTTCAAAGTATGTTGACCTGAAAACTAAATAACCTGGTTAGAGAAGGTATCCATTATCCCAATAGGGATTACTTCAACAGGTTTTATTCCAAAACAACTATTCCAGACACTTGCCCTTCTCGATTTACCCAAACACACATTTTCCCTTTTACAAAAAGCAGTAGTACTGAACACTTGAAGGATCGTGCGAAAATTCTTACAAACAGATCTTCCCATCAATATGCAGGCATCAAGTTCTGATATCATGATTTCATCAATCAGGCCCACTGATGTGCACTTGCCTTAGGCCCGTGCACATCAGTTATTTTCCGGATTTATTAATAATAATGCTTGACATTTTAGCCCCAAAGTAAGCAGAGCTTGTGTTCTGGGAATTACATGACTGATAATACTACGTATATACATTTATTTGTTGCGAATACATACATATTATTATACATAGAAAATACCTAAAAACGAGACAAATATTTGCAGATCATTCAAACATTTGTCCCACGGCAGGTTGGCTCTCAAGAACCGTAAATGGAATATTCCCATAACCTAGTATTGTAAAACGCCTTACGAAGTTGGTTGTCCCACGTTGCAGCAATTGAGAATATTGCCATGCGAATGAACACCAAAGGTTTGTTTCCATTGATTTTATTGAAGTTCTCTTTGTTTACATAAATATTCGTCTCTTGGTATTGATATTGCTTCAAGAAATATTTCTGCTTGAATAATTTATAATCCCGGTATGATTGAGAATATCAGGTATCTGAAACAAATGAGTACTTTTTTCAAAACTATATACATTCACTTGAATTATACTCTTGGCCTTGTGCCCAGAACAACGAATTGAAGTCACTTTTTTAAAGCAGTATTATGAAAGATTAGAAACAAATTTCTAGCTATTAGAATTTGAACACAAGAAATACGGGAAATCCTACTAATATTATAAATGTGAAAGTTTTTGTGATGTTTCACGCAAAAACTACTGAACGGATTTTGATGAAACTTTACAGTAATATAGCTTATACATCGGTATAACAAATAGGCTACTTTTTGCCCGGGTACCACGCGGGCGAAGCCGTGGGCAGAAAAAGATAAATATGTCTTCTATATTCTTTATTGTACACACAGAAAATACAGACAAAAACACATATAGGACATGTACAAAGGCGAGCTTAACCCTAACAAGAGTTTTCTTCCAGCAAACATTTGAGGATAGGGACAGCTGAAAAATAATGAGGGGTATGTGTACACAGACGGATCAATTCTAAGAATATAACTAATTATAACATACTATTATAGCTAAATACATAATTTACCTGTGTGTAAATATTATCTATATCTATATATAGATAGATATAGATAATATATACATACATATATATATAAAATATGTAATAGATACATACATACCATATATATGCGAGGTAAGTGTACTCAAACTATATTTTTACAACCTAAATAAAATTATAGTTCATTAAGTTTTGTTTTTTTTTATTTTTCCAAATATAGTTATTTTTATGCTTATTTGGAATATTTCTTATATGCAATATTCACAAGGAGAGGTAGTACTCTTTTACTCTGAGCTTGAACGCACTTAGCGATGGACTGGCGCGGACAGAGTGGGGAATAGCATTCCACAGTTGTACCTCGTTGAAAGTGAAAGAACCACTTCAACTGAATTGTATTTACCAAAAGTAAACCAAAATCAAAACCATCGGTACATATCAAAGCCTTGCTAATCGAACAACGGCCAAGCCATTTCATTACCCCGTGACCAATTCTAGTAATTAACAGCGCTGAGGGTGGTCCCAAGGGTCGCCACTAATATGTCCAATATGTGAAGGATATCCGTCTAATTTATGAGCGGTAGCGGAGCGATTTTTATTGTCTTCTTGCGTAAATAGTAATCTTTCGATCACTAGGTTCATGGATTTCGTAGTCAAACTAGCGAAGTGTTTTTTTTTTAAATTCAGCTAAAGTGGCAAACCCCTCTATTTGTAGCGGGATTCTGATGATTATTTGTAGGTACCTATGTTGACAATCGATGCTAGCATGAAGCGTAGGTATGGTGTATCAATTAATACGTTTAATGAAAACGTATTTATTATTAAGTCAATAAATATTTTAAAATAATGACAGTACAGAACCAAACTAACATCGAAACTTAACAAAAACTTCAAGTTATATATGCTTATTTAAATATTTTTATTTTATTTATATTTGCACGGTACTCGTAGTTCCTGATACCGATGATACAGGGAATCCAGAAAGGTTGGGGAAAAAGTCTTTTCGCATTATTGTATGTATGAACTTGTAATAAAATCTCTTTGGCTATACTATTTGTATCTGGCTGGTTTTGGTATCATTAAAAGTTTAAATTTTAAAGAAGATAATTCCAAATTCAAATTAGGAAAATGTGTGATTTTTATTTGTTTTTCGTACTGTCAAGATGAGTGAATCTAATGAAGAAATTCGATACATTTTAAAATTTTACTACAAAAAAGGTAAAAATGCAACGCAAGCCGCGAAAAAAATTTGCGATGTTTATGGACCTAGTGCAGTGTCTGTGAGAGTAGCACAAATTTGGTTTAAGCGTTTTCAATCCGGAAATTTTGATGTCAAAGATGCACGTCGCTCTGGTCGCCCTATTACGGATAAAATGGATGCCATTTTTGAAAAAGTGGAGCAAGATCGGCATATCAGTAGTTACGACGTAGCTGAAGAACTGGGAATTGACCACAAAACAGTTTTGGCGCATTTGAAAAAAACTGGGTACACAAAAAAGCTCGATATTTGGGTACCTCACGAGCTCACTGAAAGAAACCTAATGAACCGTGTTCTCATTTGTGATTCTTTATTACGACGTAATGAAACCGAACCATTTTTGAAGAAGCTGATAACTGGTGATGAAAAGTGGATCACGTACGACAAGAACGTGCGAAAAAGGTCGTGGTCAAAGGCCGGTCAGGCTTCACAGACTGTGGCGAAACCCGGGTTAACTCGCAACAAGGTGATGCTGTGTGTGTGGTGGGATTGGAAGGGCATTATTCATTATGAGCTGTTACCACCAGGCAGGACCATCGATTCTGAACTCTACTGCGAACAACTGATGAGATTAAAACAAGAAGTTGAGAGAAAGCGGCCGGAGTTAATCAACAGAAGGGGTGTGGTTTTTCATCATGATAACGCTAGACCTCACACATCTTTAGCCACTCAGCAAAAATTAAGAGAGTTTGGCTGGGATGTGTTAATGCATCCGCCGTATAGTCCTGACCTTGCACCTTCAGATTTCCACCTGTTTCGGTCTCTTCAGAATTCTTTAGGCAGTGTCAGGTTAACATCACGAGAGGACTGCCAAAACCACTTGTCGCGGTATTTTGAACAGAAGCCCCAAAGTTTTTATAGCAATGGGATCATGTCCCTGCCTACAAAATGGCAAAAAGTTATCGAACAAAATGGTACCTACATACTTTAGTTAAATGTAAATAAACTATATTAAAAAATGTTTTGAATTTTCTTAAAAAATGCGAAGAAACTTTTTCCCCAACCTATTACATGTCTATTGGATGTTATAAGTTTGAAACCGCAGAGCCCTAAAACAACTTACTCGCATTCGGCCAGTATGCATCACAGTCCTCCAAAGATGTTCTGGAATGTTCCAGCTGGATTAAACAAAATCACTTGACAACTTTATAGAAAGAATATCACGGCGTTTTTTGAGAACCCTTCAGCTCATATATTAGCCGCTTAGATGGGTCACATATGCTATACACCGGCACTGATTGGACTAGAGTTTACAGCTCGCTAAGTCCCTGAACTTGCCTGACATTACGTCACACGTCTGCTAGTGGCAATGTAAACTGACCGTATAATATTGTAGAGTCATAAATTTACAAATTACAGATAAGAAAACTTCTTGAATTGGTCGTGTTTTTATCTATGATAGAAGAAGCTAGAAGTAGTGGATTATTGATCGCTCATTGTGGTAGAGCATCTCCTGGTCAGTTCTACCACCATACCAATTTCTAGCGCCAAGCAGCAATGCTTGTATTGGTGTGTTCCGGTGAGAAGATTATGGGTGCTGGTGCAATATAGAGAAGAGAGAGAGAGAGAATATTTATTTGCCAAAAACAGGTGTTACAGATTAATATATATTGATTAATGCATAAGGTTTTTTAATATGGTCTCCGAAACGTGCGAGCGCCTCTGGAGTTGCAAGAGCCCTTATGTTACGGCAACCGCTTACCAACAGACCTGTTTGCTCTTTTTGTATAAAATACCGGACACGTACGAGTCTGACTTTGCACACTGAAGCTTCCGTACAAGCTAAACTACGAAAGCACGAAATATTGCTCTAACGAATAGATAAGTCGGATAAATAATGAATGCTAGACATTTTTTCACACAGCAAACTCTAGCTCTAAACTAAGTAGTACAAGCTCTACTTAGTTTGGAGCTAGAGTTTGCGTCATGGGAACTATATGACTGATACAACTTATATACTTTTTTTTGTAAATACATATTATACATAGAAAACCAGACTCGAGACAAATATTTGAAAGACAAACATAACTTTGTATTTGCCATAATTTTCTCCCATACATCGATATACGCGTCAATTCTCCAACTACAAAAAAAAAGTTTGTAATCGCAAATAAAATGTGATAAAACTACAAAATAAAAAATTTCAGTCTTTTCCTTTATTTGTGTTGTGAGACCTTGCGTCTTCCCAAATTTTATTCTAGGTCAATAGGAGTACCCTATATGTTTTGATTACCTTTGCGAGTGTCCAAATATAAGGCATAGATGTCTGTATTTTATTATTGCGTTGACTTAGAAGATCGTAATTTTTTAGACAGAACGCAATATTTTATGCTGTCAACTAAGGTTCACCAAGAATCAAGTATAACCATTAAATAAGATAAAAACATGTGTCAAAAGCTTTGTCCTATTAATGTACCTAACCACTATTTAGCGATGAGATAGCCCATTGTACAAAGTCAAAGTTTTTAGTACTTAAATAAAATTGTAAAATTTTGTTATTTGTTCTGCTATAAAGTATTTTCTGTCTATCTATCTGCTGGTGAGCTCGGGCCTTAGACCTAAGTTCACCAATAATTAAACAGACGGTCAAATCTAACCATCGGTTATGATGACAGATGTCTATGAAAACATGTATCAAAAAGCTTTGATTAAGGCATAACGCATTATTGTGTCGGTGAACGCATGTCTTAGAATCTTTGGCTTCCTTAAACATCCTTTATCCTACTAATATTATTATAACCTACTCGTATACCTACACTTTCTACTCAAATTATAAAAACTAATATTTTCCATTGGCACATTAATACGCGCTTAAAAGCAGTAAAGGAAAACATCGGGAGGAAACCGGTATGCCCTAGAACCAAAAATAAAAGGCGCCAAACAAGTTAGTGTTTCAAATAAGCAGCGATAGACTTGCAATCTGTCACGTGATATGCTTAATACTTGCTAAACGCGGATGTCTCTGACTACCCCTTGCTTTTGTATTCTCAAAGATCTAAGGATGTTCACCTTGGCAAATACGAATGTTTAGCTGTTTGGAGTGATGCTTGGATGTTTGCTGCTAAGGATATCCATAATGGCTGAATTAATTTGAATGAAATTCGGAACACGTTTAGATTGACAAAAGAATAACATATTCAGCAGAGCAGAGTTCATATTTAATTTCACAAGAAACACGTTTCTCAAAATTGTAGAGACGTGATTGTTTTATAATATTCCCGTTTGAACTACTAACGACATCCTATTCTTCCTTTGGGTATACCCTAATCGCAGAATTTTTTGGCAACATCCACGTCCCATGACAATAAGTTTACTTCTAATGAAGTCTCTGTCGTACCGATTGGCACACTGCCGACATTCCACATGACAGTTCAGACTGGCGAATATAACACAAAAAGGAATGAAAAAATAACGTAGTTTAAAAAAAATATATATAAATTTCACTATCCACCTCCTGGCTACATCATCAGACCCTCGTTACCAAGCTCAATCTATTGGACTCGTCAAAATCATATGAGCCCAAACTCGAGGTTTTTGCTAGTAGCCACTGAAGAGTTCCACTATCCACCTCCTGGCTACATCATCAGATCCTCGTTACCAAGCCCAATCTGTTGGACTCGTCAAAATCATAGAGCCCAAACTCGAGGGGTTTAATAGTAGCAACTGAAGAGTTCTTCTTTCCACCTCCTGGCTCCATCATCAGATCAGCTTTAAGATACCAAATTATAGTATTGTACACTGTGGCGACGACCTCTGTGGCGAAGTGGGCGAAGGCCCGCCTGAGACGCAGAAGGTTGCGGGTTCGATTCCCGCTGCGGGACATATGTTTTTACGATTAGCCAATGTTTGTCTCGGGTCTGGGTGGTTTCTATGTATAATATGTATGCATTTACAAAAAAAAGTATATAAGTAGTAAATCAGTCATGTAGTTCCCATAACACAAGCTCTGCTTAGTTTGGGGCTAGATGATGCTGTGTGAAAAATGTCCATTATTATAACAATTATTATTATTATTATTGTCATCCGAAATACATATGCATACAAAATTTCATTTCGATAACTAGAAGTATGTTAAAAATGTCTTTCAAGATTTCATTACATTGTAAATTTGTTATTTAGTTAGTTACAAGTGAGGGTAATATAGGCGTGTAGCCTATTTAGAGTTTTGTAAAACAATTTACGCGTCTGTCGCAGGCTCTAAAACTATTTTAGCTCCGAGAAAAATACAAAAATAGTCCTTCTACCCTCTAGACCAATTACATTTAAAAGGTTGTGGAAAGTTTTTAGACAGAGGTATCACGATCATTCGACATAGCTGGCACTATGCGTGTGATCTGAACTTCTACAGACTTGATGATGGCCGTAAAAGTAAATCACAAATTAGGCAAGAAGCAGAAGAACGACTCGCAATCCTTCCAAATTGCGCCTCTCGAAAGAAGTCTGTCTCATCAGACAGTCTATTATCTATAAAGTGTACCGGAGTGATTCAGAGCTAAGCCATTGTTATGTAAATACTAAATGGTCAACAGTTGGACGGCTGCGATCAGCCGAGTCGATTAGAACACATTCATGTAGAAAGCAGCCAGCCGGTTCTGGTTAGTTCCGGTTTATCAACACTAGCTGTAATATTATCTTACGTAAATAAAATAGAAATTCTGGACATTTACACACAGCATCATCTAGCCCCAAACTAAGCAGAGCTTGTATTATGGAAACTACATGACTGATAAACTGCTAATTTATATGGAACCTTGTAAGTATTGCATACATATTATATATATAAGTAGGTATATTATGCATTTAGGTATAATAGTGAGGTCAGTATTTTGGGAATGCTTCCGCCTGGTAGTGATCTGGATCAGTTGAGCTATCTATAGATCGTTTGCAACGGTCTTTAGATAGCTAGCTGTTTCATCTGTATTTTTTGCATATACCTACTTGTACATAGTTGTATGAATAAATGTACCTCCGGTATAATAGTATGTTATAATTAGTTATATTATCACAATGTATCTGTCGGTGTACACATACTCACCTTTATTTTTCACCAGTCCTTAACCTCATAGGTTTGCTGGAAGAAAACTCTTGTTAGGGTTAAGCTCGCCTTTGTACATGTCCTATATGTAAGTTTTTGTCTGTTTTTTCTGTGTGTACAATAAAGAATAAAGGAAACCACATGACTGATATACTAATTATATACTTTTATTTTGTAAATACATACATATGATACATAGAAAACAGCCAGATCCGAGACAAATATTTGAAGATACAAGCATTTGACCCACGGCTGGAATCGAACCCACAACCTTTTGCGTCACAGGTAGGCATTCGCCCACTGCGCCACAGAGGTTTTTTGATTATAACTTCCTATTAAAAATGTGAAGAATTGTATTAGGAGTTTGTTTTTGCACCTGCGTAAGTTACGCGTAAATGAAAATACGTATAAGTGGTATCTTACCGCGAATGGGCGTACTATAAGTTATGTATTTTTATTTCTTTAATATCAACATTGACCATTGAAAAGAAGGGACTCGTCGGAAACGGACTATTTGCGCTGAAAATAATGAACGTATTTTCAGATGGTATACATCTGAAAATATCCTAAGTATACATACTGAATAAAGATTGTGCGATACTTCTAGTGTGACCGGTACAAGCAATATGCTTTTTAAGTGAATCGGGTCATCGATATCACTCGATTTCACGAAAAATCACTCAAATTCTCCCCCGTTAGGATTTAAATGGAACGTGATTGGGGAATAAATTGTTTATTGGCAGCAGAACCGATTATTTTTGAATAGTTATTGAATTTTTCAATGGAGCGTGTCTAAACCTTTAATAGACTTTATAGAGTGAGTTAAAAAAGCTAGTGGGATGGGATTGATTTTGATATTTGTTTGGTTAAAAATGAGGAGAAATCCGTTGAAGTACCAAAGGCACAGACAATAAAAATAACAAAAAAACACATTAGAAAGTAGAGATTCTTTAGGGACAAAGGAACCAAAGGATTTTGTATTGTATATGTTTTATAGTATCTATATATTTTATTATAGGTAATAAATTTATCCAAACAACTATGTACAAGTAGGTATACAAAAAATATAGATGAAACAGCTAGCTATCTAAAGTTGCAAACGATCTATAGATAGCTCACTGATCCAGATCACTACTAGACGGCAGCGTTCCCAAAATACTGGCCGGATTGCCACGCTGAATGGCAATGCTAATGCGTTCACCCAGATAAGTATAGTATAGTATATTATTATAAGTAGTTTAGTATATATATTTATATATGTATAGTTATTTTTATTTTTAGTACCTAAGATTGTTCTGATTCATTATTTTCGTCTGCACACGATCCTACCTCTATCACTACTCAAGGTTTGCTGGAAGAAAACTATTTTTAGGGTCAAGCTCGCCTTTGTACATGTCATTTAATTCTGCCTTTTTGTAAGTGTTTATTTTACGGCGGGCTAGAGGTGCGGGTTTGACTCATGTTGCGAGACAAATGTTTTATGTTCTACAGGTATTTGTTCCGGGAGCAGGTGGTGTTGTACCACAGTACTCGTAGTTCCTGATACCCACGGTACAAAAATCCCGCCTGCTCCTGCAAATCCTAAATCGAACCAGCACCAGCTTTGCATCCAGGTCGCCTAGCAGAGTACACGGCTCTCACGCTATCGAGTTCAAAACTTCTAGTTTTGCTAGTAACAAAGCATTTTAACAACCGTCCTAGTATAATATGAACTTCAACACTTAAATCACAACAATCACCACATTTGTATCTGCTCTCAGTAAATATTCTGTAGACAAATGCATATTATTCATTCCAAATACTGTTTGCCGCGGGGCGCTGATTTACCGGCAGCTAATTGAGTAACGAACTCCCAGACTAGCTAAATAGTTGACGAAGACTCTTGTTACTGGATGCAAGGGGTAGAATACTGCAGATTATCAGATATTATAGATCCCTTATATATACGTATCAGGATTTAAAGAGCATAACCAATGGTACTGTTTTATAAGAATTATGCTATCAATATATAACCTACAATTGTTTTGCCTGAGACGTAGAAGGTTGCTGGTTCGATTGCGGGTCGAATGTTTTCATAATATAAAAAGTTCCCACAGTACAAGCTATAAATAATGCTGGACATTTTCACACAGCATCATCTAGCCCCAACTAAGCAGAGCTTGTATTATGGGAACTATATGACAGATATACTACTTATATAATTTTTATTTGTAATAACGTATATATATTATTCATAGAAAACACCCAGCTATTCTTAGTTTGGGGCTAGATGACGTTGTGAGAAAAATGTCCAGCCTTATTTATTTAATGTCTTACCTACATAGCAATAACATAATGTACCTATGACATCTGTTACAGCAAAACGTATCTAAAAATCATCCTCGTAGTCTTAGAAAACGATTGCAAGAAACCACCTTTAAAAAGACGCTCTTCAAAATATATTTAAAAAAGAGCCCTTTAGGTAGGCAATGCATGAACAATGCGATGGTAATAGTTAGCCTTAATATAAGGTAACAAACTCTTCTTAAGGCAAATATGGTAACAGACAAATGCATAGAAATTACGTCCTTTAAACACACTGGGCTTATCCGCGAATAAAAACTAAAGTTTTTTTAATAAAAAAGCTCATGAATTAGACCATTCTAGAAGCATACTACTCCGTAAATCTGTGCAAATTCGTTATCATTGCGAAGTTAATCAAAAGCTAAAATAGTGATTATGCTTGTCAAACCGCACTGATAATCCTACTATTATAAATGCGAAAGTTTGTGAGGATGGATGTTTGTTACTCTTTCACGCAAAAAGTACAAAACTGATTTTGATGAAACTTTACAGTAATGTAGCTTATACATCAGAATAACACATAGGCTACTTTTTATCCAGGTACCACGTGAGCGAAGCCGTAGGCAGAGGCTAGTCATAAATAAATCATAAATCTTTAGTGTTTGTTAAGTAAGTACATACATACTTTACCAACAACTGCAGATCCACTTAACTATTATATTTTAAGTGGATCTGAAGTGGAACTTATTATAAAAAATCGAAACACTAGATCCTACCGTTTAGCAAATAAATATAGGCATCAGGTTCTTTTTAATTTGTTCATGGTTCTAGAACTTTCCACAAAGCGTGCCAGTTTCTGCTCATTTTATGCGAAAACAAGGAATTAGGTTAATTTTTAAATGAATGCTTGTTGAAATATCGCAGGGATTTAATTGTCTCGTGTATATTTACTTATTTTCTGCCACGAGCGAAGCGAGTTTACGAAATGTTCTACAATTTTCGGTCATTTCCAAACCTAATTATGTCTTCCGTTTTTAACTCACGTCATTGGTTGTCAATTACCAATCACGTTGAATTGCATTTTACTAACCAGGATATTGTGACCATTTCACATCCACACCACTATTTAAGGGTCTTATTGAGTAATAAATTAACTGAATGATCCTACTACTATTATAAACGCGAAAGTTAGTGAGGATGGATGCATGTTTGTTACACTTTTACGCAAAAACTAGAAAACTGATTTTGACGAAACTTTACAGTTATATAGCTTATACATCAGAATAATACATAGGCTCCTTTTTATCCGGGTACCACGCAAGTGGAGCCGTGGGCAGAGGCAAGTATATTGTACTACTATTATACACGCGAAAGTTTATGAGGATGGATGTATGTTTGTTACTCTTACACGCAAAAACGACAAAACTGATTGATGAAACTTTACAGTAACATAGCTTATACATTAGAATAACACATAGGCTACTTTTTATACTGGTACCTCGCAAGCGGAGCCGTGGGCAGAGGCTAGTATATTGTACTACTATTATACACGCGAAAGTTTATGAGGATGGATGTATGTTTGTTACTCTTTCACGCAAAAACGACGAAACTGATTTTGATGAAACTTTACAGTAACATAGCTTATACATTAGAATAACACATAGGCTACTTTTTATACTGGTACCTCGCAAGCGGAGCCGTGGGCAGAGGCTAGTATATTGTACTACTATTATACACGCGAAAGTTTATGAGGATGGATGTATGTTTGTTACTCTTTCACGCAAAAACGACGAAACTGATTTTGATGAAACTTTACAGTAACATAGCTTATACATTAGAATAACACATAGGCTACTTTTTATACTGGTATCTCGCAAGCGGAGCCGTGGGCAGAGGCTAGTGTATAAATAATAGATAATGTAGACGTATCACTCCCATAATTCAATTTTCACTCTCCAAGTAACTGAGTTTCCTTTCAAACATTATTCTCGACACTTTTGGAGGTACGCTGTTCTAATAAAAACATTATAGTCTAAAAGCTTCACGCCATATTCTCGAAAATGAAAGTATGAAACAACTACCTTTCCCACTCATGAATATCCCAAAAGACTGTGAACCTTATAAAGTCAGGATCAGAGTTTAAAATAGTTTGTTTTAGCAAATTATTACTGGCTTTGTTGGTAAACTTTCGGAAAATTCGTATTAAAATATTTAAGCATGTTATACGAGTCAAAGTTTGGATACAATAATAAATTCATTATTGCTTAAATATACAAACTCACTGGAGTTTCCAATAGGGGTAGGCAGGGACCGCAGATTTCCAACTTTTTACATCAACAGTCTGAAGAGACATAGAACTCCTTCTATGTATCTTCAGACATAGAAGGAGCAGCAGTTTACTATAATAAATGTAATACAAGTCATCTCCGAGTTGGGACTTATTTTACACAAACTGAATGCACTCAAACAAAGTCCTGACTGCGCTCTAGGATTCCCTGTATGATAGGTATGTGGAACTACGAGTACTGGTACCACAAAATCCAGACCCGGTACAAATATCTGCAGAATATGCAAACATTTATCCCGGATTTCAAGACTAAGTGCAACGTATCCTGACCTGCAACACCTGTGTGCAAAAACAGCATAGCGTAAAAAAAGTTTCTGTTCTCCAAAAAATTTCAATAAATTGCCAAACAACTTAAAAGTGCTACCATTAACAATGCTTAAAAACAACTTGATAATTGCCTTTAAAATGCTATTATATTATCATACTAGCTTCTGCCCACGGCTTGATTTGGCTGATAGTCTGAATAAGCCCCTTCTATAGCCCCGACTAGGCCGAGGATTGAACATCGTTGTCATGGGTAAGACCCCAAGAAAGACCCACTATAGACACGAGTGGTCGTGGAGGAGGTTTATGTTGTCAAAGTTTATCATTTCGTTTTAAATACATTTATTCTCAAAAATACAAAAAAGTCACTTACATGAGAACTATGCTATCTTTAGATGATTATTGTATTGTAGGTCGTTCTTAAAGTATAAGCTAGGTTAGTACCTATGGTAGGTGATAAGGTGTGGTAAGTACCTAGTATCTAGACCTACCTATTTAACGTAGTTAAAACGCAATGAGGTAGGTATAATTTATTAGTAGAAATGCATGGAAATGTAGAGATATGTAGATGATTAGTTCAGGTGTCTGTAAATCAGGCTCTCAATAATATCTCAAATGTTGCATGGAGATGAAGCCATCAATTTAGACAACTGTGCATAGACGGTCGATGCCCCCAGCTACAGAGACTAGCTTCATATTACGATATAACTCTCTGTCGGGGTGCTATTCTGGAAACGGTGAAGTTACATAGATTTGCCAATATTGTGTTATCAGTTTGAATAGCATGTAAAGCATGATTGTTGTCTTTGAAGGATTTCACTAATCGGTTTTCTAGAAACGACAGAGATGTGTACAAAGTCCTACAAGCCTTTGTGTTATAAGTTCTAGGTTTAGAATACTGAATTAACGGTCATTAAAAAACCAAGCGAAGTTTCTTCTCTGATTGTAAGTAGGTAGGACATAATATTTAAAACTTTCTTTGGGAGTTCTGGCTCCTGAAATACAGTTTCTACAAGTTCAGGAGCCTATGGATTCATATACAATTTGTAACATCTTATTATGTAAAATTAATATTTTATATCCTTTTTTATTCTATTCTGATTATTCTAGGCTACCTACAAATTTATTCTCAGTTATATAATTAGAAAATTAAATTAATAAAATATCTATGGTTACAACCTTAATACCTATTTAACTTTTGAAGCTTTTAACTTAAAAAACGGGATATTTACCATGATTTGTGATTTTGAACGTTTCCCGGTATTTCGGCACAGTTCAATTCCTTCCGTGATCATTGTACATGCTGTGCCAAAATAACAGGAAACATTAATATCCCGTTTTTTAGTTAAAAAATATCTTATACCTATTTGTCGACCTCGATGGCGCGTGGGACGAGTAGTCGGCTGCGACGCAAAAGTGGAATCGATTCCAACTGCGGGACAAATGTTTGTACGTTCTGTTGGTATTTGTTCCGGGTCTAGATGTTGTGTAATCACCGTACTTGTAGTTCCTGATACCCATAACACATGGAATGTTTTTGTGTCTGTTGGATCTTTAATTATGTAAGTATTTATAGTGTTTTGCTTACAAAACGGTGAAACACGTCCTGAGGAAACCGGCATGCCCTAGAACCAAAAATGAAGGCATGTGCCATCGATAGTGTCCCAATAAAGCGGCTTTGGGCTTGCAACATGTCACGCGGAATGCGAATATTTGTGAAAAGCGGGCGTGCGCCAAATAACCTAACATACTACCTACTACTATTTCCTGCTCAGTTTGTTAATTAAATAAATCTATCTAATCTATCTTAAAAAAATAGATTTTTTGACAGAAAACTCTTTATTGTCTACCAGCATAAAGAATAAAACACTTAATATAAGCTGTTATAAACTAGCTTGCGGTATTACAATCAACGACCTTATAGCTAAGAGAGATCTCTTTCAGACAATCTTTGGATGGACTTGATAAAAATAATGTGAAGAGAGCTGTTGTAACTGCAATATAGATAATTAACAATAAAATAAAGAGATATTATTATATTTAATGAATAAATAATTATTATAATTCGCAGTGGGCGAAGGCCCGCCTGAAACGCAGAAGGTTGCGGGTTCGATTCCCGCCGCGGAACAAATGTTTGTATCCGCAAATATTTGTCTCGGGATCTGGGTGTTTTCTATGTATTTACAAACAAAAAAATACGTATGTAAGTGGTATATCAGTTATTTAGTTCCAATAACACAAGCTCTGCTTACATTGGGGCTAGATGATGCTGTGTGAAAAAATATCTACTATTATTTTTATTTTATTATAACCTGCCTCTGACTACCCCCTACTATCCTCAAAGACCTACGATACCACTGCTACATATCTGAGGATTTCCATTATAGGGAATACAGTTTTTTTTATTGACTTTGACTTTAAACAGGTGGAAGGGGTGAGATTAAAACCGATTGCTCCCTCGAGCCTGTTAGTGCGGTGTAAAGGTAACCAAGCCTTAGTATGCGGTGAGAATAAACGGCTTCAATCAATCCCGGTTGATATGTGACGTACAATCTCGTAGTAATCTGAAACTTGCCATACACAAGGATTTATGACGTAGCAGCTACGTCATTGTCCTCAGCCGTGAAATAAGATCGAGAATGATAAATTAATGACAAAAGCTTGAAAGAAGTTAATCTTGTATAGTACTAATCATATCTGTGTATGCCGTGTTGGCCTAGTGGGTGATACCCCGACTTCTGATCCGGAGGTCGTGGGTTCGAAAACGGCCGTGCACCAATGGATTTTTCCACTCGAAAAATTTATGTGCGCATTAACACGTGCTCAAAATGGTGAAGGAAAACATCGTGAGGAAACCGGCATGCCTAGAACCAAAAATTCGAAGGCATGTGCCAACAGTTAGTGTTGAACACTAACTGTTCGAAGTGGCGATGGGCTTGCAACCTGTCACGTGGAATGCTTACTACTTGCAAAACGCGGGCATGTACCAAATGTAAAAGTTTGGACGTGCCTCTGACTACCCCCTTCTTGGTATCCTCAAAGATCTACTCACTGAGTATGTATCTGAGGATGTCCACCATGGAGAAGACAGTCGTGAGCGTATTTGTTTGTTTTGTTTTATATCTGTGGGGTAAAGAGTTCGAAGCAAAATTGTGAAAGTGGATCCGACGGGTTGTGTCCATCTGTCTATCTGATTGTCTGTCCGTCTGTGTGTCACGTGATTTGTGGTATTAATTTACAGCGGACGGGTGTTGAAATTGAGGTACCTTTGAAGAATGTTCAAAGATACCTGTCGTGTTCTGGAAGATTAAAAAATCACCGCCCACGCGGAAAAGTTACAGACTTTTTCTCAGTGCCAGGTACATTGTAAGGGACTTTCATCGCACCCCTCTGTCGAGGGTAACATTGAATAAGTTTCTGAAAAATCCACTCCATGTAATTTATAGCATGGCGAAAGTTGTAATATAAGTGAGTAATACAAATTATTTTCATTTTAAATGCTTTTATCGTGATAGTAAGTGTTTTTTTTTATTATTTATTTATAATTACTGCCTGTTCCTCCGCGACCAAGCCAGGAAAGAAAGACATGAAAACAAGGCTGGTTATTCATTTTAATGATCCTTTCATAAAAACAATAGGTACCTTCACTTTTTGTAAATGCTCCAACTCGTTTTGTAAAAGGATCATTAAAAAGGATTCAGGCAGAAGATAAAACCGACGTTTCAAAATGATCCTTGTGATTTTAATGAATTTTTTTTTTTTTTTTTTTAATTTTTCTAGTATTTAAGTTTTAAGTATTTATTACTTCTGAGACGCAAAAGGTTGCGGGTTCAATTCCCACCGCGGAACAAATGTTTGTATGATCTGCAAATATTTGTCTCGGGTCTGTGTTTTCTGTGTATAATATTTACAAAAAAACATCTATATTTAGTAGTATATCAGTCATGTAGTTCCCATAACACAAGCTCTGCTTACTTTGGGGCTAGATGATACCGTGGAAAATTATCCAGCATTATTATTAATATTTATTTATATATTTAATGTAATCCCATTAGGTAAATTCAACGCCTTAAAATTTTTGCTTGCGCTCAAAATATAACTTCATATTTTTTTTTTTTTGGCTTCTTTTAAGTAAATAAAGTAATCTACAGTGGCTGTTAGTACCAAAAAAATAAGTTTTTACGGGTATTATCGCGAGAGTTATCCTGTGGCCACGGCTGTTACAACACAGTGGAAACATCGGGAAAATTTATAATAATTATAAAACGATACTCATCACATTATCTCCGCACATGACGGCCGTAATATTACGGAGAGCGACTCGTATAAATTAATTATTTGGTTGAACAACATTGAGTTGAGAAAATGTTTCGATCGCAGAAGTGGATCCAGGCAGTCTTAAACGTTACGGCCGACGCGTAACGGCCGCCGCTTTTAAGAAAATCCTGCTTTAAGCTAAGTTGGAACACCGGATAATTTTCTAATTAAAATATCTCTTACAACTTGGCTCTTTCATAAAGTTAACGCCTGTAAAAGATCATTGTTTTAAATTTTACAAGGACTTAGAAAGTTCTGTGGAATTTAATTCAGTATTTTACGAGTGGGTGAATATTGGCGCATTTTCCGTCACAGTCATAATTATCCCTCAAAGAGTGCCAAGAGTGGCATATTTTATTTATATATTTTATAATAGTATGTACAAGTAACTTATTAGTATCTTAAAAAAATTAAGGTTTGACACATTATTCATCTTATAAGCGCACAAAAAAACACGAGTAGAAATGGACGTGTCCCTGGCTACTCCCATCCTCAAAGATCTACTCCCTGAGTATGTATCTGAAGATGTTCATCATAGGGTCAATTGTGAGCTTAATCACGATATGGACTCGTCTACTAAATTATGTAAAAGCCCTATTAGGCTTAACACGTTATTAATTTTAAAAGCGCACAAAAAAAACACCAGTTATGGATGAACGTGCTTCTGGCTACTCCCATTATATCCTCAAAGATCTACTCTCTGAGTATGTCCATTATGGGGTAAATTTGAGCGTGTTTGTTTTTTTTTTAAGGCGGCTCAATCACGATATGGACTCGTCTACTAAATTATGTAAAAGCCCTATTAGGTTTGACAAAAAACACGAGTAATAGATGATTGTGCCTCTGGCTACTCCCATGGTATCCTCAAGATCTACTCTCTGAGTCCATCTACAGATGGACATCTACAGATCGGCATGTATGTCCGAAGATTTTTAGATGTTTATCATGGGGTCAATTCTGAGCGTGTTTGTTTTTTTTCAAAGTCGGCTTAATCACGATATGGACTCGTCTACTAAATTATGTAAAAGCCTGTAACTGAAATTACATTATATGCTCGAGAGGCGATCGAGCCACTACAAGTATCGTAGCAGTATGAATTAGCATGTTGATTGCACTATTCATGTATCTAATATAATGTTATAGCTGCACTAGATATTGAGTAATGATTGCTGATACGAGTCCCGGATAAAGGCACGGTCAAACTCACCGCTAGTAACTAACTAGCGGTTAAATTAATACCAATTTCCAAACAAAACAGACAAACACGCTCACGACTATTTCCCCCATGATGGACATCCTCAGATACATAATCAGTGAGTAGATCTTTGAGGATAGGTAGGGGGTAGTTAGTGACACGTCCAAACGTAATATTTGGTACATGCCCGCGTTTTGCAAGTTAGCATTCCACGTGTTAGGTTGCAAGCCCATCGCCACTTATTGGAACACTAACTGTTGGCACAAGACATTGAATTTTTGGTTTTAAAATTAAAATTTTTGGCATGCCGGTTTCCTCACGATGTTTTCCTTCACCGTTTTGAGCAAGTGTTAAAGCGCACATCAATTTGTCGAGTGGACAAATCAATTGGTGCACGACCGGATTTGAACCCACGACCTCTTTATCAGAAGTCGGGGTATCGCTCACTAGGCCAACACGGCTTTTTCCGTTATGATATAATAAGGATTTAAAGAAATTGGTGGATAAATAAGTGACCGCTGCTTATGGTAACCGATATAGGAACGATCTAATGTTAAGGTCTAATACCTATTAGTCTTCTACTTGTGTTAGGTGATAAATAAACACTGAAGTATAAGAGAAATAACGATTTTATTTTCAGTTTTTATTTAGTGTCAAACGAATTAATAAGTATGATTCTATTGACCTTAAAAATATTATTTTTTTTACGTTACATAACTTTCATAGAGTACATTTGTGAATTTTTAAAGTTTTGAATTTTTAAATCGTAAGTATGATGTTTAAGAAAAAAATATATATTGCTGTAACCCTGATTTTATCTAAACCCAGGAACTTTCCAAAAATACTCAAGTTTATTAACTGCTGTATAATAAATAAACTTGATTTATAAAAATTACTTTTTAAGAGCTCGTAGATTTTGAGCTATACATTTTTTTTCGTTTTTTCGGCTCTGGTGTATAATTCACTTTTGGAGGGTTATATCATTTCCGATTCCTAACGGCTAAGCCCAGAAGAATCAAGCAACTCGGACTCTTATTTTTGTATGATAGACAGGTAGATAGAAAATTCTTTTTTGCAAAAAATAGTAGTACATAGGCAAACCTAATGCTAGAAAGCATTCTCTTCCAGATAACCTTTGTGTATTGTAAACAAATATGTGTTGGTAGTGCACAGCAAGGTTAAAACAAAAATAAGAATATGTAGTGATTATGTAATGCAAATATTTAAATACATTTAGATAATTGATAGTAATATTTAAATATTAAGGACATGCTCGTAATTACATAAATAACATAAAATCCTTCATTCAGCTTGTGGGTTAATCGAACTAGAGCGGTCCTATACGAACGTCGTGGAATCGAACCCAATTTTTAAACTCTAGCTAGTTGACCTACTGCCTAGGTGGCGCAGCGAGGGAGTAGCTGGCTAAAACGTAGAAGGGGTTTGATTCCTGCTACGGGACAAATATTTGCATTTTCAGCAAATATTTGTTATGGGTATGGGAAAGGTTGAGCGATTTGCGACCGACCGGTCCCGTTTATTTCCATGCGTTGCTTTCATAAGGTGAAGCGAGACATGAGACGCGAAGCCGGAATCAAAAAAAGCGGTAATGCGTGGATTGCTGTGTTTCAGTTAAAAGGGTATTAATGACGACCAAGTAAAAGACACATGAGACTTCTCAACAAACCCTCTTATTCATAAACAATCCTTAACTTTATCAGCCCTATAACTATAGCCCTGTCCTTTTCTAACACGAAACAAAAGATAAAGGCGTATTTATAAATTTTATCGCGTTTATCTTTTTTATTATTTTCGACGGGATGTCATCCCGTAACCACGGCTATAGCAATGCAGTCGAAACTTATAATTATCCTACTACTATTATAAACGCGAAAGTTTGTGAGAATTGATGTTTGATACTCACGCAAAAACAACTGAATAAATTTTGATGAAACTTTACAGTTATATAGCTTATACATCAGAATAATACATAGGCTACTTTTTATCCGGGTACCATACGGGCGAAGCCGTGAGCAAAGACTAGTGTTATGTATTCGCGAAAGTTTGAAAAATACTAAGGCCAACTTTTATAGAGCTGATAACGAAATGGATTGATTATGATTATGAGGCCTTTGTAAATGTCCTAAGTACGTTTTTGGCTGTATTTTCTGTGTGTAAAATAAACAAAAAAAGAAGAGGGTAAGTTTTTATAGCAGACTACGCATCAGCATCAGGTCTGTGACATTCTTTGGGGAAAGTTCTCTGTACTAACTTTCCCGTTAATGGTCAAGTAAATTGATCACTACAACTTTCCCCTACTATTGCTTTCAATCTCGTAAACACAAGATGACAGCATTTACGTCCCCTATCAAGTTTTTCCGTCGTTCAAGATCGTCGCCTCATTCCGCGAGATTATATCTTGATTTATTTCTCTGGATGTCGTATATTTATTCGTATGAATTTGGATTGTAGCCAGTGGAGTGTAGCTTTTAATAGGTTCGTGGTCCCGACGAAGATTGA
This sequence comes from Perizoma affinitatum, assembly GCA_961405105.1. Lineage (NCBI taxonomy): Eukaryota > Metazoa > Arthropoda > Insecta > Lepidoptera > Geometridae > Perizoma > Perizoma affinitatum. Next base: position 1,336,845 of record OY560199.1, on the reverse strand, counting down.
TGATCTTACTAGCTTCTGTCCGCGGTTTCGTTTGATATCCGGACACTAAGTACCAAGTCTCTCTGATCTTGGTTGGTATATATTCCAAATTTCATACAAATTATAAAATTGTTACATTGTCACTCAGCGTGGCAATATAGCCATACTTATGGGAACGCTTCCGTCTGGTAGTGATCTGGATCAGTCTATCTATAGATCGTTTGCAACGGTCTATATATATGTGTAACATTTTTTTTTAAACAACTTGTGCATAGTTGTATGCATAAATGTATTTTCTTATAACTTTTGAAACTATCTTGGTTAGGAATATAGTTTTTACTAAAAAGTTTACCATAATTTGTGATTACCCGATATTTAGGCAAAGTAATATTGTTATATACATTTATTATTATTGGTTATAAAAACTTTGGTCCATCCAAACGAGATTAGCTGACAAAGATGATTTTGGCATCAATATTTTCGCCAATAACAGATATCAATGTCAATATTTCTTCTAACCAATAGTCTTATACATTGCGTCCATTATATTATTTACCCTGCGTTAGGTAAGTGTATGAATTCCATAAAAAGCCAAGCTTTTGACCAGAATCTCAGGTTATGGATATATCTTAGAATTACCTTGAAAACTCCAAGATTGTTTTATCGGGGATCCTACGACTTCCAGTTAGAGATTCCATTTTAGAGATTCCAAAAACCTTCCACGGCGGCTGTCATAAAACACCAGGGTGTCTATAGACAAATACCTCACGCTTAGTTTTCCTTTCACGCTAACGCTAATTTGTAGGCAAAACTAGACATCAGTCACGTGACATCTTACAAGCTAATGTCATGTCCGTACAATACAACCTTTCCGCAGGCGTTAAAGCTAACAGAAAGTGGTATTTGTCTAGACCCCTTCTCGTCTATAGACACATATCTCACGCTTAGTTTTCCTTTCACGCTAACGCTAATTTGTAGGAAAAATTGGCAGCAGTCACGTGACATCTTACAAGCTAATGTTATGTCCGTACAATTCAACCTTTACGCTGGCGATAACGACGAAAACTGGTAACGCTTTTCGTCGTAATCGCCGATCTGGATCAGTTATCCTATTTATAGATAGTTTACAACGATTATTAGATAGATAACAGTTTCATCTGTACATTTACCTGACTGCCCAAAAGGAGGGCTATGTTTTGTGTATACACCTATTTGAACTATAAACGTACTGTAGCTGAAACCCACATCTGTCTGAAATGGTGAATACCCCGTGATAGGTAATCAGGTCCCCAATAGCTGTGGTCTGAGATTGACCGCCAATCCCTCAGGCGACCACAAAATCAGCATTCCATGATATCATCATTACACAGTGTCTTGTGTCAGTACAAAATTTGATTTTCGCTTCAAACCCTAAAATGAAGTCAAAGCATTGAAACCGCTTTGCCTTGAATTTAATATAGAAGCAAAGAAAATTAAAACCCAAAACAAGTTTTAAGATGTAATTGTGAATTTCTGAGTCCAAATGTCATGCGATCACGCAAAATACAATCTTTGGTTGATATGCTAATCTGTTTTCTAATATCAGTGAAGAATATACAAGCTTTTGATAGGGAATGGCAACACCTACGGAACAGTCCAGAGCTGCTTTGTACGAATCCTGGAGACGTTATAGAAGAATCCTGGGAAAAGATAATGACGGCTAGTGGTACCATCGATAGAAATCTTCTTTACCCGATTTAGACCACATTCAAAGCCGTGTTGGCCTAGTGGGCGAAACCCCGACTTCTGATCCAGAGGTCTTGGATTCGAACGCGGTCGAGCACCAATGTATTTTTCCACTCGAAATATTTATGTCCGCATTAACACGTGCTCAAAACGATGAAGGAAAACATCGTGAGAAAACCGGCATGCCCTAGAACCAAAAATTCGAAGGCATGTGCAACAGTTAGTGTTTAATAAGCGGCGGGCTTGCAACCTGTCACGTGGAATGCTAACTACTTGCAAAACGCGGGCATGTACCAAATGTAATGTTTGGACGTGCCTCTGACTACCCCCTACTTGGTATCCTCAAAGATTTACTCACTGAGTATGTATCTGAGGATATCCACCATGGGGAAGACAGTCGTGAGCGTGTTAGTTGGTTGGTTGGTAGACCACATTCATCTCTACTTTACTCGAGTGCAGCGGTAGAGCGGATTTTGCTTAACAGTTAATTAAAAACTTAATCAATTGACATAAGACAATTATATTAACTTAACCTCCGAAACACAGATAAAGTAACATTTCAAATACAGATAGATACACTATTAAAAATTATCGTTATCTATATACATTATAGTACCTATATAATGTTGGATCACTTGGATCATAATTTAAAAGTATGAGCGCGAGTTGCATAGGCGCTTTGTTAGCGTGATAAATATATTTTATTCTTTGATTAGTACTTTTTTTTCTACAAACGAGTTCACCTTGTTCGATTGGCATCACACTAAAGCTGAATGAAGGATCATGAAAAAAGTAACCAAGCAGAGTTTATTGCCTGATTCTTTAGGCTTGGTCGCGAGCGAGGAATCGGCGTAAATTCACTTTAAAATTTTATATTCACGTAGTTTTTAAGTTGACGTTTCTATATTATCTTTGTGATTTCAATGAATAAAAACCTATTGACTTTGACTTTGATGCGTTTTAGTTGCGGGACAAGCGAAAAGCCGGTGACCACATACTGAACACCTCTCATGTAGTTGTTGGGAATGTATTATCAGTATGGTCGGATTATTAGCTTGGTGACGATAGTCATACAAAACTAGTTAAATATGTACCTAACCAAGGTAATTAAAGTTCACGCAACTGGATTATAATCTACTCTTATCCTAAACTAAGTTTTCACAGAGAGCAAATCGGATTCAATTAACGATTTAATAACAGATTACTTGCGGCAGGGAACTATCTATTTTTAAAGATCACATGCGACAGACATTTTTAAATCCAACTGTCAGTCAAAAAATAACAACGTGATTTACGTATGTTTATATGCATGAAACATATTATGTTATCTGAAATTGAAAACTGTCATAATTGACTGAGGGATGTGCCGAGTTAAAACTCAAAAGTGAACTTAAAAACATATTACGAGCTAGGTATAATAGTCTAATTGTACACCAAAAAAAAGCGCAGTTAAATCTACACCAAACAAACAACTCAACAAAATTACACAACAAGGACAAAATCACTAAAACACTGAATAAGTACAACACTCACACAATAGACACCACTAATCATTGGATATCGTTTTGAAATCACTCTGATTAATTCGCATTCAAAGCTTGAACTGAACTGTTGCTTTCTTTCAAAGTGACCCTTGTGACTTTAATGAATAAATGAATTAAGACTTTGTCTTTGCTACGGGTCGCGTGGCGCGTTTATCCTAAAACTTCTTCGTACGAACGGGGCGTTTCCCGCATGCTGTCTCGAATAGTCGAGACAGAACTTAGATAGTAAGAGATAGCAGTAATGCATAGAATCACGCTATTGCGACATTTCATTACTATCTCTTACAAGTGTTACTACACGATACTAGATGGCGTTAATATAGGTATTGCGTCTATTTGATAAGAAATGGCGCTAGCGTACCGAAATAATCTAACCGCGCACTTCTCCTACATATACATACTATAACCTACCTACGTACCAAGTTTAATTAAGATAAACTTCTCGGTAGTTATCGTCGGACAAACAAACATTCATACATGTTTGCCATGCATGTCCAAGTAGACTCATTTCGCTCGCTCGATCATAAATCTAGTCATGAAGAGTATCGATGGAAATAAATAAATAATTTTGTTTTAGGCCGAGTAGCTTTTAATATTTTATTTTTAACAAAAAATACAACTTTATGCGGTAGTAAAAATTTATTTTCTGAATCGCCCTGACTAAAACATCCGCAAGTTTACGTTTGCTCAAAACAGAACATTGCCTTTAAAACTACTAGTACATAAAATACATAGTTTATAGCGACAGCAATCTGGCCTGATGAAAGTGGACGGCAAATCTCCTAGATGCATAGTAGAAACAAGCACTCGAATTTTAATTCAGGAATCAAGTTCCTTAGAGCCTGGCCGCACTTTAGCTGCCTAGGCTCGTATTTGAGAAAGCAGATTAATGAGAATAATGGCCGCATAAGTAAGACATAAGACGGGATTTTTCACGTACCGCACTATCGGTGACGGCACCGACTAAGTTTCGACTCATTCCGATAGTCTTCATCAGGGTGAGTGATCGCGACGCTCTCCCTCCGCGTCGCGAATAGTGCGAAACATAGTCGGTGCCTTCACCGATAGTGCGGTACGTGAAAAATCCCGTTTTTACGATGACTAAATAGTGTGATCGTGCGTCTGGCCATACCTAATCGGATATAGAACCCAGTGCTTACCCAGCCTTGTCCTTCATAATATTGTGTAATTTAACGGATTCCCGGCGCCCAACAGTTCCTGCAATTTTTAATTGATGAATCGATTTTGGGAACGAGTATTTCATCTCGTTCATGCTTGTTGTTTTTTTAAATGCTTATTTCACTAGTGGCGTTTTGTAAGATAATGCAAAATCAGTCGGCAGGAGCGTATCCGGTTTCGGTGCTGGAGGTGCGGTATCGATTCTACGGGACGTATGTGGCGTTTGTATGTGTATGTCTACATATGTAAGTTTGTCGGACGATAATCAACTCATGATTAACTACTAGTAGATTGACATTCACAACGTAAAAGCTATTTCTAAAACAATATATTCAAGAAAAATATAAAGCACTTTTGATTTACGTAGCCTTATATTCGTTCTAGACGTGGCATTCCCAAGACAGATATAAATTCTAGTAAAACAGAATATTTTGTAAGCCGTTTGCATAAATAAATAATAAAAGCGAATAGAACAGAACACGCTGGTACCTATGTCGCTAGAAACGCATGCATTCAAATCAAATGTATGCGGGATGCCAAGTCTGATAACGCGGTTCACTGAGCTGTACCAAAATCAAATTGTTCATTGTGGTAGCTTGCCTAGTAGATCTACATAATTAATCATTATTTATCAGTTTATTAACAAAACGTTTTATCTCTTTCTGATGTATCATTTTAAATTCAAATAATGAAAGACTGTTTTGCTAAACTGTTGTTATAAATATATTTAAGTAAATGAGACCCTTAAGTAAATTTAATTTTAATTTTAGTGTACTTACGTCACTTCATCGCGACCACTGGTATAATGACTGAGACCCCTAAATTGCATGTAAATAATCAATTTGATAAACAATATTATCTCAGCCTATAAACTCCTATACTGGATCTACATATACATATATATCACGGACTAATCTTAGTTGCACTCAAAGTCACGTGATGAATATCGTACCTCGTACACAAGTTTCACTTCTTTGCGGTCGATTTATTAACCTACCTGTTTTATGTTTAGCCCGGCCTCTCGAGGGTTGGTCAGGTAAAACAAGTTAATTTAGTGTTAATAGGGAGTCGGTGAGATAATAATAATGATATCGTTAAACAGGGTACCGTCAATCTATTTAAGTAAATGAGACCCCTAAGTCAATTCAAGATGACTAAATAGTGTGATCGTGCGTCTGGCCATACCTAATCGGATATACTAGAACCCAGTGCTTACCCAGCCTTATCCTTCATAATATTGTGTAATTTAACGGATTCCCGGCGCCCAATAGTTCCTGCAATTTTTAATTGATGAATCGATTTTGGGAACGAGTATTTCACCTCGTTTATACTTGTTAGTTTTTTTTTAAATGCTTATTTCGCTAGTGGCGTTTTGTAAAATAATGCAAAATTAGTCGGCAGGAGCGTAGCCGGTTTCGGTGCTGGAGGTGCGGTATCAATTCAACGGGACGTATGTGGCGTTTGTATGTGTATATTTGTATGTGTTTGTTTGCATGTGTATGTTTGTATGCCTACATATGTAAGTTTGTCGGACGATAATCAACTCATGATTAACTACTAGTAGATTGACATTCACAACGTAAAAGCTATTTCTAAAACAATATATTCAAGAAAAATATAAAGCACTTTTGATTTACGTAGCCTTATATTCGTTCTAGACGTGGCATTCCCAAGACAGATATAAATTCTAGTAAAACAGAATATTTTGTAAGCCGTTTGCATAAATAAATAATAAAAGCGAATAGAACAGAACACGCTGGTACCTATGTCGCTAGAAACGCATGCATTCAAATCAAATGTATGCGGGATGCCAAGTCTGATAACGCGGTTCACTGAGCTGTACCAAAATCAAATTGTTCATTGTGGTAGCTTGCCTAGTAGATCTACTTAGTTAATCATTATTTATCAGTTTATTAACAAAACGTTTTATCTCTTTCTGATGTATCATTTTTAATTCAAATAATGAAAGACTGTTTTGCTAAACTGTTGTTATAAATATATTTAAGTAAATGAGACCCCTAAGTAAATTTAATTTTAATATAAGTGTACTTACGTCGCTTCATCGCGACCACTGGTATAATGACTGAGACCCCTAAATCGCATGTAAATAATCAATTAGATAAACAATATTATCTCAGCCTATTAACTCCTATACTGGATCTACATATACATATATATCACGGGCGTATCTTAGTTGCACTCAAAGTCACGTGATGAATGTCGTACCTCGTACACAAGTTTCACTTCTTTGCGGTCGATTTATTAACCTACCTGTTTTATGTTTAGCCCGGCCTCTCGAGGGTTGGTCAGGTAAAACAAGTTAATTTAGTGTCAATAGGGAGTCGGTGCGATAATAATAATGCTTTCGTTAAACAGGGTACCGCCAATCTATTTAAATAAATGATACCCCTAACTAGATTCAAGATTTAATTTAAGTGTACTTACGTCACTTCATCGCGACTTGTGATATAATGGGTTTCACCCTTAAATTGTACGTTAATAATTAATTTGATAAACAATATTATCGCAGCCTTTAAACTATACTGGATTTTCCATCACGGACTAATCTTAGTTGCACTCAAAGTCACGTGATGAATATCGTACCTCGTACACAAGTTTCGCTTCTTCACGGTGTATTTATTAACCTACCTATTTTATGTTTCACCGGCCTCTCGGGGCTTGGTCAGGTAAAACAAGTTAATTTAGTGTAAATTAAGAGTAGATGGGATAATGATGATGCTTTCGCTAAACAGGGTACCGCTGTAGGATTTTTTTTTTAATGTTTTTGAATGTCTAAATGCGATTATACAAGTGGTTCCGGTGTTTTGAACCTCAAAAATATTAATGAATGTATTTCACTTGGTATTGACTTGATATAGCGATAACGATTTACTGGAAGTAAACTCTTGTTAAGGGTTAAGCTCGCCATGTCCATGTTTTTTGTATGTATTTTCTGTGTGTACAAGTAAAATAACATTTAAAAAGTTAATATTGGCTCAGGGTCGTTCGTCATGGCACACTTTGGGGAAGGCCTATCATAAATGACCAGTGGACTTCTACTGGCTATTTATGATTGTAATGAATAAATGTCTGTAATCTACAATCGACAATAACTATGTTATAATATTATATGTAGAGGCTTTAGTTCGACGGATTTCCTCAATTATTGAAAATACAAAATGATAACTACGTTTAAATTATTTAGGTATAATACCAGTTAAATATACTTGTATATGTATTTACATGAAATTAATATTATTATATACTGATAGAACCTTCGGGCGTTTTTCATGAGGAAAACATTGTTTTTTCTCGAAATAAATCTCTATAAGGTAACCCCGAGCAACGCATGTTATTTTTTGTTTCTTTATTTTACATCCGAATAACGTAATAAAGGACTTGGCTTAGTAGTTAGTTGGTATTTACTGAGATTTAAACTCAGAAATAGAACACTTAAACTCACATTTAAACTAAATCAGTCTCATTACGAAACGTGGTCTAAACTGGAGTTCTGTCAGAGTGACTGAACCTAGCTTTATTAAGTAAACCATAACCAAGAAATTGTATTATTGAAAAGCGTCTATGGTCTACAATTTAAATATAAAATAAAACCGTCCATTTGAATATTTTGATATCGCTTCTCGGGAAAAAGGCATGTGGTATAAAACAATGCAAAGTGAACCGCCTCATGTGCCATGGTTTGAAAACGTTAAATTAAATAGAAAATGTGTTGTTATCATTCATAGGTTGCGCTCCGGACATATTCCATTAAATAAATTTAAGTTTTTGATGAAATTAGTGGATAGTCCAAATTGTGCAGACTGTGGTGTTGTAGAGGATGTCTATCACGTATTGATGGAATGTCCTCGTGGTCCATTACTAGCGAAGTAGGGATTTGTAACAGTATTTTGGCCTCACCAGCATCTAGCAAAGCCAGAGAACTGATCCAATTATATTTATCCTCATTGGAGGATTCTTTGTTGTAGTTAGTAGTTTTCTTTTGTGTCATTTTGTTTGTTTTTAGTTGTGTTGTATTTTATGTTTGTTTTTACGGGGGTGGCATAGCCGCTGTTTGGCTAAAACTTCATAAAAAATTAAAAGAATAAAAAAAACTACTTGATTTAAAAAAACTTCACACCAATAAAAAAGGCAACACAATTTTTATTGGCTACCAATAGAAAGTAGGTTCTCAAAAAAGGTTGAGTTATGATAGAAATAAACTAGGTGACCTAACAAGCCTCTTTTCGAAATGTCAAATAGACTATCGGCTATCTTATTTAAACATTCAATTTTAAACATAATATCTTTGTACAACAATATTTGTATTAAAAAACAAGTTTTTTTTTCGACTTTTGTCTATAAGATAAACCACCGATTTAAACCACCTTAGTAATGAGACCCAATAATAATAATAATACACATAAAAACCAAACACCATTATACATTTTCTTTATATAATTTCATATAAAATAATACACTAACTAAGATTTATACCATTTTATTCAGGTCCAGGACGTCTACCAGTAATATATATAATGAAAAAGAAACCAAATTGTATGAAAAACCTTAAACCTTCCATGGAGTGATAAACATCAGAGGAGCGTATAAACTGCCTTTTGGTGTGTTACATATTTATTTAGTAAATATGAAATTGTATTGTCCATAAAGCCACTAGCAACTTCTCTCCGACGTTACACTATATCTGCGAATTCTCACTTACAACAAAGTACTTCCTTGACAAGGTTTATGATAGGGCTGCGTCTTTCACTTCATTAATCTACATTTACCCTTCGTCCATGGGCCGTAGGCGCGCATCTGGGCCCAACGAGCCCCTTTTATAACGGATCAATCGTCTCATAAGCTGATGGGTGGATTGTGCCTAGGATAGGATGGTTTTATAGGCGCTCATTTTCGAAAGTTGACCTTTTGACAATGTGCAAATATATATGATCTGTGCTCTTTTCGAAAGGCTTTGTCGGTATATCCTTTATATATCTAAGTATTATATTATTTGGACTAGCCGTGTTGGTCTAGTGGACGGTACTCCGATTTCTAATCCGGAGGTCTTTGGTTCGATACCGGTCGTACACTAATGGCTTTATCGACTCGATTTGATGCACACACTAACACGATCTCAAAACGGTGAAGGAAAACATAGTGAATATTATATCTGAGGTTTTCCATCATGGGGTTACAATCGTCAGCGTATTTTTTACAGTTTCAGTACCTGAGTATAGAGCTAGTAATATTAAGGTACATATTTTTTTTTTAATACATATGTATTAATATAATGTATATATATTGTATGCTTAGTAGCCAAGCATACGGCCCACCTGTAGGTAAGCCGTTACTGTAACCTATGGACACATAATAGGTGGAAAGTTACATTTACCTGTAATATTAGCAAAACCCATACCCTTGATATTTTAGATTTACTTAATATTAACCGCAAGTTCCTCTAGTATCATCAGATCTTTACGTGCTTACGTTATTTTGCATACTCTGGATGCCAGTCTTTCGAAAAAAAAATCATCAAAATCGGTTAATAATTAGCGATGATATCAGATAACAACACACACACGATAAAAATACTGCCGAATTGAGAATCCCCTCCTTTTTTGAAGTCGTATAAAACCCTCCTAAGGATGAAAAAATTGGGTGATGGAATTGCATAATGAACTTTTTATCAAGTCCAATTTAGTCGTTTGACATTTATGGCTTTTTAATTAGTACCTTCTTAGAAACAATGCAACAGCCTTTGTTAACAAAAAGCAATATATTTTCTTGAGCATTAGGATCGGATCAGATATTACAATAAAATATTTCGAAAGCGTAGACTCTTTGTCAATCTTTTCAATGAAGCTTTGTGATTCGCAATAAAGGAGATTGATGTCAGCATATTTCATTGATTGATATACGTCTGCGTCAAACATTTACAAAATTGTATTTGTAAAAAAAATAGAATCTCCTTTACTTCTATTTCATTTTTATAATTATGTTAGTACCTAATAGGAACAAAAAGGATAAAAAGAAAAAAAAACAAATTAACTAACTAACCCAAACTAAAATGCGTATTGCGTTATTTACAGTATATAATGATCATATTTCTTAGTTATTTTTTTCCGAAGAATTGGCCACCTTTGCCGTACTAATATTTAATTTTTGGTAAAAAAAAACGCATATTTGATGAGTGCGCAGTCACAGCATTGCCCTGAAAAGTTTTACGGAGAGATGTATTTTAAATGGCAATCAAAGTCTAGTTGTCCTGATAGTACTTATTTCCACCGTCACCGTGAGCGAGCGCCACCAGTAGTTGGCAAGTTGACCCTTAGAAGACTATGTTCTAGTATAATTTTATATTATCTGTAGCCGTAGCAATCGTAGCATAGTGTTGCTATAAGTGTTTATGATTCTGCACTATTGAGTGCGTATTATAATGGTATATCTGTCTATGCGGGTATCCTACTACTATTATAAACGCGAAAGTTTGTGAGGATGTTTTTTACTCTTTTGCGCAAAAACGACTGAACGGGTTTTGATGAAACTTCACAGTAAAATAGCTTATATATCAGAATAACATAAGCTACTTTTTATTCGGGTACCCTGTGGGCAAAGCCGTGGGCAGAAGCTAGTATTATCTAAATATATGTTTTTGTCTTATATTTATAAGCTATGTGCCAAATAAATGTATATTATTTTTAATGTTTGCAGCTGAAATACAGAGAGACATAAAATAATAATTTTAGGAACTGCAGAAAAATTACAAACATTTGGCAACACTCTACGTTAATCAAAGACACTTTCTAGTACCTACTTAGCAATCGCGTACACCACGCAAAGCAGAATGTGTATGAGTTTGAGTCACACAGCGGGAACGTCGACATTTTTAAAAATCTATATTTCAAAAACGGTGGCAAGTTCAACCGGCATAGTTAAGCAGAAAAAGCGCATAAAACTGAACAAGGTCATTGACTGGTGACTAGCTGGGTTTTACCTAAATTATCAGATATTTATATTTTAGGAAAAAACCAACTCATCATGATTTATTTGCTCAGCTCCTAAGGGTCGTAGCGTAATAGCCTACCTCTTGAATTGGGAATATCAAAAGAAATAGGTTTTTTCAAATCCGACTGGTAGTCTTAAAGATTAGCGCGTTCAAATTAAAAAAAAAAGATATTTATTATTAGTATAGATAGATGATTGAACGCTATACACCACAATATAAAAAATATATAAAACTTTGCTTAGGCATGCTCCTGAATACCCTCTACTTGGTAGTATTTTATTATCTGTGATTGATATCTCAAGCACAGATAATAATTCTGTCAGCGTTGTTATGTTTGTTTTTTTTTTATTGCATATAGTATAGGCTTACCTAACGCTAAAAAGCATTATCTTCCAGATAACCTTTGTGTATAGAGAACAAAACAACTGAACAAATTTAAGATGTAATTGTACATAATGTGCCCATCTGTTATAATAGAACTAGATACTACATACGGCTTCACTCGCGTGGTAGTAGGGGAGAGCAGGTAGGATTCGTACACTTTTTACTCAGAAACCTGTAAAAAAAAAACTAACCGCTATTGTAAAATCATTTTAATGCTGTTCTAATACCTTCTTTTCTGGCTTTAAAAAAAATGTACTTCAGTGTTGATACAATGACACATAGTCAAGCTTTGGAGGTTTTTCCAAAAAATGGGAAACGTACGAAAGCACCTCACACGCGGGGTGGCTTCGTGCATAGTGTGGGGCACATTCGTACATAGTGGGGAGCCTCCGTACACAGTGATTAAAATGCCTTTTATACATAATAGAAACATTTATTGAGATCAAAATTAACACAGAATCAGCCTTAAATTAAATATTATTTAACCATATTGGTTATTACACAGTCTAGTAACAAAAATTAACAATTATCATAAAATTTTCTTCTTATGTCCATAAAATAACCAATCAACATTATAACTTCTTAGGTAATATTGGATCTACTATTGCACATTGAACATTGACAGATCTTTTCCGAAGCTAAAGATGTTAGCTGTTCTTGCTGTTAGAGAAGATTTGTGTTGCGGCAGTATTAACACCACATCTGCTAAGTAAACTGTTCCTTCATCTTTGGTATTGAGAAAAACAAATTTCCAAGTGCCCGGCTTCTTTCTCAGAAATGAAACTTTGTTTTCTCTCTTGCTCTTGCTTCTTCATCTCTTTTGCTTTCGCTATTTCTTCCAGTCTATATTTACGTATCCTTGTAAATTCTCGATTTTCCTGGTAGTTTTCCTTTTTTTGATTTTTGCGCACTCCTATCTATCCTAGGGTAGGGTCTGATAACTTCTGGGGTTATTAATCCGACAGCTGAAGACGATGGTGAATCAATATTGCAGTCTAATGGCTGTGATAGCAAAGAAGGTGACGCAGGCGCTGATATCAATGGTAGATCTTGTTGAGTTATTTCTTCAGGCATGATTTGTTGCACGTCGAATTCTGGGCCAGTTGTAGAACGTGAATGGTAAACTTGAACGGGTGCAAAATCCTCGTCACTGAAAGCCAGTTTATTGAATGGCCATATTCCTGTCTTTCCAAAGGACTTTTGCAATTGAATGATTCAAAATAGGCAATTTTGGCCAGTTTTGGGATGTTATAGATATTGAGCGTTTTCCCTGGATTACTTACATGCCAATCATTGAACGCTGTCTTGAGTTTAGCCTTAAAAGGTCCAAACACTCCCACATCCAAGGGCTGGAGACGGTGTGTTGTATGGGGTGGGAACGACAGATAAATAATGCCATTATCACGAGCATAGTCCACCGCTTCTATTGTAACATGACTTTCGTGGTTGTCGACCAGGAGCAGAATGTGGTTATCTTTAGAGCAGGATGTTTTCTTTTGTATATGTTTCAGCACCTCCAAAAATATATTGGAGTTTATCCAGCCACTCTTAGTAGCAACTCCCAGGCTGCCTTCCGGAGCACCCGCCATAAAATGATCCTTGAAATGTACCCTGGGAAAGATAAACAGTGGCGGGATTGTGTTTCTGAACAATTGTTAATCCATAGTGCATTTTGGAGCAGTCCGTGATGTACTTATTCAAAAGAGTCTCTTCTTCGGTAGTGAACACTTGATTCGACGTGAACTTCGAACTAAAAATACGCGCTGCGATGTTATCTTCCTTTTCAGCAGCAGCTTTTTTATGGAACTATGCTAAGCGACTTTCAAGTGTTGTCGGCTTGACGCCGTATTTTTGGGCAAATTTCCTTTTGGATAAAGTTTTATCTAAAACTTCATTTATGGCAGACTTCATTGCATCTTCATCTATCTCTCCTGTTCTAGTCCCCTTTTTTACGTATATTCGCGGCATGGTTCTGAAATAAGTAAAACAGTTTTGTTTAAGAAACTTTCTGTACTCACCCGGGGTACATTCGTACAGTACGAATCTACCCCACACTTAACTGTACGTAGGTACCCCAACCCAAACAATCCACAAATAAATTCAAAATAAAAATAACTGTCACGGTTATCTTAAAATAAATGTTAACATATTAAGGTATGGCATCAATCCATAAACAGCAATCAATAAGTTTAACATTTAGAGCAAAACATATTATAGATAAACGCGTTCAAAAGTGCATTCAAAAATTACTTACGCTGCGCAAAAACGTGTATCGACTCGATCCAACGAAGCCGGCGGCCGCACTGCCGCCCCGCGCCACGGTTAGACTATGGGTATGAGCGGGAGTCACGCACACAAACATGAACGCGTCAACGTATTGGGTTGTGTAGATATGACCACTGTACGAATGCTCCCTCTGTACGAATCCTACCTGCTCTCCCCTACCTACTATATTTGTGAATAGCATGTTTTTTTAATTTATATTTTTTTTCTTGTAAACTTGGGTTTACCAGTAATTATTTGTATTTGAAAAATTGCCATGTTACTCGAACGCACAAGCCGGCAGATAGACATGAGGAAATCGTAAGGATTCCGTTTTCGCTATAGAACCCTACGAAATACATAATTTCTGAAATCCATTCAAATTTCCTATTCCTGTCTTCTATGGTCCACGCCTCGGTCATATTTTGCCCGAAACCGATTTATGTCGTCGAATCCGGTCATTTATTTGTTCTGCGATTGGCGAGAGTAATTCCACTGAAAAAATCAGGATAACAGCCACACTGCTAGACGCTTCAGGAGTTCGATTTTACAGCAATCAGCTTTTTTTCGGATCAGATTTCTAATACAAGGTGTAACAAGACTAATGACCGTAAAAACTAAAAGCAGTCTAAAAGTCTTAAGAAAAGCTCAAGGAAAGACTTAGGAACATGAACATGAGGTCAAATTGTGCTGTCGTGGTCGCGGTGGCGATCTATACTTTCGCCTAAACTTTGACAACCATTTCTTTTAAACGTTGACAACCACTTAACAACTATTTCCCTCTGATCCCTTCCTCATCTAAAAGGGTTACGGTTGAACCTTTTTGTATGAGGAATCAGTTCATAAAGTCTACCATTGACTGGACTCCACGAGACAGGAAAAGACTGGTCAACAGCTGCACTCAATAGATCCGTGTGGAAGATGGAGAGACGAACTGGACTCCTATACAAAAGACTGGTCAATAGTGGCACTCAATAGAGACGTGTGGAAGATGGAGAGACGAACTGAACTCTTATACAAAAGACTGGTCAATAGTGGCACCCAATAGAGATGTGTGGAAGATGGTGAGACGAACTGGACTTCTATACAAAAAACTGGTCAACAGTGGCACCCAATAGAGATGTGTGGAAGATGGTGAGACGAACTGAACTCCTATACAAAAGACTGGTCTACAGCGGCACCCAATAGAGATGTGTGAAAGATGGAGAGACGAACTGGACTTCTATACAAAAAACTGGTCAACAGTGGCACCCAATAGAGATGTGTGGAAGATGGTGAGACGAACTGAACTCCTATACAAAAGACTGGTCTACAGCGGCACCCAATAGAGATGTGTGAAAGATGGTGAGACGAACTGGACTCCTATACAAAAGACTGGTCTACAGCGGCACCCAATAGAGACGTGTGGAAGGAAGATAGGGAGGCCTTTGCCCCGCAGTGGGACAAAAACACATAGATTCCTTCCAATCCGAGTACGACGCAGGCGAAACCGTGGGCAGAAACTAGTAGCCTATTCGAAATGCCTGTGACCAAAAATGCGATATATGGCTCTAGTTACATAATTGATGCTCCAATAATGCAATAACCAACGTTCGGTGTGACCGCAGCTTTATCGACCTCTGTTTATTTGCCATTTAAATTTCACATTCGATCTTTTTTTATTGCGAGCCGGGGATTCCCCTTTGTTTACTGTAATTCCTGCGATTCTTGGTTGTGATTGAAAAATTCCCTGTCGGGAGATGACAGTAACGAGCTTTCGGAAAGAACAAACACGTTCATGACTTTAATTCCCATGATGGACATTCTCAGAGACACATTCTGTGTGTAAATATTTAAGGAGGCCAAACATATTAAACAGTAAGTATAATCAAACATTACGGAATATATACATATCAAATTTCTTATGCAACTTTTATTAATTATAACAGTACATTATTAACAAAACACACTCATATTAAAAAGGTACCACACCATTTACTTGGTAACTTAAATGTATTGTTTTTTTTTATGACATCTGTGGTGCAGTGGGCGAAGGCCCGCCGGAGACGCAAAAGGTTGCGGGTTCAATTCCCGCAACGGGACAAATATTTATATGATCTGCATATTTGTCTAGGGGTCTGCGTGTTTTTTATGTAGTTACAAATTTATATTTTGTATTTTAAGTACTTAGTCACGTATTTCCCATAATACAAGCTCTGCTTACTTTGGGGCAAAATACTAGCCTCTGCCAACGGCTTTGCTCGCTTGGAACCCGTATAAAAAATAACTTATGTCATAATTTAGGTCAAGAACACCTGTTTCAAATTTCATAAAATAAAGTAGTTACAAACAAATGATTTCTCTATCTCAGATCACGTAAAACAGGGTAGCAATAAGACCGCCCATTCTACTTTGTCTGTTTATGAATCACTATGGTATTATTAAATAATAGCCTCTGGCCACGTATTCGCCCGCATGGTACCCGGATAAAAAGTCTATGTGTTATTCTGATGTATAAGCTATATTACTGTAAAGTTTCATCAAAAACCGTTCAAAAGTTTTTGCGTGAAAGAGTAACAAATATACATCCTCACAAACTTTCACGTTTATAATATTAGTAGGATAATACATACTTTGGTGTTCAATATCTATCTACGTATTTATCTACAGGGTTAAAAGGAAGAGAATGCTTTCATTTAAAACTAGATTTTTATGAAATGGGCTTCTGATCTGATACTTGAGACAGCAGGTAAGAGCGGCAGTGCTCAATTTGATCAGGTATCTGTGCTTCAAGACTGCTCTCAAAACCCGTTGCAATATTTATAAGGCGAAAGGAAGACTCTTTCATAAATTAATATTTAACTCAATGCATTCTCAGGCAACAATCCTTTATAATTCAAAGTACGGTAGGAAATTATGCTGTCTGCTTAAGGTGACAAAGATTACTGTATTCTTACTTTAATACTGGATGTGAGACTTCTTCCGAGAACCTAAAGATTTATAGAGAATCCCCATCATCGTGTACCATATTTACTAGCATTATACTGAGCTGATACTTTTTAGTGTGACATTGAACTGTCTAGGTGGATGAATTAGTAAGGTGCGTGGGGCAATTCTGTTTCAGCTATACTTATAAGTAGGCTTTTAAAAAATATTTAGATATTACTATTTGTTTCGGCGCGGTATACAAGAAGTTTGACCAAGCGTAACTCCACTAGCGGAAAACAAAAGAAAGGAAGAAGACTTACCCTGGTCTCCCACTGCACTAAACAAGCTACGATCACCTCGAAGCAGGAGCGTGGCCGTTCCCCTAAAGGTCCGTTTCCTTAACCTTGGTGCTTGTATTCTCATCCAAGAATGGTAGCGCGTCTTCACGACTGTTCTTCTATTCCTTCTTCTTAAAATAGGAGCGTCCTCCAATAACTATCTGTTCGCGACAGGAGGAGTACAGTAATGCGGGAAATCGTAACAAATCACCGGTAGTAGATAGGTAGGTAGGTTATCGCGGTTTCCAAAATTGCTGGAATATTCGTGCGCGAATAACAACAAACGATATGGGTCGATCGTAGACTGCCAATATTAGAGGAAAGACAGACTGTCGTAAAAAAATGAATAGATGTGGGTAGGGAAATAAAAAAGCGCCAATGTAACCGGCGCGAAGAATATTCTTTTTATTAATAACTTATCCCACCATCCTTACTTACAAATTTGTTTATGTAGTGATTATTAATTGTTTTTCTTTTCTTTTGTTGTCTACTTTGTTAACTTGACTGCAGTTTATTTGTCTATAAAAAATACGCTCACTGCAATCCCCATGACGGACATGCTCAGATACATCTACCATACTTATTATGTAGATCCTTATGGAAACCAAGTAGAGGATAGAGGCATGTCAAAACATATTTGGCACATGTCCACGTTTTGCACAATTAGCTTTCCACGTGACAGTTTGCAAGTTCATTGCTGTTTTGCATGTGGTCGAACCACATAGTATAGGAACCACCATAAAGCATTTTTTTATATCATTTCATATATTCAACACACTTCTGTCATATTTTAACAAATTTTAGACCCATATCTCTGTTACCTGCTATTTCGAAAATATTAGAAAAACTAATGAATAAACGGCTAAAAAACTATCTAGAAAAAAAAGAGCTTCTGTTAAAAAATCAGTTTGGTTTTCGATCTGGACTATGTACTGAAGATGCGGTGTTAAATGTAACAGAACAAATTACTAGATCATTAGACTCTGGCTTTAAAACACTAGGGGTGTTTTTAGATTTGTCAAAAGCTTTTGACATAGTTTCAATCCCCATCCTGTTAGCAAAACTAGAGTCACTCGGAATAAGAGGCACACCTTTACGATGGTTTCAAAGTTATTTAACAAATAGGAAACAGAGAGTTAGGATAGGAGATTATCAGAGTAACGAAGTAGACGTAAATTTTGGAGTACCGCAGGGCAGTATTCTAGGGCCTACATTATTTTTAATGTATATCAATGATCTGTGTGATCTCAAAATACAAAATGGTAGTGTCATTACATATGCAGATGATACGGTCATTCTATTTCATGCAAAAACGTGGAACGAAGTCGAATGTTTGGCGAATAAAGGCTTGTGTACTGTCTCAAACTGGTTAAGAAGTAACCTACTTACTATAAACGTCAATAAGACTAAGTTCATAAAGTTCACTATTAACACCGGTACCCAACCAAAACACCCTCTTAAATTATATACACACGACAACATGTATAAATTCCGATTCCTGCCTATGCTCTAACCTGAAATCTACGGAGGTTATAAGATATCTTGGTATTACCATAGACAAAAATCTGACTTGGGTAGAGCAGATCAAAAAATTATCAGGACGTACCAGGAAGTTAATATATGTCTTCAAACAACTGAGACATGTGTTAAATTTCAAATCATTAATAAACGTTTATCAATGCCTTGCTAAATCCATTCTAACCTACTGTAATCTGGCTTGGGGAACCGCAGCCAGAACCCACTTAATCAAACTTGAAAGAGCCCAAAGAGCGCTTTTGAAAGTTATGACTTTCAAACCTAGGAGACATCCGACTAACCTGCTGTACAAAGAATGCTCAGTGCTTAACGTGAGACAGCTCTACATAAAGGCTTTGATATTAAAACAACATCCCTCAGTAAATGAAAACATGCTGGAAAAGCTAAAAAGCCAACGCAGACAAGACAAAATATTTAAAATTACTAACACCCGTACACATTTTGGAAGGAAATCTCTAACAATTATGGGACCACGAATATATAACCGCATCAGCAAGGACATAACGATAGCTACTCTAAATCGTAACCAGCTAAAAAATAAATTAATCAGCTACCTAACTAATCTAAAATATAACGAAACTGAGAACCTTCTGGAAGTTGTTAAATAACATGCCCACAATATTCGCAATATATATGTATACACTCAATTATATATTACACTACACGATCACCATTTACACACCTTTCACATGTACACTTACAGCCACACACACAACCTCATCCTCACTCACTTACTCACGCGTGGGTTTTACCTGTGACACCCAGAATCCTATGGGAGTTTTCGAGGTAACTCACACTCGCACCCAATCATACACATACATCTGCAACTTAGCCTATTGGTGGTACTTACCCTATTTAACTTTATCTTTTATATTTAGTGTTACCTAATATTATTTTTAGTATAAAATTTTATTTGTTTACTGTAGACCGTAACTTCCTAAGCTACTACTATTTGGTTTATTTTATTTTTTTCTTAACAGTCCAACCATTACCAGTGCTTTGTACATGCATATTTAGATATGTATTATCTGGTTTGGTTTTTGTGGGAGAGTCCGTAGCGAGTCCCTGTGACCCTGCCATACAGGCTATAAAGTCCTAGTGTGGGGAACAGAGCATACCTATGGTACTGTTTTATTAGAATTAGATTATGTAATACTTACCTATGTAGAGATAACAAAATATGTACCTACGACATCTGTTTGAGATATTAATAAACATTTTATTTCATTTCATTTCATATAATTTGGAACCAAAAATTCTAACTCGAGTTACAACGCATTCTGTCAGGAAAAGGAGCAGTCGAGTTTTTAATTAGTATACCAACAGAAACTAAACATCATATTATTATGGCGTTTGTTTAAAATATGCAGGCATTTCGCTTTGAAAAGCACTATCTCCAAAACAAATAGCTGGCAATAATTTTGCCGGACATTGTCCTAAATACCACGTTAATCATGGTAAATGTGGCCGGTCGGGGTAAAGACGGCCGCGCACTTTTGTCTAGGAAAGAATAACCACTAAATATTTGAAGCTTTTGGACATTTAAGCGAATAGCTCCGAAGAAAATCTGCTACTCAAGCTGAAAGTGTCTGTTGTTCCCGTGGTCGAACAATAGAAGCTGATTAGTGACTTTGGTAGACTAACTGTCCGATCAAGGGATAAAATAGCATATGATTTGGGGCTGTTAAATTCAAATTCAAATTCTTTATTTACACATACAAATATAACTTATACATCTAATTCGTTGTACTTGTAAATAATGATTAACTAAGTATATATAAAATAAAAACTACACTACATTATAGAAACATGAAAATAAAAACATACTTTTTAATTAAAAACAATAAAAAGTCTGTCTAATCCTGTTTCAGCAAGTAAAGATGGGGTCTATGCCTGTCTAATCTTACCTATTTAATCTCGATTCAGCAAGTGAAGAAGGGGTCTGTTCCTGTCGGACATTCTATATGAGATCAAATGACCAAAAAGGGAGAATAGCCGATGATATAGATACTGCGGTAATAGTATTTGCTTATATGTTTATTTGCGACTCTGGTTGTAAGTGTGCGCGTGATCTTACAGTCAAGTTCCACGCGTGAATTTTCGTATTCACGTTGTAGTGCTTGATCTAACAAAAACATGTTTAGCAATTCCTTTGAAAAATATGCAGATTCCCGTCTCTGTGGCTCTACTTGTACTGTTTATGGTTTGAAAGTAAATTAAAGCAATGCAAGATGCTTTAATTTGCATACCCTTTCTACTTTTTATATAAATATTTTTATGGATTAAAAAAATTGATATATAGGATGTGTCCTAATATCTATTTAAATGAACAAATGAATTCTTGCAATATTAAAACATTCGTCGTATTTTCCGTCAGCTATTACAGTGCTTCCTAGTGACTTGTGTTGATAAATCTAAAAATCATCCTTGAGGACATATAAATCGATTGCAGAAACTCGCATTACAATCTGATGAGCCGTTTCAGAGATAAATGGTAACAGACAAATAAACAAACAATTTATGGCACACTAATGTACGAGCCTCCTTCCGCCGCGGGTAAGAATGATGACGACAAGTGATCAAAGGCAAAGTATAAAGGCGTGAAGAGGCCATCTTAGGTGAATCTTACAAAAAATTCAAAGACCAACTTTTTGTACATTCTTGTATTACAAATTATGATCCTTTGGTCCACCATCGTAACCATCTTTCATAACAAGACGAAAAAAATATTGATTTCACTTTTTAATTTTTAAAAGAGATTATATACTCTGCCCCTAAAGTTTAACGGTATTAGGAGTGCAGAAATGTGAAGGAGAAGTATTGTTATAAAAAATAACACCGAGAGCCGTGGTAAAGTAAGTGACGAAGTGGTTCTGTCACTGCCTTGCAATTTATGATCGCCTGGTACTCTGCTTGTGTAAAACATTGTAGTCTGGAACTCGGTTTGAAGTTTTTGATTTATATTTATTCTCCATACTAGTTTTTGTGAGACAAGGCAGTTTCAAAAAAATACTTTTCAAAGTTGTCTACTAGCTAAATATTTTATATCATTATATTAGTTTTCTTGGAAGGAATTGTGTCATCGTTTAGTCTAATAAGCGGCGGTGGGCTTGCAACCAACAACGTTTAGACATGCCTTTGATCGTCCATACTTGGTTTAGGGTCTTTCATTAAGCATGTCCTATCTTTAAATTTAAATAAAACAAAGTGTGTGTGAGATATTATCAAAAATATTTATTCATTTGAAAGATGTAGTGATGCCATTATGTGTGGAATATGACATCATTTAAATGTCCGCCACGGCTTCTCTGGGTGGTGCGCATGCGAGATATCCAATTTTACATGACTTTTGCGCATAAATCAGGCTGAATTTGACCTATGGCATAGGTTATGTTGGCTTTGTGGACCGCTGTGGTTTGTGGTTTATTCGCATAGACCTGCGACTAACCCCCGAAAACCCCACAAGTAAAAGTCTAGTGGGGTTAAGTCACACGATCTCGGTGGCCAGTTCACATCCAACGCGAGATCGACTGCCTCGGATTCTCCTGCACACTCTCACGGACAGCGGCGATGTTTTCGGCAGACCTTGCGTTTCGTTGACGTACGGGTGTTGGTCGATCATTTACCGAACCAGTGGACTCAAATTTATCCACCACACGACGAAAAGTCCTCTCGGTAGGACGTTTATAGCGACCGTAAAATGGGCGAAGCGCGCGGTGCGTTGCCCGAAGAGAACACTCATTTTGATAAAACAATTTTATCATTTGCACGTGTTGTTGAATGGTATAGCTATCCATGATGAAACAGAATGAATAAATGACAACCAATTTGACAGATGTAGCTTTAACAAGATGGCCGCTATCAACTGCCAAAGATCGGACGTGCCTATTGGAAGACCCTGTATAATCAAATTTATCTATGATGTTTGGCTCTCATTAAACTGTCTAGATAGATACCTAACTATGCATGGGCATGAGTGTTCATTTCTACCTATACGACCAAGTAGTAGTTTTTTTTTGTTCTATCTAACACAATATGTTATATAATATTCGTTATATAATATTCATATGGTAGGTAACCAAATGTGTTTGGTTTTTTTGTTGTTGTGTTAAATAAATGTTTTTATTTTATTTCATTTCATATCTCTGTCTGTAATTTCAGAAAAGTCTAAAATGCCTGAGGCTACCTACGGTCAGTGGTTGAATAAAATTCAATTCCAACTTCACGTACAAATTTTAATAATTCAATAACTCGAGGAAATACCACTGAAATATATTTTTTCCACTGAAAGAAATTCATTTCGCTGAGAGATGTTGACTTTGAAGGAACTTTGGGTTAGTAAAATGAAAGATACCAACAAAATTAAAGGTACATTTTAAAATAATTTAATATCTGGCTCATTATCGTAGTATTTTATTTTTCAAATATAGGCTCTGCCCATGGTTTTGCCCGAGTAGTAACATAAATGTTTAAAAAAAACAAAAAAAATGCTGGATACAGCATCATCTAGCCGCATAGTAAGCAGAGCTTTTGATATGGGAACTACATGACTGATTTACTACAAATATATTTTTTTGTAAATACTTACATATTGTAAATAGAAAACACCCACATCCGAGACAAATATTTGCAGATCATACAAACATTTGTCCCGTGGCGGCCTTCGCCTACTGCGCCATAGAGGTCGTCAAGGTTTTGAGTTCCTAAAATATTATAATTGCAAAAGTTAGATTATGAATATGTTTGGTGGTTGTTGCTAAATATTTCAGTAGCAGCTGAACCGATTTGGATAAAATTTGTGTAGTTCGTGAACTAACACGCACATAACGTAACTTTTATAACATTTTATAGGTAACGTTTTATCAGGGTATCACGCGTGCCAAACTTTGAGTAGAAGCTATAATAGTAGGACAATTTTTTGTCAAAATAATCGGATTTAAATCAAAACAATTTCCTAAGTCCCGCAAAGCTCTTCACCAAAATATGTCATTCATTATTCATGCTAAGGCCAAATACAAACATATCTTTATTATCAAAGTGGATGCTTCTTGTCGTGTGAAATTGCTTTATTTTTCCAATCATAATGATGTGAATAAAATCAGCAATAACTACCCAAGTAGCTTCGTTATGGTGAGATTTTGTTTCATATTTTTGTTGGAAGTCAAATGTTGAAAACAGTGCATATCGTTGTAGCGGCGAAGGTAAGCTTGAGACAAAAACGTTCTATTCCCGCCGCGAAACAAATGTTTGAATAATATGTAAATATTTGTCTCGGGACTGGATGTTTTCTATGTATAAACAAAAATGTATATAAGTAGTACTTATATCAGTCATGTGGTTCCTATAAAACAAGCTCTGCTTAGTTTGCGGCTAGATGATGCTGTGTGGAAAAATGTCCAGCATTATTTATTTATATATAGTTTCGTTATGTTCTTCTGTCCGTTTGCCCGTTCGTGTATTACAGACAACATCATCTAGCCCCAAACATACATATTATACATAGAAAACATGGGGTGAGAGGATACAAAATAATGTAAATTCACAATTTTTTTTTTTTTTTTTTTTTTTTAAACAAAACAAAGCCGCTCAAGACTGTATTAATTATGATAGTCATTCTAAGATACAGACTGAGTGCGTAGGTCTTTGAGAGATCAAGCAAAGGGTAGTCAGTGGCACGTGCCTGCGTTTTGCAAGTGGTTCGCATTCCACGTGCTAGGTTGCCGCTTTTTTTAAATACTAGCCGATGGCCTCGAATTTTTCGTTCTAGGACATGCCGGTTTCCTCACGATGTTTTCCTTCACCGATTTGTGTACATACATTTTTCGAGCGGAAAAATCCATTGGAAGCGGATAACCGCCCACTAGGAAAAACGGTTTTATTTTTTATACGTTCTGAGGAAGAAATTTCTTACCAGTATTTTCATCCGTCTGAACACAGCCTTACCTAATATTTATAGTAAAATATTGAGATCCTATCCTATCCTACTACTATTGTAAACGCGAAAGTTTGTGAGGATGGCTAAATGTTTGTTACTCTTTCTCGCAAAAACTACTACACAGATTTTGATAAATCTTTACAGTAATATAGCTTATCAATCAGAATAATACATAGGCTACTCTTTATCAGGATACCACGCGGGTAAAGCCGTTGGCAGAAGGCTAGTATTATATAAGTTATCAACTCAACTACGACAATCTGATTAGATACATGTGGCGATTGTCTTTGCTTGTAGTTCATCGCCTAACCGATACTCTAGATAGGTTGGTAGCTAATTAATCTTACCGTTGATTATACCCTTTGTCTGAACGCTTGTTGCTGCTAATTCAGTTGGATAATTCAAGTGAATCAGCTCATGGCTCTTCGTAAACCGATATCTTGTGGGTTGTGGAGTGACTGATGTCATTCGTAGGGTCTGCAGTGAAGGTTCAACGCCCAGGTGATAGAGGGATGATCAGTGAAAATGGCCTTGATTTCTGTACTGAAAGAAGGGGCTCTCTGGACATGCATGGATTACTGAATTTTTCGTAATTTTGTTGTAAGTTTGTATGTGCGCACTTTTCAAGAAGACAGTAGCGCTCTTCGCCGGGTGACGGCGGCTTCAAACTTCTCACTGGTCTTCTGACCAGTGTTATGTCGAAAAGCAAATGACTCGTTTGTCGGGAAATGGGTTGTTTTCAAAATCAAGCCTTACTTAAACCCAATAGCCACTTCTGAACTTTACTTAACGGATCGGATCGGAGAGGAAAGATTGTGTGTTAAGATTTATAAAAATGCATACTATGAAATATCGGATTACTTGGATGATAAAAAAACTTGGGATTTAATTTGCTCCAACTCGTTGTTAGGGTGCAACGGGCAAGAGATGCGTGTTAACCGCATTATATAAAAATAAAACACAGTGCTTGCGTCTTGGGTAAAAAAGTAGGTAATCTACGATATCACAAATTGTGTTATGTTCATTATTATCCCAAAATACCGTTGGATGTTTTGGCGTGATGCTGCCTGCCGAGTCATCTGATTAAGTGGGTAAATCGAGTGCGAGGATTGATGGATGGGTTCTCATTTATTATGTTGAACACACGATGTTTTTGTAAAGGATAATGTAGCGAGATATATTTGGTGTTTCGTAACGTTCTATAAAAACCTTTCTTAAACCTGAGGTGGTCTGTAGGTAATGCCAAAATTATTTATTTTAGATTCTAATGTTATCTTTTAAGTAAATAAAATGTAGTTTGAATGAAAAAACTATCCACCCTCCTGGCTCCATCGTTTGACCCTCGGTACCAAGTCCAAACGACTCGTCAAAACGAATCATAAGCCCAAACTCGAAGGGTTTACTAGTAGCAAAAGCAGTGTTCCACTATCCAACTCCTGGCTCCATCATCGAAGCATATCGCAATATGGCGCCCGTGACTCTTGCTAATTATATAATACCTTTTATATCATAATTACGATACCAAGTAGGGATTAGTCAGAGGCACGTCTAAACATTACATTAAGTACATGAACGCGTTTTGCAAGTTAGCATTCCACGTGACAGGTTGCAAGCCCATCGCCGCTTATTGGAACACTTACTGTTGGCATATGCCTTCGATTTTTTGGTTCTAGGTCATGCCACAATGTTTTACTTCACCGTTTTGAGGCGTAAGTTCACTTAAACATTTTAAATTCACGTAGTTTTTGAGTGGAAGTTTCTATATGATCCTTGTTTTCAATGAATATAAACCTTAGAATACAGCCGCCGGGAAAATAATAAGGTAAACGCGATAAAGACCCGTAAAATTATAAGTTTGTTATCTAATAGCGAAAGTAGGAAAAATAAACTTGTTTATCTTGTTTATCCATTTTTCTATTTAGTTCTCAGTAACTACTAAAGTCTGATTTAAAAGTAGTTCTTTTCATAGACGTTTGTTCCCAGAAGTTCCGTAAAAGTAAGGCAGCGTTCGTAAAAAACGCATTCCCTCGATCGTTTTTTCGTCGACGTTGCAAAACTGGCCTCCACGAAAAATTATTTTATTTTAAGGGATAATATTCAGCCTATGAATCTGAAGGTTTATTCTAAATATTGGTGATTTTTTTTAAATATATTAAAGTAGTTGGTTTATAGTGTAGACAATTTGGCATGCTGGAACATGAGCGTTACTTCGCTAGAAATACATGATTATATGAAAGTGAAACCAACTGAAAAACATTACATGGATACTTAGGCTAAGTGGTATGTCGGATTCTAAAAGAAAAATGCCAGCCCATACTGGATCTACGAATCGGACATATTTTTGGATGTGTTATCAATCAGATTTTGTTATTCTAACATCACAAGTTAGCACTAATAACTTTATACTATTTTTAAACAACCTCAACTATTTCAGGAGCGATGCTAGAACATCAGAATTATACACACATCCTCACACACACCCCTACACATAATCCCGCAGTCTATAATTTTACTCATTAACTACCTTCCAAAGTCACAAGTCGCTTTCTTCATGACACACATACCCCACCTTCACACACCCCCATCCCCTCACACACATACAAAACCTGCGGGACAAATGTTTGCATGTTCTTCAGATATTTGCTCAGAGTCTGGGTGTTGTGGTTAAAGAAATTTATATTAAGTAGGTAAGGCAGGGCTTTATATTTTGGCATACTATATATATATATATATAATAATATTTAATAAACATATATTAAACTAGCTTCTGCCCACGGCTTCGCCCGAATATCCTATGAGTTATTCTAATGTATAAGCTATACTACTGTAAAGTTTCATCAAAATCCGTTCAGTAGTTTTTGCGTGAGAGTAACAAACATCCATCCTCACAAACTTTCGCATTTATAATATTAGTAGGATAGGATCACGTTGGGTATACTATCACTCACGCACGCTTTAATTTTATACCTCTTTAAATAATTAAATTATTTCTATAACTTTTTCCTTATTTGATTTCATGAAGATATCAGTTAAGTATCTATACCTAATGCTTATCAAAGTTAACAAGTCAAAGTCAATAGGTAATAAATTGAAAACAAGGATCTTTTAGAATCTTCGACTTATGAACTTAGTGCATAAAATATTATGAAGTTTCACAAACCGTTTTTTATTTAAAATCCTAAATATAATGCTTCAAAGGCTCCTAGAAATTTTAAACAAATTTGACGAGTACCATTTAGGTTGAAAATCCTTTGAACTTAGTTAGCCAACAGACAAAAAATTCTGAAGTAAAAAGATTTAAACCTTTGGGAGATGATATTTTAAAATGTCAAGCCGTTACAAGGAAACAGCAAACATGCATCCATACTTTCTTTTTGGTAGGATAAGAGCTTGCTTTCGATTCCCGCTGGGGAAAAAAAAATTGAAGCGTTTGTCTCGGGTCTGGGTAATTTCTATATATAATATGTATGTATTTACACAAAAAAAAGTTAATGATCACGTACTATAAAGGCAGCGCCTAAGTTTTGACTCACTTTACGATTACGAGATACTGAGTAGAGTATAAGTAGGTATATTATGTAATTACCTATAATAGTATTTTATAATTAGTTATATTCTTAGAATTTATCTGTCTATGTACACATACCCACCATAATTTTTCAGCTGTCCCTATCCTCAAAGGTTTGTTGGAAGAAAACTCTTGTTAGGGTTAATCTCGCCTTTGTACATGTTCTATATGTAAGTTTTTTGTACTATAAAGAATAAAGGAAATTTCACCCTATATACATAGGATTATATAATTATTATTGCAAACCTGCCCAAGGCCAAAGTGTCTGCGAAATGATGTTGACTTGTGATGGAAAAGCTACGCTAACTTCCGGCTTGAAGCCTCTTTATGAAGTACGTGACCTGATTCCTATTGCCACGTACTACGATTTCCTCAGAGCCTCCGGGCACTCAGTGAATTTTCCAATCGATCAAAATTATACAAATCTCTGGGGCTGGTATCCACCTAACCGGAAAGTTGGTTGTTATTATTATCCAGGGCCAAAGCCTCCCAACCTTCCTTCCACACCTCACTATTGAGTGCCGCTGTTGACCAGTATTTTCTCTCCATCTTCGGCGTGGTCTGTCGCGTGGTCGTTCCTTGTCTGGCGGAATTTGTCTCCAACAAAGACAACACTGGTATGGACATGTCGCAAACCCATCCATGTGTCCAGAAACGTGATGATACAAAACAACCGAATGAATGAATGAATGAATGAATGAATGAATGAATGAATGAATGAATGAATGGATGAATGAATGAATGAATGAATGAATGAATGAATGAATGAATGAATGAATGAATGAATGAATGAATGAATGAATGAATGAATGAATGAATGAATGAATGAATGAATGAATGAATGAATGAATGAATGAATGAATGAATGAATGAATGAATGAATGAATGAATGAATGAATGAATGAATGAATGAATGAATGAATGAATGAATGAATGAATGAATGAAAATACTTTATTATACACCAAAATAAACAATAACACAGTATGATAAAGATACCGAAAGAGGCCGAAAGTTGTATTTTGTTTGTTTGATTGATGTTAGACTGTCGGTATTTTGTAAGTTTCTTTTATAAATTGAAAATCTCTCAGTGGCCGTGAGTTAGATTATTAAGGTTAGAACTATTTATACATAAGGGCTGTTGATTTTGTTTGAACAATAAAAATAAAATTATAAATAAAAGGCTCTGGACTGCCACTAACCACTTGGATAGAAACTATTAAAACAAATACCAGGACACAACCAGGCCTCACGTACTGCGAAGTTTACTTTGAACACCGCCGGTACATCTCTCATTACACATACATTTTGTGTTTTTGTTTCCAAACAAACACGCTCACGACTGTCTTCCCCATGGTGGACATCCTCAGATACATACTCAGTGAGTAGATCTTTAAGGCTACCAAGTAGGGGCTAGTCAGAGGCACGTCCAAACATTACATTTGGTACATGACCGCGTTTTGCAAGTAGTAAGCATTCCACGTGACAGGTTGCAAGCCCATCGCCGCTTATTGAAACACTGTTGACACATGCCTTCGATTTTTTGCTTCTAGGCCATGCCGGTTTCCTCACGATGTATTCGTTCACCGTTTTGAGCACGTGTTAATGCGCACTTACATTTTTCGAGTGGGAAAATACGACCGGGTTCGAAACCATGACCTCCGGATCAGAAGTCGGGGTATCGCTCACTAAGCCAACACGGCTCTTTTTGTTTCCATATTATGGAAACAAACGGAAATACCTGCCTATATCTACAATCAACAAGTACGCTGTCATATAAACCCTGATGTGACGTCATCGATTACAACGAGTAAAATTATAAAATTTTCTGCATTTTTTATATAATGTCGAGGTAAATATACGGCCTACCTGATTCGCCTTCTCTAAAGGAGTCCTTTTTTTTCTAACAGGTCACGTGGTTCATGTTTTAGCTTGCCCTAGATAAATAATAGTAAGTTATACTCTACCAGCTACCTCGTCCGTCCGACAACAGCTTACATAATTGAGCGGCGGTGAGTTCGCTATGCAATGTATACTAGATTTATAGGTGCTCACTGCTAAGCCACAATGTATCATGTACTAACCTTTTATCTATACTGGATTAGGTAGATAAAAGTATTTTATTTTGTGTCAAATAAAGGATACAGGAGTACACGAAAAAGAAAGAAAATGAGATTGACAACAAAAACGGCCGCCATTCAGTTTTGGCCGTTTTTTTTCAGTCACTATGTCAAAGAAGCACTTTGTGCCACCAAAACGCTGGTCTTCTATGACGCCGGTATCCGTGCGGGCCAGCAACTGCGATACGCGGCATCTATAAGCACTATACAGATACAAAATTGGTGAACAAACTGTTGAATAATAGAAGAGCAGGATTCTATACATGATAATTATGCAGATTATGTATACTTTTTAAACTACTATATAAAGTAGCAAGGCAAATACAATCGCAAGTTGAAAGAATAAGATAACTTTTGAAACTATATGATACTTCCAAAAGATACCATCAATAGCATCCTGGTGAACTAGATCTTAGTATTTCGATGAGCTTTCACTTATGTTCAAAGCGCCTATGTGGCGCAGTGGGGGAAGGCCCGCCTGAGACGCAGAAGGTTGCGGGAATATTTTTTGCAACTGCAAATATTTGTCTCGGGTCTGGGTGTTTTATATCTATAATAAGTATGTATTTGCAAAGTATATCATATCATATATATATTTGTAGTATATCAGTCATGTAGTTCCCATAACACAAGCTTTGCTTACTTTGGGGCTAGATGATGTTGTGTGAAAATGTCCAGCAATATTTATTTATTTTTAAGGACAAAAAAAACAGGAAAATAAAGGGCTAGATTTAGCGACTTGATAAGTTAAGCTAGTGTTCATGAAACAGAGGGAAAGTGTTTTTCATCGTGTTTTTGTAAAAAATATATGAATTCTTTTATGAGAAATATATGGAAGCTCTCCCAGAGGACGAAACCTGTCTTAGCAATTTAGTACTAATTCTATCCTAAGCTTACTAACACATTCGGACTACATTGTCTCTAATAAAAATATTTACTCTAATTAATATCGTCATAGATTTTCCATTAAACTTGACCATTGAAATCTCTACAAAACTTCTATCTAAAGCAAATAATAACACCGCTTTATCTCGCCTTATTTCGTGTAATAAAATCCGTAAATACCTTGAATTTACCTTATCCCGTTATTGTTATAAATGGCTTAGAGCGACTCCTTTGTGCCAAGGATTAGATTAATGTCTTTGAAAATTTAAATACATCGCTCTAAGGTAAGGGAATTATTGTTGTTTATTGAGGCCGTTCATTTAGTAATTTTTACTTTAATTCGATAAAAGGCAAAACAAACTACCGACCCACCTGGCGGTAAGCGGTTACCGTTGCTTATAAACGCTTGCAATACCAGAGGTATCACTCACGCGTTGTCTCCCTGAGATATCAAGATGAAAGATCTCGTGTTCCTGTAATTTCACCGGCAACCATACCCTTCAAACCGGAACTCAGCAATGAGAGCATTACTGCTTGGTGGCAGAAATACGCATGGTAATAGCTCTTTCCCGGACGAGCCATTTCACAGAAGCTCTACTAAAAACCTAGTGACTTGTGACGATAAAACCCATCTAAGAACCATCCTTGAACACATACAAATCGATTGCAAAATCCGCATACACAATCTGATAAACCTTTAAACGGTAACAGGCAAACAAATAAAAAACATTAACAAAACTTATGGTAAACGCTTTACAAAATAAACGAATCGTTCAGGGTGTCTAGACAAAGACCTTACGCTTAGTTTTCCTTTCAGAATTCATAGATTTTCCTTTCAGAAGTCATAGATTTTCCATAGCTAATGTCATAGATTTTCCATAGCTAATATCATAGATTTTCCATAGCTAATGCAATTTTCATACAATGTAATCTTTCCACAGGCGTTAATGTTAACAGAGAGTGGTATTTGTCTAGACACCTAGACCTGTAGGAGTTGTTCTTATCCCTTTATCAACTGGAAAATATCGTCAAACGGCTGAATAATTTTCTATAAAAAAACTCTTGACCAAGTCATCTAATTCAAAATCGGTTTGGGGATGTTACAGACAGATACACACGTTGAACTCATTTACATTATATATTTACTTTTTTCATTTGTTTGCGTCGTAAACT
The DNA here is from genome assembly GCA_961405105.1 of Perizoma affinitatum. Classification (NCBI taxonomy): domain Eukaryota; kingdom Metazoa; phylum Arthropoda; class Insecta; order Lepidoptera; family Geometridae; genus Perizoma; species Perizoma affinitatum. The sequence continues at coordinate 1,304,306 of OY560199.1, read as the reverse complement.
TTTTTTTTGTCCTGATTACATTATTATACTTACAATAAGTTATTGTATCCTTAAGATTACAATAACATTGGCCTAGTTTTAAAAAAGGTTTATGTAAGAATGTATCTATTAACACGCTTCTTACTGTCTCTATTTAAGGGGAAGACACTTTGTTCTTTACGAACATATGAACTGACACGAATTTCACTACATTAATAATATAATAATAATAATAATAGCCTTTATTAACAATCTTATTTGTAACATTTCATCTTACTTCTACTTAGTACTTAGTTCAAATAAGTTTAGTTTATGTAAGTATATGTTTTTTTTTTATATTAGACACGGGTTTCTTGATTGTCTTTCTTTCCAGCATAGGCCTCCCCAAGTGTTCTCCACAAAGATCTATCTCTTGCCTTCCTCGTCCAAGTCGTTCCTGCCATCTTTTTAATATCATCTTCCCATCTACGAAACTGTCTAACTTTACTTCTCTTTTTTTTTTATATCTAGGGCACTACATTACACTAAACTAACTCAAAGGGTTTGGAAAAAAGTTGTTAATAACGCCAAGTTTATTATGACATCAATTTAAACCCCCGATGTTTATATTCCTTCATATACATGTAGGTATGTATACTTATTGCAGCGTTCGTTAGTGACGCTTTAACTCAACTGAAAACTTTCTTAAAATCATACAAAATTATGAAAAAAACATCAGAACAATTAAGTTTTAAGTTGTTGAGTAAAATTCAGTCTTACAACCAAACCTAAAAAAACAAACAATTTACTTTTTGGTCAATAATTACTCCCTTTTTAAGTTTTTTTGAAAAAGGATGATGGCAAAATGAGTCGTTTCCACCATGAAGAAGGTAAAACCGGTTGACCAAAACATGATTTACCACATACTCAAATAAAATACTAGCTTTTGCCCACGGCTTCGCCCGCGTGTTACCCGGATAAAAAGTAGCCTTTATGTCATTCTGATGTATAATCTATATTACTGTAAAGTTTCATCAAAATCCGTTCAGTAGTTTTTGCGTGAAAGAGTAACAAACATCCATCCTCACAAACTTTTGCGTTTATAGTAGTAGTAGGATAGGATAATCCCAATTTTTACTTTACCGTAGTCGGGTAGGATAAAGCTGAATTTCAAAGTCTTATCTCCAATTTTGTAATAAAAAGAGTGTTTAGAAGAAAGCTTCCATTGAGATCAATGCTTTAGAAATAGCATCTTGAGTTTACTTGAATTCAGATCTCCAATTTATTCAAACATTCCTCTCATTCCAAAAGTATCAACCATTTTTAAGTATTCCGTATCTTCTAAACGCTACCGTTGAATAAATAACTGTCGCTTTGTAAAAGTATCACTCGAACGAAGAACAGCTCAAATTTACGAGATACGAAATGATTTTAAACAATCAAATCAAGCAATATTACTCTTTATAATGGATTGAACTTGTAAATAGTTCCATTAGACAAGTTACATTGCTTGAAAATAAAATTATAAACTGTATTTTAGCGTCCCCTAGTGGTGTGTGGAGTTAAAAGCTATCTGAGAACCTATCTTAAAGTCGTAAAAAACTATGACAATCACTTCACATCGTTTCATATTTCATTGTCTACTGCACCGACTCGTGTTGGCTTTGTAACAAAACCTATCTAAGTAACTATATTGAAGTTTTTATAAAAGTTTTTAAAAACGGTATGACAATCGGTTAAACCAACCGACACCCATCTACAAAATGGTTTAATCGATTATTCTACGGTTTTCGCAATCGTTTTTATAAACGAGATATACAAACAACCCCCAGAGGCCTACTTACTGGTTTATTGCGGGTAAAAACATGACTCAAAAATGAAAGATTTCAAAACAACTAAATTTCCGAGGATTCAAATTGTTTGGTATGATTATCACTTATGCCCCCGTGAAAAAGCGTATTTTTAATTGCAATTTGATTTGAAGTGACGCAGGCTTCCCTCAGCATAATAAAAATGTCTGATTGTGGGTATTCGTGAAATATAGCACGAGCATTAGCAAAGATTCACGTGCATTACACAAGTTATATCCAACTGTGAATTGTAGATCACTGTACGTTTAAAAACTATCTTGTGGTTTCGCTAAAAATGCCACAGCGACCGTGGACAACACCTAGATCGAGAATAAATCTTCAGAGCATACAAACATTTATTCCGCAGCGGGAATTGAACCTGCACATCTTCGTCTCAGAAAACTACTCGCCCGCCGCGCCACAGAGGTCACAACAAAATAAAAAATCGAAATTATTTTTTTTACATTTCAAAGTGTATTATTTAAACATACGCTTTAATACTACTGGCACATACATATGGAAAAACACAAGTGCGAACTGAATTTGTCATGTGCACAGAAAATCAACGTGGCAAGTACCGTGACACGGAGTGTTGTATGTTTAAATGACAAAATGTGAAAAAATATTGACAGACTAGCCCTTGTGTTAGCCTGTTTGTGTATAATCACCAGAATGTTTGGTTGAATGTTGGAATTTGGTAACTGATTTTTGTAAATAATATTTGTACTAGTATCTGCGCACGGCTTCGTCCACGTCGCACCCCTATACAAATTATATGTCATGAATATCCTTTGCAAATTTCATACAAATCGTTGCAAGTGTTGCGAATATTATTGTAAACAAACATTCATACTGAACAATTAGATAACTAACAATTAGGGATGGCAAGTAAAACGCTGAGTTTAATCCACAGGTTTGTATAACTCAAAAAAGGAAACAGTTTATAAACTTATACGAATTGTGTTGACCATTTGCTAAAACACATCAATAGCGGGATCTAGAAACTGGTCAGATTTACTAGCGCCATCTAGTTCTGCATTGGCTCGCTAACCTAAGACCATTCGCATAAAATGCACCTTGTGGCTTCTGAAGGCTTTCAGCACATAATTTCGCATTTATAATGTTAGTATGATATATTATTAGTCGAGTTGCTTCCCAACTAAAATACCCTTACTTCTTTTCTAATCTAAATACAAATACGAGCAATGACAAATATTCACATACAATAACTATATATTGTTTTTTTGCACTAACGGTTTCAACGGTACCCTATTACTAAGACGCCCATCGTGAACATCTGTCACAGGGCTGTTTCTTTTTACACGTAATATACATCAAGATTTTCATAAAACACTGTTATTATGGCAAAACAAAACAACGATACGTAAAGGGTACAAAAATCGTTCCATAAAAGAATCGTTAAAACAATACTAGTTATGACCTTTTTCTAGGTCAAGGTTTGCTGAAAGAAAACTGTTTTTAGAATGCAGCTCGCTTGTACGTGTAATCATATAATTATGTATTTTGTGTTAATTTGTGAGTACAATAAAGAATGATGTATATAGTTATTTACTAAAATATCAATTTAATTTTATTTGGTGTTACGGAACCCTTGATGCATGAATGCGACTTGTACTTTGCCGATTATATCAGGCTTTTTTTGAAGTCGGTTAAACATAAAAAAAAAAGATGATACGGTTCTATTACGAAATTCGTTTACATACACTATACAATTTTCTGGTTATCAACCATAATTTTGATTTTCTTGTGGCGTAAATCTTTCATGTCCCTGAGAATTTAATTAAATACCTAATCGATCGTTTGATTACTTAAGAATGTATTTTTAGATTGATATAGTATGAATTTTTCTTAAAACAAATAAAATAACTGTTTTGAACTAGTACCAGAAAAGCAAGTAAATATACTTTTGTTTATAAATGTTTATTATTGTTTTCTTTTATCGAAAGTTTACCCAATAGGTCCCTCTAAATCAACAAACAAAAAGTAATTATAATATTCCAACTAGAACCTTCCAAAGCTAATATCAAAATGTACCTGAGTTGATATGAGTTCGAGTCAAGTTCTTGTTGTGTCACAGACAAATAACATCAGAATGCAGAATGTTACATTCCAACACGAAAATACACATCCTGTTATTTTTCAAACTTATAAGCATAATTATAAGTTTTAGATAAGTCTTTATCGCGTTTACAATTTGTATTATCCTACCTTCATTTCATCTTCTCCTTTACCAATAAACGGTAAACGTGATAAAAACCAGTATAACTATACTATTATGAGTTCTCTGTATCGTAGTATGGCCACCATACCGTTGTTGTTGATATGGCCAACAGAACAAAATCACTTCTGCATCTTATACTATAGGTTAAGTAGGATCGCTAGACCGACTAGGTCGGATGACGCGGCTTTGCTCGAAAGTTTACAAAGAAATTTCAAGCGATTTAATACGTACGAACACATGCCTAATCTTGATGCAACGCACTAGATGCAGAGTGCACTGATTTACCTCTATGGCGCAGTGGGCGAAGGCCCGCCTGAGACGCAGAAGGTTGCGGGTTCGATTCCCGCTGCGGGACAAATGTTTGTAATGTTTGTCTCGGGTCTGGGTGTTTTCTATGAATAATATGTATGTATTTATAAAAAAAAGTATATAAGTAGTATATTAGTCATGTAGTTACCATAATATAAGCTTACTTATGTATACTCTGCTTAGTTAGGGGCTAGATGATGCTGTTTGAAAAATGTCCAACATTTTTTTATTTTTTTTACATTAAAAATACATCTGGTATAAAAGTGTGACTTTAATGCCAGAAGGTAAGTGTGTAAGAGAACATAACTTGCGACCATACCAACAACGGGGGCTACGACCACCATAATACCACAACACCTAGACCGGAACAAGTCTCTGCAGAACATGCAATCATCTGTCCCGCAGCGAAAATCAAACCTGCACTTCTTGCATGCAGCTGGCTACTCGCTCCCCGTGCCACCGAGGTCATCATAATTCAATAGAACCCCGCCTACAGCAATAAATTGTGCTTAGAAAGTCATAAACAGAACGATTAAAGTGGAATATTTAAGGATATTTTTACGACTATAACGTACATTAATATTCTTCTGTTGACGTTTCATTGACCGTTAAAGGTTCTTCCTCATAAATACAATCCGCGAGCACGCTCAACGTTCGTGTCACTATCGACGACTCACAACAATCAACGAACTCTAAACGGTCAACGAAACGTCAGCAAGAGAATTAATGAAGTACTTGTTATAGGCTTAATAATATATTAAAATTATACCAAACTGTCATCATTAACTGACAGGAAGATAGGGTTACTAGAACAATACTGTCATCAACCCAAAGTCCTTCTCCGCTACTTCAAGGAGTTGGGCTGGTTGGGGTCAGGTTAGAAGGGGAATAATGCACAACACACCCCAATGCGGGACGTCAGTGCAGACCTTGGTTCCCCCCACTTAGAATTAGAATTAGATACCAAACCACGATAATTTCAATGCTATAATATCAGTATTGTTTAAATTGACACTGCTCGGTTGTTTCATGAAAGCTGGATCAGCTAAACTCATTTCAAGTCTAAAATCTGCATCTGTATGGTGTCATTGACGTTTCAAATTACGAGTTTAAAATCAATAGGGAAGATTTGTTTTGATCTAACTATTGCGTATATTATTTCTTGGTTACTCTGCTTAGTCAGTGGTAAGTTATAGTATTACTAAGTGCCCAGTCAAAGAGATGCAGTGGCGGTGGCGTAGGCGGTGGCGTAGGCAGTGGCGATCAAAGGGATATGGTTATCGAAAGGCTGTGTGTTCCTATAAGATTTCCTATGCCGTAAGATTCTACGATTTAGCATTATGAAAATACATTTGCTTTTGGTTCCAAATCATGTCGACAATTTCGCTTCATATGACAGTCAGGGATAAAGTCTTTACTGTGCATACACTTATTCTTAAATGTACAAATATAAACACATTTACATAAGACAGAATGAGAGGACATGTACAATTGTACAAAAGCGAGATTTACCCTAAAAAGAGTTTTCTTCCAGTAAACCTTTAAAGCTAGTACGAGGTAGTTATAGCGGTAGAGTCGTGTACAAAGTGGAAACTTCATAGTTATAGCATAAATAAACTATACTTTATAAATCCTTCCTACTAATATAATAAACGCGAAAGTTTGTGAGGATGGATGTTTGTTACTCTTTCACGCAAAAACTACTGAACGGATTTAAATGAAACTTTACAGTAACATAGCTTATACATCAGAATAACACATAGCCTACTTTTTATCCTGGTACCACGCGGGCGAAGCCGTGGGCAGAAGTTAGTACATATAAACATAAATACATATAAGTCTACAGAGATTGACTGATTGACTATCGCGTATGACATGGGGTAGGGCATTTCATAGGCTCACCGCATACACTGTAAAGGAGTCACTGAAGTGTGTCGACGATTGAAAGGTATTTTAAGAAGAAGGGACTTACAGGACCCCTGGCTTTCATGGAGATAAGGAGGAGATACCGGGCTGTGAAGAATTTTGAAGGTTAGTGTATGAATATCATGATGCTGACGAATTTAAGTAATTTTCATACAAAGTCAAGGTCAAAATTAATTCACAAGGATCATGTTAAAACGTCGGATTATTTACTGCCTGTTCATTCGCGACCAAGCCAGGAAAAAAAGGCAAGAAAACAAGGCTGCTTATTATTTTTAATGATACTTTTACAAAACAATAGGTATCTACATTTTTATCGAGTTAGATCATTTTCTATCCCTCGAGTTTTTATCATCTAAATAATCAAATATCTTATAGTATGCCGTTTTGTAAAGTTTTTTTAAATTATGTTTTGAATTTTGTTAATTGTCAATTTTTGTAATTTAAACTCAGATACGTGGTCAAACTTGCGCAATCCGATAACATTAAATGCACACGTTTTTAAGACGCTCCAGTTTGTTGAGAAGTTTCTCAATAAGATCAAGAAAAGAGACATTCACATAGTCAAGAGAGCTGGCTCAACGCATTAGCATTGCCATTCAGCGTGGCAATGCGGCCAGTATTTTGGGAACGCTTTCATCTGGTACTGATCTGGATCAGTTGAGCTATCTATAGAACGTTTGCAACGGTCTTTAGATAGCTAGCTGTTTCATCTTTATTTTTTGTATATACCTACTTTTACATAACTGTATGAATAAATGTATCTTTGCTACCATAGTCAAGAAGAGGCAACATCAAGGATTGGGCAAGAGTGTAGTATTGAAATAATAATAATAATAATAACGCTGGACATTTTTCACACAGCATAATCTAGCCCCAAACTAAGCAGAGTTTGTATTATGGGAACTACATGACCAATATATTACTTATATAGTTTTTTTTGTAAAAACATACATTTTATACATATAAAACACCCATTACAAACATTTGTACCGCAGCGGGAATCGAACCCTCAACCTTTTGCGTATCAGGCGGGCCTTCGCCCACTGCGCCAAAGAGGTTCGAAATTTTTTGATTAGACAGGGTTTTGTAAAAAACTGTACCTATATATTATTAAGATATAAGGTAAACATAAGGTATATTATTAAGATATACTTCCATGCTCTCAAGACAAGGAGTTCGACGTAACCATAACTGGTTCCCAGTAAGCCAAATGAGCGTGGTTTCGCTCCGTTTCCAGCGATCGGCTTAATTACTACCCAGGGATTATTGGACACCTTCCTCAAGATTAGTGGACAATGGCCCGCGGCTTACGGGTTTATTGGCAGCTTGCACCCGACTTTTGCTATTGTGAGATAAGATCTGTGATAAACCATTCAGTTCCTAATGATTTCGGGCTACAATCACTAATATATAGACATAAAGGGAGGGCTTTGGTTGGACCGGAAGTCATGTATTTGTCACTAGCTATCGCCCATGGCTTTGCCCGCATAGTACTCTGATAAAATAAGGCTACGAAAAGTAGCTCTGACAGTCTTTTTTGTCGTCTCGCTTTGCAGAATTGGTCTCCTCGAACACCCCTTTTATTTTAACGGGATAATATAGAGCATATGCCCACCCTCAATGTCCTTTGTAAATATTGGTGTAATACTTTTTTAAATCGGATGATTTGTTTCGGTGATTACCTCCTATATCCAAACTTACACACTTCACATGTTTACAATATTAGTATAAATTATCATTACAATCTAAATTTTTAAAATACAATTAAAATTTACAATTTAATTTAATTTATTTAAATTTTACAATTTAATTTAATTAAATTAATTTTTAATTAAATTAAATTTTTAAAATAAGTTTTTTTTAAATTACATCTGCCATCATAAATTGCGGCGTGTGGCCGTAAGTTGTGTTTGTATGTTTGTCAGACAAACAAAATACCATTGAAATGTTACGCGCGCGGCCAGCTAGTTTTGTGTTAATTAAAAAACGCGTTGCCTATAAATTGGCTCACTCTAACTCCACCTATTAATGAAAAGCAAGCACGAGTATATAAGAGACAGAAAGAATGGTAGAAAGAGCCTCGAAAAAGCAAGAAACGGAACGAGGCCACGTCTTTGCGGATATTCTCGTAGGTATAAGCGCATTGCGCGATTTGTAGCGACATTTAAATTCGAGCTTTACATGCGGAATTAATCAGTGAGATTCAAAATCGATCATTTGCGATAGCTTTGTGATACAGTGTTTGAGTGATTTTATGATAATTGTTGATTTCTATTAGAGTGTAGTTTTAGTGTGAATTGTATACAGTGTTAATCTATTTCGTTGATTAATGATAAAGCTGAACGGTCTGTTATTTTGTTTGAACGCGCAAATCCTTTTTGCATTTGCATTGCATTTAATAGTTAAATTCTTGAGGTAGTTTATAGACTTTTCAACATCACGCTACGACCCTTTAGAAGTCGTTCAAAAGAAGTAATAGCGCGGACGGGCGATGCGGTGGTACGGGCCGAGGGCGGCCGTAACACTTACAATGAAGATAAACGGATATAATAATGAAATCCAATTTTACACCTAGTTTGGTGTAAAATTACATCCGATAGATACATAGATAGTTCTTACCTTGGCCCTACACTAGGATCATCTGTAGTGTGTATTAAAAATGTACAAATAAGCGGGATGGTGACTTTATGGCCCTTGAAATTAGGTAGTCCATGTCCTTGATGCGACGCTGTGGATACGTGTACGTAGCGAATTCCTCACGGGCCAACCGGTATGCACAACCAGTTGTGCCATCCCAAATATTAGTTCAGTTAGACACAACGACCTCTGTGGCGCAGTGGGCGAAGGCCCGCCTGAGACGCAGAAGGTTGCGGGTTCGATTCCCGCTGCGGGACAAATGTTTGTAATGTTTGTCTCGGGTATGGGTGTTTTCTATGTATAATATGTATGTATTATAATATGTATGTATATTTACAAAAAAAAAGTATATAAGTAGTATATCAGTCATGTAGTTTCCATAATACAAGCTCTGCTTAGTTTAGGGCTAGATGATTCTGTGTGAAAAATGTCCAGCATTATTTATTTATTTATAACTTGGCACAACTGAAAAATCCTACCTGGGCTGATCCGACTCGAATTAGTAATAATTATGGAAAATTTCTTTGTTTTATATATTATTTATTTATTTATTCTAGCGGTTGATCCCTGAGGACTTAGCTGACTTCTCTTCCATGCCACGGAGTTGACATTCTACTAATATACCAATGTTTAGATGTTTGGATGTCTGTCTGCTGAGCTGTCGGAACAGGTATAGTTTGTGGTGTAGAATAACAGCCTTTTTTTTAATAAAAGTACCACGAGGCTATAGCAGTTTGGCCGATGGATTTCTGTAAAAAATGAATCTATACAAAAATGCATTATAATTTAAGCCACATAGGATAAAGTTATGGAGCTATTTGTGAAGAGTTCGCCAAACCTACCACCAAACCTATTTCGGCCTCTAAGCAGTAATGCTCGCATTGCTGTCTTCCAGTTTTAATGGTATGGGAGCTGGAGAAATTACAGGCATGTGAGACATACCTAGTACCTTTTTTTATAAATAAATAACCAAACCAAACCGTCCTACCTACCCTTCCATGCCATGCCGTTTCATAAGTACGTTTTTTAGTCCAATGTACACTTTACAGATTACTCATTCTGTACTTTTAAAAATGAATATTTGCAGGAATTAACGTAGCATAATTTATTCTACGTAGACCTATAATTGGCTTAATAACTTCTATAACATGAGTAATTTTGTTGTATACTAAGAGCTGTTAGTCTTATCAATAAAATAAAATAACGCAGCATTTATTTCTATGCATTGAATTTAAATAAAAAAATCGTTTAAAAAAAATATTTAAAAAAATAGTTAATTACAATCAATTATGACAGCGACTGTTTGACGATATATTTTTTAAAGCTCATCTCCTCATTTAATAACCATTCCCTGTTCATACCACAATTCTGCCGTCAGTTGTATCAAACTTGTCAAAACAAATTGTCTCCGGATAAATCTCACAATATTGTTCAATTGAATCGCATCTTGTTTGTAATCCTTCCGGACCGGGTTGACATTTAACTCGATTTAAGTTTTGAGATCCCCTAGGTCAGATGATCGGGAGCGTCGCCGGGGGAAATCTGTAATCGAGTTGGTCTATTACGATTTATCCGGGGCCGGATCTGGGGATCCGGCCGGTCGGATTTTATCTTTGGCAACAGACAAAAGCCTAATTTTAGAACTAATAATATTTTCTCCCTGACTACCGCCGGAAGGTATGTTTTAGAGGGTGTGACTATCTTTAAGCACGATTCTATATAACCTCATCGCACAAAATCGGCTTGATGTATTTCAGTGAATGTAGTATTGTTGGACGCACCATTATCCTAGTAATAAACAGAAAAAGCACATGGAATTATTTCGACAAATGGTTCTTCCGCCATTGGTCATTAGACCCTTTTAGGGCCACAATACCGAAGGTCACTTCGCTCCAAAATACTTATTCAGGGTTCTGTGTTATACAAACCAAGGTAAACAAGAGAAAAACACTGCAGTGCAGAATACAGATAATTCAGTGAATGAAATCATTATATTAAAATGATAAACGCGTTTACACATAAACAACATATAATTTTTTGTCTCTGGTCTGGGCTTTTTTTTATAATATTTTTGTTATTTAAAAAAAAGGATGTCATGTAGTTCCCATAACATGTCCAGCATTATTCATGAAACCAGTCGATAACAACCCACAAGTGCCCATCAAATTACCTAAATAGCGAAAACTCCATAAAATCAGCAAAATGATTTCCCTAAATTCCGCTAAACTCACATTACGGTATTGGCTGTGCCACGTAACGTGACGTCACAAAGCATTGTGAAGAGCGACTAAGGGTGCCTACAGACGAACTACTTCCCAACCAACCACAGCGGAAAAAATGACGTCAGGTAGTGGTCGTGTGTGGTTCGCCTGTGTGGATGCCAGATACTGGCGTTATTTAAAAAAAAACACAGCAATCACATACAAAGTCTTGACCCCATCCTAGGATTCCCTATATCGTGGGTATAAAGATTTAGTATAATATTTTTCTTTCGACAGGAATAAATCAAAATAAAAAAGAACATTTAATTACTTACACTCAACAAACATACCTAGCCTAGGTACACTAATTTTGAATGGTATTAAAATAAGATGGCATATCTGTAAATAGGAATAGAACCCACACCTCTAGCGTCTGTTACTCACTCGCTACGCCGAGGTCGTCAACTACTAATTGAACTGCGTTTTTCAGAAACCAACAGCTAAAATTTATTGAACCATATGTAACACAATCAGGTAATCCACAGCTGAATCGATTGACGAAGAAACCTAGTGCTATGGTCAGTGCAGTGTTACGTGTGAATGGAACTTCGCATCTTCATGTAAACTGCCTTACATTTGTGGCTGCCGTGTGGTTGTAAAGTCGTCCGTCTGATGACACTCTAATAGCGCCGACGCGACGAGATCCGGATTAATTACGTAAAAGCTAAAATCCTGGTCGTTGCATGTTCACATCGTTGTGTGTGGGCTCTTTGAGCGGCCGCGTACCCGTTGTGAATCCACATCAAACCTACTATTGTGATCTCGGGATGGTGACCGTTGCTCAGGTTTTTGTCACAGATAAATATATAGATAGGCACAACATAAAACGAGTACATAGACTAATTTTATGCTAATTAACATTTTCTTCCAGCTAACTTTTGTGTGATGATGGGGAAGATTACTAAATATGAGGAGAAATAATTAATTTCAAAAAAAAAAACGTACAGCGGGCCAGTCTATTGATACAAAACATAAGAATTGGGTAAAATATAACATAACTCGAGATTGTGTTTGTCGCTAGGGAGCTGTATTGAACATTTAGACGACCTCTGTGGCGCAGTGGGCGAAGGCTCGCCTGAGACGCAGAAGGTTGCGGGTTCAATTCCCGCTGCGGGACAAATGTTTGTATCTGCGAATATTTGTCTCGGGTCTGGATGTTTTCTATGTATAATATATATGTATTTACAAAAAAAAAAGTATATATGTAGTATATCAGTCATCCAGTTCCCATAACACAAGCTCTGCTTACTTTGGGGCTAGATTATGCTGTGTGAAAAATGTCCAGCATTATTATTATATTATTAAACGCTTGATTAACGTCATATAAACCAGTTATATGAACCGTTAAAATATACATGTTAATTTATGTGCAGTCAAAATATTTTAAATTATTTCATTATATAATTTAAAGCATAGTGGGAGATACCCCGACTTCTGATCCGGAGGTCGTGGGTTCGAACCCGGTCGTGCACCAATGGATTTTTCCACTCGAAAAATTTATGTGCGCATTAACACTTGCTCAAAACGGTGAAGGAAAACATCGTGAGGATACCGGCATGCCCTATAACTAAAAATTCGAAGGCATGTGCCAACAGTTAGTTTTCCAATAAGCGGCGATGGGCTTGCAACCTGTCACGTGGAATGCTTACTACTTGCAAAACGCGGGCATGTACCAAATGTAATGTTTGGACGTGCCTTTGACTACCCCCTGCTTGGTATCCTCAAAGATCTACTCACTGAGTATGTATCTGAGGATGTCCACTATGTGGGAGACAGTCGTGAGCGTGTTTGTTTATTTCACACTACGTTGTTTAAAAAAACAATGTTAAGTTGAGCGAATCATATGAAGTATGCAAATTTTGCTAGACTGCAGCCTTAAGTGAAAATAATTCGTACACATTATATCTACATCCAAATATGTATACGTAGAGATATAAATGGCTAATTTTGTTGACTATTTTGCAGAGAGATGAAAAGTTTTTAAAGTTTGGATTTGAAAACTCCAATAGATACAGCATTGCGGATTTCTGCTGGCATAAAGTTCCACAACAGATCGCAGTGTAAGAGTCAGTGTAGAAAGAGATTGAATTCTCAGGGGTAAAGGAGTCGAAGAGTCATTTTTCTGGTATCTGGTTGCTTTATTTATATAATATAAATAAAGGTACTTTTATAATATAATATCAGTCTTGTTAGTTCCCATAACGACCTCTGTGGCGCAGTGGGTGAAGGCCCGCCTGAGACGCAGAAGGTTGCGGGTTCGATTCCCGCTGCGGGGCAAATGTTTGTCTCTAAATATGTATTTATTTCCAAAAAAATAAAGTATATAAGTAGTATATCAGTCATGTAGTTCCCATAATACAAGCTCTGCTTAGTTTGGGGCTAGATGATGCTGCGTGAAAAAAATGTCCAGCATTATTTATTATTGTTATTATAACACAAGCACTGCTTAGTTTGGGGCTAGAACTCTTAGTTTAGTTTAGTTTACCCATTTTTATAGAAATTTGTGCGTGTCATAGGTTTAGCAAAACTTGTAATACAGATTACATATCGCTGTTCTAAAGCAAAGCGTCAAATAAATATTAACTAACATTAAAAAAGAATAAAATAATAAATAATGCTGGACATTTTCACACCGCATCATTGAGCCCCAAACGAAGCAGAGCTTGTGTTATGGGGACTACATGAATAATAAACTACTTATATAACTATTTTTTGAAATACTTACATTATTATACATAGAAAATACCCAGATCCGAGACAAACATTTGTCCCGCAGCGGGAATCGAACCCGCAACCTTCTGCGTCTCAGGCAGGCCTTCGTCCACTGCGCCACAGAGATCGTCAACAAGTATTTATTTACACGAAAATAACACTTATTGTTGTCCAGATCGGCTATAACTGGGCTCTGGTGAAATCTTAGGAATAACCACGGAGTCCGAGGGGGCGTTGACATTTTTTTTTTCATGTCTTTTAAAAAATTATATATCTTAGACGCGTGACACGGTCACAAGTGTGGACGGTATCACGCGAACAAAAGCCCGACGCGTCCAGTACTGTTACATTTCATATATTTATTCACAATTTGATTAATCGTATTTCAAATTACTTAACAATTGAAAACACATAATATTTAATACTTTAAATGACGAGTTTTTAATTGTTTACAAAGTCCCACGTTGGGAACCCCCATTGTTTAGTTTACCACCGTGAATTACGAAGACAATGCAAACCAATTAAAAGCTTCGGAAACCAGGAAAAAATACTTTCATAATGTTTCCTTGTAAGGCTCTGCGTAGATTGGAGAACTTCTGTCGGACTTGTTTTTAACCCAATACGAGAATCGCAAAATATATGCAACCTTTATACATGTACTTGTAAAGAAAAGAAAAATAATGTTTTTTTTTTAAATCTTCAGAAAATATAGTTTCAAGTATTATTAGCATAGGTGTGTTATGTCTCAGGGTCGGCAACGCGCGAGTGATACCTCTGGTGTTGTAGCGTCTATAGGTTACGGTAACCGCTCACCAACAAGTGGGACCATATGCTTGTTTGCGACTTTAGTTGTAAAAAAATAAAATAAGGCTACTTCAAAGTAGACTTATTTAATTGTTTTACTAGTAGCCAAAGTTGTGACCCCCTCCAACTTTTACGTACTACACGTAGAACTTATTTTCCTAGTTTAATATTAAGTTGAGTTATTTTTTACTGTTTAAAGTAGTTATTTTATTCCGCCTGTATACCAAACAGCAACATTACAACCATTTTAAAAGACTACGACCAATATCTTAATCTAGCCCCACACCATATTAAAAGATTCCCTATGACGTGGGTATCAGATACTAAAACTACCGTGGTAACACAACACCCAGTCCACAGAATATGCAAACATTTGTCCCGCGCGTCGAAGCTGTCTACCACTGAGGTCGTCTCTCTTACTCAGGTGAACGAAGCCTAAGAAATATCCTTATTCAAATATGTTCTTTATTAGTATGCCGCGGCACGGGCGCGCTCTAGATAAGGTGTGGGTTTTATCGATTGGAACTTAATTGAATGTTTACTATACAAATATGAAACAATGTTTTTTTTTATTCATCACGACCGTTGACAAACACAAAACCTATGCATGTGGTGATTACGACGCGTTGATTTGATACATGTTAGGTGTGGCTGTATGCCAGCTTCCCTGAACCCGTCGGAGTTGTTGATGATGGAGAATATAAGCAACGGTGTCACCAATATGGGTGGCATAGTTGGTAGTGAGTCTTAATATCGACAGTTATCGTGAGGTATTGTACCCGAGTATATTTTTACAAACGAATTAATTCGTTTGTAAAATTAATGACGGAAATAAAAATTCCAATATGAAGTTTCATCCGCCATTTTTTTATCGTAAGTGGTAAGATTTTTTCATTAAATCAATTACCGAATATATCGTGTAACATACACACAAAAAAATAGGTGAATTGAGAACCTTCTCCTTTTTTGAAGTCGGTTGAAAATACATTTACAAACTTAGATATAGACTTTTGCTTTATATTCTAAGGCCATCTGTGGTTTTTTAGCATATAACTACTCTATGCTTCGAATATCAATAGTTCACTTGGCTCTGCTTTGATGTAACGTCGAGAGATGTCGCTACAAAGTCTACCTCCGTTAAAATTAAAATATAAATCATTTTGGATATTTTTCACACAGCATCATCTAGCCCCAAACTAAGCAGAGCTTGTGTAATGGGAACTACATGACTGATATACTACTTATATACTTTTTTTTTGTAAATACATACATTTTATTCATAGAAAACACCCAGATCCCGAGACAAATATTTGCAGATACAAACATTTGTCCAGCGGCGGGAATCGAACCCGCAACCTTCTGCGTCTCAGACGGGACTTCGCCCACTGCACAGCTAAACTAAATAACTATATCGAGCAGAAAGTTAAACTTATGTTCGAGGACTAAAAGAAGGCAAATAAGACTTTTTTCTATATATCTATGATATCAAGCACCCTAAGGTACCTAAAAATCACATATACATAACACAAAATTATGTCGCAATTAAATATGGTAGATGCCTATATACACCTACCTTATATACCTTTTTTTATATAATACATAGAAAAATGGTAAAACAAAGAGCGAAATGCTCTCATCGGCTGTCTCACACTTCAAAGGCGACCTCAAAATAAAAACACTCACGATTGTTTTGTCTAAGGCTTGTCTTTTTCCTGTTTGTCCGACACGGCACAGATGGGACTAATTAGTACAAAAATCTTCTCTTTGTCACTATGTTTTTGTTTAAATCGTATTTATAGGTATATGTAGTGTCTATTTATTATTTAGTGTGTAGCTGTCCTTTCTGTGCTTTGTTGTTGCCGAAAAAATACATTTATTTTTATTTATTTTCTTTCTTAAGAAAGGTATCCTTAGATTCATACTCAGTGTGTAGATCTGCCCGCGTATTGGAAGTTGTGTTCATTCCATGTGGCACGTGTAAGAGCCGTGTTGGCCTAGTGGGCGATACCCCGACTTCTGATCCGGTCGTGGGTTCGAAACCGGTCGTGCACCAATGGATTTTTCCACTCGAAAAATTTATGTGCGCATTAACATGTGTTCAAAACGGTGAAGGAAAACATCATGAGGAAACCGGCATGCCCTAGAACCAAAAATTCGAAGACATGTACCAACAGTTAGTGTTTCAATAAGTGGCGATGAGCTTGCAACCTGTCACGTGGAATGCTTACTACTTGCAAAACGCGGGCATGTACCAAATGTAATGTTTGGACGTGTCTCTGACTACCCCCTACTTGGTATCCTCAAAGATCTACTCACTGAGTATGTATCTGAGGATGTCCACCATGGGGAAGACAGTCGTGAGCGTGTTTGTTTTGTACAATAAAGTATTTTCATTCACTCATTCATTCATTTAGTTGTTCGCAACAAAAAAAATATGCAGTAGCCTACTGCATATTTTATATAGTTATACTTATTTAAGGTAGGTAGGTATATCACGAGTAGATAAACCGTATCTCCGGCTTTGCAGCTTAGACTCAGTTTCCTTCATTTCCTGCTCTCCAAAGAGCCAGACTGTTTATGTTCTAGCTACTATCTTACAGAAGCCGCAGTAAATGAAATCTGGAGTCTTTTGTATTTGTTTCGTAAAGATAGCAGTTTCTCTTTCTCTTTTTCCTTTATTATTTCATATATTATTGATACGATTATTGTATACACGATGGGATGCAATACAAATTACATTTAATTCCCCATTTTACATGTTACGCGAAAAATGTAAAGCGTATCTACCTTTTTAGGTTGTGGTTTAAGAAAACACGTCTGCAAACCAAATTCTATTTACGCTTTACACCAAGAGTTCCATTTTCGCCGTTTGGCTTCGGAACCCTAAAAAGGTATCTAAAAGATATATTGTGAAATCAATGTTGCCAATTTATTCCGGATTTGGGTGGTCTTGTTACCATTATACTCGTAATTCCTAATATCAAGGAACTACTCTCTAAGTGGATGGATTAGTAAATAAATAAATAAATAAATAAATAAATAAATAAATAAATAAATAAATAAATAAATAAATAAATAAATAAATAAATAAATAAATAAATAAATAAATAAATAAATAAATAAATAAATAATGCTGGACATTTTTCACACAGCATCATCTAGCCCCAAACTAAGCAGAGCTTGTATTATGGTAACTAAATGACATACATACATATTATACATAGAAAACACCCAGATCTCGAAACAAATATTTGCATATGCAAACATTTGTCCCGAGGCGGGAATCGAAGTAAGATGCGTGGGGCATTTCTGTTTCAGTTATACTTATAAGTAGGCTATTCTAACTTATTTCGATATTGCTACCTATATTATTTTTTTCATAACTTATCCCACCATCCTAACTTACAAAATTTGTGTTCTTTAGGTCGTGCTATATAAATGTTTTTTTATTACCCACAATAAAAGGAACCCAATGTGTGGTCATGTTACACAGTCCTGACCCCACACTAGGATTCCCTTTGTGATTGTGGTTGTTGGGTATAAAATAGATAGGAAATGCCTTGCTTAAATGATAGATAGATAGATAAAATATGTATACAGACGAACTTAATGCTAATTAGCATTTTCTTCCAGCTAACCTTTGTGTAATGAAGAGAGGGGCGATAGCGCCTTTGAGGACACTACCAAAATAAGAGAAAAAAATACTAAATTATATAACTGTAATATAGCTGTAGCTAGTTATATAGTTAAGTTAAATTTTATCTTATTTTAAAAATACAGAAGTGAACTACATACAACAATGAAAATAATTCATACTTAAATACGTATTATCTATAATTTTGCTACAAGTGTATTGTCACAAAAAAATAATAATACTTACATAAATGAGATATTAAAAAAAAACAAAAGAAGCAAAACAAATGAACAACCTTCTCTTACAAACATTTTCTGGCTTCTTCCAAAAATATATTCTAAAAAACATTATCACTGTAAAGGCACCGACTTTTTTCGACTCATTCCGAGAGTCGCACCTCGATGTGCCTCATCGCTCGTGAATAATGACTCCCGAAATAAGTCGAAACAAGTTCGTATCTTCTCCGATAGTACGTACACGGTACATTTAAATTCCCGTGTTCGCTAATTCCTATATTAAAAATACATTTATCTTATTTCTGTTCTCACAGAATCCTGAATACACAAACCCTAATACCAAGTTAACGTCATTTCCATCGACTCTCCGGTTAATTGTACGATAACGTCACAATGATAGCTACTTAACGATATTAACTTGTGTGTGGCATACGCATCTTAATACCGATATAATGAACAACATTCATACAATCATCATGTACACCCTGTATACGCGAAACACAACCTAACGTCTGCGGTGTAGGGGTTATGATGAATACAGGGTGTCGGTTTCTGAACGACACCCTGTATACAAAAGATAATGGAGAACGAATGGTGGCACTTACCTAATTAAATACAAAATGAGGATATGGATGTAACTGTGCCTACTGTGTTTTCATGGAGACGAGATACTAGGATATTATTGGGAAAATTCCAGTTATGTGGAAACAATAAATTATGTCTTCAAAAGTAAAGTAGCTACTGCCTTTGGCTTTACCCGCGTGGTATTCGTTTATAAGTAGCCGATGAAAAGTAATCGTTCTAGCTTAAATCTAACCGTTTTGGCAGAGTTCGTAAGAAACACATACACTCGACCGTTTTTCCATCGACTTACGAGAATGAAAATTAGTCTCCACAAAAGTCATTAACGGCATAATTTATAGCATATGTCCACCCTGATGGAGTAGCCTATGTGTTATTCTGGTGTATAAGCTATATTACTTAAAGTTTTATCAAAATCTGTTCAGTAGTTTTTGCGTGAAAGAGTAACAAACATCCATCCTCACAAACTTTCGCGTTTATAATAGTAGTAGGATTAGGTTATCTGAGCCATGACTGCCCCAGTCCTCAGCCCACCGCGTCGCATGATCATACAGATATCGTAAAGATCCCAATTTTTCGTGAAAATTATAATAGCCTTTTAGTGTCCAAACTTATATTAACTTTAGCGCCGCTTTCATAAGGATTCTTATGCTCCTTTACAAGAGTCTCATCCCCCGATATTTATGACACAGAAAATGATATCCCTCGTCAGACTGTCTAATACGAGAGCATATCGTAGAACCTCACAAAGAGGGCTCGGAGTAATGACATAACAAACTTCTTGCCTTTCAAGTTTATGGTTCAAAATGTGGGAGAAAGCGATAATACTCTTACATTTAAAAGAGGTTTTTTTTTTGTTGGATGATTTTTGCTTTTTAATTCATAAACTATAGTAGCAGAGTGTATATCTCGTAATTTCACTACCCAGTCAACTTGAGTCCATTTGAGTGGACAAAGGATTGTTAACCTTTTTTTAGTAAAATACCCATCAGATGGAGACGCAAAATATATTGTTTCAGAGATAAATAATCTTATTGCAACGTGGTTTTTCGCAATCGATTTGTACGACTTCAAGGATAGTTCTTAGATAAATGTATCATGATAAGTCACTAGAAAGCGCTGCAATAGACGACGGCAAATGCTTCGTGTGTTCTAAAATATTGCAAAACAAAAGCTTGCCTTTAACTAAACTGTATCTACGCTCTAGAATTCCGCCGGCAACCAAATGACACAGAAGTACTCACTAACTTCCAAAACTATTTAACTAAAAGGTACTTAGTTTGGAAACATTCGCTCACAGAAATTATTAAGTTGGTAATTAACTCGAAGGTATGGAATTCTTATAAGTTCAGGGTGGTATTAAGGGAAAGGGGAAGCGCATTCTAAAATATTACATAATAAGTTATATTTTTAGAATGTTTCCGTCTATGTAAACATGTAAACGAAGTTCCTAAAAGGTTTGCTGGAAGAAAACTCTTGTTAGGGTTAAGCTCGCCATTTTCCTGTCCTATACGTCGCCTGAGACGCAGAAGGTTGCGGGTTCGATTCCCGCCGCGGGACAAATGTTTGCATATGCAAATATTTGTCTCGGGATCTGGGTGTTTATATTTATTTTGTCTATATTTACTGTGTGTACTTACAATAAAGAATAAAAAATGGGTGATGCTGTCGTGAGCGTGTTTTTTTGTTTTTGTTTCAAAATAAGTTTTTAATGAACACAATCCGTTCGTTATAAACAAAGCGTTCGGTGGCACTGAGTGTGAATTAGTCGCGGTATGATTTAGATGTCTCCAGCTTTGCGAAGCCGACAAAGACTCCATGATTTATTATACTTACAATACGAGTTAAGCCGCAGTCACACTATGCGAAGGTTACAGCTCAATGCTCAATTATCCTAGTGTGGAATCAGATCTATGTATGTGACTGCAAATGTATATTTATAAATATATACATGGGCACAGATATTATAATACTACGTAGGTAACGTATTTCTATTTTTTAGAGTCTGCTGTAATTAATATCTTTTCGTACTTTTGTTTTAAACTCGTATTACAAACTCAAACCAGATTTATTTTTTTAGGGCATACATATCAACCTATAAAACATCTATTTCTTACAATGATTTTAATCAGAACAATAACTACCGTGTTAACTTTTAACAATGACACTTAACGGAAATACGATCACGATCACCAATAAACGTCCGTCGCAACCAAAGACCTTGGCCATGTTCTGTTCTTGAACAGAAAGAGAGCCGCTCGTAGTGCGCGCGGCTATTTATGGATATTTTAAATCTATCTTTCGAGTTTGTTTTCGTAATAGGTCCGCAAGGCACTATAGCATTTGTAACAAAGCCCTTTGCATCAACTAAAACAAAATGGCTCGCTCATTGCAACGCGTTGCGTGCGATGAGATTACGATCTTAGCTCACACACAGCGTTTTTTTATCTATCTATTGAGTTCATTGTCGTAATAAATCCGCAAGGAATGAACAGTATGTGTAACAAAATCCTTTGCATCGACTAAAACAAAATGGCTCGCTCAGTTTCACGCGGCTCGTGCGGTGAGACTGCGGTCTAAGCTCACACACAGTGTGGGCTCAGGATCGCACGTCGCGAGCAGCCGCGTGTCATTCCAACAAACGAGCTCTAAACAAAAGCCTTACCACAGAGTATGCAGAGTTACTACACCAGCCTCGTAACAAGATACGCCTACAGAGTTTGTTTTGGAGTATCTAGGCATATATATTCATGAATACAGCGTGTTTGAATTTTAGTAAGCGAAATAGATACAGGCTCATTAATAATGTACCTTTCTACGTGATTGCTTTGGCTTCGCGTGACGTAGATAAGTTTTTGGATATCATAAAATTATTCGGGATATTATTTGGAATCAAAATGTTTTAAGCAACATTGTTGTTTCTTTATCAGTTTGCAAAAGAATAATTAAGATAAAATGTCGCGTAAAAATGTTGAATGTGGATAAGTAGTAAATGTATTTTTTTTAAACCTTTTTATTTCTCGGGGACCAAAAATAAAGGTTGTCTGAAGCTTGTTATGTTCTCTGTTTGATTTCGTAAGCACCTTAATGTATCTATCTATCTATTAATTATATCTGCTTTAATAAAATATTGCTGGACATTTTTCACACAGCATCATCTAGCCCCAAACTAAGCAGAGCTTGTATTATGGGAACTACATGACTGATATACTACTTATATATATATTTTGTAAATACATACATATTATACATAGAAAACACCCATACCAAAACAAGCATTAGCTTAACATTTGTCCCTCAGCGTGAATCGAACCCGCAACCTTCTGCGTCTCAGGCTGGCCTTCGCCCACTGCGCCACATAAGTCGTCAAAAAATGTTTTTTTTTTATAAACCAATTTGATAAATTATGATGTTATGAAACATGTAATCAGATTCGAAGTATTTTTCGTCTCTTTACGCATATTCATTACCTACTTAACTAGTAAGTCGACTAACTCATTTATATTATAAGCAGTTCTAGAAACCGCTACGGAGAGTGCTACGATGTAGCGCTACGGTGCTACGACGTAGTAGCTATCACGGGACAAGCAACACCGCGGGCTAATTTCATACAAGTTTACGTGACTTTTATTCGACTCAGTAATTTATTAAGTTAATTAATATGTTCAGTAGTTAATTAATTTGATAACAGCTCAATTGTTTTGCGTCCATTTTTCATAAAAATAATGTGGCAAGCAAGCATAAGGCCCTGTTCGTAAGCGGTTAAAGTAGCCTATGGCCTAGCAGGCAAATCTTTAATTTTAAATCGCCCTTTTTGAAGAACCTTTTATTGTCTTTTATATTTTTAGATTTAAAAAAAATAACGTCAAATTTATACGCCAAACGGTCAAAACGCACCAAATTATACATCCATCTATCAAAATACAACCTTTTATTATGATACAAAATACGGCTACGAGGAACAACTAAAAGCATAACCCTCCGTTGTTTTCCTGTAGTCGGGTAAAATACGATGCCCAAGGGAAGTCGCTTATCTCATTAGTCACGTGACAAAACCGTTGGTAAAAAGCACAACACCAACAATGATGCACAATTAGGGGACAAATGGCGAATTAAATGCATATTTTTTAAGACAATTAGTATTTTCCGGTGAGGGATGAATGGGGGTGGTAAGTGTGAATCGGCCGTGCTGATGTGTGTTCCGTATACAAAAATATACAGAACTTTCATATCAGTTACACACATCATTCAAACATCAAATAGTCCTCTGTGGCGCAGTAGGCGAAGGCGCGCCTGAGACGCAAAGGGTCGCGTGTTCGATTCCCGCTGCGGGACAATTTTTTGTAATGTTTGTGTCGGGGCTGGGTGTGTTCTATGTATAATACGTATGTACCGCTAAAACATTAAAAATAATATACCACACAAACAACTTACCTCTATAACAATAAAACTTAGAATGGATATATTCATAGACTATAAAACTTCTATAAATGTAAAAAAAACCTTGACGGAGTGGCTACTGACGCTAAGTTATGAGGAAACTGACAACTTTTAAAATTGTTTCCTTACACATAGATCGGTTCCTCGTTCATACTGATAAGACACTCTAAACACACCCCCACACTCTTACACACATTCCCACACACATTAAGGCTTGTTTACTCATACACAAGCACACCATTGACATAGATAGATCCATTATTAATATAGTTTCTATAGTCATTATAATCCTACTAAACTATTATAAACGCGAAAGTTTGTGAGGATGGATGTTTGTTACTCTTTCACGCAAAAACTACTGAACGGATTTAGATGAAACTTTACAGTAATATATTTTAAATATCAGAATACTTTTATCCGGGTACCACGCGGGACAGAGATTAGTATAAATAATGTTATTTTTAAAATTTGTCTCGAAGAAATGTTATCAGAGTGATGTATCCTACAGGTATATATCAAAAGGAGATCTCAAACCCATATAATGTATACATAGATTAAGCTACTGAAATAAACCTTTTTATTATATTTTCTGGTTTAAACTTCCATGTAGGAAAAACGATTGGACACCGCGCATAAAGTAAGATAATGGCTTATGGCTTTATAACTATAATTACTTTTGGTTAGTAAATCATTTGAAATTGTGTTAATGACATACTTAATTAAAACAAATGATATTGTTAGCTTGCGCCCTCCCAAGGACTTTAGGAATATATCTTTTGGTTATGGCATAATTAATAAGTGTTTTTTTTTTTATAATAAAACCTACAACTGAGAATACTTAGAAAAGCATATACCTTTTTTTTTAAATTTATGTATCAAATCAAATAAAAAAAATGGTTTTATTTCTATAACTGTTGTCTTTAGAAAGCTAAACTGATGAAACAGTTTTGCTTTCTGAAGACCATTGAAAACGACCCTTAAACAGCTCTAC
Organism: Perizoma affinitatum; assembly: GCA_961405105.1. Lineage (NCBI taxonomy): Eukaryota > Metazoa > Arthropoda > Insecta > Lepidoptera > Geometridae > Perizoma > Perizoma affinitatum. Next base: position 1,279,724 of record OY560199.1, on the reverse strand, counting down.
TGATCTAGATTTCCATGTATGCGAAATTCTGGAAATACTGCCTGCACTGCCACGCTGAATGGCAATGTCAATATATTACCCAGCTCAATGTTAAATCTTAATAATCATGTTATATATTGCGACATATGTTATTAGCAAGTTCAAACGTCAGTTTAAATTTGTTTCAAAACCATTGCCTGCTTAGCATGAAGACGCATGACATCGGTTTTGTCTCTCTCTATTGTTTGACAGAATACGGGACAGAAATAGTTTTTGTCTTCTCTTTCGTAGACAAAACGTTGTCTTGGGTGCTCGTGTTAAGCAGGAAGGTGTACCTAACAGGTGTGCAATGCCCATCTCTTGAGAAATAAATTTGTACGACTTTTTAGATAGGTTTTATGTAACCCATAAATGGTGCTGCGATACGCGATGGAATAGACGTCATGGTTTTTTTTATATGCGTTTGCCGTATAAGGTTGTTTGTTTATATATTACAATTTATCTCCTAAGCGGCTAGTCGGATTGAAATGTGGTTTTTTGCAATCGATTTGCATGAGTTCAAATATGGTACATCGGTTCACAATTGTCGAAGATATCGCGTAAACATACACGCAAGAAAAACATACAGACGAATTGAGAACCTTTTCCTTTTAAAGTCTATTGAAAAAATTATATTTAGCAAAATTCCATGACGATTCTACCATCAGATTCTACCTACGGAACCCTTAAAAGTGGAAACAGGGAAAGTAGGGGCCCGTTAATGAATCTCTCCTCCCGATGTCTCGGGGCGAGGTACTTACCCAAACGTTAATTATGAGTTAATTTCCTCTTTCATTAAATCAGGATTCCTTTGTTTACGTTAATGGAAGGTAATTTATTAAATAACTTGTAACGTAACGCGGTTGGGTAAAAAAATATGTATCTCGTATTAACGGAAAGTATTTCTGGATTTAAAACAGTTGTATTTTTCAAACTTTCGCGATTTAATAAAATAGGTTATCAAATGTCGGGAAAATAATAAAAACGCGTTATAGACCCTAGAGAACTTTTACTTTTTTTTAATATAAAATATTTCACATGCGATTTTAAGGACCATTTTACTATCCGATCAACGTACCAATATGAATAAAAAATGTTACTAAATTCATTTATTTTTATTTATTAAGAAAACAAACAGAACTTTCCACACTTTCAGATAAACTTACAAAATATAATACATAATCCAAAAAAATTATCACTAATTAATTATTCTCGCACGTGCCGAACAAGTACAGAAATATGTACCGAACAATACACTTAAATCTATTACCTAAAATAAACTATGGAATACAAACGAAAACAAATTGAAATATACTAAGTATTGGGCAAGTTACGAAGTTCTTCGCAGACGGCGAGTTTGCAAAGAGTGTATATATTATTATATATGTTCATGGAACGGGTGTTTACCACTATTTGTGAGTTCGAATGTGTCCTGATATTTCGGCACAATACCATTATCACAGAAGGTACGTGAATCAGTGAAAACGGTGGTAGTGGTATCGTTCGTAATAAAGTGTGAGAAAGAGGGTAGATCGATACGTCTCCCACTATCATCCAACGGGAAAAGACTCCTAAAAATCAATTTTTTTTATGTGTTTTGTATCGTCTATGGATATTTTAGTTAATTTCGTCATTTACAAAGACGAATGGTTTTTCAATTTCGATCAAAAACTATTCCTTTTTCAAGGGTTGTGCCATCATTTAGTATTCCTATGCCTACCTACTTAATGAGAAGGTACCAAACATTGGAAAGTTAATATATACCTTACCTGTTTCTCAGATAAATAAATAAATTATTATTGATAAGCGGCGATGGGCTTACAAGTCACGTGCAAATCATGTGCTAGATATTATGTTTGGACAAGCTTCTGACTACCCCTTACTTGGTATCCTCAAATATAAATAAATAATCCTGGACATTTTTCACACAATGTCACCTAGCCCCAAACTAAGCAGGGCTTGTATTATGGGAACTACATGACTGATATACTACTTGTATACTTTTTTAGTACATAGGTACATATGCGCCACTGCGCCACGGAGGTTGTCAAATATCTAGGCATTGTGTATGAAAAAAAAAACAAAAAAAAAATATAAGTTAAATGATCGTATGAGTATGTATCTGAGGATGTCCATCAAGGGTAATGTAGTCGTGAGCGTGTTTGTCTATACGAGTACTTTCCTCATCTTGTAGGTAACTGTACAAAAGTAGAACGTTATCTATATATTAACTTATGTTACCGACACTTTATTATTACTTATGCCAAAATGTTTATTTCCTCCTCATCATCCCTAATGAAATCCACAAAAGGAAAACCCCTCCCAACACGAAACAGAAAAAGTTCCCTCTATTACCGCTAATAAAGGAACTCGGTACTTGTATGTACCAAACTATTACTAAAAGAATAAACAGAACAGAAACAGTAGGATAACACTTTACTGATCATATTATAATACAAGTATAGGAAGGCCCGTTCGTCATGGCAATCTTTGGAGAGGCCTAGTGTATCATGCAGTGTACTTCTACTGGCTACTAGTTGATGGAGATAACTAGTACGCAGACCAACCGAATGAATGAATGAATGAAAACACTTTATTGTACACCTCACAAAAAAAACATAGTAATTACATAACTAAGAGTAGCATTGATTGAGAGTAGTCTATGAGATTTTACGAATGGTCGGCGATGTACATATTAATTAAGCTTTGCAGGGGAACTAGGACGGACAACACAACGAGCGCAGCCACAGCACAGCCAAACTACAGCCAAAACACAGCCACAGCGTAGCCATAGCACAGCCAGAGCATAGCCAAATCACTGCCACAGCACAGCCGCAGCACAGCCACAATACAGCCACACGACAGAGACAAAAAAGAGTCTGGCACGAATTGGTACGAAAACGCGTAGTTCTATTCACACGTATTTCTTCAAGCTTCTGCCACCAACATGTGGTCGAAGCTGACCACATCGAACTCACATCAAAAACGCATTAGCTAAAGTGTTTCCCCCTGAACTCTTCCGCTGCGAGACAAATGTTTACATGTTATGCAGATATTTGTTTAAGGTCTGTGTATTTTGGTACCATCGTAGTTCCTGATACCTAGGACACAGGGAATTCTAGTGTGGTATCAGAACTATGTATGTGATTTTTGGGTGTTGTTTTGTAAAGTCAGGCTTGTGCCAAGTTCAACGTCTCTAGATATAAAGGGAAGTCAGTTGAGCTACTGGTTACATTTAGTGTGCTGCTCTAACTCCCCTAAACTCTAATAGAACCAATTGCCTCCTATCATTGGGAGAACGAAAGTTAAAATCGCATTACTCGTTTCTAACGAGACGGTCGAAGCGCTAACTGTCATGTTTCACAGCGACGCTAAGTTACAGGAGGTAGCGATTTTAAGGGAATAGTGTTTCTGCCTAGAATTTAGTAATTAATAAATACCTATAGAGAACACGGTTCGTATTGTGTCCTACATTTGCAAAAGATCTTCCACCGGGCTGATCCATCTGATCCACTTGCCCGGGGTCCTAGGACCGACAGTTGTTTGTCGGAGGTATTATATTTGTTCGAGTTGTGTGAAAAATTCGCTTGCGCGATTTACACACTTCGATGCAACGCCATCTGTGTATTGACTGTGGTAGCTCTTTGTTGATGCGATGTAACTTAGCTCAATGATGTGACGAGAGATATACCTACTGACTTCTTTTGTTTTCGGTGCTGCCATTCGTTTCTTATGAAATAATATTTTGGAACGAAGTTCTTTATCGCGCGTTGTGAAAGGGGGCTAGACGGAAAAAATTCTCACGAAAAGTTGTAACGACACTTTTTGCTATAGTAAGCTATTGTAAGCTGTGCGGCGTGCGCATGTTTCTCTGTCTGTCTCTCTCTCTCTCTCTTATAGAAAGCAAGCCAGATATTTTCATTTATTTTATTTATTTTTTATTTTTTTTAAGTTGACTTGCTAAAAAAAATATTACAATTCCTTCACTAATTAATCGAAAGGAACTTCGTTCCATCCGGGTGTCCCTTGACACCTCTAATTTTTTTTTACATCATACTTATTTACTAGGTTAACGAAACCAAACTAAAAAAAAGGTTCATCAACTTACTATGTAGTAGAAGGTTAGTGGGTAGGTACAGGACAGTTTTCATCACCTACTTGGCAAATAAGTCATATTTACTAGCCCCCACACTAGGATTCTGTGTTCTGGGTGGCTAGTCTCTTCCAAAGGACTAATTTTGAACATTGAATGTCTAGGTAGGTAGTTAAGTACTAAGTTGAAATAAGTAATACTCAACTCAAAACCGATAGGTAGGTAGGTTTTGCTCCTGGTACATTGGATGTGTACCAGGACAAACAAATAGTACATTAGAATGTACCATTGATGCGCTGTTTTTATATGATCAGCAAATATTTGTCTCGTTTCTGGGTGTTTTCTATGTATAATATTTATGTATTTACAATAAAAATGTATAGAAGTAGTATAACAGTCATGTAGTTCCCATAACACAAGCTCTCCTTACTTTGGGGCTAAGTAGATGATGGTGTGTGAAAATTTCCACCTTTGTCTTCTGCGTCTCAGGCGAGCCTTCGCCACTGCGCTACAGAGGTCGTCGTGTACCAATGGAGTCTTTACGAAGGTATTGCCCTTATTTCAATTCCGCTAACTAGTCTGCTGTTCACTCTTTCACTAAACCCACACCCTTGTATGAAACAAAGAGAAAAAACCATGCGGCCAGAGCGTTGCAATTGTTAGTGGTAATCTGTGGAATGGCGGAAAATGCACACTTTTATCGCCACCCAATGATAGAATGGCTGATATTGCTGTAATATTATCGAACAAGCTTTATTCGGGAAAGCTGCAAGTATGGTTATGTTTTGGATGAATGGGTCATGGCGAACAATAGCCGTCATAACCACAGACATTCACTACTTTCCAAATAGATTGCTCCACTTTTTTTAAAGTAAAATTCTATATAGATATACATAAATGGATTTATCGATTCTTTAATTTCTTTTTTTTATACCATCAAGGTGGCAATAGTCCTATGGACGCTTGCAACGCCAGAGCAATAACACGCGTGTTGTCGACCCTTTTAAAAACTTGCAACGATATTGTTTACCAAATTCATACTGCTAGAAATTGAGATTATTTTTCGGACGCACCCGTGTATTTATGACAGGTGGCATGGGTGCCTTTAGAAGGTTTGGTCAACAATCTTGCGAGACGAATTTTCGATTCCTCCCATAATTTCGCATACTTGTCAAGTTCCGTTAACATTTCAATTATCCTAAGATGGTTAAAATTAAATTGAATTAAAAAGTATTAGGTATCTATCATCTATCAGATTTAACGTAAATTAGATACAATTTTTATGCAGAAAACCTTAGATTCCTTCTGTTTTAGAAAAATATTTTTTTCTTCGAAAACATAATTATTATCCATTTTATAAACGGATTCCTAACTACTCATCTGAAGCTAAGTCAGGTCACAAACTCAATTGCAGATCGGTATCCTGTCCGCTTCAAAAGATTTCCGAGAGTTTTTCAATTAAGCTCCGGTATCAACCGCTCCAGGCCAGCTGGAACTGGTTTAAAGCGGTTTTTTTGCGGTTCGCTTTGTCATTGGAAAGAATGCATTTCAGCGAAGACGGTGATTGGCCGTGTCTCTGCCAGAGCTAAAGTACCTAGGTACTTAGTTATATAGGTAGTAAACAGATAGGAAGTGGTTTGGGATACCTACGCTTGTCGACAGATTGATCGACCTCTGTGGCGCAGTGGACGAAGGTCAGCCTTAGAAGCAGAAGTACGATTCCCGCCGCGGTACAATATTTAGTATAGAAGTAGTATATCAGTCACGTACACATGCCTTCGTATTTTTGGTTCTAGGACATGCCAATAACGGTTTCCTCGCAATTTTTTCCATCACCTTCCCGGTTCGTTCACCACTCGAAAAGCTTTCCTCCCTAACTTAAATCTTACATTTTAATGGAACGGATTCCAATAAAACCTAACTGCCAAGTACCTTTTGCCATAAACTAGTCCGTAATGCTCGCATATGAAACCGCAGCTAAGGCCTGGTGTACATTATTAGTTCATAACCAGCGATAAACCGTAGGCCGTGACGACCCCGCTGGTGTGTATACCCTTAACGGCGCTTTAGGGTTAAAGGTAAATCGCCTCATAAACACATACACATATTGTTATATTTTAAAGGGTTGACTCAGAGCTAGTTTTGTGTGATTTTAAACAACTAGATAACTCTTGATTTGGAAGATTCGGAAAAGTATTTTATACACAAACTTTTGTAATCAAAACATGATTTCGACTGTATCCCCATGATGAAGATCAGAACCATACTCAGTACGTAGATCTGTGAGGATACAATGCAGGAGGTAGTTAGAGACATGTCCAAAAATTATGATCGACACAGTCATATATACGCGTTTTGCATACAGTAATTAGAATTCCACAGGTTGCAAACCCATTCCTATCTGTCATATAGGAACTATATGACAGGTATTACTACCTGTCCTGGTCTTAGAATGTTAGCTACCGAGGGTGAAAGTCGAGAGCGTGTTTATTTTTTTTATTTTGTTTCTCATAATGGTTGCTGTTAATGAAAACCTGTAATTTTAGAGAATAACGGTTTTCAGACAGTTCTAACAAACATACAAACAAACACTAAACGCATAAACGGGCATCTTGCGTCTCGGGCAAAAATGTCGTTAGCCGAATATTCTAACACCAACTTTTTTACTAAGTTCATGAATAAATCCAGTCTCGATAAAAATAATATAGAGATGAAGGTCTATCCTTACCATCTATCACTGTACTCAAAGTAGGCTACCCTTCAAAAGTAAGGGTTGCGTCAACCAAGTCCGTTAGATGTCTCGTTATATTTTCGCAGCAAAAAAATGCAATGGCGCAGAACTTGCGGAAAGTTGATCCATGCAGGAAACTTGATCCAAATAAAAAATTAAATTATCCGTGGGATTTCAGAAAAAGAAAACGAAATAATTTTGATTGCGAAAATGGGTGCATTTTAAGATGTTATAAAATAATGTTGCGACCTACAGAATTATTCACATCTGTCACCCCGCTCTCTAGGGTGATAGTTGGGAAAAAAGTTCGATTTTTAGCAACGGAGGACAGATAAAACATAGTCTACTTTTAAAGCATGCATAATTGTTATTTCAAATTTAAACATTAATTTGAACGAGCCATATAAACATTCATTCATTTTACATACATTCATTTTTAATGAATAATTTATAAAAGAGATTCGATAAATTTATTAATTTTTTTATAAACTAATAATTATAAACTAAATAAATGATTGAATGAATTGAAATAAATTATAAAGTATTAAAGGAATCATTATTTATATCTTATTATTAATCTTACTACTATTATAAACGCGAAAGTTTGTGAGGATGGATGTTTATTACTCTTTCACGCAAAAACTACTGAACGGATTTTGATGAAAATTTACAGTAATATAGCTTATACATTTTATCCGGTTAACACGCGGGCAAAGTCGTGGGTAGAAGCTAGTATCTTGTTAAAATTTATCGTTAAGAAACTCGTCAACAGAATTATAAGCTTTGTCTTCAAATTGTTAAGTTATCAATTTTTTTAATGCGTTCAATCCATGCTCGGCACGTATTAATAAGGGGACGTGGTTATATGTAATAGGCGCCACGGCGAACACACTCCGTCGCAATAATGCCGTTTTACATTACTGTTGATGTAGAGTTCCCTCCCTACGACTGCCAGTAGAGCACGGGTCAAAATAATGGAAGTTGTTTTACACAAAAAATACCACTTCATAGATTTTTTTGAATTTTTTACTGTTTGAAAACGTCCCTACAGGTGTCCAAGACTTGTCCAAGACCAAACATTGGTTTAATACATATTTTCTGCGCTAGAAATTAATGTAGGTATACATTTTGCTTCTAGTCCTACTTTTAAATGGGGGACGGAAACACAACGAAGTCTAGATTTTGGGGCTCAAAGTAAATTATCGTTAATAACCATTAAAACAGGACAAATAATGTTATTTTTTGTGTAGATATATTGAACTGTGTATATACAAAAAATACACAAATCAAAGACAACCAGTTTTTTTTTATTTGGCTAAAAATAAGTTGATAAATAGGAACATCCTAGTATATGCTTGATAATAAATTTTATTAAAATTTATAAACTTCCCAGAGTTTACAGAAACAGTAAGTAGGTACCTATAGTCTCTGAAAACACCACATCATTGCTATGATGGCATGTAGCAGGGTCCGTATTCTCAGCTAAGCATTGTCTTCGAGATTACGTCACAATCTCGAATGGAGCCTACTAATAATTTATATTTAAAAACTCCTGACGTGTTTTCCATCACGTATTGCTGCGCCCCTAGTAACTTGTTGGATTAAAACATATCTTAGAACCAAATACCACCACCGATAGTGTGGTATGCGGGCGGAATTCCCGTTTTTAGAATATTAATGTTAAAATTCACGATAGTTTTTGTAATAAAAAATCTTAAAACCTTCTTGCAATCACACAAAACTGCATGATAATTGGTAACGTCACAACACATTCCACTGTTTATAGCAGCGCTCTTTACTAGTGAAGATAAAGTCTATCTGAGAACCACACTTAAAATCTTACGAAACGATTCCCAAAAACACATTCCATTTTAAAAAATTTTTAATCTGTGTCTGTGCCGTTTTTTATCCTCTTTATAATTTAATCTTACGAAACGATTGCCAAAAACACATTCCATTTTCACATTCCACCACCAACGGAATTACTAGTACCTAATAGAACCTATTTACTTAAACTTTCATTTCACATAATTTTTGTACTAAGTGCACCATCAATTTTTACTAAAATTGCAGCGCCTAGATATTGCCGCGTTTTGCAAGTTAATATTCCACGTGACATGTTCCAAGCCCACATCCATAAGTTACTGAGTATGTCGATCGTGAGCGTTTTGTTTTATCTCGAGTGCGATATATATACGAGAATCCGGCCCCAGGATTAATATTCCTATCTCGTCTTTGGATAAGGTAACCGCTCTATATCTAAGATTGAGGGCAGGGTGCGGTGAGAATAAGATATGACAGGAGATGAGGACACGAATACTATCAGTTAGTGCCGGAGGAGTACCTACTGGAGTGAACAGAGAATGATGTTGAAAAAGAAGAAAAATTAAATAATAGTGGCTGAAGATCATGTTTAAAAAACTCTAAAACTCTTGCAGTAATGCTCTCATTGCTGTGTTCCGGTTTGAAGGGTATGGTTGCCGGTAAAATTACAAGCATATTAGATCTTTCATTTTGATATTTCAGAGAAGCAACGCGTGAGTGATGGATAAGACTCTCTATATAAAAATGCATACCTACAACAGATGATAACGTCCTAGCCGCTTTCTGCTACAACCACTAAAAAGTAAAGTAAATATTTAAAAAAAAAAAATTTAACTATCTAACAATATACTACTTATAGTAAGTTCGCGTTATTATTTGACCTTATGATTAGGAAAAAGTATGGTAGGTACTTGCAAAATCTACTATGTGGCCAGTCCACGTAGGTCTAACTGAACTATAATAACCTACTAATTTCATAAACTTTTGTGGGCGTTGTGGTTCTGACCATAGATAAAATAACCACTACGTTTAGTTCTGCCCTTTGGTGCGCTCGTTGGTAACTGATGTACCAACGAGCTCGTATGTCAATACGCCATGAACGTTGAAAGTGAAGGCCACAGTTGGTCTGGCCTTGAACTCGTCTCATTTTTTATCAAGCAACAGATAAATAAGTCTATGGCCAATAAAATACATTTGCCTCTCTAAGAGTAAAACATTTTTAATCTGTGTCTGTGCCTTTTTTTATTCTCTTTATAATTTAATGCACTTGTAAAAAAAACAATCCAAATGATTGTTGACAATAATAAGGCTCTATAATCTTATTTATTACCCACCCAAGGCACAAAAATAACCTAATAAATCCTTAACAATTTATCTAAACGAAAATAACCTAAAACTAGCTAAACCGCATTCCCATAAATCAGTGAAATTAACAAGATTCCTGAAGGGACGGCCGACGGGCCGACACCGGTCCGGGATCGCTGCCGGACAGATGGTGTGACGTCACCTTGGACAGGGTCCGAGTGATCAATCACATGACCTACAGTACCATGTAATTGGACGGGACACTGCTTTCTTTGCGATATTTTCTAAAGAAACAAGTGACAAAGGGTTTGAGTGAGTTGTTCCTTCAGAACGAAGTTCAAAGCAATGATGAATGTACTGACAATTTAATATTACCGGTTTTATCCAGATTTCTTTCCATCAAGAAACCGGACTCTCTTTCCCTACAACGCAAAATTGAACTTTGTTATTGCTGAGTTTGTTTTTATGATTTAGCTTTGATTTTCATGTCATAAACGCTCATTCCATGCAAAAACTAAGAAGCGCCTCATAAATCAAAGAATAGAATAGAATATTATTTATTAAGACGGAATACACATTCCACACATCAGTCTCTCGTCAATTTAAATAAATTTAATTAAAATATATATATAATAAATTCTAATAATTTCAATAAATTTGTGAATAAATTACTTATTCAATTACAAAGTGTAATTATAAATTGATTTGCTACCAAAGCAGAGATTTCATCTAAGGCCCACATATAAGGTAATCGTCTGCATTTGACGACCTCTGTGGCGCAGTGGACGAAGGCCCGCCTGAGATGCAGAAGGTTGCGATTGGTTGGGTTCGATTCCCGCTGAACAAATGTTCTACAGATATTTGTTCCGGGTCTGGGTGTTGTAGCTGGGTACTTGTAGCTCCTGATACCCACGATCCAGGTCTTTTTCTCTTTTATGGCCAAAATCATTCCCTCTTGGAATTGTTTGCTATACTATTCTGAGACATTTTAAGGTACTACAGCCTCTCTTTGCTTTTCCTTACGAAACACAAATTATTAAATACTATCTTTTGCCCACGGCTTCATCCGCGTGGCACCCGGATAAAAAGTAGCCCGGATAAAATGTGTTCTGATGTATAAGCTATATTACTGTAAAGTTTCATCAAAATCCGTTCCGTAGTTTTTGCCTGAAAGAGTAACAAATATCCATCCTCTCAAACTTTCGCGTTTATAATAGTAGTAGGATAGGATATGTCCGTATGAAGATAAACATAAAAATTTGTCAGCCCTCTCAACGCAAATAGAATTCGGGAAGCAAATACACGGCGTACAAAATAAAGCCTAACTGAAATGTAGAATTATTACGCCCAATTTCCTTCCATTTCACATTCTAGTTACGAGTATGTTACTCATTGTGCAGTCAAATGTCGTCGGCCTTCCCCCGGCGTTCAGCCGAGTGTAATAAATTCAGATTAGCGGGCGACTATGTTATATAATAAGTACAGGCCTCTGCACACGGCTTCAGATAAAAAGTACCTTATGTGTTATTCTATTCCATTTTCTATAAATGTTCCAAATTTCATAAGAATTGGGTTCTTCCGTTACGGAGAATAGGTAACCAAACTTTCGCTTTTTTTATTCATATGCTTAAAAGTTTTTCAGAGATTAAAGGTTTTTTTTACAGCATCATCTAGCCCCAAACTAAGCAGAGCTTGTATTATGGGAGCTACATGACTGATAACTACTTGTATAATTTTTTTTTTAAATATTATACATACATAGAAAATACCCAGGCCCGAGACAAATATTTGCAGATCATACAAACATTAGTCCCGGGGCGGGAATCGAACCAGCAATCTTCTGCGTCTCAAAAAAGAGTTGCCAGGTTTTTGAAGAAAACTTCTGGACTTCATGGGTTGGACAAAAACCTCTTATAAAATATATTCTATTTGTAAAATATATTCCCTTTGTCGGATAAAAACAGGTTGATTTCTGGCATTTTTTTTGTTCTAAATTGGTATATTTTGTAGGTACTTTAGTACTTGGTAAAGCATCTTAGAACAATAAATAAGTTACATATTTCTACCGGGGTAACATTTTGATTCGCCTTTAAAGGTAAAGGTAAGATTTTATAAAGGGCCCTTGCCCTTTACAAAATCGGTCATTCTCCTCAAACGGAAAAAGCTATTTTTCTGCTCAACAGAAATTCAACAAGCTGTCGAGCATGAAATTCGGTATCCCACATATGACCGCACATGCTGAAAAAGTCCTTTACTCAGAATTTCGAGGCAAAAAGTTGGTAGCTCTCGAATTTATTTTAATGGGAAAGTGAACTGGGCTAAATACAGCAAGCTTGCTTTTTTAAGAATGCTATTCAGTCAATACTCTTTACGCGACCGCCCTCTGTAGGGAATGTTTTCCAAAGAAATATTCAAGTTTATTTTCTGCATTAGTCGCCGGTTCCTATTTTTGCATGAGTGTTTAACTTGTTTCTAGGTCTAAAAATCTGGAATAGGGACTTCAAAATTGTCTAATAACGTTTAGTGGACATCAAATTCCAGTTAAAACTGCATGCTTTCTACGTGTCACTATTTAATTTTGTCCTTTCTCCCATTTCATGAATTACTTTCGGCTATTCGAGTTACGGCGTGATAGTTATATATAATCTATGGTTTCTTTATAATAGGTTGGGGAAAAAGTTTCTTCGCATTTTTTAAGAAAATTCAAAACATTTTTTAATATAGTTTATTTACATTTAACTAAAGTATGTAGGTACCATTTTGTTCGATAACTTTTTGCCATTTTGTAGGCAGGGACATGATCCCATTGCTATAAAAACTTTGGGGCTTCTGTTCAAAATACCGCGACAAGTGGTTTTGGCAGTCCTCTCGTGATGTTAACCTGACACTGCCTAAAGAATTCTGAAGAGACCGAAACAGGTGGAAATCTGAAGGTGCAAGGTCAGGACTATACGGCGGATGCATTAACACATCCCAGCCAAACTCTCTTAATTTTTGCTGAGTGGCTAAAGATCCACTTTTCATCACCAGTTATCAGCTTCTTCAAAAATGGTTCGGTTTCATTACGTCGTAATAAAGAATCACAAATGAGAACACGGTTCATTAGGTTTCTTTCAGTGAGCTCGTGAGGTACCCAAATATCGAGCTTTTTTGTGTACCCAGTTTTTTTCAAATGCGCCAAAACTGTTTTGTGGTCAATTCCCAGTTCTTCAGCTACGTCGTAACTACTGATATGCCGATCTTGCTCCACTTTTTCAAAAATGGCATCCATTTTATCCGTAATAGGGCGACCAGAGCGACGTGCATCTTTGACATCAAAATTTCCGGATTGAAAACGCTGAAACCAAATTTGTGCTACTCTCACAGACACTGCACTAGGTCCATAAACATCGCAAATTTTTTTCGCGGCTTGCGTTGCATTTTTACCTTTTTTGTAGTAAAATTTTAAAATGTATCGAATTTCTTCATTAGATTCACTCATCTTAACAGTACGAAAAACAAATAAAAATCACACATTTTCCTAATTTGAATTTGGAATTATCTTCTTTAAAATTTAAACTTTTAATGATACCAAAACCAGCCAGATACAAATAGTATAGCCAAAGAGATTTTATTACAAGTTCATACATACAATAATGCGAAAAGACTTTTTCCCCAACCTAATATATTATCAAGTTAAACGGATAAACAGATTGCTGAAATACCTTATTTTTAATCTGGTCATGTTATATTTCAGCGTATATAGAGATGATCAGGTAATTTGAGCGAGTGCCTCACGGACCAATCAGTATGCACAACTACAAAGTCAAAGTCAAAATTCATTTATTCATTAAAATCACAAGGATCACTTTGAAACGTCGGTTTTATCTACCGCCTGTTCTTCCGCGACCAAGCCAGGAAAGAAAGGCAAGAAAACAAGGCTGGTTATTCTTTTTAATGATCCTTTTACAAAATAACGAGTTGGAGCATTTTCAATCCCAAGAGCTTTTGTCATCTAAATAATCAGATATTTTATAGTATGCCTTTATATAAAGTTGTTTTTTAATTACGTTTTTAAGTTTATTACGTTACATATTTGTGTCATCGGAACACTTGCCCAAATATTAAGTTGCGTAAGGCACAACTAGGCACAAATAAAAAATCCTTTCTGGGCAGATCCGACTCTGTAAGGTTAGGTTGTAATTTTTTTATGTTTACCCACAAATGTTGATGTCATTTGGAACAAATCTATGTAAGGAACAGTTATAGCAAAACTAGATCTACGGAACGAATATTTGGGATGGCACAATAGGTGTGCATACTGATTGGTCCGTGACAAACACATATGGTTTCAGACCCAAAAGGCAAACAAACAAACACGCTTACTACTATATAACCCATGATGGATATCCTCATTTAAAAACTCAGTAAGTACATTTTTGAGAATACCAAGTAGGGGATAAGAGGTACGTCCAGACATAACGTTTTGCACATGCCTGCGTTTTGCATGTAGTTAGCATTCCACGTGACGGGTTGCAGGCCCATCGCCACAGATAAATTATATTGCTCCTATTATATTCTAAGGGAATAGAGAAAATAACTTTCTGAACATATATATTTTTCCAAATAAGAACGTTATTTCAGACAGTATTCTTTGAAATCCCCAGTTTACTACCCAATTTCTTGGGCGGTGTTCTCTGTGACCAAACGTACCCGATAGTAAAAGTAGGGCATACAGCAGGGCATAGTATTTTAATCATAAAGTAAGTCATTTTCATGCAAACCACACTCGCTCATTCGATATCCTCTAACAGACAGGCATTACTAGTCAAAAGCATCCTGTGTCTAAGTCACTATATGTACACGAACCTATTTCACATTTCATCGAAGTTGGTTCAGCCGCTATGAAGATTATTAGCAGCAAATATATATTTTATTTTATTTTATTTTTATTAAGGCACAATATCAAGATTAATGTTAAAAACTAAGCATTCTTACACCAATTAAGCTGCCGCTAATAGTAACACTGTATAAATAATTTTGAAGACGGTACTTCTTAAACTAGGTTACAAAATAAATAAAAATAAGTAGGTACATATTCAGTTACCTGCATGTTAAATGAGGGACACTTGTTTTTTAAACATATTAGCTGATAACGAAAAGATGTCACATTCAGAAAACTGTTCATTGTGTAACTTACAGGCTCGTGGTATGAATGAATTACATAGTTTGTTCTTAAATATTCTAGATTAAAAAGCTTATTAGTATGACGGGCATTTAAACGTGGACATTTTAAACCAATCTGACCTACAAGATATGGGGAGTCAACAATATTATTCAAAATCTTAAATAATAACATTTGATCTCTGATGGCGCGTCTGCTTTGTGTATCAATTTTAAAAATAATCCGTAAATTAAATCTTGAATTCTTGTATTTCAAATTTATAATAGTAGGGTTTATTATCAGAATAAGAATAGGATTTTCATTAATAAAGCAGTATTTTTGTTCTCACATCATGTAAAATAACTCACCCCTATAAGACCGCCCTATGTGTATTTTTTTATTTTTTGTTATGGTTGTTTTAGTTATGTTTTGTATGTTGTTCAATAAGGAGTTTATCTATCTAATTACGAGAAGTCATAGGATTGTGAAGGCTTAAAAAACTGACGTGGCATTCTTTGTAAGAAGCCTATGTACAGAAGTTACTTATTCAGGTGGATGATCATAAATTACGGGTCCATTATCACTGACAAGTTTCGTAATGGAAATTGACATTTCATATAAATCGTCTCACGTAATTGGTCGAGGAAAATGGAGGCTACCTATCTAAGCCATCAATCTTAAATACCAAAATATCCAAGCAAACTCAAAAATATAAATTTGAATAGATTTGAGAACTTTGCGAAACACTTTGTAGCCACTTTCTATACTCGAAAACAAAACTGCGGTTAGCAGGTTGCGATACTGTTTTTTTTTACATTGACGCACAAGGACACAAAACTAGGAAACTGTTTCAACATAGTAACAAATTTACATCCCAGTGCGGGAACAAAGCTAGCTAAATGCGCACTAAATTATGTCTGTGGAATGCACCAAGAGACATGTTGGGCTTAGCGATAATTAAATGAAGAAGTCATTTTGCTTTAAATGAAATGCAGCAACTTTGACTTTAAATCAAATGTTTCCTATTTCGCCATTTGCCTTTGGAACCCTAAAAAGGCATTGATCAAGGACAAATTATTTAAGCAGTTACTTGAGTAAGATTTGCATGAACAAATGACCTCTGTGGCGCAGTGGCCGAAAGCTTGCCTGAGACGCAGGAGGTTGCGGGTTCGATTCCCGCCGCGGGACAAATGTTTGTATCTGCGAATATTTGTCTCGGGTCTGGGTGTTTTCTATGTATAATATGTATGTATTTACAAAAAAAAAAGTATATAAGTAGTATATCAGTCATCCATTTCCCATAACACAAGCTCTGCTTACTTTGGGGCTAGATGATGCTGTGTGAAAAATGTCCAGCATCTTTTTTTTTATTTTTTTTTAATGAACTTAAGACACGCCTAATTAGCTTAGTGCTGACAGAAAATTGTTTCAAATAACACTCAAAGATACTACAGTGTGTCCCAGAACAAAATCATGATATTCAGAAGGGCATGAAAATTAACACTAAAGTAGTAGTAAGTAGTAGTAGTAATATCATAATATCAATTACATAATATCAATACGTGTGCGTTAATTTCCGAAGTGTTGGCCTATTGGGCGAACCCCGACTTTCTATCAGGAGAACGTGGGTCAGTGAACAAATGGATTTTTCCACTCAAAAATGTATATGTAATTTAACACGTGCTCAAAACGTTTAAGGATGCATTGTGAGGGAACCTGCGTGCACTAGAACATTTGATGGCATATGCCTTGAAACAAAAATTTCAAGGCATATGCCATCAGTTAGTGTTCTTATTAGCGGCAATGGGCTTGCAACATGTCAAGGGGAATGCTAACTACGTGCAGAGTGCGGGCATGTGCAAAATGTAATGTTTGAACGAGCCTCTGACTATCCTCTACTTGGCAATAAGTGAGTATGTTACCTACATATCTATGAGGATATTCATTTATTCTTCTAGAATCTAGATATGATGTTTCCAATGTGTATCCATGTAACTTGTTTATAAAATATGTTAAATAGATAAATAAAAACCTACTTTTTTATTTGGTGTAAAAAAATCTTTTTTTTTAATTATCAGTAGTGAGTATATTTGTTTGTTGCTTTTTTTATAAATGTACGCTAAATTATTTTCACATAGGTACCGAGTAGGGGTAGCTGTACCTACGAGTATCTATGTGAGTACCTGTGCCTTCAGTTTTCAGGAGTAGTCTTTTTACACCGTATAACTAAGTAACAAAATGATGAGTCCTAAATGTTTATTTTTATTTAATATTCAGTAAATAAAACAGGAAAAGAACAGTAACAGCAGTACAGTAAAAAAACAGTACAATTTACATAATATCAAGTTCAGCTCTAGTTCAGTTCACAGAAACATGATTACATGGCATGATCAGGCAACTTAGGATAAGCAAACAATAGATTCTAAGTCGCCCTTTCATTGACAAGTCACTAAGCCCGATTTCGCCTTCTTTCGCCTCAGTAGTCTTACCACAGTCACCCAACAGTAGGTACCTGCAAATGTATAGTTGTATATACTAGATATATAAATGACGTAGATACGTGACTCGCGTAGATAATGCGTCCTGAATACTTGAATAACTACGTGTCGCGTTTTTTATTATGAAATATTAAAAAAAAACATGCTCACTACTGTATATAGGGAATACAGAATAGGATGGGCATTCTCAGACAAATACTCAGTGAGTAAATCTATGAGGATAAGAGGGTTACCCACAAAGATATGCTGGATGAAAACTCTTGTTAGGATAGAGCTCGCTTTTATGTAAGTTTTTTGTCTGTTTTCTCCGTGTGTAGGTACACACAATAAAGATTATACAATAAGACATTTGGCACATGCCCTCATTTTGCTAGTAGTTAGCATTCCTAGACAGATTGCAAGCCCATCGTCGCTTATTGGAGCGCAAACTGATGAAACGTGCCTTCGATTTTTTGGTTCTAGGGCATGCCGGTTTCCTCGAGATGTTTTCCTTCGCCGTTTTTTGAGCACATCATTTTTTGAAGGGGAAAAAAATCATTGGTGCTCGACCAGGCTCAAACCCATGACCTTGTTATTGGAAGCCGATAGTTAGTAGTTCCCACTAAACCAACACCACTCTTCATATTTCAATACCCTGTCAGTTTTCACAGGTATAATAGAAACATGAACTCCGTGTCGTATCAGGTACGGTAACTACGAGAACCATGGTACTACAACAACCAGGTTCGAAACAAAGTTTAATATGTTTATGTATGTGTCTGTAGACACAGCCACCCTACAATTCCGTGTTGTGGGTATAAGAAACTACGAGCACCATGGTACCACAATACTCAGGAACAAATATTTTGCAGATGATGCAAACAATTTGTAGATGTTGTAAGACCCCGTTTACAGGACGCGATAATCCAGTGTTCGTAATAAGTTTGTTGTAAAAAAAATCCCTAAACTGACTAACTAAGAATAAATTAGAAGAACATCTCCTGGAGTTTACTTTCGTCATCAACTATGAGCGACCAGCATGCTGGTGATGATAGTGACGTTAGCATTGCTGATGTCACACTTTTAAATACCACCTTGGAGCTTCTGCTCTGTCAGACTTTTTGTATTATGCCTATTATTTCTATTTTGATTATTGATATTTTTTACTGAATTATTATTGGATGTTAGTTTCAGATAAATCAATATACCTACCTCTTTCTCAATATTTTATTGCCAACGGAATCGATACGTATTTAGTTAAAAATATGCTCGTAATCATGACAGTTAATAAGGCGGTTACCTTTTTTATTATTTAATTATTATTAGTTATAAAAGCTATAAAATAAGGTATACTAACTTGTTCAAGGGGCTTTGTTTTTGTATAGGTAGGTACTTATTTATTGACTTGAATAGTTTTATGAGTAGGTAGGTATATGTAGCGACATCTCTCACCACAAGATTGTACTGCGTTACATCAGAACTACGAAGAGCAATAGACTACTGATGTACGAAGAGTTACCACATACAATACACAGATGGCCATCGAATTGTCTAGATCGCGCAATTGGAATTTTGACGCAACAACTATCGGCCCTAGGACCAGGGGCAAGTGGATCAGATGTATAGATAGATAGATAGAAAATGCTTTATTGCACAAGATAAAATAATTTCATAGACGAACTTAATGCTAAATAGCATTTTCTTCCAGCTAACCTTTGTGTAATGAAGAGTGGGGCGGTAGTGCGTTTGACTGATTATGAAAATAAAAGAACATTTTATTAAATTAAATTATAGTATTATAATATAATGGATCAGTCCAAGATCCCTTTGCAGGAGGACAACACTACCAGTGTGTTTCTTTATAGGTAATACAAATGTATCTTGACGACCTCTGTGGCGCAATAGGCGAAGGCCCGTCTGAGACGCAGAAGGTTGTAGTTTCCATTCCCTCTGCGAGACAAATGTTTGTACGATTAGCCAATGTTTGTCTCGGGTCTGGGTGTTTTCTATGTATAATATTTATGTATTTACAAAATAAAAGTATATACGTAGAATATCAGTCATGTAGTTCCCATAATACAAGTTCTGCTTAGTTTGGGGCTATGCTGTGTGAAAAATGTCGAGCATTATTTATTTTATCTTCTGACAGATAATCCCATAATGAGGTGTCTAGGTAGGAAATGTTTTCAGAGGGTAGGTAAACAATACTGATAAAATTATTTCTCCCTCGTTGCTCATAAATAAGTCCGGGCCTTTCAACGCCTGTCAAATCCATCGAAGCTCGAATTAAATTTAACAGTTGCTAATCGTAGTTGATTCGTCTGTTTATTTAGTTAAGAGATGGCTA
Organism: Perizoma affinitatum; assembly: GCA_961405105.1. Lineage (NCBI taxonomy): Eukaryota > Metazoa > Arthropoda > Insecta > Lepidoptera > Geometridae > Perizoma > Perizoma affinitatum. The sequence goes on along the minus strand of OY560199.1, from coordinate 1,259,786 downwards.
CCATTACTCAGGGGGGCTTAGATTGTTTAATTTTAACTGGGTTTTAAGGGATGGCGCGTTTAGATTGATCCTTACGGATCTGCGTCACGTCTGTAAATGTCTATCATGGAGTATAAGAATCCGCCTACACTTGTACTTCTTAAATTCCTTCGTAAATTCGTAAAAGATCATGTTTTTTGGCTACTACTATTTAGTAAAATTACCCACTAGACAAATACTTACCACTCTCTGTTGGCGTTAACGCATGCAGAAAGAGTGAATTGTATGGTGGTGACGTTAGCTCTGGACTGCTGTCACGTGACTGCTGTCAAGTTTTACCTTGACAAATTTGCGTAAGCGTTAAAGAAAAACTAACTGTGAGGCCCAGCACAGTTTAGATATTTTGCCTAGCTAACTTTATTTTATAGAACTAGGTAGATAGTTTGTTTACGCAAAACCTCGCTCTGCCTACCAATCTGTAGCTATGCCTATCCTCTAATGGTAAATATAGCAAGGTTTATAATGATCTGGGTTCCTTTCATATAGGTACACCATCTATGTAAAATTAAATTGATTATTGAGTAGGTGTCTAGTAATGGCGATAACTGAAACCTTATAATTTTGTCTTGTCCATATGACAATCGAGTTCTACCTTATTTTAAAGTGTATAGATTTTAAATTTGGTGTAGGTACGTACCTATAGCCTGTTTTTTTATCACATTAAACAAAAATGAGACAAAATACATTTAACAGGTCTCTGCATCACTTGTTTAACGACCTCTGTGGCGCAGTGGGCGAAGGCCCGCCTGTGACGCAGAAGGTTGCGGGTTCGATTCCCGCTGCGGGACAAATGTACGATTAGCCGATGTTTGTAGATTGGGAGTTTTCTATGTATAATATGTATGTATCTACAAAAAAAATATATAAGTAGTATATCAGTCATGTAGTTCCCATATTACAACTCTGCTTAGTTTGGGGCTAGATGATGCTGTGTGAAAATGTCCATCATTATTATTATTATTATTATTATATTTACTTTGAGGAGCCGCGTACTCCTCTATCAGCCGTCAACTCAGAACCCACTCCTTTCTTTACCATGTCATCCTTCACACAATCCATCCATCTTTTCTTTGGCCTACCTCTGCTTTTATTTCCATCCACATTCATATTTAACTCTTCTCGTAATGTGACATTCTTCCCTCCTCATGTCGTGCCCATACCAAGCTAACCTATTACTCCTCAACTTTTCCGTCACGGGTGCTACTTTCAAACTTTCCCTGATATACTAATTCTTTATTTTGTCCATTCTAGTAACTCCACACATTCATCTCAACATTTGCATCTCAGCTGCGTGCAATCTTCTTTCATCAATCTCTTTGGTTGACCAACACTCCGATCCATACAATACAACAAGTCTTATGATCGTTTTGTAAATGATTCCTTGGAGCCGAAGAGGCATTCGTGGATCACATGTAGTTCGTGTAACCTGTCGAAAAATGCACTACATTCCACTTTCCGCTTTTTGTAACCTTACTACTTGCAAAACGCGGGCATGTACCAAATGTAATGTTTGGACGTGCCTCTGACTACCCCCTACTTGGTATCCTCAAAGATCTACTCACTGAGTATATACCTGAGGATGTCCACCATGGGGAAGACAGTCGTGAGCGTGTTTGTTTTTTGTTTTTATAAGTTGTATACTAAATGGTGGTGTAGTGTCTATGGGGGCGATATAAATGTGTTTTCATTCTTTTTTCGTAGTCCTTGAACATTCAAACAGTATCATTGCCCTCGTCTGTTTAATGATTTTAATAAATCGCGCGGATCAGCTGATAATGATTTGTAAACAGACAATTTAAACGGTGCCCTTACGAATACTTCGCAAAGAAAACATTTTAATGGTAGCTCTCAGGGATTTGCTTTACCTAAATATCACTACAGTGAAAGAGTTTTTTATTGCCTATCCTAAGTAAAATAATAAAAATAATAATAACGATGCTGGTCATTATTCTCAGGCTCGCCCACATAACATGCTTCGTGAGCGTGTTTGTTTGTTTTTTTTATCCCACCACCATTCCTGTAAACATCATCAAAATCGTTTGAGCCAAAAAAAAACAACAAACAGACTCATAGATCATAAAGTATTTTATTAGAAAAAAACAAAAAGTTGCTTGTTTAAAAAATAAGGTGACTAGGATTAGGAAGGTTATAACTAACTAACATAAAGTTTAATTTAAGATTAATATTATAAAAAAAAACACCTGTGGTATATAAAAATGTATATTTTTATATTTATATTGTTTAAAACATTTACCTATAATCGATATAACATAAAATATGTATACTGGTAACACTATCACCTAGTACGTTAAAAATAAAGCACATTTTTGCTCCTGCAGAAGTAAATTCATAAGATTTCTATAAAATCCCAAAAATCCCGCCTAGTATCCGCGACCTCCCGCTACGCGAAGGCTATACCAACCAAGCCACCAGATAGTTACCAACCTGCTCGAAGTTCTTGGGATATTTCAGCTCGAAATACCGAGGCTCCATCTACAGGGGAAACTTATTCAATTGTAATTTGGTTTTTTAAAGTGTTAACCCACAATTAAGGAAAATAACACTTTCAATTAAACCAACAAACCAACATCAATACTATGTTCACTTATTTGGTATTTGGAAGTGTTAACTATTAAGGGAAATAACACTTTACAAAACCAATTAACCAACATCAATACTATGTTCACTTATTTGGTTTTTTGAAGTGTTAACAATTAAGTGAAATAACACTTTACAAAACCAATTTACCAACATCAATACTATTTTCACTATAATTTCCTACAATATTTTAGTTATTTAATATTTTCGTTTATTACAATACAGCATTTTCTAATTAGAATAAAGTGGAACGTCATTTATCACATTTCAGTTGCTTAAAATTAATTGTTCTACTTAATTAACCTATGTATTTGGTTACCATCATCGAATCAGCTCCAACCCTGAAACAAACCAACTTTTATAAATTCTTATAGTTCACAGAAATATAAAACAATTTATTAGGTTATTAGGTGAGGCATGTACAAAGGTGAGCTTAACCCTAAAAAGAGGTTTCTTCCAGCAAACCTTTAAGAAGATAGAGAGAAGTATGAAGTACAAAGATAGGACCAAAGAAACTTAATACTATTATAATTATATTAGCACTATATTTTAATAAACTATATAGTATACATACCAACTTGAACTAACTATAAAGTAAACTAAAAAGTTTATATTTTCTATCTTATAACTATTAGACCAGCCGCTGTCCACGGCTTCGTCAGCCTGTTACCTGGATGAAAAGAAGTCTATTTGTTATTTATAACATATACCTGATCTAAATTTGATTTAAATCGGTTCAGCCGTTATATAAATTATTGGATGATGTTTGTTATACATCCAAACTTTCACATTTATAAAACTAGTCTCTGCTCACAGCTTCGCCCGCGTTCTACCTGGATGGTAAGTAGCCTGTTTACGAGTAAGGAAATAATGAATGAATGAATGAAAATACTTTTTTATACAACTATGTTAGGTATATACAGAGAATACAGATGAAACAGCTAGCTATCTAAAGACCGGAGCAAACGATTTATAGATAGCTCAACTGATCCATATCACTGCCAGACGGTGTGTGTGTTTGTGTGTTAGCTAATCCACATATTCACATGTGAGAGTAATTAATTAGTGAAAACCTTTTAATATTATATACTTTTAATATATGGAATATGTACTATGTATTATTAGTTTATTTAATAGTGTCATTATTCTGTTTTTATCCGAATAAATAATAAATAGAGCTTGTGTTATGGGAACTACATAACTGATAAACTACTTATATACATATTTTTTTTTTAATACATACATTATTCGAAACTTTTATTGACAATTAAACTTAAAACTATTAGTGAAAACTGTCAAAGCCTAATCCCACTCATACTATTTATAGCTCATTAGTTTTATTAAAGCTGTTTGTTTTCCAACTATGTATAAAATAAAATAAAAATAAAAATATTATACATAGATAACACCCAGACCCTAGACAAACATCTGTCTCGCGGCCGGAATTGAGCCCGCAACCTTTTGCGTCTCAGGCGGACCTTCGACCACTGCGCTACAGAGGTATTTTTTTTTAATTAAAGGTATAATAGTAAATATTAAAGGTAAAAACGGTACATACCTAATACATGGTGGTCGACGCTGGGCCCGCTGATGAATCTCCCCTGCATCATTGGACTGATCTCTCCGAACAGTTTCCGATGTTTGTCCTTGAAGTTCCACATCAGGCATCGACGCCCCCTCGCTTCCAGGTCCTGGATCAGAGACACCATGCTCTGCAAGTATACAAAGAAGGTTAATTAAATAAATAATGCTGGACATTTTCACACAGCATCATCTAGCACCAAACTAAGCAGAGCTTGTGTTATGGGAACTACACGACTAATATACTACTTTATATATATTTTTTTGTAAATATATACTTAATATAGATAGAAAAACACCCAGACCTGAGACAAATATTTGTAGATGCAAACATTTGTCCCGCGACGGGAATCGAACCCGCAACCTTCTGCGTGTCAGGTGGGCCTTCGCCCACTGCGCCGTCAATATCTTTCATTCGGGTACTATTTTAAATAAGGAATTGTACTAACACTATGACGATATGAAACTTTCTAACAAATGACGATCAAGTTAATAAACAAATAAACCGTTCACGACTGTCATTACTGTCATTATTTATTATTTATAATATGCTTATAGAGTCTTCACTTTCGCAGGCCGGTTCCTAGGACGAACCGTATGTATATATATAATATTGATGTACTGACCTCAGCGACTCCCAGGTCTATGTGTCCGACATGTCTGCCGTCCAGTATAATGACGCGCGCGTCCACGCGGAGCGACCGTTGGACGCGAGACGCGGCCGCGTAGCTCAGCGGTCCCATGAACGATACGCTGATGCAGTCCTGGTTACCCACCTGGTTAATTTATATTTATTATTTACTAGCTTCGGCCCAAATCGGCAACAATCTTACTACTATTATAAATGCGAAAGTTTTTGGGGATGGATGTTTGTTACTCTTTCACGCAAAAACTACTGAACGTATTTTAATGAAACTTTACAGTAATATAGCGTATACATCGGAATAACACATAGGCTACTTTTTATCCAGGTAACACACAGGAGAAGCCGTTGGCAAAGGCTAGTACGATTATATAGAAACATATATATTTTGCAGTATGGAGAACACGGTTGGTAATGTGTCCTCCATTTGCTGTGGGGAAGATCTTCCACCGAGCTGATCGATCTGATTCATTTGCCCGGAGTCCTAGGACCGATAGTTGTTTGTCGGAGGTTGTACGGGAATCTAGGTAATGGCTGGTTTGGGGCACGACTAACCTTATCACGTCCAGTAGTGGGTATCGTTTTGGAGTAGCTCCCCAGTTGCCCCTTGAGAGTCCACGTACTTCCATAGGATGCTGGCTGGGTAGAGGTGTCGTCTTCTTCCAGGGCATAAAACACAAAGAGCGGTCCCGAGAGGAGATGACGCGGCCGGCCGGCGCGGAAAGCAAGCAACTTCGGAGGCGCGCGCGTGTGCTAGGCTTGGCGAACGATCAATCAATGCCGGTGTAACTCCGGCGCAAAACGCGAAAGTGTCGATACCCACTATAGCCAATAAGAAGCGAGTAATAAAAGATTTCTTGATCTACCCTATAAATTGTGTCTGCTTCACCATTAAATAGAAGGCTACCTACTTCAGCAAGAAAAGAAACATGATATGAAATTTGATCAAGATAGGTAGGATCGAGATATCTACTTCCGTCCGATACGGAACATAGCCGCTCACCTTAAAAGAACGTGGTTGCTTTTAACAAAATTTACTAGATTAATACATAACGAAATAAATATACAATAATCTAACTGAACTTAGGGATTAATAAAACAAAAGACAAAGAATTAAACTATTTTAACTACCTATACATCTAATTTCTTATGTATGCGCGAAGTTATTTGTTCGCAATTTTAATTAAGAGGAAGGGCACATATTTTTACCACGGGTCTCTTGGTAAAAGAGTTTCCCATTTGGAGAGTAACAGTACGGGTAATATTATCTGTGCCGGGGTGGAGAGTGTGAACTCTGGCTAACCTCCATTGTAAGACCGGTAAATTATCATCCCGTACCACAACAATCATGCCTTCACGGATTGGAGATCCGCGGTTATGAAACCATTTGTTAGCTTGTTGAATCTCATGCAAATATTCTCGACTCCATCGTTTCCAGAAATGTTGAATACATTGTTGTACCCATCGCCATCTAGTAAGTCTATGGGGATTCAAATCCGTTAATGAAACATCCGGTAGGGCCGTCAAAGGCCCACCTATCAAAAAATGGGCGGGAGTCAACGGTAATGGATCCGCAGCATCCGAACTTAGGATGCAAAGCGGACGAGAGTTTAAAACCGCCTCGACCTGACAAAGGATTGTATGCATTTCATCGTATGTTTGTGTACGGGTGCCAATAACACGATGCAAATGGTGTTTGAAGCTTTTTACACCCGCTTCTACTAATCCGCAAAAATGTGATCCGGTGACAGGTTGAAAATGGAAAGTCAAGTTCTGTTTAAGTGTCTTTTCGTGCAATATGCTTTGAACGGAGTCCGTATTTAAAAATGCATACAATTCCTTGAGATGATTACTACAACCAACAAAGTTTTTACCGTTATCAGAATATATATCTGTACATAAGCCTCGACGGGACGTGAAACGTCGCAAGGCTGCGAGAAACGATTCTGTAGTAAGATCAGAAACTAATTCGAGGTGTATTGCTTTTACACTCATACACACGAATACTGCAACATATGATTTAACTATCTTAGCATTCCGGACCTTGTTGGCACGAACGTAAAAGGGACCTGCATAATCAACAGCTGTTTTTAAGAATGGGCGCGCTGATTGTATGCGTACGCTAGGTAACGGAGCCATTCGTGGCTGTGTGTGTCTTGGTCGCGCTCGAAAACAAGGTACGCACCTATGTATACGTTGCCTGACTATATCACGGCCAGATAAAATCCAGTATTTTTGCAACAATAGATATTGAGTTGACTGTGGACCGGCGTGCAGGTGGGTAACATGAGCATCGTCGATTATTAACGTAGTTAAGTGATGTTTTTTCGGTAATATCAATTGATGCCTAGATTCAAACGAAAGCAATGATTTATGCAAACGTCCCCCCACACGCAATAAATTATCTTTATCTATGAATGGGCATAATCGTTTTAACTGATTGGTAGTTAATTTACCGTTCGAAATATTTTTTATATCTTCGGCAAAAGCAGACTGTTGAATGATACCTATAATCCTTTTCAAAGTCAAATTATACTCGGGCACAGTAATGTGTCGCGGAAATGTGACTTGGGTCTTTTTACACTTTTGGTAAAATCTAAATATGTAGGATATGACACGAACCAATTTTCCTAATGAAGAAAATTTAGAAAAAACCTTAAGTTCGCCCGAACCTATTGTCGATGGGGTTGCGATAAGAGGAAGGTTACGCTTTTCTTCCTGAGTATTAATTTCTTTAGTGAGCGTAGGCCACATATTGGATTCGTCTTGTAACCAATTGGGCCCGTGAAACCATAAAGAATGATCTATGAACATTGCGGGAAGCATGCCTCGGGAAGCCGCGTCCGCAGGATTATCGTAAGACGGTACGTGTCGCCAACAATTCGCCGGTACACGTGACAGTATATCACTAGTCCGGTTTGACACAAATGTTTTCCATTCATGCGGAGATGAACGTAACCATGCTAACACAATAGTAGAATCCGACCACGCGTATACCTGGTCAAATTGAATTCTGTCGCTGTAAGCGAGCATCACTTTGCTAATGAGTTTGGATAACAATAGGGCTGCCATTAACTCAAGTCGCGGAATAGATAACCGTTTTAATGGTGCGACCCGCGTTTTTGCTAACACAAGAGAGACACAAATCTGACCATCACTAGATCTACAACGAACGTAAACACATCCAGCATAAGCCCGTTCAGACGCGTCCGCAAACCCATGTAATTCAATTGAGTCCGCTTTGTTAAAAATATGACGCGGAAAAACGCACTCAGATAAGAGTGGAAGCTCATTTGTAAAGCTCGACCAAGCGTTAACGATATCTATGGGAGGTGACTCATCCCATCCTGTACCAGCAATCCAAAGTAATTGTATCAAATGTTTGGCATATAATATAACTGGCGATAAGAAGCCTACTGGGTCGTAAATTTTTGCGATTTCTGACAAAATAACCCTTTTTGTACAAGTGGTATTGGATATTTGAACTTTAAATGAAAAAACATCCGAATTAGGATTCCATTGGAGCCCGAGTACTTTAATTGTAGGATCCTTCTCTACTACTGAGAAGGATAAAGTCTCGGGCCGCTCACCATGACAATCTGATGCAACGGCGGCGAGAATCGCCGGCGAATTACTATGCCACTTGCGCAGCTCAAACCCCGCGCTCGCGCATATACCTATCAGCTGTTTTTGTAGTGCGAGTGCACTAGCTTCATCGGTCTCTCCTGAAATGACGTCATCAACAAATACATCGGTTAATAAAACTGCTGATGCCAGCGGAAATGTATCGGCTTCATCATGTGCGAGTTGACGTATTACCCGTAAAGCTAAGTAAGGAGATGCACTAATACCAAAAACGACAACACGTAACCTATAGTCCCGAATAGGTAAATCTGGAGAGGCCCGCCAAACAATACGCTGATAGTCCCAGTAGGAATTTTGAACTCCTATATTTCTGTACATATGTTTAACATCAGCTGTAAAAACGATATTATGAACACGAAACTCGAGTAAAATATCCACTATATCCGAATGCAGCTTCGGACCAGTAAGTAAAAGATCATTTAAAGAATGGCCATTCGTAGTTTTACAAGCCGCATCGAATACCACCCTTACTTTAGTAGTTTCACTAGATTCTTTGACCACGCAGTGGTGCGGAATGTAATAATGGGAATTATCGTCCTTGGAAGGAGGACTACATAATTCCATTTGGTTCAACTCTAAGTATTCTTGAAGACACGCGTGATAATCTTTTTTGAGGGAAGGATTACGTTCTAAACGATATTCTAACTTGCGAAACCGAGAGAGGGCGATGTCACGGGATTGACCTAGTATAGGTGTATTTTTAAACGGAAGCGCCACACTATAACGTCCATTTTCGTCTCGTGAATGAGTATTTTCAAAAATAGATTCGGATAAATGCTCATCGGCAGTGAGGGATTTTTCCTCAGGAACTGCCTCCACCTCCCAAAACCGTTGGAGGTCGTTGTCCTCGAAAAAGGAGCTATGACACACCTGGATTGGAGGCGGACTACTAGTATCTAAAACAACTTTCCCTAACAATAGGTATCCAAAAATACTATTCATGGCGATTGGTGCGTCAGGCTGACCCTTAATAATACCTTCGAGAAAAACGTGGGATAGTATATCCGCACCGAGAAGCATTTCAATAGGCTGAGGATTCTGTGCGTTAAAGGTAGGATCAGCTAAATTCAAATTTTTGATATGCGGCCATTCATTGATCGACACGGGAATTCTCGGAAATTGTGAAACTAATTTAGGTAAAACCAAAGCTTCGACTGGAATAGCCGGTTGGTTTTGGTTACGCGGAGTGATGACGAACGAAACAATTCCTTTTGGCTGTATCGGCTTCTCTTCGCCGATTCCGAAAACTGGAATGTTTACATTTCTACACCTCAAACCTAAACGCTGAGAACATGATAATAATACGAAACTCGCTTGACTTCCCGGGTCCACCAGGCATCTAATCGTGTGTTTCACAACCCCAATGCAAACTTCAACGAGTGCCGTAGACAACATGACTATTGATTTCTTAACAAACGGCGCAGTCGCCTCGCAACTCGCGCGCAACGAATGATTTACACTTGTCGATGGCCGTTGAGTATCAACCGAGCCATCAACATTCAATATACATGCAGAGGCTTCCTCCGTGGGAGGGAACGAAACCGCACAAACTTTGTTTGAAGTTGTCATTCGATTTGACTGATTTTCAAAATGGAGTAACGAATGATGTCGTTTATTACACGTTCGACACGCGTAATTTGATTTACAGGACCTGATATCGTGACCAACATTCAAACAATTATAACAAACATTTTTATTTTTCACGAAAGTATACCTATCCTGTGGAGAGAGATTCAAAAACTTTGCACATCTTGTTAGAATGTGCGGAGCCTCACACAAAATGCAATGTTTATCGTTGTGACTCATAGATGCCTCTGTAGCGGCAAACGATCGTCGCGGAGCTAAACTGGAAGGAGTGTTTGAAACACCAGAGCGATACGACACACTATTTGCGCGGGAACGAAAACTACCTTCCATCTTTTTTTGTTCGCCGCTTGACATGATTTCGAAAGTTGTAATCTCTTGTTCTAAGAACTTTATGAGTACATCGACGGTAGGTATATCAGAGGGCCTAGTGAGTGATAACTCGAAACGTTTGCGAACGGTATTTGGAATTTTTCGCAACAAAACACTTAACAAAATGAAACTCCACTCCCGTACTGGAAACTGCATCATCTCGAGTGCTTTAATGTTTTCCATGTAAACGTTTACCAATTTACGTAAATTCGCATTTGATTCGATAGCACAAGATTCAATATCCATAATGCGATCTAAATGTTTTGACGCGATTATTCTACGATTCTCGTACCTATTTTTAAGAATGTCTAATGCAACCGTATAGTTCTCCTCAGTAATAGGAATCGATTTAATCAAATTGTGAGGTTCATTTTTCAAAGTAAGCAACAAGTAACGGAATTTTTCCGCTGACGTGTAAGCATCATTGTTGTGGATTAACGCACGATATAGATCAAAATATGAAGTCCAATCGGTAGGTTCACCACTGAACGATGGTAAAGGCAGAGTAGGCAATTTATTCAAACAATGAGAATTACTATGGTGTGAGAATGGCATCGATTGGGTGGTGGCACGGCTCATGCGTCTACCGTCCTGATCGGCTTGTTTCAAATTATTCACATGCATCAAAATAGCATAATAACAATCACTAAATCATTACGAATTTTCAACTGTTCATCTTTGTTAAACAGCTTTGATTTCATCAACGCTTTTTCAATTTTAGATTGAAGTTTACTAAACTTTCTTTGTTGAACCGCAAGATCGGTTGATCGTGATTTAAATTGTAAAACATCAGTAGTAGCAAATAACAACGTTCTTTTAAGATCCTCTAAAATAATATCTCGCTCGAAAATATCTTGTTCGATGGCCGCATCGTCAGCCATTTTGCGTGACAAAGATGACTCACGATGACCAACGGAAAATTGAACAATGTACACGTAGTGTAGCAAATAAAGACGACACAATCTACAGAAATCAAGGTAATCCGGTTCGAACGGATCAAAACTATGTACGGGAATCTAGGTAATGGCTGGTTTGGGGCACGACTAACCTTATCACGTCCAGTAGTGGGTATCGTTTTGGAGTAGCTCCCCAGTTGCCCCTTGAGAGTCCACGTACTTCCATAGGATGCTGGCTGGGTAGAGGTGTCGTCTTCTTCCAGGGCATAAAACACAAAGAGCGGTCCCGAGAGGAGATGACGCGGCCGGCCGGCGCGGAAAGCAAGCAACTTCGGAGGCGCGCGCGTGTGCTAGGCTTGGCGAACGATCAATCAATGCCGGTGTAACTCCGGCGCAAAACGCGAAAGTGTCGATACCCACTATAGCCAATAAGAAGCGAGTAATAAAAGATTTCTTGATCTACCCTATAAATTGTGTCTGCTTCACCATTAAATAGAAGGCTACCTACTTCAGCAAGAAAAGAAACATGATATGAAATTTGATCAATATAGGTAGGATCGAGATATCTACTTCCGTCCGATACGGAACAGAGGTATTATATATGTTCAGGTTGTGTGAAAACTTCGCTCGCTCAATCTAGACACTCCGATGCAATGCCATCTGTGTATTGACTACGGTAACTCTCTACAACAGTTTGTCTATATATACATTGTCGTTGTTACGTGTGCCAAATAGCATAGGATAAAATAGATAAATCTCACCAGGATTAAAAAACACAAAGAAACTTAAAAATAGGTTTATAATATCCTACTTATATTATAAATATAAGCGGGTGAAGCCGTGGGCAGAAGCTAGTAATAAATAAGCTCATTAAAAAGTCACCTTGAACTGGTGTGTGGTCGCGCCAGGTCTGGCTGCGCGGGACAGGATCCTCAGCGCATCCAAACTGGCTCCGCACAGTATACCGTACTCCAGACCCGCGCATGCGCCCGTCACCACTGTCACCGTGTACACCAGCAGCTCTATCTCTGAAACACACTTTGACGTAGAATCCACACCTCGGCCACAGTAAAATATATGAAACAAACGCGCCGTAATCACCACATTCATAGGATTGTGCACGTGAGCGGTGCCGTTGTATGGGTGAGTGAAATAGAAATGCACGCTCTGCCGATAAGACAAATTAAATGGTGGCGCCATTCTTACGCGCACTTCGTCCTCACCTCTCGGAGTCCAGTCGGATGGAAGATAGATTATTAGATAGATAGATATTTACTTTATTGTATGCCACATTATTTTGAATATGTTGTCGAGCACTTGTCGAGGGGGCGTTTTATAACGATAAGTACCTAGGTCTATACTATGTATTTAATTTATATGGACAAACTGAATCAGACTGTAGGTACCTACTTACTATCGCGTAACCATATATTTACTATATCAATAACAACCTCTGTGGCACAGTTGGCGAAGGCCCGCCTGAGAAGCAGAAGTCCCGCAGCATTAAACCCGCGGCGGGAGTCGAACCCGCAACCAAAAACGAAACACATCTAATAAAAAAAAAAACCGTTTTAAATGTGTTAATAGCTTCCTTATTCAAACTCACTGGTATTCCTCCACAGCGTGGGTATGATGGAGAGCTCCATGATGGACGCCATCGCCACAATGATGACGGCGGCGAGGGCAGCTCGGGGGATGAAGTAGAACGCCTCCGCTAGCAGCGTCACCGCCAACACCACCAGACCAGCTGGACCACAATCACAAACAAAAAATTAAAAAAAATATTCTGTATTCTATTATGTGTGACAAATAACAGAATCAAATTAAATAACATATTCAAAATTCACAAATGTTTTGAGCTAGACGGCATTCTAGAACATGTGCACTACATGGTTAGTGAAAAGCAGTTGATCAACCGCTACTTTCCAAAACAAACACGCTCACGACCGCATACCCCTATCTGTACTGATAAATAATTATACTAATCATAAACGCTGAAGTTTGTTACTGTTTCACTTTACAATAATATAGCTTGTACATCAGAATAACACATAGGCTTTATCCGGGTACCACGCGGGCGAAGCTGTGGGCGGAAGATAGTTAATTAGTAAATAAATAAACACTCAACCGAAAATATTACACAGTCCTTATGCCACACTAGGGTTCCCTGTATCGTAGGTATCAGGAACTACGAGTACCGTGGCACCACAAGCACTCAGGACTCGCAAACATCCGTCCCGTAGCGGGAATCAAACCCGCAACCGTTACGCTGCAGGCTCGCAAACGTAATTCCTGGCTCGGGAACGGAACCCGTTCCCGCTTGCGTCGCAGCCGGGCTTACCTTTGAACAGTGATCCGGCCGGCGTGGCGACGCCGCTGGCATGGTTGAGCGCTGTGCGAGTGAACGACCCGGTAGCTGGCATGCACTGCCAGAACGAGGATAGCAGGTTCACAGCACCAATGGCGATCATCTCCTGAGTTCCATCCACGGGGACACTGCCGGCTGGAACATCAAATAACATCTATTTTATATGTTTGTTTATCAACAATAAAAAAAAAACTGGTAATCATCTAGCCCCAAACTAAACAGAGCTTGTGTTATGGGAACTACATGCGGATCCTCTAGCCCCAAACTAAACAGAGCTTGTGTTATGGGAACTACATGCGGCATCATCTAGCCTCAAACTAAACAGAGCTTGTGTTATGGGAACTACATGCGGCATCATCTAGCCTCAAACTAAACAGAGCTTGTGTTATAGAAACTACATGCGGATCCTCTAGCCCCAAACTAAACAGAGCTTGTGTTATGGGAACTACATGCGGAATCATCTAGCCCCACACTAAACAGAGCTTGTGTTATGGGAACTACATGCGGATCCTCTAGCCCCAAACTAAACAGAGCTTGTGTTATAGAAACTACATGCGGATCCTCTAGCCCCAAACTAAACAGAGCTTGTGTTATGAGAACTACATGCGGTATCATCTAGCCCCAAACTAAACAGAGCTTGTGTTATGGGAACTACATGCGGAATCATCTAGCCCCATACTAAACAGAGCTTGTGTTATGAGAACTACATGCGGTATCATCTAGCCCCAAACTAAACAGAGCTTGTGTTATGGGAACTACATGCGGAATCATCTAGCCCCAAACTAAACAGAGCTTGTGTTATGAGAACTACATGCGGTATCATCTAGCCCCAAACTAAACAGAGCTTGTGTTATGGGAACTACATGCGGAATCATCTAGCCCCATACTAAACAGAGCTTGTGTCATAGAAACAATCTGACTAATATACTACATAAATACACATTTTTTTATATAACTTATATGTTATTGTACAAAACACCCAGACCCGAGACAAATATTTGCAGATCATAAAAACATTTGTCCCGGGTCGGGTCTCGCACCTGCAACCATCTGCGTCTTCCGCATCGTCTCCGCCGTTGATTATGCTTACCGAATGCCTTAGCGATGGCGATGCTTTCGAGTATGGCGACCAGCGGCAGAACCAGTCCCTCAACTCCGTACACTGACAGCATATCCTCGAATGACAGCGTCTTATTGTCGACCTCCGTCGTGAACGGCGGCGCTTCAAATCGGGGTAGACCACCCTCAATTTTACCTGATACATAAATCTATTTATATAATGTGATCCTACTATTATAAACGCGAAAGTTTGTGAGGATGGATGTTTGTTACTCTTTCACGCAAAAACTACTGAACGGATTTTGATGAAACTTTACAATAATATAGCTTATACATCAGAATAACACATAGGATACATTTTATCCGGGTACCACGCGGGCGAAGCCGTGGGGAGAAGCTAGTATTATATAAGGGAAGAAGTGATTTAATACTCTGTTTTCATGTGCGAGTGCTATCATGCCATATAGTATTTTACGCTAATCTATAATAAATAATATTTATTTTCAAAAAAGGTTTACATTGGCACACTTTAATTAATAATATTTGTGTGATCTTATTGTAAGCGGCGATGGTCTTGCAACCTGTCACGTGGAATGCTAACTTGAAAAACGCGGGCATGTACCAAATGTAATGTTTGGAGGTGCATCTGATTGCCCCCTACTTGGTATCATCAAAGATCTACTCACTGAGTATGTATCTGAGGATGTCCATGGGGAAGACAGTCGTGAGCGTGTTTGTTTGATTTTGTTTTTATTGTAAGATGTGACAGTTGAGTGTGTATTTTATAAATGTACATAAAAGACCTGTATGTAGATTATAATCAGTCAAATGGGTACCTTGCTCTAACTAAGAATAAAACTTGTGTTTAGTAAATTAATGTCTCTAGAGTAGTTATTTTTGTCGGTTTTTCAAATGAATTAACGCACGCTTATAAGCGATAAGACCGCCATTATCATTATCTTAAGAATAATATTTTGTTTATGATTTGTTTAAGGTGTACAATAAAGTATTTTCATTCATTCGTTCATTCATTCATTCATGTATGAAAGATCATCGCTTGAGGTCGAACGATTTTAATGTTTTATTTTTGTTGAGTTCTTTGAAGAAAAAACGTAGAGTAAATTATTATGTAGTTATGATATAGGCTTTTAGTTTTGCACTAAGCCTTATTTTAAATTGTGTGCCCAACATGGGCAACTGTTTGTAAAATTAAAAAAAAACAGTTCACAAAAATTTATAAAAAAAATATGTTAAAATTTGTAAAAATGTAGAAAATGTTGTATCATTACATAATGATACTAATGTACCTATACTCTTGTAAATAAATATTTATTTTTGTTTTATTCAACCATAGCTATATTACTGTAAAGTTTCATCACAATCCGTTCAGTAGTTTTTGCGTGAAAGAGTAACAAACATCCATCCTCACAAACTTTCACGTTTATAATATTATTAGGATTATCTGTATTTGTATCTGAATATTACCAGTCAACGCGAACGGCGTCAGTCCCTTCAAGTGCAGGCAGTAGGCGAGTATAGCCGCGGAGAACACCACGAGCGCGTTTCTACCGCGCACCACATACAGACACGCGCGGGACGCGACGCCGCGGAGCGGACTGACGGACTCGCGCACCGGAACCACTGCCCACTGAAACATACATACATCCTGGCTGTTTATATATGTATTATATAATGACGACCTCTGTGGCGCAGTGAACGAAGGCCTGAGACGCAGAAGGTTGCTGGTTCGATTCCCGCCGCGGGACAAATGTTTGTTTATGCAAATATTTGTCTAGGTTCTGGGTGGTTTCTATGTATAATATGTATGTATTTACAAGAAAAAGGTATGTAAGTAGTATATCAGTCATGTAGTTCCCTTAGCACAAGCTCTGCTTACTTTGGAGCTAGATGATGGTGTGTGAAAATAATAATAAATTTATTTAATCAGACAATTCAGTCCATTTTGTTAGTATAACTTCCGTACCAGAGGACAACCAAATTGTTCTGCAATCACATTTAGAATGTTCAAAATATTTAAAATGTATGTCCTGCATTATTTATTAAGGCTCACATTGTAATGTAAATTAAAATGTAACCTTTAACAGCATCAATGCTATGATGGAAGCGACGCCTAACACCGTGTCCCATAGTTGTACCGTCTCGATGTTCCTGAAGAAGTTTATCAAAGCGCCGATGAACGTCCCGCCGGATGTGCCTGACGACATACATCAAAAACAACCTAAACTTACCACAATATAATTATCATTTATACCAATAATAAAACTGAAAAGTATTTTTTTATGTTTCTTTGTTTTTTTTATTAGTCTCCATCATTTTAGTCGGATTTGAAAACATAAAAATTACGATAGCCCAATCCTGGATGTTGAAGTTAGAATGTTAGCCTAATATTAATAACATTAAATGTAAATTTGAATGTTAATTGTTAAAAATAAATTTGTTGTAAATTTACGTTGTTAATTTTTTATTTAATTCGAAGGCATGTGCCAACAGTTAGTGTTCCAATAAGCGGCGATGGGCTTGCAACAATTATTTATTTGATATGTTTTTACCTGTTATCCTAAAAAGCGATTTAAGCTGTGATGCGGCGATTTGCAGCGCTGCAGCGGTCGTGAATCCACTTATCACCGGTTTCGATATGAAGTCTAGGAGAAAGCCTGAAATTCATTACACAAAATGTTAGCTGGAAAAATATGAAAATATGCATTAAGCTCGCCTTATATATATTTTTTAGAATATTCGGTGGCGCCTGTAAGCTTTACGCCTTCGATAGCTCACAGGAATCGTGCGCAGTGACCTTAGATCCTGGAAACCAGCTTGTAAGACCGCTCAACAGGACCACACTGCCCACGTAATCACTTCCACGTTCACCAGAGCTGCGGTAGTTTAGTGCACACCATAGGGCGGGTTTGAGGACTATCCTAATGTCCTTATTAGCACAGATTGTTTATATTTTGCGGAAACTGCGATAATTTACTTGCGGTTAGCGGTACACGGCGGAGAGCTTTCTTCGACTGCGTTTGTTGAGGTCATAGATGGCGTTACCAATATTATTACGACTATACCACGTACTTTACTATTCTCCTGCTGATACCAAAGCACGATAATTTTAATTCCATACTTATTTAAAAAAAATATATTTTTAGAATATTATTTGGACTGACCAAGTTGTAGAACTCCCAGCAACATGATAAGACATCCCGACAGAAACGAAGCGAGGTATGCAAAGTCCGCCGACTTGGCCACGTACTTCGAGAGGAGCGCGGCCAAGATGGCGGTCGGACCGACCGTGACGTCCTTGCAGCTGCCGAATAGAGCGTACACTAATCCGGGGAATATGCTGGAATAGAGACCTACCTAGGAACAGGACACATAAGGTTATTTCGGAAATCAATTCAAATCAAATACAGTTAAAGTCAAGATCGCCCCACTGATGGGGATTGTTATCTATCTATCTAGAACATAACACAGAATCATAATAAAATAACAAAAAAAATCAAAAGAAACGCACAATGAGTGGTCTTATCCGGTTACTCCGATAATCCCCAAGGTCTACCATCAAGGTCCATTGATGGGAATTTTAAGGTTACTCCGCTAAACCCCGCCAATATCTCCCCACTGATGGAAATTGTTAGGTTATTCCGAAAATCCCAACCAAATTCTCCCCACTGATATGCATAGATTACTCCGGCAAGGTCTCCTCACTCATATGGAATGTAAGATTACTCCAGAACTCCTACTAAGGTCTCCCCACTGAAAGGATTTGTTAGATTAGATTATACCGGATATAACCGGAATCGGTTATTTGTTTTTTAAAGTAACCACACTTAAGGGAAAACACAAGATTTCATAATATCCCAAAAATTCAGCTTCGGCGGGACACATCCCAAGAATTTCGACTAGTCTAGTAACGACCTTGTGGCTTATTTAGTATAGCCCCCGCGTACCGACCGATAGCTCGCGGGTACAAGCCCCGCCGAGGTTGAACTTTTAGGATATTATAAATACCTAGGAAAACAGATCCCAGGTCTTTAATTTCTCAGTGTGAATCTGTTGCGCAGTGGGATAAAACACACCTGTGGAGGCAGCCCTGCTACCATCGCGTAGGCGATACCTTGAGGGATAGAGGTTAGACCCACAGTTATTCCTGAAAAAAAAAACGCCTCTGTTCAATCCATCTGGGGTGCTAGACAAATATCTCACGCTTAGTTTTCCTTTCACGCTAACGCAAACTCGTCAAGGAAAAACTGGGCAGCGTCACGTTACATTTCCACAGCCAATGTAATTTTCATACAATTCAATCTTTCCGCCAACGCTAACAGAAAGTGGTGTTTGTCTAGACAAAAGACAAATAGCTATTTAGAAAATCTAATAAAATTATATGACATACGGAGAGATTTATTCATATATTATAGTAGGTTTTAAGCGACCACGTAGGTAAAATTTGGTCCGCCTGATCTGTCAATATTTACATTAGAAACGCCAGCGTACACATATCTTTTCTGATACTCGTATGTGATCTACGAACGATCGTAAGTATGTTATAAAGTCTTTGTTATAACAGTAGTTTTTTTGTTTTAACAACGGAGGTGAAAACCTCCGTAGCGGGTAAACAGATTCAGATGAAATTTAGAACAGGTATAGTTCATGAACACATCGGCTAATTTGCGGTTAATTAGCGGGCGAAGCCGTGGGCATATGCTGATCCATAAACACTGAAGTGTCCGGCTATTGTCTACCACAGACAATGGTGTGCAGGAGTGACTAGATGAATTTAAGGTTAAGCCTAACAGATTCATCGGTATGGATCAAATATAGAATAAAGGGGGGTCTAGACAAATACCTCACGCTTAATTTTCCTTTCACGCTAACGCAAATTTGTCAAAGAAAAACTTGGCAGCAGTCACCTTACATTTCCACAGCCATAGTCATTTCCATACAATTCAATCTTTCCGTAAGCGTTAACGCCATCAGAAACTGGTATTTGTCTAGACACCCAGCATTGTCGTGTATATATATTCCCAACACTAGCACGTTGTAAATACAGATAATCTTGTAATCCACACATGTTTTACCAGTTTATCATTATGTGATGCGTAAACTATCTCGCTGCAAGGTAACAAACTGGTTTCGGTTGAATTAGAGAAAATTCCAAGAGACCAGTAGTCAGCTACCGTCGCCTCCTGGATATAGGATCCAGGACATTCCTTGCACCATCTTCCATCTTGCTACCAAATCCCATCGAGTATGAACCACACTATATGTTGAGATTCACGGGGCTAGTCTTACCTGCTATGGCATCTCGTAGCATGAACTCAAAGCTGTATTTTGGCAGCCATATCGTGATCGGCAGTCGTTTCTTCCAAGATTGTACGCTGCAGAGTTTAATCGTCATTCGACGTGCCCTGGACGGCTGGGCATGACCTGAAACGCACCAGGGATATAAAGCAGAATATCGTTTTTTTATACTACTAAAGTGGAAATCACGCATACGACCCATCTGTTGGTGAGCGGTTACAGTAACCAAGTGACGCTTGCAACATCAGATGTATTACCCACGCATTGCCGACCCTGAGACATAACGGATGAAAAGTGCCTGTAATATCAACGGCATACCCTTTAACACGTTAAGTGCGAAGCGAGGCCTAAATCACCCCTGATGCAACTTCCCTGTGGTGCGGCAAGCAAAAAAGTGAATTTCTCTGTCGTGCGAATGGCATAGCTTTGGTTTGGTCCAGTGTAGGAAAGAGATAAATATATATTTGAGATCACTAATGGTTCCGGACTCGGTGGTGTACCTACCTTGGTACCGGATGTCTTAGGCCTCGTGCCGCACTGAATTAATATAATTTTAATGCAGTGCGGAACGAGGCTAAAACGTCCCATATCCCCCCTGACCTCGTACCGCACTCAACGCGAGCTTCCCGCGACCAGTGTTGTGCATCACGTCGATTGGAGAGCACGTACAACAATAAGTACAACATATATATTGAGATTTTTATAAAAAAGTATATTGATACTGATTTTTTAATGTTAATTCAAGTTCTAATAATTGTATTTTTAAAGCCCGAGGCAGAATAAATAGGACAGTTTCTTTTCTACTTCTGGTTGCCTTTTTTTTCTATTCTGTGAACCGCATTAAGATTTTCATATACAAATAGAAAGATAAACCTTATGCATAAACCGTAATCCATTATTTTCCAATAATAAGTCTGTAATAGGTGCCTCTTAATGGTATAGAATGGAACGCTTCGTGCGCGAGTCCGACTCGCACTTGGCCGGTTTTTTTTTCTATATGGCGCCTTCAAGCACAATTTAGATTATTTAAAAAAAATGTATCCTTTGATAGCTTTGTGTTGTTTTGCCAGGTTTTGCCCTTAAAACGATCTAATGAGATATAATTGATCAAAATCGGTCAAGTCGTTGCGTAGTTAAGACAGTTTTAAAACGTCGATATTATTTTTCCCATCACTAATCGCAGCGAAAATTTGCCCTATCTCAGTGCGTTACGAGGTGTATAAGATCCCATATTTTGTTTTGCTAATAATTCCTAAACTAGCCATCAGATCCCGGGGCGACGGTGGATTAGGGTTCATCAATTCACTGTCTATATCAATAAGGACCAAAATTCTCATTTATCTTTGATTTCGCGCCAGAAAATGGATTTTAGTCTGTAAAAGGAGGTGGGGTCTAATAGACCGCGTGTCGCCCTAACGTCTGGTCACGGTACGGGCCGATTATACCTCGTGCCGCAGGAACGGAAAGTATGCAAAAATTGGTGCCGCAGCTAACGTGTTAAAAAGGAATACAGATTGCGAATACCACCATGTCCATTTCTGTTCCAAAGTAATCCTTGTGATTTTAATGAATTAATGAATTTTGACTCAAAGTCAAAATTTTGACTTTCGCCGCCCAGCAGCAATGCTAGGATGCTTCTTGAGGTTCCCATTATCTTGCAAAACCCTGAATAATAGGATTCCCTGTGTCGTGGGTAACTGGTACTACGAGTTCGTGGTACGACAACATCCATACCCGGAACAAATATCTTCAGATCTTGCGTCGAATTAACATACCTTGAATCCCAATCATGTTAATGACACACAACACTACAGCATTGCAAATATATTACGAACTAGACTATACGCTGCACGTGACGTGAATCTAACGCGGTAGCCACCAACGGAATGATTTGAAAGACTCTTAAAGAAGCGTGCAAGACGCGCTCACAAAAATGTGTATACAGTTTATGATCCATTGTGGAAGCGAGGCGATCCGATGCGAAAATAAATAAACAAACACCCAACAGCTACATAGTCTTGCTGGGGCAGGATTCCCTGTGTCGTGAGTATCAGGAACTACGAGTACCGTGTTACCGCAACCACCGGGAAAAATCTCTACAGAACACGCAACGCACATTTGATCCAATCTATTTGAAAAAAAAACGATGTTTTCTTAATTGCTAACTGTACATTAAACTTGATATTTAAACAAGCTAATCTTTACAGCAGGTTTATCACAAGATTTTACATTGAAGTGTCTTAAAGAGCATTATTTATCATATTTATCTAAGGATATTTACTTAAGAAACAACAAGTCAATGATTTTATTTACTTAAGAGATTTCTTATGTCTCATATTCTGAGGTGAATTGATTAGCGAGTGCTTGGATATGTAAATAAAGTCTGAGGTGCGTACTATCAAAAGCCTTCGAAAAAAGTGCATTCAAATGCACTTCACACTTTTTTTTAACTTATCTACTGTCAAATATATATTTTACATCTAATAAAATATCTTTCGGTAAAGAGAAGTTGCATAAATTGGGCTAGGTTAGGTTAGCCCAATACTGTCTGAAGTTTTGGTGTACAGACATAAATGGCTATGTTGGGAAATTGAGGAAATCACTGACTGGATTACTATGGTCTGAAATATATATATGAAATTATTATTACTTCATTCCTTTCTTAGGCCATTATGCCAGGATTTTTGGATGTTAAAAACTAAATAGCAGTATTATATTCGACAAACTGATTACATTTTTTGTACTACCCACTATTATTTTTAATTATCATGGCTGAGGGCCAATAACATTAATTGAAGACTAAAATTATAACTAGTTTAAAATAAATCTAACTTACTGAACAATAAAATTCATTTAATTAATTTATGAAAGATCAGAAGAATACAGAAAGTCAATAGTAAAAAAGACATATATTAGTTATATGACAAATTAATATAGCTCACAAAAGCATATGCATTCATTTAGTATTTTTGTCCATGTATCTACAAACATGTCAAGATCGGAGCTAGGAAAAATAATTGCATGTAAACTATGGATTTAGCTGCCTTTTGAGATGTTTCCTCTGAACTATAACATGATGCATTAAAATATTACAATGCATCATCCAAAACTTTATAAATTAATAAAAAAAATCTTAACCATTAGTATAATACTATTTGAAAGTTAGATGTAATTAACTCTTAAAAGTGCTGGTTTGACTGTTGATAGAACTAGCGTGAAGAAAGTTTTCGGGATGCACCTTGAATTGAGTTTCTTTTCATGCATATAATGAAGGTAACCTTCTGATAAATAATAATAACTAATAATGCTGGTCAATTTTCACACAGCATTAAGTATCTTAATCTTAAATCTTAATTATCTAGCCCAAAAGTAAGCACAGCTTGCGTTATGGGAACTACATGACTGATATACTACTAATATACCTACATTTATTTTATAAATACATACTTATTATACTGATACAGAAAACACCCACCTCAGACAAATATTTTGTAGATCATACAAACATTTGAATCGAACTCGCGACCTTCTGTTCAACCGCCACAAAGGTTAAACAAAGATGAAGACAAGGAAAGACTTAGCCCTCTACTTATTCTGTATAGGGTTTTGAAACTGTTGTAAACTTATGAATACCTAGCTACTCAGGTTGATAATTTTATTGATACCTATTGATGTAGGTAAGTACAGAGTTCGAATAACGATAATCAGTAAGTAACTACTCAAACCTAGTAATGACATGCCAGCCAATTATTTAAGTTCTTACGTATGTATTTTATATAATTATCCTACCTATAATCAAAAACTTACCTAGAAGCGGCCTTCTGGGGTCGTTCGCGTTCATGTTTGCAAGTATTTCAGCATAACTATCTTTGAAAGTCAAATCTTTGTGGGTAAAATTACAAATAATTGTTATTGTTTACATTTTTTTAGACTTCGTCCGGCCTCCGATTAGATTAATCAAAATTTACGATTTTGACATTGACAGACTATCCATGTTATTCTGACAATGACAATTATTTGATAGTTCATGAAAGGCAGTGAGGGTTCCATCATACCTTCTTATCTCCAAGATCTTATGAAAATATGAATTCACTATTAGGTCTGGTGTATACCTACAGCATAGGCATTTCGATAAATCTTAATCTTACCTGCGTTCTACAAACAAAAATATTTTCAACGTAGTTATGGTACCAGCGCCTACCAATCATAGTATCTTTACTGCTGTTTAAGCACATTGGTGTTTATTACAAAGAAGCGCCCACGCGTTTATGCAGGTGCAGATTGGCTTGCGTTGCATTAGATTTCTAAGTAAGATGATGGTAGAGAGAGCTCTGGGAGCTCAGTCGTAATTAAGTTGCCATTTGTAACACATTTAACTTTCATTAAATATTTTAATTCAAATACTTTTGTTTTTAAAAAGCATTTCCACGCTTTCCCGGCTAAGTCTGGCGCAGCCTTAGTGGATTTTCCGCGATTTTCACGAAACCAATACTTGTAAAAACCCCAAAATCGGTCTCACGAGAAAGTTGCGTTTCGTATGAAAACCGACTTTACGCGGATGCGGAAAGTAAACGAACCAAATAAATACGACTCCTGTACGGTGAACGCGTGTGAAATTGGTGATTAATTCGGCTCTTGGAGGACATGGGATCGAGCAGCTTGTGAGTAAACCTTTTCACTTCCTGTTTTTCATATTCCTGTGTCTATTCCACATTTTCCCTCGAACTTAAATCGTCGAGCTTATTAATTACGTTTATCTGATTTTGTTTGCACTAAAATTGGCGAACTGGTTTGCACATACATTGGCAAATCCATCATTCTCGTAATTAATTTGTGTAGCAATAAGTAGATGTAAGTGCACTAAAATAGGCAGACTGATTTGCACATAAATAGGTAAATCAGTGTAGAATAAGTAAAAGTTGATACCTAATATCAACCTTATATTATCAAAATGGATTTTAAAGCAATTCCGAAGGAAACTTTAACCTTGATCCCTAGATATGATGGGGAAGAAAATTTATTAAATTTGTTCATATCAAAATGTGAATATGTTGTTAAAGGTAGTAAGATCGAAGGTAATGCAGAACAAAATTTGTATTTATTCCATGCAGTGTCAAGTCGACTTACTGGTAGAGCTGCGACTCTACTTAGCGACCACCCGAATATTAAGTCATATGACGAATTAAAAGAACTGCTTACGCAACATTTTGGTGACCCGCGATCGGAAGATTGCATTGCAATTGAACTTGAGACTTTAAAGCTCAAACAAAGTGAATCGTACATCCAGTTTTGTCATAGAATACAAAATGTTAGGAGTTCTTTGTTCGCAAAGGTAAATAGGCTTACCGATGAAGGAACCAAAGCAGCGAAAATGATTGTGTACAACAACACAGCTCTGAACGTCTTCTTGTATAATTTGCCAGAAGATATGATTCGAATTGTGCGATTAAAAGGTTGCTCTAATTTAGAAAATGCTTTAAGCATTGTGACCGAAGAGGTTAACTTTAAATTTCAATACGAATCGAAAAATAAGTTACTAAAACAAACTTCGCAGATGCCTAATTCTCATTACACCCAAAACGCACTGCGACCATTACCAACGCCTCAAGGTTTTAAACCAGCATTCAATTTGGCACCGAATAATAATTTTAGATTTGGCATTCCACAAAATAACTCTAAATTTGGAATACCACAAAATCAAGGTGGGTTCAGACCAAGCTTTGCTCAGCCAAATAGGTTCGCACCGCCCACACAAGGTTTTCGATTTGGGGCATCTCATAATGTACCTCAACGTAATTTCGGTCAGGATCCCGCGCAACGCGCGCCTTTCCAACATGGTGGATATAAATTTGGTATCCCTCAACAGCAAGGTTTTAAGTTCGGTATTCAGAACCAACCTCAGACAAACCAGTACAAATTTAGCGTACAACAACAACAGTTACAAGCGCCTAGGCTACAGGATACTGATGTTTCAATGCGCACAGCGCCAGTAAGACAAAATATGCTTGCGAACGATCTCTATTTTATAGATGAATCGTTCCCTTGTCAGAAATATTCCCCCGATTATGACTACGGTTATAACGATATGTATGGTGACAATGTAGAGTACCCTTCTAACGATTGCAATTATTTGGAAAATGTCGATGAAACGAATTACCCGGAAAACATCTGTTCGGAAACTGTGAATACAGAAAATTTTCAGAAAATAGGCCTCGAAGGATGTGGTGAAGTAATAAATTTAAATGATTGTGACAGTATTTTAAAATTACCTCACATTGTGATTCCTGAAATCAATTCGAAGTTTCTTATCGATACCGGAAGTAGTAGGTCTTTTATAAGCCCTGCTAAAGCTAATGAGTTTTTCAACAATTTTAGATACTACGAGCCGTTTACAGTGATTAGCACCCATGCTCAGAGCATGCATAGTGAGATAATATACATACCACTATTAAAAACATTTAAAAGCACACACCGCCAAAAATTTTATATTTTTGACGTTGATGGAAGATATGACGGTTTGATAGGATCTGACCTTCTGAAAAAGTTAGGAGCTAACATTGACATGCGTAATCAAATGCTAATGACACACAATGCGGCAATTCCAATTCTATACAGTCCGCACTATGTAACTGTATTCGAAAATAAGGAATGCGAGGTAAATGTTAAAGAAAATTTAAGAAAATTGCGCTTGGATCATACCAACAAAGAAGGAAAGCTAAATTGTAATGCCGATGCCTTATCGCGAATTAGAGTTAATGCTTTAGGCGAAAACGACGACGTTTCAATGAAAGTAAATGTAGATCCAAAGGAACAGAAATTACAGCGCCATATTATAGATTTGACAAAAGAAATTACGCGTTTGAGTAAAAACGAAAACGATACCTCTCGCGCCTCTACCCCGCGCGAACGAACACCATCTCCGATATTAATTTCATCCGGCTCGGAGAAAAGTAATAGGTCTTTAGTTGCTGGCGGTCGACGATCTCCCTATTCGATATCTGCAGGTAGTACCACTGCATCTGCATCTGAAGGACGTAATGAAAGTATAGGCACGATCCATTCAGCTCGCGATCTAGATACTGATGGTATGCTTATTTTACAAGAGGCTGTAGACACCAAGCCAAACCAAATACTTGTACATACCTGGAACAGAAACGAATTATCGGTAAAAGACTTATCTAGAGACAAACAAAAGGTTTTAGAGATTCACTTGCCGTTAGATAACCCGGATCTTATCAAAAGGTTTCTGAAAAGCTACATAAGACCCAAAATAAAATATTTCTTTTATTTTGAAGACGCATTACATCGCAAACAGTTTTCAGAGGCTACTATATTGCTTTTTCAGAAAGGAACAGTAAAGTTTTACGAATGTACCAAGAGAGTAATTTATATAGATAGTGAGGAAGAACAGAGAGACTATGTACTTAAATATCATGTAGGTAAGAATAGTCACAGAGGAATTAAGGAAACGTTAATACATCTTAGACGAACCTTTTATTGGAATAACATGGATCAAACAGTGGCTAGCATCATAAACGCATGCGAACTCTGTAAGAAAATGAAATATGACCGTAAACCATTTAAACCGGAACTACAGTTATCACAGACACAAGTAAAACCATTTCAGGAACTATTTATCGATACATTCTCTATCGATGGAAAATATTACCTCACCATAGTTGATGCCTTCAGCAAATTAGGTCAAGCATTCGAAATAAGCACCAAATCCACCCCTGAAGCAGTAAGAGCTTTGATAAAGTACTTCTCTTTGTATGGAACTCCTAGTAGAATCAGCTCAGATCCCGGTACGGAATTCAACAACACTTTAATGAAGGAAATGTTGTCATTTTATAAGATCGACCTTCATATCGGTACCCCTCATAATCCCAACTCTATGGGGATAGTTGAGAGATTTCATTCGACTATTATAGAAATTTATCGAATAGCGAAGTATGAACAGAAGATTACGGACGCTGCATCTGTTATGTCTTATGCAGTAATGTCATACAATCACACGATTCACTCTACCACAGGCCTTACTCCATTTGAAGTAGTTTTCGGACACACTGAATCCAACAGCGCATTTTATGTAGACTTTAACAAACAGTTTACTCAACAATTGGTTAAAGAACATGTAAAAAGGACAAAACATTTGTATGAATATTTAACAGACAAAATTATTGACAAAAAGAGAGCTATGATAGAGAAACGTGGAGGTGAAAAAGAATTCGACATAGATGTAGGCGATACGGTCTTTATTAAAGGAGTAAACACGAGACGTAGTAAAGATAAACCGCGATATCAAAAAGCTCAGGTAACCGGAGCTATAGAAAGAAACGTTGTACCAGTTAAAACACAAAATCGGAATACTAAAGTTCCCATTAAAGACATCAAGCGTCCTCCACAGGTTAATCCTTCTGGCAGTTCAGGTGATCCAAAGCCAGGCCCTTCATTTGCAGCCGATTAACAACAATCCGGGACTGTTACCAGTAAAGGAAGGTCAAGCTGTCGTTAGCCATGACAAATGGACTGTTATTAAGATTCTAGATTTAAGGCGTACTCATGAGGAACTTGAATTCAATATAGATAAATATGTAGGGCTCAAAAGACAAGTTCAAAGCTGTTTTGATACCAAAGTTTTTGATACAGACTTCATAGAAGTAGAGTCACAAACCGATTACATCATGAATATAACAATAGAAAAATATAAGCAATTGATTCCTTCTGTAAGATCTAAACGTGGTTTAATAAATCCGCTTGGTTCATTGGTCAAGATGATTACAGGTAATCTTGATAATGACGACGCTGTAATGTACGAAAGGTTAATTCATGAGGTAAAGACAAAACAAGACGCTACAACTAAGAAAATGACAATCGTTGCCAAAATGTTGGGTACGTTCACGAAAATTGCTAATAGTACAAAAAACAATTTCATTCAGATCGAAGAAGATATTCGAGACATTAACCATAGATTAAACAACTCAATATTTTATCAAACCAGTGATAAACTTATACACATCTATAATATTTTTATAAATAACTTTCAAACGCTCTACATAAGGCTGAATGAGATTGAAACGGCTATTGCTTTTGCTAAAATTAAATTGTTACATCAATCTGTTATAAATACTGAAGAATTAATATTATTGTTAGAGGAAATTGAGAAAACTAACAAATTAGTGTATCCGGCAAAGATTGAGAATATTGTAAGGATAGAGCAATGTATAGAAATGAAAGCGTATATCAAACAAAATCAGATAAAATTCATAATGTATATTCCTTTGATTAGAGATGAAGTTTTTAACTTATTTAAATTGATTCCCTTACCTGTCCATAATAAAATCAATGGCCTTACCACCCTCATCCTACCAAAATACCCTTATGTCCTTGTGAAAGGGTTGAAAGCAAAGCCGCTCTCCCAGTCATGCCGTGAAATCGATGAAAACCGTTTCCTGTGCTTTGAGAACGACGTAGCACCGCTTATCGAAGACGATTGTATTGCTGAACTTATGAAGTTTTCCGCAAATATCTCGAGCTGTCATCCAGTTCCTGTGATCATCGACGATATAAAAGCTGATCTTATCCAGCCCAATCAATGGATAATTTACGCGAAAACTGAAACGATACTTACCCAATACTGCGAAAACGAAATAACACAAGAAACCATTAGTGGAACTTATCTATTAACTATGGACGATGATTGTCAAGTTAAGATAAAGGAATTAAATCTGAAAAAACATCAAAGTCAAGGAAAGGACATATCTTACATGAAGTTTCCAGTTATTAACCTGCCTAAAATATTGTCCAGTGCAGCGGATATGCAGAGGAAACCTGTCAATCTCAACGGAATCGATCTTGCTGACATTCAGTTCCTGAATTACATATTGCAGAAAACTGGAAGTGAAATTATTAGCGATAGTGAAAATGATCATAGTGCTCTAGATTATAAAAGTGTTAGTATAGGAAACTTGGCGTTATGTGTTATCATAGTTATTTGTCTTTTATTGTTAGCATTTAAACATAGAATTAAGATATTATGTAATTGGGGAAAACCTCAAGATAATCCTCATCCTTCGGATAATCTCGAACTTACGGAGGGAGGAGTTATGGTACCAGCGCCTACCAATCATAGTATCTTTACTGCTGTTTAAGCACATTGGTGTTTATTACAAAGAAGCGCCCACGCGTTTATGCAGGTGCAGATTGGCTTGCGTTGCATTAGATTTCTAAGTAAGATGATGGTAGAGAGAGCTCTGGGAGCTCAGTCGTAATTAAGTTGCCATTTGTAACACATTTAACTTTCATTAAATATTTTAATTCAAATACTTTTGTTTTTAAAAAGCATTTCCACGCTTTCCCGGCTAAGTCTACGTAGATAAGTTACCTATGGAAAATTATTTGAAAAAAGTGTTAACTCTACTAAGAAATTATACTTCTACAGATCTTTGATATAACGTCATAGATAATGTAGGGTTACGCTCCCACATCGCACCATAGAATAAGTACTAGTATAACTCTAAATAATAAAACTGTGCTCACTCATGTTTGGCGGACAGTCTTCAACTGGCGCTCAATTAAATCGCACGCACTTGACCGGCCTCGTAGTTTACTTTTACACGTACCTCTGATATCTCTATCCTTACCTCCGGCCTAACTAAACCAATAACTTGGTAGTTCAGGCATATAGGTAGGTAGGCTTAGAGTCACGAGAGACAATTGATCCTCATAATCACCTAAGCGGTGAAGAGACTCAAAAGTGGTGACCCGACGTGATCTACGAGTGCCGAAGTGACATACAGTCAGTGATGACTCAACCCGCCGACCCCATCACCGAGGAGCAGTATAAGATGCTCGTGGGCGCAGGATCCGCCGGTGCCACGCCGGCACAGCAACCCACCACAACTACCAGCCGTACCACAGCGGAATTGGCTGCCAGCGCGGTCACCATACAATCGCGCTTGTCAAGTTTCTGGATCACGCAGCCGCGGCTATGGTTTCATCAATTCGAGGCCATCATCGCACCACAGAAAACCGGAGACCTCTGCAAGTTCCAACTGATCATAGCGAAGTTGGGGAGAGACGAGTTAAGTCAGGTTAGTGACATTCTCGAGAACCCACCCGTTTCCGATAGGTATTTAGCACTTAAGAATAGATTAATAAATGCTTACGAGGAGTCGGAAACAATCCAGCTACACAAGCTATTCCGGGTCGAGCTAGGTGATCAACGCCCCTCTCAACTACTCCGAAAAATGAAGGAGCTTGGGAGGAACAAAATTCAGGAGGACACAATCAAGCTGTTGTGGCTCAAACGACTGCCTAACACGGTAAGAGCAGTCATTGCAGCGTGCAAGCAAGTCGATCTCGACGACATTGCACAAATCGCCGACAAAATCATAGAAACATCGAGAACTTCAACTGCTGAAACCTTCAGTATTTCAAATTCGGTAGACGAACAACTTCGCAAGTTAACACTTGAAGTCGCCGCGATGAACAAGCGATACGAACCCCTTTTGTCGCGGCACCAACAAGCACGGCCAGATCACGGTCAATCACGTTATCGCTCGCGATCGCATTCACGTAATAGGGCCGCGAAACTAGACAATCAAGACAAATTCAGAGCACAAAAGGCACGGCCCGGCGATAACAATTACAAATGCTTCTACCATTATATTTACGGCGACACCGCAAACAAATGCGGGGATGATAAATGCTCTAAGAAGGCGTTAAACTAAACACGGCTCCAGCGGTGGCGAACGTTGGCGCCGGCATTTCATTTCGCCTATGCGTTACAGATAAGTCTACAGGAATGCGTTTTCTCATAGACACAGGTGCAGATGTTTCAGTGTTAGCCTGTAAAAGGTTTAATCAGACACCGGCAGACTACACACTTTACGCAGCAAACGGCACACCCATCAAAACTTACGGCGAGAAAACATTAACATTGGATCTAGGTCTCAGACGCCCATTGCGTTGGACTTTCATATTAGCGGACGTTCAACGATCGATTATCGGAGCTGACTTTCTGGCCAAAAATCAACTAATGGTTGATCTACACGGTCGCAAGTTAGTCGATAGCATCACCAAATTATTTAGAAAAACTCAACTTTCAAAAGATGCTAACGACACAATCAGAGCGATTAACACCACGGATCCTTACCATAAAGTCTTAGCAAAGTATCCGGACATAACAAAACCCGAATCATTCAAGGAGACGTTTTTTTGTAACACATTTAACTTTCATTAAATATTTTAATTCAAATACTTTTGTTTTTAAAAAGCATTTCCACGCTTTCCCGGCTAAGTCTGGCGCAGCCTTAGTGGATTTTCCGCGATTTTCACGAAACCAATACTTGTAAAAACCCCAAAATCGGTCTCACGAGAAAGTTGCGTTTCGTATGAAAACCGACTTTACGCGGATGCGGAAAGTAAACGAACCAAATAAATACGACTCCTGTACGGTGAACGCGTGTGAAATTGGTGATTAATTCGGCTCTTGGAGGACATGGGATCGAGCAGCTTGTGAGTAAACCTTTTCACTTCCTGTTTTTCATATTCCTGTGTCTATTCCACATTTTCCCTCGAACTTAAATCGTCGAGCTTATTAATTACGTTTATCTGATTTTGTTTGCACTAAAATTGGCGAACTGGTTTGCACATACATTGGCAAATCCATCATTCTCGTAATTAATTTGTGTAGCAATAAGTAGATGTAAGTGCACTAAAATAGGCAGACTGATTTGCACATAAATAGGTAAATCAGTGTAGAATAAGTAAAAGTTGATACCTAATATCAACCTTATATTATCAAAATGGATTTTAAAGCAATTCCGAAGGAAACTTTAACCTTGATCCCTAGATATGATGGGGAAGAAAATTTATTAAATTTGTTCATATCAAAATGTGAATATGTTGTTAAAGGTAGTAAGATCGAAGGTAATGCAGAACAAAATTTGTATTTATTCCATGCAGTGTCAAGTCGACTTACTGGTAGAGCTGCGACTCTACTTAGCGACCACCCGAATATTAAGTCATATGACGAATTAAAAGAACTGCTTACGCAACATTTTGGTGACCCGCGATCGGAAGATTGCATTGCAATTGAACTTGAGACTTTAAAGCTCAAACAAAGTGAATCGTACATCCAGTTTTGTCATAGAATACAAAATGTTAGGAGTTCTTTGTTCGCAAAGGTAAATAGGCTTACCGATGAAGGAACCAAAGCAGCGAAAATGATTGTGTACAACAACACAGCTCTGAACGTCTTCTTGTATAATTTGCCAGAAGATATGATTCGAATTGTGCGATTAAAAGGTTGCTCTAATTTAGAAAATGCTTTAAGCATTGTGACCGAAGAGGTTAACTTTAAATTTCAATACGAATCGAAAAATAAGTTACTAAAACAAACTTCGCAGATGCCTAATTCTCATTACACCCAAAACGCACTGCGACCATTACCAACGCCTCAAGGTTTTAAACCAGCATTCAATTTGGCACCGAATAATAATTTTAGATTTGGCATTCCACAAAATAACTCTAAATTTGGAATACCACAAAATCAAGGTGGGTTCAGACCAAGCTTTGCTCAGCCAAATAGGTTCGCACCGCCCACACAAGGTTTTCGATTTGGGGCATCTCATAATGTACCTCAACGTAATTTCGGTCAGGATCCCGCGCAACGCGCGCCTTTCCAACATGGTGGATATAAATTTGGTATCCCTCAACAGCAAGGTTTTAAGTTCGGTATTCAGAACCAACCTCAGACAAACCAGTACAAATTTAGCGTACAACAACAACAGTTACAAGCGCCTAGGCTACAGGATACTGATGTTTCAATGCGCACAGCGCCAGTAAGACAAAATATGCTTGCGAACGATCTCTATTTTATAGATGAATCGTTCCCTTGTCAGAAATATTCCCCCGATTATGACTACGGTTATAACGATATGTATGGTGACAATGTAGAGTACCCTTCTAACGATTGCAATTATTTGGAAAATGTCGATGAAACGAATTACCCGGAAAACATCTGTTCGGAAACTGTGAATACAGAAAATTTTCAGAAAATAGGCCTCGAAGGATGTGGTGAAGTAATAAATTTAAATGATTGTGACAGTATTTTAAAATTACCTCACATTGTGATTCCTGAAATCAATTCGAAGTTTCTTATCGATACCGGAAGTAGTAGGTCTTTTATAAGCCCTGCTAAAGCTAATGAGTTTTTCAACAATTTTAGATACTACGAGCCGTTTACAGTGATTAGCACCCATGCTCAGAGCATGCATAGTGAGATAATATACATACCACTATTAAAAACATTTAAAAGCACACACCGCCAAAAATTTTATATTTTTGACGTTGATGGAAGATATGACGGTTTGATAGGATCTGACCTTCTGAAAAAGTTAGGAGCTAACATTGACATGCGTAATCAAATGCTAATGACACACAATGCGGCAATTCCAATTCTATACAGTCCGCACTATGTAACTGTATTCGAAAATAAGGAATGCGAGGTAAATGTTAAAGAAAATTTAAGAAAATTGCGCTTGGATCATACCAACAAAGAAGGAAAGCTAAATTGTAATGCCGATGCCTTATCGCGAATTAGAGTTAATGCTTTAGGCGAAAACGACGACGTTTCAATGAAAGTAAATGTAGATCCAAAGGAACAGAAATTACAGCGCCATATTATAGATTTGACAAAAGAAATTACGCGTTTGAGTAAAAACGAAAACGATACCTCTCGCGCCTCTACCCCGCGCGAACGAACACCATCTCCGATATTAATTTCATCCGGCTCGGAGAAAAGTAATAGGTCTTTAGTTGCTGGCGGTCGACGATCTCCCTATTCGATATCTGCAGGTAGTACCACTGCATCTGCATCTGAAGGACGTAATGAAAGTATAGGCACGATCCATTCAGCTCGCGATCTAGATACTGATGGTATGCTTATTTTACAAGAGGCTGTAGACACCAAGCCAAACCAAATACTTGTACATACCTGGAACAGAAACGAATTATCGGTAAAAGACTTATCTAGAGACAAACAAAAGGTTTTAGAGATTCACTTGCCGTTAGATAACCCGGATCTTATCAAAAGGTTTCTGAAAAGCTACATAAGACCCAAAATAAAATATTTCTTTTATTTTGAAGACGCATTACATCGCAAACAGTTTTCAGAGGCTACTATATTGCTTTTTCAGAAAGGAACAGTAAAGTTTTACGAATGTACCAAGAGAGTAATTTATATAGATAGTGAGGAAGAACAGAGAGACTATGTACTTAAATATCATGTAGGTAAGAATAGTCACAGAGGAATTAAGGAAACGTTAATACATCTTAGACGAACCTTTTATTGGAATAACATGGATCAAACAGTGGCTAGCATCATAAACGCATGCGAACTCTGTAAGAAAATGAAATATGACCGTAAACCATTTAAACCGGAACTACAGTTATCACAGACACAAGTAAAACCATTTCAGGAACTATTTATCGATACATTCTCTATCGATGGAAAATATTACCTCACCATAGTTGATGCCTTCAGCAAATTAGGTCAAGCATTCGAAATAAGCACCAAATCCACCCCTGAAGCAGTAAGAGCTTTGATAAAGTACTTCTCTTTGTATGGAACTCCTAGTAGAATCAGCTCAGATCCCGGTACGGAATTCAACAACACTTTAATGAAGGAAATGTTGTCATTTTATAAGATCGACCTTCATATCGGTACCCCTCATAATCCCAACTCTATGGGGATAGTTGAGAGATTTCATTCGACTATTATAGAAATTTATCGAATAGCGAAGTATGAACAGAAGATTACGGACGCTGCATCTGTTATGTCTTATGCAGTAATGTCATACAATCACACGATTCACTCTACCACAGGCCTTACTCCATTTGAAGTAGTTTTCGGACACACTGAATCCAACAGCGCATTTTATGTAGACTTTAACAAACAGTTTACTCAACAATTGGTTAAAGAACATGTAAAAAGGACAAAACATTTGTATGAATATTTAACAGACAAAATTATTGACAAAAAGAGAGCTATGATAGAGAAACGTGGAGGTGAAAAAGAATTCGACATAGATGTAGGCGATACGGTCTTTATTAAAGGAGTAAACACGAGACGTAGTAAAGATAAACCGCGATATCAAAAAGCTCAGGTAACCGGAGCTATAGAAAGAAACGTTGTACCAGTTAAAACACAAAATCGGAATACTAAAGTTCCCATTAAAGACATCAAGCGTCCTCCACAGGTTAATCCTTCTGGCAGTTCAGGTGATCCAAAGCCAGGCCCTTCATTTGCAGCCGATTAACAACAATCCGGGACTGTTACCAGTAAAGGAAGGTCAAGCTGTCGTTAGCCATGACAAATGGACTGTTATTAAGATTCTAGATTTAAGGCGTACTCATGAGGAACTTGAATTCAATATAGATAAATATGTAGGGCTCAAAAGACAAGTTCAAAGCTGTTTTGATACCAAAGTTTTTGATACAGACTTCATAGAAGTAGAGTCACAAACCGATTACATCATGAATATAACAATAGAAAAATATAAGCAATTGATTCCTTCTGTAAGATCTAAACGTGGTTTAATAAATCCGCTTGGTTCATTGGTCAAGATGATTACAGGTAATCTTGATAATGACGACGCTGTAATGTACGAAAGGTTAATTCATGAGGTAAAGACAAAACAAGACGCTACAACTAAGAAAATGACAATCGTTGCCAAAATGTTGGGTACGTTCACGAAAATTGCTAATAGTACAAAAAACAATTTCATTCAGATCGAAGAAGATATTCGAGACATTAACCATAGATTAAACAACTCAATATTTTATCAAACCAGTGATAAACTTATACACATCTATAATATTTTTATAAATAACTTTCAAACGCTCTACATAAGGCTGAATGAGATTGAAACGGCTATTGCTTTTGCTAAAATTAAATTGTTACATCAATCTGTTATAAATACTGAAGAATTAATATTATTGTTAAAGGAAATTGAGAAAACTAACAAATTAGTGTATCCGGCAAAGATTGAGAATATTGTAAGGATAGAGCAATGTATAGAAATGAAAGCGTATATCAAACAAAATCAGATAAAATTCATAATGTATATTCCTTTGATTAGAGATGAAGTTTTTAACTTATTTAAATTGATTCCCTTACCTGTCCATAATAAAATCAATGGCCTTACCACCCTCATCCTACCAAAATACCCTTATGTCCTTGTGAAAGGGTTGAAAGCAAAGCCGCTCTCCCAGTCATGCCGTGAAATCGATGAAAACCGTTTCCTGTGCTTTGAGAACGACGTAGCACCGCTTATCGAAGACGATTGTATTGCTGAACTTATGAAGTTTTCCGCAAATATCTCGAGCTGTCATCCAGTTCCTGTGATCATCGACGATATAAAAGCTGATCTTATCCAGCCCAATCAATGGATAATTTACGCGAAAACTGAAACGATACTTACCCAATACTGCGAAAACGAAATAACACAAGAAACCATTAGTGGAACTTATCTATTAACTATGGACGATGATTGTCAAGTTAAGATAAAGGAATTAAATCTGAAAAAACATCAAAGTCAAGGAAAGGACATATCTTACATGAAGTTTCCAGTTATTAACCTGCCTAAAATATTGTCCAGTGCAGCGGATATGCAGAGGAAACCTGTCAATCTCAACGGAATCGATCTTGCTGACATTCAGTTCCTGAATTACATATTGCAGAAAACTGGAAGTGAAATTATTAGCGATAGTGAAAATGATCATAGTGCTCTAGATTATAAAAGTGTTAGTATAGGAAACTTGGCGTTATGTGTTATCATAGTTATTTGTCTTTTATTGTTAGCATTTAAACATAGAATTAAGATATTATGTAATTGGGGAAAACCTCAAGATAATCCTCATCCTTCGGATAATCTCGAACTTACGGAGGGAGGAGTTATGGTACCAGCGCCTACCAATCATAGTATCTTTACTGCTGTTTAAGCACATTGGTGTTTATTACAAAGAAGCGCCCACGCGTTTATGCAGGTGCAGATTGGCTTGCGTTGCATTAGATTTCTAAGTAAGATGATGGTAGAGAGAGCTCTGGGAGCTCAGTCGTAATTAAGTTGCCATTTGTAACACATTTAACTTTCATTAAATATTTTAATTCAAATACTTTT
Source organism: Perizoma affinitatum (assembly GCA_961405105.1). Lineage (NCBI taxonomy): Eukaryota > Metazoa > Arthropoda > Insecta > Lepidoptera > Geometridae > Perizoma > Perizoma affinitatum. Next base: position 1,221,497 of record OY560199.1, on the reverse strand, counting down.
GTTTTTAAAAAGCATTTCCACGCTTTCCCGGCTAAGTCTACGTAGATAAGTTACCTATGGAAAATTATTTGAAAAAAGTGTTAACTCTACTAAGAAATTATACTTCTACAGATCTTTGATATAACGTCATAGATAATGTAGGGTTACGCTCCCACATCGCACCATAGAATAAGTACTAGTATAACTCTAAATAATAAAACTGTGCTCACTCATGTTTGGCGGACAGTCTTCAACTGGCGCTCAATTAAATCGCACGCACTTGACCGGCCTCGTAGTTTACTTTTACACGTACCTCTGATATCTCTATCCTTACCTCCGGCCTAACTAAACCAATAACTTGGTAGTTCAGGCATATAGGTAGGTAGGCTTAGAGTCACGAGAGACAATTGATCCTCATAATCACCTAAGCGGTGAAGAGACTCAAAAGTGGTGACCCGACGTGATCTACGAGTGCCGAAGTGACATACAGTCAGTGATGACTCAACCCGCCGACCCCATCACCGAGGAGCAGTATAAGATGCTCGTGGGCGCAGGATCCGCCGGTGCCACGCCGGCACAGCAACCCACCACAACTACCAGCCGTACCACAGCGGAATTGGCTGCCAGCGCGGTCACCATACAATCGCGCTTGTCAAGTTTCTGGATCACGCAGCCGCGGCTATGGTTTCATCAATTCGAGGCCATCATCGCACCACAGAAAACCGGAGACCTCTGCAAGTTCCAACTGATCATAGCGAAGTTGGGGAGAGACGAGTTAAGTCAGGTTAGTGACATTCTCGAGAACCCACCCGTTTCCGATAGGTATTTAGCACTTAAGAATAGATTAATAAATGCTTACGAGGAGTCGGAAACAATCCAGCTACACAAGCTATTCCGGGTCGAGCTAGGTGATCAACGCCCCTCTCAACTACTCCGAAAAATGAAGGAGCTTGGGAGGAACAAAATTCAGGAGGACACAATCAAGCTGTTGTGGCTCAAACGACTGCCTAACACGGTAAGAGCAGTCATTGCAGCGTGCAAGCAAGTCGATCTCGACGACATTGCACAAATCGCCGACAAAATCATAGAAACATCGAGAACTTCAACTGCTGAAACCTTCAGTATTTCAAATTCGGTAGACGAACAACTTCGCAAGTTAACACTTGAAGTCGCCGCGATGAACAAGCGATACGAACCCCTTTTGTCGCGGCACCAACAAGCACGGCCAGATCACGGTCAATCACGTTATCGCTCGCGATCGCATTCACGTAATAGGGCCGCGAAACTAGACAATCAAGACAAATTCAGAGCACAAAAGGCACGGCCCGGCGATAACAATTACAAATGCTTCTACCATTATATTTACGGCGACACCGCAAACAAATGCGGGGATGATAAATGCTCTAAGAAGGCGTTAAACTAAACACGGCTCCAGCGGTGGCGAACGTTGGCGCCGGCATTTCATTTCGCCTATGCGTTACAGATAAGTCTACAGGAATGCGTTTTCTCATAGACACAGGTGCAGATGTTTCAGTGTTAGCCTGTAAAAGGTTTAATCAGACACCGGCAGACTACACACTTTACGCAGCAAACGGCACACCCATCAAAACTTACGGCGAGAAAACATTAACATTGGATCTAGGTCTCAGACGCCCATTGCGTTGGACTTTCATATTAGCGGACGTTCAACGATCGATTATCGGAGCTGACTTTCTGGCCAAAAATCAACTAATGGTTGATCTACACGGTCGCAAGTTAGTCGATAGCATCACCAAATTATTTAGAAAAACTCAACTTTCAAAAGATGCTAACGACACAATCAGAGCGATTAACACCACGGATCCTTACCATAAAGTCTTAGCAAAGTATCCGGACATAACAAAACCCGAATCATTCAAGGAGACGTCAGAACATAACGTCGTTCACTACATTTGTACTCGCGGACCACCAATATATGAAAAACCGCGCGCACTCAACCCAGAAAAGTACAAAGCAGCAAAACAAGAGTTCGAGCGGATGATGGAGCTCGGCATTTGCAGACCCTCAACCAGTTCTTGGGCCAACCCACTCCATGTAGTGAAGAAAAAAAACGGGGAATTAAGACCCTGTGGCGATTACCGACGTCTTAACGCTATAACAGAACCGGATCGCTACCCAATTCCAAGACTATTAGATTTTACTTACATTCTAAAAGGTAAGACTATACTTTCAAAAATCGATATTCGTCGCGCTTACCATCATATATCCATCGCGCCAGAGGACATTCCAAAAACATCAATAATCACGCCATTTGGAAGTTTTGAATTTTTAAAGCTAAATTTTGGAATGCGCAACGCAGCTCAAAGTTTTCAACGTTTCATCAACGAGGTGTTAAAAACCATGGAAAACACATTTACGTACATCGACGACATCCTGGTCGCCTCAGAAAATCAAGAACGCTATCTACAAGACCTCGAAGCCGTATTCAAACGACTCAACGAGTATGGCATCACAATCAACACCAGCAAATGCGAGTTCGGAAAAACTGAACTGAAGTTCCTAGGCTACCACGTCACCTGCGATGGTATTACACCGGAACAAGAGAAGGTCAAGAACATCACCGAATTCCAGCAGCCTGAAACAATTGAGGAATTACGCCGTTTTCTCGGTCTCATTAACTTTTATCGAAACAACATTCCTAAGGCAGCAACAACGCAATCTATACTCGACAAATATTTACACAACTCGAAAAGGAAAGACATAACAAAAATACCATGGACCAACGAAGCTATACAAGCGTTCAATAAGTGTAAACAAATGATAAGCGAAGCCACTATGCTCGTGCACCCGGACCCAAACGCCAAACTTGTTTTAATTACGGACGCTTCGAACACTTGCATCGGTGCAGCTCTACATCAACTCGTAAACAAGCAATTACAACCACTCGCGTTCTACTCTAAGAAACTCACCGACGCACAAATCAAATATAGTACTTACGACAGAGAGCTACTCGCAATATATATGTCAATAAAGCACTTCCGTTATATAATAGAGGGAAGATGTCTGTGGTAATGACCGACCATAAACCACTCACTTTCGCGCTCTCGAAAAAAGAATCAAAATCGGATTCACCTAGACGCTTACGCCAACTAGATTTTATTGCCCAATTTTGCGATAAAATAGATTACATAGAAGGTGAACTCAACAACGCAGCAGACTTCCTTTCAAGATTGGAAGAGATCGAACTTCCGCACATTTTCGATTATGAGCAGTTATACAAAAGCCAAATCGAAGACCCGGAGTTGGACACACTTCGTCATAAAGATAATCTGCAATTCAAATCATTCATGGTGCCATATTCCAAAAACGAACTTATTTTCGAGACGTCAACAAATCAAGCCCGACTCTACCTACCTGCGCAATTCCGCAAACGGGCGTTATCAAGTACTCATGCGCTCAGCCACCCAGGCGCCGCCGCTACACGACGTTTAATTGCGCAAAGATATTTTTGGCCTGGTATGAATCGCGATGCCACAGCGTTTGTCAAAAGCTGCATACCGTGTCAAAAAGCAAAAGTTCAACGACATACTATTTCTCCACTGGGAGAATTTGAAAAATCTGATCGATTTGCGCATGTGCATATAGACATTGTGGGACCATTACCAACATCAGATGATTTTACATACTGCGTTACGATGATAGATCGTGTCACCAAATGGTTAGAAGTAGCACCAACGAAAGACATAACAGCGGAAACCGTGGCTACCAAATTCGTCGATCACTGGATATCGAGGTTTGGTTGCCCCATCAAGATCACCACAGATCAAGGAAGACAATTTGAATCGCAGCTGTTTTCGCAACTTTCAAGAAAATTAGGAATCGAGAAAATACACACCACCGCGTACAACCCAAAGGCTAACGGCCAAGTAGAACGTGCTCATCGAACACTAAAAGCAGCTATCATGGCACGCTGCGAAAACACCAACCAATGGGCACGGGAACTGCCATTAATATTATTAGGCCTAAGATCGGCAATCAAAAAGGACATAGGGTACAGTCCCGCACAATTAACGTTCGGAAAATCAATCCGATTGCCAGGAGATTTTTTCGTTCCGTCCGACCATTACATCAATCAAGCCGAATATACTACCAAACTCATGGAAACTCTAGCTTCGATTCAACCAACATCTTGTAAGCATAATCATAGCGATAGGAAAATTTTCATACACCGCGATCTTGCAATTTCTAATTATGTTTTTGTCAGGCGGGAAGCGCGGAGGTCACTCACTCCACCTTACGAGGGCCCCTTTAAAATAGTTAGTAGACATCCTAAGTTTTATACATTACAAATGGGTTCTCGGAACGTCACCATATCGCTTGACAGGCTCAAACCAGCTTACGCCGTGATTTCATCACAGGACGAGTCCCACGGTGAAGCCGACACCGACATCAAACCAGCCGAGTCGACACCATCAATATCTGCCGAGCGGTTATCATCAAACGAGTCATATGAACCGTCCGGCAATAACATAAACACATCTAAACAACAGAGCCCCATTGTTACAACCAGATCAGGTCGCACAGTTAAGAGAACTGTGCGCTTTGACATTTGAGCGGTTTACATTTCCACGCTCAGTGTCACTCCACATCGCGTCATCATCGCAAGGGGAACACACAAAGCCGGACTTCACCTTTCGCACCGACACAGCACAGACCACACTACATCTATATCGCAACATGGGTCAACCGATGTCAAAGACTATCACCGTCGCCCAGAACATCGCAGCCAGCGGCGCGCACACTGCGACCACCACCGATGACAACGCGGCGACGCACATCATGTCACATCACAAACAATGTCAACATTTTGTTTAATTATAAATCGTTTAAATGTTTCATTTTTTTACAAATGTTTACCTATTTTGTACCTTTAATTTTTATTTTAAGGGGGATGTAGATGTAGGGTTACGCTCCCACATCGCACCATAGAATAAGTACTAGTATAACTCTAAATAATAAAACTGTGCTCACTCATGTTTGGCGGACAGTCTTCAACTGGCGCTCAATTAAATCGCACGCACTTGACCGGCCTCGTAGTTTACTTTTACACGTACCTCTGATATCTCTATCCTTACCTCCGGCCTAACTAAACCAATAACTTGGTAGTTCAGGCATATAGGTAGGTAGGCTTAGAGTCACGAGAGACAATTGATCCTCATAATCACCTAAGCGGTGAAGAGACACAAAAATAATATTATGTGTGCTATGGCCAGTACGAATTACGTATTTAAATCTCTTTGACCTACTCTAGATGGCGCTAGTTGTAGTAAAAGATTACAATCTTCATCGATCGTTATGCTTAATACCTACTATAATTATAGTAGCGACGAGACAAGAACGAGTCGGACTAGGGAAGGATGGGCAGGGTGTAAATAACGAACGGAACGGATGGGCACTCAAGATGGACTCCTTAAAAATATTAAAAAATATATTTAAATCCACTAAACTTGGGATAGTAGGTTGCTTGAATAGGAAGAGTAGGTACCTACCTAACTACTTGTCACCATATGATTATAATACCTAGGTCCCTACCTAGTTTGCGTGGTTTCGGTACATAGGTATCAATAATAATTAATGTATTCAACCATGTTGCTCTGAATTGAGTTAAACTTAAATAGGTTTTCCTACCATATATCTATCAAGACTTTCCTACTAAGGAGGTAACTGTAGAGAAGTAGGTAGGTACTTAGTCAAAAGCAGCGCAGTTCATGAGTTACCTACCTACTAGGTACACTTATTCTGTAGTAAGTACGTATTTGGCAAGCGAACGCTCTCTAAATGGGTCAGCACAGGCGCGAACCCGCGATAACCTCTGCTAGAAGCCAGCACGTCCACCGGACACAACCGGATCCTATCCGCTTGCAGAGGACCTGAGGTAGGTATTCCGTCGAGTGCACGCGCGGACCATGCAACAAAAGTAAGTAAGTACTTACTAGGATAGATACGTTATCTGTAAAACACAATTAAAAACAAAAGTTTAAGAAAAAACCGGGCAAGCTCATGTCGGGCCATGCGCAGTGTAGGGTTCCGTAGTAATTTTTGATGAAATGTGTACAATATTTTCCTATTTACTTCTCCATCATCGATTTTCTAATTGTAGGTCGATGTTCTCCATGTACACTTTTATAAGTTGATCGACTATGACTTGTTAACTTGAAAAGCCTACTTAGCTGTGATAGTTTTCCTATGAGCTTCGTTATACTACTGCTGTGAGTTTTTTCTCCAATAAAATTAAGAGAAATTGGGAAAATTTTACTAAAATGACGAGAAGAGATCGCTTCTAAGCGATAAGACCGCCCATTGTAATTTCTTAAGAATAACATTTTGTTTATTCTGGTATTTGTTTATGATGTAGGAACAATAAAGTATTTTGCATACATTAATTAATTCATATTTTGATATTTTGTAACAATAATTTTATTGTGACATCAATTGTAGCTTTAGTAGGTAGCATGTGCAATAAAAAAGGCCTGTTCAGTATCAAAAAAAAATTACGAGTCCTAAGCAATTTAGCACGAATAATAAAAATAACGTCCAACTACTATACCAGTAGCTACGAGTACCGTAACACCTAGACCCGGAACAAATATCAGAACATGCAAACATTTGTTTGTGGGAATCGAAACCACACTTCTTGCGTCACAGCTTATCGTCCGCTGCGCCATTGGGGTCGTCAATATATTATGTAAATACCTATTATGGATTGCCCCCCTATCTTAATAGGATACATAATAATATCTGAAAGTCACTCGGTGACGAACATGAAATGATATTCGTTTGCACATATAGGTAGGTATACCTACCTACTCATAGTTTCAAGCAACCACTGAGTCCACAATATACGGACTTGCAATGATCCTTGCAAGTCACTTTCGTCACCAAGTGACTACCAGTTCAGGGGGCCAATGACGTCAACACTGATAAAATTTAAATTTACGTGCGTTTTTCTTTAAAGAAAAACGCATGTTTTTCGCATTGCTTTTTACTGTATACTTTCTGGTTGGACGTAGGATTCAGAACCAACCCATTTTCCCCTTGGATCGTACTTAGGTAGGTATTATTTACATTTTATCAGTCTATACAGGCAGTTGAAAATAGAGTTAGCAATTGTTTATTGCATAAATTCTTGATATCTGCTGCCCCATTTACTGGATCTGTGGGTAATAACAAAATATAAATACCTATCTATTCTTACCTACGTCACTCATTCCTAGTGTCAATGGTCAACAGAATTAAGAACAACAAGGTTCATCTATTCGCAATCCATTCAATTCAAGACAAATAAATAAGAATATAATACTAATGCTGGACATTTTCACACAGCATCATCTAGATGGCCTAGCCCCACAGTAATCAGAGCTTGTGTTATGGGAACTAGATGTCTGATAACCTACTTACCTGTATACTTTATTTTTAGTAAAAACTTACATATTATACATATAAAACCCGAGACAAACATTTGGCCTCACAAAAAAAGTAAAAGTCAAAAGGGTTTTTATTCATTGAAATCACAAGGAACCTAGAAAAACGTCGGTTTTAAAACTACGTGAATTTTAAATGTTAAATTTAAAGTTAAATGTTACGCGTCTTGAAGTTAATCACCACTTGGTCTTTTAAGAAAATAAAGTTATATTGCCGTTCTAAGAATAATAGCCGTAAGTGCATAACACCTAGTTTCGAGAAAAAGCCGACTAATCGATTCCAATTACTTTTCTCGTCTACGTCTACAGAATACAATGTTTTTTTTTTTGATAAATTTATTTTTAAAGGAAAATGATGTAGTTTGTACTTGTTAAGGAATAATACTCTTAAACCAAGTATATATTAAAACATCAAAATACTTTGTCATATTATGTCAAAGAAGCTTATTGTATTTTAAAGACACATACTTACTATAAACGCGGTAAGCAACACACATAAAAAGCGCATTTGCTTAGGAAATAAAGTCATTGGATTTTGAAATTTTAATCATAAACGCAGTAAATAATTATCTTGCGGCTGTTATGTTATGGAATAGATGCTAAGTTAATTTTTATCTCATTAAAAAGCAACAATCATTACGGCTTACATTGCAAGTAGGTCCTAGTACCCTACACTAATCCCAAGAACATTGCTTATGCTTTATTTAGAAAAATACTACGCTGGATTAATATATTTATTTACTTAATTTATCAAAGATTATTTAGAGAACAATTAAAAAAAATATTACATAAAATACTTTTATTTGGACTTTCTTTTCCAGTTCCAAACTCATTTGCGTCGGTGTTAAAACTTTCTTCTAAAAGCATCTAGCATCTAAGTAGTAATTAAACAGAATAGATATACCTACTATACCTACTTAAATTCCTTGTTAAAAAAATGCGACCTTAGCTTTGCAAGCTACTTTAGGATTACATCAGATAGTACTTTCCTTAGCGTTTACGTAATTGACTCAGGTCAATTACAAGATATTCCTTGCATTGGGCCAGGGTGCACCCACAATCCACATGTTCCATTTCGGGTGATTCCCGTTGGCCTCATCGGATGACTATAGAAAGTTTTTCTCGCTGTCCCCCCAGTGAGGAATTGGTTTTTTATAATAATAACTTTATATTTCAGACAATTCGTCCATAGTTTTTGTTAGTACATAATGTAGTACATTCTAGAACTTAATGCTAATGTTAGTGACATATAAAACACAATTAAACACATTAAAAGCCTTCCGCTGAATAAATTTACAAAAGAACTAAGATTCTTGCTACTTCATAATGTATTTTATGATGTGAAAGAATTTCTTGGTAATTGACATTTTTATTTTGTAATTGTTTTTTTTTCTGCATGACATTTATATTGAATTGGTGATTTATTATTTAATATGAACATGTAAACCTTAAATTAAATTAGTTATGTAAGTAAATTTGCATCCCAGATATTGGGGAACGTGAGCTCCATCAAATATTATAAATAACTTTGTACTACCGCATTCAGGCAAATAAATGAATTATTATTATTATTATTATTATAATAGGTAAAACATATCTACACTAAACATTAATTTGATGTGCATGTAGGTAGGTACATTTTATGGATGTCCTCACACTTCTACTGTAGGACCTAGGTACCTACATACTTTGAATTCAAAAATGGCAAACTTGCCAATTGAAGAAAACTACTTTGACTTGAACCGAAGATTCCAAATGACCCTTGATTTCAATAATGTTGAAATTTGACATTCGTCATGGTCCGTTTGTCTCTTTCTACCCCCCTGGGTAAATATAGGTAATTGATATTAAAATCGAACAAGGTTAGGTAGGTATTTAAAGAACGGATCTCTAACCAAATCTGGACTTAATCGTACGCGCATAGATATTTGAGACATTAATACTATCAAGATTTCAAAGCTATTGGTCCCTATTCGTAGTATCAAGAGGTCGCTATTTTCGGGATTCAAAACTAATTCATAAGTTTTTTACGAATCCTTATTGGGTTTACCTTTTTATTATTTTCGCGACGTTTCAACTTAATATTTAAGTTAAATAAGAAAAACAGGGATTTGTTTTAATCTTAGTCTATAGGTATTAATCTGAGTGTTTGTATGTATGTGTCTGCCAACTTTCTTCATTCGTTTTTCATCTCTTTCTAACCCACAGATATCGGGGATATCTGACTGGGTTGCAATAAAGTCTACTCTTGCATCATGCGATTTCATAGACATTCCAATAACATGGGCAGCGGTATCAATGAATCCATTTCTTCAATCCGAAGGTTGTATAACGGTAGAACGAGACGGACATATTGTTTATGTTGCTGTCTCACAACATAAACAATATCGGACGTTTATTTGCAAGGTGCTTTGACCGTTTCATCATCGTGTCTTTATTCCCATGTTGTAGGAAATAGCTAACACATAATTAACACCGATGCCATAAGTAGGTGCACTACAATCAGAACATTTATGTGCATGTAGGTATATTGATAAAATTATGGATGTTAAAATTATCATATAGTTTTTTAAGAGTGCAATGGATCTGCATTGGGAGTTTAAACCGCATCTCAGCCGTCACCACCGAGTTCTATAAATAACTACCCATTTTTTTTAAAAATATTTATAAAAGAGCTTAATTAAGATGCGATTATGTCGCTCTGGTAAATTCACAAAAACACATTCCTTACTATTAATCTTATTAAATAAAGGAAAAAAATAAATCTACGATATATGTGAATAAGGATCGTATATATAATATTCGTACCTATAACAGATTTATGTATGACCTACATAACAGATTAGTTAGACGAAAGATGAATAGTTTTTCTTACGGTCTAGTTCGTTATGTTACATCAGGTTCTTTCGCATAAACTATGTACTATGCTGTGTTACGTTACAATCCACAATCATATTTTGAAGGTGTGTTTGTTTGTATTGATAGCATTCCAAATGTTCGCACCATACTTAGGTAGGTAGGTACCTACCTCTGCAAATAGCGAATTAGTACATCGATAAGACAATTCAATTTTATCAAAGAAAACACATTTTTTTCTATTAGGTTGCAACTTACAGAGAATAATTTATAGGTTAGGTAGCTACAGCTATTATAATTTAAAGATAGGTGCCTATCTACCTAATTAGCATATTATTTAGTTGTTATTACCTTCTGGCTCTGGATTCGAAGGTTATCACGTCCAGGCTAGTTGAAGACTGTCTGTCAAGACTGAACACTCTGGGCTCGAGGAACAGAGTTGTGCTAAGATGGGTACCGGGACACGCTGGGATCGTAGGTAACGAGTGTGCTGACGAACTTGCGCGTGCAGGGGCCAACGGAACACAAATGGGACCAGAGCCATTTTGTGGTATACCAAAAAGCATAGCCCAAAGAACCCTTCTGAACTCATGCTTTGAAGAGTCGACCAATCTTTGGAGAAACTCTCCAGGCATGAACCATTCTAAAGCACTGATCAAAGCCTTTGACAAACGGTATACCAACCAAATCTTAGCGCTAAACAGAAACAACCTTCGCACTATGGTAAGAGCCTTGACTGGACACTGTCGCCTCAACAAGCACATGTTCAAACTAAGGCTGAGTGACACGCAAACCTGCAGACTCTGTAATGAGGCAGACGAATCGCCCCTTCATCTGTTAGGAGAGTGTGGACCACTGATACATAAGCGTAGCCTTCATCTGGGAAAACACATTCTTAGCCCACATGAACTAAAACTCATAACACCCAAAAAGATCCTGCAGTTTCTAACAGCGGCAGGGCTGAGAGGTGAATTATGAACGCCCCAGTGGGGAAAATAAACAAGTGGCGATCACAATAGGCCTAACGGCCGCAGTGATACCAAAGCCACTAAAAACCAATAAAAAAAAAAAAAAAAAGTAGTTGTTATTACAATCTTGTTAAAAAACAAAATATTATATTTCTGGTAAACACTATAAAATTGCATACAATAATTAACACTTACGAAGAATCCCGAACATAATTTTCCAAGTAGACTTTTTACAACTAGGTTGGGATAATATAGAGAGAAAACAAGCAAGATTTCTTAAAAACTTAATAAAACTAGGTAAAATAGAGCTATTGAAAATATTGTAGGCATAAAATATATGCGCAAACCCCAAAATAAAATTAATTCGTGTTGTTTTATTTTGAACGAAAGAGTCTAGATTCTATTCTAATGCGTTTTTTAATCTGTTTCAATTTTAGTTTTTTCCCAACATCCAATTCTATTTTCGAATTTGAATATTGCCTGCGCCAATAAAAACGATTGCATCTGCCGTGTGCCGCGTCATTCGTGTACGGAACGCACTATCGGGCAGACCTACCTAACCTACCCCCATTTCTAGACATTCGTTACAAAAAAAAACCCAACCTGTGATATTGTGTGAAGTTTCGTTTTTGAGTTCGTGTTGGTTTATTTTGATTAAAAAGGTGAGTACCATTTATTATATAGGTAATATTTTCAGGATGTCATAAAAATATGAAAGTTCTAGTTTACCTACCTACATATTTGGATTATAGTACGTACGGTATAATTATATTAAACTAATACTATATAGTTATCTTCTCCTTTTATTACGTTATTTTTGATCAATTTACAGTTTTCAATTTTACAGTAAGAATTCGAAATGTTCGTTTTTATAGGTAGGTATTACTTTAGTAAAATTTGTAGAAACGGTTTGATTTTTATTTTTATAGGTATATGTATATGTAACTACTTAATGTGCGTACCTACAACAGGTAGGTATTATTGAGTGATAGGTTGGTTAGACCTTATATTTTGGGAATTCAAGAAAAAACATGAAGATCGAGTGAGATTTCGAAAATGTTATGAAAAAATAAAATATCGTGTCATGATCAGCGGTTGGACCTCTATTCACATGTAACTATCAATTGTTATCTTACCTACCTAGAACTTACCAGTAAGTTCTTGTTAGTAACTGGATTAATCGATTGTCTGAATACCTACCTACCTACATTATTATATAATATCATGATCACATAATTATGTTTAACGGGTCTTTATCGCGGTTACCTTTTTAAGAGTTGTGTACCTCAAAAAGAAAAAAACGGAACCCTTGTAGGATCACTTCGTTGTCCGTCCGTCTGACTGTCAAGATCCTTTTTCTGAGGAAAGCGTGGAGATCAAATTGAAATTAAAACATCAGTCAACGCAATAAAAAAATACAATAATATCAATAAAATAATATCTTTTCGTTAAAGCAATGTTTGGTGCTTTCGTAGCTTATGAACTTGAGTAATAATAATTGTTTTAGTGAACATACGGAATCAGACTCGTACTTGTCCGGTTTTTAATAATTATTCCGAAGTTTCAACTATATTACAACAACGTTGGTCACGGGATAACACATAATAAAATAGGTAAACGCGATAACGGTCCGTTGGAACTTCTAATTAATATCATGTTGTATAGATATGTACCTACTTACCTACTTAGAACAAGTCGTGGGTCTCAAAGAAAAAACAAACTTGTTTATATCTATCAATTAGTTTTTTATGAAAGAACCGATTTTCTTCCATCCATAACCTTAAAAACATTTTCTTTAAATACAAAAATTAACAGTTATTGGTACCTACATTAACAGTTATTGGGACAAGCAGAATTTTCTGTACTTAGACAAAGAAAATTCATCTGTTTTTTTTTCATATTTTCCTGTAACCTGTGTCCTGCATAAAGTAATATTCAATCATTCATTGATTCATTTCTAATTATGGTGAGTAGCCAACAAGAAAATTCATCTGTTTTTTTTCATATTTTCCTGTAACCTGTGTCCTGCATAAAGTAATATTCAATCATTTATTGATTCATTTCTAATTATGGTGAGTAGCCAACAAGAAAATTCATCAGTTTTTTTTCTTGTTTGCCTGTAACTGCATAAAGTAATATTCAATAATTCATTGATTCATTTCTAATTGTGGGAAAAAACATGACAATATTCATGCACTTGTCTCTGTCATCGTAACATTTTTTCCTGATCAGAATACCTATCTAGTCATTTGCTGTTATTGCCAAACAAGGCAGTTTAACAACATTCTATTGATATCCTCCATGATCAATGATTATCTATTGCAGCAGGCTATAATTTTGTACTCATAATAATTATCGTAATACGCATATAGGTACATAGATACTTACATAGGTTTTTACTCTAGGTACCTATAGGCGACTTACGTACCTAAATCAATAATTTTAAACCTTGTTTGCTTTGTAAAATAATTTGCCTTGAAAATCAGGATTTCTGATTTATCTCTAAAAGATAAACCACCGATTTAAACAACCTTTTGTAATGCGACCATTTTATTAATTCAAGGATAAATAAGTTGTTTTATCGCCAAGTAGATGGCGCTGCACTGTACGACATAAATTCAAATTAAATTAAAATTAACTTTATTTTATTTTGCGATACATGGGTTATTTCATTAGACAGTATAAAAATAATAGTGTTGTGAGGATCAACAAAACTAGATAGCATGCAAAAATTTTACATTAAATTATTAAATTCCTGAATTATATTTGGTATAATGTTAGTGTTATTCCAGTAGCAACAGTTTACAATGTGTAATTTAAAAATTCATTAACAAGTCAGATTTTCAATTTTTTTCAAAAATAAACTAGTCAAATAAAAGTTAACTAGATAAAAGGTTTGTAAAAACGTTGCTTATGCAGCATTCTGCGCTCAAGGTCGAGAACTTAGGGCACAAAGCCTCTTACATACCTACTTACCTATAGTTAGGTACCAAACAGTCTGAAGTGTTATCCTACATAATATTATATCAATCAATGAATCACAATAAATATGTCGTTTAATGGGCTGGTGAACTGTAAATATTTTTCTTTAGAATCAAAACAAGTTGGGTACTTAGAAATTCGAAATTTTCCTGTGGCCATGGCAACCCCTTATCGTAAGGTCTGTGACTTATTTATCATTAATATAATAATATAGTTATATTTGCGTTAGCATGACAAAATAACCAGCATTTCTGAACGGTTCCATCAGGTAGTGATCTGGATCAGTAGAGCTATCTATAGATCGTTTGAAACGGTCTTCAGATTGTACAGCTTTACTGTTTCATCTGTATTTTCGTATAATCGTATTTTGAGTAATTGTATTTTGTGTGAATACCTAAATATTTAACACGTAGGTAAAAAATATTTCAGTCAAAATAATGCTGGTCATTTTTCACACAGCATCTTTAGGGGCTAGATGATGCTGTGTGAAAAAAGTTAAAGTAAGTTACTTAAAGTAAGAAGAGCTTGTGTTATCGGACTGATATACTACTTTTTTTTTTTTATAAATATATTTTTTTGTAAAAACATAGGTACCAAAGTACATATTATACATAGAAAACATCCAGACCCAAGACAAATATTTGCAAATCATACAAACATTTGTCCTGCGGCGGGAATCGAACCCGCAACCTTCTGTGTCCCAGGCGGCCCTTCGCCCACAACGATCCAGGAGTAGTCTAACTTATATTCCAATTAATTATCTTCATCTCTTTCCAGCAATGGCCCGAGTATGCGTGATAGGCGCGGGCGCAGCAGGCCTCTGTGCCGCGCGCCATCTCATCGTGGACTCTTCAGTCAGCAAGGTGGATATCCTGGAGCAGGCAGGCCAGCTCGGAGGCACCTGGGTCTACACGGAGAACGTGGGATATGACGATTTCGGCCTACCTATTCATACCAGCATGTATAAAAGTTTACGGTGAGATCCTCAATTATATTCTGCACAAGTTTTTTTTTGGTTTGCTTGTGTTTCCAGAAGAAAAGACAGATAGACAAAAAATGCTTTATTGTACAAGATAAAACAAGGACATAGGCGAAATTAATACCAGTTCGAATTATTGATTGAATAGGTATTAAAGCATTAAAATTATCGTGGTTCGGTATCATTTTAGCATATTATTACGACAAGGTACCTATACCAAGTACTTTAAGTAGGTAACTATTCTCCAGCTGACGTTTTGTTGACCGTTTAGAGACCTACTCATGAGGAAGGACCTCTAAACGGTCAACGAAACGTCAGCAGGAGAATAGTAAAGTTGGTACGTGGTAAAAGTTGTAATAACTTTAGTTAGAAGAGTCTTTTAGTACTTTTCTGTGGTTAATGTAGATACTGCAAATATATACTACTATAGAAATAATATTTTAAAAGGAGTGTAGGTAAGTACATGCTTTCTCTTCAGCCTTGGTACTGAATGACAGATAAGTTAAGTTAGTAGTAAGGGATTCAATGACTCCCAAACTCACGTTAGGGGTTAAAGTCAATGAGTGATAACTATTTATCTAATACCTACCGGTGGGTTGCTTGGTTGCAAATTTCGTGGGAGAGTAGTTCATTCAACTTTACAGCGATAAGTAGGTAGTTAGCTAAAGTTATTTATCTGTAGACATTGCGTCAGCGACATCATAGGACATAGGTACTTATTTGGTAAATGTAGATTGTTGAATTAAATTTTACAAAAAAAAAAAGTAATTTTGTTTTTATTTTCTGTGTTTACAAAGTGCACGAACTGTTGTAAATATTGCTGTGGATGGTGGACCTAAATCAAGACCATCTTTAGAGATATTTTGAGAAGTTGAGAGAAGAAACATAGTCCGTAGATAGAGTCAAAGAATACTTTACAACGTAACGTATAATACAGGCATTTTTTACAAATGTTATTTTTAAGCTACAAATATTGATGCCCTCATTTTTGGCCACATATCTACAGAACACGCAGTAAGTGAACCTGAACCAGTCGAAATCGGCATCGATAGCACACAGTTAATAATTATTGCAACAATTTACTAAGTGACATTCAGAAATTCCTATCTAGAATGATGTTATCAGTAACGTGGAGTAGTTGTAAGTATTTTTCCCAAAAACTTGTGTTGTTAACAGGCTCGCAGTTGACCTGCAATACAGATTGCAGGGTCGAAGGCTATCGAGCGATCGGTCGTTAGAACGGTTCGTGGCTTCTGGCAACTTCTTCCTATTTATGTTATCTTGGTAGTCGTTAGATTTGTTTTTACCCGCGACGTAAGGAGCCCGTTTATGCGTTTGCCATAAGAGGGCGTTTGTTTGTTTGTTTGTCTATTACCTATAATCTGAAAGCTGTTTCTAATAGAAAATTCATGACAAACACGACCAGCCCCCTTAAATTACAGTAGCAATGTGGGTATGACAAATCCATGGCACTCATTTTCAAGGCAATTGATTCCTTATAGATACATTAGAGTAATAAAGTTCTGTATTGTCTGTGTATCGAAGTCCACGCGGAAATTTATTTAACAGTTTGATTCCTACACAAATAAAACTGTTGCCTACTTTGGCAAGTCTGTGTTGAGGCATAGATATATCCAGGCTAAAACTACTATAACTTAAAAATGGGACAGTTTAGGTCGAGAACTGCGAACGAGCTGTAAATGGTATGGTATTATACAAGTTTTAGATGTTTAGGACATGCAATGTCCAATGCGGGATAGCGCCAATTCTGGCAAACAGGCCAAGCCTTTGCCTAAATGGCAAAATTTGCGTTATGGGCTCATTCACCTTAGCCATTTTACCTACTAATTGTAATAAGGACTGGCACCTTCAACGAAATAAAATTGTGTACTTAATATCAGAGAAAATAAGTAGATCATCTGCGCATAGCATTCAGCACCAGTTTTGTCTTGAGATAGTCCCCTTCATTTAACTAGCGAGAAAATTTCCACAGGTCCAATCCAAATATACATTTATCACTTGGTTCAAGGTAGGTAGTAGCTGATCGCATTGCTATTAATTATCCGTTATTATTATCAAGTACTGTACGTGAGACATCTGCACAAACATCGGGTCAACGGTTGTGAGAATAAGTTGTTATTGTTTAAGGGGATAGGTACTATCCGGGGTCCTTGTATTCAAATTTATCTGCCTGCAGATGATCCTAGCTATGCTTAAGATAGTATATCTGTTTTTGTACTAGACATGCTAGTACAAAGACAGATATATTTAGGTGGGTGACGCATATCACGGGGTGAGCAGAAACGCTAAGATTCACCTATTTAACTAAGGGCCCGGTAAAACCGACGCGGTGACGGTGGTGATCTCGGAAAAATGATAGATTAAATTCGTGAATGTATTGAACACAGGCATCGGTCAGTTTAACCGGATCCTAACACCTCTGACAAGTTTCGATTCAATGCTACCTCTGCTGCAAATCTCCAAAGAACTCGGGAGATAAATCAGAGTAAGCAAGTCTGAAGAATTTGCCTGCCGTAGTGTCATAAAATAATAAAGAGATGAAATAATCTTTAAGGGATCCGTCTACTTGTTCAGCAGATGGTTTTTTGAGCACATTTTAGACAGATTAAGATTTTCACGCCTGATTCTTTTAGGCTGTAATATTGAAAGATAATTCATTTATCATTCTTAAGTGATGTACGTTTTTGAAATCTCAAATTTGATTACATGCTTACTTATGAAGATTTTATATTTATTGTTCAGGTAAACAGTGTTTTGTTTTCTTCTGTTAAATTTAAAATGCACATATCAGAAAGGGAAAGACAAAGCTGTGTTTAGATAATGAACTGCCTAATCATTATAGATAAGTCAATCACTCTTGTGATTTCAATAAACAGATTGTCTGACTTTATAAAATCAAAAGAAACTATTTTCCAATAATTGAGATACAAAAGTAGAGGCTTTTATTTGTTTTACCACGTAAATAAACCTATGAAAATTATAATTTGTTTATTTATAAATATGAAGGTAAAACTGATCAAAGCTAACTACCCTCTCCCTCTTTACAGGACGAACCTCCCAAAAGAGATAATGGGATTCCCTGATTTTCCGATACCTGAAAACGAGAAATCATACCTCCCTTCAAAGGACATGCTGGCGTTCCTTCAAATGTATTCCGATAAACATGGAGTCACGGAACACATCAAGGTAAGCTTTAGTCACCCATTTTCTATATCTTTCTCATTTATGCAGAAGATAGTGTTTGGTCTTTCGGATGTCAGTGATAATAATAAAACGTTACAAACCTAAGAACTGATATCGAGAGTTTTAACACTTCTTTAGATTGCTAGATATATAAGCGTATGATGGATGGATACCATCCGTATGTTTTCCCGTCCTTATTTGTGGCCGGAATGGTCAGATGGCCGGTATGGTCTCTAGGGCTGAGGTGTACATTTCAGTTATCTATGCACTACTATCTAAACTGTGCAACAAAGTTAATAATTAGACCGTAATCTTCTTATTATGGTGCCCCTATTCTCAACAAGTCTACGTAAGAGGTGTCTGTCGTCGCCATTTCGTTTGCGACGACAGAGGAGACTTCTACTATAACGATAGTCTGACATGTCTAATAGAACATGAGAGTGACTTTGAGTTTTAACTAACATAATTTTAATGTTACTTAATTGAGATGGTTTGCATTTTGGACGAACTCTGTGGCGCAGTGGGCGAAGGCCCGCCTGAGACGCAAAGTTTGCGTTTTCGAGTCCCGCCTCGGGACAAAATTTGTATGATCTGCAAATATTTGTCTTGGCTCTGGTCTGTTTTCTATGTATAATATGTATGTATGTATTTACAAAAAAAAGTATTTTAGTATATCAGTCATGTAGTTCCCATAACACAAGCTCTGCTTACTATGGGGCTTTGGGGCTAGATGATGCTGTGTGAAAAATGTCCAGCTTTATTTATTTTATTTTAATAATTTATTTTGATACGTTATTATATTAGAATTCCAACTTTAATAATAACTAGCTTCTGCCCACGGCTTCGCCCGCGTGGTACCCGGATAAAAGCCGATGTGTTATTCTGATGCATAAGCTATATTACTGTAAAGTTTCATCAAAATACGTTCAGTAGTTTTTGCTTGAAAGAGTAACAAACATCCATCCTCACAAACTTTTGCGTTTATAATATTAGTAGTATAAATAACCATTGTAAAAATGTCCAGCACTGTTAGACAGCATCATCTAGCCCCAAAGCAGATATTGTGTTATGGTAACTACATGACTGATATACTACGCAGGTGAATACTTTTTTTTCAATCCATACTTATTATACCAAGACCCGGCACAAATATTTGCAGCTGATACAAACATTTGTCCGAAATTCTACTCCATTTCATATCGGAACAGCTTTACTGACTCTGAACTATCCCTCGCAGTTCAAAACCCACGTACAACTAGTAAAACCGAAGCCTGGTCCTGGAGGCGAGCTGTGGGACGTTTCCTTCAAGTGCATGATCACCGGTGTCTCGGAGACCAGGGAATATGACTACGTTTTCGTGTGTAACGGACACTACAACACACCTTTCATACCCAACATACCCGGCCTCAAACACTTTCAAGGTAAGTGAGTTCTGATGCAAAACATGCAAAATTTCGAATGATGAAAAGTAGCTGTTCGGAAATCATGTAGATTTATATTATTAGATAAGTACCTAGATTCTTATTTATTAGAAAAATAATTCGTATAAGATTATGAAACTCTGTGGTGCTATTGAAACATCAAAAATACCACCTTCATACACAGATTTTAGCAATAAAGAATTACTTTACTAGATTCAGATTCAGAGAAACTATGTGGTAACACATTCATATCCTTTTTGCAATTAAATTTGGTTTTGCTTGAAGTTCTTTCTCAACCTACCATTTATTTCACATAAACATGTCCCAAAAACATATAAAAAAAATATAAGTGACAGTTTCCACATTTAGCTGTTTCTTTTCTCAAAGTTAGAAAACAGTACCTACGTTACTAACTTGCTATTGCAGGCTCATAAGGTTCGGACAAAGCTGGTGAGTCTTTAACTAGTAGCAGCAAAATGTATAGACATGTAGGTAGAAGAAGGTAACAAAACTGCAGATAATAATCCTTACATTGATGATAAAAATACCTGCCCTTCCATCTTACTGTCTAAGCAAGGTGCGCATTTCAATTTAACTTATAAGTAGGCTAATCTAATAAATATTTGTTTTACAACAGTCCAACACAGTCACTTGCAGAATCTGTTGTTTTTTTAATTCGTGCTAAATATGTTTATCATTTCTTATCCCCAGGTGACGTAATGCACAGTCACGATTACCGCGTCCCAGAGATCTTTGCCGACAAGCGCGTGCTTGTCATCGGAGCTGGCCCCTCCGGCATGGACATCGCACTTGAGGTTACCAGCGTGGCACCGAAGGTGGTCCTTAGCCACCACCTCCAGGAAAAGCCAAAGACTGTGTTCCCAGAGAATCTGTTGCAGAGACCTGATGTAGTGAAGCTAGAGGGGAAGACCGCGTTCTTCCAGGATGGCAGTCAAGAGGATGTGGATGTTGTGTTTCTGTGTACTGGTAAGTGTCTTATAATCTCTGAATTCATTGTCACTTTCAATTCAGATAAGTGGTATTCTGCATTTGATCATCGACATAGGTACTGTAGAAGCTGAACATTGGCCTTCCCTAAAGAGTGCCGAAACCTTAAAGATGTCATCAGTCCATCGGGTGGGGGTCTTCGTACTCTGCGTTGTCCGGTTCGTGCTCACCAAGCGAGAACCTTTCTTCCTCAGCGGTTGTCTGGTTCTGCGAACCTGACTTGCCTATTGGCACTTTAACTTGCTATGTTGGCTGGTTATTCTACGGATTTTCTCGTTTTGGATTTAACGCATCTCCAAACTCCGAGCATAGCATCAGGCTACTGGATAGATATCTTCTAAGTTACCTATTTGTGTTGTCTTCTTTCAGGGTATCTGTACAACTTCCCGTTCCTCCACCCGTCATGCGAGATCGTGGTGGAAGACAACTGCGTGGAGCCCCTCTACAAGCACATGGTGAACATCCACCATCCGAGTATGTGTTTCATCGGAGTGCCTTACTACGTCTGCGCCTTCTCCATGTTTGATCTGCAGGTGAGGAATAAGACTCACAGAATTGCACGTCATTAGGTAGAGTAGGTTCAGGACTATTGGTGGTATCAACCACCAATAGTCCTGAACCTACTCTAGGATTCCCTGTATCGTGGGTATCAGAAATTACGCGTACGATGGTACAACAACATCCAGACTCTGAACAAATATCAGAAGAACATGCAAACATTTTCCCACAGCACGAATCGATCCCGCACCTCTTACGTCTTAGCCGGCGTAATATAATATGTCAAAGTATTTGACTAAGCTTAGTACAGACGGATGATAAGTATCCTAACTACATGGATGTTGTGATATTTGTGTAATTTTCTCAAAATGTACATAAAAAAATAATGTGTACCTAACTAGCGACTGCGATGTTATCAGTTGTTTTTAACATCTTCTAACATCGACCAGTTGGTAAGTTAAAACCCTGCGAAAAAGTCCAGCTCCTTCACTTCACATTCACACTTACGGTCTGTCTCATAAAAAACGCTAAAATGAGATATTATGTGTTGATTAGCTAATGCGTACTCTATGTGGAT
Source organism: Perizoma affinitatum (assembly GCA_961405105.1). Classification (NCBI taxonomy): domain Eukaryota; kingdom Metazoa; phylum Arthropoda; class Insecta; order Lepidoptera; family Geometridae; genus Perizoma; species Perizoma affinitatum. The sequence continues at coordinate 1,199,565 of OY560199.1, read as the reverse complement.
AGAGTACATTCTAACGGGTGGTGTTGCATTATCAAACATTATCTGCGCGTTAACAAAATTGTATCTTAGAGAAGTATTTTGGATCATTTTCCAAATTATGGCAACAATTTATTTATTTTTCTTTCGGAATCTACCGGTTTTCTCGGACTCGTCACTTTTTGCCTTATTTTTTTAAGGACTTGGAGCTCTGGTGATATTCCGGCTCCCCTTTGGTCCTTCACCAAAAACACATCAGGTTTATTATTGAATTTGCCGTTTCTTTTGAGAAACGGTACCGCCGGCGGAAATGTTCTTCTCTCATTAAAAATGAGTCGACCTTTGTTGGTATACTTTCTTGTTGCGTGGTGGTCGGTTTTCCAATGTCTCAATTGCTTGATAGCTTCCATTTCTGCTCACACACAACAAAAAAGTTCTAAAACGTAGTAATTAGGTAAGAACAATGTCAATGACAGACGGCCATTTTTGTGACTGCTATCATGCTAATGCACCATTATAGTAGGCTTCCGCCTACTCCAACTTAGTATCAAGATAATGTGAGGATAATGCATACATTAACGATAAAAAACGTTTATGCAACAACAAAAATTGCCTCTCGATATTATCAAGACATCATGTCTACTATAAGTTTTTATGAGACAGACCGTTAGTCTTCATCGAGCTACTCTTCAAATGTTTGTTGCTGATAATACGAAGGTTATTTGCATTGCGACTGAAACAATTTTGACGTTTCAAAGTGACAGAACCTATTCGATGTAACTGTCGAGCTTTTTAGCTGATTCTTTGTGTAGAATTGAAAGTCTCTGGTCTGCCAGGTTCGATACTACGTGCGATCAATGAATGGTACCTTCAAGCTGCCCACTCCAGAGCAGATGAACGAGAACTGGGAGGAGGAGAAGATGGATCGCGCTGCGAGGGGTTACACGAAGCGGCAGGCGCATATGATGGGCCCAGATCAGGTAATACATAGGTCTTTATACACATGGGTGTCTGGTATTCTGAGGTGGTCTGGTTCAGGTTGGAATAAAAATCAACTAGCTCTACAAGGGCTAGTTTACTAGGGTTTCAAAGCCAAAATACGCAAACAAAACTCTCACAGTTTTTCATGTACGTCGGACTATCTGCATCATTTTTACATCCCAAATTCTGCCTCAGTGGATCGTTTGTGGACGTGTTTTCTTAACCCAAAAATCGTCCATCCTTGTGGATTATCATTGAACAGGCCCCTAAAAAATATATTGCCGTTATTTACCTTTACCAATTGAAACACCGTTCAGGAAATGCTCCAACTGTTTAACCTAATTGTAGGTACGTTCTGGACCATTGCTTGTCAAGTAGGTACCTAGCATTCGGTAGAAAATGTCCGCGGTTAGACGGATTTTCAATAAATACTTTAGGTGACTGATATAACTTAGGGACCTATATGGAGGAAGGTCGTGAGCAGTTTTATTTCGTAAATCATTTAAGGTTTGATATCTTGAAACTATTGAACTGACCATAGAAATCATTATGGTGAATTAGGTATATATTTGAAATCTTAAAAGTGGGCAGTTTTTTCAGTCAGAAGCTGGCGAATATTACTCGGAACTTCCTGCAATGCGAATGATCGGTAAAATATCACCAGTGATTCTGTCGTTTAGATACAACTGTAGGTATGAAACGTATATGTGCCTACTGAATCTCATGTAATACTGGCAATAGTGTCTCGAATGTTCTACGGAACCACGAACCTGACATCCGAGGTTGAGGTCGGATGGAAGTAGCTCAGACCTTTCGTCGAGGCACTCTTTTGGCCTTTGCCCAGCAATGTCTGTAGATGATGATGATTACAATACATGAAAACTTTCAAGAAACATCAAATAACGAATTCTACTGTTTATAGGATATTATTACGATTAAAACAAGTACTTTGCTTTCTCATGAGCACCGTCCGCGACCACATCAGAAAGGACCTCTAAACGGTCAACGAAACTTCAGCAGGAGAATAGTGCCTAAAATAAGTGGTATAGTCGTAATAATATTCTAAAATGATACCAAACCATGATGATTTCAATGCTACTGTACGTTTGTTGAAGAAGACTTGTTTGAGTTGTCCTTATGCAGAATTCGCATTGTAGCGATCATTTTTGTGATAGAGTTTTGTGAAACCTAGGCCGGATACTACGTGTCGCTATCCCAGGAGTCGGGCACAACGCCCCTACCACCAGTCTTCACTAAAATCCACAACGACAGCAGTCAGAAGTTCCTTGACAATCTCGCGGAATACAGAAACGATGTCTACAGAATTATCGACTGTGAACAGTTTGCTTGCTTCACCAACGCTTAGCATCAACTAAAGAGACAAGAAATGCGGAGAATAATATCAAACCCTCAGAATCACTTGTTGATGACGTGATTGCCTTTTGACAAGGATTTATTGCCTGATTTTTCACATCATATCTATTTCAATTACCGAGCACTGGAATAGAGTTAACGCAAGGGACGATGTTAGAGCCAGTTATGTTTTTTTCTTAGACAGAACTATGATTTTATTTAGCCACTATGTTACGTAATATAAGACATTTTAAATGTAACTAAAATAAAAAGCTATCAATCTTTAGATTCAATTTATTTGCCTTGTTCAATACAACAAGTTATATTTGTAACATTGCAAGTAGTCTTCAATTAAATAAGATATTTTTATAGGTAGGCAACGATATCTATCAAATTAATAGGTGTATACTGATTCAGTAGAAAATAATAAGACATATGCTTTTTTAAACTCACTCTTTGACATTGTTGCCTACGATTTCCGAGGAATGGACGACATGGTCAATCAGGCCAAGAAAGAACTTGACGGATATCAATTCTACTAGGTTATTTTTTCAATGTTTGTGTTTTACGAAGGAGGTTCTTAATTCGTATGTATGTTTCGCGATATCTTCGCCTATAAAATTGTGAACCGATTTGAATGGGTATCTTTTTTTTTTAATTCAACGATTACTTTTTTTTACCATACCTACAAATTTTATGAAGTAATTCCACTCCTAAGGGTGAAATAACGGGTGACGAAATTTCATATTGAACTTTAAATTGTCAATGAAATTTTAAGATATTTCGACTAGCCGTAGTATGATAGTAGTACTTATATCAAAATACCTATCCATTTTCAGGCAGCACTCGGTTGTCGGTTTAGCAATAAAACAAGAAATAAAAACAATTTATTTAAAACAATAACATTGCAAAATATAACACACACAGTACCAGGGCCGCATAAGCACTCAGGAAGCAAGCGAAACGATTTGGATTTTCATTGTGTTGTCCGACCGGCATGTTTTGATTCTTTCACCGTTTTTCATCGAACTTTGCACGTACAGCTGTGACCTGAATGTTTTTCGACCAATGACAAATGACGCACTATTTTCTTCACAATAACACGTCTACGTTTGTCAATATTGACCGATCCTTGCAAATCTTCAATAATGAATGTCTCCGAGCGAATACATTTATGACCGTTTATCAGAAAAGGTTATCTTAGTGCAACTAAAGTGGCTGTTTTCAATAGATCGCTTTGTTTGCCTTTCTTGGCAATAAGTAGGTACTCCTAGGTTCCTATCATATGGCTATTAAACTTATGTAACTACCGATATACCTACATATAGGTTGAATACATTAGGTATATCATAGTAGCTCCCTGCTTAAAGAAAGGGTTTTTCCTAGTTTTAATTCATGATTTGATCAGCCACCGGCCTTCGCGATGCTGTATAACCGTCTAAACTTATTTTTCCATTTGTTACAGGAAAAATATTACGCCTCCTTGGCATCCGAAGCCAACACAAAGAACCTGCCCTCAGTGCTGACGAAGATCAGGGAAGAGTCCTCGATCCGGTTCCTCCATAACCTGAAGAACTACCGACAGGACATCTACAAAATCATTGATGACGACACTTATGAAGTCATCAGTAATGGCAAGAGTGAGATTCTTTGTTGACCTTAAACGGGAATAAAAATGTATAGGTTAGCTTTAGGGTTATCTTATTTTAAGTTATTTGTAAGTAGTGTATTTAATATAGTGTTAGTCGCCCTACTTAAATGATGATATAAATTTATAGGTTTTGGTATGTTATGAAATGTTTTTTTTTAGATTTTAATTCACATTATTATTTATTTTTAATTTAATTCACTAACAGACATGTATTATGAATTCAAATAAAGTCTGGTTCTAATCGATGGGTTTTATTAAATAAAACACGTGTTCAGCCAAAAATATTTTTATTTAAGCGTATAATCTTTATAATCAATGCTGATATATTATTAATCTTTAAAACTAATATTTATGGCTTTCCCATAGCGAATACACTCTACGATTGACCGGAGTATTCATAAATCCTAAACAGTCTATAATACATAGAAGGCTGTTGTAGTTTTGCTGAATATGTCCATAATTAGTATACATACATTGGGCCGAGCCATTTCAATCAACAAGTTTGTACTTATTATTAATTTGCTTCACATTAATTAAAAGATAAAAAATAAAAAATCACTATGAAATAAAATATATAAAAATACCACTTTACACAATTTTGTCCCAAAATTCGCACTTTCGTTCGCTAAAATCGTCTTAAATTTGTCCAATATAAATTTGTGGTGTGAAATTAAACTTTAATATACTAAACCTTACTTCATACACCTAATTCTAGAATATTATAACAGAAGTACGCTGCTCACATTAACTATGGTACTTACTGGGGAAGGAAGGCTTTAACGGGATTATTTTCAATTATAAAATCTGCCACTAGAAGACAAGATAGCAAGATAAAAAGCAACAGACACTTATAAAACAAACAGTAACTAGTGTCTTTAAGGCTGAATTTGCAACATTTTCTTATAAACATCTTGGCCACTCCATACAAAACCTACTCTACTGACCCAAGCGTGGTCTCCCTACCTACATTCCCTGTCTTTTCAGTCCCTCACTCCCAAGATATGAATAAAAATGTTTCAAAGGTTTCAAGTTCCAACATACCCTGTGGAAAAAATACGCTAAGTAAACATACATATAAAAGTTATTATAAGATGGCAACTATTTTTAGAGTAAAAGCAAATAATATAAAAGAAACTTTTAGGTATATAAAAGAAAAATCCTCCATTATGTACAAATCTTAACTACAGCAAAATAAACAAGTAGTTAGCGTCTAGCACCATTCCGATAAAGTATAATTGAAATCTTCAATAACATAAAATTATCAAACAAGTCATAAAATAATTGTAAAACAATAATAACAAATAGCTCCGAAAAGTCATGCCAATTATTTCCCGAAATTATCCGACTAAGACAAATCACTGGTTTAATTTTGAATAAAATAAGAGACTAGCTGAAACAGTATTGCATTAGGATAGACAATTAGATAAAATACGTATACATAAAATATACTTGAATAATATACAAGGAAATATAATTAACCTTACACCGAGATTACAGCTTTAAATGTATAAAAATAAATCACATTATCACCTCTCGGTCGTTTGTCGACCAACCGCCATGTCTGCACCCACTCGGCCCATCCAAACACATCGGAAAAACAAATGTTACTGTCCAACAGATATCATTAAATAACAAAACAAGGGTAACTTTAAAGTCAATATTCATCATTTTCTGCAATATCCGTGATAAAAGGCTATATTCGTCAATAAAGCTGATATCCGTCACTAACAATCATACTCGTCAGTAAAGGCAATATTCGTCATAGGCGATATCCGTCGATAACGGGCGGTATTCGTCAATAACGGGCGGCATTCGTCAATACCGGACGATATTCGTCAATACCGGGCGATAATGTCACTATTGAGCCTCAAACCTACATATTAAGATCTGTATATAACAAGCTACTTACTTCACAGATAATATATTGGCGAAAATATCTACTGCAACATTCTAAACACCGATACTAAAATCTGATAAAATTTAAAAGATCAAGATTGATTGTACTGTAAATTTAGACTGTCGAAACATTGATGACAGATTAGATCACAAGTTGCAGTTGAAGGAAAATGTTATAGACAAGACAAAAACCGTTTAAAATCTAAATCTTCACCGTCTGTCAGATCCTTAAAATAGCGAAGCAAGGCCTAGGTCTTAAATACTTCTACTGCAACGTTTTGCCCTTTACAGGTAAGTACAGGTTAGAGTTTTTACTTGTGACAGAACAAGTTATTGACATACCGAATACTATACTCAATATCATTTTATAAACGAGTGAATGTGTAATATTTCGTCGAGTAATCGTGAGCCGACATTTCAACTGTTTGGATAGAAAACATAGGTTATATGTTACAAGTTACAAGTAAATTCTCACCTATGAGCATTACATAAAAATACTTTTTTAATTGCTTTTGTTTGTATTGTACCTTTTTCGCAAGAACGTTACATTAAGGTGCGTAATATTTGTGACATTTCAACGTAAATTACTGCGTGACTATGTTAATGCGAGTGGCAAAGCTCCAAGTGAGTGTATTTGTCATCCGCACGAAGAGTAACTAAGGTGACATTTCACGAAGTAAGTAAGTTGAAATGTCACAAATGAGGACCCGTCTTTAAAAGGAAATGCCCTAATGCAATGCATCCTTATCACCAACCCTCTGCAGTGGCCACCCTAAGATACGTCAAAAAACTATCAAAACTACCAGGAGAGCAGAATCCTCTAGGAATTCTCCACTGGTATGTCAGCTTTCCATCTTCAGAGTCCTAAGATACGTCAAACAACTTTCAAAACTACTAGGAGCGCAGAATCTTCTAGGAGTTCTCCACTAGTATGTCAGCTTCCATCTTCAGAGTCCTTAAGATACGTCAAATAAGTTTCAAAACTACCAGGAGAGCAGAATCAGAGTCCTAAGATACGTTAAAATAACTTTCAAACTACCAGAATCGCAGAATCCTCTAGGAGTTATCCACTGGTATATCAGCTTCCATCTTCAGGGTCTGCGGGGTAGGGTCGTAATGTCCTGCCAGGTAGTAGACATCGTTGTTGTCGTAGACTGTACTGTACTTGACGGGGTCATCGCCCATGCGCTCCTTGTACTGGGATAGCGGAAGGACCTCGCATTTGTGAGATATCGTTTGGACGTCGTTTTCATCGGTATGGGGAGACTCGAAGAGACCGCCCTGGAAATAGATGATGATTTTAAATTAAGAAAACAATATCAGTCGCAGTGTGGCTCCTTGTGAAAGAGCTCGTCCGGGAATTACCACCATACCCATTTCTGCCGCCAAGCTGAATAAATGAATTTTGACTTTGACTCCTTATGTCTCAGGGACGGAACCTAACGCGCGATACCTCTGGTGTTGCAACCGTCCATAGGTTACGGTAACCTCTGACCAACTGTAGTTGTTTTTAAAGTTGTTGTATTAGTCTGTTGTATCAATAAATCCTCAGCGTATACACAAATAATTAAATAAAATAATTTTCTGTAAGAATTTTAGAATAAATCTTGTCATTTTTTAAATGAAAACTACACATACGGAGATCGCTAAAAAAATAATTTATAGCATAATCTATCCAACAGAAACTTTTAAATTTAAATAAGTCCAAAAATACCGATTCAGCTGGACTGGAACCCGCATCTTCGCCTTAAATCGGCAATGAGTTGGCCATTTACGCCATAAATCATCATTTAATGTTCAATGTTAATAATAGGTTGGGGAAAAAGTTTCTTCGCATTTTTTAAGAAAATTCAAAACATTTTTTAATATAGTTTATTTACATTTAACTAAAGTATGTAGGTACCATTTTGTTCGATAACTTTTTGCCATTTTGTAGGCAGGGACATGATCCCATTGCTATAAAAACTTTGGGGCTTCTGTTCAAAATACCGCGACAAGTGGTTTTGGCAGTCCTCTCGTGATGTTAACCTGACACTGCCTAAAGAATTCTGAAGAGACCGAAACAGGTGGAAATCTGAAGGTGCAAGGTCAGGACTATACGGCGGATGCATTAACACATCCCAGCCAAACTCTCTTAATTTTTGCTGAGTGGCTAAAGATGTGTGAGGTCAAAAATGGTCAAAAATTTCTTCAAAAATGGTTCGGTTTCATTACGTCGTAATAAAGAATCACAAATGAGAACACGGTTCATTAGGTTTCTTTCAGTGAGCTCGTGAGGTACCCAAATATCGAGCTTTTTTGTGTACCCAGTTTTTTTCAAATGCGCCAAAACTGTTTTGTGGTCAATTCCCAGTTCTTCAGCTACGTCGTAACTACTGATATGCCGATCTTGCTCCACTTTTTCAAAAATGGCATCCATTTTATCCGTAATAGGGCGACCAGAGCGACGTGCATCTTTGACATCAAAATTTCCGGATTGAAAACGCTTAAACCAAATTTGTGCTACTCTCACAGACACTGCACTAGGTCCATAAACATCGCAAATTTTTTTCGCGGCTTGCGTTGCATTTTTACCTTTTTTGTAGTAAAATTTTAAAATGTATCGAATTTCTTCATTAGATTCACTCATCTTAACAGTACGAAAAACAAATAAAAATCACACATTTTCCTAATTTGAATTTGGAATTATCTTCTTTAAAATTTAAACTTTTAATGATACCAAAACCAGCCAGATACAAATAGTATAGCCAAAGAGATTTTATTACAAGTTCATACATACAATAATGCGAAAAGACTTTTTCCCCAACCTAATATTTATTTAATGTTTTACATAATAAGCATCGTCTTAACTCGCCAAGACTAAACTAAGTTAAAAACTTGTTTACAAGATTATATATGTTTTAGGACGACTAAGCAAATCTAGGAGCACTTTATAAGTCCCAAGGGACTCATAGCTTACCGGATAGTGCAGTTTGTCTTGGCACGGGATTGTCTCCTCCGGGTGGTAGAACCACTTGACGCGGACAGCCATAGCTCCCCTAGCTTCCCACAGCGCCACTATGCGGCCGATGTATGGCCGGTCCGGCCGACCCGTTGATAGGAACACTGCCGCGTCACCCACCTGGAAAACGAACCAAGGTCTCAAACTACCGGTAACAAGTTTTGAGTTACTTCCAGTCTCATAAAAGTTTATATGAGTTGGGGTCAGCCCACCACGTGTTTGGGAGAGGGGAAGACAATTCGAAGACACATTTTATTAGAATTAAGATAAACCGTTATTTACTGCCATTTTGTGAGTGTTAGTAAGGGGCTGCTCTGAGCATCTGGGCAAGTGGCATGCTTGGTTTTCGTTTAACGCTAACGTTAAAGTGTCAAGGAAAAAATTGGCAGCAGTCACGTGACATCTCAAAGCTTATGTCATTTCCATACAATTCAGACAGAAAGTGGTTTTTGTCAAGGGGCTGGTGTCAATTCCACAAGGGGCGAGAATAACGCGTTGTGATTCTATTTTTGTCTCTGTTTTTTCTATAGATAAGTACAATAGTAGATTGTGTCACAAGGGATCAAAATAATGTATTGAGGGCGAGAGCGATTGTTTGAATCCTAAACGGAGCGAGGGATTCAAAGTACGTCGCTCGAGGTTAAATATTGTTGGTACCGTGTGGCACACTGTACTTTTCATCCCCCTCTATGAGATAAATAAATAAGAGATGCTTTTAGTAGTGACGCATATTTATATTTACATAACCAAATTACAAATTTATATTAATAAATAACTTTGCTTTTTGTTAGTGTAACCATGTAGTTAAATTTTCATAGGCTTTTAGATATTTTTCTTTGGATTTGTTTGGTAGTAAATTGTTTATAACAGTTTCTTTGTTTTATTTTTACACTTTCCGGTGTTAATATTCCACTTTCACTACTAAAACTCATATTTTATACAATTTGTGTGAATCATATTAAAATTGTCTGTAATATTTTGATAAAAAGTAATAAAAATACGAATAAGAAGTTCCCGCGGTTTTTTTTTTAATTTAGTTGACCAATGACGCGTCGATAGGCGCGTTTTTTTTTATTACCAGCCAGTACTTTATCGAAGCGAAGTACGTTCAAACTTTTTAATAAAATAATGTTCCAAATTCAAAAGTCATTTCGTCACTGTTATTAAGTGCGCCGAAATGACCCATTTTGCTCGCACTTATCGAGGAACCTTTCGCCTCTTTTCCAATAGATGGGATGAAAAACTATATTCTCCTCCCTTATCACCGTAACAACTTGACAATAAGCCACACTTATTTTATTCTATAGGCTAAGACCCGAGTTCACCAACATATATTACCTAAATTAGATCTTAATCAAAGCATCATAATCAATGGTTAGCCTTGACCGTCCATATATTTTGTCGGTGAACTCATTCCTATGTCGATAGTATTTAAGCATCTGTTTGTGTTGGTATAAATAAATGTATTTTCTCTTTTCTCTTTGTGTGGTAGAAACTTACGTTTAGTGTCTCCTTTTCTCTTTGTGTGGTAGAAACTTACGTTTAGTGTCTCCTCTCCTCTCTGGATAGCTTTGAAGAAGAGCTTCCTATGTCTTGGCCTGGCGGTCCGCCTGTAGGCCGGGCCGCACCACCGCCATAGAGCGCCACCGGGCAGGAACGCCGCCATCTTGGAAACCCCGCCGCCTGCGCCAACCGCGCCACCGTCAGATGATGTTGACGATACTGTGCGCCTCTTTACCTTCTGGAATAACAAATTTAACAACTTTAAAATTTCAACTCAACGCTTGGAAGAAAATATTCTCGAAGTGTATAAAAGACCCCCACCCGATAGACCGATGCCATTTTAAAGGCTGCGGAGTCAGAGCCGAGGTTGCATCACATCCATCCGATGTATGTAAACTAAGAAGTTTTAAGCTAATTGTTGTCATTTTCATCAACAGCCTCTAGCAGTCCACAGTTATGCATAGGCATCACCCAACAAGGCATACGGCAGATCGTTCTTATTCTTCTTCTTATTTAATAGACGGACATACAGACAGACAGACGTGGGGAAACTAAACGGCTTCCACTTTCGATTGTCTATTTGATTTGGAAACACGATAATATGAAATATTTACCTTCTTAGCACCATCAATAGTTGACGGGCCAGCCTCATCTTCCAAACAAATCCCGCTATCCTTCAAATTATCCTTCTCCTCTTCATCCACCTTCGTGTACTTGCTCAAAGTACCGAAGTCCAGCACCGCAGTCTTCACCAGACACTTCTTAGACAGAATCGCTTTTTTGATAACGGTCTTCATTTTCTCCTCCGGGGACTTTTCCACTGCTATCAAAGTAGACAGTCTGTCATTGGAATCTCTGGAGTCTTCGGATTTGTCGGCGAAGTCAGTAGACAGGATTTTCTGTTCGTCGGACGAGCTGGTCTCTTTACTGCTGGAGTGGTGCCGCTTTCTATGTTTTCTGTGATGTTTCTTGTGGTGCTTCCGATGTTTGCAGTGGTCTTCGCAGCACTTGTGTTTCTTCTTCTTCTTCTTGACGTAATCTGATGGGTCCTCTTCGCTGGAGTGACGTTTTATTTTGTCTTTCCTGTGCTTTTTGAGTTTCTTTCTGTCTTTGGGTTTATCGCAGTCTGGGCTGGCTGCGAGATCAGTGGATGGCCTGGGATCGGTGCTGGTGGAAGGTATGCTGCTGATGGAGAGTATGGCTTTCTTCTCTTCCGTGACGCTGGTGTTCCTTCTTCTTTTGCCCAGTGTGAATAACGGGTTCTGGTATTCTAGAATTGAGAATGTTATTTTTAAGACATCTTTATAAATACATATATGCACAGTTATCCTGATCCCACTTTAATATTCCTTGTTTATCTAACTTACCAAAAACAGGATAATTCGGCTCCAAGAGCCCAAGAGATCGTGAAATTCCACAGCAACAAACTTATCATCGTGAGGGTCTGGAGATGAGACAGCTACGGTTCCCAAATTAGTATTCCTTGTGTTGTATCAGGGACATCGAGTACCATGATACAATCAACACCCGGCAACCGGAATCGAACCCGTGCTTCTAAGGAACCTCGCCGAGAAAGTATGAGGTCATCATGCATCGTCGGAAACTTTTGGCAGCAGACGCATTTTCCTATCAAGAATATCGCCCGGTATTATTTTAAGGAAGATTTGTCAATCTAACTTACCAACAACAGGATAATTAGGCTCCAAGAACCTGATATCCTCAATAGCTATCCGTCCCGAATCTCCATCGTCAAATTCCACAGCAACAAACTTATCATCGTGAGGGTCTGGAGACGAGACAGCTACGGTTCCAGGGTATAAGCAGCGGTACTGCTGTGACCAATATGCACATACCCTCGTGCCAGAGGGCAGTTCTGATACTGATAAGGGACTCACTTCAAGGATCTGAAAGAAGGAACTACAATAAAGCAATGATCTTACGAAAAAGCAATTGGTAATCGTGTGAGAACCAACCAGATCTGCAAAGATAGTGTTCAAATTCGGAAATGGGCTATTTTTTGGGAGAATTTTATCACTTTTAATAATTTTTGATGCCTGCTCTAAAGGACTTTTTTTATTTGACGCGAGTCATGTTATTGTTTATGTTTCCACATTAAGAGGCAGCTCAAGATATAATTTTTATATGAAAAACAACGTAACAAGTGACATAATTGTCATTTCCTACCCAAATATTCGACACATTTACATAATATGGTCGAGTTTGTTTATAATTTTGACCTCTCAAGTAGCACATGTCGAGTTGAATGAAATTATGTTTCTAGGGGAATGCTTAGTATTTTGGAATTGTGGTGTATGCGATGAATCAAAAGCTTTATCTCTATCTACCTATAATAAGTATTCAAGGAGACAAACTATACTCACAGCATCTCTTAGCGTCTCCTCTCGTGACAAAATGTGTGGTTTATTCCCCCTCTCTCCATCCAATGTGATGGCGTAAACATCAGGCGCGGTCACCGCACTCAACTTCCCAGCATAGAAAAGACCTCCCATTGCAGTCAGCACTCTTGGAGACGAGTCTATCTTCTCCTCAGTAAGAGTGCAGCTATGAATTGGCGCTGCCGGTAAGGATGTCTCGGACGGACCGGCTTCAGATCTCTCTTTAGATTTGAGACTCTTCCGTCTCTTTTTGGCTCGTCGTCTCTCTTTCTCGCTATCACTGGAGGCACTGGCACGACGTATCGCGAACTCTAGTTCTGGAAAATCGTCTCTAGAATGTTTTCTTGCTAACCGATCCACCTTTTCTCTGTTTTTTTGTCGTACTTCGTTCAAACTCTCCATAGAAGAACTAGCCGAACGATTTAAATTATAGTCTCTTTCTTCTTCTTCAGAGTGGATTTTCAAGATCGGATCAGCTTTCAGCTTGGGGCGGACTTTACTGGTCCTATTGATATCCTCGCGTGGTTCACCTCTGGTACACAAAATACCTCCTTTGAGCTTTCCTTTCGCCAGCAAGTACCCCACAAGACTGCTTTTGGATTTCGGCTTTTTGGCTACGATTGTTTCTGTGGACTCTGGGCTTGATACCTTTCGAGGCCTTCCAACTTTCCGTTTCTTTGATGATCCTCTATCGGAGTCTGGAGATAAAGCTGGCGTAGATGGTGCAGATGAGTTTAATAGTGCTGGCAAGATAGTCACTGGTGTTAGCGCATTCATTTGGGCTTTCTTTTCATCGAACTGCCGTTCTAACTCTTGAAGCCTTTCTCTCATATCTTTCTCTATAGCATTGACCAAGGCATGCGCTGATGGGACACCCTGTGTATGTGGGCAAGGGTCACTTCCGCATGGACAAGCGGTAACTCTTCTTAAACTCGCTTCTAATTCACCTCCCCTCGTTGCTTCTCTTTCCCTCTCTCGTTTATGACGTCGTACCTTTTCCAACTTATGTTTTAACCTTTCTTCTCGATCTTGGATTCGTTTCCCCCGCCTTTCACTGGACGAATCGCCGTCTTTGTGCCTGTGTCTGTCTTTTTTAATCAATGATTCTGCTAACCTTTCTCTATCGTTAGTAGGACTGAGCAACTCACTTTTTATAAAAGGACGGGAAGCTGGCGGACTATCAACGACCTCTTCCATGAACCTTTGTTCAGCTAACGCACATAGTAAGCCCAGGCCATCTAGCGAGGGCTTGGCCCTTTCACTGGAACTGGGATCTGGAAACTCAAACCTTCTCAGAGGCTCTGCCTCGGTTCTGGGTGGAGATTTCGGGGATGTTTTAATGTGGATGCTTAGTTTTGTGGGCCGAGTGTCTATTGTCAATGGAGATGGTTTCAGGGATGGCATTGAAGTACCAGGCGTCGCCCGTTCGAACTGCTCGATACTGTTTGATAGCAGTTCTAGACCACTGACATCGACTATAGGCCTGGTTGGCAGAGATGGCACGGTCACAGGACTCGTATGCGATGTGTCTATAACCAGCTCACCGCTATTTGAGTTCGAGTTATGCATAGATTCTTCAATAGCATCTATTCCTTTATCCACCGCACCGGATCCTGCCGATGCAATTGAAATTAGCTCCGATTCGATAGGTGGTGGGAGCTGAGCCGGTACCATTGAATCATCGGGAAAGTGCGCGACACCTACACATGCAACTTCCCTCTCATCATCGTCTGCGTTGTTGTGCGTTTCTTCCTCGTCTTCAACATGGTCAGTTTGATTAGAAGCATCTCTATGTGCTGGGATTTCTGGGGCTTCCGGCGGCGGGGTCGGCAGTGTTGCAGGGGACGTCGCTTGGCTCCTACACGGTTGTTCGTTGAACTCAGGCTGGTAGTACAAATGTGTCGACATCATTGGCTGAGGAACCGGCTCTGGCGCAAACGTCGGCTGTGGTTTCTCCTGTGGAGGTTCTGGCTCGATCTTTATCAGATGTGGAGTTATCATTGGTTGTATTATTGGCTTCCTCTGGTCTACTTTGTGTGTTTGGTGCGCTTGAGGTGCCGAGGTTGGTGCTAGAGTCACCAATCTTGTAGAATGGGTATGAGTGTGCTGTAGTGTCGCTGTAGACGCTAGAAGGTCTCCCGGTAACAGCTGTAAGTGGTGAGGCGGGTGTTGCTGAGGAGGTAGCAGTAACGGCGCTGATGAGTACGGCATGCCTCCCCAGACCAGGGTATGGGGTAAGTCCGGTGGCGCAGGCAGGAGAATCAAGGTCCCAGACGTGGGTTCCCGTACGAGTTGGAACCCGCCCATGGAAGACATGCCGCCGCCCATAGAGCCGAGGCTGTTGACGCCGACGCCGCCCATCACCATGCTTTCCATTGAAACTGGCAGTTGGCCTGGAACAGAAAAGCAGACTGCTTCAAGTGAGAGTCTTATGGTCAACACGTAGCATGCCGCTACGCCATCACCCAACCTAATCACATGTTAGTAGGAAAAGAAGAACATCGTAAGGAAACCACCATGTATGTAAACGTGAAGGCATCCAAGAATCCACATTGGGTCAATCCATTTGGAAAAGTTGACAGAAGTAATGAAAATTAAATCCTACTACTATTATAAACGCGAAAGTTTGTGAGGATGGATGTTTGTTACTCTTTCACGCAAAAACTACTGAACGGATTTTGATGAAACTTTACAGTATTATAGCTTAAACATCAGAATAACACATAGGCTTTTTATCCAGGTACAACGAGAGCGAAGCCGTGGGCTAAAGCTTGTATTATAAAAATAAGTACGACAACTGTCCATCAAATCATTACTCAAACTGGAACCGCCAACTGGTAATTGGAACTGTTCGGTATCCATGCCCAGTATAGACTTCATCACAAATTATGCCAGTTACCACACCACACAGCACTTAAATTCCAGCACTTTACAGGTGCCACAGATAGCAGAGTTGTTAGTGAAGAGACGACACGTCTGTGAGTTTGTTTTGAGTACTGTTTTCTGGCATTCTTACCTACCTACAGCTGAAATTTGATCAATTACATGGTACCTATGTGGGTAAAAATAGTGAACCAACACCAAAACATTACGTTTAACCCTAGTTTTCGTTTTCGTTTCGGTTTTGCTGTTTTCTCTTAATTCCATTAAGCTTTCTTTTCATAGAGCATCATCATCATCATCGGTCTACAGAAGTTCAATGTCTACATAGGACCCAGGGGGTCTCGAACACAAACTGACCGTCAAATTTTCAAGCAATCTTTAACATTCTCTTCTTCATCTACCGGGTGGGGGTGTCCTACCCTGCATCGTCTGTTTTATGGTCTACAATTTGAGTTCTCTAGCGATTATCGGTACTAGAAGCTATGGCCCGCACATTGCCTCTTCAACTTGGTACCTGGTAGCTCATTGCTGCTGATACTTTAGTTTTTCTACGGATCCGATTACGCATCTACCCTATCAGCGGCGATGGGCTAGCAACTTGTTACGTGGAATGCTAACTACTTGTAAAAACGTGGGCATGTACCAAATGAAATGTTTGGACGTGCCTCTGATAGAGTACGTGTATAAGGATGTTAATTATAGGGAATACAGACATGAGCGTGTTTTTTTAAGGTAAGGTCTCCGTTTTTCCTTTTGAGGTACGGAACCCTAAAAACAGTTTTTATGTAGAAACGAGTCATTAACATTTGCAATTGCTTCCCCTTTTTTAATTAAAATTCAAGGTAAGTACATTTATTTAATAGGACTTGCCCTTCCAGCATCGACATGGCATTTTTTTCTTTTTTAATTTTACTTTGGACCCATAAAACCATGGAGTAAATCGATGTTCCCGCGAACGGTTGCATCGATTTTGATGCAATTTACATAATAGGCCTGTGCTACCTACCTACCAATGTTTGCATAATAAAAGGTTTATTACCAGACATATGAATGTACACCCCGGGGGATGGTTTTTTGGGTCTGGAAAACTGTATTGCCGGAGCCTTAAAAAAATATATTCCCACATCAAGTAGACTAAATAAAATAAAACTCGTAAAAACCCTTCCGACTAAACTCTTTCGAAGCCTAATGAGATGCATGGCTGCCGGACTAATGCATTATTACCCGTGGCTCGCGACAGAGCGAGAGAGATGTATTCTGTCGATGAGATGGAAAAAGATGGCTAATTCATTAGCATAGCTTTAATTTTGTACCGACATCCATAAACCGATTGATTTGGTTTAAATTGAATGTCTTCTATTGAATTTTAATAGTAACAGGTATTAGAATGTTTTAATGATGAACTCTGTTCTGACATGAGAGGTTCATAGGCGCCTCATACTTTACCAAATTTAGTATTAAATTGACGGCGAATCGACAGTTGTAGTTAGTCGTATTTTCAATTTTTAATCTATTTTAATTCTAAAATTTCGTAATTTCTATCAATTTTAACAACACAACTTAACAGTTAAGTAGGTAGGTACATCTTAGGCAAAGTACCTACTTAACAGGGGTAAATAAATACATTTTGTATGAAGCAAGCAATAAAAACATTCATTAGTGATTCATGATTGATATTATCGCTTTTACCTTAAAGGGGTACAAAACGATTTCAAAAAACGGTATTGCAATCTTATCAGCCTTTTCCAAGAAAAATAGTAACCAGACAAATACACACACACACACACAGCCTTTTACCTACCCCGAGTTTTTTTTTATTATTTGTTTTAAAACTGTTTTATTTTTTAATATTACTTAGTTCTTAAATAAACGAGTTAGATTTAAGATATCTGTTAATGTTGTATTAATAAAGAATTTGAATCTCATTGCGCCTTTTAAAGGTATTGTTAGAATTTTTGTTTATATTTCCAATATTGTACTTCATTGACTTATATGAAAACAGAGGAAACATAATTAAGGACCATTCATTCTTCTGGGCAAGAAAAACAAGCTCGCTGCATGTTGCAAGTCAGTCATATCCAATCAATCAATGTTCATACATTGTCGTGGATCGTATATTTCGCGTTCATACATCGCGTGAGGCGTCAAACTCCAAACAAACGGAACCCAACAAAATTCCCATTATTCTCCAACTTGTTATTACAAAAAAAAACAACATTAACGCAAAAAAGTAATTCCCAACACTAAGGAGGCCGAGGCGGCGAATTATGAAAGACCTCCTTTGAAAGAACGCCGCTCTTTGATTGGCTAAGACGCGAAGTGGGCGGGGCGAGTGAGTGGGGGCAAGCTATTTTAGGGTTGTACGCGCGCCGGACTCCAGCATTATCGATAAATGCGTTTTTTTTTATTATGTGTTTTTTGATGGTGGATAATTTATGGCGTGGAAGTGACAGTTCGATGTACAGAGATGTCTTCGTACAGACAGAACGATGGATCGATGGTGTTTTTTAGTTATTTTAACACGTTTTAGACGTTTTATTTCGTGGTTAAGCGTGTGTTATTTATTGAATACGGACGTATAACAATGTCGTGTTAATGTTTACAAAGGCAAGTTTTTTTTTTGCAAATTCCATTTCGTTTGTCGAATTATTTCAAAAGGTTATGGTTTGAAGTAAAAATAATGTTTTAGGACCCTCAACAATAAATTTCTAACTTTCACACGAAATTTGGTTGTTCATTAAAATTACGTTCGGTTTGAATATTTCATCGCGTGATCTAGCCTTCCGTGTTCAGTTCCAGTCTGAATGCAATGAATATTTCAGAACAAAACACATGCAACCCCAAATTGTCGGCTGCATTGCCACGCTTAATGGCAATGCTAATGTAACCCAGATAAGAACTTCTCGGATTACGCGTCGTCTCGACCAAACGCCATGTAATAATTTTGATTTTTGAATTGGAAGGGTTCCTTATAGTTTCTAATTAAGGAGACATCTAATATAAATCTATTTATAACGTGAAATCCTAATTACCCCGCACATTTAAATGCAAGTGAGAGATCCAACACAGGGTTTTGGTTAAGGCGGTGTGCGTCACCAATTCATCGACCAAGTCGAGTGAAAAACGATTAAAAAACGATGAAAGGACCGCGGACATAATAAACGGGATCGGGTTACTCGGGGAATAAAAAAATAAGAGCCATTATAGCAGGTGTGCGGGATTTTGGAGATTGAAAAGCTATCGTGCTGTCTAAAAATTGATGAAATTTTAATAATCTATCTGTTGAAAGCGACCCTTTAGTCCTTCACTTCACTTCTAGATTATGGCTTTTGTAATCCTTTAGTACTTTATTATCATCGGACATAATTAAGGATAGGCTAATCATTAGATTATAGACTTCTAAAGGCCTCTCATTCAAAATCACTCGCTAACTTAGCAGGTTCCTAACTCTAACCCTGTCCTTTTCTAACACTAAACAAAGGATAGAGGCAGATAACTTTTGGCAGTGGATGATAATGAATAAGACGGTTAGTAGGTATGTATAACGTTTAGAGAAAGGGCTAAGACAATAGATCCCTTATTATTGAGAACCGTGATTGTTTCCTCTGGTTTTCCTTCACCTTCCACGATTCGGCTAGATATAGTGCAACAGGACTTGATGTTACAATGAGAGTGGGTTGTATTAGTAGACCTCCTTGTACTTTTACAAGGTCTTGTACTTTTACAAGGAGTTCTTGTATTTTTATAAGGATTTCTTGTACTTTTACAAGGTCTTTAAGTTTTACAAGGTCTTGTTCTTTTACAAGGAGGTCTTGTACTTTTATAAGGTCTTTTACTTTTACTAGGAGGTCTATTACTTCAATCCACTCTGCCGCCAAGCTAATGCTCGCGTTTCTGTGTTCCGATTTGAAGGTTCCGTTGCCGGTGAAATTACAGAAATTACAGGCACAGACTTTTCACCCGTCATGTCTTGTCTCAGGGTTGCCTACAGCATCGCGCGAACAGGATGGGTTTATTTGAAAAAAAAACACGCATCAGCACAAAATTTTGGGACCACTTGGCGCTAACAGAAGTGGTATTTGTCTGGTGTTGTAACAAAATTTTGTGCTGATGCAAGTTTTTTTTCCAACATAACCCAACTGTTGGTAAGCGGTGACCGTAACCCATGGACGCAAGGAACACCAGAGGTGCACACGCGTTGCCGACCTAGAGACATAACGGATGAAAAGTATCTATGCCTGTAAATTCGCCGGCACTATTCGAACCAGAAAACAGCAATAGGAATGGCGGTAGTACGTACCCGGACGAGCTCTTTTTACTTAAAAACACATAATGTATGGTAACAGAAACATTATCAGGTAAAATATTATCTAGCAGTTTTCGATGAGTAGGTAAGGTATGATTAGATTATTTCATCCATTGATTTGATAAACGCAGAACGCAGTGATTTTCGAGTGCCATTGAAGTAAAAGCCTATGACACTTGTGAAAATATTATGAAAGACCTATATAACAATATTATTTATTTTGAAATAAACAGCGAAAGAAAACTACGATTCCATCCCCCGCGTACCTATTCTAAAAGAAGACGAGAAATCTCACCTCGAGATTTACTCGACTAGAACCAATGTCACTTTTGTGTTTTGGTATTTTTAACTCCAGTTCTCCTGGACAGATTATCTCGACTAAGTGATAAAATCCAACCTTGAGCATTCCTCAAAGTTGACGTTTATATTTGACAACCATAGTCCTAGTTCTGCGTGCTTGATATAAATTCCCTCGAACTAAATAAGTGTGATGACGTAAATACTCCACTCCAACTAGAATCATTATTTTGATTCCATAATAATGATTCACTCCACTCAAATTAAAATACCAATAACGAAAAGTTTTGGAAGAAACCTCAAGACGCCCTGGGTCCAGTAGGAGTGAAGGAATATTTGGGGAAATGTCTAAAAACATTGGTTTAGCCTCTCTTAACAAACAGCCAAATTTCAGATGTACCTATAGGCACTTTATAAACTACATTGATAAGACCTTTAGTGGAAGATAAGAAAAATGGCGATCAAAAAATCACTGAACAAAACCTATCAAGATTTAATCTGGCCGAATACACAGTGCGTGTAATAATCATCATGAATACGACAAAATGAAAACGTTACTTCTCATGGACTTCTTCGTACAACAACAGTAATTTCAACTCGTTCGCTTTATACGCCAACCGGTCTAAAGACTGCTCGACCTGCCGCTACCAAAGCATCAGAACGCGAAGGCGTTATATCAACAGGCGGTATGCCTCAAGAATTTGGCACAAATTTATTCTATCCCCCTCTAAATCGAGCAATAAAAAGAGATGGCTATGTCATAGAAGAATTTAGGCCGCGCTTGGTGTTGTGTGACGTGAAACGGCGCGCGCGGTCTCGCAATGCAGTTGGCGCGTATCTACCAGGAGAGCAGAATCAGTAGGAGGTGTCTTACCGCTCGGGTACGGCCAGATGGCGGGAGGGGGCGCTGCGGGCGCGCTCGGCCACGCCAGCGGGGCCGAGCGATCGTCGCACAGCATGTTGGCCACGCCCACCGTCATGGCCGCCTGCGCGTCCGCGCCTGGATCAAACACAAAGATGACTGATGCAATCGATCGTCAACACGTGTGGTTGCGAAATGAGGACATGAATTATACAAAAAACTTAATACTAAATTAACCTCTGGAGTAGGTATGCTCTCCTAATGAGTTGAAGAGTTCGTTCCTTTTACAGACTTTATTAGCAAAAAAACGTAGACTAGATAGATAGAAAACCTAATTTGGAAAATGTGATAAAACAAACGAATAATGACCTTGATATTAAGGTATTATTTATAGATGTTCGTTAGCCCCACTGTCAGATATAGATCAGCATTTAGATACATCCATATTTTGTAGACGTAATATAAATTAATAAAAATACATAGTACATTCAGCATAGGTAGTCCTGACCCCACACTAGGATTCCCTGGGTCGTGTGTATCAGGAACTATGAGTACCGTGGTACCACAGCACCAAGACACGGTTTTAAAAGTTAGGTAAACTAAAACGTTAACTAAATACTGCTTTGTCTCCTTCTGACAAGTGTCGAAGACTAGACAAATACCTCACGCTTAGTTTCCCTTTCACGCTAACGCAAATTTGTCAAGGTAAAACTTGGCAGAAGTCACGTGACATTACCACAGCTAATGTAATTTTCATACGATTCAATCTTTCGGCAGGCGTTAACGCCAACATAAAGTGTTTGTCTAGAAACCCTGGCGTGAATTCACTTGACAATTTTGAATTCTCGTAGTTTTAAAGTATATAAATACGAAGAGCGACACGTAAACTAATTTGACAGGAGATATTTTTCACACTTCATTCCTAAACTAAGCCGAACTAGGTACATGACTGATAATAATTTAAGAATGTATATATTTTTTAAAACATAGAAACACCCAGACCCTAGACAAATAAATGTGTGTAGATCATACAAAAAATATGTCCCGTGGCGGGAATCGAACCTGCAACCTTTTGCGTCTCAGGCAGGCTCGCCCACTGCGCCACAGAGATCGTCAGTTTAAATTAAATTTAGTTGGTGTACTGTCGAGAAATCGACGCCATTGTCCTATTCCTATATCCATTTAGCTGGTCACTTAACCAGCAAAATGGATATAGAAATTCACACTTGTACCTACTTAGGTACAAGTGTGAATTCGTGTAAACTCTCTTACTATCATTACTGAGGAATGTACACGTGCACAACTAATGTCAACATGTGACTCAGTCAGAGCCGGTTTAACAACACCCAGAAAGCAGGCAAGCAAGCCATCTGATATCGAATGATAGAATTCAAATGGCCCCGGACCGGTTCAACCAGTTCAGATCAGCTGGAGGTAGATAAACACGGAATAGAGGCAACATGTCCCTTAGAAAACAACCACTTTCTGTTATCGTTAACGCCTGTGGAAAGATTGAATTCTTTTGAGATGTTACGTGAATACAGCTAAGTTTTTCCTTGTTAAATTTGCGTTAGCGTGAAAGGAAAATTAAGCGTGAGGTATTTTTCTAGTCACGATTGTAAAAAGTCACATCTGTCCTACGTCGATAAATCCTGTCTATGTTTGGCCTGATTAGTGTTTTTTTTGTGTAGGAGATGTGCTCGTCATGGTTCCATGAAATTAATATTACAATGAGCCGACTCGACGATAAAGTACACTTTTTCGCATGATTTTGTATTGTTAATAATTTCAATGGAATTAACGATCACCATTTCAGATGATGTCATAATCATCATCAACAACGGTCTGTAGAAGTCAATTTCGGGCAAGGCTTTTCCCAAAAAGTAGGTAGTCTAACGATTTAGGCCATATCCAACGACTTCCCGCAAACTTGTATAAGATGTATAAGACCTTCAGGTGGTACCGTACTTACTGATTGATGTAGGTACTTATTGAAAGTATGAGAGTCCATGCTAAATTAAAAATACGTTACAAACTTGTCCAAACGGTGACTGTATCGAAACATGGTGGGTAGATAAATGTATACTTAGGTAACTACTAATACAATTACCAATTACAAATTAGATCAATAGAAATAAAACGTAGTACCAACATTATATTGTTAAATTATTATCAACTAGGTACTACCGCTCCAAAAAAACGAGAGAAGTTTAAAAAGACCGCTATTTTCTCACGAAACAAATTCCCACAATGAGATGTAATATTGGAGCGGCAGCGGCGTGAGGAGCCAAAAAGAAGATTATGAAAGGAAGCACGTGCTGGTATCGCTATCTCGCTCGCGCGTAGGGCGCTGTCACTGTCTGGCACTCCAACTGCTTGTTGCTGCGTAGAGTAGTCGAGGACCGTGAAACTTTGTATTTTTTTTTTATTTTTATTTAAACCAATTTTCGTTAACTATTTTACAATTAATGCCCTACATTTATTATCATAAATATTATTTCGATGGGATGACCTACTTTTATATACCTACTTCAGATAGTATCATATTTTTCATAAATTTGTATTTTATTACTTAAACGGGAACCCACTATGTCCGATTATATACTCATCTGGAAATAAGTATATTCTAAAGTTGTTGTACATATATCACAGTTAAAAATAATATTACTGATTTCCTCTGTTGCGCGCAGTACTCTACACCACTATCAGTTGACCTTCACCGTACTCAACGTCTCTTTCCCTCCCCAGCATTCCAACCGTAAGCGTGTCTCCCTCGCTCGCACAGCTAATAACGCCGCGGCGCGCTCCGGACACCTCTTTACATCTGCTGCTCGCCTAGTATCACGCGCGCTCAAGAAAAGGGTTTATCCGACGCAAGTGACCCGGATGCAGCTAGGATTTTCCGAGCAAGCTATTTTTCAGTTTTTCACTGAACACTTTATTTTCGAGTACCTACGTGAAAAATTTACTGAATAAATTGCAAATTAAAATCAAAAAATATTTAAAGGATTACAACTAAGTAGGTACCTACTTAATTCTAAAATTTTGTAAAAAATGGGGGTTGTTTGTTGAAAATCGATATTGCTGCTAAAGTTTTCCTATGTAATTAGAAAATCTAGGTCAGTTATAAAAGTCTCCATTGAAATAGACAAGCCGTCCGCGAAGCTAGCGCATCGCAAGCGCAACGGGCGATGCGCATGGAGTTGTCAAGCGTATCGGAAATAGATCGCCACGTGTACGCGTCGCACCAGTATTGATAACTGAAAATACATCAGTGACTAAGTAAAACCTTGTTAAATTTATTCTCCGTCGCGTCGCAATAAAATCGTTAAGAAATTAATAACAGGTACTCTATTTTAGACTATACATTGTACGTCACATACCTATCCTAAAAAAATCAAGTGTGAGATAACAAACCTGATTTTTGAAGGTCTCCTTGCTTTGAAGTAATAGTGGATTTATTATGAACATCAAACCGAACCTAATAAATGTTTTGAATTACGTAACTCGTCGCAGAGATCGAGAAGTATTGGATGCTGCACAATCATTTAAATGCTCAGCCAAACGAATTCTTACAAGTTATAGGAAAATTTACTTTAGGAATACAGAAATAAAGTTAAATAAACAAAAACAACGAAAATTTATGGAAGTCCATTTTTGTGGCGCAGGGCAATGCTGAGACGAACATTGTACCAGGGCAGCAGAAGTAACATGGAGTAAGCGAGCGGGCGAGACTTTAAAGTTTGACCAAGCCACACCAAGCTCGAGTAGAATTTTTATGGTCGCTCTAACGGAGCGACTAAAGGTCCATTAAACATGTTATAATTTTCGTTTCAATAGCAGTCTTATGAACAAAAAGGGTACCACGCACCGGTAATTATATATACGTACTTAGTAACCAACCATTAGTATTTATTTGAAATATTGTTACAAAATTTGGTTCGGTTCGAATAAGTATTTTTATAGTCTCTGGTGTGGGAACCCGCTTGATTGTTTATTGTTCAATAACCGCTCGTGCTTTATCTGAATTATAATTGTAATGTAAATAAATGTCAACATGTACTTCGTAATAGCAAAGTCAACATTTTTGTCGAAATATCGCAGAAGGGGAGACCGTCCCTTCCTCACCCTAATAAAACCGCTTCCAGCTGAAACTATGCCTTATGCCAAAAGCAATACGGCATCAAATAGTTTCCAATTTTTCAAGAGGAATACATTTATTCGAACGAATTTTAGGCATGCATTTGCCGTATTGAAAACTTTATGGCAGCGTGAATTTCGCAAACTCTACGTAAGCCTCGGCTTTCGTTTTAGCAAATTTGAAAATATATTGCTATTGAAACTTTGGTGGATTGGTGTTGTAGGTAACTTGTTTGTAAATAACGAAGAAGTATTGCATTAGACCTAACAACTTTAAATTCCTACTTCAATTAGGTTAATAAAATCACGCGCGAATGATCCTTTATATTTTATGTTTACGCATTCAAAAACGTTTGTAGTTATCATATTTTCCGTGCGTTCAAAAATAGGTAACCGTTTTAAAACACAGTTTTGGTTGTGCGTTGTTAGATCATGCAGTCAGTCAGGACAAACGATTTTTGAAGTTTAGCAAGATAGTCAAATTTGACAGTGATCAGCCCCATCTAGGTATCGAAGACAACAATATTTTTGCCTCGCGCGTTTACACCAGCGCCGCCAGTCGATAGAAACGTCACGGAATTTACCAGGCGCGCAGAGGAGGACAGGAGTTATCTAGCCGGTATGCGACCCTTACTGCGAGGGTCGAGTCGGTTTCTGTTTTCGTACTAAGCGTTTTCTAGGGCTGTCACTTGTGTAATGTCGCGGAACGAAATAATACAAAAAATATTGATAGACCGGTAGGTAAAGGAAATATTGCGCATTCGCTTCGGTCCTTTTTCTCAATGTCGAAAGAGAAGGTAGATTTTCGCAATTATCTTTTATGTTTTTGTGTTTGTATTATTGTGATACCCTTTATTACTAGTAGAATTATTATGAATATAGACAAGTCATGATCCGGAGTGGTCACTCTCCGGATACCTACAGTAAAAAATACAAATTTAGTTCTACGTTAAAACATCTCATCACATTATCACAGCGCCCCTAGTGAAATTACTTGTGTCGTTCAAATATATCTAAGAATAGGCCTCTTCCAACGAGTAGTATTTTAATCAGTATTACCAAATTTTAACCTGCAGATAGAAAGCAAGAAAATCTGTCGACCCTCCTATGGAAAAAAACTGTATTCTTAAAAACTCGTTCTTAAACGAGATTTTTTATCTAAAAAATAACGAACATCGCCCTATGGGAAACAAACCACATCCGAAATGAGTAGGTTTTGTAAATTTTATTTCGAAAATGCCAACCCTGTAGTCACAGACAGGGACGATGGGAGCCGCGCCAAATGTATGTGACGAGACGCGCGGGGGCCGAAATGGACGTGATTAGAAATACGCTGCATTTTACTGTCGCTTTATTATGCTTGTGGTTCATCAAGCCCTGGTAGATGCGGTTTGTGAAATGGCTCATATGAGCACGTTCATGCAGCTTATCAGAAGAAAATGTTGGTAAGTCGTATCGACCGCGACACTCCGACTTCGAATTACAACAAAATACGACTACGAAAAAAAAAAAAATAGTTTTGTTGAACAACGCGAGCCCAAGGAACCGATTTTAGCAGTGAACGACTTTACTCATCAGATAATGAGTTTATTTTTTAAATTAAATTCCTCGCCACTCAGGTAGTAGAAAAACATATAGATATGTTTTGTTCCAAACATGAAAACAGAAAAATGATACTTTACTATGCAATATTTGCTAACAAAGTGCATTAAAATTTGCAACTACGACGTGTTTTCCATCGTCAATTGCAGCGCACCCTGGTGACTTGTGTGGATGAAACCCATCTAAGAACCATCCTTGAAGTCAAAAAAATCGACTGCAAAAAAACCGCTTTCCAATCGGATAAGCCGATTCAGATATATATTTTTGCAGACAAATTACAAACACACACAACCGCTTATGGCAAACGCATAAAAATGAATGACGGTTTTCTCTAAAAAAAAAGTATGGTCGCAATGTAGCTCCAAATTTAAATACTTATTCGGTTCGAGTACCTACCGAGCGCACCCCGCACATACAGCGTGTTCACAAACTATAAAAACAATATAAAATAATTGATACCAACAAAGCACGCACAGTTTTTGTTTAACATGACGGCAAAGCGGCTGGTTTCATCGTAATTGTGGTTGTCATTAGCATGTAATTGGCCGCTTTTTGTTGTGTAAATAACTATTGCGATCGGATTCGCTCTGCTTTCTATGGCTAGCTTATCTTATCTGTTATCAGTGATGTGATTTTAGCATATTAATTACTTTTAAATGTTAAACAGAGTTTATTTATTTTTGGCCCGTTATAAGCTACAGATATTATTTCAATGCATATTCATTTTGTTAAGTCGACACTTCAATCTAAAATTTCGTGTAAGTAGATTAAACTACCTTTGGTTGGTAATTAGAAGTAAAAAATATATAAAAAATCTCTACTTATCTTAAGCGGAAGAGTTTTGTTTGTTTTTTGTTCGAACGCGCTTGTCTCTGGAACTAGCAGTCGGACTTAACATCAAGCTACAACCGAGCAAAAGAAGTAATAGCGCAGACGGGCGTTTCGATGCGGTGGGTTAGGGGGGCGAAGGGCGGCCGTGGCAGCTAGTTAATAAGCGAGAATAAGTAAGAGACAATAGTCTGAGTTTTATTTAACTTAATTTAAATTGTAAATTGTGACAAGTTGCATTTATAAAATACAGTCACTGAATTCGAGCCCCGTTCGTGTAGCCAATAAATAATACCGATATTGAACCTTATTATATTGTCATAAGTAGCGAACAATGCAATGCTTTTTAATCCTTTATCGATTAAGGCGTGACTTCGCATGACTTCAGTGAATAGAACTCGTGACTCCGACAAATAAAAATATATTACTTTCGAGAAGTTAACAAATTTTACGTGTTTTGTGAATTTGGCATGACGTCATCGCTGAGTTGATACTTTTTAAGTTCCCGTGTTTTGTGAATTTTGCATGACGTCATCGCTGAGTTGATCCTTTTTTTTAACTGATGACATTTAAAACTAAACTAAATAAGGGTGTTCGATCAAGTGTACCTGCATAGACTGTCACTGCAAATAATAAGGTTCGTATCTCCATCACTATCAAAATATTAACATCATAATAATTTGAAAAAAAAAAACAAGTTAATTTCGCAAAATTTTAAAATGTATAGTGTTTTACATAGACATAGAATCCCTCATCAATACTCTTTACTGATCAATCATCAGACCATAGATATATTTATTAGCTAATTCCAATGAGTCCAAACACGATACCTCAGCTGTAAGTTGGTGAGGAGTTGGGCATCCTGCAGATTCCAGGCGATGCCTCAGCATCAGGTCAATGTTACCATGATCTTGCAATATCATTGAAATAACATACATACATATACATATATACACGCCTGTTTCCCGGAAGGGTAGGCAGAGACCAAGGATTTCCACTTGCTACGATCCTGGCATAACTCTTTCGCCTCATTAATCCTCATCAAATTCTTCATACAAGCTCAAGGCAGTTTAGTGTACTTTGACCTGCCTTTCTCTAGAATTTCTCAAATTTGGTCAGAGTACGTTCGCCGAGGCCTTCCTCTTCCAACTATTCTATTCACGCTCGCCTTGTATACTTGTTTTGTTAATCTTCTTTCATCCATCCTTTCTTTATGCACAAACCATCTCAATATACCGTTTCTCAACTCTCGTTAGTATATCTTCATTCACTCTACACATTGAAACACCAGGATACCAAGTTTCGAATCGGTCAGACCTGCGAAAGTTGCTCTCATTCCTTCAACAACTAGAAAAGAGCTGATAATCTATAAACGTCTGAACAGGTTTCCTTATCAAACAAAAAAAAAACAAAATCTGTTCACACGTCTAGGAGTTACGATGCTACAGACAGACAGACAGACGCACACAACTTATAACACCTTTGATTGCTTCAGGTGTTAATATATACGATTTTAGAGAAGTTAATCAATTTTATTTTCATGAGTTCATAGCTTTGTGGATTTTGCATGACGTCATTGTACAGTTGAGCCTATTTACTACTGATTTATTAAAAATAAACTAAATGAGGCTTGCTCTGACCTGTATGGACGATCACTTTAAATAATTAGTTACGACCGTTCGTATGGCTCATTCTCACCAATGCCAAATCTATTGTCCTCCAAATTTAAAATTCCATATATGGGTTCCCAAGCAATCCCATGCCATTTTTTATATAAATTTTTTCTTTCCCAGCCAATGCCACGAGTTTTAGGTAGGTTGGTAGGGTACAGTTAACAGAAAAAGCCTAAGACTATAATTATATTAGTTTTCCTACTATTGTAGATATTATTGTACTCTATCTACATATTCTTTCACGGTGTTTTTGTAAATCTCTGATAGTGGAGTTTGAACATTTTTGACATTCTCAATACAGTCTTCTTTGAATGCTTGTGATACTGACTTGAACTGATCTTGGGTACACAAATAACGATTTTCGTGAAGAATTCGTTAGCCTAATAAGTGGAAATCCTTGGTCTCTGCCTACCTCTCCGGGAAACAGGCGTGACTATATGTATGTATGTTATTTCAATGACATTGCAAGATTTTAGTAATCTTGACCTGATGTTGCGGCATAGGCCAGAATTTGCAGGGTACCCACATTTGTAAACTATTTTTTTTTTAATGAAGCGAATGCCGCCCATAGTCTTTTATCTCAATCACTATCTAAATATTGTTACATCATTATAATTTCAATGAGATTTCACCATCAGATCCTGCCTTGGTAAGAATGGGACAACCTCAGAACCGCTTTGAAACAACATTTC
This sequence comes from Perizoma affinitatum, assembly GCA_961405105.1. Classification (NCBI taxonomy): domain Eukaryota; kingdom Metazoa; phylum Arthropoda; class Insecta; order Lepidoptera; family Geometridae; genus Perizoma; species Perizoma affinitatum. The sequence continues at coordinate 1,169,525 of OY560199.1, read as the reverse complement.
TTTTATTTTTAATTGGTCCATAATTTACAGATATATCGGTGAACCCACTTAAAAATACCTACATACGAATATGGATCCTCCTTTTATGAAATCAGTAAAAAAAAGTGACATTAAATAAATACGTCATGACAGGAGCCGTCTCTGATTGTGCGTGTGTGGGTACAAGCATCAACATCCACACTGGTCTTTTTAACAGCGGTCACTATTCCATCAACATACCTCAACTATATAGAACAACGCACAATGTTCAATTCACCAAGAAAGAACCAGTGACACGACGAACAAGTTATCCTACTTCCTACTACTATTATAAACGCGAAAGTTTGTGAGGATGGATGTTTGTTACTCTTTCACGCAAAAACTACTGAACGGATTGTAATGAAACTTTACAGAAATATAGCTCATACATCATCGACCATCATTTGACGACCTCTGTGGCGCAGTGGGCGAAGGCCCGCCTTAGACGCAAAAGGTTGCGGGTTCGATTCCCGCCGCGAGAGAAATGTTTATATCATCTGCAAGTATTTGTATCGGGTCTGGGTGTTTTCTATGTATAATATGTATATATTTAAAAAAAATATATGTGAGTAGTATATCAGTCATATAGTTCCCATAATACAAGCTCTACTTAGTTTGGGGCTAGATGACGCTGTGTGTAAAATGTCCAGCATTATTTATTTATTTTATAACACAAAGACTACTTTTTAAGCGAGTACCACGCGGGCGAAGCCGTAGGCAGAGGCTAGTTCATTATAATCCGATAAACATCGTATTCAACTCACGATACGTTCTACGGCGTTCAATAACCAGGAACATCCGATGTCGGAACATAATAATAAACTGTTATAATTGCAATTACCAACCACCTGCATTGTAATTGATTTTTTTATGGGGGTTAATAAGGTTGCAGTAAAATTTATTAGGGTGCAGTAAAAATTAAATTACAGGTTTAACAAACCCTGTGGTAAGAACTCCAGTCGTATGTAGTCAAAACTAAACATTTTGAGCTAGAGTTTCCAGCAAAAACAACTCTCAGGGTCTTTAAATATAACATTTTGAGAGCTGATAATCCTGGAAACGGCTACATAAATTTAACAAACTTAACTAAGAACCACTTCGCTAACAGCTTTCATACAAAAACAGCATCGACATGACACAAGGCCACAGACTAAACAAACCTATGGTATCATACCAAACTTATAACACCCCTCGTTTTAGTTGGGGGGTTGATAAAAAATAATAAGCACAAACATCCGTTTCAAAACTGATCAAATTAACATCTGAGCATTAACTGCTAATCCAGTTATCGGAGGAAGGTGGATTGTTTGAATACTTAGTACAGTTGTTCTCAACAGACGATTCAGATTTTCGGAGAGCACGTTAAGAATACAGTTTTTTTCTTTAACTGTCGCTAAACATAAGGCTTATCCTGAGTAGAAAACGAGAAGACCAGAAGAGAAAGACCAGTGTGGATGTTGATGCTTGTACCCACACACGCACATCAGAGACGGCTCCTGTCATGACGTATTTATTTAATGTCACTTTTTTTCACTGATTTCATAAAAGGAGGATCTATATTCGTATGTAGGTATTTTTTTAAGTAGGTTCACATATTTATCTGTAAATTATGGACCAATTAAAAAAAAAAAAAGAAAAAATTGTTTCAAAGCGGTTCTGATGTTGTCCCATTCTTAGAAAATTCATTTATTTGACACACACACGATAGTGTCCCTACCGTGATAGGTCTGTGTGTTGTGGTACCTCAGTACTCGTAGTTCCTGATACCCACGTCACAGGGAATCCTACTGTGGGTCAGGAGTATGTACCTGTTAGGTGTTTATTAATTTATTATTCTGTGCTAACTTCAATAATAGGAATATTATCCATTCAATACATGTTTATGACTTAAACATTATAAAGAGGGAAACAAATATATTATATTACTCTACTTGAACGCATCGGTATGTGCGTGTATGTAAATAAATAATAACGTATTTGTAAAACAAAATGTTTTTACGAATATAATTTACGAACCTTAGATTCGATCTTTAAGTAACTTAACAGGAGATTTACTAATCTCCAGCGAACCAGTAGCCATATACATGCTATCTAAACAGTATATGTGTGTGTGTGTGTGTGTGTGTGAATCCACTCGAATTGCATATTGAAAGTTGAAACCGTGACCTACTAACTACAGTTATCTGATACATTCAGGTCACGGCCCTCACAGTTCTCAACTCACTCATCTCAGTAATATATCTATGATGATGGATCTAGCGGGTCACTTACAAATTTACAATCCAACTTTTTTGCTCAGTACACTTTCAAACTTCCAATGATACATGGAACAAGTTCTATCATTGTGATGTTAAATATTTTAATTTTGCTTGAAACCATTTGCCCTAATCGAATGAATATCATTGTAAAAACAACTACAGAATCGCTCCTAAATGACATAACCTCGTTCACAAGGTATTTATTCAATCCAATTTTATTGTTCGTTTCGTACTCATCTACACATATCGTCGCTAGTCTGACTAAGTGACGTAACTGACATTTTGGCGTAAATGACTTTTATAATGTTTCTTTGATCCACTATTAAAGATGAACCGATCTGTCTTATCGGCATATCTGTATCTTCTTCCTATACCTAGAAATATGTTTGACGTATCTACAGTTCTTATAATTGTAAATCATTCTAAGTGTAATAATATTATTAAAGCGTCCTTTTACGTATTCTTTAAAATCCCTAACATAAATATCACGTTTTCTAACGAATGCTCCTTCTCAAGCGACTTCAACAACAGTGTGATTAAATACCGAAGCAGAACGTTCGTAAAACGAGTCCGGTATTCGATTAGCATATAATTGTCGGATACGTCGCGCTTTTGCCATAAATCTCGCTTACAAAGGTCAGCTCACCGGTTATGCAGAAAGAGTAATGCTACATGCCGATAGAGTACATTAAAGGGTGAACGCAAACACAATACTCAAGAGATACCTACGAAATAGTAGAAAAGTTATATCACCAAAAATACAGTAGAACTGTCAAAGCCAGCGCTTTTCGCTTCACATTTAATCGATTTTAGAGTTAGTGAGAACCTACTTATAAATGCGACTGGAATGCCCAAGGGGGCCGAATACACTTTATTCCGTGATAGTATATTTATATCAAGGGTAAGCGTTCTCATTTTTCGAGCTCTATTGTTATATTTATTTCCGTCTGTGGTGTTCATACCGTGTCTAAGTTACTTTCGGTTAGGGCTCTATAGTTAATACACTATATGTCTGTTTATTTCACATTAATATAAATTATAATGGCGTGGCTAAGTGGAGGAAAACCACAGTTTTAACTTTAACTATCAACGTAACATTTTCATAACATGCATAGTTATTATTGTTTTGCATTTTCCGTGAGGTTGCCATATCATTGTGTTATTGAACAGCAATAAATAATGGTAGTTTATAATTTCAGAAGCTAAAAATAGCTTGAATTGTTTTGAGATAATATTGAATAACTCGTTAAAAGTAGCTCGTCTGAGCTAGTGGCTAACCTTAGTATTAGATAGGGACGGAAAGAAGCAGTATTTTTTTTATAATCGTCACTCACGTACAAATTTTTACAATTCTGAACCTAGCCGATATTATGAAATAAGGCCGATAAGTTGTAGAATTTTGTGCGGAACTCAAATAATTATAAACGTATATTTAAGACCACATAAACGACAAACCAAAATATTATTAATACCTGAGGGAGTGGACTTTAAATAATTAAAGACAATAATGGTTTAAATAAATTTGCAAATATCAGGACTCGAGAACCCATGCCATACACGCTATGGACGGTGGCAACACAGTAGCATTATTAGGCTCGAGAATAATAACGAAAAACTCTTGAGTATTTCATTAAATAAAACGTTAAGGGTCGGATATTGGACCCTGATTTTATTCCGGTGTATTAAAATACCATTCGATATTTAAGTTCTTTTTTTTTATAATTATATTTAGACATTTAATATTACTATTATATTTTATATATTATTATATAATTTTTTATGTTATCTAAAGTCATACTGGACACGCCAAACCATCTTTTTGCACGCCCAGGATGACTGGTAGAAAATGCTTTAGCATTAAGTCCTCCTAGCACTACATTGTTTGTGCGGAAGTGTAAATAAATAAATAAATTGATCTGAAGAAGCATTTTATAAAAGTGTTATTACAAAGTTTCTTTAGGAATTAATTTATTTAGATCAAATAGAAAGTAAAGTATCCGCAGGCCACGGAATTAAAATTATAATTTACTTACACAAAAGCAAAAAAACAATAACGTATAACTTCATAGAGTAATCGCTATTATTTCCTCCGCAATAGAATTGTAATTCAGCTAATCGGAAAGGTTCAGTAATTGACTGGATAACTAACTTGCAATATTAATTATGTTTCTATGATTGGCGTTAATAGCTTTTTTAATAACCAAATAACTGCACACAATGTTGTTTTAAAGTACGTATTTATGACGTTACGATATTAAAAAATATATTGTTCTAAAATGGAGTAACCTGTGTGTTTAAAAGTGACCGGCAGTCCGGAGTTCAATCTGATAACACTCGCATTTTCAGAAGAGGCGCTAAAAATAATAAATATACATTAACACGAATAATTGAACTCTCCTTCCGTGTTAGGCCACAGATAACTTTTTATTTATTGGTCGGGATTCTTGTTAGAATATTTCCTTTGGATTTCTAAGCCAAATTAACATTAACAAATCAAATGTCTTTCTTCTTCATTATGACAAGACAAATTATCGACAATAGATCGACAAAATCGTATATTATATGTACATATAAATGTATAATTATATATCGTAGCATTAATTATATAGCGTCTATATAATGAATGCGCTCTGTCTTTCTATGGTCTTTAAACCTTTAAGAAGTAGGTACTTCTTTTTTTTTCATTACAAGCGCATCAAAACGAATATATAGATTTACCAGGAGAGCATACTCGACTGAGAGGTGGTCAAGCGCCGATCGCCAATGACGAGTCGATAGACAAAACCAAAATTAATGAGTCATGCGCGCCGAGCGCTTACAACGGAACGTGTACATAACACGTTCCGCTTGAAGTGCTCATCATCGTATTCATAAAACTCGTGTAGCTAACTAGTATCTTGTATATTATCGTAGTAGGTACCGCCCTGAAGTTAGCTGGCTTCGAAGTGCGCGGACAACGGGCTAACTTCAGAGCGGACAATCACCGCACCTGAAAAACGTTTTTGCTTTGCACGCGTAGGCTATTATTGTAGTATTTCTAAGAGATTTTTATTCTATAACTTACCCATTTCGTGTAGTCGCTGGCTGTCCTTTTGCGAGAGCGCAGCCAGCAGGCCGGCATCGCCCACGCGCTGCCTTGCTACCGCTATGCCGACGGGAATTGACCCTGCGATACCAATGTCATTTTAAAAACAAGCATTGCAATTTGGGAAAAAAACAAGCAGAGTTTGATGCCTGAGACTTATAGGTCGCGTGCGAGGAATCGGCGTAAATTCACTTAAAATCGACACATACTAATGTGAACGCACACGAATGCAAAAACTACGGATAGAGACAGATATTTCAACCCACTAGTAACAAAGTTGATAAATGGGACAAATCGTCGCATTTCGAATGGTAACTTAGACCTGGTTTTTGCCTATTACATCCAGGAGACGAGTACCTACCATACAAACTACGAGGCGAAGTACGCTATAATTTTCACGCGCGAAATCTTGTTAGCACGCAAATTGTTGTCAAATTCATTACGTAAGTGACGAACGGTTTTTTTGTCCGACAAAACCCTTCAGTAGGTATATGTTTGAATAACAGAACTAACAAATAAATGGGGAATTTTTTTTTTTTTTTTCAAATGACATGCGTAGTCTTGACCCCATTATAGTTTATTGATAAGACCGACCGGCTGCTACGGCTACTGTAGCCGGTACGATGGCCGTAGTGTAGTGCCGTAGCGCAGCTGACAAATGCTACCAAAACTACTAGGCAACCATAACGCTCCAAGAGATTAGATTTACAGTTATCAACACGGGTACCTATTATTGATAGTACACGGTGGTATGGTTTATTGCCCTCCAAAACAGCAACCAGTGTTATAACGCCATGAACTCCTAGTCACTGTTCATTAATGCGCTGTGTGATTGACCCAGTTTTTGACAATGTTGATAGAAATAACCAGTGTGTAGATTGTATTCGGACTGCTTTCCGTGAGCTGGGAGTGTCTTTCATGCTTGTCAATGTCACCATAACGTGGTCCGCCATCCACACACGCAAGGCATAATCAAGAAGTCAAGTGAAGTCACTGTCAGAATAAATAAAATATGTCTCGCTTGATTCAATATTAAAGCGATGATAGGATTATATGAATTGTATCACCTTGTACGATCGACACCACGCCAAAGCTGAATAAAGAATCATCAAAATAACCAAGCCGTGTTTATGGCTTGGTGTTTCAGGCTTGGTCGCGACTTCGCGTTAGGAAATCGGCTAAGATACACTCAATTTACCGGTACAAGAACCACGATTCAAATGCTGCTTGGCCAAACGAACGAACTTTTGAATTTTCATTCGATTGAATGATTGAAAAATGAACACACTTCACTGGCCAAAATGTATTTGCAGCAGCGTTTAATATGATTCAATAACAACATTTGCTAAAGAAGTAGAACACTAGGCACACAGAACATTGCAAGGGGTAGATAATCTCACCATTATTGAGTGAAGACGGTATGTTTGGATGATCAGACTTGTTCCCCGGCGAAGCCTGCTCCAACTTGACAGCAACCAGCTCCGACATGTGCATATGCTGGGGCTCTCTCTTCACTTGGACTTGTACGTTCTGACCGGCGACCCCGAGCCATGCCACGGGGTTGGTGCGACTGCATCCGCCGTCGGTGTGAATGACCTGTTGACAAGCAGATCAACTAGATCAGCTTGTATTCGCGAATTCCCTTTGCGTGAATTCATTAATTAGTTGCTAATGGAAGTTTCGAAAAGATAATCGAATGTCGAGCTGATTTTGTTTTACCAGCTTTGTATACGTCAAAAGAAAGACTTCGGAAATTTTCTAATGACAACCCGAAAAGCAATAATTGCACGGTTTGCGAAGCGCTTGAATGAGTAAATAGTTACAAAAGCTATAATCAAGAAGACAAAGAAGGGGGAAAGAAGGGACAAAGATGGAACTGAACGGCTAAAGAATGCATTGATCGTGATTATAGCTTGCTGACAAACCATTCATACAGTCAGCCATAGAAACAGCCATTTGTATTTAGAATATAATTTTATTGTGCATTAATATTCCTGAATTCGGTGTGCAATAGAATGTTACAACCGTGGCTAATATCATATCGAGAGATACACACGAAACACACTGCGAACACGTAGACGCTGAAGTGTAACTAGTTTATTTTTACTTTTTAAGTGACGAAACCCTAGCACCCAATGGCTTATTGCATGACCGACAATCATTATTATCATCATCATTATTTTCAAATCAAAATCACGAGCAATACGTCCTTCAGTTTAGCAGTGTTATCTTTCTGTAAGTACTCACTTGATACCCAAGATACAAGCTCACGCTTAGTTTGGGTCTCTTTAGGGATTCCACTTAGTATGTAGTACCTATCCTGAGTAATCTGTATGCATTGTTAATCTGTATTATTCACATTTGGTAACAAACAGTTTTATATTTCAGCCCGAAATCACTAACTGCTGGGTATAGGCCTTAATTCGCTTTTGCCAGCATCCTCTCATCTCGCATCCAGACAATGGTCGACCCACCACGATGTCGGACGAGTCGGCCTTCCTCGGTCTTCGGACACCACTCAGTCAAATATTAACTGCAACGACCATCACCACTTCTGGCCAGCCGACCACCTGTATTGCTAGACAAGTTACCTTCTTAGGCGAGTTGGTAAGACACGTGTTACAGGCACGTTTGGCCTGTTCCGTTTTAATGCTCAACGGCTGCATCACGCCTAGAGATTCCATGAGTTGGCGCTGGTGGGGGTCCACGCAGCACAGGTCGGGCATGCATTTTCCGATCTTGTCGTCCATCTTGTTGGGATCCCTGCTGTGTAAACGAAAAGCTTTAAAACATCTTTCGGTATATTAATCACTCAACGTTATGTAATGCTATACAACGTTGTCAAACAGTTTTGATCGTGACATGTTCCGCCTCAAATATTGCCTAGTGAATACATAGATTAATTCTAATTCATGCTATTAAGGGTTCATAAATTAAGTCTTATGTATCCAAGAAAGAATGAGTAGATGTAGTATAGCCTAGGTAATAGTTTTGACGGGATGCAGACCTCCGATAGAATGCAATGTTTTTGTTTTAAAGGAAATGCTTTAAAAAGTTTTTGTCGAACATAACTGTGTTAGCACACTATCTATACATATTATGTGCATATTATTATTGGATCATCTATATAATAAAAGTGCAACAGACCAGATTTCGAATTTTAAATTAAGCCCAAATTATTTTAAAACTGGAAACTGGGTTACAAATTATTGCACAATAGGTACTAGTGTTTACAGAGGTTTTTTCGAATATTATTGTAAATGGCTAATTAGTTTAAGGCTTAGGTCACAAATGCATACAAATATTATTTCTTCTTCTATCTATATTATATTACATAAAACAGGTCACCAGGGCGCGTCGCTCGCACTAATAACACAATTTATATCGATCCCGCCGGTCTACTTGACTACTTGACGGCAGTATACGATTCTACAACAGCTAGTATGATACACATAGATCTACCAACATTTAATAGGTATATACGGTCGCGAGTATACGAATAACGATTCTCTGTAGTAGACACTACATAGATATAGCTATAACTAATGAGTAAATGGTATGTCCAGTCAGCAACGTTTCATTTATAATTTTCAAATGGACTGAGTTTTGAATGTTTATTTGCGATATTGGAATGATCATTCCGACTCGTAACATATTTGCAAACAAATCCGGCATTGTGTGGTTATTGGTGAGTGTTTCATTAACTAGGGGATTTGTTCGGAATTAAATCAGCAATCGATTAAAATACTGATAGATTTGTTTCGGGATGTAGGTGTCGTAATAATTAACTTGTAGGTAGTTAAATGCTCGCTGCGGTCATATCCTCGGAAGCGAGGACTAAGGTCGAGATTAAAATAACATCACCAGTTTATCTACATCACCCCTACTCACCCACCACAGTACCTACGACACTACCCATGATTGGACCATACCACATCACCCAGAACTTAACGGTTTTTTGGATTCCAACCAATGAATCCAAAAAACTGTTATGTTGTGGTTGACAGAAGTATAGCTGAATTTTAGTTAGAAGTATACTAGGCATGCTTGACAATCCTCAGTATTCATAATAAGCAGGTATTGAGTAATATACTTGCAGTAGTACTATCCACTACCCACGTAGGGGGGGAGGGTTCTGACTCGCCAAAAATCCATCTAGCATAAAACACATCGAATGGGTGACTCACGTGCACAGACTTCTGATTTAAAATGAATGTGAGGTGATGGTTTTTAGATAGATAATGTTTGTTGCCTGATTGATTTTTGACTAGTCTGATACCAGGCTCCCCGCATGGACTCTTTAACTCACAACTGTAAACTTCAGAAGTGATTCCACTTTAAAAGAATGAGCGGAACGGACAGAACAAGTAAAAAAGGTTCTAGGAAATTATTTCCTATTTTAAGACGAACACGATTTTACGCCGTTCCGGTGAGTAGTTTCCTGTTCATTTCCTTTTCGCAGTGGAAGGACGCGAATCAGGTAGGGAAGACCAGCATTTTATGTAATCTTGAGAATACTTACTTGTCAGTGAGCAGGACTCGTTGAGAGCAGTTGAGCAGTTCAAGCTGAAGTGGAGAGTACGGAGAGTTGGGCGGTGGAGTCGGCACTCCGAACGCAGAGAGAGACGTCGAGAACAAACTCTCGGTCACTGTGGACGAACAATTACGTTATAATCTGTGGTATGTTTTCAGTTCTTCTGAGTCGCACAGATGGCGCTGTATCAGAAAATTTAAAGTTTAGGTTCTAAAGGTTACATTGACCGAGGTATCACTCGCGTGTTGCCGACCCTGAGTCATAACGGGTGAAAAGTCAGGTGTGCCTGTAATTTCTCCGGCAGTCATACCCTTTAATGCGAGCATTACTGCTTCGCGGCAGATATATGTAGGTATAGTGGTAGGTCTTCCCTGGACGACCTTTCACATGGAGCTCTACTACTAGTATTATATAACATAATTATACGTTTTACGGGTCTGTATCGCGTTTTTTATTATTTTCTCGACGTTTCGACTGTATTGCAACACCACGGGAAAACAATACGAGGAAAACGCGATAAAGGACCGTAAAAGTTATAATTAAGCCATACGTTTTTGTGTTAATTAGTGGCTAAGGGATAGTAACTCTTTAAGAACTGTAAATTTAGATGCATTGTTGCAGCCGTCTGCGGTTGTTTTCCGAATAATGTACAAGTTGATTTTTACAAAACCCCGACCTTTTTTCCCGTCATCCATTGTAGTACCCCCTAGTGAGTAGTGGCGGTAAAACCTATCTAAGAACTATCCATGACATACATATGAATTAAAAAACCGCCAAGTGCGTGTCAGGCCAGCGCAGTGTACGGTTCCGTAGTTGCCTTTTAGCGTATATTTACTACCTGTTTTATATGACTAACAACTTCGTCTTAGTGATTTTCAGTGGAATTTTTACGAAATTATCCTTTTTACTGGTCCAAGTATATTTTATAAGTTGGTCGACAATTACTCGCTAACTTGTAAAGCCTACTTAGATGTGATAGTTTTCCTTTTAACTTCGTTATATAATTACTACTGCTGTTTTTTCACATATCCAACAATAACCTTTTAGATGGCAGGGACGACAACAACGACGACACTCGAGTCAAACAATAAATATCCTATCCGATAAAGAACTATCAATCGCCACCCCACACCACCATGGGATAGACACAAGAGAAAACAATCATCCGCACTTTACGCGAAGGGGAGGACCCTTAACAAAAAATTCCCACTTTGTCAGCGTGATTAATATGCATACCCATGCCTCTGAGCTAAGCCGCGGACAGGCAGGCAGACAGACAGACAGACAGATAGACAGACGGACTGACATGGCGAAACTATAAGGGTTCCTTGTTGACTACGGAACCCTAAAAACCGCATTACAATCCGATATACATTTTAATAGTAACAAGAACCGTAAAAAAACGGGCCTGTAAAAAAAATGAGTTTCATTTCATATTATATCGTGTGATATCGTGTCAAATCAGGGACAAAGCCTTCTTTTTACTTAAAATATTTGATACAGCTCCATCTATGAAACTTTTTAATCATGATATGTAGGCAAGCGGTGACCACAATCTCACGTGGTGTAAAGTGTCAATGTAGTCGAGGATAGCACGCCATCCTATCCTACTACTATTTATAAACGCGAAGGTTTGTGAGGATGGATGTTTGTTACTCTTTCACGCAAAAACTACTCAACGTATTTTGATGAAACTTCACAGTAATATAGCTTATACATCAGAATAACACATTTATCCGGGTAACACGCGGGCGAAGCCGTGAATTATCATATATCTAGAAGATACCTAATTAGCTTTAACTAACTCTGTAGTCATAGAAGAAGAAACCCTCTTTTATCCTGCCCATCCAAAGGTTGTCTGGAAGAGATCGCTTTAAGCGATAAGACCGCCCATTGTACCTCTTATATTCTTTATTTTTTATTCCTGTGTTTTTGTATTTTACTTTGGTGTGCAATAAAGACTTTATCTATCTATCTATCTATCTTTTATTGATTGTTGAAAAAGGTCAGTAAATACTAGCAAAGTTTACATGCAGCTTTTGCATCGTGTCATTCTGAAGAACGAAGACTTGTATATTTTGATACTTAATACAGAAAATCTGCCGTCACCCATCTCCTGGAGATGTCATTTCGATGCACACCCCCGCAAAGTTATATGACGATATTGGCGACCCCATCAGAAGTTGTCAAATTGTGTCTGGCAAGCTTGAAGACCTAAACTTTAGACTATTTGACACCACGCAACACAAAATTAGTTACTAAGTTTGTCTGTTCGTCTCGTTTCGCTTTGTTTTATTTCAAGTATCTGTTTTGTGTGTTTTTTATTAAGTATTTTGTGTTTAACTTTTGTGTTTAAGGGGTACAAATAAATATATTTTTTTTATTTTCTTTCAAACTTTGCAATTATAAGTAAATCCTAAAGAATTGGAAACGCAGTCTACTGTCAATAGTTTTATTGTTAGTAATTAGGTATTGTTTCTGTAAATCCCGTGTGTGTATTGTCTGTCGCCTTCTAATCCGGAGGTCGTGGGTTCGAACCCGGTCGTGCACCAATGGATTTTTCCACTAGAAAAAATTATGTGCGTATTAACACGCACTCAAAAGTAAAATATCGTGAGGATACCGGCATGCCCTAGAACCAAAAAATCAAAGGCATGTCTTCAAATAAACGGCGATGGGCTTGCAAACTGCCACGTGGAATGCTAACTATCTGGTGGATATCTAAGGATGTCCATCATGGGGAAGACAGTCGTGAGCGTGTTTGTTCTATGTTGTGCAACGTTTGCAAATAAATGTATTTAATACAATAATTCGTACACTTGTTTTAGTACATTTGCAACTCGTTCTGCTTGGTCTCAACTGGGTTTTAGTTGAAAATAAGTGTTTTCACTTTTAAGCAAAAAAAAAAACACTGCGCCATGGCCTTATTGTTATACTGCAACACATAAACTAACCAACACTCATTAATTTCTAAGTACTTACTTTTTGTCTATGTTTATTTTAAAAATAGACAAACAAAAACAAACACACTCACAACTGTCTTCCCCATGGTGGACATCCTCAGATACATACTCAGTGAGTAGATCTTTGAGGATACCAAGTAGGGGGTAGTCAGAGGCACGTCCAAACATTACATTTGGTACATGCCCGCGTTTTGCAAGTAGTAAGCATTCCACGTGACAGGTTGCCCATAGCCGCTTATTGGAACACTAACTGTTGGCACATGCCTTCGAATTTTTGGTTCTAGGGCATGCCGATTTCCTCACGATGTTTTCCTTTACCGTTTTGAGCACGTATTAAAAATAGAATAATAATATATGTATATTGTATGTGTGTATCTCTCTATTTTCCATTCTATTTAAAAAAAGCTTGTAACCCACGACATTTTTCAGAATAATCTCTCGACAAGTTTCACCATCCGTTCAACAGCGAATTGATGAGAACACCAAGAGTCTATTTCCGTCTGGCCCAAGGGAGGGACCTTAATTACTGTGACAGACTCTTGCGCACATGTGCTTGTGCCCTGTGTCACTCGCACTTGACTGTTTGATGTAAAACAAGCGCTATGTCGCTCGCTTTGACTTCAAAATACATCTGTGTAGTATGGAATCTCCGAAAGACATCGTCAGCGACATTATCTTCTTGTCCTTATCCCACATTACGTGGTGTCAGAACATGTTTTCTTGTTCCACTCTCCTCTATCAGCCGTCATCTCAGTACCCACTCCTTTCTTAACCATGTCATCCTTCACACAATCCATCTTTTCTTTGGCCTACCTCTGCTTCAATTTCCATCCACAGTCATATTTAACACTCTTCTCAAAATATGTATTAATGTCAAATGTGTTTTCTATGTACACCTAATATGATATGTGTATAAAAAAATATATATAAGTAGTATATCAGTCATGTAGTTCCTATAATACAAGCTCTGCTTAGTTTGGGGATGTCCGCGATTTGCATTTTCGATAATTACTAAAGACCACGTCTATTTTAATTGTATACATACAGTAGATAGATAAATAAATAAATAAATCAATGAATGATTTCTTTTTTTTGTGTAAGTATATAGAAAACACTCAGATCCAAGACAAATATTTGCAGATCTTACAAACATTCGTCCCGTAGCAGGAATCTAACCCGCAACCTTCTGCGTCTCTGGCGGGTTTTCGCGCACTTTGCAACATTATATACATACTAGCTTCTGCCCACGTCTTCGCCCGCGTGGTACCCGTATAAAAAGTATCCTATGTGTTATTCTGATGTATAATCTATATTACTGTAAAGTTTCATCAAGATCCGTTCAGTATTTTTAGCGTGAAAGAGTAACAAACATCCATCCTCACAAACTTTCGCGTTTATAATAGTAGTAGGATAGGATAGAATATGAACTCGTCATTATAGGTACTTCATTCAGATTCGGTCATCTGAAAGTGATTCTGAGCAATGGTTGTTCTATCGTTTATTCTGTACGCTCGCACTTGACGATGTTTTATTTACGGCCATCATTACGGAGCATGCGCTATGATGGAGCACGATGACGATGTTTTTAACGAATTTGATACATTTCTGTACAAAGATTCTTTGTTCTTTGTGTGATAGGTTTTTTGTTGGTGGTTTTGTCTACGGAAGATGAGTCAACTTTATCAGCACGCAGCGTTTTTCTTGGGCATGCCGGTTTCCGTATGTTAGATAGATAGATACATTTTAAAAATAAATTATCTCTGCTAAATATTCAACACATATGCACACAGCACCGTGGCAAACTATAAAATATCGGATTATTTAGATGATAAAAACTCTTGGTATTGAAAATGCTCGAACTCGATAAAACTTAGGTTCCTATTGTTTTGTAAAAGGATCATTAAAAAGAATAACCAGCCTTGTCTTCTTGTATTTCTTTACTGGCTTGGTCGCAGAAGAACAGGTCGTTGATAAAACCGACGTTCCAAAGTGATCCTTGTGATTTTAATGAATAAATGGAATGTGACAATGATTTTCTTCACCGTTTTGAGCAATGAAAAATCTATGCATGACCGGATCCGAAGCCACGACCTTAGTATCTGAAGTCTGGGCACAGACCGACACGGCTATTCGTCACGATTGAATAAACGGTTCAACAAGCATACTTCGATACATACATACTACAAACGCCAGATTATCCAAGTAGACAAAGATATCTCCGGAATTAAAATTATCGTGGTTTTGCATCATTTTAGAATATTATTACGACTATACCACGTACTTTATTCTCCTGCTGACGTTTCGTTGACCGTTTAGAGGTCCTTCCTCAAACGTCAGCAGGAGAATAGTATGTAGTCATCTATGCAGTGAGCTCGCGTCGCGTTTGGCTTACATCTCGTGCCCATAATACTGTTGCCGTCTAGTCCTGTTCTGGCCATCGTCTTAAGGTTTACTCGAAAGGGCAGACTTACAAATACAAGGCTATATATCAGCCTGTAGGTAGGTAGGTACATAGTTGTATGAAAGAACAATGAATGAAATGAACTTTATTGAGGAACATAATGAAAGCACGTCCTACAAATCGATCTTATCGCTGACAGCGATCTCTTCCAGACAACCTTACATTATTGCTATAAAATAAAAAATAATATAGAAAATAATATAGAATTGAGAAAAACTAAATCTAACTAAACCTAAACTATACCTAACTTTTCCACCGAAACGGCGAAGTTGACAATGTTTTAGTCGGCCTCTTTAGATTTGCTGCTATGAATAAAAGCGTTTTTCCTTCTAGGCGAATTTGGATGAGATCGATTTATAACGATAGGAACGATCATAGTACCTTTAATTACTGAGCGATCTTGCGTCACCTTTTCATGGTGACATGGATTCATGGACTTCCTGCAAGCTATATAGAAGACACTTTTTTTTTTGTCTTTCTACACTAAGCCAGTTTCGTGGGCGACATCCGAGATCCTTTCTTCCAAAAATAAATAAGTAAATAAAAATTCACCAAAACCATTTCACGTAAAATAGTTTGCCAATACTCACAAGCCTATAACGCTTTCACTTTTAAATAAAAGGGGTTTTCGTGGAGACCAATTTTGCAACTTAAGTCGACGACAAAACGCTCGAACGAATGTGTTTCTTACGAACGCTGCTGTCTTAACGGTAAGAGCATTCTACGGGTACTTTTTTATACGTGTACCATGCGGGCGAAACCGTGGGTAGTCGCTAGTATATCATATTGTAAGTTTATGAGCTTTGAGAACTCTCTAAACCAGATTATGACACCACCTCAGCGTAATTTAAGATGTCATTTGATGTGTGATCATTTTGAGATCATTTTGATAAGTTCTAATATTTTCCTTTTTCTTTTAATCGTTATTTATAAATTTATTAATTTTATTTACATAAAACAAAAAATTATATGGTTTGTTTTATTTTTAATTATGTATTTTGAAGAACAAAACAATACGTAAGGTTGGGGAAAAAGTTTCTTCGCATTTTTTAAGAAAATTCAAAACATTTTTTAATATAGTTTATTTACATTT
The DNA here is from genome assembly GCA_961405105.1 of Perizoma affinitatum. NCBI lineage: Eukaryota > Metazoa > Arthropoda > Insecta > Lepidoptera > Geometridae > Perizoma > Perizoma affinitatum. The sequence goes on along the minus strand of OY560199.1, from coordinate 1,153,113 downwards.
AACTAAAGTATGTAGGTACCATTTTGTTCGATAACTTTTTGCCATTTTGTAGGCAGGGACATGATCCCATTGCTATAAAAACTTTGGGGCTTCTGTTCAAAATACCGCGACAAGTGGTTTTGGCAGTCCTCTCGTGATGTTAACCTGACACTGCCTAAAGAATTCTGAAGAGACCGAAACAGGTGGAAATCTGAAGGTGCAAGGTCAGGACTATACGGCGGATGCATTAACACATCCCAGCCAAACTCTCTTAATTTTTGCTGAGTGGCTAAAGATGTGTGAGGTCTAGCGTTATCATGATGAAAAACCACACCCCTTCTGTTGATTAACTCCGGCCGCTTTCTCTCAACTTCTTGTTTTAATCTCATCAGTTGTTCGCAGTAGAGTTCAGAATCGATGGTCCTGCCTGGTGGTAACAGCTCATAATGAATAATGCCCTTCCAATCCCACCACACACACAGCATCACCTTGTTGCGAGTTAACCCGGGTTTCGCCACAGTCTGTGAAGCCTGACAGGCCTTTGACCACGACCTTTTTCGCACGTTCTTGTCGTACGTGATCCACTTTTCATCACCAGTTATCAGCTTCTTCAAAAATGGTTCGGTTTCATTACGTCGTAATAAAGAATCACAAATGAGAACACGGTTCATTAGGTTTCTTTCAGTGAGCTCGTGAGGTACCCAAATATCGAGCTTTTTTGTGTACCCAGTTTTTTTCAAATGCGCCAAAACTGTTTTGTGGTCAATTCCCAGTTCTTCAGCTACGTCGTAACTACTGATATGCCGATCTTGCTCCACTTTTTCAAAAATGGCATCCATTTTATCCGTAATAGGGCGACCAGAGCGACGTGCATCTTTGACATCAAAATTTCCGGATTGAAAACGCTTAAACCAAATTTGTGCTACTCTCACAGACACTGCACTAGGTCCATAAACATCGCAAATTTTTTTCGCGGCTTGCGTTGCATTTTTACCTTTTTTGTAGTAAAATTTTAAAATGTATCGAATTTCTTCATTAGATTCACTCATCTTAACAGTACGAAAAACAAATAAAAATCACACATTTTCCTAATTTGAATTTGGAATTATCTTCTTTAAAATTTAAACTTTTAATGATACCAAAACCAGCCAGATACAAATAGTATAGCCAAAGAGATTTTATTACAAGTTCATACATACAATAATGCGAAAAGACTTTTTCCCCAACCTAATATTTTTATATAAAATATAACACAAAAAAATATATTGTTTTTCAAATTGTACGCAAACTTGTATTCATTTTTGTATGTATGTATGGTGAAGTATCCATTTTAGTTAGTTTAATCACGAACTGACATGTAAATAAAGCTAAAAAGAATTAATTCCTTTAATCTCACATGAATTCCTGGCATTTTATTAGATCCCGGAATGTATGTTGTATTCAATCGCGATAAGGGCCTTTTTATTAGATTAAAGCAGATGAAATGCATGAAGAGACGCCGTCTGGCCACGTTTCACGAGTATCACTCAATGCTCGTTATTTATAAACATGGTTTAGTCAAAAAAAGGAAAAATAGTGTTGACATGTAACCCAACTTCCGATCCGCAGGTCGTGGGTTTGAATTAACCCGGTCATGCACCAATAATCTACATTACCATTTTATATATAAATGTGTATTATGCACACATTTCAAAAGCGTGCTCAAAACGGTAAAATATCTCGAATATCACGAAATTTAGTTTTTTAGGTAAAATATCTCGAATATAACGAAATTTAGTTTTTTTTTTTGAGTTATTTATTTCAGGTTTACTCTAGAATCACAAATTCGAAGGCTAGCCGACCTACCATGTCGGCTAGTGTTCTAATTCCATCCAATCTAATCCAAACCAATCCTTTCCTACTAATATAATGAATGCGTGTGTGTGTGTGTGTGTGTGTGAATGTTTGTTACCACGTATCTCCGTAACTACTAAACCGGTTTTCATGAAATTTGGAATGTAGATAGGATCTGGAATAAGACAGGTTAATGTAATTTAAAAATCAACCCCTGAGAAGGTATACAGGGCGGTAAAGTTTGTATGGAAAAAATATTTTTTTAGATTTGCCCAAAACTCGATATAAATAAACTTTGGGGCTTTGATGATTGAGTTCTAAACTTAGTATGGTTTTTTTTTTATTCTTGGTTCGACTCACTCAAAACTCGGTTTAAATAAACTATAAAGTGAATAATGAATTACGTTTTTTTTTTTAATTTTTACAAAAATAGTTCTAGATGTTTTCTGAAATTAGTATGGAAAAAACATTCACTGGTTTGATTCTCTCAATAGTTGTTGAAAATAAACTTAAAGGTAAAAGTTTTTTTTTTTTTTCAATTATGGAGTTTGCAATATAACTAACGTCGTAAAGTTAGCATTGATCTTTTATTCCCTGGTTCGATTCACTCAAAACATGGTTAAAACAAACCTTAAAGTAAACGGCATAGTTGTAATACCTGTTTTATATTCAATCAAGACAATAAATACTACAACCGCCCTATCAAAACTTTCACGATCAGTATGAAAGATCAATCGCGCAGTCATAAGTTGAGGATGGATGGATGGATGTATGTTTGTTACTCTTTCACGCAAAAACTACTGAACTGGTTTTAATAAAACTTTACAGTAATATAGCTTATACATCAGAATAACACATAGGATTTTATACGGATACCACGCGGGCGAAGACGTAGGCAGAAGCTGGTATGTATATAATTATTCAAAATGCGCGAAAACCCGCCTGAGACGCAGAAGGTTGCGGGTTAGATTCCTGCTACGGGACGAATGTTTGTAAGATCTGCAAATATTTGTCTTGGATCTGGGTGACACATAATCTACAAATTATAATGATATTGTGTGATTTGGCCATAAAATAACGATAAGTATCAATGAAGTCAGTAAAATTATATTGGAAATATCCATACGTATATGTGTAACGGCTAAACCGCTGAGCTGTCTGTGATGAAATTTGATATGGACATAGTTTGAAGCCTTTAGACGGTCATACGCTGGTTTTATCAACATACCACGCGGGCGAAGCTGCGGGCAGAAGCTAGTGTTCCAATTAGCGGCGATGGTCTGAATTAACTGCTATCCAAAACACGAACATGTCTCAAATACAATGTGTGGACGTGGCTCTGACCACCCCCTACTTGGTATCCTCACAGATTTGAGTATTGAGTATGGATGATGTGAGTATGTCCATCATGGGAATAAATTGTCGACTTGCTGACGACTCGGACACAAAATATTCGGATACTGTGTCCGAATTAACACATTTTACATGAGCGCTTTTTTTGTATTTTTTGTTTCACCAAGCGTCATTAAAGCTCAAACGACAGCGACGCTAAGTTATAACCTTTAACTTAGCGTCGCTGTCATTTGAGAATGCAAAGGAAACTCAATTGTGGCCAGTTTATAAATAACGCGGAGTATGTTTATCGAGCTCGCCCTCCCAGACGCATTAGCGTGATTATAGATACTTATGCGATAAGTTTTGGGGAGTGAAGTTTTATAGCGTGATGTATGCTAAGTTGCCTCAGTTTTTCAGAAAATTTTTTGATCTGCAAATATTTGTCTCGGGTATAATATGTAGGTAATTATAAAAAAAAATAAGAAGTAGTAGTTTGACGACCTCTGTGGCGCAGTGGGTGAAGGCCCGCCTGAGACGCAGGTTGCGGGTTCGATTCCCGCTGCGGGATAAATGTTTGTAAGACCTGCAAATATTTGTCGCGTCTGGGTGTTTTCCATGTATAATATGTATGTATTAACAAAACAATGTATCGGTCATGTACCTAGTTCCCATAATACAAGCTCTGCTTTTTTTGGCTAGGTAGATGATGCTGTGTGAAAAATGACCATTTATTTAATTTGTGTCACGAGGACATGTTTAGAATCATCATCATCATTATCTGAAGGCTATATAATAAATAAACGCACAAGTCACATACATAAATATTAAGCTTAGTCATTTAGAATCAAAAAAGGTAAACGCGATATACATCCGTAAAAACGTATAATCATGTTTACGGATCGCGAAAGTTTAAAAAAATATAATAGAATTCATCTATAATTATAAAATCGTTTGTCCTGACTGACTGGCTGACTGATCTAACATCACACTGCCAAAACTACTAAGTCTAGAAATCAGAAATTTTGAAATTTCTACTTTAAGTATGTAATTCTTTAGTCTTTGAAGCTAGAAACATGAAAAATTTACTGAGCACAAATATAATATAAATAAATAGTTACGTGTTTCAGGGTTTTGTCATTTTGAGGGGGGAAATGGGGGTGAAATTGTGTATGTGAGTATGTTTTTTTAAATACAACTCCACGTATGCATAGCACCTGGCAACAGCTAGTAATATTCATTTTATTCAATAGGATTTAGTATTTTTGTTACAATTAAATTAAAAAGTAAAGTGAAGTAAATGATAAAGTGTGGCTTAGGTATAGCTTAAGATTCACACTTAATATCAAAATACTGTTTTTATTTTTCGAAGGCTTTCGGATTTTTCGTCTTAAAGGACATCGTTTTTTTACCTTATGTATGAACGTAATTTCTTTAATATTTTCGAGCTCCATAAAACGGTGATGAAACAAATTCCTCAACATGACCTTCAATAGAGCGGCTGTCAGTCAAAAAGCCTGCATGCCGTGCGTTTCATGCCAAAGGCTTGTCTATATACAACATCTTGAATAGACAAGCCTCAATGTGCCTGTTTTAAACTCTTCTGAATATAAATAGCTATCATCTTTAATGATTAATTGACGACCTTGATGGAGCGGTGAGGGAGTAGACGGCAGCGACGTAAAAGGTGCTTGAATCCTGCAAGCGTTGCGAATATTTGTTCGGATCTGGGTATTGTGGTAACACGTTTCGTAGTCCTGATACCAACGACACAGGGAATTCAAGTGTGGGGTCAGGACTATATGTATCTATCTGTTGGGTCTTTATTGATTAATTGTTGGGTTCGTTTGTGACAACTAAACCCATAATGCTAGTGAATTCTAAAACTACAATGATCTTGTTCAAATTAATATTTAAATGTAGTTTTAGTTTTAGTACCATAGAATTGGTAGTTGCTGATAATTGCGACACAGATGAATAGGTATGAGTTTTCATTCTTACACGAGTCATCTTTCACACAATCCATTCATATTTTCTTTTACCTACCTCTGCTCACTTGGATTTCAGTAATTGAAAATGATTTTTTTTATTAGATCCGTTGTCAGTAAGTTGACTATATGCGGATGGGTTGACGGATTCATGGCGCTTGGGATCCAGAGTCATTTATTCTTCTTCCGACTTAGTTTTAGCGATAAATTGTAAATTTATTTACGAGGTTATTTCTCTTCTATTGAGAAATACCCTAGTCTTATTGTTATATTTCCAGTTTCTTTAATTTGTTATGATAATTAATTAATACACACAAACTTCAGATAAACTGTGTTTATTTCGATTTAATCCCATGTAACCCCACAACCACGATATCCCAAAACCATAGAGGAAGAGAGCTAGACCCGTTCCATGAATTGGACAGCAACCATAGACCATAGATATACAACACTTATGACCAAAAAATGATATAGCACACGTCAATATAATTCTAGACTTTTTATATGGTAATTAAAAAGGTACGCTGAAAATTACAAAAACTGCGATCTAACAATAAATGCAATAGAAGTCGCAAAATAAAGCTTGTTTCAAAATAAGAGGCGCAGTTGGTAATAGATAGTACATCTGTCTGTCAGCCGTCACTTCCCGTCCGTCTCGTCATATCTTCACGCCTGTCGCCCGGGGCAGGGCAGGGCTCACGCGATGCATGTTAGTCGGACGAACACGCAATAAGTATGCTGAGATTTAAATGGTTTTTATTCGTTTTATGTGGAATTTCTCGTGACAATAACATCCCATGAATTTCTTGACAGTTCGCCGAAAGCCTGAAGCGCGTCGCTCACTGGTAAGTCGAGTCTTATAAAAAGGCATAGTATCTAAATATCAGATTATTTAGATGATAAAAACTCTTGGGATTGAAAATGCTCCAACTCGATAAAAAATTTAGGTACCTATTGTTTTGTAAAAGGATCATTAAAAATAATAACCAGCCTTGTTTTGTTGCCTTCTTTCCTGGCTTGGTCGCGGAGGAACAGGCAGTAGATAAAACCGACGTTTCAAAGTGATCCTTGTGATTTTAATGAATTTTGAATTTGAATTTACTTTGACTTAGGGGAAGTCGAGTTCTAATTTGTACCTACGGTGATCTGGGAAGAGTTGAAGAGTTATATTCCTAAAACGATCGAGAATTTGACTAATCATAAAAACAGGAATTTACACAATTTTCAACGGGAAACGACGCGATCACTGACCCTGATGAAGACTCTCGGAACGAGTCGAAACTTAGTCGGTGCCATCACCGATAGTAGGGTACTTGAAAATTCCCGTTCTACAATAAGTGTTAAAGAGTCTTGTATGCATGCCGCTCACAGAATTCAGAGTCGAGGCATCGGCCTCTAGGCGCCAGCATCTAAAAAATCGATCTTCCCTTCATGCCGTAGCTACGTATACGCCTCCAACGCCGACGAGAACTCGCCTCGACTTACCTCTGTGTCGACCTCTGTGGGGGCAGTGGGCGAAGGCGGGCCTGAGACACAGAAGGTTGCGGGTTCGATTCCCGCTGCGGGACAAATGTTTGTACGATAAGCTAATGATTGTCTCGGGTCTGGGTGTTTTCTATGTATAATATGTATGTATTTACAAAAAAAAGTATATAAGTAGTATATCAGTTATGTAGTTCCCATAATACAAGCTCTGCTTAGTTTGGGGCTAGATGATGCTGTGTGAAAAATGTAATCGAACCCGCAACCTTCTGCGCCACAGAGGTCGTCAAATTAATTAAGGTCCTTTAATTAATAACGGAATAACCACGGTACAGATATCTATCTGCCTGTCTGACATTTTTGGAAGAACAAACAAACAAAACAAACACGATTGTCCAGAACTCACGACCTCCGGATCAGAATTCGGGGTATTGCCCGCTAGGCCAACACGCCTTTGGTAAGAACAAGGAGAGTTAAACGCTATTTACAAGGCTACACCGAATTTACGCTGACTTTTAAGTAACTTACTTGTTACTTAAAAAAATTAAGTAGGTGGTATCTGATTACTCACAGCTATAACTTAGATTTTATGGCATGAAATCACGTAAACAGAAACATGCTATGGCTTAATGGCTGAGGCTTGATTACACCAACACAATAACGGACAGTTAGGTCCTAATCAAAGCCTTTTGACACATGTGTCATAAGAATCTGTCACCGTAATCAATGGTTAGGCTTGACAATTCGTTTCTTGTTGAAATCAAGCCTTTAGTAACAAACATTGTTTGAACAAAATATTTGAATTGCTCCAAAATATAACAAATAAATACTCTCACGACTGTAATATCCATGATGGAAATCCTAAGATCCATGCTCAGTACGCAGATCTGTGAGGATACCAAAGTAGGGGATAGTTAGAGACACGTCCAAATTTTATATAATAATAATGCTGGACATTTTCATACAGCATCTGGACCCAAACTAAGCAGAACTTGTATTATGGGAACTACATGACTGATATACTACTTATATGCTTTTTTTTAATACATAAGTGGCACATGTACACTTTTCGCATAGTAATTAGCATTTCGAATGACAGGTTGCAAGCCCATCGCCTTTTATTGGAACACTAAATTTGGCGCAGCCTTAGATTTTTTTCAATTCTATTACCTACGTGCTAATCGCACATACTTGACAGAATCATTAGTAAACGACTGGGTTCAAACCTTCGGATTTTTTTTTCTTTGATCGAGACTAATATACAAAATTATGTAATGTGGAAAGCTATTATTCTGATATTGGTTTGGGGATTAACCCCTAAAATATACAGATGTAAATACTTTTTGATTGGGCCATATTAGTTCAAACATTGCTTGTTAGTCAACGAACTTAAACAGAACTTAAGAACTAAATGCGGGTCAAATAAAACTTACCTTTATGTAAAGCAGGGCGATGGCCACCCTGGGCCGGGAATAGAGAGTACAGAGGGAATCGAGACACACCTGGGACATAAATAAAATAAATTGGGACGCAATGCATAACTGAACATACATGAAATGAACAAATATTTGTCAAGTGAAAAATTTATATTGTATTGTAATGAGTGAGATCTAATTTCTATGGCTATCGAGATGGAGACATTAGCCATGGCTGATACCATCGGATGGGATGAATTGTATCACGCCAATTTGTATGCTGGATGGGTCATTTAAATGGATAACTAGTGTCATCTCGATAGCCATGGGTTAGAGTGATCGATCCGCCGGTTAATCAGACGCGGTGGCGGTGGCTTTGACAACCTTTGATCGCCCTGCCATCGCGTCAGTTTAATAACAATAAATGGTTCTTTTTTTAAATTAAAATTGAAAAAAGCTGCAAAGCACAATCAAACATGATATGAGTTTTGAGTAAAATAAATTGGTTTGTACAATTAATTGGCTAAGCTAGCTACAGATTAGACAAAAAGTATCAAATACTCTAAATAAGCAATTAACAAATTATAAACCACTTATAGTCGAACCATGGTTGAACCAATTCAGTTTAACGTCGACAAAACAAAAGAACCGGTATTATGAGGATTCCGATATTACGATACCGGAGTACCAGGAGCGCATACCTGGTTGGAGGTCAGTGGGCGGGCGGGAGCGACCCCCCGCCGCCCCGCCCAGCATCGCCTCTCGCGTAGAACCACCTCACCACCTGCAATATAGGCACGTTACACACACATCCATAACTAATTTAAATTTAGGTCTATTCATGTTTCAACGGGACGAATATGCTGTCTATACGAAATTAAATATGTGCTATGTACATCCATTAAAAAATCATTAATTGGATCAATCAATATCATAATTATTGCAATATTTTTGTGGCCGTGTTGCCTAGTGGGCGATACCCCGACTTCTGATCTGGAGGTCGTGGGTTCGAACACGGTCGTGCACCAATGGATTTTTTCACTCGAAAAATTTTTGTGCGCATTAACACGTGCTCAAAACGGTGAAGGAAACCGGCATGCCCTAGAACCAAAAATTCGAAGTGCCAACAGTTAGTGTTCCAATAAGCGGCGATGGGCTTGCAACCTGTCACGTGGAATTCTTACTACTTGCAAAACGCGGGCATGTACCTACCAAATGTAATGTTTGGACATGCCTCTGACTTCCCCCTACTTGGTATCCTCAAAGATATACTCACTGAGTATGTATCTGAGGATGTCCACCATGGGGAAGACAGTCGTGAGCGTTTTTTTTTGTCAGTTTTATTTCATCTCACTTGCATTTAATAGAGTGCACTCCCAATTGCACTGTATTTTATTTATTTTTGGGTTTAACAGTCAATTTATTGCTATTTAAAAATATGCACTTTGTGAGTTACAAAGTGTGAGTTTCACGGTCCAGAGATTGTGATAAACACAGGCTCCGAATCGTAGTCGTCCCGTTGTATTGTAATAAAAGTCCAACGCATAATGAATTCAGCTTTGTTTTCGACGGAATGGCGCGATGTTTATCTGTCATTCATGGTCATTACAGCATTATATTACGTGCAAGTACTACGAGACATATTCACTAGACCGCTTTTTATATGCTTAAAATAATTTAAATTTTAACAATAGAGTTCAGTATTTAGTTTATAACAAAGAGGCATAAATTATGAGCCTTATAAATATTGTGAAACACGATCATATGAAATATAATGAATAATTGCGAAGTAAATGATTTTACAAACACAAAAGATCCATGAATTCCACTAACCATGTAATATCATTGACTTTAAATGAACCCTTACTTAAAATGATAATGATTAGTATAAAATGCCTTATCTTCCAATCTACAATTATAATTCCGTTGATGTAACACAGGGTTTACAATGCGCGCGGCGCGGGGCGCGGGGTGGCGGGCGAGGTCATACTATTCTACCATCTGTGTCACTTGTGACGTAGCGTCTCGAGACACCGCCTCACGTAGCTGGCGCCCTAGTACTCGAGATCGCCACTTACTTTCAAATCGTCGTGAAAACGGAACGATTACAATTCGATTCAGTAAATGACGCAACTTCTGACGGATTCTTTCGGACGAGCACGAGTTTTCGTAGTCTTTAGGTGAATATGGCTTTGATCACGGAAATAACTTAATAAAACTTATCACGGACATTTTCGCATTCGATTCATAGATTTTGTATTCAACAACTACCTACTGACCACGGTTTCGGACCCGCGTATTGCAAGGATTGTAAGTAACGATGAAAAGTAGCTTTTCTTACCGTTAAGACAGCTTTCATAAGATACGCATTCGCACGACAATTTTTCGTTGACTTACGCTGCAAAATCGGTCTCAAAGAAAAGCCTTTTATTTTAACACGATAATATACAGGGATAATATATATACATATTAACACATATATACATATATTACATATATACATATATTACATATATACATATATTACATATATACATGTATATTAATAGTACCTCTGAAGGTAAATTCTATAAATATTGGTGAAATTGGTGACTCCCGCCGCGGGACCAAAGTTCCCAAAGCACAAGTTCTGTTTACTTTGGGACTGAATGTAGCAGTGTGAAAATGTCCAGCACTATTTTTTTACTAAAACATCTTTAGTTATCTTTTCATTCCACACCTCCAGTTTTGCAACTACGTACCTAACGATTCTGTTTTATTTTTGAAAATGCTTTTGAATTTTGCTGTAGGTCAAGCCGAAATTCCTCCCACATCTTCGTCGCTTTTATTACAATTATTTCCCTACACGTCTACATAAGTATATATATAGTAATTAAGTAGGTTTGTTTTGTTAGATATGTACCTAACAAAACAAAAGATCATAATTTTCACTTGTAAGGATCGTTTGGCTGCCGAGGCGAAACAAAACACCATGAGAACACCGCCATGGAAATTATAATTAGATGGGCCACTACTGACCCATTATTATCATATTACCGCTGTTATTTCAATGATTATGTCATTAGAAGAGAACTAGAGAAAACATATTTATGTGTTCGTTTTATGCATCAACCCATAAAGTATACAAGTATATTTTATTAACGGGAAACAATAAAATCAATCTTTAAATAACGGGACGTTGATAAATAGTACAATATGAAATTTCATTCCTTATTTTTTCACATCAGAAGTGATATTTTTTCATTAATTTTATATGGGATCAACCTTGAAGTATAACCTACCCTACCCATTAAAACAAAAATCATTAAAATCGCTTCACAATTGCCGAAGATATCGCGAAACATACCTACCCAAAAAAAAACAGACGAATTGATAATTCTTTTTGAAAGTCGGTAACATAGAAAGATCACAAATAAGCAACTAACTGCTTTAAAAAACTTTCGTCGGACAAAAGTCTACGTTGGTGACAGGGCAATAAATCTCAACTGGATTTGGCAAATGGCAAGACACTTGGTCAGACGTGGTGGCGGCCTTGAACGAGTGGTGGCCGATGTCGTGCAGAAGAAATCCTGGTCGCCCGAAAGATGGGTTGCCGACATCATAACAGTCGCAGGGAACACCTGCCTGCTTAGCATGAAGACCCAAGACAACGGTTTTGTCTACCGCCGAGAAGACAAAAATATTTTGTCTCTCTCTTTTGTTTGACAGAATAGGTGACAGAAATAGTTTTTGTCTTCTCTTTCGTAGACAAAAAGTTGTTTTGGGTTGTCATGCTAAGCGGGTTGGATGAAAAGACGCACAGGACAGAGGAGTCTGGCAGAAGATCAAGTAGGCCTAGACCCAGCAGTGAATGATTCCAGACTGTGATGATGATGATGAAATAATAAACCGACCAAATCAACACTGACCCTGAAGAAACAAGGACATTTACTGGTTACTTTTGGGGGAAATCAATAATACGAAATTAGATCCAGTCGTCTAGATGGATCGAATGGAATTACACAGAATGGGCACACAAAATTCACTACATTCAAGTCGAATACCTTCTACCATCTGTGGACTGTAGTTTATAGAGAGCGATAGAAAGGTACTGAGAGATAAACATGAGAGAATTATGGAATCGACGACATACTGCGATGTAAACAAATAATGCTGGACATTTTCACAGCATCATCTAGCCCCATCGAAAGCAAAGCTTGTGTCATGGGAACTACATAACTGTTATACTACTATTTTTTTTAATACATACAAAAACAACACACTCAAACGGACTTTATTCATTGAAAACACTTGTATCATATAGAAACTATATGATACTTGTGTTTTCAATGTCGTCTAAGTGTCTAACTTAAAAAAACTACGTGAATTTAAAACGTTAAAGTGAATTTACGTCGATTTCTCACGCACGACAAACATACAAACGAGTTATTCACGCTACCTAAACAATACAACGCGTGGAGCATTAAAATTGTGAATCACACCATCTGTGTGATCTGATATTGTAATAATGATCATGTAATTTTACACTATTTAGAAATCTTTATGAAAGAGCTCGGTCCGGCATAATACTAACACCGTATTTACGCCACCAAGGATGAATATCCTTGGTGGCTGTAGCATAGTCTGTGGAGTAGAGGATACGAAGCATGATGGTAGGATATCATATAGCCTGTGGGGTGCTGGAGTAAGAAAGCGGTTTAATAAAAGTTGTAACAAATATAATAAATGTTTTACTAAACAATACAGTGGCAATACAAAGGATGCCTTTGTATTGTTAAAATGGAATTTTCACGTACCTTACTGTTGGTGAAGGCACCGAGTCACTGGTAATTACCCGGAAGAGCTCACACAAGCTCTACCACTGGTCTGAGTTATGAATAGTCTAATCCTAATCTATTGTTAAAAGATTCGATCGATATTTACTTTAATATGTCTTAATGCCTGTTATTACTGTTTGCGTATGAAGAAAACTACAGTATTTACTATAATAGGGAATATAGTCTTAGGTGTATTTTTTTAACAGCTAACACACAAGAAGTTTTTATTCGTTTGCTATCGACGAAAACAAATTGGAAGAGCCAACAAGCGATAATGCTTTACAATTCGGTAGGCAAGAAGTGATTCGGAGTTAAAGAATAGGCGATTGAAACAGATTTTACGAGCGACGTCAGCTCCCAACAGCCAGACCTCACGCAACTTGCCCGCAAACTATTTGCTGGGAAATTGAACGATTGGTTGGCAACACTGAGAAATTGAAGGTAGACTTGTAAAATGAAACAAAGGAATCGCTTGTGGGTGACGTCATTTCCATACTTCCTATTGATAGAAGTTTCCTCTCCGCGTTTGTAGACACGTTGCCTTATAAATGTACATTACGTATGATATTTTCTCATTTTAATAAATTAGTACACACCGCCGACCATTCATACAATCTCATAGATTCCTCCCCATACGTAGGTTGGCCGGAACAGATCGCTTCTGAGCGTTAATACCGCCTTTTGTAATACCTAATTGTACTTTTATTTTGAAAAGTTTTTAACCGACCTGAAAAAAGAGGTTTCTCAATGTGGTTGCATTTTTTTATAGTATATGTTTGTTACCTGATTGTTAACCAATATTGATGATTATTTGATTGTTGTACTGAGAATGACCCCGAAATAGTCCCATAAAAATTTTATTCCTGAGGGATTGCTATTTTCCTCGTAAAACTTAACTTTCGGCACGTACCTACACACCTACAATGATAAATCCTTTACAGTACAGGATGTCCGCTTATGGAATGAACTGTTACCATCAGACGTGTGAAATCACTAGATACTTATTTTAAATCCTTGGTCAAGGAACACTATTTGTCCTTGAGTCGCTAACTATTACATGTTTTCTGGCTTACATAAGTATGTATTACAAAATAGTTAATGATAGTATGTAGTGAGTATTTATGTAGGAAAAATTATAATGTTTTCATAGTATGTGGTACACCACTTGAAACCATTGTAATCTTTCGTACAGTCCGTTCCATCTAAAGATTGTAATTATAGCTAAGACCAATTGTACGACATTTTCAAAGTTTCTAGTATTTATAAAGGTTAAAATATTTGGTGTGCTATAAAGTATCTTCTTCCGATCGTACAAAATACACAGATGAAATAGCTATCTCAAGACCACAAACGATCTATAGATAGGTCAACTGATCCAGATCATTATTATAAATTACATTATCGTCTGAAGATATATTACATATTGTTGTAAAAAAATCACCCTTCAAGAAGTGCAAGAACCCTTAAACATTTTTAATTATCCCGAAAACTATAAAAGTTATGGAATGCCGGATGCGTTTTATCGCCGTGGGGGCCTTTGATGGGGGCCTATGGGGAACAACCGCAATTTGCGGCCAATGGCCCTCGCATACTTGTGTTACGATGGACATGAAGAATTTTGTGAGTTTATTGGACTCAATGAACTTTTTAACTGACCCCATGGTCCAAAAGTATGGCCTGTGGTAGCAGAACCAAACTGGCGAAGAACAACACAGGACTGAAAAGGTTGGAAGTCTCTGCAAGGAGGGCCTATGTCCCACAACAAACTGATGTCAACAGCGAATCTATACTAATTATAAAGATGAAGAGTTCGTTTGATTTTATGTTTGAACGCGCTTATCTCTAAAACTATAGTCTAATTTGAAAAAATATTATTGATAGCTCAATTCTCGTGGAAGGTAACATCACGCTACGAGCCTTAGGAGCCGGGTAAAAGAAGAAATAGCGATGCACAGGCACAGCTAGTATAATGAACGTGTATGTTCTAGTGATTTAAATAATTTAATTAACTTGATTTTTTTATAAATTGACAGCAATAATTTTTATTATTGGTTTCTATTTTTATTCATGGTTCAAAAGTGAATTTTATGGGATGCGGCTTAAAACTGACTTAAAGATTATGTTGTTCGTTTGTTAAGTAGACTCACTAAGAAAATAAACGGACGGTCAAGTATAACCATTGATTATGATAACAGATTCCTATAAAAACACGGGTCAAAAAGATTTGATTAGTTCATAACTACCCGTTATTGTGTTGGTGAACACGGGCCTTTGAAATCTGAGTTTTTCAATACTTCGGTTAGGTATTGAAAAACTCAGATCGTTCATTAGATTTCTTATTTGTTCGATTGAACGATTTGTAAGCTAGTGAAAGATGGACCTCTCTGTCACAGGACCTCTCTGAAATGTTTGTTCGTAATGTTCAACGTATGGACCGAAAAAGCTGGATTAGTTTTTCGTAATTCTTCCAATCATTATCAATTCGCGTTCCAATTCCAGTCTCATTCCAAATATAATGGTATTTTCATCAATTTCCAGATGAAACACTCCGGTATGTAGACAAATAAATAATAATGCTGGACATTTTTCACACAGCATCTTCTAGCCCCAAAGTAAGCAGAGCTTGTGTTATGGGAACTGGATGACTGACTGATATACTACTTTTATATTTTTTATTTTGTAAATACATACATATTATACATAGAAAACACCCAGACCTGAGACAAATATTCGCAGATACAAACATATGTCCCGCGGCGGGAATCGAACCCGCAAACTTCTGCGACACAGGCGAGCCTTCGCCCACTGCGCCACAGAGGTCGTCATAATGTCAGATAGGAATAAATGCTGATATTTGGACGGTTTATTTACCATCCATTCTTTTGAACATAGGAGTCCCTTCGGGCGAATCCTCCAAAATTTCGCTCATAACTTTCGTACAAATTTTGTTTAGGGATGTTGCGTTGATATTGGAAATACAACTCCGACAGACTTCGAAATCATAAACAGGACATTTTTTCGTCGGCCAGTTTTTACCTACGTAAAAATTTATTATCTAATGGCAGCAGGGTTTTGGTGTAATCAGGGTTTGGATCGAAATAAAAATTTCATCAAAATAGCCTGGATTTTTTTGTTGAATTCCATTGATTTGCACACAGAGACGACAGCATTGAATTTCACAACGGTCTGTGAAAATGACTATATTTTTTTCGGATTGCACTCGCCCTGTGTCATTTAATAGGTCTCAATAAGTAATTTTGAGGTTTCCCGAATCATTTTTGTGAGTTGGGGAAACATCCAGGAAATATAAGGCAAAGTAGCAAAAGTTGAATCCCCTCTCTCACTTTTTAAACTTAAGCCCTAGAAGTATGAAACAAGTATGGGTTATTCCCCATTCGTACTCTCAGATAATAATGTATACTAATTTATTCATTTTTACTTTCCATACTTTGATTCCCGTCTCGTACACTTGGGTTTTTCAAGGTTGAAATTTGTGTCAAAAAATATGGCAGAAAGACTCTCGCGGATAAAAGTGTTAGCTAAAAATTTAACCAGACCGGTATGGTGGCATTCGCATAGCATATTAACTAGTAGCATTCTATAGGAGCTACCGACGAATTATTAATTCCAATGATAACTTAAGGAATTATGAAGCAACATCGGGACAAAGCGTTTCTTGATCATTTTATGTTATAATTACACGACATTTAATTATTTTGCATGCTGATCATGTATACCAACTTATTTAAATACAATCCACTGTGACCCATGTTTCGCAAATAAATAAATATAAATCTGAATTTGTACAGCAGCTGATAGAACCAGCTATCCGCTCCGAAGTTATCAAAAACCTAAACAGATTACCTTCTTCGTCACTCCGAAATATTTTACCACCTCCCTATTCGTTGCCTGGCAGCGCCCTTCTCTCTTCCGGGCGTATTGTTTACTTGATATAACCCGAAAAAACCTACGCGAATTATTATAAATATTATAACAGCAGTTCCGTCATATGTTTATCTAGATTAGAGCTAGTCAAATCAAGTCCTTCGTTCGGAGTTAATCAACAATCTATACGCGCGCCGTATTCGAAATTCTTCTATTTCTTTGAGTCACCAAGGATCTAGACAAATACCTTCACGCTTAGCTTTCTTATCACGCTAACGATAATGTATCAAAGAAAAATCTTGGTAGTAGTCACGTGACATTTCAACAGCTAATGTTTTTTCCATACTTTTAAATCTTTCCGCAGGCGTTGATGCCAACAGAATTTGGAATTTGTCTCGACCCTACATCCACAATGGATAAGGTCAAGGCGATGATGATTTCTTTAAATATTTGAGTTGGTAAGACAGTTTGTTTGAAACTTCGTCTTTGAGACTTGATAGTAATTTAGGTAGGTGTTATATCTTCATCATCATCATGAACGGCCTTTTGGTAGGCTAACCTAACCTATGAACGCTTAAATAAATATATAAAAATATGCTGGACGTATTTTCACACAACGTCATCTAGACCCAAACTAAGCATAGCTTTTACTATGGGAACTACATAACTGATATAATACTTATATACTTTTTTTTTTTGTAAATACGAACATTTTATACATAGAAAATACCCAGACCAGAGACCAATATTTGCAGATTATACAAACATTTGTCTTGCGGCGGGAATCGCCACAGAGGTCGTCACATACATACGGCTTGATACAGAGGTATCATAGACATTTATATAATTTAGGCCTCCCCGAAAAAGTGGTTACAATCTATGGGCTACTCTATCCACATACTTCCCGTAACCTTCAAGATGCTATCGGTCCATCTCGGGTAGGTCTTTCTACACTACATCGTCTGGTTCGCCAGAAAAAAGTTCTCGAGTGGTGAGCTTTTTTCACGGCGGTTGTCGGGTTCTGCGAGCTAAATAACCTGCCCTTTGTTACTTCAAAGTGTTAATTCTTAGAGCTAGGGATGTCCCAGCTACTAAGTTTAATTAATATTGAATAAACGAAACGGCTTACCAAAAGGTGGGCCGTATGCTTGACAGACACTTTAGTAGTATTAAAAAAAATATTGACTTACCTAAATGACTGTAATGAACCAATTACGAAGTTCAAATTGTCCTACCTGCAAATATTCACAACCGAGATGCTCGCTTCGCTTACACGATCGGTAAGAAACCTGTAAGTTGATTTTAGCAAAACCTAATTCGTGAATATTTTTTTAAGTTAAGCGTATTTTTGGTTTCAGCCTCAGCGACATCATAAACAACCCCCTTCAATAAACGTCGCGATCACTCACCCCGATGAAGACACTCGGAATGAATCGAAACTTAGTCGGTGCCTTCACGTATAATACGGTAAGTGAAAATTCCCGTTTGACAATATGAATAACCATTTTTATGTTTTGGAATAAACCCTCTTCTTAACGTATAGCATATTTTCTGGTATAGCATATTTTATTCTCAGATCGAGGAAATCATAAAAATAATAACTTTTTATTTCAGACAATTGGTCCATAGTTTTTGTTAGTACATTTAAGAACTTAAAGATAATTCTAGTGCCACGCATAAAACACAATAATAAAACATATCTACAAACCCAACGGCACCTTATTCAAAATATTTAAAATACCGAGAATTATTTTCTTCAAAAATATCTCATCACTTTCTTTGCCAAGCAGCCAATATCAAGTTGCAGAAACAGGCTCAGAACCCCGCATAACTTCGTCTAATACCTGCCGAGACGTACCTAACTATATTTCCGTCAGAGGGCGCCACCCTCGCGAATTTTCCGCCGACATAACTCTATAATAGAAAGGAAAGGTACCCGGAGGCATACCTGCTAGTCTGGATGAGGGAACGTAGTTATCGACCAGAAGGATCTGATCTGAGGGCAAAGTTCATCCAAAGTTCATCGTTTTGTTTTTTATCTATGGATAATATTGATAAAACCACAGATATTATACCTAATACACAAAGCTCAGCTACAAAAGAGTTTGTTTGTTTTTTTTATTTCAAAATCAGAATTAATTTATTCTATGCATAATCCTATTCTACTACTATTATTATGAGAAAGTTTCGGAGGATGAAAGTTTGTTACTCTTTCACGCAAAAACTACTGAACGGATTTTAATGAAACTTTACAGTAATATAGCTTTTACATCAGAATAACACATAGGCTAATTTTTGTCCGTATATCACGTGTGCGAAGCCGTGGGCAGAGGCTAGTATGTATATATTTGTATGTAGTATATCAGTCATGTAGTTCCCATAATACAAGCTCTGCTTAGTTTGGGGCTAGATGATGCTGTGTGAAAAATGTCCAGCATTATTTATACATAAAATCACAAGGATCACTTTGAAACTTTTGAACTTGCTAATATCTAAAACGGAGTCTGATTTGAAAAAAAAAATTGTTAGCCTAATTCTTGTGATAGTTTATGTATAAGTTATTTAACATCACGCAACGGAAAGAACGCTAAAAGATTAAGAATTAATGTAGGTAGGTATATTTAATTATGTTTACCTAGGGAATAGTTTTGTGTTTTATGAATAGTATATACTTCTAGCATATAATTTTATAACTTTTCTTGTTATTTATGAACTAAGACTGTTTCCATATTACACAAAGGTTAGCTAGAAGAGAATGCTATCTAGCATCAAGTTCGCCTATGTGCAGTACTTTTTAGGTGTGCAAGAACTTTATATCTAAGTAAAAGTGCGGGCGGGCGATGAGACGGAGTGGGTCGGGAGCCGAGGGCGGCCGAGGTTCAGCTCCTTAGTTTGGGCATCACTTGAGAATCGCTGGACAGATTTGGCTATTTTTTATTCAAATGTTCATAATAAATTAATCCGAATGAGCTTTTTTTGTGGAAAAAATTATCGGAATAAGTATGTAAAAAAACGTAGTTTCTTTCTCCCGGACGTTGTGGTTACTTCCTATGGTTGTCGAATTGACGTTATGGGTTTTAACGTTAGGGACTGCGAAGAATGGACTGCGGGGCCCTAGAGACGCTTTCAAAATAGTATTGTCAATTAATTCATTTACATTTTAGGACAGAATAACGTCTGTCGTCTGATAGTTGAAGAAAAAAATTCGTTAGATCACAACTACTACGACTGTTGTAGGCAGTTTAAAATAACTTAAATTTTGTAGTCATTATTGTTATTATGATACAATAATGACTACTACTATTATCTAATAAAAACCCGGGGTAGTTTGTATTATGTATGAATAAATGTATTCTATTTATATAAATATATCTTACCATGCATCATTATAATTAGTTATTATTTAGCACATTCCAGTGAGAAATAACATAACGAAACAATATTTTAGAGTATGACCTGTATCTGTTATTAAAAAAAATACAAAATATCATCATACATATAATAAATAATATTTATATCATTTTCACTATGTAAGTAGATAGGATGGACCTCATTAATTTTCTTCATTTTCAATTAAAACGGGAATTATGCAGATACATACGTCATTAGCGATGAAATCGCCGACCAAGTTCCTTCCCGTTTTTCAAAATGATTTATGAAATTCACTATAGTTTTTGGTACTAAATATATAAGCTAGTTATTAGAAGATCGTTATTTTTAAACAATAACCGCCTAAACTACCTACTATCTATTACTATCTACTTAAGTGTCTACCTACTGGCGCCATCTATCTGATTACAAGCTCATCACGTATCCTCACAGCATGAGCTCATCATCTCTAATTGCTGGTAATCTCAATTGGTTAATTTACACTTAACTACTCTACTCTACAATTAGATGTAATTACTTGATTATTACTTTTAACGGTGGACGAATCTTTTTATTTCAACTCTAAAACGTATTCCTTACCATTTTTTTTAATAATGCCCGTCACAGCACCGTGGTCGTCGGTTGTATTCTGCTGTGATGGTTGGTACCATAGAGTAAATTATATAAAGGGAGTTGGTTGGTAAGGGGTTGGTACCACCTACGCAACTCTGATAAGTATAATGTATTTAACTTCTTATGAAACAGTAGTGTAAATACTGAACTTATAGAATTAGCAACGATTGGTTAAGGTGAATAAAAATAAATTGAAAAAAGAGTTGCAACAATATAATATTTTTTAAACTGTATACCGTAAAAATACGGTAGATAACTCCCGTGTTCTGATAAGAATAGATGTATTTAACGGATGAAACAGTAGTGTAAGTACTGGACATATAGAATTAGAAACAATTGCTTAAGTAGGTAGGTAAAAATTAATTAAGAGTTGCAACAATATACTTATTATTGTTTAAACCGTATACCGTAAAAATACGGTAGGTAACTCCCGTGTTGATGCGCGCTAACTTTGATAACCTTTTGTGCTAAAGTTTTTTTTCCTATCCAGAGTACATAATCAAATGCTTATGAGAGGCTGATTAGTTTATTCGTTAATTAACATTGACCTAATTTTATAGGATAAAGTACAGCTAAGAATGTGTCCATACTGTCTCTATTTAATGGGAAGACACTTTGCCGGCAAGTTTAGCGCATATTTGCGCAATCCTTTGCTCAGGTCAAATGCGCACAAATCTTGAGCGTGTGCTTTTTAAATTAACAATGTTTTGATAAACATTGTATTTGTTTATCGCTTTCCCGGAACTGTCTGATAATGCTATCAGTAGCCGAGGCTGCCACAAGCTATTATATTATGTTACTGATGCTGACGTGACGTCATTGCTCACTGATAAGCGGCGGATAGCCTACCGGGGTGTTATTTACGGGTTTTTTATACAACTACAATGTCAAGCATTATGCCCTGTTCGCAAGCGTTTACCGTAGCCTATGGACGCTGGCAACACCAGAGGTATCGCGCGTTGCCGACGCTGAGACATTATGGTGAAAAATATTAAGTTAGTTCTGTTATTTCACCCGTCAAACCGGAACACAATAATGCCAGCATTACTGTTTCAATATTACCAATAAATATGGTGGTAAAACGAACAGACCAAAAATATGATACGATATTTGTTTCATCCAAAAATGTCACCCGTTTTAAACTATTTCGTACGAGTTTTTTGATTCAGTATGAATTACTAAAACGGATTTTAAAATGGTGTAGGGTGTATATTATAATTGTTACTGAATAGCATCGGAAATAGTTGCTTAGATTATGATCCCTAATCTCCGTTCCCTAAGTTTTAATTTCCAATATAGAATTCATGAGCACCAAGACAGGTACTCAGTTTAGGAATAGGTTAGGAGGTTTAACGGATCTTTATCGCGTTTACCTTTTTTATTATTTTCCTGACGTGACGACTGAATTGAAACAGTAAACCAACTGTATTGGCCACGGAATGACTGGAATAAGACCCGTTAAACTTATAATTATATTATCTAATCGTGAAAGTTTGAAAAGTACTACTAGATGCGATATGTACTTATGGTACTCTAAAAATTGCTATTTTTGGAAATCCTACTACTATTATAAACGTGAAAGTTTGTGAGGATGGATGTTTGTAACTCTTTCACGCAAAAACTACAGAACGTATTTTGATGAAACTTTACAGTAATATAGCTTATACATCAGAATAACACATAGGCTAATTTTTATCGGGGTACCAAGCGGGCGAAGCCGTGGGCAGAAGCTAGTACCTCATAATATCACAGCATACACAGCGTTATACATCTTAGTAGATACGAATATGTTTAGTCGTACGGTACTATCGTATCTAGCTATTTTTTTTACCAATAGACATATACCTACTGCGTCCTGCCTGACCCTACACTAGGATTCCCTGTGTGTTATCAGGAACAAGTGGCGTGGTAACACAACACATACCCGAAACTAATATCTGCAGAACATGCAAACATTTGTCCCGTAGCAGGAATCAAATCCGCTTGCGTTAAAGCCGGCTTCTCGCCCGCCGCGCCATCGTCGTCAAACTGCACAAACAAGTTACTAGTAAAGTATGATATCTGTAGTATAGTGGTAACGTCTAGGTACCTATAGCCGTCTATGAACGAGAAACAAGCGAAAGTCCCTCCCTACTACGCCATAATTTCTACGCACTCCACTCTACCGCAATGTACTGTTTGCAAAAACAACAACAAAAGAAAACAAACAAACACGCTCACGACTGTACTACCCAAGATGGAGATCTTTATATCAGCTTATTCGAACACTAACCGATGGCATTCCTTAGATTTTTGGTGCATGCCGGTTTCCTCACGATATTTTCCTTCACCTCTTTAAACACGTGTTAAACACACACAAATTGTACAAATCAAACGCACATAAATTTAAAAATTAATTGGTACATGACCGGTATCGGACCGAAACCGTTCTTTAGATCAAAGTACACTAGGCCAATTTTTTTTGGCAACAACATCAATGGAAATCATTCTTATAAATTATTGTGCAATTTCTATAGCTTTTTCTGAGTGCAATTATTTTGTCGTCTTCCTTCCGAACTTTCCAAAGTGCTTTGAGTGGGAAGAAATCAGGTGCTTATTGAACGGTAGGTACGTATTTTCACCACCAGAAGATCTTAAACAAAATGTAAGTTAAACTTTTTATGTTCCTTTAAACTTTATCACTTATTTTTTATTCGGCGATTTCTTGCGAAACTCTTTTAAGTTTTTTATGGAATCTGTTTTGATATCGGTACCGTCTGCCAGACTAGTTTTTCACCAGAGCAGAGTGGGATTATACATAATTGTGTGTATTTAGGGTTTCCTGTACGTACCTCTGTGATGCCATGCAACCCTGGTACTCCAACGTAATTATATCTGAGGGAGACTCCCCCACCGAACGAAAATAATGATGTTATTTAATTTTTAGAGGGAAAGGTATCACAGTACAAAATTATATGTTGAGGTGTATTAACTAGGCAAGGTAAGATCTATGATTGTAGATCATTTAATCAATCTAATACACTAGTATTAGAAAGATGTAAGTTTGGATGTAATGATCTCGGAACATACTCATAAGATTTCAAAAATCCTATTTTCCATTTTGAATGCACCTTCAGGGTGGACATAAGCTGTATATTATCTCGTTAAATAAAAGAAAATGGCTTTTCGTGACCAATTTTGCAACGTAAATTGGCAAAAAAACGGTCGAGCTAATGCGTTTTTTACGGAAGGGTACTTTTTATCCGGTTACCAAGCAGGCGAAGCCGTTCGCAGATACTAGTAAGTAATAAATAGTATTTGATATATACACTATCTCATGGCGATTCAGCTATATTTGGTGTGCGTCCAAATTAAGCTATCATGATAATATAGTATCATGTACGGGCATCAAACTACGAGTGAAATAAATCCAAGTTTTCTACAATGGACGACCTCGTTGGCGAGGCGGGAGAGTAGCCAGCTGCATCGCAAAAGGTGCGGGTTCGATTCCTGCGTAGTAGATTAGTATACTACTTACCTCACAAAAAAATCCTCTAAAACAATTACTTTCGTTAAACGTTTTATGTGCATCGTATTAATTGCTCCAGACGTGAAATTAGGGTTGCCAAGTTCAAGAAAACTTAAAAAGAGATTTGAAAAGGATGGATTCAGCCACTGCATGCTGTGAAGTAGGAACCAAAGCCATTCTACTGAAAGCAAAGGGGAGTTATACAGGGAGCGCGTCTGGAGCCCCGTTTGTACCTGTGTTGTTTTGTAGGTACTCATCCTTCTATACTTCCAATATTATTAATTGGGATTCAATTCAATCATTAGTTTAAATTTTAAATCCAATTTAATACGTTCAGAGTCCCAAACAAAAAAAAAATGGCCCAGCAAGTCTGCACGTCAATTAAAAATATTAAGAATAATATTTTTTTAGATTTATAAACATGATAATTAAATACTAACGCTACGTTAAGAACATTATTGTTAACAAAAGATGATTTGAGAATAAAGAAATATTAATAACAATAAACGCGAAAGTTTGAATGTTTGTTGCTAATTAATTATCGTCGTGGCCGATTGGATGAAATTTGGAATTATAGGTATAATTTATGACCTACGTTAACACAAGTAACTTTTTATCCGGGTACCTATTTAAAATTGTGGAAAGAAGCTAGTTGATTATAAGTTAAGTTAAGTTAGATATTCAATAATATTTTTAATTATTTTATCGATTGTCTAAAACGCTGAAATAGTTACTTACATTACAATACAGTCACAGCAGTATGACGATGATTTCAATAGAACTTTCAAATCTATTGAAATCATCGTGAACATTAACGAACTCGTTCAATTTAATTTATATATACCAAACATTTGCTTTATTAAAGAATCTTAACCTGAGCTTGATTTCGATTCATAAACTGTCTCGGTTTGGATAGGACCTACGATAACGCGGCCTTCGCAGTCCCCGGCAAAAAAATACAATACCATTATTCGTGGGAGGACAAAAAACGTATCGAGGCATGGGAAGTGAGAACACAGCCGAAGGACGAGTGATGCCCTTCTATCGTACACAACATCGATAAAAATGTTTACCGATTATCTTATCGATACAAGACCCACTCTGTTTACTATGATATGAACAGTGACGCCCGAAGCGTGGGATGTTTTGTAAATAAATTTATTTATTCACTGAATTAATTTGCATGCGAAATTCTGAGTGTGAGTGGGAAGTCTTGGTTGTCTTGCTGGGTCGCTCTATTTGTAGATGACATTTTCTGCTTGAGTTATTATTCTGAATTAATTTCTAAGCAATTCTATCTCATCAGAAAATCATTTTAATGAACCTCTGATTTTATTGGCACCAGTCTAACAAGTCGTGATTTCGAATTTCTTAGACGAATTCATAAATTTGTAAATTCATTCATTTTTATACTACTTAATATGCTGATCCAAAGTTTTATCTTAAGCTTTTGATTACTGATTATGTATATTACATATATTTCCCACAGTAGATTTTCTGTCACAACACAATTAAATAATATTTTTTCTGAAGGTTGATTGAACACAATCAAACATGATTGTGTTTTTTTTATAAACCAAGAGTTCCAAATAATAATTTACCAAATTATTTTTAATACCAGAAACGTTATTAAAATTAAAAACGTTGATACACTGTTTATTTAACAGTAAATTTCTCTATTTTTCGTAGATACTATCGCATCTTGGGTTTGGATTTTTTAATCTGTATGCGCTTTAAGTGTTTACTGTCAAACCTCTACTGTCTATGCTCTCTCCGTTGATTGTGCTAGATCGTTGTCTATTTAGACAATATTACCTCCAAAGCGAAACCTTGTTTTCTTTAATATATTATGTCTTATCACAGTTGTAGTTAAATTAAGTAGAATATTGCATGCGCTCACAGATTCTAAGTTAGATTTTCCAGCAGGCTTAGCATGCGCACAAAACAACCGTTATGTCAACGGAAGTGACTTTTTTTTCTGTTTCCCCTTTCCGTCACACAAAAGACAGAAACAGAAGTAATTTTTGTCTCCTCTTCATTCGGCAAATCCTTGTCTTGGTAGCTGGGTGCTCAATCGCTCATACTACTAACACAGGAGTTTTAATCAATTTATAATTGTAGCATTAAGTGTTATTAAGTTTAACGAAAACAGAACTAGAAGTCGCCACTAGTCTATTATGACGCGCTATCGACTCGCACTAATCTAGTTAGTGGTATTATAAAGTTTAACGAAGACAGAACTAGAAGTAGCCACTTGCCTATGAACGCACTATCGACCCGCACTAATCTAGTTAGTGTGGTAAAGTTTAAACGGATACAGAACTAGAAATCGCTACTAATCTATCAAAACGCGCTATCGACCCGCACTAATCTAGTTAGTGATATTATAAAGTTTAACGAAGACAGAACTAGAAGTAGCCACTTGCCTATGAACGCACTATCGACCCGCACTAATCTAGTTAGTGTGGTAAAGTTTAAACGGATACAGAACTAGAAATCGCTACTAATCTATCAAAACGCGCTATCGACCCGCACTAATCTAGTTAGTGATATTATAAAGTTTAACGAAGACAGAACTAGAAATCGCCATTAATCCATAACAACGCGCTATAGACCCGCAGATAATAAAAAAACATTTATCCCGCGGCGGGAATGGAATCCTCAACCTTCTGCGTCTCAGGCAGCCCACTGCCCACTGCGTCACACAGGTCGTCAATTACATAATTACCACTAAACTCGAGATTTTTACCATGTTTTGGTAAAATACTATACTATGGTAATGTATTTTCCAGAACAATCGACACCTTCCCATCCCTACAGTTTTTTTCCGTCCCGGGCGCTACCTCACCGATGCCGATGCCGCCGTGAGCTTAGGTAGAAGTTTCCGAGAAGTGCGCCACTCGACACAGGCACAAAACCTTCCAACTGGAGGTGTTATTGTATTTTGTACTGCTGCGATTACGACTATACCATGTACTTTACTTTTAAAGGAGAATCCTTCGTCTCGTTGACCGTTTAGAGGTCCTTCCTAATACCGTTCGCGACCACGCTTAACGTAAAAGTATTATAATATCTTTGACGTAACTGTGTAACCAATAAATAAAACAGCCATAACATACATAGTCCTGACCCTAGGATTCCCTGTACCGTTGGTATCAGGAACTGTGAGTACCGTGGAACCACAACAACCGGACCCAGAAGGGTTCGATTCCCGCCGCGGTACAAATGTTTGTATGATCTGCAAATATTTGTCTCGGGTCTGGGTGTTTTCTATGTACAATAAGTATTTATAAATAAAAATGTATATAAGTAGTATATCAGTTATGTAGTTCCTACAACACAAGCTCTGCTTAGTTTGGGGCTAGATGATGCTGTGTGAAAAATTACCAGCATTATTATTATTATAATAGATTAACGTGAAAGGCTGGTCTATAAATAATAATAATAAATAATAATATTTCGGATGAAACAGAAATGAATTATTCTGACACGATATTAGTAAATGTTTAACAATACAACAAACGAAATACGCCAACATATGGTGGATTATGCAGGCTTGTAATAGGATCAAATTTATATTTGTATATCATCAGGGTTATTAGAATTAAGTTAATGTTGCATAAAATCCTGAAAATGACATTACGAGCGGGCACAAATACTGTTTTAATAAACATAACATTACATTCTCGTTTTATTTATACCAATGAATATAATTATTACTTTACCTAACCCAATCACTACAGCACATTCTATAGTTAGTGATACTACGAACAAGGGGGCTACCCTTCACACTCCACACAATCTCAATTCAATTCTAATTCTATTTAGTTTCAATTATAAAACAATCCAGTTTTGTTCTTTTTTTGAAAATTTTTTAGCCTTTGACATTTTCGTCGCTCTACTCCAATCTTGAATGTCAACGTCAAAATCCCGTCAAAAGTACTTACCAATAAAATCAAAACAAAATATATTTATTTGGGTCAGAAAAAATGCACAAAACTCCAAAAGAACGGTTATATCCGCAGAAGTTTAAGAAACAGTGTCGCGAATATAAGCGCCCTACTCCGGAAAGAACCAAACAAAAAATATTTTACGATAACTACCAATTAAAAACATAATCGATTTCATTTAGTTCCATAAAATTCCACCAAATACTAATTCCAATCGTTCGTATGGCATCCAAGTGGAACAAATTGGACGAATTCGAGATGCTGTTCCCAAATTTCGATTCGATTGAATCGAGTGTCAATGGTAGCCCACCTGATATGTCAGACGTGCATTTTGGGACCACGTCACGTCAGATCGATGCGTGCTCTGCATTTTTTATGGAAATCACCCTCGCCGTTTCATATACATCCCCTACAGGCATCGGGAAACAACTACATCATTATACCATAAACGAATGTCGACTACAGAAGCGTATTAGTATAATCAGAATTTCAAATTCGAAAATCCTTTAACAAGTTGCCTTTTATAAATAGTTTAGAAGAAACTTGAGCGAAAACTCTTTAAACAAATGCCGTAAATAACATTTTGCTAGAGATGGGGAAGGTATTTCATATTATAATTAAGTCTAAGATGAAAACCTTTTAATATCTTATCTTTTGCGGCCAGTATTTTGGGAACGCTTCCGCCTGGTAGTGATCTGGATCAGTTGAGCTATCTATAGATCGTTTGCAACGGTCTTTAGATAGCTAGCTGTTTCATCTGTATTTTTTGTATATACCTACTTGTACATAGTTGTATGAATAAATGTAATTAATTTATTTAATATCTGCAGTTGGATGCAGGTTAAACATTCATATAAGTCCATTATTAATACACCCTCGACATTCTTACAGTCTCATCAAATCCAGTACACCCCAAGGTTGTCTAGAAGAGATCGCGTCTAAGAGATAAAACCGCACATTGAACTTTCAGTTCTGTAGTATTTTAAGTTGTATTTATTTTTCTTACTGTATGTAACAAAGTATTTTCATTCATTCATTCCTCATGTAGTTACTAAGTATTAACATAACAATCCTTGCTTCATAACTTTTCAAAGTTCTTATGAAAACAACAATCGTAGATTATGATAAGTAAGAATTATTTTGTCTATATTAAGGGCTGTGGATTAGTTTCACAAACAAAATAAATAAATAACACGCTCACGACTATAATCCCCATGATAGACATCCTCCATATTGACCCATGGTCAATATGGATACCAAATCCGTAAGGTTACTTATCAAGTAGGGGGTAGTCAGTTGCACGCAGTATATTTGGCTAACGTCCACGTTCAGCAAATGAGTTAGCATTTTGCGTGACATGTTGCAAGCCAAGCGCTTGTACACATGCTGGCAAGGAAATTGAAGACATGCCTTTCAATTTCCTTGAGCGCGCTATAATGAGCAAATATGTAATTAATTTTAAGAAGTCTCGACAGAGCTTACTTATTTGGCGCAGTGGGCGAAGGTCCGCATGAGACGCAGTAGGTTGCGGGTTTGATTCGCGCTACGGGACAAATGTTTGTAATGTTTGTCTCGTGTCTGGGTGTTTTCTATTTATAATATGTATTTATATACAAAAAAGTATATCAGTAGTATATCAGTCATGTAGTTCCCATAACACAAGCTCTGCTTAGTTTGGGGCTAGATGATGCTGTGTGAAAAATGTCCCGCATTTTGGGGTTGAGACTCTGGGTCCGTGGGGAACCGAAGCCCTTCGCGTTTTCAAAATTCTTTCAGGGCGACTGGTTGAAGCGACGCGTGACAAGAGAGCTGGCTCTTATCTGGGCCAACGCATTAGCATTGCCATTCAGCGTGGCAATGCGGCCAGTATTTTGGGAACGATCTGGTAGTAATCCAAGACGGAAGTTTTTATAACAGAAACGGTATATTTACCATGATTTGTGAATTTGAACGTTTCCCGATACAGATGTGACAGATACGAAACGTCAATTCGACAATCATAGAGGAAGAAGTAACCACTTTTACCAACGAACAACATTTAATTTTTATTTATAGACTATTGCCAGCGGCGAAGTCGTGTTTAAATAAAACCGATAATCCCATACAATCTTTCAAACCCGGTCTCCTCCCTTTAGATGTGAAAATCCAAAAACCCTGAAACACGTCACTATGTATTCAAATATACAAGTTCCTACCTTTAAAAAAATGAGGCTACAAAATATCTCCTACCGTTTGTTACCACGCAACCGAAGCCGCACAGAGGCTAGTAGTTTCAAAAATTAAAGTCAAACAGAAATTGTATTTCTTCCACATCCAATTCGACTCATATACCAGCAAGCTGTAAACCACCGAAGCGTTTTTGAGTGAGGTTTTTAAATGGAACTAAATTATAGGATGACGGCACGACACGTGAAGCTCATATTTTTATCTGCAGTCATCCAATTGAAAGTCTGCAATGGCGTCGCGGTTTCAACAATTTTTATTCCTGCTCGTGTGGTCATTCGTTAATGACGTCCCACCTCACTCTGCATACGACTCGGATTAACGAGTTATCTGTTTTTAGACAGTTTTATTAGTCTTTTCAGTTTTTTTTCAACGACCTCTGTGACGCAGTGGGGGAAGGCCCGCCTGAGACGCAGAAGGTTGCGGGTCCGATTCCAGTTGCGGGACAAATGCATCTGCAAATATTTGTCTCGGGTCTGGTTGTTTTCTATCTATAATAAGTATGTATTTACAAAAAAAAAATATAATTAAAGTAGTATATCAGTCATGTAGTTCCCATAACACAAGCTCGGCTTACTTTGGGGCTAGATGATGCTGTGTGAAAATTTTCAGCATTATTTATTTTATTTATTTAAATTAATTTCTTAGCTACCGTTAACTTTCAAATTATCAACATTTATATACTCACACTACGACTTTATACCCAATGACAGACATCACCAGATTCATACTCAGTTCAGTACACAGATCCCCGAGTATAGTCGCACATGCTTAACTTTTTATAGAAGTTAGCATTTCACGTGACAGGTTGTAAGCCGATAATACGCTAAACCGATGCTAAACGTAAAACCTAAAACCAATAAGGTTTCCGTGATATTTTTGAAATTATTCCAAAAAGTCAGTAGACAGTTCAAAGCCGACAACGGCGTTCTGAGAAGGAATGAACTACCAGCTGATGAAGAGGAGGTAGCTAGGGGAATTCGTCTTGGTGAATACTTTTTTTTATTGTAACTATCTATACAAATATAGTATTGAGGTAGGCTTTAATGGAGGAGGTAATCTACGAAATTACTCACTACTCACCAATATTTAGAACAGACCATCAGGGTGGACATAGGCTGTATATTATCCCGTTAAAATAAAAAGGTTTTTCGTGAAGACCATTTTTGCTAAGTCGACGTAGGAACGGTCGAGCGAATGCGTTTCTAACGAACGCTGCTTTAACGGTAAGAGTTTTTCATGCGGGTACCACGTGGGTGAAGCCGTGGGCAGTAGCTAGTAGCCTATATTTCCATCGCTAGACGTGTACTATATGTCATTATAGACTACAGTACGCGTCTAGCGTAACTCCATTATGGAGCGGAATGAATTCACAGGCCGCTGACTACTAAAGGCCCTCTTTGAGCAGAGGGCCGCGAGTTTCAGAGGCAGGCAAAAAGCAAACCACACACACGCGATTTGTAAAAGTAACATCTGGCTTATATACAAGTCATTTAGTTTATCTGTCATATCTATACTACTATATATTACTCGGATAGTGAGACTCGTAGCATCTTAATATTTGAGTGTAACTTATACCTCACGATCCGATTTTGCAGTGTGGTGATACGATTAGTGCAGTGTCGTTATGTGAACATGGACTTTTCTGAATCTGAAAATGAAATGAGGGTAGTTGTGGCCTGTATTTCTCGACGATAGCTTCAAATAATCCAGTCGTCCTGTGACCACGGCTGTTGCAACACAGGCGCAACTTAAAAAACTTATGATCGCCAAATTTAATTCTTATATTTATATTTTTTTTTTAGTTCTTACAGGTTACATAAAAATAAGTAAATTTTCTAAATATTTATAAAATTCCTCACCAATGAATCCTCATTTCTATTTCCTGTTCCATCATCAGACACTTATAACTCTATCTATAACCTATTCATTGAGACCATTCCAATGAGGCCAAATTAGATACCTCTGCTGTAAGTTGGTGAGGAGTTGGGCATCCTGCAGAGTCCAGGTGATACCTCAGCATCAGGTCAAGGTTACCATGTTCTTGCAATATCATTGAAGTAACAGGATACTAAATTTCGAATCGATCATATCAGTACAAATTGCTCACATCTCTTCAACAACTAGAAAAGAGCTAATGATCTTCAAACGCCTGAACACATTTTCATGAATCATAGCTAAGAAAACTCTATATCAAGTATACTTTCAAACAAACATATCTAAATCAAAATCAGTTTATCCGTTTACGAGCTATGATGCCACAGACAGACAAACAGATACACAAGTAAAACATAGCCCTATTTTTGCGACGGGATTTAAAAACGTATTTCATACTAGCTTATGCCCACGGCTTCGCCCGCGTGGTACCCGGATATAAAGTAGCCTATATGTTATTCTGATGTAAAATCTATATTACTGTTAGTTTCATCAAAATCCGTTCAGTAAAAAGTAACAAACAAACATCCTCACAAACTGTCGCGTTTATAACAGTAGTAGGATTTCATTTAGTCATGTACATATCAGCTTAGGTTTTACATTAAAATAGATGTAGGGAAGTAAATGGACTGAAACAAACACGCTCACGACCGTCTTTCCGATTATGAATGTACTAAGTGCGTGGATGCAAACATACAGAAAAAAAATGTGTTTGGCAATGACATTGACAGCGTTTACCTTTTTTAATATTTTTCCGAAGTTTCGACTTTATTGTAAACAAAATAAACAAAAACTGAATTTAACTAAACGTACAATGAGCGGTCTTATCATTTAACAGCGATCTCTTCCAGACAACCTTGGGATTTAGCGAAATGTATGCAATTGCTAGAATGGTTGGAACTTATCATTTTAAAGCGATCTCTTCCAGACAAACTTGGGATGGAGCGGTAAGTATGCAATTGCGAGAATGGTTGGGTCTCATCGCTTAACAGCGATCTCTTCCAGACAACCTTGGGATGGAGCGGAAAGTATGCAATTGCTAGAATGGTTGGATCTTATCACTTGAAAGCGATCTCTTCCAGACAACCTTGGGATGGAGTGGAAAGTATGCAATTGTGAGAATGGTTGGGTCTCATAGCTTAAAAGCGATCTCTTCCAGACAACCTTAGGATGGAGTGGAAAGTATGCAATTGCGAGAATGGTTGGGCCCCATCGCTTAAAAGCGATCTCTTCCAGACAACCTTAGGATGGAGTGGAAAGTATGCAATTGTGAGAATGGTTGGGTCTCATAGCTTAAAAGCGATCTCTTCCAGACAACCTTAGGATGGAGTGGAAAGTATGCAATTGTGAGAATGGTTGGGTCTCATAGCTTAAAAGCGATCTCTTCCAGACAACCTTAGGATGGAGTGGAAAGTATGCAATTGCGAGAATGGTTGGGTCTCATCGCTTAAAAGCGATCTCTTCCAGACAACCTTGGGATGGAGCGGAAAGTATGAACGTAATTATTAAACACAAGAGGAGGCTTGTGTTATTTTATCGCGTAAGTTTTAAAAGTGATATTGACAGGCGTTCTTCGAAAGCGTCGAATCTAAATACAAGCGATTTCCAAACTTGTCTAGCAATAATCAAGAAGTGAAGTGAAATGAAACATCTCCAGCCCCAGCGTCAGTGCGTGCTTTGATTAATTTCCCCTCGACGAGGGGGCGCTGTCAGCCAGATTAAAATGGCAGTAAGCAAAGGGGACGTTTGTAAATCATACACCGGCCACAAACGCTTTAATCTACACGGGGCAGGTGGCATTCAGCTGGATGGTGGCATTCAGCTGGATGGTCAATTCGAAACTTGTAATTTTATTTACCTACGCGTTCAAATTCAAAGAGATTTTTATGAAATGATTTATTGCAGTGGGCGAAGGCCCGTCTGAGACGCAGAAGGTTGCGGGTTCGATTCCCGTTGCGGGACAAATGTTTGTCTCGGGTCTGGGTGTTTTCTATGTATAATATGTATGTATTTCCAAAAATAAGTATAAAAGTAGTATATCAGTCATGTAGTACCCATAATACCAAGCTCTGCTAAGTTTGGGGCTAGATGATGCTGTGTGAAACATTTCCAGCATTATTATAATTTATTTGTTTAGTTTAGCGTTGTTAACTCCAGATTATTTACGCAACGAACATTTAATATTTGTTTAAGTATTCTAAGCCTTTGCCAGACTTTTGTCCATCAGTGGGAAAGTACAGGAAAAATATAATAAAATGAGAGGTGTCAAGGGACACCCGGATGGAACGAAGTTCCTTTCGATTAATTAGTGAAGGAATTGTAATAACATTTTTTTTTTAGCAAGCCAACTTAAAAAAAAAAAAAACTGGCTTTCATTCTATAAGAGAGAGAGAGAGAGACAGACAGAGAAACATGCGCACAGCTTACAATAGCTTACTATAGCAAAAGTTGTAACGACACTTTTTGCTATAGTAAGCTATTGTAACTTTTCGTGAGAATTTTTTCCGTCTAGCCCCTTTTCACAACGCGCGATAAGGAACTTCGTTCCAAAAAAAAATTTGAAGAAGTTTTGGTCGAAACAGGAATCCGCGAATGACATTTTCGGACGTAACAGTCATGAACATTAAGTAATTAATTAGAATATAACGTAATTACCGTCATCTATTGAAATTAATATGGCAGAGAATTTCCCGTAGGACCTAACAGGACTTCTCTTAAACCATTGTGGCCCCATCTTGTGTGGCCTTATTCGCCCAGCTCGTTTTGTTTCGGTATAAAATTACAATAACAGACTTTCAAAAAATAAAATCCACAGCGTTATCGATTTCCAAGTAACTACTGAAACGGACAAACGGACTTTGTAGAAACAATTTACATACATTGTGAGTGAAACGGAAATTTGCAAGTAACTTGCGTCAGTAGGTACTAGCAATTATGTATTAGCATAGACGGGTATGTGTTTAAAAGTGCAAGGTTTTACTTGTACAGGAGACAGAGAGACAAGAGAGATAGAGAGAGAAGAAATACTTTTCGTCTTCTCTTCCGTAAATAAACCGATTGGTGATGGCTGGTTTCTATGTATAATATGTATGTATTTACGAAAAAAAAGTATATAAGTAATATATCAGTCATGTAGTTCCCATAATACAAGCTCTGCTTAGTTTGGGGCTAGATGATGCTGTGTGAAAAATGTCCAGCATTTATTTGTTTATTTTAAATAACCCTACACTTCAAGATCCCAAAAACTCAACCTCGGTGGGACGCGAACTCGCAATCTGCCGATTGTTCTCGGACAAGATCGTTAGCAGCCTAGTCGAAATTCTTGGGATGTCCCAAGTAGGCTCCTTCAGGGGTAATGCAGCTAGTGTTGCTTAGAAGCTATGGCTATGGCCGCACTACAGCGCCTAGCATACCTGAACATAGTGGTCGCACAGGCGTTTCGCTAGGTGAGGCGCTAGTCTTTTATCGAAAAACGAGATAGTAGACTTCGCGTCGCTAGTCACCTGTGATGTCTGTATCCGGTTTGAAGGTGCCGGTGAAATTACAGGCACATTACACTTTCGACTTCTCAGGGTTACGCGAGAATTATACCTCTGGTGTAGGAAACGTTCTACGAATCCTTCTATAACATACATACATACATACTGTGATTTTAGTTTAAAAAAAAGAGATTCTGTCGTTGGCTATATGTGATAGAAGGATGGTATTATCGATAATCATCGTAATAGCTAAATCGATTTCAATTCAATTTGGAAAGTATTATTATTTTGTTATTAAATATGGTGTACAATTAACTATTTTATTAATGAAGATGGCGCAGTTGGCGATGTCCCGACTAAGACGCAGCTTGCGGGTTCGATTCCAGCTGCGGTACAAATGTTTGTATCTGCAAATATTTGTCTCGGGGTCTATTAGACGTCATTCGTAATCCGATCTCAATGCCTACTTTTCGTCTCGACACCACGCGAGCGAAGCAGAAGCTAGTTTGCAATAAAAGCGTGATTATTAATGAACTACGTGGAAAAACTATCTAGAATCCAGGCGGAAACGGACAACCGCATCACGAGAATTATAGGAAAATATGATACCTACCTACTTACACGTAAATAAATGCAATGATATTTAAATATAACAATGATTATAATATTGCTGGACATTTTCACACAGCATCATCTAGCTCCAAAGTAAGCAGAGCTTGTGTTATGGGAACTACATGACTGATATATTACTTATATACTTTTTTTTTTTTTTTTAAATACATACATATTATACATAGAAAACACCCAGATCCCGAGACAAATATTTGAATATGAGAAGAGATTATGTGAATCACCGAGCAAATATAAAAAAAACTTTTCTTTTATTAACAAAGGATCGTTTGAGTAACATCTTAGTAAAATACCTTTTGAATATAACATACTTCAAGTACTACATAACATGTAGATACTTCAAGGATCTATCATTAGTTAAGGAAGTTGATTATACATTGGAATCAGAAATAAATATAACCGTCCAATTAAATTAATACAAAATTGAAATAACCCGGTCTCATTTAGTTAGTCCATAATTTCGACTGGTCTGATGGCTGAAGTGTGTAGAAGGTATAGAGGTTACAAAAAAACAAAACAAAAAACAAACACGCTCACGACTGTCTTCCCCATGGTGGACATCCTCAGATAGATACTCAGTGAGTAGATCTTTGAGGATACCAAGTAGAGGGTAGTCAGAGGCACGTCCAAACAATACAATTGGTACAATTGGTGCAAGTAGTAAGCATTCCACGTGACAGGGTGCAAGCCCATCGCCGCTTATTGGAACACTTACTGTTGGCACATGCCTTCGAATGTTTAGTTCTAGGGCATGCCGGTTTCCTCACGATGTTTTCCTTCACCGTTTTGAGCACGTGTTAATGCGCAAATACGTTTTCTAGTGGAAAAATCTATTTGACCGGGTTTGAACCCACGACCTCCAGATCAGAAATCGGGGTATCGCCCTCTAGGCCAACACGGCTCTTGGTTACAGCTATACAATTTAAATTAGTTCATAAATAACATAATTAAAAACCTGCACGTTGTGATGAAACACCCAATTACCTGGAACAAACAAAAATCAAACATAAAACTTAACTGACAAAATTAACTTTATATAAATTAGCTTCTAAATATTAACTAACAATTGAGATATCTATAAGACGGTGGCATAGTGGACGAGTAACCGGCTGAGACGCAAGACGTGCGGCTTCGATTCACGCTGCGGGACTAATGAATGCATGTTTTGCAAATATTTGTTCCGGGTCTAGGTGTCGTGGTACCATGGTACTCATAGTTCCTGATACTCACGACACACGATTTAGAAGCATTTTAAAAGCATTCTGCTTTTAAGCATTAAGTACGCCTATGTACTCATATTTTTTGTGCAATAAAGAATTTTCTATCTATCTATCTATTATATTTTATGTATTTACTTAATTTGCACAAAAATAGAAACAGACAAACTAAAACTTATCCTCGTAGCGTCGCGTGTAAAATCATTGATTTGAAGAGCCAAGTTACTATATAGACAAAACTTTATTTCACACCCAAGAAAACATTAGCTTAGTTACTAATAACTTTGATAAAGTTGTACAATGTACATACCACCTACCCTCTTAAAATTTCATCTGTAGCTAGAAGCTAGCTAATATTGCTAGATCTGACGCGATAGGTAGAATACACACACGCATACTGCTGTAGCTATTGTATAGATAAGACAAATACTATTTTATATTAATACGAGACACATGTGTAAAATCGCTGAGAGTAGTGTGTTTGTTTTTGTAGATCCCCTTGGCGCCTTGGTCGTTTTATTCAGTAACTAGCTTCTGCCCGCGGCTTCGCCCGCGTGTTATGTCAAAGTCAATAGGTTTTTATTCATTGAAATCACAAGGATCATATAGAAACGTCAACTTAAAAACTACGTGAATTTAAAATGTTAAAGTGAATTTACGGCGATTCCTCGCGCGCGACCAACCCTAGAAGAATCAGGCAACAAACTCTGCTTGGTTATTTTTTTTTGATCCTTCATTCAGCTTTAGTGTGGTGCCAATCGAACAAGGTGAACTCGTTTATAGAAAAAAAAAGTACTAATCAAAAAATAAAATCAAGTCTAAAAAGTATGTTGATAAACCACCAACTTTTGAGTGTATCAAACCAAGGAATATTTTTTTTTCTTACAAATTTCAGATTTATTGCATACCTCCTAGGAGTAGATTAAAAAAACAATATTATTTATTTTAAAGTTTATTTGTACCGAGTTTTGAGCGAATCTCAAAACGTTTAATCAAGTAATAAAAATTTCCATACAAACTTTACTGCCCTGTTTAACCACCTTAGGGGTTGATTTTCGAAAATTAGATTAGCTTATGTGTTATTCCAGAACCTTAACTATCTACATTCCAAATTTCATCAAAACCGGTTTAGTAGCTACGGAGATACGTGGTAACAAACATTCACACACACAGACTTTCGCATTTATTATATTAGTAGGATTATAAGCAGCGATTGTACCTAAATGCAGCTTGAACTTTATTATGATGGAGCAAAGTTTAAATTAGCAACCTTTCCTCGCATAAATACGCGTTCGGTACAGTTCGGTGCGAATCACTTATTGCGTAGTTTAACTTATTGTTCGTAACTAATTAGCGAATTAAGGGCCCGCCTGAGACGCAGCAGGTTGCGGGTTCGAATCCCGCTGCAGGACAAATGTTTGTATAATTAGCTAATGCTTGTCTCGAGTCTCGGGTGCTTTCTAGGAATACCATGTATGTATTTACAAAACAAAAAAGTATATAAGTAGTATATCTGTCATGTCCCATAATACAAGCTCTGCTTAGTTTGGGGATAAATGATGCTGTGTGAAAAATGTCCAGCATTATTTATTTATTTTTATTTATACCGCCAGGTCTCCATTTGGACCATTTCAGTCGCTAAGCCATGACGAAGGCTTTTGGTCGGCCTGAAAACTCCGACAGATAAGTTGGCAACACGTATTTATAATATCTGTACACATACGAACATACTTATCCCAAGTGCAAACAACATACGCCCCTTTATTCCGGAGGTATCACTTTCCACCACGTGTAGCCGTAAAAAACTACAAAGTTTTTATTTTTACATTTCTGCGCCACAAGAACCATTCATAATTAGAGCATTTCCATTTTTAAAAGCTAATGAATCAAGCCCGCAACTATTTGTCACTTCAAGCGAATTTCGAAGCTATCGCAAGATCTCCCCTGTTACCCCCCCAGCAGTGACTAGCCGTGAACAATGCACATGACGCATCGACGACGAGACTTATGTAGGTGTCGTATGGACAATAATTCTTCCAAATGCTCCACACATTGGTGGTGTAAGGGATGAGCGATACGATTATAAAAAAATATCAACGCAAGACTTTTCCGGCCATTTGCGTCACAATTTCGATGTCGCGTCGGGCGTGAAACCAGCTGCGATGCAAGTGCGGGTTTGATTCCCGCTATGGGACATATTTGTATGTGTGCAGATATTTTTTTCGGGTACATTGTACACAAGGTATTGTCAGGGCCATACACTTGCATATCACAATAAGCCTTCTAGCGCGGCGCAAGACGAAATTTTCGCATGTCATAATATCTTCGAAGGTGAGGTGCAACTTTTCACTTGTTCTTGCCAAAGATCGAAAAGAAATATCCTATTAAAAATTATGAGTACAGTGATATTGTACCAAGGGACATGGAGGGCAATGTACGATTAAACCGAATTAGGTTTTTTGATGTGGCAGCCCGGTTTTAAAGTAAAAAAAGCCAATTTGAATGAGACATTTGTTTCAGATGGAAAAACTGGACTGCTTGTCAGGAGGTAAATTGGATAAGAGCACCACCACCCAAAAGCCTTCCTCATGGCTTAGCGACTGTAATAGACGGAACCGACATCCGAAGCGCTTAGATGTGAAATAGTCACCCATCAAAATGGAGACCTGCCGGGATTAATAGAAATAAATGAATTGGAGGTAAATCTTCATATAGAAGAAATGGCAAGCCAAAGAAAGAAGAGCCAAATGGCAAGTTAGTGAAGACAAGATATTGAAGATTTCAGATTCGACTAAATTTAAAAAACTACTGACAATATTAGGTTAATATTGTGAAATGTTTTACAATATTAACCTGCTGATTCGCCATTTTTAGATGACATATTTCGAACTGACAACTTTGATACTTCTTTTGACTTTATGTAATAGGTTGGGGAAAAAGTTTCTTCGCATTTTTTAAGAAAATTCAAAACATTTTTTAATATAGTTTATTTACATTTAACTAAAGTATGTAGGTACCATTTTGTTCGATAACTTTTTGCCATTTTGTAGGCAGGGACATGATCCCATTGCTATAAAAACTTTGGGGCTTCTGTTCAAAATACCGCGACAAGTGGTTTTGGCAGTCCTCTCGTGATGTTAACCTGACACTGCCTAAAGAATTCTGAAGAGACCGAAACAGGTGGAAATCTGAAGGTGCAAGGTCAGGACTATACGGCGGATGCATTAACACATCCCAGCCAAACTCTCTTAATTTTTGCTGAGTGGCTAAAGATGTGTGAGGTCAAAAATGGTCAAAAATTTCTTCAAAAATGGTTCGGTTTCATTACGTCGTAATAAAGAATCACAAATGAGAACACGGTTCATTAGGTTTCTTTCAGTGAGCTCGTGAGGTACCCAAATATCGAGCTTTTTTGTGTACCCAGTTTTTTTCAAATGCGCCAAAACTGTTTTGTGGTCAATTCCCAGTTCTTCAGCTACGTTGTAACTACTGATATGCCGATCTTGCTCCACTTTTTCAAAAATGGCATCCATTTTATCCGTAATAGGGCGACCAGAGCGACGTGCATCTTTGACATCAAAATTTCCGGATTGAAAACGCTTAAACCAAATTTGTGCTACTCTCACAGACACTGCACTAGGTCCATAAACATCGCAAATTTTTTTCGCGGCTTGCGTTGCATTTTACCTTTTTTGTAGTAAAATTTTAAAATGTATCGAATTTCTTCATTAGATTCACTCATCTTAACAGTACGAAAAACAAATAAAAATCACACATTTTCCTAATTTGAATTTGGAATTATCTTCTTTAAAATTTAAACTTTTAATGATACCAAAACCAGCTAGATACAAATAGTATAGCCAAAGATATTTTATTACAAGTTCATACATACAATAATGCGAAAAGACTTTTTCCCCAACC
This sequence comes from Perizoma affinitatum, assembly GCA_961405105.1. Lineage (NCBI taxonomy): Eukaryota > Metazoa > Arthropoda > Insecta > Lepidoptera > Geometridae > Perizoma > Perizoma affinitatum. The sequence goes on along the minus strand of OY560199.1, from coordinate 1,111,517 downwards.
TAATATATTTAGATATTTGCATGCTAATAAATGATTGGACTATATTATTTTACCTTAAAACCCAATGTATTTCTACATTATGTTCAAGTCAATAAATGAACCTAAATACCTTTCATCTGCGAAAAAACATGAGAGATTCCATAATCCAAAGATTTAATAATGTAGTTCACAAAGACTTCGGATGGTATATTTCTTTACATCGTTCCCACCCAATCCAGATTTCGAGTTCCGAGCATTTCGTCAGTAGTCCCGGCCAGTCCCATTACTCATCGGTCAACTGCGCCTACAAGAGTAAGGGAGACGAATAACAGTATATATCCCATCTCACTCATCTCAATAGGGTGACGATGGTTTCGAGATGCATGAAATTGCATTATGGTTTCCTGCTTTAATATCTCTCGTTACTTGGGGATGAGTTTGGTCGGGACCCTGATTTTATACCAATAACTGGCTGATATTGGTTGGAAGACTGCTACAAACTGTGACCAGTCGAACGAATTGTTTTTTTTTATAAAAAGATTATTAAGGTAGATCTTTTAAGGGCTTACAAAACCAGAGGTATCACTCGCGCCATGGCGACCCTGAGAACTAATGGTGAACAGTGCCTGCTGGACATTTTCACACATCATCTAGCTCCAAAGTAAGCAGAGCTTGTGTTATGGGAACTACATGACTGATATAAAACTTTACATATTTTTTTGTAATTATATACTTATTATAGACAGAAAACAGCCAGACCCGAGACAAATATTTGCAGATGCAAACATTTGTCCCGCGACTGGAATCGAACTCGCAACCTTCTGCGTCTCAGGCGGGCCTTCGCCCACTGCGCCACAGAGGTCGTAATAACATTACATGACCGTTTTGCGAGCATTTCTTGGCGGCAGAAATTGGTGGTAGTACTCCCCGGACGAGTTCTTTCACACTGAGCTGTTACTCTGAACATTTCAATGAACAGTTTACTCAATTGATTGTTTTTTTTTTGTTGTATTGCCGAGGATCTCAAGAGACGCAAATATAGAAGTCTCGACAGAGCTTACTTATTTGAGCCCTTTGGGATGAGACTCTGGGTCCGTGGGGAATCGGGGCCCTTCGCGTTTTCAAAATTCTTTCAGGGCGACTAGTCAAAGCGACGCCTGACAAGAGAGCTGGCTCTTATCTGGGTCATTAGCATTGCCATTCAGCGTGGCAATGCGGGCATTCCGTCTTGTATCTGGATCAGTTGAGCTATCTATAGATCGTTTGCAACGGTCTTTAGATAGCTAGCCGTTTCATCTGTATTTTTGTATATGTCTACTTATACATAGTTGTATTAATTGAACAAAGTAAGATCAAATTTAATTTAGAAAATCTCTTAAACGATGATGGCTCGTTCCCATCTCCGAGCAGTCGAAGCCACATGTGTTCCACTAGTAATACGTAAAGACATAATGGTTTACGTCACGTCCCTGTTCCGTGTCCTCTCTCATGACTACCATTTGTCAAATCTTATTTGAGAAACGCAAACTCAATTAGCAACCGATTATCAAAGCAAATATCGATTCCTATTTGGAACTAGCTGTGAACGCTCATACTGAGTGAGCTTTTGTGAAAACAGGTTTATTTGAGAACAATTTGACTCAGGTACACCTTTAAGGTTATCATCATCATTCAGCCTCAAGAAGTCTATTGCATAGGCTAATGCTGGCCATACACAATCAAGTTTAATGTCAAATTAACAAAAAAGTAAAATAGTATTTATTTTCGTAGAAAACGAATACATCGTTGTATCGAACTATTGACTTTAGAATATCCTTACATAAGCACTGTTAATAACATTTTGCTATATATGCTTATCAGAGTCTAAGGGTTACCAGGTTCGAATAGCCTACCCTCAGAAATAGTTACTTGAAGCAAAAATCTAATTTCTATTCTGCCGACTTGATCAAGCATGCAGCGTCATGCATAATTGATTCGAATGATAGCAAACAATCTTGAGCTACCCTCATCCATCGATTTCTAGTAACATTTAAGCTGTCATTGAAGCATAAGGTGGGGTACCTTCCATTTCGTCATCTGGTTCGTAATTGCCACATTTAAAGCTAAAGGAGCCCGCATTGTATTGTGTCCCCTTATGAGTTGTCAGTTGTCTCACCAATAAAAGATCTATTATATAGAATAGAATAGAATAATTTATTGGCATAGAAATAACATATATTATAAGTAAGTAGTTACTTAGTCAAGTTCTACATACTATGCGCATCGTAAATTTCAAAATACATTTTTAATATTATCTCAATAATATTAAAATTTGTTGAATTAAAAAATTAACATAAATACGTTCTAACTAAAAAACAAAAAAAGAATTACACACTCAGTATCGGGGCATCGTCATTTGTATAATTGATAAATATAAATAATTAATAAAATATAACCTAGTGTACCTTGTACAATGTACATAAAAACAGATACAATCAGTACAAAATATAAAAACAAATGATTCAGCTTCAAATATCCGTACAATATTTGAGAAATATCTGTCGTAGTGACTAGTCATTCTCGAAAAAATCCTTGAAAATATCCTCTTGTGTGGTATGTATGTAACTTGAATTACTTACTGTTTTATTACCAAATACCTACCTAAGCTGTTGTATATACAACGGATGTGCTGTGGTCAGCAAACAGACGAGTAAAACTTATGGAGTGCGTATGCTCAAAACCATATTAGTGTAACAACATCTGCTATGCAAAGCGTGGGCATGTTTCAAATATAATGCTAGACTTGCCTCTGACTCGGTATTCTCACGGATCTGGGTACTGAATATGGATCTGAGGATTGCCATCATGGGAATTACAGTTGAAAGTGATTATATGCCACCGAACTATACAATTCATAACTTTAGTGTTATAGGTAGATCAGTGATTATATGCCACCGAACTATACAATTGATAACTTTAGTGTTATAGGTAGATCAGTGATTATATGCCACCGAACTATACAATTCATAACTTTAGTGTTATAGGTAGATCAGTGATTATATGCCAACGAACTATACAATTCATAACTTTAGTGTTATAGGTAGATCAGTGATTATAAGCCACCGAACTATACAATTCATAACTTTACTGTTATAGGTAGATTAGTGATTATAAGCCATCGAACTAACTTCATAACTTTAGTGTTATAGGTAGATCAGTGATTATATGCCACCGAACTATACAATTCATAACTTTACTGTTATAGGTAGATCAGTGATTATAAGCCACCGAACTATACAATTCATAACTTTAGTGTTATAGGTAGATCAGTGATTATATGCCACCGAACTATACAATTCATAACTTTAGTGTTATAGGTAAATCAGTGATTTTAAGCAACCGAACTATACAATTCATAACTTTAGTGTTATAGGTAGATCAGTGATTATATGCCACCGAACTATACAATTCATAACTTTAGTGTTATAGGTACATCAGTGATTATATGCCAACGAACTATACAATTCATAACTTTAGTGTTATAGGTAGATCAGTGATTATAAGTCACCGAACTATACAATTCATAACTTTAGTGTTATAGGTAGATCAGTGATTATAAGTCACCGAACTATACAATTCATAACTTTAGTGTTATAGGTAGATCAGTGATTATAAGCCACCGAACTATACAATTCATAACTTTAGTGTTATAGGTAGATCAGTGATTATAAGTCACCGAACTATACAATTCATAACTTTAGTGTTATAGGTAGATCAGTGATTATAAGCCACCGAACTATACAATTCATAACTTCAGTGTTATAGGTAGATCAGTGATTATATGCCACCGAACTATACAATTCATAACTTCAGTGTTATAGGTAGATCCTAATAGGTTGGTATCTTCCTGGATAGTTGAACAGAAATGGATGATGGTTCACTGATTGTGGAAGATTAGGCGGATGATAGGTTTATTTTAAAGTAAGCATGTGGTAAGAAAGGTTTTATTGAAATTTCCACTTTAAGGGGGGGAGGAACTTCAACATAAAAAGAAACGTATAAATTGGAATTGAAGCTACTCATCATAAATAAATAATGATGGGTTTCATGGTTTTTGGCTTTTCACATTAAAATGTGGGCGAAATCAAACGACGCATGTCTACTTAGCGTCCAAAGAACAACTTTTGTGAATATTCGTTATTCAAAAGCCAATTTTCGTGCAAAAATTAATCGATTCATGATTAAATTATCCATTTTATACCATAAGTTAAACTTATATTTTGAAGAAAAAAAAGTAGATAAGTAACTTAGAGCTAAAAATTTAATAAATAATATATTTGTTCACCTTGCCGCGGTGCCATGAGCACGGCATTCTTAAATGACCAAAGCAATCCTTTGAGCGAGGAAAGAGCCAGCCCTCGTGTGACCAAAAGGTGTGTTAATTTTTTATTAAACTTTTGATACTTGGTCGCCATGCCCCTAGAGTCTCATTGTAACCATCGTATAACCATCAACAATACAGTCCACATAAAAACCTGGAGTTTCTTTTCATTACCTCCTTAGACTCCTGTGGCGCAGCGGTTGCGGGTTCGATTTGTTTGTATGACAAGCAAAAGTTTGTCTCGTGTCTGGGTGTTTTCGATGTATGTGTGTATTTACAAAAGAATATATATACTTAATATATCAGCCGTCTTAAGCGGCCTGACGGCATGACTCTTGTCCCTTGGGAGAAGGGAAGGCCTTTGGTATGGGACGCCACATGCGTAGATACCCTAGCACCATCTCATCTGTCGGGGACTTCAGTTAGAGCCGGTGCAGCGGCTGATTCGGCCGAGGATCTCAAGTGGCGCAAATATAGAAGTCTCGACAGAGCTTACTTATTTGAGCCTTTTGGGGTTGAGACTCTGGGTCCGTGGGGAACCGGGGCCCTTCGCGTTTTCAAAATTCTTTCAGGGCGACTGGTCGAAGCGACGCGTGACAAGAGAGCTGGCTCTTATCTGGGTCAACGCATTAGCATTGCCATTCAGCGTGGCAATGCGGCCAGTATTTTGGGAACGCTTCCGCCTGGTAGTGATCTGGATCAGTTGAGCTATCTATAGATCGTTTGCAACGGTCTTTAGATAGCTAGCTGTTTCATCTGTATTTTTTGTATATACCTACTTGTACATAGTTGTATGAATAAATATATGTTTATCAGTCGTGTATTTCCCATAATACAAGCTCCGCTTAGTTTGGGGCTAGATGATGCTGTGTGAAAAATGTCCAGCATTTATTTTTCCATTTTTTTATTACCGACAGAAACCCACACTGATATATGGCTTGTTTAATTATTACTCTGAGACCAAACGCATAAAGTTAATAAAAACAGGTGGCCGGTTATACGATGCTCACGATTGCCCATCGGCGACAATTTACATGCTGTAAGCGAAATAAAAGTACGCATTGCTAACTCGTAGGTAAACGAAACATGGCCAAAATGACATGTAATTTAGAATGAATTAGTACAAGTTTACAAGGCAATTTTTACAAAGCTGGAAAACTTCCGACGTGTATCATTATGGAACGCAAAGCCCTTAGTGATTTATGGACATAAAACCTAACTGGAACCATCGACGTGCTAATTAATTGCAAAAAAGACAAATGATAAAAAACCGCCTTTAAATACGGGTTGACACTTACGAATAAAAACCAAAAATAAAATCCACACCAAATGGCTAGACGTGATTACATGTTCTTTTCTAAGGTTTATGGGAAGCAATCCCTCAGGAATAAAACTTTTATGGGACCACCTCTCTATACAAAATTAAATGAATCATCAAAATCGATTTATAAATAATGGAGGATGGAACAGACATTAGAAATGAAACCTTATTTGAAGCCGGTTTAAAACCATTACTGAAATTCAAGAGTACAGTCACATCCCTCCCTTCTTCAACTTTTAAAGAGCGGATGTACTTCAAGTGGCTGAAAATATCTTTATTCATAGCAAGGAAAATTCTAGATCAAGTCACCTTTAAATAAATACTAAATCAAAACAGTTTCATCGGAGCTACGATGCCACAGACAGACACATTGGTTCAGCGGATTCCCAAAAACAGACATGAGCCAACTTTAGGAACCTAACAAAGCGTAAATTAACACGTCCTGGGCCGTTTATTCGTTTTTGGTGGGATCATTCTGTTCAATCGTCGACAACCGGTATTCATAAATGTTCATTATATATTAATCATGTTAATATTTCCTTGGAAAAGACATGAAAGGAGGGATTAGATTTTGTAATTTATTTAATCGTTTAAATAATGTTGAAACCTAACAAGTTTATCACGGAGTATGCTAATCCTCACAATAGCCGTAAATTACTCGTTCGATTTATGGCTCACGGCCTAAGACGAGGCCGAGCGGGACACGTTATTCAGTTTAATTGGGAATAAATAACCGAATAGAGTGCTGCTAATGGGAATATAGCTCGGACAGATGAAGAATAACTCGCGTTTATCCTATTCAAAAATCTATGGACGCAGTTGGAGTCAAACTCAAATGTGATTGGGCTGGACATGCGTTCCGAATGGCAATACTTTTGGGCAAGAAGAACTACCGAGAGGGTTTCTAATGCCAGTCTTCGCGGCAAACACAGACTCAGAAGGACGATTTTGAATCCTTTAAGAAGAACTGTCCTTTCATAGTCCAGCCCGCTTAGCATTAGCATCCAAGACAACATGTTGTCTACGTAAGAGAAGACACAAACTATTTCTGTCGTCTATTCTGTCGAACAAAAGAGAGAGACAAAATATGTTTTGTCTTCTCGGCGGTAGACAAAACTGTTGTCTTAGATGTTTATGCTAAGCGAGCAGGACCGAGAAGGAAGAAGAGGAGCCTTTTTGACCTTTGCCCTGATGTGGGACAACGCAGACTGATAAAATAATAATAATGAACAAACTCTGTTCAATTTGGTTTTATGGCCAATAAACCACGTACAGTCGCAGGTGTTATCGTAAGGTTTTCAAGATTTTTGCAAAAACTACTTGTCTGATTTAAATAAATAAATAAATAAATAATGCTGGACATTTTTCACACAGCATCATCTAGCCCCAAACTAAGCAGAGCTTGTATTATGGGAACCACATGACTGATATACTACATAAATACTTTTTTTTTTTGTAAATACATACATATTATACATAGAAAACACCCAGACCCGAGACAAACATTACAAACATTTGTCCCTACACACTAAACAAGAAAACGTCTATTCAAATTGGAGCCAACACTGAATTGATAACTGGAATAACACATTTTCCACGCCGTGTTTGTAAGAGAATGTGGATATATCATTACTGTATAGACTTGTAGAGGACGATCCTAAAGTGATCTAAAATATATAAATCGGGATATAGCTAAATAAATACTCTAGCAGAATTATTGTTTAAAAAAAATACGCCGATTACTCCGTGTCGCTAGGTTCTCGTCGAATAGTATTTTCTTTGTTGTATGCAGGTGGTCCCATAAAAGTTTTTATAAAAATCATATAAAACGTCTTGCTTCTCTTCTTATAAGTAAATGCGGTGATATTTTTTTAGAAATTTTGGCAGAGATCCGGAAAACAAATAAGTAATGCTGGACATTTTCACACAGCATCATCTAGCCCCAAACTAAGCAGAGCTTGTGTTATGGGAACTACACGACTGATACTACTTTATATACATTTTTTTTTGTAAACACATACATACAAAAACACCCAGATCCCGCGACAAATGTTTGCAGATGCAAACAATTATCCTACAGCGAGAATCGAACCCGCAACCTTCTGCGTCTCAGGCCTTCACCCACTGCACCACAGAGGTCGTCAACACAAAATACTAGGTTCAGTTTCTTGACATGAACAATTATGTATAACGTAAGAAATTAATATTTACAAAGCTTACTAATATAAAATAGGTATAAAATAGGCCCAATATCTTTAATAAAATCGATTAAAGATATTGGGAACCAACAACCATTTGACAGCTTGCAAGCCTCCGTGTTTATATTTAACTACCTCCTCGTCTTTTATTCAGTTCCATCAACCATTCCCAAAATCAAAGTAACCTAATCCTGTATCGCCATAAAAGCGTCCTGCCTCCCCCAGCATACCGTAACTCCGGCTTTATTAAATCCAATATATTCCGGAAAATGCCTCTGTCTAGTTTCCATTCCAGTGACGTCCACCCCCGCTGAGCTTGGGATGGCTACTGAATTGTCCTGAACGTGGTATGAGGGTTCTTCTGGGTTCATCACGCATGCGTTCCATGGGCGTAGTTCTCATTCAGATCACCAACGGCATTTGCTGCCGGTGAGGACGATAACTGAGGAAAGTAGACTCTACCGACTGTGGGATACGAGAGACATTTATTTCGGAATCTGCAATAAGTCATCAGTTACCTTGAACCCTCGCGTGCTGTCAATACTTGGAATATAAACTTTATCCCGTACGCGTTTAGGTGCTTTGAAATGTTCTTTGCGATTTCGTGTATTTTATACCCCTTCGTGGAGATGTGTTATGCAGAGCTGAGGGGACGAAAGAGATCAGGTGACGTTAACTGCGTGGTGGCACTTGTCTACGGATGAAATTGCTGTTCGATGATCTGGAGAAAACTATCTTAGAAGCGTGGTCACTAAAAAGGCTATTCTAGCAGGAGTAGATGGTTGGTTAGACAAAGAAACTAACAGTGATAAGCAAACAGAATCACTGCCTAAGGAAAAATTTATTTAAAACGAATTCTATTTTCTTATAAACCCGACACTTGCTGTACTAATAATATTATCAGTAACATTAATACACATGGATGGCCACTATTGGTGTCTACAGATGAAATTGCTGTTCGATTATTGGAAATCGCAATGTGGAGAAAACTATCTTAGAAAAATGGCTAGTCTACCAGGTGAAGAACGTGGTGATGTAGAAGAAAAACAAAACCTATTTCTAAGTAGCTTGGATTAAAAATTACATGGTTGGTCGTGGACATATGCCGGTTGAGCTGTGGGCTAATACAGTCACTGAGTGAATTCAACAGAGTGTGATGCGGCCAAGCGAAGGTAGATACCCTGGCAAGTAGATTCATAAGACCGCGAAAAGAAAAGGGAGGGGATCAGATAAGCTAATTCGATTAGATCAGAATATATTGTATTGAAAGCCACGGCCTCAACAGAGTGTGATGCGGCCAGGCGAAGGTAGATACCCTGGCAAGTAGATTCATAAGACCGCGAAAAGAAAAGGGAGGGGATCAGATAAACTAATTCGATTAGATCAGAATATATTGTATTGTAAGCCACGGCCTCAACAGAGTGTGATGCGGCCAGGCGAAGGTAGATACCCTGGCAAGTAGATTCATAAGACCGCGAAAAGAAAAGGGAGGGGATCAGATAAGCTAATTCGGTTAGATCAGAATATATTGTATTGTAAGCCACGGCCTCAACAGAGTGTGATGCGGCCAGGCGAAGGTAGATACCCTGGCAAGTAGATTCATAAGACCGCGAAAAGAAAAGGGAGGGGATCAGATAAGCTAATTCGGTTAGATCAGAATATATTGTATTGGAAGCCACGGCCTACCTGATTCAAAGAGGTTACCTTCGCCCTGCAACACAGGTGTACACGGGTTTATCTGAGAATGACTCATATTTTTTTCTGAAGCGGTCAAGTTGCCTCCATTTATCACCCAGTCAACTTAGTATTGTAAAAGCGAAGTTATTTTAGGCGAAACAATGGCACAAGAGGGATTGTTATTTGAAATAGGTACTGCATTTCAAACATCCGGCTGGTAGTTAGGTACTGGTACTTTATTTGCTGCCAGCTAACTTTATATTCTCAGTAATATGTAATTATATATTATATTACTAGCTACTGACCACGGAACCGCCCGCGTGGTACTCTGATAAAAGTAGCCAACAATAAAAACAAACGAACACGCTCACGACAGTCTTCCCCATGGTGGACATTCTCAGATACATACTCAGTGAGTAGATCTTTGAGGATACCAAGTAGGGGGTAGTCAGAGGTACGTTCAAACATTACATTTGGTACATGCCCGCGTTTTGCAAGTAGTAAGTTCCACGTGACAGGTTGCAAGCCCATCGCTCATAATATTTTGTTTATTTCAGACCAAGATCCATATTGAGTTAGTATTACATAATAGGTACATATAACTATATTAGTAAATTAAATCATTTTTATACGAATTATACCCTACTATTGGAGACCAGGAGAGAGATCGGCCCAAGCTCCATTAGCAATGAAAAGTAGTTTTTTTTTACTAAAAAACGGGTTATATACCATGATTTGTTTTCAAACTCACAAATCATGGTAAATATCCCGTTTTTTAGTAAACGACGTACGTTGACTAATCAGTCTCCACGAAAAGCTATTTTATTTTATCGGGATAATATACAGCCTTTGTCCACCCTGAAGGTCCATTCTAAATATAGGTGAAGGAGTTTTTGAAATTGGATAAGGAGTTTCGGAGATCACCTCCTTAATCCAAACTTACAAACTTTCCCTTATATTAGCCCGGGCATGCTTATTATCTCATAGAATCTTCTCCATTTAAGGGTTGCGTGGAAGAGATCGCTAAGACCACACATTTGACTTTTTTTTGAGTTACACATTAAATCTCATATTCCAATACATTTTTTAAATCGGATAACAAGTTTCGGAGATCACCTCCTTAATCCAAACTTACAAACTATACCTAATATAACTACAATTAGATTATTTATTACCTATTGTTATATATTATACCTATGTAAATACTTACACACTTTCCAAATTTAATAATTATTGGCCATGCATATTATCTCATAGAATCCTCTCGCATAATGTTGCATATTAATTCTCAGATTAGAATACATTTTATTTTTAGTAGACTAATTTAATGACAATTGTAGCACAGTGATGATTCTTTGCATAAATTATCGTCGTCTTCTTCAGGGAACCTGGTCGATATCACCGATGCGTGACCTAAAACTGGGTCACGCATCTCTTTGCCATTCAGCGTGGCAATGCAGACAGCATTCTGGGAACGCTTCCGTCTATGAGCAATCTAAAGATCGTTCGCAGTCTTTAAATGACTCAACTGTTCCAAATGAACAGTTGATGATTTTATATACACCTACCTAAGTACTAGTTGCATTATAACGTGAGTTTCACCACAATAATCCAAAATATTCGAGTCTAAGTGACTAAATCTTCAAGTGTTTCAATAGTTCGAACTTAACTATGCCACAGCGTGTCTAACTTTAAGGTTAACTTTTGCTAACTTAACATATACTACCTATTACTTTAGCTGTGGCAAGAGCACACGACTTATTAAGGCCCAGATCACAGTGATACGGTGGCATCAGTATATTCACGTGACAACAATTTTCCTTTGAACGCCACAGCTCCGCCACCGCGTCAGTTTGACCGGGCATTTAATCTATAGCTGGCAACTTTGTGTTACGACTCGTTTGGCAACTTTGTGCCATAACTCGTTTGGCAACTTTGTGTTCAAGTGACAACTTTGTAAGCTTCAAAGAAAAAACTGCGGTTGCTGTAACTGATACGGGTGAAGTCTATGGTGATTTTTTATAGTCGGTTAGAAACGTCTGACCGACTTCAAAAACTAATAGTAGGTTTTAATTAGACGGATCTACCCGTAACTAAGGGCTATTCTCGTTGTCCCCCGACGACATGTCTGCTTTACGAACATACTTTGCAACAATATTGCTTATTTTTATTGCGTGTCTTGTGTCTAAGTTGCTTTCTCTTGATATCGAATGTCAATAACGTTTGCTTAAGTATTCCGGTCTGTAGCACATGCTAATACTTTACGTTTTATTAATGTAACTGGTTATGCAGAACTGATGCGTTTCGTGCTATCGTTTAATTAAATAATTTATCCATAAAATCAAATAGCGTCCATCTTACTCACTTTAGTTCGTGGGGAAGTTTTTGTCGACGGTGGATGTCGTGGACGCAGTTCTTCAGAGTTAAGAACAGAGAATAGGCGCTATAAACACGAATTTTGAAAGAAAGTATTTATTTAGTACGACATAAAAAACACAATTATTCTGCTGACCCTGCGCAGTGACGTCACAGACGACAGAACGAAACAATAGGTACTCATTTAAGTGAGAAATTAATGAAAGAAATTAAGTGTTTAATAAGTATTATAAATGTATACTTTTTAATACTTATACTTATTAGCGGCGATGGGCTTGCAACCTGTCACGTGGAATGGTTACTACTTGCAAAACGCGGGCATGTACCAAATGTAATGTTTGGACGTGCCTGTGACTACCCCCTACTTGGTATCCTCAAAGATCTACATACTGAGTATGTATCTGAGGATGTCCACCATGGGGAAGACAGTCGTGAGCGTGTTTGTTTTTTTGTTATACTTTTATAAAACTGTATTTATTGTAACTATCTAATACGTTCTAATAATTTACATAAATAATTTTAATAAATGACTAAATATATAAAGCTGACGAATGTATTTAAATTCCACTCCTACCCTTATGATATACGTCGAAGAATAAAAGGTATATTAACTTCCACGTTGAGCTTAGCGCAAGTGCCGACCGGCCAGGAGCCTTCCTATCTATCAACAGATTTTTAAAGTTTTTATTTGGGAATCATGGACCAAGTTAGATAGATAGATAGATAGAACATTTTATTTCACAAAAAAATATAAGTACATAGGCGAACTTAATGCTAAAAAGCATTATCTTTCAGATAACCTTTGTGTTTTGTTGAAAAATATGTGTCGGTAGTGCGCAGAAAGGATTAAAACAAAAAAATATTAACATGTAGTAATTATGTAATTAAAATGTTTAAATACACCTAGATTATTGATACTAATATATTTACTAAGGATATATTAACATAAATAAAAGAAAATAATATATATATACACAAATAAATTGCTCAAATATTAAAAGTACAAAAGGCAAATTAAGTTGTTTGTTAAAAGTGTAAATTGTGTGCTTTGCTTGAAGTGACACATCTGTACGACGTACAGTTACTCTTTGACCATATCTCCATACAATGGGTGATGTTCACGAGTAGTCATTACCACGGCTGGCTGACTGCACCGTACTCAAAATAGGCAAAAGTTACCAAACCATTTCGTTACAAAATGGTAGAGTCACTTGTAGACACTCAAACTTTTAGACCTGTGTCAGTAAACTGGACCTGACGGTGCTATGTTTATGCTGTAGTTATGTAGGTAAAATAATGAGAGGTGTCAAGAGACAACCGGATGGAACGAAGTTCCTTTCGAATAATTAGTGAAGGAAATTTTTTTTTTTTTTTTTTAGCAAGCCAACTTAAATAATAATAATAATAATAAAATAAATGAAAATAACTGGCTTGCTTTCTATAAGAGAGAGAGAGAGAGAGAGACAGACAGAGAAACATGCGCACGCCGCACAGCTTACAATAGCTTACTATACCAAAAAGTGTCTTTACAACTTTTCGTGAGAATTTTTTCCGTCTAGCCCCCGCCCACTTGGAACTTCGTTCCAATAATAATATAGTGTTTCTATAGTATGTCCGTTCTATCCAAAGGTTGTCTGGTAGAGATCGCTAATTAGCGATAAGACCGCTCATGAAATATTTGGTGTGCTATGAAGTATTTTCTATCTTCTATCTATTGTATATCTTACCTGAATAATGCGCCTATTTTGTTTTTATTTTAGTAAATGGATCTTGATTTCAACAGCATCGACTAATCAGTCCCACCTGAATACTATTAACGAACTTTTGACACATTTGAGAAGGACAGTTCTACTGATTTTCAATACAACTTTCGAAAAGAATTGTAAAGTAGGACGATGGACTTGTAACCTGTCTCGTAGAATGCTTACTACATATAAAACGCGGGCACTTGCCAAATGTAATATTTGGACGTGCCACTGACTACCCCCTACTTGGTATCCTAAAAGATCCACACACTAATTATGTATCTGAGGATATCCATCATGGGGGATACAGTCGTGAGCGTGCTTGTTTTTGTTTTTGCAACTGCGTTACCCTAACAGCGTGTTTACACACCTTGATCAGATTATTAGTTACTAGCCTCTGCCTGCGACTTCGCCCGCGAGGTACCCGGATAAAAAGTAGCCTATGCGTTATTCTGATGTATAAGCTATATTACTGTAAAGTTTCATCAAAATTCGTTCAGTAGTTTTTGCGTGAAAGATTAACAAATATCCATCCTCACAAAACTTTCGCGTTTATAACAGTAGTAGGATCTGATAGGATCGGTGGGGTAACTTTTGAATAGTGGGCAACCTGTTATTCGTCACTGTTCATTATTCTCACAGAAGCGGCCAAAGATTAGGCATTCTGAAGTGTGAGTAGTGTGAACCATTCACTATTCTTTGGTAATGCATAGAGAATAGCTGTTAGGTCTGTGGAATAAATGTGAAAGATAGCGATGAGGTCACACGTGACGTCACACCCGCTTGCTGCGATGTAGTAAAATCCTTTGTCTTGGTTTGGATAACGAACGAAAACGCTCAGCTTAGCGAGCACAGTGTCTGTCGTTTCATTATCGTCTATCTATTTATAGAATATCCTACTATTATAAACGCGAAAGTTTGTGAGGATGAATTTTTGTTACTCTTTCACGCAAAAACTACTGAACGGATTTTGATGAAACTTTACAGTAATATAGCTTATACATCAGAATAACACTTAGCCTACTTTTAAGAAGCTATTAATTTAATAACGTAAAATAGGATAGAAAGGAATGTAGTTTATTTAATACACAAAAAGCACAGAAAAACTTAATTAGGATCTTACTAATAAAGATTTGCAAATTGTTGAGTTAACTAAAAACTACTTTGTCTAAGTGAATTTAGAACGAGATTCTGGAAAAATTTAGACTGAAAAATCGGCATAATTTATTTATTTTATTCGGAAAACAATCAGTATTTATAACTAGATAGACAACTTCTTAAATTACTATTTACCAATAAGATGTTTTCACATATAAAAATATATATTTTTACGAACTTCGACGTGAAACGGCATAGTGCCGCGCCGTGGATATGTACTATGAAGGTAATCTAAAATAGTTCTCTTTAGATTACTTTTCGAAGACTTGGATGAGTAATGTACGATAAGGGTTTGACACGTGACACCATGACGCAACAGCTGATATATAACCCGCCATTACGCAGATGACTAATAATAAATCCTATCCTATCCTACTAATATTATAAACGCGAAAGTTTGTGAAGATGGATGTTTGTTACTCTTTCACGCAAAAACTACTGAACGGATTTTGATGAAACTTTACAGAAATATAGCTTACACATCAGAATAACACATAGGCTACTTTTTATCAGGGTACCAGGCGGGCCAAGCCGTGGGTAGAAGCTAGTATGTAAAAAAAAATTCTAGACATTTTTCACACAGCAACATCTAGCCCCAAAACTAAGCAGAGCATGTATTATGGGAACTACATGACTATACTACTTAATATACTTTTTGTAATAAAAACATATTATACATAGAAAACATCCAGACCCGAGACAAATACTTTCAGATACAAACATTTGTTTCGCGGCGGGAATCGAACCAACTATTAGAGCATCTGTGCTAAATATAACAGACAACAAACCACGTGGTAGGTCATATCGAGTTCTCGGAAAGCGAACCAATCAACTGCGTTCTCGGAAATAATCGGAGGCCGAATGATCTTTTCATACTGTTTACTATTTATTGAGTGAGAATTAGGGCTAGCTGATTAACTCATTACTGTTTCGTCCTATTATATTATTAGATGAACCACGGCCGCCCTCGCCCCCCGACCCACCGCGTCGCATCGCCCGTCCGCGCTTAACTTCTTTTGATCGGATCTTAGGGGTCCTAGAAAGTAGTGTGATGTTAAATTCAAAAATAATTTTACAATCCGAGTGGCAGTTCCAGAGATTAACGCATCGAAAAAAAAACTTTTCACCTTTATTATTTACTAGCCTCTGCCCACGGCTTCGTCCGCGTGGTACCCGGATAAAAAGTAGCCTATGTGTTATTCTGATGTATAAGCTATATTACTGTAAAGTTTCATCAAAATCCGTTCAGTAGTTTTTGCGTGAAAGAGTAACAAACATCCATCCACAAACTTTCGCGTTTATAATAGTAGTAGGATTAGTATTAGCATAGACGTCTGATCTGCCCCCTTTTGACCTTGGACCCCCTTTTATACAGCAACCAGTTTCTGTCGGCGTTAACGACTGGAAACTAAGGAGATGTCCATTATGGGGACTATATTCCCCATAATAGATATGCCCTCAGTGTGTAGGTCTTTGAGGATACCAAGTAGGGGTGGTCAGAGGCACATCCAAACATTATAGTTTGCACAATGCCCACGTTTTGCAAGTAGCATTTCACCGGTTGCAAGCTTATTTTTGGTTATATACAGTTTCTTCAAGACGTTTTCGTTCACCGTTTAATAAAAAATTTGCATGAAACGGAAATTATTTTGAAATTAAAAATAATATTGTCCCAAAATCGTTTTTGGAATCCAATAAGAACGATATTGCAAAAAGATTGGGTGTCTATATTCTTTAAGAAAGAAGCCTTATTCAACTTATACTTCGCATACGAAATATGGCGCCGGCATTAAGGCTCCGCCACACAGATGCGTTAACGGCGGAGAACTGTTTGTACTAACATTTATTTACCACAGACATAATAATGTGTGCGATGTCCAGTGCACTGTTTGTAGTTTTGTGTTAAATAGTTACAGTAAAATTCACTACGCGAAGTAGAGGTAGGGCGCCGCGATCACTGAAGACTCTCGGAATGAGTCGAAACATAGTCGTTGCATAGTAATTGGAGTTCTTACAGAGTATTTATGTGCACTGTGAGCTTACTCAATTTTAACTTCAAATTTATTTATTATAAACGACCTATCTTGCAAAAATTAAATATATTTTCAATACAGACAATTAATTGTACCGTTAGTAGGTACGGTACTTGAGAAAATACCGTTTTTCAATAATCTATCGTTGTCGAATAAACAATCTGTCTATCAATGCGATAGATAGATTGTTTATTCGAAATAGAAGTAGGACATTGCGTCCTGCGATATCTATTCTAAATACATGATACGACGCGTGCGGTTAACCAGGTGCTGGTTAACCGCGTTAATTACGCTAAGAGAATGGTAATTGAGTCCTACAGACTGATGGGAATACTGACAGATAAAATCGTAGCTGTGTGGCAATGACGCCATAACACATCGCTATAATACTGTCTGTTATAACGTCATTATACATACAAATAGTTTATTTCACAGAATACTAAAAAACGGTTTACAATATTACAATGGATCCCGCACTAGGGATCCATTGTAATATTGTAATAGTGTAATATTGGACTAATTTTACACGTCTTTATCGCGTTAACATTTTTTAATTATTTTCCCGACGTTTCGACTGTATTGCAACAGCCGAGGGCACGGGATAATGACGTTATAACGTCGCTGTGTGGGGAAGCCTTTAGGCGGCGTAAAAGCGTTTTAACAGCCCGCTGTTTTAGTACCCCACGGAGCTGTAAACCTATTTACTGGTGTTGCTTGGTCTATTACAAAAGCGAACGTCTTATTAATTAAACTATGGAATGAGAGTGACAAAAATTGTTTTTTTTTCACACTACCTTACTATTTACAACACGTTCTTCTGCATAATGCAGTACATGAATCATTAGACAATAACCACTTTCAGTTAGCGTTAACGCCTACGAAAAGATTGTATTGTATGGAAATTACATAAGCTTGTAAGATGTTACGTGACTACTGCCAAGTTTTTCCTTGACGCCATAAGCGTTAGGAAAAATAAGCGAACCATTTGTCTAGAAGCCCAGGTCTACTGTCCAGGATCGTTGGTGGTGTAGAAAACAATGTACACAAATGATAACCGTAAGCTATCAAGTAGTTTAGTCATATTTAATGCCCCAGTAGAGGTTAACTTGAACCCAAATTGACAGAGTGCTCAAGTCATTACTACACGATTCAAACTACATCCATCTGACCAACATTCAAAGAGTCTGCTACACACATCAAAACGCAGAGTCAATTATAATATAGTCACTGTTAGGCAATATACACATGAGACAGCTGTTCCGACTTGGTTGTCTCTACACTTCAACTCGAGGTTTTAAAGTGCGGGTAAGAATCGTGAGATTATGACACAAAAATACACAAATTAATACTGACCGATACGGAATACCGATGTAAACTATAGTCACTGTTAGGCCATAGACACATGAGACAGCTGTTCCGACTTGGTTGTCTCTACACTTCGACTCGAGGTTTTAAAATGCGGGTAAGAATCGTGCGATTATGACACAAAATACACAAATGAATACCGACCGATACGTAATAACGATGTAAACTATCATTTTAAACTACACCCAGAATTACTTCAGTGGCTAAGTCGTATTTTATGCCCCAGTAGAGGTTAACTTGGACCCAAATTGACAAAGTGCTCAAGTCATTACTACATCATTCAAACTCCACCCATCTGACCAACATTCAAAGAGTCTGCTACACACATCAAAACGCAGCGTCAATTATACTATAGTCACTGTTAGGCAATAGACACATAGATAGCTTGGTTGTCTCTACACTTCGATTCGAGGTTTTAAAATGCGGGTAAGAATCGTGAGATTATGACTTCAAAATTACACAAATTAATACCGACCGATACGGAATACCGACGTAAGCTATCATTTTAAACTACACCCAGAATTATACTTCAGTCACATTTTATTGGAACTACATAACTGATATACAACTTAAATGCAATAGACACATAGATAGCTGTTCTGACATAGTTGTCTGAACACTTCGACTCGAGGTTTTAAAGTGCGGGTAAGAATCGTGAGATTATGACTTCAAAATTACACAAATTAATACCGACCGATACGGAATACCGACGTAAGCTATCATTTTAAACTACACCCAGAATTATACTTCAGTCACATTTTATTGGAACTACATAACTGATATACAACTTAAATGCAATAGACACATAGATAGCTGTTCTGACATAGTTGTCTGAACACTTCGACTCGAGGTTTTAAAATGCGGGTAAGAATCGTGAGATTATGGCTCAAAAAAGGTTTATTCTTATTATGAAAAGTAAGGTACCGGTCCATTTGGTTTAAACATTTGTACCAGTTAAATTATACACTTGGTCGTTCCTAAATTTATGTGACTATTCGTTATCGGGCCTAATCCTGAGGAAGTTATCCATCAAAGCTAGTGAACTTTGAACAAGCTTTCCTTCACGATTAGAAGGTTGTTTATACCTGGGTTGTTGCTGGTTCAAACATTTTATTTTATGCTAATATAATATTTGTTTTTTGTGAAGTACCAATAATATGAATATTTGTTTGTCCTATATTAGCCTTTTTATGCTTGAAATAAAGTTTTTTTTAATTACACTAAAAGTGTCTATGAAAACACAGAAATTAAAAAAAAAACATTCCTTCACAGTAGGCAACGCATCAGCCTACTGATGCGTTGGCTGACAGACAGGAATACGGCCCTTCACAGTAGGGCCGTATTCCTGCCTGTCTCGTAAAAACATTAAAAAAAACACGGTCAGTAATGTATTGATAATTATTTAATACGTACATAAAACTATCTTGACTATGATGGAGATGCGACATTCTCACTAAAAAGTCACCTAATCTACCATACTTAGATAGTTTTATTACTTCTCGTTATATCAGCTGAGTTGTATGCGCTATCAGTCAGATAAGTTTTTCTATGAATCAGTGACGGTGCAAGGAGCCCTTTATGATCTTTGAATAAACCTAACAGTGCTGACAATTAGAAATTGATGAAAGGTTTGTTCGTTCGTCGTATCACTAGTCCTTTCCTAGTCACCCTACGCTAGGTCAGCTACCAGTGCGCTTAGCATGAGCACCCAAGACAACGTTTTGTCTACGAAAGAGAAGACAAAAACGATTTCTGTCGCCTATTCTGTCAAATAAAAGAGAGGGACAAAATATTTATGTCTTCTCGGCGGTAGACAAAACCGTTGTCTAGAGTCTTCATGCTAAGTAGGCTGGTAATTATGAGAGGTTCTTCTGAAAATTTCGTCAAATCGAACTTGACCAACATTGCAAGATTTCCAAATAAACCAAAGACCTATTAGACAACAATCGCTGACGGTCTGTGCGTGTTTACAGGGAAATTAATATACATACATAGTCCTGACCCCACACTAGGATTCCCTGTGTCAGAAACTATGAGTACCATATAAATTTCTAGATAATAGGTTTATAAAAACATATTCGCAATCCATCAGTGATTGAGTTCTGCATCATTCAATGAACTTTATAATAAATCCCCAAAAAAATCATCAATGGAGGGACTCGAACCCACGATCTCAGGCTATATCAACTACGCCACGAAATCGTTGCCTGCTTTGTTGAATTACTTCGGCTTGAAGTTATAAAATCTTGGGGTTTCGCTACAAATCCTAATCCACTACGCGTTGAACACTTTAAAAAATAAATAACTAATGTAAATTATCTACCATATCTACACTTATATTATAAATAGTTAATATTTGTAAGTTTACCCGATTAAAAACAGACGGAACTGTATATCCCGTTAAAATAAAAGGACTTCGTGGAGACCAATATAGCAACGTAAATCGATGAAAAATCCGGTCGTACGGTAAGAGCTACTACTTTTAATCCAAATACGCGGGCGAAGCCGTGGGCAGTAGCTAGTTACAAAGAGCTAGAAATGTTTCAATTCTAATCATGCAGATCCTTTTATTTAGTTGCAAGAGTGAGCTTGCTCCGTGCGTCAGTTTGTTTCGAAGAAATCGTTACTATTCAAACAAACAGGAAAATAAGATAGAGCATATAGGTTATAAGTCAGTAGGCCTGGATCAGTAAAGTCAAAATCAAAATTCATTTATTCATTAAAATCACAAGGATCACTTTGAAACGTCGATAGACCTCAATAGATCGTTTGCAACGGAGTTTAGATAGCTCCTAGTTGTTTTATCTGTATCGTCGTAGCGAACTGGCATAATTAGCCTTTTAGTTAACAGCCTAGCCTTTTTATATTCTAATAAAATAATGGGTATATGTGTATTGATTAATAAAAACTAAGTATGTTATTTGCTTATTCAACTATGAAACCAAAATAGTGATTCCGAATTCGTCTATAAGGTACCTATATATAATTTGATTTGTCTTTATGTCTGTCAGTAATTCAGTACTGAAAATGTAAATCGGACAAAACAAGACAGAAAATGTAAGCAAGCATTTGATATATGTAAGTAGGTTATTACGTAAATAAACAAAAAATCCCGTTTTGGCAAAACTATTAAGATTCGTATTTCAAGTTTTAATTCACAAATTGGATGCTAAAATTATTTACGGCATTTTACCTTTAGAAAAAAAATGTAGTCTATCTTCGGTTAGAATTTTTATATATATTTCTAAAAGGTTACATTAATATATTTCGTACTTCTCTAACTGCCTGACAGCAATATTCCCAATAGAATTTGCACGCTCCGCCGCCGGTTAAAATTTAGTAAATTCGTAACGAAAATATCCCATGTAGAGTCTGTGGGGGACCCAACGCGTGCCGAAACAGCTGATTGCAGTCAGACCACCATTAAAAAAAAAACTTATAAAAACACCACATGAAAACCAGCCTTAATATAGACCAACAAGTTAAATAATAGCTTGGCATGGTGATACTACCCTTGATAAAAACACATACAAACGAACTTCGACTCAATAGTTTGAGAGCAGCTCTCAAAGTTCCATGTTCACTTTTAATCCTGTGCGCGACAGCTTTGGAATAAAGTCTCCGTTGCTGAGCGATATGCGAGCTCTATAACTAGGGAAGTAAGATTGAGTTTTGCTGGTGTTTAGATGGTTCCAGATAAAATGGAATGGATTTTGAGCAATTGCGTCGCGTCCGTCGCCCCGGCAGCGTTGCCAGAAGGTTACTTTTGTGACCTTTTAGGTGATTTTTAAACACGTCAGGTTACTTCTAGGTAACTTTTATTTCTTACTTGAAAATTGAAACGGAACGTAGTAGCGTTCTTTGTTTTTTTTTTTGCAATATTCGCAGATAATACATAAGAAAATGTTAATAAGAAAAGTAATATCGCGATATACAAATTAAAACGACCATCGTATCATCTTTAAAATAGATAAATAATGCTGGACATTTACACACAGCATCATCTAGCTCCAAAGTAAGCAGAGCTTGTGTTATGGGAACTACATGACTCATATTTTATACTTAATACAAAGAAAACATAAGAATCTTGACAAATATTTGCAGATCATACCACATCTGTCTCGCGGCAATACCGATAATATATGTTTTGGTACCTTATTACTGGAAAAAAAATATGGAAGGTTACTTTTCACACCAAACTGTTACTCTTTTTTAGGTAAGTTTTGACAAGAGCCGACTGGCAACACTCGCCTCTGGCCGCGCGACTGCGTTTCGTTTTTAGAGAGTTTATAAACGGTAGGTCTTGCTTAGCTAACTTTAATGGCTGTTTTACATGTATTCTCTGTAATTTCATGGATCTATATCTTAGGATATAGTGTAATTATAATGCTAGACATTTTTCACACAGCATCATCTAGCCCCAAACTAAGCAGGGCTTGTATTATGGGAACTACATGACTGATATACTACATGTATACTTTTTTTTTGTAAATACATACATATTATACATAGAATACAAACAGACCCGAGACAAATATTAGCTATTCGTACAAACATTTGTCCCGCGGGAATCGAACCCGCAACCTTCGTCCACTGCGTCACAGAGGTTTATCAAGTAGTGTGGTGTTTGTAGCTCTAAACTAACTCTTTATGCGTAAAAACTATAATATTAGCAAGGTACAGTCAACAACAAAATCATAGAAGATACATAAATTATACGCGGAATGACAAGTACTTGCTAACAGCGCGTTTGTGCCAAATTATTTTTTTTTACGTGCCTCTGACTACCCCCTACTTGGTATCTTCAAAGATCTACGCACTGAGTATAAATCCGAGGATGTCCTTCATGTGGAATACAGCCGTACTCGTGTTTGTTCTGTTTTTATTAGTGCCTATTTTACAAAATTTGTTAACTCTATACTTAACAAATTTTCATATTATTTTTACCTATCCACTCGTAAATCTGTTATTATTGAACCCATATTTTGGTTTTAATAGTGCCTATTTTACAAAAATTGTTAAGTATACTTAACAAATTTTCATATTATTTTTACGTATCCACTCGTAAATCTGTTATTATTGAACCCATATTTTTTTTTATTTTAAGCCCTTCCCCATGAAATAAAACTTCAAAAGGAGCAAAGCCAAAGATGTGCTCCTCACCCCAACCCCCTTCTAACTCTCCAACCTTCAGTCCTAGGAGTATGAAACAAAGTTTATTAAGTAGCATTTGATGGGAACTACCAACTTAAATTAGTTCGACCGATCGAAACATATGAGGCAACTTCAGGACCCTAACATAGCGTGAACAACAACAACATTTTGGTAGTTAATAAGTAGGTATAATTAAAAAGGTTAAATAAATAAAAAAACAAACACACTCACGACTGTCTTCCCCATGGTGGACATACTCAGTGAGTAGATCTTTGAGGATACCAAGTAGGGGGTAGTCAGAGGCACGTCCAAACATTAAATTTGGTACATGCCCGCGTTTTCAAGTAAATAAATAAATAATGCTGGACATTTTTCACACAGCCCCAAACTAAGCAGAGCTTGTGTAATGGGAACTACATGACTGATATACTACTTACATACGTTTTTTTGTAAATACATACATATACATAGAAAACACCCAGATCCCGAGATAAATATTTGCATATGCCAATATTTGTCCCGCGGCGAGAATCGAACCCGCAACCAACAGTTAAATACACAATACACCTTACGGGGCTTTATAACTCATGTAAAACAGACATGAAATTTAAATTTGAACCGTAAAAGCAATAGGCGTGGACAATCCCTTTTAGGATTGAAAATAATATTAAATCTGAAAATGTCTCTAGGGCCCCGCAGTCCATTTTCTTCACAGTCCCCCTAACGGTAAAGAATAAGCCAAAAAAAATTGCTAAGGTCTCTTTTATGGCCTCCTACCACAAAATCAATTTCACTACGTTCAGAAGACTCACTTCATAATCAACCAGTACGATTTTGAGCTTAGAGACTTCGCAAATTAAGTTTTTAATAGCACGCTCGCTGTCGGGTTTGTCGGCTAGATTTAACACCGGGTTTACACATGCGCGATAGCATGTCGAAAAGCTCATGTACAAGTGCCGTCGAGAACTGCCGTTCACACCATCGCGGAGTCTTTAAATCAGTCTCGCGAGATGAACGTGGTGCCGATGCCGTTCACACATAATTATGCATCTTTTTCGTCACAGATTAGTACCACAAAGTCAACATTCGTCAATCGCCGCGCCGCGCCGCCACTTGCGTCTCTTGTGAGCGAAGCGAGCTTAGATCACTTGAGCAATCTAGAGTTTGTATGTATTTATGTATTTTTGTTTATGCCACGATAACTGCCGATCAGTTTATTCAATCATGATGTAACTTGGTAAATTGGTAGGTAATACTACTGTACTGCCGCATTACATCCCGCGCTGACCATAGAATGCGGCGCATTTTACTGATTGGCAACTGTAAGTATATATTCCTACCTAAACTGCGGAGTGATACATGTCTGCTGCAAGCGCATAATAGTGAACTTTTTCGTTATTGATTCAAAGTATATGAACGAAATAGTTTATTGTTCGAGTGAGCGAAGCGAGCGTAGATATCTTGGGATATCTAGAGTTTGTATGTATTTATGTATTTTTGTTTGTGCCACGATAACTGCGAATCCGTTTATTCAATCTTGATGTAACTTGGTAGGTAGGTAGGTAATACTAATGGAAGTTTTATGTTCGTATATGAGCTTAATGGGTAGGGGGGTTTATGAACGTTGGGGTTAAAACTAAAACAGTATATCGCGACGACTCGGTTCGTGGATAATTTACTATGAACTATAACTAATAGGAATAGTTTATAGTATATTATTTGCTTATTTTTGAAAATCATATATGGCATACAATATTTTAAAAAAGCATAAGTATTATACCTATCATTTAGTTCCCATAACACAAGCTCTGCTTAGTTTGGGCACAGATATTATGTTTGGGGCTAAATGATGTTGTGTGAGAAATGTTCAGCATTATTTATTTACATAGACACAGAAGAACACTTTACACAATACTTTAATAGATATGGACTTGCAAACATTTTATAGGACGTGTCTGTCAGACACGTCCATTAAACTCATATACGAACATAAAAAATACATACTTTAAATCGCACACATGCTTTTTTGTGTCAATTAAATGACATTATTCTTAATTCAATAAGAATAATGTTTTGATAAAGATTATTTAGGTGGGGTGATTGCGCCGGGTATCGGCCTTTTAGAGCAGTTGTCAACTTTAAGCGGGCAGAAAAAAAACTTAGATTGTTTCATAAACACCTGCGCTGTTTTTGAAAGGCCATCACCAAGTGCTGTTCTGGGCCCCTGCGTTGTGTTGGATAAAACATTAAAGTATTTATCACAGTTATAACAAAAGCGTTGTCGTTGGCTATTCTTTTTACCAGCATTTCCGGTGATTTGATAAAAAAACAACACACATTGAATAACCTAAAAAATATATTAATTAAAAAAATGCGCAGTTACACTTTAGTGGTGTTACAGTTATAGTTAAACAAACATTTAAGATGAATATACAATACTAGACTCGGTAGTTTTGGTATGTGTTACCAGATCAGACATTCGGTCAGGACAAACGATTTTATAAGTATAGATTACTAGCCTTTGCCCACGGCCACGTGGTACCCGGATAAAAAGTAGCCTATGTGTTATTCTGATGTATAAGCTATATTACTGTAAAGTTTCATCAAAATACGTTCAGTAGTTTTTGCGTGAAACAGTAACAAACATCCATCCTCACAAACTTTCGCATTTATAATTTTAGTAGGATGATAACAACAAGCTATTCTGATGCTAGAGGCAGAAGTTGGACAACTGAGAAATATCCTCCAATTTATTAACTATTTATAGTTGCATTGGAACCTATTGAAGTCAGCCGTTTGTGGATGAAGATGGAGAGCATCATCCAATTTGCCAAGATCCAAGACTGCTCAAGAAAGGCCTCGTATCACCTAGGGTTTCTACCAAGTGTGCTATACACAAGTAGTATTTCAAGCATAAGAGGGACTTGCGTCGACTCCGAGAGACTCCGAAGAGTCCGGAAACCTAAGAATCTGTGAAAGCGTAGGGATACCTGAAATCACTTCAGGCTTAAAAACATAGCACCAATCTTTATGTACTGAACTGGCTTCAAATATTACCGTCTGTTGCACAATCGATTATATTGTACTCTTTTACTAACAGTCACAAAAGAAAGAGACAGCAACAATGTTATTGCTCTCAAATTAGTCAGATTTAAGTTTTCCATACAAGTTTAGTTGTGATTTCAAAACATGCTGACTATGAACACGTAGAAGAGCGACATGTAAACGAATATGACAGAAGTACAAATATTGTCGTCCCTTTCTTCCTTGCACTACAGTAAAAGAGAGCGACAGTTTGAATTAATTTAGTTTGTGTAATAGAGAATCGGCAACATTGACTACTTTAACATAGAACTGAAGCAAATATATCAAGGAATCGACTAACGGTATTTTGGAGTTGACTTGGATTGTTGAGGATGACAAGGTGGTCTACAAGTCTTAGTTCTGGCAGCTGTACTGGCGTGAGCGGACAACAATGTCATGATGGCGGATCGAGGTGTCCCAGTTTCACTGTGTATATGGACCACAGGACTGACACACTACGTATGTAGTATTTCTCAAACTTTCGCGATTAGATAACATAATTATAAGATTTACGGGTCTTTATGGCGTTTATATTTTTTTTTATTTTCTTGACGCCACGCATTATGTGACAACGGCCACGGCCACAGATAATCACTACGCCATAATTTAAAAAAATACATTCCCTGGGCAATGAAGTGTTTCTACGCAAATCTGAAATGTGAACATACATTCACAAAAATATTAATTTGTTTAAGTAAAATAGTGATAATCACAATGTCAATAATAGAAATAAAGATAAACTCGCTGTTGCCACTTGTAGACTACATCAGTTAGTAAATCGTTTAAAGGTCAAAGTGTACGTTTTTATAACAAACTTCCAAGAGATATACAAAAAAAAACAATTTTAAAGCATATGACATAGGTATCAGATTATTAAGATGATAGAAAATCTTGGGATCGAAGTTGCTCCAACTCGATGAAAAATTTATATTGTTATATTATATTATTTTGTAAAAGGATCACCAGCCTTGTTTCTTGTCTTACTTTCCTGGTTTGGTGATGGAGGAACAGGCAGGCAGTTCGTAAAATTGACGTTTCAAAGTGATCCTTGCGATTTTAATCAATTTTGACTTTGACTTAGATCGCGAGCAAAACAAGATCGTCGACGAAAATGGGGTTTACATAAATGTTTAGAATAGACACCAGGACTGTGTCTGTGGGACTTGTTTCGTGAAACACTCGACTGCGGACTCATTTATACACCCAGACATCATTTTATTGGTTTTCGGATGAGTGTAACGGCTTGAAACTGCATAAAAACTCAGTTTAGTCTTCAAAAGTATATAAGACTAGCCTCTGCCCACGACTTCGCCCGCGTGGTACCCGGATAAAAAGTAGCCTATGTGTTATTCTGATGTATAAGCTATATTACTGTAAAGTTTCATCAAAATCCGTTCAGTATTTTTTGCGTGAAAGAGTAACAAACATCCATCCTCACAAACTTTCGCGTTTATAATATTAGTCGGATAGGATAGGAAGTAGGACAGGATTGATTCAAATAGTTTAGCAACAGCTGATTATAATACAGACAAAAGGTAGTCCAATCACTTTTACTATTTAATATGTATGTGTCTGTGGGTGTTTATTTATTTATAATAAGTTGATATTACAATTGATTGATATGATTGGATCGTTGGGAGGGTACCCATCAGTGTTGTATTTTTGCAGCAGAGATAGCAAGAATCTTCACATAATAAACGGAAAAAGAAGAGTACTTAAAAATGAACCTAACCAAATAATTTATACAAAAGATCAAGGCAAATCAGAACATTTGAAGATTTAAAAAAAAAAGTGATGTTAGAAGGAAATAAAATAATCATTACATTCAACAACTGGTAGATGCTACCGAACCAAAATGTTTGCCTGATATCATACCTACAATTATTTTCTAGTTCTAGTAAAATTTTGTTAGATAGGTACCTTACAAAATTTTACACATGTGGTATTGAGTAAATTTTAGTGCAGAGCCACCGCCCGAAGGCCGCTGGGTGTCGCGAAACTACTTTTGATTCCCGCTTCGTAATTTTCCATTTAATCGCACATAGAGAACGAAACTCAGTGACATTTCATGAGCCTGTATTTCTTTTTCTTTATTTAAATTTAAAAAGACAAACAGACACCACGTCTTAAGTCAAGTTTATGTCAATGTCAATGTTTTTTCGACATACACGATATGAAAACACTAATAGAGATGAATGTAGGTTTGATGGAAAGGTATAACTGGTTTTATAGAGGAACCGCGAAAGACACTTTAAAATTTTAAAGTTAGCAGGACAAAAAAGTGTAGAACTGCAATAGCAAGGGAAGAGTGGAAGCTGATTAAAGAGGCCATAGCCAAAATGAAGCAGATTGAAAAGAGGTTCATTATTATCTATTAAATATATATACGTGTCTCAATAAAGACACAGATTATTAATAAAATGTTTTTTATGTACCCGACATTTTTCAAATTCAGAACTTCAGAACGAAACGGCCAATGGCTCTAAAATTAAGGTGGTAATAAATATTAAATAACCGTAGTAGGTTGGTAGGTATACCTATCTATAGTAACGTATTTTTTGTATTGGTTATGTAGATAGGCAACCTAACCTTAAAAGCTCTACTTTTGATCATTTCTGAACTCTTCGAAATGATTCAGTTATTATTACTTAGAAATAACTCGAATGCTTGACATTTATTTGTTTTATTTACTTATTTTTGTTTGATTTTCATGTAGGATAGTATCGTCACGGAATCACGGTTAGGCCTACACCGCGCCCGGCCTCGTTCGAGAATCGAACTTTACAGAACATTCGAATGAGTTTGTCTAAACAAATAAATATAAAAACCATAATGCAAAACCTCGTACCTTTTCAACAGATTTCAATTCCAATCCTTTGTGTGAATCCAGAGGTGTGAACATAAAATTTATTATACACTAAACACTGCACTGAAATAAGTATTTGTGAGATTGTTTTTTTCTACGGTTGATAGGTATTTTATAATAATAACTTTTGTCTAACACTTTATTTACACAATAAAGTTATAAGAAATCATTTTAGGACCACTCGTCTTATATTTTTTATTGTTATATTTTAAGAAATAGAGTATTTAGGTACAATTTTCACGACTAGCAACGTCCGTGACTTATTTTTATATGATTTTTCTCACAAAACAGATAATTGTAATTTTCACAAAGACACCAATGGAGTGGACAGTGGCCGCTTCCGCATCCGAAATCAGCTGTTCACTCGAAATCAATAACTGGAAGAACACAGTATATTACACAGTACACTACACTTTTAACACACTAATTACCGGTTACACTATCCAATAATTGGTACCACAATTACTGTGGGAGTAGAATGACTGCAAAATAAATAACACTAGGAAATTATAAATCTAACGACGTGCACAGTGAAAACTTACATAAAACACGATTAGTTAATGTTTTTCAGGAATTTATCGATTGCACAAAGAATTTTGTTTAGAACTTTTATTTAGAGAGTACATTTTTGTGTATAGCGTTCGAACGCGATCGCGTACTGTCGCGGACTGGCAGCGAGGCGAGCGGGGTGCGGGGTGCGGTGAGGGGCGGGGCGCGGGCGGGGCGCTCGTGGAATGCTATTGTAGGCGAACTCCGACCAGCTACTCATTTTCTCGATTCTGGTCAAACAAGTTTTGTACAAGCTGCATTGTAAGGATTCCGCCATTCTTGTAGCGAAGCAAGCAACGGTCTTTTCGATGGTCTTGTCTTCGAAATTAATACTGCAGGAACGGTAAGAAAATCAAATTGGAAACATAATCTGCAAAAAAAAGTGACAACCCTGGCCCTGAAATAAAATACGCAATAATTCCTATCGGTCGGTATAGGGTAAATGCACCGACTTCCGAAAAGTTAGCCCTACACACCTGATTTTGGAAACTGGTCCTGGTTCTACCTATACCTAGATAAACTTTGAAAGTTCGTTTAAAGTTCCTTTCTTTGTAGGACCACGGAACCAAACATAGTTACTGTGGTCCTAAAATCTTAAACTATGAAAAGGTGCATAGAGGGAGCTACCTGTCTCTTTATTTTAGCCACTTGGTTTAAATGTCTTACTGACTTCAACTCAACTACATAACTAGCCCATTCCTTATGGGATTCTGATTAAATATCCCGCTACTGCATTGGAACAATGGGAATACAAATAAACCCCAAGAAAAACACAGTTAATGGGGTTCACGTTTCAATTTATTACTAGGTCTCTTAGCTTGTCTTATCTAGCATATTTTTTTTTCATATTTTGGTGATTGTTTTTTTTTTATTTTTAGGCATCGTTAGGTATTCTACCTAATAAACTAGTAGAAAGGATAGAAATAGAAATATTATCATCAAAGGTAGGAAGGTTTGGCACAGTGGACGAAAGCCCGCCTGAGATGCAAAACCCGGTTGCGGGTTCGATTCCCGCTGCGAGACAAATGTTTGTGTGATGAGCAAAAGTTTGTCTCGGGTTGTTTTCTATGTATGTATACTTAATATGTATATATTTACAAAAAATAAGTATATAAGTAATTATATCGGTCATGTAGTTCTCACAATCCAAGCTCTACTTAGTTAGGGGCAAGATTATGCAGTGTGAAAAATGTCCAGCATTTATAAAAACGTATTCAATTTAAGTAAAACTATAAGTAAGTTACTGACCTAGATAATTTTCTACTTAGATTTATTTAACAAAACTTAAAGTCATATCCGCAGATTAGATTCATCATAGGTAATCACCAACTAAGTAGGTAAGTACCTAATAATTCAGGTAAGAGTTTACCTTTCTACTAAGGTTAAAGTTTTTCGAGATAGGTAGGTATTATTAATTAATAATAAACAACAGTCTAAATAGGAACTCTAATCACATTCAAGGTTAGAACTTCTGAGGCAAAACCGAGTTGATACTTATTTGAAAAGCGATAAACGAACTTCCACGAAATTGGATAGACTCGGCGAGTGAGATAGACATATGAATGAGCCCATTAGCGAAAGAGGGACAGCTGACTATATTTTTATTTATTTATTGCCCTATCAAGCTCGCTTGGAGTTGGGGCAACTATCCACAGACGAGTTGAATAAATCAGAAAAGTATGAAATGTAATTAGGAACCAATTTAGACCTTCATATCTAATGCCATTTTTGGTTAGAAATTACCAAAAACTTTACGATAAGTAGTGATTTTTAACAACCAACCAATATTTAAATGTCGCTGTTAAAAGCATGTTAATCACTTCAACGATCTATACATAAAAAAAACTATCGTGAATTTGATTGTTCATATTGTAAAACGGGAATCAGTGTACGTCGCGATCACTCAACCTGATGAAGACCCTTGGAATGAGTCGAAACTTAGTCCGTTTCACCGATAGTACGGTACGAGAATATTCCCGTTTTTACAATATCAATGATCGAAACATAGTACATTTTTTACAAGCTTTTATTTAAGTTGCAATGTTTGTATTTTAGTTTGTTTGTTAGGTTAAATATTGCAAGCTGAATTAGAACCAATCTTATCCTACGGAGTTGAATTTTCATGTTCAGTTTCGATGAAAACGCAATTTTATGGTAAGCATGACCTGAATCGATACATTCAGTATTAACTCCAGATTAAGGAACTTTTCAACGATCAACACCACAGACACGAAATTTTGTGTAAGCATTTTATTATTATAGCTGGTTTTAAGTTTCAGCATGACATGGTTGCTGCACTCAGGAAAAATGTTTCTTTTTTTACTATTAATTTATTTGAATTGTACCTTAGTATTTGCTTTGTAGTAATTAATTATTCAGTCGATTAAGTAATATGCCCATCTTATAAAAGGGGTCCTAAACTCCAATGTACACACGGACGTCAAATAAAAAAAAACAAATTACAACTAGGTACTTACCTATTTGTATCTTGGGCGATAAGATTTAATAAATTTGATTTGATTAATAAATTGACGAACTCAATAGCTTTTGAAAACTGGTGAAATAATTATTTGTGATCAACCAGGTACTACCAACTGACCTGATGGACAGCGGTTACTGACTCCTTACATTACATTTTTATTATTGACATCGGCAACAAAGGGCTGCCCTGAAGGACTCTTTAAATTTGAAGTAGGTAGATTAAAATACTTTGTACCTAGTACCTATCTTATCTTATTATGAAATAAATGATAGAATCAATCATTATTAAAATTAAAATGTTACATTTCACTGGAAACATCTCTGAAGGAAGGAAGGAGTTGGGCTGGTTGGGATCAGGTTAGAAGAATGATAATGCACAATACATCCCAATGTGGACCTTAGTTTCACCACTTAGAATTTGAATTAGATTAAAAAGAAGTTCATTCCACAACTTGCAAGTACGGGGAAGAAAGAATCTCGTAATATTCAGGCTACTTCAGACTAACATTAGACCGTTCATATATTAACATCTACATCCCAATAAGAATAAACAAAAATATACTTATTTTTACTCCGGCCTCCTAGTGTTATTAACAGGTACTTATTTATATATCATTTAGAAATGTTATCACGATCGTACGCCTGAGACAGATCTATAACTACGCCACATAGAGACACCTACATTAACATTGTCTTGCTGGCGTTTCTTTTTGAGATCCTTCCTCATGAACACCGTCCACTATTACGCTCGGTCATGACATGACCAAATTAAAATATCTATTTCACACACATCAAATCTGTTAAACCCGTTACTCTACAGCGTGGTTACAGCAACCAATTTAAACATCTACATCCTGTACATCACAAGGATCTTAAAATTGTGACCCACTTGACAATTTGAAGGGATCGGGGGTTCGGCGTTAGCTCATGTTACCACTTTCAAGCGTTTCGTGCGAGCAACCGGTTATCAGTTTCGAAGAATGGCATGTCAACAGGTTGTACTTAGAATTCATACAAACCTACGAAAGCTGGACATTATTGTCACCACTTCAGATTTGTGGCTACAAATATGCTCTTTTGAAGAAATTTACCACGTGAGTATGATGTGACTATCAATTACACTGTTTTGTTTTGGATGTGTCATTGGTTAGACATAATTATTGAAAGAACTTACAGTGGCTACTAAGTACAACACTAATATTAAGTGAAACGAGTAGGTATATACAAAAAATACAGATGAAACAGCTAGCTATCTAAAGACCGTTGCAAACTATCAACTGATCCAGATCACTACCTGGCGGAAGAGTTCTCAAAATACTAGCCGCATAGCCACGCTGAATGGCAATGCTAATGCGTTGACCCAGATTATATGAAACAACTTATGATGTTGATTCCGGGGTGAGTCTCTGTGATCCTGCAACACACTCTTTCATACCTAGTATAGGGACAGTGTTCCATATCATTAAGTCATACTTGTATTACTGGAATTGTACCAAACTGTATTTTTGAACAAATAAACTTTATCTTATCTTATCTATCTATTAATATAAAAATCTTGTTACCGAATGTGTTAGTGCAATAGACTGACAATAGAATTACGCAGATCCCGGAATTGAAATACGGGCTCATTATGACATTATGGTAGTGGTTGTGCCGGGAAACAAGGCAAATGGCATAACTCCAGTAGCGCAATTTTATTTTTAAATAAATAAATAAATAGACATTTATTTTGTTTTCAAAATTTTGGGAAAAGTTACAGCTAGGTACAACATTAACAGAATTTCTATGTATAATATGTATGTATTTACATAAAAAAAGTATATAAGTAGTTTATCAGTAATGTTCCATAACACAGGCTCTGCTTAGTTTGGGGCTAGATGATGCTGTGTGAAAAATGACCAGCATTATATATAAAAAAAAGTGTAGAATATGCCTAGATAGACCTGTGCATATTTGCTGACGGCTAATTAAAAGTTTCCGCAGACAAGTACTTTAATAGCAACATACATAACTTACACTTACACTTAAACAAATTTACCAAGCCTAAGTACAATAAGTAGGTTATTATAGTAGGTATAGTAAGAAGGTCTGTCTGTATGTAAGTAAAAAGATCGAGGACTCAGCCACGCTGTTTTTCAGTCTCGCCTACTGATATTAAGGATTTATCTAACAAAAGGTTATTAGGTCAGGTATTGGTGGTACCTAAAATCTGTTTAAATCATTAGTAATAAACAATTTTTTTCAAACAAACTAACAAAAATGATCAGTGGTACCTAATGATTATTTTTTTGTTAGCCATTTGCTATTCGCCTTAAAGGTACAGTTCGCTCGAACATTTTCTCGTTCCCACAGCTAACTTTTCCTATTTCCCGAACTGTATTAGGTAGGTACTTTCTTATTGACATTACACCGGACCCACACCACATAAAATATGGTACGTACCTAGTCTTCTTGCCAAAATTACCGTACCACATGGAACCACATGTAGTGGGACCTGTGTGACCATGTAATAGAAAATTTAAGTTATGTGTGTGTGTGACCGCGGTTAAATTAAATCCCGTCAGAACCATGAAGATAGCTCACTGTATAATTCTTAACTGTGGTCGGAAACCGGGAACACAATGACGGATTGACGAGCATTCACGCCGAGACGAGACAAATCAAAGAATAGCCTTCCCGAGCTCTCGGGAGCGGATGGGACAGAATATTGCGCGTGGGGAATCCCCCCTTTGAATCTCAGCGCACTGTTATTTAATTAAATGTGGCGTTATGGCTTTCACTCTCTGTGTAACAGGAGAGAGAAAGTTCAATAAAAACAACTAAAATCCTAGTCGAATTGCGAAAATTTGTTGGGAGTTTGTTGGTAATAATCTTCATGGTATTCTCTGATACCTCATAATTAATTATAAATTATGATACTTAATATCCTCGTAGATCCACTCCTATCTGAACCACCTCCTACTGAGTATAGATCAGAGAATGTAAGTCATGGGTGAAAAATAAAAAATAAAAAGAAGTTTTTTTTTTATTACTGTAAGTATAATTATATGATAAGGGTTGGGAGCTCTTCTTTTAAGTTGAAATAACCTGAGTTAGAAGAGTCCCATCTTTTCTGTCGTCTTTAATATTTTAAAACAATCGTGAGCATGTTTATTTTTTTTTATCTTCGTAAGTACCAAGCTGTTGATTTGATTTGGAAATAGGTAGACACTTTTAGCGCGGATATTTACCACTCAAGAGAAGCCGTGGGCAGAAGATAGTTCGTTACCACAGACTGAAACAGATAGTTTACCGAATAAACCCAAGTCGATAGTCACCCTTAAACACAGTGCTGCGGTCAGGATAGAGATTAATGACATAGACGACTTCTGTGGCGTAGTGGGTGAAGGGCCCGCCTGAAACGCTTATATACCTACCTAGCCTAAGTACAATATAATAAAAAGTAGGTTACTTTGAGTACTGGAAGGGGATTTTTGGACAAAAAGTCCATAAATCCTCTTCGCAGGGGATTGTCGCAGGGGATTTGTGGAATAAGCCTTATTAAAATACTAGGTAGGTATAGTAAGAAGGTCTGTCTGTATAATATGTAAGTAAAAGTTGGAGGACTTAGCCATGCTGTTTTTCAGCCTCGCCCTTTGATGTTAAAGGTCAAAGGGATGACCTTTAGCGCAAGGTCATCCCTTTGGTTAGGTATTGATAAGTGCCTAAAAACAGTGTAAGTATAGATATCATTAGTAATGAACAATTTATTTCCAAAAAACTAACAAAAATGATCAGAGGTACTTTTTGTTTTTTTTTTTGTAGATACTAAAAATACATTTATTCATACAACTATGTACAAGTAGGTATATACAAAAAATACAGATGAAACAGCTAGCTCAACTGATCCAGATCACTACCAGGCGGAAGCGTTCCCAAAATACTGGCCGCATTGCCACGCTGAATGGCAATGCTAATGCTTTGACCCAGATAAGAGCCAGCTCTCTTGTCGCGCTTCGCTTCGACCAGTAGCCCTGAAAGAATTTTGAAGACGCGAAGGGCCCCGGTTCCCCACGGACCCAGAGTCTCAACACCAACAGGCTCAAATAAGTAAGCTCTGTCGAGACTTCTATGTCTTTTGATTATTTTTGTTAGCCATTTGCTGTTCGCCTTTATGGCACAGTTATAGGCCCACCTGAGACGCAGAAGGTTGCGGGTTCAATTCCCGCCGCGAGACAATGTTTTGTATGATCTGTAAAGAATTGTCTCGGATTTGGGTATTCTTCTATGTATAGCATGTATGTATCTTTGGGGCTAGATGGTGCTGTGTGAAAATGACCATCATTATTTATTTACATTGGGGTAAATGTGCCTAGGTATACAAGATCATCAAGTTTTCTATATATAATTGGATGTATTTACAAACAAAAAGTATATCGGTCATGTATTTCCCATGAAGTCAAGCTCTGCTTAGTTTGGGGCTAAATTATAACTTTCATTTTTAACTTTCACGTTTCATGTTTGAAGCAATTACTATTTTGTGTTTCTTTTTAATGTATTTGTATAAAGTAGCAAGATGTCTTCTATAATATAACTATTAAGCTATGGAATACTATTATACTATGGAAGCTGCGGATAATGGTGTTAGTAATATTTTAATTATATTTAATTATGTTACAGCTATCCTTTTTACTTACCAATGTCACAGATATTATAATACAAATTAAGCAGAGCTTGTGTTAGATAAACTACATGACTTATATACTACTCACTACCGGATAAAAGTTAGCCTATGTGTTATTCTGCTGTATAATCTATATTACTGTAAATTTTCAAAGAAATCCGTTCAGAAGTTTTTGCGTGTAAAAGTAACAAACATCCATCCTCACAAACTTTCGCGTTTATAATAGTAGTAGGAAGTAGGGTTAGTAGGATAGGATAGGATTATTTATTACATTTAAACAGTAATGTAAGTAATACGCCGTATTTCAATACTTAAAAAGGTACATTGCTACAGGTAGGTACTTTAAATGTAGGTAGGCAGGTACTATTTCTAGCTAAAAAATAAAAATTAACTGATAGGTACCCCATAATAACTCCTTACTTTTAAAAGACTAGCTGTGCGTTAATAGCATATAAACCGTCCTCAAGAATTAGCCTATCAAATGCATTTTTTTTTTAATCCGAATGGTAGTACCAGAGATAAGCGCGTTCAAACAAACAAGAAACATCAATTATTGTATAGTACCCATAGATCCATAGATCTAGGATACCTAGTATAGAAGATATATATATATATTTTTAACTAGGTACCTACCTAGTTTTTTTTCAAATTTTAAAATCTTCTTCATGTTGTGGGGATAAAACCTATTTAGGAACTATCCTTGAAGACATACCTGCCTACAAGTCGATTAGTCGTTTCGGACTACCATTTCGTGGTAGGTAGGTAGGTATACCTATTTCACAGACAAACTAACAAACAAACAAACAACCTCTTATGAGAAACGCGTAATAGATATGAATGAATGAATGAATGCATGAAAATACTTTATTTTAGACTAGCGACCCGCCCCGGCTTCGCACGGGTGCAATGCTGATACTAAATACACTACCTTATGTAGGTACTTATAA
Organism: Perizoma affinitatum; assembly: GCA_961405105.1. Classification (NCBI taxonomy): domain Eukaryota; kingdom Metazoa; phylum Arthropoda; class Insecta; order Lepidoptera; family Geometridae; genus Perizoma; species Perizoma affinitatum. The sequence continues at coordinate 1,073,561 of OY560199.1, read as the reverse complement.
TTACTATAAGTGCGATTTAAAAATTAACCTTAGAATAGAATATAATTTATATTTTAAAACTACTATCATACAATTATTTATCGTAACTTACATAAAATTACTGATACGTTGTCGCGCTGAAAACGTTTTTATAATAAACGCGTCCGATCGCTGCTAAATTCAAAGTCGCCGCAAACGCTACGTCCCGCAATTTTTAAATCTGTAATATCTTCGAAAATATTCACTTAAATCATACGGTGTAAAGGGCCTTATAGATCTATATTAAATGAACAATGTATTCAAGGTATTTAATTGGTTAAGGATTAATGCTGTATTGGTTAAAATCGCTTCGAAAATTAGCCATTATTTGTCGTAAAAAGTAAATGACAAAAAAAAGTTATTGTGGGTTATCCATAAGAGATAGACATATACCATCACGGACTTTTCTGTAGACCTTTTCAATGTGTACAATACTTAGTACATTATTTTGATAAAACTCGTAGGGTTCAGCCTGCGTTTGCAATGTAAGCGGAAAAAATGTAATTATTTACGACATAACATTAGAAACCTCAAAAATAACAGTACTTCTCCACTATTTAATGGATGTTATTATACATATAAACCTTCCTCTTGAATCACTCTATCTATTAAAAAAAACCGCATCAAAATCCGTTGCGTAGTTTCAAAGATTTAAGCATACAAAGGGACATAGGGACAGAGAAAGCGACTTTGTTTTATACTATGTAGTGATAGATAGAAAATACTTTATTGCACAAGTGTACAATGGGCGGTCTTATCGCTAATTAGCGATCTCTACCAGACAACCTTAAACAAATAACAAAATCTTATTTTAAAGAAAGTACAATGTGCGGTCTTATGGCTTTGAAGCGGTATCTTCCACCTTTGGATGGAGAGGATAATACGAGATTGTGAGAGTGGCAGGGTGTCCAAAAAATAATAATAAAATATTAATAACTGCACCATACATATTATAGCTATAATAAATATGTAATATAATACTAATAAAAGGGAGAAAAATATGTAATTTGTTGTAATTAAAAGCTTTTACGTTGCAAGTGAAACCTGCCGGGCGCGGGGTGGGATCGATTCGCGTCGCGACGCGCCGGAGAGGCGACGTTGCCGCTCTGTGCACGTTTGTTTGGGTTGAATGCAACCGTATACTCCTGTGGTTGTAGCAGTAACTATCATTCAATCTGTGATCTACAGCTACGCGCCAAAAAATACAAAAAAAGAGGTCTAGGGCAGGTAGGTAGGGAAAGGTAGGCTAGTTAATTTCATTGTTGATGTAGGTGTATGTCTATCTATCGTACCTTCCTAGGTATGATAGGTAGGTAGGGTTCCGAAGCTGAATGGAAATAATGTATAATATAACTTTTTAAACTATCATAAAAATTTACTAAAAACGGGATATTTACCATAATTTGTGTGGTCAAAATGGTAAATATTCCGTTTTTTAAGTATTTTTTTTAATAATTTACGAGTTATATATGACTTCAAATAACGGGAAATTGATAAAAAGTCATATATGCAATTTATTCACCCATGCTTTCACCCTTAGGATTGTTTTTTTTTTTCATAAAATATGAGACCACCCTTGAGGAACCTACCCAGAATAAAAAAGAATCATTTAAATCGATTCACAATTGGCGAAGATATCGCGTAACATAAATAAAAAAATATACAGACGTATTGAGAAACTCCTTGTTGGAAGTAAGTAATAAAAATTAAGTAGCGATATTCGCGATACTTGCAGTACCAAGTTTACAGTTTCTATCCTGCAGGTAGGTACTCTATCATCAGATCTTCGTATGCCCTTGTAGAGTACAAGGAATAAAAAACAAAAGAAAAATCACCCACAAAAAAGGTATCGACTAGTCGTGATTCCATAATATGATGATGTTTTTTTAGGTTTTTCGGGAAACATCTAAATCGGTTAACAATATAAGTTTATGTTCACCGATTTGGCGAAGATAACTAGTAACAAAAATACACTATGATGATAAAAATAAATACAGCCGAATTGAGAATCTTCCTTAAATCCTTTTTTATCCTTTTTAAAGCCGGTTCAAAAGAGAAAACCCGTTAGTTCCGAAAATTAGATTAGAAAAGTTCAGTAGATATTTTATTTGGAACTCTGTACACTTTTATAACAAGCTTCCGATAAATGTAACAGAGCGTCCTATATTTTTTTTAATATAGCACTCAACACCGAAGACAGTCATATACAAAAAATAATAATTATTATTATCTACACCATAATAATAAAAATAATAGACAATATTTGAAAAAAAAACCCATCATCATTAATTATGTATTTGATGCCTCGGTATCATTATAAAGTTTAGATTGAGAAACATTCGTATAACTTTTTCTGTAGATTTGCACACGGAATATAATATCCCTTGTAAATACCAATCCAACTTTATCTCTTTTGTTAGCAAGGTCGTTTTATTCAAGCTGGCCAACAAAGCATCAATGCATTCAGTAGATAGATATTTTGAATTTGTTTACTAAGATCCTACTACTATTATAAACGCGAAAGTTTGAGATGATGGATGTTTGTGACTCTTTCACGCAAAAACTACTGAACGGATTTTGATGAAACTTTACAGTAATATAGCTTATACATCAGAATAGCTTATAGGCTACTTTTTATACAGGTACTACGCGGGGGAAGCCGTGGGCAGAGACTAGTATTACATAACACAACCCGCAACGTATCCAACTTATGCCCAGCAATTTTAAATCATCTAACAATCGAGTTATTCCTCTATTTACATGTAATAGCAAATTTTGATCCACATTTTTATTCTCATCTGTAGCATTTTTTCGTAATCTTCCTCATCGTGGTTTTTTCCGTTCAAACTTTTATATAACCAAAATTTTGCTACAAACCACTTCTACAGCTTCTTTTGTAGCTACGCACAGGTATTTCATAGTTTCGCCATAAATCTCGAAAGTTTCATTAATAATTTAAGTTTCTGGTGCACAATTTCCTGATCCAGCTGATTTAAGACTTATGTGGCACATTTTTCAGTTCAGTTTCAACCTTTCAAATGTCGGGTGTTTGAATTGGCTTTCAAACGCTCCAAAGAACAACTCTACGTGGCCTTGACTGTGATCAATGTCTCATTGTATTCTAATCTATTAAAGTAATACAATGCTTTCAGGCTATTAATACTTATGAAAAGAACTCCAAGAAATCCTGTTTTTAGCACTACCGGCGTATAACCTTTCAGCTTAATTTTCTTTATTCAGTTCTTTACTTTTAAGCTATAGTTCAAAATAAAGTGCTTCTTCTAATGCCGCAAACAATTCATCTTTAATTTACGGATTTAGAGGACGTTTGCAGTCGTTTTAAGCTTTAAAATTTCTATAGCTATATCAAAAGTGTTGTTATATACGATCTTATCTTCCTATTGCTGCTACGCTGTCAACAAAGGCAGAAAAAATCCGTTCTGGCCAGCGAAACTATATTGCTTTAAAACTGCTTCTGCTCAATGGTTGTGTTGACAATTTAACATTTTAATTTTCGGAATGGTATATTTTTTTTAGTCAAGCTTTTTGCTAGGTGGAGCTCTATTTTTCATGCAAATCCGTATTTTATTTACATATCCCCACACTATTTGCTCTGTTTTTTGTACAGACAGTTTTAGCTAAAAGTGATTGCGTATTGTTAGCAGAGAAGCTGTTTTACCTACCTACTTTGATGTGAAGGTATCTTTGGTATTCTAGGTATCTACGGTGTTAGATTAATCTATATCAGCTGGAGAATTATCAGTATTTGCAGACTTACTAGGGATGCATACCATTTATATAGGTATGGTTGACGAGAGAAGCATTTGTTGACAGCAAAATGCAAAATCAATCAAAACTGTCTAAATTATGATGTTTTATTAGTTTTCTTCGATTTTTGTAGAATGTTTTTTAAAATATGTAAAGATCCGCGGTAATTACTACACAAAACAATACGTATCTATCGATTTTGTATATATCTTTTTTTAGTGAAACAAGAACTTTTTTAAAAGATTCAATTTTCTTTCTTAATCGTAGGTTTATTCATCTGAGTGCTTGAATTTTTAAAGTATGCTTCTTTTAGATACAAACTGCACTACCTAAATCTTTTCTCTTCTCTGTTTTCGGAGTATTGAAAACTGTATCGTGATCTGAATAATCTTCATTAATTTCTGATTTATTTTCAGCGAGTCTGTTGTCGGCAATAAGATCAGTACTAGAAGATAAATTATCATTACATGCTTTTATTGTGGTGATTGGGTGTTAGACATGTCTTGGAGTATCAGGTGTTTCTGATTCCTCATTTGTAATTAATTATAAATTAATGCTGGACATACATAAATACATACAATATGTACATAGAAAATATCAAATATTTATTTTCTGTTTCCATTTCGGAGAGATGACTATCATGTGGTTGTCTGTATTTTTTTTACTTTACTTTTAACTTTTCGTTTTGGTATCTAGGTGTACCTAGATACCAAAACGATTATTTTAGTGATAAAATACTATTTGTTACATAAATACGTGTTAATCTAACCAGCGCCGGAAGAGTATTCGTTTAGTCAAAAAGACAAATAAAAAACAAAAAAAAACAAACACGCTCACTACTGTCTTCCCCATGGTGGACTTCCTCAGATACATACTCAGTGACTAGATTTTTGAGGATACCAAGTAGTGGGTAGTCAGAAGCACCTGCAAACATTACATTTGGTATATGCCCGCGTTTTGCAAGTTAGCATTCCACGTGACAGGTTGCAAGCCCATCGCCGCTATGGAACGCTATTGGAACACTAACTGTTGGCACATGCCTTCGAATATTTGGTTCTAGAGCATGCCGGTTTCCTAACGATATTTTCCTTCACCGTTTTGATCACGTGTTAATGCGCACATAGTTTTTTCGAGTGGAAAAAACCATTGTAGCACGCCTTCCGCAAGTTAAATATAAAAAAATAAATTGCCAATTTGACTTCAAATGTAGTGCCGTTTCCTGTGTTTCTGATTGTTCATTAATTCGCTTGTGTTGAAATGATTGGAGAATATAACAGTCGTTTTGCTGGACTCCTGGATCATCTGCACAGATTTTTTTAAATAATATTAATCCATTGACTATGCAATCTATGATCATTATGTATTCTGAAAATTATATAAGCCTATAATTTACAAGGATCTGCCTAAGAAGCTAAAATATAAAAAAAACTACGGTTATCGCTTTTCATAGTTTTTTCAAAGTACCATTTTCTCGACTAAGACATTTCATAATTAGGTAATTGGTTTCGCATTAAAAAACTGGCAACATAAAAATACAAGTTTGAGTGGAAATAATTGGAAGCTGATAAATTGATTGTTTTTATGAAATACTTTTGAAAATACTATGAGTAGGTACATAAATAATACCACATTAATTGGTATGTGACGATAATACATAGGTATGTACCGGTGTGGTAAGTGACTTTACTAGTGATCTTTATAATTTCTGCAAACTTAATGGCGCAACTAGGCATTGCAGACACAACATTTTAGCTTACTTTTGAAGCGACCGTTCGCCTTGACAACACAATTGACACTGAGGGGCGAGGGGGGGCAATATCAGCGAACTGATACTGATATTTCTTCAGCTCATTTGTGCCCCGGATCTACCCAGCAGGATTATAATAAAAAATAATTTCAAAGGCAGCTAATGACATCTAGCGTATTTACGAGAAACTATGCCCACCGCAGTTGAGTTAGGTTGATAGTTAACTACTTACGGCCGTCATAGATGGCGCTTATAAGCACTTACCGTATAAATTTCATAGGTACGCCTATGATACGTAAAAACATGAAAAAAAAATTGCGATCAGTTCGATAACTTGATATTTTTTTATAATATGTAGAAATATTAATAAAACATGTATACTTAACAAATTGTTAAAACACGAATGTAATCGTGATATTAGATTTTTCTTAGCAAAGAATTCCATAAAGAGGTTTTTATAATATTTCAAGAAATCCATAAACTTTTTTTTTATTATTCTTGCACAGCGGTGTTTGTGCTACCACCTAGGTCATGAAGAGGTGCGAATATTACATTACGAGAAGAGTGTTAAATATGAATGTGGATGGAAATAAAAGCAGAGGTAGGCCAAAGAAAACATGGATGGATTGTGTGAAGGATGACATGGTTAAGAAAGGAGTGAGTACTGAGATGACGGCTGATAGAGGAGAGTGGAAGAAGAAAACATGTTGTGCCGACCACACGTAATGTGGGATTAGGACAAAAATATAATGACCTTGTCAGCAAAGAGTGAAGTAAAGAGTTACTCGTAATCTGGGTAGGTCTAATGGTACATAGAGGTCATTCATTATTTAAGGACACATATGATTTCTCGGACTTCTTTTCCTCTTACGTATGATTTTACCTAGTTTTCCTAAATAGTTGAAAACAAAGGTTGTGGGAAGTCGCTGAATGGAGGTGGATGAAGATCGTTCGTCATGGCACTCTTTGGAAGATCCTATGTCCAGCAGTGTACCTTAACTTTTTTAAATTAAATCAGGAACCGTTATATTTTTGATTTAAATTAAAGGCTATCCAGTTTTAAAAGGCTGACATGTTATTGGATAAAAGTCAAAGTTAACTGAAAGTAATACTTATCTGACAGGAGTTGAGATATTCTTGCTGTTCCCCCCTTGTTTCAAAGATTATCAAATATGTATATCTGTAGGTTAAGCTTGGTGAACATACACCATTTAAAAAATGATAAAAAGTTCGAATAAACGCTGTATAAAGTTCACATATCTTCTTACTATACCTACTATTTTAATTACCTACTTATTATATTGTAATTAGCCTAGGTATGTTTGTTATGTGTAAGTAAATAAATGCCCTTTTAGTATTTTAATTATATTATATAATAAAATATAAGTATATATAAAAAAATATTTTGCTATCACAAAACAATTGCAAAACCAATAGAAAATTAGTTTTCATCACCCTCCTTTTAGTCGGGTAAAAAGTGCAATTCTGAATATTAATTTTGTGCGACTACAAGTAGCCATAGCCTACCTACAGAGTTATTTGTAAATGCTATCAGTTATGTAGACTTTTGTCTAGCTATATATTGAATTGTATTTTCGTTGTGAAATAAACTCCCTTGCACAATAAACCACAGATAATAAAATACTACTAAACTTACCTCTCTCTTAAGGGTATTGCGGGATTTTCCCGCTATCCACCAATAAGGGACAACGGTTTATGGAAAGTTTAAAAGTAAAACAACACAGTTAGGTAATTACTCTCAAAGAGTTACATTTATTTGTTTGTTCTTTGAACTTGTGATTTATTTCATTCACTCGGCACATCGTTTAAACCTTTATTTACTAGACAAGAGGGAATCAAAAACGCAAAACGAAATAGGAAACGCAACACTGCACTGCGTGGATATGTTGCGTTCAATGGCATCCACAGCTTTGTGTGCAATTACGTTGAACACTATTTATGACCATTTATGATGGGGGCATATTTATGACTCCTACACAAATCTATGGAAATAATAATTATAAAAGTTCTTCATAGTCATACAGACCTACCGAGAAGAAGGAAATAATGTCAAAAAATGAAGATATATTTTTCCTGACAGTTAGGTACATGTCTAATAAGCTTCATAATTATCCAAGCCTGTCACAGATAAAAAGGAACCATGTAAAAATTAAAACTTTGACAGCCCTTGGCGATAGCGCTTTCGTTTTGCGTGTTTGGTTTCCACTTATTTAGATTATAGGCTTATTCATTACATTTTAGATTCCATGCTTTCCATTCAATACATTAACTTTTAAACATACATTTGAAAATATATTTTATTTCTAAACAAGAAGATCACAAAGTGTTGATTAAGTTAATGGGTGCCGTAATCGCTCCATCTCAATCAAAGTACCTTTCTAACATGACCTCGGGTGTATATTCTATAGCATCCTCAAAATACAAGCACCCAGACTTGCTTCGCGGTAAATTAATCTCGGCTGAGAGGTTTCCTTGTTGATCTCTGTCAAGTCATTTTAGATTTAATTTCATAGATGGCGCTATTCCGGTTAGATCTACGTACACTGTCAAACATATCTATAGGTAGTTTCTCGAAGTTACACAGGTGGCGTGCTATCGAAAGCTTAGATGCCTTCATTTATTTTCAAGATAAAAATATCATGTGATATACAGTGCCATCTATCAAGTTTCAGAGAACCCACAGATCAAAAAGAAATAAGAGTATTTCTTTTTGATCTGTGATCGTTTACAGCCTTTGGTTAGATTGACAATGCGACCATTCATGGCAAGGATAAGTACCTATTTTCGCTATTCAACGAATTCTATTAACTCACTCATTAATCACGATTGTTTAAGTTTCAAGTTTAATTAAATGTAATGTAAATATTCTCTACGATTTGTGTAAGTACATCAGTATTAAATATCTCCGAACTGACTTTCAACTCTTAGGTAGATAGGTAAACAATTGATTTCAAAAATAGATATTAATTTTTAATGCTACTGGAATAAAAGCTGAGACACTGGTGGGTATAATACCGATTAGACACATCACATACACAATTCACAGCGCCTAGTGCGAGTTTCGCTACTGATTCGTCTCACTACTATTAATGTTATTCGTTGGGTATGCAACAAGTTTCAAAATTTTCCCGCTACGAGCGCAGATAGTTAGGTACGCAACTAGTTTTAAAATTTTCCCGCTACGAGCGCTGATAGTTGGGTAAGCAACTAGTTCTAAAGTTACCCGCTACGAGCGCTGATAGTTCGTTATGTGCAAATAGAAAACGTAACGTGAGCAAGTTTAGAGTAATACTGATAGCCATTTCCTATAGGCAGTATGAAATCTGTCTTATTGGACAAAGACTAGCAGTAAGTTCGATACCACTCAACACTCAAATAGTTTGAATAATAATAAAAACACACACATAGCTACAGACATAATAGACCCCACACTAGGATAACCTGAATTTTGGGTATCAGGAACGAGTACCACAACACAAATATCTGCAGTACATGTAAACATTTGTATTTTGTTTTGTATTTCGCAGCGGGAATCGGAATTGCATTATTTGCGTCTCAGCCACCGACGTCTTAACACAGTAGTGAAACTCATACTCGACAACTTCACGTGGCGGTGCGGTGCGATCGACCCCTATTTCTATTATAGGCCACTTAAAGCTTAGTAACTTAAATCAAAGTAAGGAGGGACTATCCTAAGTTGTACTGTAGTTACCTACCTAAAATAAATAGAATGATACTAACCCTACCTACTGCATAGCTATCACGATACCTTACTGTTGTAAGTAATACGTAGTTACCATAAGAAACATCTAAGTACAAAGACAAAGTCCGTTTCACGGCCGTACAAGTAAATTCGTAGGATTCATATGGTTATGACGAGCGAAATATTATAAAAGAATATATTTTCATAGTACGGTTTGTCAGTAAATAACCTCTCATAAAATTTACATGAAAAATTTGTTTTGCACTTATATAAAAAAATATAATTTGATCGATTAGGTATCTGGTTTGAGTTCACTGTCTTGTAATTTACAAAAATAATTGTTATTTCTCTCTCAACAGTTAGTAAAAATATAACAGTTTGTGTTACATAACATTTCTACATAATTTCGACAATGTTGCGTACGCAGACGCACAACCAATGTCAAAAAATACCTTTTAATAGGAAGGTCACATTATTAAACAATACAATATATAAAATAATCTTACAGGCAAGAATGAATCGCAAATGCGCGAGTTCCGAAATGCAACTAAAATCAACTAAAAATACTACTACTAGTCCGGGACTGTCCCGGCCTTCACAGCTCGCATCGCACAGCCATCCCCTGACGCATCACTTACCACCGTCTCTATTTACAGCCAGAGAGTTCATACTAACTCGCAACAGAGAAAGTTATCAATAACTCTCCAGAGTGATAAAGCTTTAATTAACTCTACAAAGAGAAAGTTCTCACAAACCCTACGGAAAGTTCTTATTAATCACCATAGAGATGTTCTCACGAAATCTACAGCGAAAGAAGGAGTGTTTATCAACTCTACACAACTATAACAGCGCGAGAAACTTTTGTTGACTTTATAGCGAGGGAAAAAGTTGGCAATAACTCTACAGTGTGTAAGAAATTATGTTCTCATTTACTCTCACCGATAAAAAATATCAATAACTTTATAGTGAGAGTGAGAAGGCTTATTGACTCTACAGCGAGAGAGAAAGTTCTCATTAACTCTACAGGGAGTTCACATCGGCGCACTCGCGTCGATAAATTCGTGCGAAAGAGAACGTATATACAATGTCCAAAGTCCTATCCTAAAAAACACTCAGACATGGCCAGGTGCTAATGGCGGAACAGGTCGTTTATCCTGTAGGCGTTCGTCAGCGGAAAACAGACGGTCTAACTCCTCGTCCTCATAGAAGACCACGAAATGCTCCGGTTTAGCCACAGCCTCGAATATAGAGCATACTGATGGTTTGACGTTGTAGAAGTATAGTGGCTGACGTCGCGCGTGGAAATCTGCAGTCAGCTGGTCAATGCTCGTTGCGGCTGTATAGTCAGCACTGTAAATATGTGTACACTCTATAACGACGGGCACAGAACTGCTCGCTGCGCACTTTGTGACCAACCTCCTCACGTAATCCACGGATGGGAACATGAGGCATCTGTCGGGTGTTATCATGAGATACTCCACGCCCGCTTCGGTCCGCAGCAGTTCCACTGAGAACTTGGGCCGTGCTGCGTGGTACAGGATGAAGATGATGTTTACGATCACTCCGGTGAGTATGCCCAGCTCGATGGGTAGAGTCAGGCAGAGTACGAACGTGCCCACACCGGGAACCAGATCCAGTTCTGGAAGGAAAGCACTTGATCAGATGTCTAATCTTGTTTAGTTGGTGAATAGACTGCCCAAGATACCATTTTAAGTTTTATACGGGTCTGGATCGCGTTAAATTTTTTATTAGTTACTATGTGATACGTGGTGTGTCGTAATGTGAACATGGACTTTTTGAATCTCAATTTATTTTGAGGGTAGTTAAGTCTACCTTTTTTTGGCAACTTTATTTCTCGATGCGTGTTGTTTTGTTTAATGTGTTCAAGCAAATAAATTATCTTTATCTCGACGATAGATCCATATAATCCAGTCAACCCGTGATTACAGCTGTTGCAACACATTCGAATACGTCAAGAAAATAATAAAAAAGTTAAACGTGATACATACACAGCTTTGGAAACTTAAGCCTTATATTATAATTCCTAGATGGGTCTTATAAATAAAAAATAGTACAGGGAACCTCAAAATGATTTGCATATACCTGGCCCCTTAATATTCATTGATAAAAAACCACAAGCGATATCTATGTTCAGAAAATGTTTGGTTAACATATCGAAGGTTGTATTCTCCGAACATGGAACTTACTTTTTGCGCGCCACATTGGCTTGACCACGTTATATTCAACCATGAACAGGATGGCGGATATGATGACGGCCGCTAGAGCCGCCTTCGGTATGAACTCGAAGTACTGCGTGAAGAACTGGAGAGCCAGAATCACCATTACACCTGAAAAAAAAAACGTCACATGAGATACCGTTGGAAAAAAGTGAAAGAACCAATGCTACTCGCGGAAACATCTTGCAGGACATGCAGGTTTCTTCACGATGTTTTCTTTCACCGTTTCAGAGCACAATGCTATTGCGCACAAACACATTGAAGTGAAAAATCCATTAAAGTTTGACGGGATTCAGACATACAACCTTCGGGTCGAAAATCAATAGCCACCACACAATGCTCCTCGGTAAAAGCTTGTCATGCGTTACGCAAGGAGCCCTATGCTTAGAGAGCATATGCTTTTGGGGCTAGAGGAAATAACGTCTTCATGTCTATGTGATTATTTGTTTGGTTGAAACCTTTTTCTTTAAATCGCCTTATCCAATGCTATCGTGACATCAAATGTAGTTCAGATATTTAATCGTCAAAGTCACTACGCGTTATTAGTTGGGTCATAGCCACATGAAACAATAGATGATTTACATTTTTGAGGCAGTTCTCGTATAAGAAATTAGCTGTGCCACGGCCCCCAAACCACCGCGTCGCATCGCCTGCCGCGCTATGTTCAAGCTCCAGAGATTAGAGCGTTCAATAAAAAAAAAGAAAAACAAACTCTTCTGTTTTATTATAGATAGAAGTATCTTACCAGTATATAGTCCGCTGAAGGTAGTCTTGACTCCAGATCCATTGGCGACCACAGAGCGCGCCAGCGAGCCTCCGCCAGGATACGCCTGCATAAACGAGTTGGCAATACCAGCTACGCCCATAGCTATCATCTCCTGCGTGGCGTCAATCGTCCGCCCGTCGGAAAACGCCTTGCAGATCGCGATATCTTCCAGTAGAACGATCAGAGGAATGACCAGTAGACCAGAGCCCAGTTCGGAGACCATGTCCAGGAAGTCGGCGGTGGTGTTATCAGCTCGCTCATAGGAGAACGGGGGCAGTTGCGGGATTGGAACGCCCGAGGGTATTGCTCCTGGAACATCAAATCAGGTTAGTTCTGTTTTTTGTCATTGCTCCTGTATCGTTAAACCAGGTTATTTATATTTATGCCAATGCACCTGTAACGTTAAACTAGGCAAGGTATATTTATGTCATTGCTCCTGTAACGTTAAAACAGGTGAGTACTATTTATGTCATTGCTCCTGTACTTTTAAAACAGGTAAGTTCTATTTATGTAATGGTTCCTGTAACGTTAAACCAGGCAAGTTATATTTATGTCATTGCTCCTATACCTTTGAACCAGGTTCTTAAGTTCTATTTACGTAATTGTTCCTGTAACGTTAAACCAGGTAAGTTATATTTATGTAATTGCTCCTGTAACGTTTAACCAGGCAAGATATATATTTATGTAATTGCTTCTATAGCATTCAACCAAGTTAGTTATGTTTATACCATGGAGCTGCCTCGCGACAAAGTCCGCTCCCGTTCAGTGAAATGATGCAGTTTTTATTGAAAAGACACGATTTTATAAATAAGGTAAAACACCAAATAACATAAAAATGCCTTCCAAAGTCTCGTGAACCCTAACCAGGCGTAAGTCCCACTTGTCACTTTTGTATTAATTGTACTTTATAGTGTTAATAAAAAAATAAATGGTATATCAGACCTAACCTCACTGAGAGCTCGGTCAAACTTACGCGGTGGCAATCAAACGGAAATGGTTGTCAAAGTTCGCTTATATGTATTGATCACCACCGCCCACTGCCACCGTAAGTTTGACCGAGTCTTAATTAGTGGCATCTATTAAAAAAAGCCTATACAATGACGCTATACTCTACTCGTGATTATCTAATGTTAATGCGTCTACTCTTCGTTCGCCAAAAGAACAAGGTACGGATACGAGAGATGGCTTTCGGGTGGCCCGGAAAAGGGCTTTGTGATTGTGAAAAAACCAATACAATGAAAAGACTCTAGGTACTAAACAGTCCGTATTTCCACCGCTGGACCACGGAACAAATAAAAACGGCCCAGGGTGTCTAGACAAATACGCGCTTAGTTTTCCTTTGCAAAGTTGTCACTTGACACTTGACATCTTACAAGTTTCTGTCATTACCATACAATTCAAGCTAATGTCAAAATAATTTTCCGCAGGCGTTAACGCCACTAAAAAGTGATTGTTGAATAGGGTCCTGAAAAGGAGAGGCCTTTTCCGGACACTTTTTGTGATGTGACTGATGGTGATAGTCCATGTGATGAAAGGACTCTACGTTACTAACCAGTTCGAATGTTCTCCGCTGGAGTGCAAAAATAAGAACACGTTAAATATTAGGCAAAACATCTGCTGGCACCTACCTACAAAGGCTAATAGACTAAAACGGCGCGGCCATGTTTTTTGTTACCACTTTGGCGTTACGATCAGATTTATATTACTCCAATACCTCAGGGCGGGTTAAAACTTTGTCTGCTGACAGATAGATAAACTCTTTATTGCAAAATAAAAACACAGGAATTCATAAACATACAAAGACAATGGGCGGTCTTATTGCTGAAAGCGATCTCTTCCAGACAGCTTTTGGTAAGTATTTTATACATTTTTAGATTGCATTGTAGTTCGATTCGAAGATTCACACAAGAAACTAGGTAGTACAGTCGGCATACATCTTGTGCATTTCATCCTTATCAATAATCGTGTCGTGTCAAGATATAAATGCCTTGTTGCAATGCAATAGGTTTCAGAAAGTAGTGTGGATCCTCACCCATGATTTTGAAGGGCGGAGTCCCGTGGCTGGCCACGAACCAGTAGCCCAGCACGCCGGTGGCGACGACCACGATAGCGTTCCGGCAGGTGCCCACCATCCACATGCACTTCGTCACCACTTTCTGTCTCGTGCTGGGTCCGTCGTCAGATTTCTCACCCAGTTTTATCATCCCGATTTTCTGTAACGAATAGAGTTGAAGATCAGCCCCTGCAGCTCTTGCAATCGTAAAGGAGCAATGGGGAACGTAACTACTCATTTCATAAAGTAAAGTCAATGTACCAGTACAAAAAGTAAAAGTAGAAATAGTCGTAGAAGTATTAGAAGAAGTCGATTTAAAAGTAGAAGTAAAAGTAAGTGTAGAAATAGAAATGGTAGGATTAGAATTAAAAGTAAAAGATTTTTTTACCATAAGTATAACTACCTTCGCAGCTATCTTAGAATATATTGTTGGACAGGGTTATAGGTAATTTATAAGTTGTATACATTGCTAAGACATGACAGTCCTAGCAATGTATACAACTTGAAAAGGGAACTCTTTTCAACTTGACCGTCCCCATCATGTCCTAACCTGATCAGTGCTTAAGTATACCAAGGGTAAATATGGAGAAACTTACCCTCATAATGAGGAGCAGCGCGATACAACTGAACCCGAGCACGGGGTCCCAGAGCCTCGCGTTGTTCAGGTTCTTGAAGATCGAGATCCATTGCTGCAGGAAGGTGTCTCCTGTGACAGTGATCGCGAACAGGTCCTAGCAGAATAATAATTTATATTAAATACATATATTAACTCAGGCAAAAATATTTATAAGTCCACTTGTGTAAAAAAAAAAACAAACACCCTCACGACTGTGTTTCCCATGATTGACAACCTCAGATTGATACTAAGTGCCCAGATGTTTGTGGATACCAAGTAGAGGGTAGTCAAAGACGGTAGTACCTGAGTTTTGCAGGTAGTTAGCATGACAGGTTGCAAGCCCATCGCCGATTATTGGAACATTAACTCATGACATGCGTTCGATTTTTTGATTCTAGGGCATATCAGTTTCCTCACGATGTTTCCCTTCACCGTTTTGAGCACGTGTTTACACGCACATATTTTTTTCAAGCGAAGTAAAATTAATTGGTATGTAACTGGGTTGGAAACCACAACCTCCGGATCGGAAGTCAGGGTACCGCTCAATTTACCAACCCAGCTCATGGGTGGCCCCTTGTTTTATAGGTATATGGAACTACGAGCACCATGCTATCAGAATACACCAACCTAAACTTTCTTACTTAAGCGTTTCCAATAGAGGAAGGATCATTAATTACCTTGACTTGAGAGGTGGCTATCATGAGGGCCACAGCTGACGTGAAGCCCGAGGACACAGGACCAGACACGAAGTTCACCAGGAAGCCGAGTCCAAGCACACCCATTAGCAATTCCACGATCCCAGCAAGAAGGGTCAGTAGGATGGCTTTCTCCACCACTCCACCAGCCACCTGGAAACAGTGACGGTATTTTATTATTCCATTATCCTGTCTAACTTTTATGTCATTTTCATTCCACGCGAAGATAAGACAGTGCTGGAGGGACAGAAAGCCGTTATAGCAAAAAACTAATTGAGTAAATAGCTCTATAAATCATCTTGAAATAGCGTAGGGTTTTGGAGATCCAATAAAAAGTTTGTTGTATTTTAGTTTTTCTTTTAGAACTCTGGATTTTACTATTTCTCTCCATCGGGATCCGTCCTCAGATCTACCGATTTACTAATCGAGTGGCATAGCTCACACTGGAGTCATTTGTTGAGCGATTCTGGTCGCTCCAACGTATGAGGATCCGACTGGTGCTAGTTACCTGCCAGGTTAACAGAGAGGCGATAGCTGTAGGCCCAGCTGGAACCGCCCGGCATCCGCCCAGCACGATGTACACGAAGCAACCAAGGAAGGATCCGTAAAGACCGTGCTGGGGGGGCAGACCAGCGATGTTGGAGTACGCCAGCGACTGGGGAATGACGGTGAGACCGACTGTCACGCCTGCGATTAGATCACCTATGGCTTTCTCTGTGTTGTATCTGAAAAAAACATTCATCTATGTCAGAACATCCTACTTCTACCGTATTATGGCACAAATGGGATTAATTAGCACAAAGAATCTTCCTATTTGTTTTGTAAAAAATTGTTGCTGCCTATTATAAAGTATAAAGGGTTTCTTTAATTTATTTTGTACTTATCTTTTCCGTGCTTTGTTATTGTGTCAAATAAACTACTTTCTATACTATTATGTATCTCAAGGTCACTCGTTGATATGAACTTTTGCCAAGTCATCATCATTACAAACCCTTATTTTGTGGCCATAAATATGTATTGTTTGTATACTCGTACATACCTAGTTGTGCTACTAAAATTATGTGACTTGTCAAAAGACTTGGCTGGACAAAGTCAAATTCTAACCAATAGATTTTATTAATTGAAAACAAGATTCATTGAAAAATTGATGTAAATTCTTTGAGACAATGTTTTGATGACTGAAGCACCATTTCAAAACCTCAAGTCTTTTTTTAATACAAATGAAGTGGCAATTAAACATACGACCCACCTGTTGGTAAGCGGTTACCATAACCTATGGACGCTTGCAACACCAGAGGTTATCACTCACGCTTTGCCGACCTTGAGACAACGGATGAAAAGTCTCATGTCTGAATGAAGGTTAAGGGCAGTACTACTAGTACTGCCTTCCGTTTCGAGAGTAGTCTTATATACTACTCATTTATAACATGTGTGTATTAACAAAAAAAAGTATATAAGTAGTATATCAGTTCATGCAGTTCCCACAAAACTAGCTCTGCTTAGTTTGGGGCTAGATGATGCTGTGTGAAAAATGACCAGCATTATATTTTATTAGGTATACCACTAATTATACCCATGGCCAGTCGCCTGACTTCAATCCCATTGAGCATGTATATGTATGCTTCAAAAAAGAGTCCTGAAAGATCCGATGGTATATCAACGGAAAGCAGCTGAAAGATCTGCTCAAATTACAATGGGATTAACAAGGCCTTTTTTTTAAAAGCTGGTTTTTTTACACAGCATCATCTAGCCCCCAAGTAAGCAGAGCTTGTGTTATGAACTGCTTATATACATTTTTTTGTGATCACCCAGAACACATTTGTCTTGCGGTGGGAAACGAACCCGGAACCTACTGCGTCTCAGGCCTTCACCCACTGCGCTGTAGCGCATATATGTGGCGACGTCTTTAGACGTCGTCACATATATTGATATCTCCATCGATTATGCAGACAACTTGTCTTGATACGCTGAGTCGGACGCCATTTTGTAGCATTTAAGATTCTAAGTTCTAAGTATATAAGGTGTTGGTTAATTTAAGTAACTAGATCTTTCTTCTTTTTTTCTTTGATTAGGGAAGGTACTTACTGTGGCATCCAAGCGGTGATGGGAAGTCTTTTGTGCAGGGTCTTCCGATTGAAGCGACGCTTGAGAGCGGATAGCCAGCCATCACGCAGCCCGGAGTCCGATACTGAGGGTAGACAGAAAATAATTAATACAAAGTCAGACTACATCAATGGCATGGTACGCGAGTAGCCAGGGACACAGGATTCTTTTCCCGTTGTAAGAACAGTATAGGAAGGTCCTCTAGATAGACAATTATTCTTTGCACTTAATAGTTGTACACAGGCGAACTTAATGCTAAAAAGTATTATGTTCCAGATAACCTTTGTGTATTGTGGAAAAAGATGTGTTGGTAGTGCACAGAATGGTTAAAACAAAAATAATAATATGTAGGTAAGTACTGATTGTGTATCGCAAATGTTTAAATATATTTAGATAATTATACAAGTAGGTATATACAAAAAATACAGATGAAACAGCTAGCTATCTAAAGACCGTTGCAGACGATCTATAGATAGCTCGACTGATCCAGATCGCAATAAATAAAAATTGATTTTAACATTACAGTACATCACATTTTTGTGATACCCTGCTTACTTGTGTCTTGGTAATCGATGCTTTCCAATTTGTATCATTTAAAAAAGTACAGTTGTATATTGTACAGAATGGAAGTCGGTGGGTTAAAGTGGCTGATCCTCCGATGACCTCTGTGGCGCAGTGGGTTACGGGTTCAATTCCCGTCGCGGGACAAATGTTTGTATCATCTGCAGATATTTGTCTCGGGTCTGAGTGTTTTCTATGTATAATATGTGTGTATTTACAAAAAAGTATATAAGAAGTATATCAGTCATGTAGTTCCCATAACACAAGATCTGCTTACTTTGTGGGGCTAGATGATGTTGTGTGAAAACGTCCAACATTATTCCTCTCTTTATCCAACAGTGGGCTTATATAGTCTGATTGTGACCATGACAATAAGTAAAACAAGAGGTAACCTACCTATCTACTGAATAAATACTGGGAGTAAGATGAATCTACTGTTAGGTGAGTAAATAAAATCTTTTCATTAATAATTGCAACATTTTTCATAACTTTTTGTGTTGCAGTAAATTGTAATCTTATCGGCCAAACATTATGAAGTCAAAGTCAAAATTCATTTATTCATTAAATTCACAAGGATCACTTTGAAACGTAGGTTTTATCTACTGCCTGTTCCTCTGCGACCAGGCGAGCAAAGAAAGGCAAGAAAACAAGGCTGTTTATTCTTTTTAATTATCCTTTTACAAAACAATAGGTACCTAATTTTTTTATCGAGTTGGAGCATTTTCAATCCCAAGAGTTTTTATCATATAAATAATCAGATATTTAATAGCATGCTTTTTTATAAAGTTTTTGTTTAAATACGTTCTTAAATTTGTAAATTTTAATTTTTTTGTATATCTCTTGGGAGCTTGTTATAAAAGCCTTGCCCTTTAAACGATTATTACATTATATTTGGCACAAGCCCGCGTTTTTGATAATAGTTATAATTTCACGAAGCCAATGCGTTGTGCAATCGTTTTACGACTTAATAAACAAAACAAACACGCTCACGATACATACTCAGTAAGTAGATTTTTGAGGATACCAAGTAGGGGTAGTCAGAGGCACGTCCAAACATTACATTTGGTACATGCCCGCGTTTTGAAAGTTATCATTCCACGTGACAGGTTGCAAGCCCATCGCCGCTTATTCGAACACTAACTGTTGGCACATGCCTTCGAATTTTTGGTTCTAGGGCATGCCGGTTTCCTCAAGATGTTTTCCTTCACCGTTTTGAGCACGTTTTAATGTGCACATTAATTTTTCGAGTGGAAAAATCCATTCGTGCACGATCGGGTTCGAACACACCACCTACGGATCAGAAGTCGGGGTATCGCCCACTAGGCCAACACGGCTTGGTAGGTACTTAGTTAGGCTCATCGGCGCACATCACTAGGGGGTGGTGTGCGCTGGCTGTAAGCCAACGGACCGCAGAAATTTTGCTCAATCTGTACACTTTTGCTTTGTTTGTGGTAATGTCTGTAGGATTAGGCTCGTCCCGAATAAATGCAGCTTTAGTATCAAGGCCGTTAGCAGCACCGGAGTTCAAGTTCAGGGTCGCTCTGCGGGCCGACTCAATCGAGAACACTTGCGCAAGTACAATCACTATTTCACACTTCACCACGTGCGAGTACGCAACATCATCGGTTAAAAATAGTGCTAGTTACTCATTGTACCTATTCATTGAAAAAAAAAATCGGACAAGTGCGAGTATGAATCGCGCACCGAGGGTTCAGTAGCTTCAAATTCAAATACACTTTCAAATTTTAAATTCAAGTAGTATTTAAGTTGACATTTCTATATGAACCTTGTGATTTCAATTAATAAAAGCCTATTGACTTTGACTTGTATGTAGATCTAGAGAATCGCTCAAGTCCTTAAACTATGAAAGCACCAAAAAATACTCTAACGAAAAGTTAAGTCGGATTAAAGACAACCTTAACTTTGTAGTGGAAACAATGTTCGCCCATACATCGATATATGTCACGGACAAACTGTAAGTTTACAATCACTAACAAAATATTTTCATTTGATAACTATAGGAAACCATTTTTGGATTTTTTCCTTTACTTGTGATCCTATATGGGTTTCTTTTTCCTTTTGAGGTACGGAACCCTATATGTAAGGGGGCGTCTTACAGATAATGTTTTTTTCCGGGCGTTACCTACTTATTTGGTTGGGTCTGTTATTTTTTCCGGAAGCAAACTGTACCTACCTAACAATCCTATATTATTTTGCCTCCGGGGTCGAAGACTATTTTTGTCAAAAGACCTGGCAATGAAAATACGTGACTTCAGGCTGACTCAATCTCTTCTCTTTTACAAATAAAGGGATCACAATCATCATTATCATCACCAGCCTGTAGAAGTAAATTGCTGGATATAAAAAATATGATAAACAAAGACCTACATTTATAGAAAAAAAACTTTGTAAATTATTATCGTTGCGTGTTATCTCATCGGCCTATGTACCTCCTGAACTTGAAACATTTCGGCCAAAACCCATCATTCATGAAGGTCGGTTAAATGATATTCTCACCATAAAGGAATATTTTTTTAGGACATTTTTCACACAGCATCATCTCGCCCCAAACTAAGCAGAGCTTGTTTTAACATTAAATACTTTTTTTGTAAATACATACAAATTATACGTAGAAAAAAAACAGTCCCGAGAAAAAAAAATGCAGATCATACAAACATTTGTCGCTCGGCGGGAATCGAACCCGCAACCTTCTGCGTCACATGCGGGCCTTCGCCTACTGCGGCACAGAGGTCGTCAATTCACATTACTCCAACTTCTCAACCCTGCTGAGTCCGGTCTTCTGACTTGTGTATTACACCACCTTTTGAGCATTCACGGCGGGAAGCCTCCCCCAAAGAGTGCCATGTCATATGGGGGTGTCTGGACTATAGTCCGGGTTAGTGGATGATGTTGAGGGTGGGTGAAGGGGGATGAATGTGACGAAATAGTTAAATACTTACGTATATAGTCATTGCTGGCGTGTTTGTCGTCGGGTGGTGGTATGGACCCTGAAGACGCGTTATGCTTTCTCCTTGGAATCATTCTGAGGACAAGGAAGAATTTAAGTAAAGTAAATCTTTATTGATATAACTGTGTATAAAGATGGTAGCTTTTTAAAAAGGTTCAACTACTTTCCCTATTCTGAAAAAAAATAAAAATATTCAACTATGTCAAAGTGAATAAAATTAATTGGATCATATAGAAACGTCTGCAAAAACAACGTGAATTTAAAATAATTTACGCTGATTCCTCGCGCGCGACCAAGCCTAGACTAATCAGACAACCAACTCTGCTTGTCTTTTTTGATGGTACAGAAAAAGATAAATAATTTTTCTTTTAAGGTTTTAATTTACCTGATAAACTGATAACATAAAACTAACTAATATCATTCCTTATTAACTATTTAACCTACTTTAACGATTCAAAGCATATTAAACCGTCCGTCCCCGTAAAACACTTTTTATACGATTTTAATTTATAGGACGATGCCAAGTAATCCATGTCTTTTCATTGAGGCCATGTGACATCGCTCAATGTTCCAATAAGCGACGATGGGCTTGCAACCTGTCACATGGAATGCTTACTACTATGCAAAACGTGGACATATGCCAAATAAAATGTTTGGACATGTCTCTGACTACCTAGTGGTGTCTTCACAAATCTGCCTTCTGAGTATGGTTCAGATCCATTAGGTCCTTTTTAATAGTAGTTACTTATAGCCAAAGTTGTATGTACTTTATTCAGTGAAAATAAAACAAGCACGCTCAAGACTGTAATCCCCATGGAATCTGATAAAACTCTAACAGTTCTAAAAATAACTATAGCAGCAACTTGTTTCATTAAAACAAAACACGCCGCTTGAATTTGATACGGTCGTAGGATTATCCTGAAAATTGGCTTGGATATGGCGGCGTGATGTCTAAGGACGTTGAAAAGGTTACATCACAACAATAGTCTAGGCACATATATATACTAGGTATACGTATGCGTTATTCATAGTCTGTGGGTAAGTACACTAATTAAACCCCTTGTAAACTTACGGACAGTCCGTTCTACTCAAAGGTTGTCTATTAGACATCGCTATTTGGCGTCCATTGTACATATTTGATTTGGTATAAAGTATTTTCTATCTATCCATTCTCTCATAAGAAAACAAAGATTTAGTGTACCTACTACCGATATAACGTACCGTTATAAAGGTTTTTATGGGAATAAACAATTTATGGGATTCCAAAATTAGTTTTGCGTTTCATCTACCTACCTACATACTAGTATAGTACCTATTACAATCTGTGCTACTTAAATAAGACGTAAAAAGACTTAAATAAGTAATGTAGTAGGTGTTTACCTGCTATGACTTACCGTTTTAACATGTTTCATATTCCTAAACCTGATTTGATAGTGTTTTACGAAATAATTGTAAGAATATTGTAAACAAGAGCGACAATCTATGAGTATAATGGCTTTTCTCACGCCGTTAGAAACTGCTGGGTTATCTGTGGCTGTGCTCGCAGACGGCACGTCGCGTCGTCGGCGTCGCGCATACTACGCCACACTAGTGATGTTCTTCATTAGTTTCTACGCCGAAGCCGAAATTGTTTTTTTTTAGCACTCACCGCGCCTTTTCAACCATTCTTACTTTATGTAAGAATGTTTGAAGCGCGAGTTAGGAAATTGAAGGTCTCTGATTCTTTTAGGCATAGCTAGACAAATAAATATAGTGAGTTTACGCCGATTCCTCAATCGGCGTAAACTCGCTATATTTTTTTAAATTTGCGTTGTTTATAATTTGACGTTTTTATTGATTTTAATAAAAAAATACCGACTGACCTTATATAATGTATATTTTGGATTTGAACGTTTGAACGTTTAACGTTTTGAATGTTTTTAACTTAAACGCGCCATTGAAGTCGTCAAAGTTATATCGGGCTACATTTTTAGTAATAGGTATATACTTTGGAGTTTTGTCCAGCTAGGTCACTTTTCACATTTAGGTATCAGGATCAATCGTGTGATTGTGACGGTCTATCTCAGATTTGAACGTCCTAAATCGAATTCGAGCGTAGCCGAAAACTTTCGGTTTCTGCATTTACTGCACACCACTATTAGGGCAGTCGGCTGAACGTAACAGTCGATTACCTGCCAGTACCTACTTTAATTACATATTCACACGGCCTATCCCAGTTTTAGTCACAGTTTTTACGTGGTTTGTTTTATAAAATTGGATTTCAGATCGAGTCTGTTTTTGTAATCACACTTGCGTTCCAGCAAGTCACGGAGCTAATCGAATTCATTCTAATCTAGGCTTGCAAAACGAATCTTACTAATAGCTAGCGATAGCCCACTAGGCTATGTATGCATTACAAGATTTCCTTGTTCTATTTATATCTTGTTCTATTTATGTATCGATTGAATAATTAAAAGGTTAACTTGAACCTGGTGGCGCGGTCGAGTCGTCAGACAAATGTTTGCTTATTCAGCAAATATTTGTACCGGGTCTGGGTTGAAGTACCACGGACTCGTAGTACCTGATACACACGACACAGGGAGTGTGCGGTCAGGACTATGTGCCTATGTTTATATCCGTTGGATGTTTATTATGTATTTATTAATAGTTTTGAGTTCAGGTTGCTTTAGCGTATCTGCATATCGGTCGCTAGGCCGTTTTTAGGGACACCATTCCTGGTCGCAGACAACCTAACGCAGGGTAACTAAGAATGAATCGATGTGCTCACAGTTACAGTACCACTGAACCACCATCGGCATCCAGTCTACTATTTCTAAGAAAATAAGCGACGGCACACAACTTTGTGAACGTGTGATCCATGAATAAACCTCAAAAGGAAAATATACAAAACGACCATAAAACCTGTAGTGTTGTATGGATCCGAGTGTTGGGCAACAAAACGGAGCGATTGATGAAACAAGATGCGGATGTTGAGTTGGATGTGAGGTGTTACAAGAATGGACCAAAATAAATGAGAAGATATATCAGGGGATGTTGGAAATGATGAGTTAGCGTGGTATAGGAACGTCATATGGATGGAGTTATGTCACATTACGAGAAGAGTTATATATGAATGTGGATGGATTTAAGAGTAGGGGTAAGCCAAAGAAAAGAGAGATGGTTTGTGGGAAAGATGGCATGGGTCAAAAAGGAGTGAGTACTGAGATAACGGCTGATAGAGAGTGGAAGATGAAAACATGTGCCCCGCGCAATGTTAGCAAGAGAATGAATAATATGCTCTTGAAGTCAAGGAAATTCACAAGGGCTTTCACTGTATCTCGTGTATACGTATTTATCTCGTCATGAGTCGACATTCTGCCACTGAAGGTACTCGGTACTCCTATCGCAAGGTGAAATCGAATGTCTACTACGTATTAACATCGGTGACACGTCGATAAACATTTCACAAGTTGACAGTATTGTATCCGAGATGAGATATCTCAAGTGTCATGGTATCTCTGGTTTTATTTTGTCGATTCAATTCTATGAGCCGCGGTAGCTTGCAGATTTGATGCCATGACATGTTATCTAGACACTACTCGATTCAATAACTTTTATTTCCAACACACACATTACACACATATATTACACGATATTAAAACATAAATTCAAATATAATATTGTCCATATTAGAGAAGACTATTGAACCAAAACTACATTCCTTCTAGGTAGGAGGTACATAGAGCCACTGGATTGAAGAGTGCACAACATACTCTCTCATCCAGTGCTCCATGAAGGCACAGTCGGTGTTCAGCCTACCTGCAATGAGTTGCAGGTGCAGGTCTTCAGGACTATATCTTTAATGGGCACGTGTACCCTAACACTCTTGCCGACGAAGAATTAGCTCCGTACTAGAGAGTTATTGGTGTAATCCTCACCTGCCCGCTTATCATGAGCACCCAAGACAACGTTTTGTCTACGAAAGAGAAGACAAAACCTATTTCTGTCGCCTATTCTGTAAAACAAAAGAGAGGGACAAAATATTTTTGTCTTCTCGACGGTAGATAAAACTGTTGTCTACGGTCTTCATGCTATGCAAGTTCATACTTTTAAAAGAGTATGAAAGAAGGGTGACTAAGAAATAACCAATTAAACGCACCTAGGTACCTCACCTAATTAAAATGATGTAACATCGTGCGACACGCTCATCGATATAAGTTTATTTACCTAATAGTTGAGATTTTTCGCATTTCTTCAAGTACCTAATGCAGCTATTTTAATATTTTTCAACAACAATGGAACGAACACATAAAAAATACGTTGTGCATTAGTCAGCTATAGCGATAACAATACAATGTAAAATATGTATAATTACCAACTAATTAGGTTACAATTTTGACATTGGTGTTCCCCGCACTAAGGCTAGCCTGTTTTGCTGGAGGTTGGTTACAAAATAGATCATTACCAATAAACTGACCTATAAAAAGTAGTGCTATTTGAGTAACACCAAAATAAAAAAACGAGTTGGTAACTAAAGACAGCCCGCATTGCGAAAATGTATCCCGCTTTGTTTTTCCAAGCGAAATATATTACGTGCACAGAAACTATCCCAAGTATTTAGGAAAAATAACTATTTAATAGTCAGTCCTTAAATTACAGATTGCGAGATTTAAAAATCTGAATTTTATATCAATTATAGGAATGCCTCTTTGCACCAAAGCGTATGAAAAAATCTATTTATGTAATTCACCTTCCTAGACATTACCACTATTTCTAAACGAACAATACACGAATGTACTGTTATAAAGGTACACGTCAGTTCACATGTACATAAAATATGTGTTCTCTGTGTACACATAACATTAGTTCCTCGTGTCTCAAACTGCTTTCTAAACGTTTACAAATTAGATAAAAAGGTGTGTTCCATTCCTATACCAAACGCATTATATTCAATACGAAAGTAACAAACTATAGAGACATCACACAATCAATGTACATAGTTCAGGCTACCACTTTTTAAAAGACTACGAATAGTGACTATTGTTTTTGCTAGTTGAGTATTGTTTCGCCTAGTGTAGGTCTAGCAGCTAAACATATTTAAACAACTTGGGCACTACCACACAACCTGTAAACATAAATCTGTAACACCTTTTTGGCAAATAAATATATTAATATATTTCAGTTTTAACCTAACAGATAGTTAGCATTTTGGTGTACACTGTAAGCTTACTATTTTCTTATTCTAATAATGAAATAAATCATTCTAATTCTAATTATATTCTTTGCTACTAATAATTTGTGACCGAATTATACCGATCAATTCGTTCGTGGACACCCACGGCAGGAAAGACTTGTCCACAAACTGATAGTCGCTTAGAAGCTATGCTCGGTGTTTCTCGAAATGTAGTTATTCGGCAAAGAACCAAAGTCCAGCCCAGACATAGCACAGTGGATCAGCAAGCTGAAGTGACATTGGGTCGGTCATTATCTGCCTAAGAATCTACGACCGGGGTTCACGGGAACTTACTCGTAAGTGTAAATCGCGCCTAGGCAGATGCAGTTAAAGATGCCTTCCGACGCTAGAGGCGACGACTAGCAGAGTGGATGGAGATGGGGCGAGTCTAAGACAGGGCTCAGTGGCGCGCCATGAGAGATACCTATGTCCAGCAGCGGCCTGCTATATGTTGATGATAAATCTGTTTTTTTTTCATAGAAAGAACAGTACCTACCTAATACCGCACTTAAATAATGCATTGGTTAAGTAGCGTGGTAAGAAAATATAATCTAATCACATTCTAAATATCGCATGGTCACCGTGAAATAATCCAAACGAGACGTAACAAACTGGATTAGAGAGAACGAAAACGATTCGTTTTCTTAGAATCGACTGAAAATAGAGAGATATTGAACAATAATTTGTCTTAGAATTGACTGATTCGGCGAAGAGATTATGAGTTCGTAAAATAGAATCGAAAACCAGTATTTTACTGGTTACTTTGTAAACAACTTTTAAAAAGTGACAAGGTTTTCAGGCCTACACAGGGCTTAGTTTAAAAACAAAGTTAGAGTTGGTTTTATGACATGAAAAAATATTACTTTTTAAACTATCATGGTGCTGCACACAATGTTTAGTAAAAAAACAGGATATTTACCATGATTTGTGAGTTTGAATGTTTCCAGATATTTTAATCACGGTAAATATCACGTTTTTAAGTAAAAAAATTGAAAAAAATATTGTATTTTAAAATGATATGCAACATAATTCAATACTGAAAGTGTTATGCTAAGGAAGTTTATACTAGGTAACTATCTAAGTGTTGTTTCTTGAAAACTGAAGCGTTATTCCATTTCAGGAATATCAGGTAGATATGTTTATCAACTTATGGTACGGGAAATACACCGTTTATATACATTTTCCTTTAAAATTGCTTGCTTTCTCATCCTACTACTATTATAAACGCGAAAGTTTGTGAGGATGTATGTTTGTTCTCTTTCACGCAAAAACTACCGAACGGATTTTGATGAAACTATACAGTAATATAGCATATACATCAGAATAACACATAGGCTACTTTTTATCCGGGTACCACGAGGGCGAAGCCGTGCGCAGAAGCTAGTACCTCTATAATTATATGACGACCTCTGTGGCACGGTCAGCGAGCATCTGGCTATGACGCAGTAGGTGCTGGTGCGATTCCCGCTGCGGGAAAAATTTATGCATGTTCTGCAGCTATTTGTTTTGAGTCTGAGTATTGTGGTATCACGGTGCTCGTTGTTCCTGATACCAATGACACAGAAGATTCTAGTGTGCTATCAGAACTATGTACATGTCTGCTGGGTGTTTATCTATTTATGTATTTATGATACAGATGACGCGCATCGCACTCTGCCTTGCAAAATAGTTTCGTTTCATTGCTTTTCAAGCTCGCATGAACTAGAAATAAGGATTTTACTTCTTAAATTTCCTGATAATCGATGCAGCAGTGAATTGTTCATATCTTTGTCACCGATGAATCTATGAAACGGAATAACTGATTTGGGTAAATAGAAATGATAACAGATTTGGTAGAAGCTAGTATATCTATACTTATATTATGAAGAGGAAATTTTTGTACATTCTATGTAGGGGTCAATTTTCGAAACACTAAAATTATATTATTAAATATTTTCATAAATTCTTTTACCAATATTTAGAATGGACTTTCAGGCTTAAGTATATATTATCCCGTTAAAATAAAAGGACTTTTCGTGGAGGCCAATTTTGCAAGTCGACGTAAAACGGTCGATTTACGTTGTTTTTTTATTATCCGTGTACCACATATAAGCACAATGGGCGGTCTTATAGCTGAAAGCGATTTCTTCCAGACAACCTTAGGATGGAGAGAACTATTTAAAAGAATGACGGCAGTAGATAGATAGATAAACTCTTTTTGCATAACACCAATTTATAGAACAAAACACAAAAACATTATAAAAGAACAAAAACAAAAGAAAATCACAATGGACGGTTTTATCGCTGAAAGCGATTTCTTCGAGACAACCTTAGGATAGAGAGAACTATTTAAAAATAATGACGGTGTTTTTGCCGGAGAATAAACAAAAAATACAAATTAAACATTATTTTATAAAATACCTAAATACCCAAATATAATTTAAATCTGATATATAAATAGTAGTACACAATAAATTGAATGTGAAAGATTATTCACTGATTTGTGTGGGCCACAATTTGAGCGGACGTTTGGTTTTACAGATAAACCGATCCATACTAGTGAAGGCGGGGACAGAACCTTTTATAAGTATTATAATTGAATTTGTTTATATATATATAAACATCGGTTTATTCGCAGGTAAACAACATGACGATCGGAATAGAGGTAGCATTACTTATAGACCGAGCGGCCTATGTAGGGAACCTTACTTCATCGAGTCCACGGAGAAATACGGCGAAAACGTCAGCAACAGTAAAGTTGACGAAGACGACGTAAGAGTACGTGTCGCGATCACTTAGCTTGAGGAAGACTCTCAAAATGAGTCGAAACAGTCGGTGCCATCACCGATAGAATATATATGTTAGTACGACGTGACTCTGTTTTACACAAGTAGGGATGTTTTTACAAAATTAAAACATAAACTCAATTCATGTTCATTCACATTAACATTCACATTGAACCAGCCTTCAAATATAAAAAATCAATTTATATCGGTTTGTTTGAAAGCTACGAGATACAGATAAAAATGTTTCAAACTTCAGGTTAACGTGGAGAAATAACATGTAGTTTCCTGCTTGGCTATCCTCAAAGCATGTTTAGGATATTTTGAACCTTCTCCAATTCAAAGGCAAAAGATTTCACAAGGATCATATAGAATCGTCAGCTTAAAAACTACGCAAATTTAAAATTTTATGTGAATTTACGCCGATTCCTTGCGCCCCCGACGAATTTTAGAAGAATCAAGCAACCAGAATTTTAATTTGAACCTTCAAAGTCAAAGTCAATAGATTTTTATTTATTAAAATCACAAGGATCATATAGAAAAAAGCCTCATCTTAAAAAAATCGTGAATTTAAAAAAAAAATGAGAATTTATTCCGATTCCTTGCGCCCTACGAAATCTAGAAGAATCAAGCAACCAGGTTTTGTTTATGATGCCAATCCTACACCTGATTGTTACGTTACAGGTACTAGATAAGGTAGGGTTTCCTACTGGTATTCGCTCGTTCTATAATGCAACAGGAACAGCGTCTACACAGTTCTACCAGCAAATACTAGCAAATTAACTTTAATGTTAGCAATCTGTCATACTCTTAAGTGCATAGGTACATGCAATCAGTTCGTGGAAGATGCGTGTGCGCAGTTTGACTTTCAACAATTCAATTTAGCCACGTGAGCTTTGAATTGCGCGTTTGAATTAGGCACTTAAAACTTTGCTCAATATTTATGCAAGTATAAATGAACACTTGATTATTTTTTTGGGTAGAACGTGGAATGGGTAGAAAACGCGGGTAGAAAATAATAATAAATAATAATAGACGACATCTTATAAAACTGTGGCATGTTTCGCCACAGTTTTATAAGATGTCGTCTATTATTATTCGAGAATGGTACAGTCCAATTTCTATCCGTTTGTTTTACCCATAGGCTAAACGTAATAGTAATATATCCATATTCTAACCGCATTCTCCATATTCTTCAAGTTTTTTGGAATCTATTTATTGCCTGCTCGTAAGTATCTACATCAAAATATAGTGGAAGTAACAACAGAATAAAGGTTAAACTCAAAAACATCTCATAGATGGCAAAATTATATATATAAAAATCAATGTAAGTAGGCTCACAGAAAATAATTAAATAAAAAAAATATAACCTGTAATTTTTTTTAATTGCCAGATTACAATTTTCTTGGCCATTTGACATTACAGATTATAATTTTTTTTTTTATTACGAATTTACAATCTTATTACCTATACTCGCAAATTAGTTATGTCACCAAATTTTAGCGTGTCCAGTAAAAAAAAAATCATCACACGAACGTCCCATTTATTCAATAGGGACAGATTCCCTATTGAATAAATGGGACGTTCGTCTTTATGTGCTGTTCTCATTCTAAAATGTTATTTACGTTTAAAATGAGCATGCAATGGGCATTTTCCTTAATTAACTCAACTTATTAGACACAAGCCGTCTTATTTACAAACGTGGTTAACTGAGGCTAAGTTTAGATGTGTTCACAGGAATATATCGACAAAGAATTTTAACCAGTACAAAGAATCGTTATAAAAATGTTACTTTCTTGTTAATTCTACCATTATACCTTTTGTGTGTTAGTACGAACCCTTCATTGCACGCGCCCGACTGGCACTTGTCCAGTTTTTATATTTGACTGCCAAATAATTTACGTAACAATAATTATTTTATTGTAAAAATGAAACTGAATATATTATTTTGCGTTTTTAACGCATGTTTCCATAATAAATTTAAAAAATACGCACGTTAAATGCTAAATTACATTAAAAAAATGATTTTTTGTTATTTTCCGTCGAAACCAGTTTGCCAATTATTTTCATTTTTATCACTTTTCAAAACTAATTTAATTTTAAATTAGCCTGGCGTATTAATATGTAAAACTAAAACAGGATATTATTTGTTTAAACTAACGTTACGACCTTTATGCGGTTCTAAGTTGAGGTAAATCGGATATAAAATAATCAAAATTTATGATTTGTATTTATTTTTCAGTTTTTTTACAGTTGTACCTACTTAGCTTAAGTTTTTTTTGTAAGTACGTACTTAAAGAACGACTCTGCATTCCAATTTTAAATAATGTCGATTTTATTATTTTTCGTAGTAAGTAGGTTATTTAATTTACTTCCTTTCTGAAACTCCGGTGTAAATAAAAGCGATAATAACAGAGGTAGGTAATTATAAATACTGGGTAGGTAACTATGCTTATCAATATACATAAGCATTTCGAATTCATTAAATCTATTCACACGTTCCGATTTAGTACATAAGTAGGTACCCGTTTTAATACAAAATATAGGTATTTAAATAATGCGTTTAAAAAATACTTTTTAAAGAACACAGGAGCTTTTTAAACTACTATTCGTTGCTCTATTCTTCTTAATTTATATATTTTATTAAACCAACAGCCTTATATTACCTTCTTGTAAAAGTTACCGGAGATTGAATAGAAACGAAGAGAATAGGCCATTATTTACGTACCTGATTACATTCCACTGGTATCTGAATTTCTAAGACTGTTTCACTCACATACCTGTCTACCTATAATGTTATGAATGCAAATATTCACGTGAGCACCGTGGGCTCCGATAACAACAGCATGCGACCGTAAAACGTTTAAAAAGGACCCGTCAGTAGTAGAATTATTATTTCTGCATAAAAAAGTGCATCACGCTACCCCAAAATCATAGGTTTTACAATGACGAGGGTAGCTTCGCCTACCTGCGCGCTGACAGCGGGGCAGCAATAACTCACTTCTGGATTTATCTAAAGGTGCTATCACTTTTTATACACTGTTTCGGGACTCACTTGTATAGATCTTGCCGGTTCTGTCCGTGTCAGGAGCCGTTCATTTGGCGGCGGTCTGCGAGCTGAAGGGAAGTCGTAATAGTCGACAGGTCGGCGGTAGCGCGAGGTCCGCGCGGAGACGTGTGTGCGGTAACGCGGTAGGATCGCGACTGGCGGTCTGACTGACTGGTCTGGCTGGACTGGAGCCGGTGCTGAGATGCGCAGAGGCTGTGAGCGAGCACCCTGCGCGCACAGATGGACTAGCAGTTGATTATTCAGCTAGCAGTTACTTGTAGTTGTATTTGAACATTCGGTTGTTGCCAACTATTCGCGGTTAAATTTGTCAGATAAATGACAAAAAATCTGAGTCCTGTATTTTTTTTTTAATTCGATTTTTTTTTTAGATTTTCGAATTAAGGGATTTTTTTGATATGCTACGAAGGGCTATAAAGGGCTACATCAATCTTCAATACTGGCCCTAACAAAGTTTATCTTAACCAGTTCCTAAACTAGATATAAGTTTAACGCTGTCATAATTTACAATTTTAGTTTATTTCTGAGGTTGCCTGATATAAAACGCTTTAAGCAACAAAACCACCCATTGTATTATATATATAAATATGCCTTATTTTATCAGCGACCTGTTGTAGGTACAATAAAGTTTATTCGTTCCTTCATTATCTAAGAATATGATGCAACTTATGGACAAAAATTACCAACAGCACAGTTAAGATACCTACCTTGCCTGCCTACTAAACAGTAGTAGGTAATTTGTAGCCATCTATAGTATGGCTATACTATGGTATACCTACCACTTAAACCTTTAATCTTTCGTACAGTCCGTTCCATCCAAAGGTGGTCTTGTAGAAATTGCTAATTAGCGATAAGACCGTCCATTGTATGAAATTATCTAAGTTTTTCATTACTTATTAAAACCGAAATATTGTTTGGTGTTTCATAAAGTATTTTTGCTATTATCTATCATGTGAAAGCAATATATGTATTGAGTATTTCAAGAAAAGTTGTTACATCCTGACGCTACATCTAGCGTGCAGCAGTCGATCTGGCAACACTGCCTACGTCAGAAGACACCACCCCACCGTCAGCCCCGCTACTGGCTGTGGTGATCACAATGTTTATAAGCTTATTACGATACGAGGTGTATTTACATATGCGACTACGTTGCATCAGAATGCATTATACCTCGTGTGGGCTAAACTTCGCGCTATAGTACTGTTTACCTGTCACATGATGGCAACATGTTGTTTTAAGAACAGAGATTAATGCCCTAAGCCACTGTCTTAGGTAATTACTAATTATCAATAGCAGGAATGTAAATAAAACCATGCAAAATATCACGTGTGTATCTCATGGCATTCCATGTAGCAAAATAATAAAAGATATGACTTTTTTAGTTAAAGCTACATTATTTGTTTGAAAAGTTGTTGTGGTACCGTAGTTCCTGATATCCAGAAACTACGAGTACCATGGAACCGTATAATTCAAGCGTGGTATGTATGTGACGGTCAGAATGTTTTTTTTAAACATTCAATATATATTTGTTCATCTATGTACAGTTGTAAATAGATGCTATGACAATACAAACACGATAAAACATCTTTTTTCTTGGTATCTTTGAGGATACCAAGTAGGGGGTAGTTAGAGGCACGCCAACACATTTGGCACTTGCCCGCGTTACTTAGCTTTCCACTTGACAAGTTGCAAGCTCATTTGTCGTTTATTGAAACAGTGATTGCACACAATGCCTTCGAATCTTGGTGCTAGGGCATGCCAGTTTCCGCATGTTCTTTTCCTTCACATTTTCGAGTACGTGTTAATATAAGTTATACATTAAATGATTGCATTTTTTTCCCGCGAAGTGAAGAGGTTGTTTTTTGTATGTTTGTTTGTTTGTTTGTATGTTTGTACACTAACTAATAACTTATAAAGATTTTTATGTTTTCTAGGATGGTTTTTAAATATGTATATTTTTATCGCCACAAGTCACTAGATTTCAATCTATGATGGAAATAGAAAGAGATTAGAAGAGCTTTTGTGGAAGGGCTCGTCCTGGGAAGTGTTACCATCATGTCTATTTCTGCCGCCAAGCAGTAATGCTCCCATTGCTGTGTTCCGGTTTGAAGGGAATGGTTGCCGGTGAAATTACAGGATCTTTTATCTTGATATCTCAGGGTCGTCAACGCGTTAGTGATACCTCTGGTATTGCAAGCGTCCATAGAATAGAATATAATAGAATTTAGTTTATTTTGCAAAAACACGATACAAATACTCACAATAAATAATAAAGACTATGTAAAGTAACAAACAGTAGTTGCAAATAGGTCCCAACTCAGCTTAATATTGGTTGCAACAACCAGCACTGGTCTTCCGTTAGAACCTTTTTTTGGGGTGCATAGGCTTCGATAATAGCTTACCAACAGATGGGCCGTAAGTTAAATAAATATATTACGGGGTAGCTTGAAGACAGGTGTGAAATATCAAATATTTTTTTAACCGCGACGCTTGAAGCCGGTTTAAGGGTTTGGGGCAAGAGGGTTGTTCATTTGTTCGTGATTTTTTGTTAACATATCTTCCGAACGGCTTTACAGATTGTTATAAGGGGTTTTGCAATAATAATATAGCTGGAAATTTTCACACAGCATCATCTAGCCCCAAACTAAGCAGAGCTTGTATTATGGGAACTACATGACTGATATACATATTTATTTTGTAAATACATACATATTATGTAATATTCTGTCTCAAAATCGATACAAAATAACCAATTTTCAATAGATATCCCTAATAAATAACAAATCATCGAGTTTTTCTTACCTTTTGACGAGTAAGAGCGATTCTCGGTTTTGCGAGGGTTCTGGCTATATATAGGTACGCTATTTTATAATATAACTGAAGTGGCAAACAACACCTGTTGGTAAGCAGTTATCGTAACCTATGGACGCTTACAACACCAGAGGTATCGCACGTTGCCGACCTTGAGACTGGTTATATCTCATGTCATTCACATGTCACAGAGGTCATTGACGACCTCTGTGGCGCAGTGGGCGAAGGCCCGCCTGAGACGCAGAAGGTTGCGGGTTCGATTCCCGCCGCGGGACGAATGTTTGCATCTGCAAATATTTGTCTCGGGATCTGGGTGTTTTCTATGTATAATATGTATGTATTTACAAAAAAAAGTATATAAGTAGTTTATCAGTCATGTAGTTCCCATAACACAAGCTCTGCTTACTTTGGGGCTAGATGATGCATTGTGATAAATGTCCAGCATTTTTTTTTTTTTTTTTATGTGCCCATTTCACCGGCGCCCATAACCTTCAAACATGAACGCCATTAATAATGCGAATATTAATGGGGGCCGAAATAGACATGGTGGTTCTTGGACGAGCTCTTCACAAGAAGCTTTACTACTCACCTAAAACTTAATTATCTGGTATACTATACTTTTCGTGGTCATAACATCGTATAAATAGACATGTAGTTCATAACACAGTATGGTATCGGCGACCGCAGTGGGAGGTCCACACGCCTCGTCGCCAATAATACCGACTGTAATATAATACTAGTGCCAATACTGTTTTTACGTAGGAGGAAGTATTATCATTTATCTCCGAAACGGCTCATCAGGTAGTAATGCTTTTTTTTTTAAATTGATTTAAAGGTTGTCGAGGATGGTCCTTAGATAGGTTTCATCGCCACAAGTCACTAGGGGGCGCTGCGACCGATGATGAAACAACAGTCGGGGTTTTCAAAACTTTTAAAATAAGTACCTATCATCCTGTTTTTATATTGAAGTTGCTAAATTTACAAGTACCTACGTTGCCTTAGCTTTGTTTCATAGGGTTCCGTAGCTAAACGGCGGATACGGAACCCTTATAGTTTCGTCATGTCCGTCTGTCCGTGTTGGAACGAAGTACTTTATCGTGCGTTGTGAAAGACGGAAAAATTCTCACGAAAAGTTGTAACGACACTTTTTGCTATAGTAAGCTATTGTAAGCTGTGCGGCGTGCGCATGTTTCTCTGTCTGTCTCTCTCTCTCTTTTTTTTTTTTTTAAGTTGGCTTGCTAAAAAAAAATTTATTACAATTCCTTCACTAATTGATCGAAAGGAACTTCGTTCCATCCGGGTGTCCCATGACACCTCTCATTTTTTTTTACAGAAAAATATTACAAAGACAGAAACAAAGAGAATAGAAAGAATGGTGGCGTGCCTGACAATGTGGGTCCGGTCAAATTGACAAGATGGCGATCCAAAGCAAATGATGTCAAGCAATTATTAAAGTCAATTCAATTTAAATGGAATATTGTAATATGAAAGATGCATTAAACAGGAATTTTACCGTACCGTATTGGTGAAGAGTCGCGACGCGGAGGGACCTCCTCGCGATCACACACCAAGACTCTCGGTATGAGTCGAAACTTACTCAGTGCCTTTAACAATAATTATTGATTTATTTATTAGTTGTTAGTAGGAGACACGTCCAAACATTATATTAGGCACATGTCCGCATTCTGCATATACCTAGTTAGAATTCCACGTGTCAGTTTGCAAGCCCACCGCCGCTAAAACTGTACGTAAAAATTCCCATTATACAATTCAATTATCAAATTCACGATTTTGAAACTGTTATTCCGTCTGTAATGCTGTTTCTTCTCAACTCCTCATTACTGGGGCTGAGTGATTTCCAGACAGTTCAGCAAACATGGTTGCACAAGTATCCAGCTGTAACTAGTTTTCATCACTGATAAACAGTGTCGCAAAGGTCAGAAAAATCATCATCCATTTTCTGTACGTGTTTGTTTATACCAAGAAGTGACATTGTTCGACGAACGGTCTAGGATGGTCGACGAAACATTAGGCAATCGATATTAAATTTGTTATTCATCAAATTTACCCTCGACGTAAGGAGCCCGTTTGCGTTTGGTAACAGGTTCATTGTTATATTGTCTGTTACCATTTATCTTATATTTATTATTGTAATAATAAATAAATAATAAATAATGCTGGACATTTTTCACACAGCATCATCTAGCCCCAAACTAAGCAGAACTTGTATTATGGGGACTACATGACTGATATACTACTTACAAGATACTTTTCTTTTGTAAATACATACATATTATACATAGAAAACACCCAGACTCGAGACTAACATTACAAACATTTGTCCCGCAGCGGGAATCGACCCGCAACCTTCTGCGTCTCATTCGGGCCTTCGCCCCCTGCGACACAGAGGTGTGGATTTTTGCAATTGTTTGTCTTCAAGGATGCTTTTTAGATAGTTTTTATCGCTACAAACCACTGGAGAGCGCTGAAATCGATGTTGGAAATCATTTCAAGGGTTTTAAAATTATGCAAACTTTACTATAAACCGACTTCATATACAATAAGGATCTAGTTTATAGGCTGCGTATTTTAATTATGTTTTTTTCATTGTTTGATAGGAATGACTTGGGTGTGGACTGAAACCATGTATATATTTCCCATAGCCATTTTCCAAGTGTAATTAGGCGCCGATCACTTACCTACATATTACAAAGTAACAAAATGAGACATGACGAATGAAACAATTTATTTTGGCATCCTGTTCCTTATATATGGTTCAAACCAAAAACAATATAGAATCTTCGGTGAAGGATTATAATTTCTTCTGAATTATGGAAGTCAGGTAGATTAACCTGTTTGTGGTGGAATTAAGAAGGTATTATAAATTCCTGTACCACTGAGATTACGTTTTGGCAAGGTCCGGTTGACCCTAATTAGCAAGGTACCTGCACAAACAAACAGGCCTTCGTAGAGGTGCGCGTTTAAATCTTTTGTCGGTGCGTAGACCACGTAGCAGATTAAAAATGAAATGCTGTTCGTTTAAACACATCACTTGAGGACGGCTGGCTCGCTTTGGCTATTTTATGCTTAAAAATGTTCTTATTGTTTATGCAAAGAAAAATTGGTAAAATTGCCCGAAATATGTATGTAAAAACTGATAAGAAACATCAGTTTTTACATATTTATACAAACCGTTGTTGGTCGTCGAATTGATATTTCATATTTGTCACGTTGATGGACGGAATAACGTCTGTCGGGTCCGCTAGTATATTATAAGTATATTCATACAAATATAAGTAGGTATATACAAAATATACAGATGAAACAGACCTAAAGCTATCTAAACCTTTGCAAACAATCAACTACCAGGCGGAAGTGTTCCCATAGTGCTGGCTGCGTTGCCACGCTGCATGGCAATGCTAATGTCAACAGGCGACAGTTATGAGTCAGCTTATTCGCCACGCGTCGCTTCCACAAGTCGCCTCGAAAGAATTTTGAATACAAGAAGGGCCTTGGTTCCTCTCGGACCCAGAGTCTCAACACCAAAGGCTTATATGATGACGGATGGACGCCACTCGAGAACCTCGGCCATCCGCAACCTATCGTCTATTCATATGGAGGTGGCTTAAGGTCGTTCGCCACTAATTGGAATACTAACATGCTTTCGCATGACACATGCCTTCGAGTTTTTAGTTTTAGGGCATGCCAGTTTCCTTTCACTTTATTTGAGCACAAAAACCATTGGTTCGAACCCAGGACCGAATCGGAAGTCAGGGTACTAACCAACACGGCCAATTAAATTAATATCTATTTCCGTAAACGTTAGATTGCGTGAAAATATAACTACTTATAACCTAGTTTGAAATAGCATTCAAGGTTTACTGAATCAGAGACCGGGAAGGTACCTACCACCCTGTCACTTTTGCATTACTTTGAAGGTCATGGTTTTTTAAATCATAGGTATACTACATGTAGCTAAATATAGTCCCGTAATAACTAGGGTTTGGGGTCACCTAAAGTCCACATTTACATAAAAACTGGTATTGATGTCGCAGCCAAAACGTATAATCCTCTTACATAACGGCTAGCCGTACTGAGGGTCTATGTTGAGTTTATAACATGTCAAAACGATGAACGTATCGACAATATTTCCATACAAAAATTGACGAAACGGTCATCGTTTCGACAAGTATTTAAAGTATTTGTAAAAAAAATGCCCTCTGTTGGCAGAAATGTAATCTCGATTAGTGTAACAAAATGGCTGCCAATGCCTATTCATATTGTAAGCAGAAAAGAGGTTAGGTTCTAATGTTTTTTTAAATAAAAAAATGGCTACACATTGTAGCTATTTAAACTCGAATCGTTTAACCGAATTACAATTTGGCTCAACATCAGTACGCCGGATTAGAAAACTGCAGAGATATCGCGGTAATACCAACTTTTTTTAAATTTCTTCTTATTGACTAACTGAATGACATCGAAGTGACAAGAAGACAAGAAACGCTAGTGCAGCAGAGTTCGCATTCAGTTCCATTATCAAAAATAAATACAAATTAAAAAAAAAATCTTTCTTCATATTATTTTCTAAGAAATAATTTCAAATATGGAACATCGAAAAACCGAGTCTATATTATAGGATCACATTATTTTGTAGTCTGTTGAAATAGCGAGGAAAAAAAAAAACTTTGGTCCGTCTACGCTTAGCCAATAATGACACACTTTTAGAGCATAAGAAGAGAAAATCCTTATAATTATGTTTACTGATCGCGAAAGTTTAAAAAGTAGGTTGTATTTGTTTTAACATATAATATGACTTTACATACAAAGAATAAAAAATAACGGTTGTCACTTGAAAACTTGTTGGTGTTTTTGTCAGATTTTTGTCCAATTAGGACCTATCCTATCCCTTGTGGCCCTACTTCCTGCTATACAAATGAATATTAAAATAGGAAAACAGATTCACCGGCATTGACCACGTATGTACCTACTCGGATCATCAATACAAATAAAAATAATAATATTTATTTATTGAATACAACAAACATTATTATACATGTAGGTACAAACTTAAAAGTAGTTATCATAATATGTTTAAATATTGTATAATCATATGTGGACAACATTAGTACCCAAACTAGGCGATGGTCTGCGTCAAAGGTTTCCTGTTAAATTCAAAAATTCAAAAGGCATTTTTTTTTTAATTTTGCTATCACTACGAGGAAATCTCTGCGCACGCGACGATCTACGATTATCCGCGACCTCTGGTGAAACGAGAGTTAGTAGATACTTACGTAACGATGCTATTGGGGTTAAAATTTTATGTCACTGCGTGCGAAAATACATGCAACGAAAAAAGAAACAAAAAAAAAATGGGTCTACATATCCAGACAAAACAGTATTATTTGTTTTAGTTCATCACGAACTGAGATCTCGTAAAATATCGATTTTACCTTACTATCGAACGAGTTATAAGTTTAAGTTCATGTTAAAACTTATAATTTAACTTAATTCCTTTACAAACATAGATTTAACATCAAGACCATCAAGATTGAATACACTGTTTGGCAGTTACCGTCGGACAAACAAATTCCAAGAATAAGTTCTGGTAAGTAAATTAAACCATTGGTTTATAATATTGCACATGGTCAAATATCAAATAAACTGTCTTTATTTGGACACAGTTACTTGTGAAAATAAGTCGTAGATGCAGACACAAAAATATATTTAAAAAATAAAAATAACAAATTAGAGCATGCGCTCATCCTATGGATTTAATTTGTGTGGTTTAACCGCAAGTCTTACCGGTTTAAGCCATAAATGGCTACCTACTTCCTCCAGCCTTCAAAACTTTGTGGAATTATCCATAATCTCAATGTCATTGGTTGAAGGATTCACAGCCACCAGAGATAATCCTGAGAATGATCACTGTTTCCACAATCGAACCTGCGAACAAGATTCTAGAAAGCCGTGGAAGAATACGCTCACTATTTTCTCATGATAGACATACTCAGTGTGCAGATCTCGAGTATTCGAAGAAGGGGGTAGACACAGGCACGTCCAAACATTATATTTGGCACAGGCCTGCATATTTCCAAGTTCCTCGTGAAAGGTTGAAGGAAAACACCGCCGAGATACACATTTACCCAACTTCAAAATGGAGGGCAATTTTTATTTCCGAGCAAGACTCGCCGTTAATCCGTTATTTGCTCGGGGTCGGTATTGTGGTACCATGGTACTCGTAGTTTCTGATATCCACGACACATAAAATCCTAGTGTGGGGTCAGGACTATGAATGTAAATGTGAATGTTGAAGTTCTTGTTAATTTTAATTAAAAAAAAAAAAAAAAAAATACTCATAAAATAAATAAAATTAAATCAATAATACTGGACATATTTTCACACAACGTCATCTAACCCCAAACTAAGCATAGCTTGTACTATGGGTACTACATAACTGATATAATATTTATATACTTTTTTTTAAATACATTCATATTATACATAGAAAATAGTTGTCCAGGGTTGGTTCGTCCTTGATGTTTTACTTAATTATATATGTTGGATTATATGCTATCGATGTATACAATGTATGAGATGAGAAGATGACGCACTGTTAAATTATTGCCAGGTCTATGCAAATACAATATTTTATAGCTTTGGCAATAACATATTGGCAATATTTTAAACCACAAAAAATGATTGTACCTGACTGTAATTATGACGTCAGTGAACGCATAAAAAAGGTTTCATTTTGCCGTGTAGGTAAGGACCTTTTTTGCGAAATAATCCTTAAAAAATACAACCAGAATTCGTTTAAAAACAAAGGTTTAAACAAATTGGGTGCGATGATCCTATCCAACAATACAATTATACGGTGGACAAAACTCTCCAAATTAATGTTTTCATAACATTTCAACAAACAACCAACTTTCGCGGTATTTATAAACCGACACATCTGATGAAATGAGAACCCCATTTACATTGGAAGTTGAGTTCGTACAAGCTACTGGCCAACTCCGGTCCCGGAGTTTCTAGGACACCAAGCAACTCCGGTCCCGGAGTTTCTAGGACACCAAGCAAGCACGGAAACACATCTAAATGCCACCATCACTCATC
Source organism: Perizoma affinitatum (assembly GCA_961405105.1). NCBI lineage: Eukaryota > Metazoa > Arthropoda > Insecta > Lepidoptera > Geometridae > Perizoma > Perizoma affinitatum. Next base: position 1,031,337 of record OY560199.1, on the reverse strand, counting down.
CAAACATAACGACTTTTTTATACAACTAAAATGGCAAACGAGCATACGGGCATACCTGTTGGTAAGCGGTTACCATAACCTACGGACGCTTATAACATCAGAGGTATCACTCGCGCGTTATGGACCCTGAGACATGACGGGTGAAAAGTCTCACGTGCCTGTAATTTTACCGGCACCCATACTTTTACCTTGTTCGATAGGCACCACACTAAAGCTGAATGAAGGATCATCAAAAAAATAACCAATAATCCAAAAAAATTACTTGGTCGAGCGCGAGGAATCGTCGTAAAATCACTTTCAAATTTTGAATTCACGTAGTTTTTAAGTTTCTATATGATCCTTGTGATTTCAATGAATAAAAACCTATATTGACTTTGACTTTTAAACTGGAAAACAGCAATACCAGCATTCCTGCTTGGAGGCAGACATAGATATGGTGGTATTACTTCCCCGGGCGAGCATAAGGTCTACTACTACCAAATTAGTCAAAGGCTATGACTAGAAAAGTCACGACAAATACGCTTCTAAAAATTTCTCAAAAGTAAAATTACATAAAACCCGGCGCCGGCCGTCTCATCGATCAGTCAGCTAAGCTGACCTTGACCCCGAATAGTGGTGTACTGATGTCCCCTTAACGTTTTACCGATAACTGTCTCCACATTGGGGAGGCGGCGTCTGATGCAAACAAAGCAGTAGTGTTGGGATAAAGGTGACTACGATCAAAATCACAGTACGCTCTCTCAAAGATACGTCTATTGAATCACATGACTCCTTATCTATCTCTCCCACATCGAGGTTCCGATAATTATTATGCAAATTGGTCGCAATCAAATGCGATGGAACAATACTCACTGTCCGTATGTACCTACTTGAATAGACAGAGACACCTTTGTCTGATCAAGGTATAATAAGATAGTGTCCTTTTACGCATCTGGATTGACAAAGATAAGATACATGAGGCATGTTCTATTCTGATATGTGATTCAGCGTAACATTATTTCCATTGCATCAGGAAAAATCAGGGGGTTTACAATAGCAATATCGGTTGTCACATACAGCGCATTGTTTTAGAAGCGGAATTTGATTGATCTGACCCCTTATAACACTAGCTAAATGGTTATGGGAACGAGACAATATCATTCATATGATAGGGTTATGTTTAAAGCTTGAAGACGTAAAAGAGATCGAGAAGTGTTTCCCTCTAGAATAATAATGCTAGTCATTTTCACATAGCATTATTATTTTCGAGGGAAACACTTCTCAACACCTCGAGGCAAATAATTCCAGAGAAGTGTTCAAAAACCCTTTTTATCACGCTTATAACTAGCTAACAATGTAATCAAATCTTGGTTTGATTGATCAAGGTTGACGAATTTTTACAATAAAAAATTAAGTATTAGTAACATTGTTACAGAATTAATAATTTTAATATGTACCTACTATTGTTTTATTTTTGGTATATTATGTTGTGTTGTATTATTTTATTGACATGTAACAATTCGTTATTAATAAATGAATCTGGATCTGAATCTTTGGAAGTCAATTTTAACCTACTTCTAATTGTCGTATCGAAATCAAACTTTGTATATATATATAGTTCGGATGACAATACCATAATTTGGAATCTTGAAGCTGTTCTGATGATGGAGCCACGAGGTCCAACTCGAATAATTGAATTCTATTAATAATTGTAAGTGCGTGATAAAATCGTGTTTTATAAGTTTTTTTAACAACAAATTTTATTAATGATTGATGGAATACTTATATTATCTATAGTAATATTATAAAGAGGTAAACTTTGTAAGTTTGGATGAAGGAGGTGAACTACGAAACGACTCCGATTTCAAAAAAATATTTCACCAAAATTGCAAAAAGGCTTTTAGGGTGGACATGTATACGATTCAGTTAAAAAAGCCATTTCGTGTAGACCAATTTTGCAACTTAAGCCGACGAAAAAATCGGTTTGGCGATTGCGTTAAGAAACGCTGCCTTAAATTTAAGATCTACTCTTCATTGGGTACTTTTATCTCAAACACATGAAGCTATGGACAGTAGTGATTTAAATAAAGTCCTATAATTTCGTATGCCACTTTTTGGAACATCGTCGATTTGTAATCGCTGGACAGGTTTCCAAAATACGAAAACACTGTTTCGTAAATATTAAGGTAGGAATCATAAAACGGGTTTTTAAGATATCGTTACCCTCGACTCATTTCACTACAGGTTTCATACACACTTTTTCCTCACCAAAACACGCAGGCTACTTTCTATTAACTCAAATATTGGCAAGTAAATATCTGGTATAAGAATTTATTCTCATAATAATTTATAATTCACTTAAATGAGAACTTATACTAACAATACATTGCGTAGATACTTAAATAGTTGCATACGCGAGCGTGCGTTATAAACTAATCTAGAATTGGTAAAAATTAAGTGACAAAAACCAATTATTAATACGTTAGATAATACCATGCCTACCAGATTCGCCACTAGCATTGTTTAGGTTCAATAATTCAATATAGGTGGGTAGATTTGAAAAATATGAGCGACAAGATCTAATATCCCACCGTGTCACAGAGGTTATCCTTTACACATTTACATGCAATACAAGCAATTTTTTTTTAATTTGTAAATTCTCAATAATAGAAATATACATTTACCCTCTTATTCCTCTTTAACTTTAGCAGGACGTTAACTTTAAGACGATAAACGATATCTTCCAGACAACCTTGGAACGGAGCGGAATGTACGTAGTTGTAAGATTAGTTGTCGGTAAACTTAATAATATATACGAAAGGAGATTGCAATGCGATATACAAACTAGTAGATTTAAATAAAACACACCTATATACACAGTAATAAACTACACAATATATATATATATATATATATATATATATATATCCTATCCTATCCTACTAATATTGTAAATGTGAAAGTTTGTTACTCTTTCACGCAAAAACCACTGAACGGATTTTGATGAAACTTTACAGTAATAACACATAGGCTACTTTTTATCCGGGTACCACACGGGCGCAGCCGTAAGCAGAAGCTAGTAAATATTCTGCCCACGGCTATATATATAATAATTAATATATACACCTACCATACAGAAAAGTAGGACGACATTATTTCTTAATAAAAAAAGGACTAAGTTTTACTGACAGGTTCAAAGATAGTTCCATTAAAAATATGTTTTGAATTCGAACTTTGTATAAACTTGCCTGCCTTATTGACATCGGTAATGCATTCCAATGACGCTCTGCTTCAATCGTAAAACACTTCTCATATAATCTAGTACTGTGAACAGAGTTTCAATAAAAGTAAATTCTGTTGCTGGATATTTACAACAGAAGTAAATAGTAAAATACAAAATAAACAAACACTCTTTTGTGGCATACGCATTAGACGCATACACGGGCTCATTGCGACGCAGGTAAAAATAACCACTAGAAGAGATATATATTTATTTTACGAATAAACCTAGTTAGGTCAGCGAAGTTCACATAACTCCTGTGTTATTCATCATCATCAGAATGTAGAAGTCCACTGCAACGTCTTCCAACATTTGAGATAGCATCGGTACTTCTGGTGGGGGGTCTATAGCCACTTCAACTTATTTACTTAATTGGTGGAATGAGCGAAGCGATCTTTGAGTCTACTTAGAGATTGTCTTTGTTTGTTTACCGACGATAACAGCCGAACCGTTTGTTCAATATTGATGTAACTTTTTAAGAAGGTAGCTACTAGAATTTTGGTTTTCGAATATGATTTTAATCTGTGGGGGGGTTTGCTGAACTATGGGGTGGGGGGTTTCGGTATTCGGGTAAAACTTTACTTCGCGAGATCTTATTTCGTGGCGAACTATTAGTTTTAAATTCAATTCAATTTAATGCATTTATTTCAGAATAAGAATCCGAAAAAAAATTATATATTAACGTGTAAGTAGGTACAATATGTACCTACTCTTATATATGTGAGTAACTTATACAGTCGTGGTCAACTAATTAGGGACATTTAAGGTAGTGAAGAGAAATAACCTAGTTATGTACTTATAAATATGAAACCTTATTGATTTCTTTATTACTTTTTTTTACATAATTTGGTCTTTTTTATTATACTGTAAATTGCTGTTAATAAAAGATTAAAAAAAATAGAAAAAAAAAGTTTAATGTTGAAGCTCAAACACGCATTCAATTAAAGTAAATTCTGTAGCTGGACATTTAATTAGGGACAGTAAAGTAAAATGAAACTAATAATCTGCAGTATTTTATTTTTTAATAAAATCTCCCTTTACAAGCTCTGTTTAGTTTGGGGCTAGATGATTCTGTGTGAAAAATTTCCAGCATTATTTATTTATTGCTGGTAAAATCAGTACCCAGTAGCAAAACCTTTATTAGTAATGATCGCTTAAAACCGATGTGACATAGACATTATCAGTGCCTGACATGTCTCGACAGGAATGCTTGCCCATACCTCACAAAAAACTTTATTAAGTTCATCTAAAGTTGTGGGAACTTTTTCTTGATTTTGTGCAAAAGTTACTCGATTGGATTAACGTCCGGGCTATTTGCTGGCCAATCAAATCTGATGAGAAACGACTTAAATGAACGGGCTGTATGTAAGGGGTTGTTATCATGCTGAAACTTCCATATAATAGGGATATGTTCCTCAGCATATGGAAGCATAGTTTCCTCTCATATCGTCTTGTATTGGTCTAAAATACCCGGAACTTTCCTCTACGTCCAGAAAAATAACCCCGAATTTTAATGTTTCCACCTCCGTGTTTTTGTGAATCTCGAATTCATTTCCGATTTTGCAGGAGGACGTACGTATTGCATACCATCTGAAGAAATCAAATTAACCTTGGTCTCGACAGAGAATAATATATGTTGCCATTGGGTGTAGGTCCAATCTCCATAGTCACGTGCAAACGCCAGACGCGCATTTCTATGTACTTTCTTCAACAATGGTAGTTTGCGAGCCACTCTCTCGAAAATGCCTGCTTCTACCAGACGTCGTCGAAACGGTCCTCGCTGATACAGCGGCTCTTACATCTGCCCCAAACACTTCATGTTTAATTAAAAACACCCAGACCTTGAACAAATATTTAAAGAACATACAAACATATGTCACGCGACGGGAATTTCAACCACTTTCTAATAGCACCTCTTTTGTCGCAGATGAAGCCCCCGCCCTTCGAGGTCACACGAAACATTAAAAACAAAAGACAAACCCTCTCACGTATCTCTCATGTTAGCGATTTCAGAATTTCAAACACCCTCGTGTTCTAAAGCCGCTCGATTAGCTTCGTTTCCAAAGTCAAGTTCAAGCGGCGCCACCTGTTGCTGCGATCAATACTTTGCACTGCGTGTGTTGACTGAACGTGGCTGATTGTGCATCATTTTGTATAAATGAGTCTGTTACATAATGCTATAAAATCCCAGCACAGGCTGTGACTATAATCAGAATATTCCATTTATTAGTTGATGTGTACAATTTACACGTCAGTCAAATAAAGTACGCAGAGTCTGTGGTTTTGACTTATTTACAGTGCCCAGTGGTAAAGTAACAGCATCTACTTTTCGTTGGTCTTCTGGCCTTCTCCGTGACTATTGATATTTATTTATTTAACCATTTCGTTATAGTTACATAAAATTGGCATGACAAAGTATAAATTTTCATGTTTCAAGTATGATATACATTTATTCATACAACTATGTACAAGTAGGTATATACAAAAATTACAGATGAAAGAACTAGCTATCTAAAGACCGTTGCAAACGATCTATAGATAGCTCAACTGATCCAGATCACTACCAGGCGGAAGCGTTCCCAAAATACTGGCCGCATTGCCACGCTGAATGGCAATGCTAATGCGTTGACCTAGATAAGAGCCAGCTCTCTTGTCACGCGTCGCTTCGACCAGTCGCTCTGAAATAATTTTGAAAACGCGAAGGGCCCCGGTTCCCCACGGACCCAGAGTCTCAACCCCAAAAGGCTCGAATAAGTAAGCTCTGTCGAGACTTCTATATTTGCGCCTCTTGAGATCCTCGGCCGAATCAGCCGCTGCACCGGCTCTAACTGAAGTCCCCGACAGATGAGATGGTGCTAGGGTATCTACGCATGTGGCGTCCCATACCAAAGGCCTTCCCTTCTCCCAAGGGACGAGACTCATGCCGTCAGGCCGCTTACCATCGTCACGTAGTAGACCATTCGGTTCGAGAATAGCTGGAACGTTGACGCTCGTAAAAGCCCGGCTTATGATATCAAGTATGATGTGTACACATGTTTTGGAATATTATCGAGATCTAAATTTTTGTTTTTAATTTATTATATTTTTGTGTTTGACTGTATTCTGTTTTGTGTGCCATATTAAATAAATAAATAAATGTTCTTAATCTAAAAATGTCAAAGTGTACATTAATTCATAATGTAGATATTTCCACTATGCATGCAAATCAGAAAATTAACAACTCATGTATTCAGTAACATGATAAAAAGGGTGACATTCAAGGAATTCCTTTAATTTAGTTTTAAATTGGTTAAACGGTGGCCGTGTGATTTCTAAAGGCAATTTATTGTACATATCTAGCTTTTGACAGATACCCAGTTTATACGTCTTAACAAGTCTGGTTTTTGGAACGTTAAATTTTTCTTTGTTTCGGGTGTTATAATGGTGTGAATGCTTTTTCATGGGTAAATAGACTTTTTTTAATTATTTCTATTGGAGAATTTAAAATAAATAGAGATATAACTGTTAATATTTTAGATTTCTTAAAATATGCTCTGACTGAAGTTGGTCTACGTAAACCGTATATGATTCTAATGGATCTCTTTTGGCAAATTAGAACTCTTTCAATGTGGGTGGCTTTTCTCCATATCGTTATTGCATAGTTCATGTCATGATAGAATGGCAGTAAGCATAGTAAACTGAAATAAGAGTTTTTCTATCAATTATTGATTTCAGCTATAGGTAGTGGTTTCGCTTTGTTTCACATTGTAGAAGTCCTACTCCAGCATTTTTTATCTTCTTCTCCTTAGCCTTCTGGCCTTCTCTGTGATTATAGGAGCATGTGGTTTCACTTTGTTTCACTCCAGCATCAGGGAGTCTGTTACATAAAGCTATTACCTAACCCATCCCAGCTCAAGTTTAAGTACTAGTAATAGAGCTCTTTATGAAAGAGCTTGTCCTTATTTCTGCCACCAAGCAGTAATGCTCGTATTATTGTATTCTTATTTGAAGGGTAAATACGTCATAACTCATAAGACAGTTCCCTAGTTCAGGCTTCTTTAGCCTTGAGAGTGAGGGACTTCCGAGAATTTGGGTCATGAACGGTTTGGCATTGGAAGTTCCTTTGTTTGGGATAAATTTGTTCGTAAGCCTTGTTATTTATAAACATAGCTTCGCTGTGTTTTCTTTTTACTCAAATGACAGATTGAAAGAACTGAACTGAAGCAATACTAGAAACATGCTTGTTTAAAAATTTAAAACAGTTGTTTTGCTGATTAGTGTATTGCATTTTGTTTTGAAATGACACATATATCAGACAGGGCCAAGACTCGCACATATTTTTTAAGAAGTGGAAGAGCTGGTCCGACGAAGTACAGTACTACCGCCGTACCTATTACTGCCGTAAAACAGTAATGCTCGCATTGCTGTGTTCCGGTTTGAAGGGTATGAGGTGGCATTGAAATTACAAGCACATGGGATTTTTTACCCGTTATATCTCTGGGTCGGCAACGCGCGATACCTCTGGTATTGCAAGCGCCCATAGCTTACGGTAACCGCTTACCAATAGGTGGACTGTATGATTGTTTTCGACTAAAGTTGTATAAAAAAAATACGCTTATGCTTGTCACTGAAATTATTTTACAGATAGTATCGAACTCTATTAATAGTGATTAATATTGATTTAACGAGTACCGACAAAACGCGGTCAGACCATAGCTGTGTGCGTTATGTGCGTGCATGTGTGCGTGAAACACGTCTGAAGGATCACGTGACGGCGCGAACCTTCGACGGAAGCCAGGGGTCATTGACCATGCAGTTGCAGTACCACAGAATAACCCACAGTTCGTACTTAGACGTACATTGATAGTTGGTGCGCACACGCACTTTGTGTCGAGGGGGGTAAGAAAGTCGGGCCGGTTTTCGCGGAGGAGGGGCGGTCACATGACTCCGGGTGTGAAGGAGGGGGGCGGTACCGCTCCCCCCATTGATGCGGTGAGTCAGCGCACGCGCATCGTAGAACCCGTTTCGTGACGTCGTCGGAGTGCGTCACGTTTGCTGACGACGAAAAGGCTTGAAATTATTGCGTGCTAATCTTGAGAATAGAAATGGTTGCTTGATGCTGTAGAAATCTCTTTTTCGAAACTACTATTAGATGTTTCGTTGTCATTTACTTCTCTATGTATTTATTTACTCTATAGGAAAACCTATAGGTGTATGTTATTAGTTAAGTTTATTTATTGATAAACTTATAAAAACAGGAAGCCGGTTTTCACGTCTAAAAACATCTTAGAAGCAAACAAAGTATGGATAACCAATATGTTCCATAAAACTTCCATTTTTTTCAGGACATTATTGCTTTCTTCTCTGTAAATCCTACTACTATTATAAACCCGTAAAAAGTTTGTGAGGATGGATGTTTGTTACTCTTTCACGCAAAAACTACTGAACGTATTTCGATGAAACTTTACAGTAATACAGCTTATACATTAGAATAACACATAGGCTACTTTTTATCTGAATACCACGCTGGCGAAGCCGTGGGCAGAAGCTAGTAATATATTATGATCGTTTTCTACCCTGTAAATAATACATATTCAAAACAACTCCATAGGTAATACTATAGTTCCTGCGTTCGAAATTAAAAACCTTACTCCGAGATGTACATTCATTATGCATGCTCCAGCAATCGAACCGGCAAATGATCATCTGATAGCAGTGATGTCACTACTAAGCCTAAAGGTTATATTGTCATTGTAAGTTCAATATAAACCTAATGCTGTTTAGACTTTACACGCACGCCTCATGAAAGCCTTGAAAAAGTTAATGTACAATACGACTGCCTCTATTTATTATACTGAAACCACCCGGCGGTAGGTATCGCACAGGCACCAAACGATCAATATAACCTAGCAACAGCTGTATTGATGAAAAGGGTTAGAATTCAAATGTATGATAAGCATTGCGTCTCGTGACTGGTGACTGGTCGTGCCAGTTTAGAAAGTGGTCGCAATGCGGTTTCTCTAAGGATTTTCCAGCTCTCCGCTCGTCAGGAATACGAAGGAGCGTTTAGCATGAGCCAGTGGCCAAGCCTGCCAAGTAAAACCAACAAGTAATGCCGAGCGATGAAATGCAATTAACTGTCTTAATCGTTTTAAAAAAGCTCATTAGCTCGTTAATTAGTAAAAACAAAGTTTTTTGCATTAAAATTTAAAAAAATGAAAAAAAAAATGATTTAAAAAGTAATAGTCGCAAAATTCGCGCCGCAGTCTATGGAGAGCTAAATTTGATAATTCGTGAAGAAAACCGAAATGAGGAAATCTGTAAAAGTACAAAGGTCACCGAGGACGTAGCTCTTATAATTAAGTGACGTGGAAATGGGTAGTTATAGTTTTCAGAACCGACAACCACTGAGGAGTCTGTTTTTAAATACAATAAATCAGACAACGCATTGCTATGTCACTCACAGGATAGAACAGTAGACTCTTCATTTGACGATAATGATGAATTTCTATCTCTGGAGCCTGTGCCCTATCAGCTTGAGGACAGTAAACTTACAATCGTTTGGACAGTCATTAATCACTTGGTATTTATTAGCCCTTTTAATAAGATGTGAGGCAGAAAAGCAAATTTAAAGACGTAGTGAGAGTAGCTTTTTCATTATATGTAAAAAAAGTATTTATAAATTGATTCTCTGAACTAAGTAGATACTATTCTGGCGCACATTTGTTTATACTAGCTTGGTTTACTATCCTCATGTAAACCGGTCAGCTCGTCGCAGGAATACGAAGGAGCAGTTAAGCTATCCCAGTTGCAACTAGGACGCACCTGTCACAGAAAAACCGGATTTTTCGAAAGACCCGTTTGGGATCTGCTTTATTTTGCTTACAAAATCAACCCTTTTGTAAACTGTGTGAGAGAGTTTCTGATCGAAACTAAAAAAACAAAAACCGGTCAAACTGGCTATGGCGATTTGAATGTACCAATGAGTACATTCACGTGAACTTTGACAAACAATTGACAATCATTTCCCTATGACCGCCACCGCCCCACCGCGTCGATATAATCAGGCCCAAAGACAACTTTAAAAAAATTGTCTATTTTATAGAAGAAAGTTTTCTTTCAATCTCACCGAATTAAATAAATAATGCTGGACATTATTTTACAGCATCATCCAGCCAGAAACGTAGCAGAGCTTTTGTTATGGGAACGACATGACTGATATACTACTTACAATATATCCTTTTTGTAAATACTTACATATTAGACATAGAAAACACCCAGATCGGAGAAAATTTGCAGGAAAGTTTTAAATCAAATTTCGATTCGATTAAAAAAAAACAACCCCATAATAAATAGCACATTATTGATATTGGCTACCAAAAGAAAGTAGGTTCTCAGTTAGGTATAAAAGGTTGAGTTATGATAGAAATAAACTAGGTGACCGCCTGATCTTATAGCAGCTATTTGTGGTCAAACCTCATTTTGAAATGTCGGCTATTTTATTATTTAAAAAATTTATGACTCGATATCGTTTTTAATTACCGGTAATTTGATTTTGTCCCTTTCAATACCCCTCCCTTTCATGCCACCCCTCCCCTTCTAACATTAAATTTTAAACCTTTTCCTTTTTACTACAAATTGTCTTGAAAATCATTTAACATTCAATTGTTTGCTTTTTACAACAATTTGTCTTGACAATCAGGATTCAACCTATCTCTTAAAGATAAACCATCTTTCGTAATGAGACCCTAATACTTAAGTCTTGTCCACATGTACGGTTAGTATCATCCGCTTTCGCATACTAAGTATATATAGTATGTTCCGGGACATACTGTATAAAATGATATACAGCTGAGATAACATGAAGAAATCACGCGAATTTGTTACATAATTTGACTTTGAGGTAAGCGGAAAATTTAACATGAAAGTATTTTATTAGATAATTGCTTGTTTTGTTCACATCTTTTTTCGAGAGTCGGACAATTTGTGGTGTTTATAAACGAAAACAAACTGATTGTTAATAAGTAGAAAAAAAAAATTAATTACCATTTTTAAAACCAATGCTTTTAAAAAGTATAAACAAGCAAAAAAAGGTAATTTTTGCATTATTTTACCCCTTTTATTGCAGTGCCAGCTACAAAGAAAGAAAGAAAGAAATAAAAAAAAACACAAAAAACAAGCACACAACCAAACAGTCTCTTCTGGCAAACGCATATGCTTTTTACGCTTTTTACGCCACAGGTAAACAGAAAACACCTCTATGTTATATGATCTAAGACGGCTTTTGAGATCTGTTTATTTTTTGTGAAAGTTTAAACATTTACTATGGCGCAGTTTCCATTTTTTGTATTGAAGCAAAAATTAGGCACGCACAAATTATAGATTCATGCAAAAAAGCGGACATGTACCAAATATAATGTTTAGACCTGCCTCTGACTACCGCCTACTTATCTACGCACTGTATTTGAGGATGACTCAAATACATCCTCAGTATTTGAGTCATTGTTTACTCGTGTTTGTTTTGTTTAACTAAGTAATAAAGACGTTGATTAGGTCGGTAGAATGATTTGAACAACGCACTTCAGTATACAGAAAAAAATAATTAAGTAGGTACTTGTTATAAATTGATCAATATTCTCGTATATTGCCACTACAAACTCTATTGAAACGCATCACTGGGCGGACTCATACGACCGGATCGAAGGTCGTCCTCTGGACTTTAGGAAAATGTCAGGACTTTGCTCTGAAATGGCAGGGAAAGGTCTTTCACGAGAGTATTGGGAGGTAACGGTCATTTATGACGAGTATAGGCTATCTAAGAATAACTACGAATATGTATTTTTGTATGGGTAAAATACATTTATTTATACAGCTATGAACGCATCACTTGAGAACAGCTGAACCGATTTAGCTATTTTTTTACTTTAAGTTGTTTGTAATAGTCCAAATTAGGATTCTATGCAAAGAAAAAAAGTAGTTTAATTAATATTTCCTGAAATATGTAAAAAATGATGTTTCTTTCTCCCATACATATCACATACAAACTGTTATTGGTTGTCGAATTGACGTTTCGTATTAGTCACGTTGAAGGACGGAACAACATCTGAAGTATACTAGCTTCTGCCCACGGCTTCGCCAGCGTGGTACCCGTATAAAAAGTAGCCTATATGTTATTCTGATGTATAGGCTATATTACTGTAAAGTTTCATCAAAATCCGTCCAGTAGTTTTTGCGTGAGAGAGAAACAAACATCCATCCTCATAAACTTTCGCGTTTATAATAGTAGTAGGACTCATACTACTATGTACAAGCAGATTCATACATATAATCTATTGTTACCCGAAGCGCGTTCTTAAGACGCGTCAAAGTGGGATTTAGATATACTCTGTCGTCACAATCTTCTCAATTACCGATAAACTATGATGTCGACTCAATAACCGATATATTTTCTGAGTAACAAGAAGATAGCTATGTACTGTGTGAACAGCGAGACATGAGTATGGACACCCAAATAGTGAAAATCTTTACCAGGCACTGTTTAAAGGTAATTTCGTAAATGTTGTCGGAGTTCACAACTAGATGTCGCGACTAAAAACGGCCGAATCCTAGATCGCGGTATCGATGTGTTTCGGACGTTTGTATACAAGATAGTCAACATTTTGATAATTAAATTCACTTAGAACAAGGCGGTGTTTTCTTGGACCCTCCTCCCTCTCTTAGACCAACTACCTATGTACTAGTACATATCCAGTATTATACAGGCACTATCAAGAGTATCATAATTATATCAAAAGCGAAATATGATTCCTGGATTTCTGGTCGATCGAAGTTCAACAGTTTCTGCGATGAGCTGTCGACACGGGCGCTGTTCCAATAAATCGAAATACAATCTGGTTGATTCATAATAAATATCATGTTTCATTTGGCAATGATGTAGCCAGATGCGAATCAGGGCTGAGAATTAGTTCCCAGCACATGCTGAGCTCAGGGCTTTTCATAGGAACCTGTACATAGCAGCGTCAGACATATATACTTGTACAGTTCCGTCCCAAAATGTATTTTCTTTCTTTCGATGCGGGCTCGATCCCTGCTGAGGGACAAATGTTTGTATGTTCTGCAGATATTTGTCGAGGTTCTACGTGTTGTGGTAACATGGTACTCGTAGTTCCTGATACGAACGACACAATGCGTCTTAGTGTGGAATCTGCTTATGTCTGTTTATTTTTATTATTTAAAAGGCCTTTGTTGACTACGTACAACATAATTGACTTATGATTAAATAGGTAAATAAAAAAAAATGCAGGACACTTTTCACACAGTATTATCTAGCCCCAAACTAAGCAGAGCTTGTATTATGGGAACTACACGATTGATATACTACTTAGATACTTTTTTTTTGTAAATACATACATAATTATACATAGAAAACACGCAGATCCGAGACAAATATTTGCAGATCGTTCAAACATTAGTCCCGCGGCGGGAATTGAACCCGCAACCTTCAGCGTCTCAGGCGGACTTTCGCCCATTGGGCCACAGAAGAAGATTACATAATATCTCAAAAATTCAACCTCAGCAGGAGTCGAATCCACGCCGAGCAGGCTGGTAACTATATCGGACTGTAAGGTACCGATATTTTTGGGATATTATCTTATATCTTGTATAATTTTCAGGAAGGGTTTAAGTACTTCACGCGACCGATATCTCTTGAAAATTTCCATTGTTTTTTTTTAAATCCTGTGTTTGTTTACAGATAACATTGTTATCGCGTTACGAGTATAGACGGTCATAGGTAATGCCCTGAATGTTTCGCCTGTCAGCTGTCATAATATTTGAAAATATTGTCTGTGTGGATAAAGCACGTGCTTTTTTTAATGTTTGTATGAATACTTTAAAAAATGTTTTTTATCATTTTGAAAAATTTAAATATTTTCCATTTTAATTTATTCTCTTTTCTATATGAATTGATTTAAATTTATTTAATACACAAACATTAGAAATGAAATAGTTTGTTTTATTCTTAATGTTTTTTTAACAGGCAAACAATTCGTTATATTTTTTCTAATAATTAACGAAAAACCAAAGTACTCACGTTTGTTTTACCCATGATAGACATCCTCAGATACATGCTCAGTGAGTAGATCTTTGAGGATACTAAGTAGGGGGTAGTCAGTGGCACATCCAAAAAATACATTTGGCACAGGCCTGCGCTTTCCAAGTAGTTAGCATTCCACATGACAGGCTGCAGGCCCATCGTCGTATACATAATATTTTTTTGTATTTATGTCGTCAACATAAATATCAAAATGTTAAGTTTTCAAATTGATGCAAACTTTTTTTATCCTATCCTACTACTATTATAAACGCGAAAGTTTGTGAGGATGGATGTTTGTTGCTCTTTCACGCAAAAACTACTGAACGGATTTTCATGAAACTTTATAGTTATATAGCTTGTACATCAGAATAACACATAGGCTACCTTTTATCCAGGTACCACGCGGGTGAAGCCGTGGGCAGAGGCTAGTGTGTGTATAACGAAGACAGATATTTACCCACTAGGCGTAAACAATAATATTCTTTCATCTTCATAGAATATACCGCCCTGCATTAGCGGCTCAACTGTTAGATAACTTAATGTAACAAATAAAGTATTTTTATCTATAACAATATAGCAAATAAGTAAGCCACTCTTATTATTAATAGCACTTCAGATTAAGAGTGTGTGCCTCTAGCATGTATTCAACGTGTGATTTTTTAATAGTCGGCAATATGCGTGTGATGTCTCTGGGTTTGCAAGCGACCGTAGGTTACCGTCCATAGGCCACAGGTTGGTCGTAAGCTTATTTGCCTTGATGGTACAAAATATAAGTGGAATGCGGAAGCAAAATAAATACAGTTTTCAACTTCTTGTTTTATTTGTTCTTCGTAAGTATAAATACATTAAAAATTACAATCGTTTTCTTCTCGTGAGTTCGTCGTCCACAGACTCTAAAATATAAATACGGAGTGAACCTCGTCCATTTTTATTTCATGTAGCGTATCTACATCAGAGCAGTCACAATTAAAATTTAGTTTAAGTCAGCTAATAAATTGATTTAAAAAAGTGTTATAGTCATCTTATTGTTATAACACAATCATCGGCCGTTATCTCAGTTATCATTATCATCATCATCATCATTGGCCTTTGACATCTATTACAGATGATTTAGGTGGCAGTCAGTCAGTTTAAACTACAAAGTCAGTTTAAAATCTCAGTACTCACTCCTTTTATATCCATGTAATCTTCACACAATTCATCCATCTTTTCCAGAGAGAAGCAACACTATTCGAGACTACGCCAAATCAACGCTAATCTGTCACTGTTCCAACTTTTGAAATAACAGCCTCATAGAATCAAACGTCTCATTTCAGTGGAGATACAAGCAAATAGGACTAAGGTAATAAAATGGAACCCGTAATAATTAACGTAAAAAAGCTGACAGTATTATAAGGCATCCTGGAAATTTTAAGGGAAACGACAAAGATAAATTCCAAAGTGATACGAACAAGTGTCTCAGCACTTGAAAACGCTGTTAAAAGTGGCTCTCCGACAACGCAAGCATGAAGGGCGTCAAAACAGAATCGGAAACTTTTCTAAAAAACTTATAAAATAATATAATTCCACCTGAAAGGTTACAAGTATGGTTTAAGGTCATGCCACCTAAAAACAAACACTATTTTCCATGATGGCCATTATCAAACCCACACTCAATTCGAAGATCTGTGCGAATACCAAGTAGGAGGTAGGCAGGCGCATTCTCCAAATATAATTCAGATCTAAAAATTATATTTATCAAATGTGCAGTTAGAATTCCATGTGAAAGGTCACAAGTTTGGTTTTAGGTCATAACAGTTTCCTCAATATTTCCATTACCGTAGTAGGTACCTATTAAAATGCTTTTACATTTTTCTATCATAAGTCTTATAAAGGTAAACACAATCACATCGTCTCGGTACCAATGCTGATTTATAAATAGCGCAAATCAATACCAGAGGGCTCCTTCACAGTGAACAACATGTATCGAGACATCGATCACATGACATTCGTTTAGTTAAATGATTCCCATTAAGAGCTCGATTAGGGTTGCCACGAATCTTTGGCTCAAGCCATATAGCGTCTGGCGCTGACATGCCGAACCACGCCATTTTGGTGCCCGGGCTCGATTGCTGTCAGTTCGTTGTGTTTTGTTAGCGCCAGACGCCATTTCTATATGACTTGCGCCTCCGTTCTGGAGGCGCAAGTCTCTCTCAATGTAGCAAAATAAATATTTTGCTTCGTTTAATAACAAGTAGCTACCGCGTTTTTCTGGTTATACTATCCAACATAGTCGAAATATGGAGATATTTCGACGTAAATACCTTACTTACAGATTAGAGAGCAAGACAGGTAATATGATTCTGCCCACAGCTTTGCCCGCGTGTTACCTGGATAAAAAATAGCCGTCGTGTTATTCAAGGTCACGTACTATACCTGTTCCAAATTTCATCCAAATCGGTTCGGTCGTTAGAATATTAGTAGAAAGCAAAACTAACACCAAACATATTATATGTATAGTAAATCTGTAGGTATGTATTTTAACATATTTATTATAGATATAATGTTGTAGTTATTATTATTTTTTTATACACCCCGCCACTCTCACAATCTCTTATTATCCTCTCCATCCAAAAGTTGTCTGGAAGAGATCGCTTCTAAGCGATAAGACCGCCCATTGTACCTTCTTAATAATAAAATTTTGTTTATTATGTTATTTGTTTAAGATGTACAATAAAGTATTTTCATTCATTCATTCATTCAATCAAACTTTCGCTGTTATAATATAATAGGATAGGATGAGATATAGGAATCTTATGTAACTTGAGACGGTTACCTGGAGATAAATATGAAGAAACCGGCATTCTTTAGAACCAAAAATTCAAAGACATGTGCCAACGGGTTTGCTACTTGTCATGTGGAATACAAATCGTAAGCGTCAAATAATAATGTTCGGATTTGCGTGTTCAGAAGAATTAATGGGTTCCCATATTGGGGACTAAAGTCGTGAGCATGTCGTCGGTTCATCTTAAAATACCTCTTATTCTCTAGCTTTTTTTATATATCTAAAGTGACAGACAAGCATACGACATCGTAAGAGGTTACCGTAACCTATGGAAACCTGCAACATCAATGTCACGGAGGAATCAATCGCGCGTTGCTGACCCGTTACATAACGGGTAAAAATGTGTCTGAAATTTAACCGGCACCCAAACCCTTCAAACTGGAACACAGAAATTAGAGCATTACTGCTTGGAGGCAGAAATAGGCAGGATAAACCTAATATAGGTTTTAAGACACTTTGTATCTACACATTTTGTTAAATAAATGAACGAAGGCTCGCCTGAGACGCGACGGGTTCGATTCCCGTCGCGGGACAAATGTTTGTATAATCTGCATATATTTAAATAAATAAATAATGCTGGATATTTTTCACACAGCATCAACTAGCTTGTATTATGGGAACTACATGACTGATATACTACTTATATATATTTTTTTGTAAATACATACATATTATACATATTTGTCCCGGGTCTGGGTATTTTCTTTGAAAAAATGTATATAAGTAGGTATATACTTTTTTTTCAGACATGTAGTTCCCATAATACAAGCTCTGCTTAGTTTGGGGCTAGATTACGTTATGTGAAAAATGTCCAGCATTATTATTATTAATCTTTTTCTTCCCCGGGCTAGTTCTCTGGTCAGAAAACACGCACCAAAGCAGGTTCAAGAAGATTTCAGCAACGATTGAAAATCTTGAATCCTCAGATCCTGACAACCCTAGCTTGAGGGTCTGGAGGCGAGAAGACACGTGTCTGACGATAATATACATTCCCAACCAATCGATAATACTTTACATATTGTATTGCCCCATGTCAATAAAATAGATGCACCAATGATGCTTTACAACTCAATACAATGAGGGATAAATCGGGACATGACAGACGGACGGACACGACGAAAGAAAAAAACATCCGCAGGAAAGTGAACCGATTTTGTGAGTTAGCTTCAGATCGGGACGCGAAGAACGCTTCGAGATTTCAGTCAAGGTTGTTAAAGGTCAAGCAGGTCAAGGTTAAGAAAAATCTTTGTTCCATCGGTTAAGCTTTTTACACTTTGTTGCCAGATCGTAGTCATAATTTGAGAACCTGTATCCCTGTACTTGTGTGAACCTGTAGTCCCTGTGTGAACCTGTAGTCTGGCATGGCCTGCCTATCGCCACTTCAACGGCTGTGTGTTCACCAGGTGTGTTTTATGGAAATAACATCAAGTCAGGAAAAAGTTGGCCTGATTTGAGCTAAAACTAGGGCATCTAGGGAAATAGGGTGAACCCTCCCCTTCCATCCCGCCCCCACCCCCCTTAAAAGGGGAGGGGGATTACATTGTTCGTGGAAATTAAATAGAACAACCTTGAATTTATGAACGCTAGCTTGGAGAATTTGTCTTTTTTCTCCATTAATAATAACTTCACATAATATGACTTTTTGATCCCCAAGATGGACATTTTCAGATACTCAATACGTAGATCCGTGGGGATCCAATTATAGGGTAGTGAGAGGCAAGTCGAAACATTATATTCAACACGTTATGCTCATGTTTTGTGTTTATGTTAATATTTCACGTGACCAAGCCCTTTCCCGCATACTGGAACTAACCAATAAAGGAAGAAAGAATATCCAATCCAAAATAATAGAAGCCGATCCAAAATACCCCATAAATTATGATGTAAGCACCAAATATTATAAAATAGACCCCTTAATCAAAACATTTGGCTTTAACAATTTTTACAAGTAAACATGGGAAAATTTTGTTGGTTAACGCAATGACACCTTTTTACCTTGTCTTTTATCCTTAACGCAAAGCCGTATATGTGTAAGAGAACCTGGACCTCAAAGGCCACCTGTGGCAAATTACCTGCATCAGTACCTACTTAATTATAAGTTTAACGGGTCTTTATCAGCTGTTGCAATACAGTCGAAACGTCGGGAATATAATAAAAAAGGTAAACGCGATAAAGACCCGTTAAACTTATAATTATGTTATCTAATCGCGAAAGTTTTATCAGTACCTACTATTAAACTTCACGGAACTGAACTTAACCGCGTCCGGAAATAAAGATATCTTGGAGATTTCCTTGATGATCAGGCTAACATTGAGGAACTAAGGGAACGCAGGATATTGACGATACGAAGTTATATGCTGGCGCGCAGGTTCTCTCGTTGCAGTGGGCAAGTAAAAATCACACTATTTAAAGCCTACTGTAATCAAATAAGGATAGTTTCTAGATAGTTCTAGAAATTGTCCTTCGCTTAGTACTCTGCGTGCCCAATATAATAATGGATTTCAGATGTTGATGGGGTTGCCTCGCTTCTGTGCATCCGCCATGTTTGCAGAGGCACGGGTCGATAGGTTTCATGCCCTCCTACAGGTCATAGCAAATATGTATGACTCTCCCATATTAAAATCTTTCATTCAGGTCCAGATTTAATAGTCTCACAGAAAATCTACTGAATTTTTACATGACATACTGACAATAAAATTATTGAATTTAATGTATCTATTTTAAATAAGGAATTGTACTACATGATATTATATAAATTACTAACAAATTATGGATCAGTGTTTGAATAAATAAATTATTATTAATAGTGCGTTAGTCTGTTAATTTTTCTCCGAAACGGCTGAGCCGATTGTAAAACTGTTTTCTGTGATCGGTTTTGTATGACCATAAGGTTAGTTTCATTGCCTAGGGATCGCTGCCACAGTTTTAAAATGTTCTCACCATTTTTTTATAATAATTCGTTTCATCCAGCTTGCCTTCATCCACATATACTTATAATAAGGAAGATACACCAAAATCGTATTTACGTATTTTGCACTCACATTGGAATTAAAGTACACACGGGTAATCTATGTAACTATATATTATGGTCAGGGTGTGTCTACTTTGATTACATTTGGCAACGATGGGTTATTGATTTTGTGTTTTTTACCAATATTTGGGAAGTGCAGAAGATTATAGAAACACCACTCATTTGTCGGGAACAAAAGTTATTGCCAGCGTCAAAAATAAAAAAAATTAAGTAGGTACATAGTTGAATAAATAATCAAGTAGAGTTATTCACACAATTATTGATCTATACATTTTTCAAATGTACATGTAAATTGTGGAACGAAATGCCTTGAATGAATGAATGAAAATACTTTATTGTACACAATAAGAATAAACAGATATAACTTATTAAAACTAAAACAAAAAAACCTTAAGTACAATAGGCGGTCTTATCGCTTAGAAGCGATATCTTCCGGTTAACCTTTGGATGGAGAGGATTTAATGCGATTTCATTAATGGTTGCCTTCTGAGGTGTTAAACTATGCCACGAAACGCTTCAAAAAATATATTAAAAGAATCCTTCTGACTAGGCAAAGCTTCAGCAATTCTCCAGGTAGTCAATAGTTTTTTTCTGTACTCGATCCTACCTCTATAATTACCTCTCAAGGTTTGCTGGAAGAAAATTCAGTTTAGGGTTAAGCTCGCCTTTGTACATGTCATTTATTTGTACCTTTTGTAAGTGTTAGTGTGTACAAAAAATAATAAAGAATATCAAAGCTCGGCGATTAATAAAATTAAAAAACGCATTGTTGACCCCTGCGACGCAGACTTGAGTCGAAGAATACTAACCAATACTTATTATAAGATTTTATTCATTGAAATCACACGGAAAAGAAGTCAAAGTTATACAAACATTTGCATATGGGGAATCGAACCCCTCTTGCGTCTCAGCCGGCTACTCACCCGCTGCGCCACCGAGGTCCGTGTGTGTCCTACATTGATCAAAAATATTCAAAAATTAGTTGGTAACATTATTTAAACCCTCCGTAATTTTACAATGCAAACTTCATAAGATGTTAAACAAGCACATCTGCTTCATGCCAATATACTATTATTTAGTTTGGCAATAATTGGAAAATTTAACTTTTTTTTACCTAACTGCCCAAAAGGAGGGTAATGGTTTTCGGGTGTATGTAAGTATGTCTATTACTTTGGCTCGCGCTGTAGCATAAAGCTTGATGGATTTTGATAAATGAGGTGTCATTGGATTCGTCTTTATCACGGGATTACAATTGAATATATAAAGTGTCAAGAAATATAAAAGAGCGGCTACAATCCGCCATATTCGATTTTCGACGAAAAAAAAATCTATTATCTTATCCTTTAGCCGAAACGGCTTGATGGATTTTGATAAATGAGGTGTCATTGGAATCGTCTTGATCATGAAAGTGACATGGACACACAAAATGACAAAAGTTTTTTTTTAAATTTCTGCGAATATTACCGTTCCGTAAATTTTTTGTATTCTGTTTTTGACCCAAATAAATATATTTTATATTTATATAATACGGCGGCTATATCCTGCCATAAAAGATTTCCGATTAAAAAAAAACAATTAATTCATGGATAAATGCGGTATCATTGGATTTGTCTTAGTTTAGAGAGTGACATAGAATATAATTGTACGAAGTGTCATTTTTTATTACATTTTATCAAGATTATAGAACCATGCTTAAGTAATTGCAGTCCACACTTAAGGTTGTTTTTAAACTGATTACATACTTGTTTCTTGAATAAAATGGCCGTTGCACCTCGAAACTGCGTGAAATTCAAAAACAGACAGTAAGTCATGCACCGGTTTTTGATATAATATCATGAAATAAAAGAGTACTGGAAAATTTTCACTATCTTATACAACCTTCCTGACAAGATTTCAGAATTGGCTACCATCGCCTATCTATCAGATAGTGAGATGATATTTCGATTTTAATCGTCGATTCAGTAGGTAACTGATTTTGTGGTTTGTTGTTCGCAGAAATGCTTTTGATAGCTAGATCATTCTACGGCGTTGGATTAAAATATGATTTCTACAGACAACACCGAGATAAATAAAACGTAGATGAGTTATGCAATAAATATATGCATGCATGCATGCATTCATTCGTTCATTCATTCATTCATTCATTCATTCTACGCTCATTTGCACCACTTAATCCAGAGAAATTATGTTTAGGAAATACTGACAACAGTATTTGGACTTTGCTCTCGAAATACACGATATTTTATCCTGGACATATACTTGTGAATTCTGATTCTTCTTCCGTGTGATTTCAATGAACAAAAACCTATTGACTTTGATAGATATATATTTTATTTATATTGGAGCTAATTTTGGGTCTCGATCAGCCATTCATTGTATTAGGCTGACTAAGGCTGTTTCTATGTTTGTTTACCAAAGTCCCTACTACATTGTTTACCACTACGTAGGTTTTGTACCAACTCATCAGGTAAATTCCATAAATTACGCAGAGCCTACGTCATAGACCAGGTTCCCCGACCACAAACGGTTTCAACTAATTAAAACTAATCAAGGAAAATTAAGAAAAATGTGTCATTTGACTCACGATCGGAACCTTTGAAACATAGAACGGAACAATGGAAGCCTGGAAATCAAAGGGGTAATCATTTTCGTCAAACAAACATCTAAGAAGGGGCAATTTTCCTGGAACTCGTTTTCGGCAGCAATGCGCTGACCTACCCTTGCGGGTCTCAAGGCAACGGTAATAAAAAAAAAACAAAAATAAATGTACATCAAAAGAGATCATAAGACGTTTCATTCAACTAACTAAATAAAATCTCTTATACAGAATGGGAAGTATATATTACTTAGTAATTCTCTTAGGATGTTGTAGAACTCTTTGTGAAAGAGCTCGTCCGGTTATACTAGCAACCTATTTCTGCCACCAAGCAGAAAGGCTCGCATTGCTGTTTTCCGGTTTGAGGGGTGAACATATAAAAAAATATGGGATGAGTAGACGAAGACTGCGCATCTTATTCTCTGTGTTTTTGTAAAAAAATGCTGGATATTTTCACACAGCATCATCTAGCCCCAAAATAAGCAGAGCTTGTGTTATGGGAACTACATGACTGTTAAAATAGTTATATATATTTTTTTGTAAATACATACATATTTATTATACAAAGAAAGCAACCAGTTCCCAGAAAAATGACTCTTCGACTCCTTGACCCCTGAGAACATTTGTGATACGAACATTTATTAGAATGTTCTGATAAATGTTCGCGGCGGGAATCGAACCCGCAACCTTCTGCGTCTTTGGCGGGGCTTCGCCCACTGCGCCACAGAGGCTGTTAACTTTAAAGTGTCTATTAAAAATAAAGACATATTTTATGCTATAATTACTTAGTACTAAGCGAACACTTCTCTGCAAATATTTGTCTCGGGATCTGGGTGTTTTTTATGTATAATATGAATTTATAAGTAGTATATCAGTCATGTAGTTCCCATAACACAAGCTCTGCTTACTTTGGGGCTAGATGATGCTGTGTGAAAAATGTCCAGCATTATTTATTTATTTAAGTGTCAGCTTACAACATAATATGAAATTATGGATAAGATTGATGTTATTATTTTCAAAATCGTTACAAGGATGTCTCTTGGCTAATTCATTGACCAACAAGGAAAGTGATAAATCAAGATTTGCCAATAAGGCGACGATAATTTAAGTTTGCCAAATAAATTTAAATTGGGCTGATTTTGGCAAAAACCTCGTTTATGTGTCAGTTACAAATCTATGGCTTAATTGAGTAAGGATTTTCGAAAATTATGGTCTTCTGAAGGTCAGGTACGCACCGTCGCTTTGATAAAGAACTTTTATATTATACTTTCGTATTTAATTTAATTTAATTATTTGGTAATGCTTCCGTTTGGTAGTGATCTGGATCAATTGAGCCATCTATAGATAGTTGACAACGGTCTTTAGATAGCTAGCTGTTTCATCTGTATTTTTTGTATATACCTACTTGTACATAGTTGTATGAATAAATGTTTTATAATAAATTTGATTAAATTATTGTTTATGTAATTTTTATTAAATGATCTCTTATTCATAATCAATCCATATAATTATCAGTACGATAAATCTAGCCCTGTCCTTATGTAGCGTTATGTATAAACAAAATATAGATCTAAATATACTTTTAAAAATTGCGATGTTAAAATTATGAAGTTAATACCAAATATTACTATAAAAAATAATAAAAAACCTTAAACACCTATGTACTTATTACAATTATAGTATTATATATTAATTAGTTAAGATAGTAAGCTTAAGAATAATGTATATACATTCTCATTTAAGTGAACTGTGTTCTTTTGAGAAATACATTATTTAAACTGAAACTGAATACCTAGTAATTTTGGACGATACCAAATTCTTATACATTTTAATGTTGGTATGTTATTTAATTAATGTAATTGATTGATCCATGTTAAAAACTTCGAATAAATAAATTCAAATAAATTTAAAAACGGGAAGTTCTCACCTGCCTTCCACCACACCTCCCACACTCTTTATGGTAAACAGATATGTTGATAGATATTTTAGTAGATGTATATCCACCATTAATCTTGTAGCCGCCATTTTAATTTTCGAACTTTTTTTATATATTTTTATGCTGTGGCCCACGTAGCTACTTAATTGTAGGCTGGTCTACTGCAAATTCCATATCTATTTCCGATCAGAACTGTTGCTATCCTCGCTTTGTCTGAACTGTCGGAAGCTCATGATTAAACTAATTAGCCTAGGATTAGTAAATCTCCTTTCATGTAAATCTGCCTCACGCTGCTTCGGTAATACCAACCTTGGTATGGCAATGCTTGCTATATTAGCATAAGTTTTCCTCAAAGATTTATCAACTGAATTAACATAATCCACTGATTAGTAGTTATCCACTCGCTAATTTATTAGGTGAGAAGGTAACCGTAATGGAAAACAAGTGGCGATCACAATAAGCCGAACGGCCGCAGTCATACAAAAGCCACTAAAAAAAAAAAATAGAATGGAACTAGCGATCGATCAACCTCATGTACAACTATCAAAAACAGCTTATCAAATAGATTGAATGGACAAAATGATAAGGATTTAGGATGCTGCTGGGGATATCTCGATCCTGCATTTATCAATAATAATAAATAAATAATGCTGCACAGTTTAACACAGCATCATCTTGTCCCAAAGTAAGCAGAGCTTGTATTATGGGAACTACATGACTGATATACTACTTATATACATTTTTTTCTAAATACATACATATTATACATAGAAAACCCAGACCCGAGACATATTTGCAGAACAAACATTTGGTCCCGCGACAAGAATTGAACCCAATTAAACCTTGATTTGATGAACATCATCTGCATTACTCCTCATGAGTACTTTGAGGTGGCTAATAGTGCCACCTCAAAGTACTCACACACAATCTCCTCTATCAGCCGTCATCTCAGAAAAAATATCTAATAAATACTTTTGTAACTGATCGTTTAATTAATCCTTTATATTGGGTAGTGCCTCGCACGTCCCGCCTTTGTTAAGAACAATAGATGGACGTTTAATTAATAACCATCTCAGCTAACAATCCACTCCATGAATCGATTTTGCCGAGGTAACAAATGAGAAATGGCGCAGAAGCTTGTAAATATCCAACAGAGTGGGAGTAATCAAGCAAGTTAAATGTATGAGTCTGTCAGTTCATATACGATTGACGATCTCTGTGGCGCAGTGGGCGAAGGCCCGCCTGAGACGCAGAAGGTTGCAGGTTCGATTCCCGCTGCGGGACAAATGTTTGTAATGTTTGTCTCGGGTCTGGGTGTTTTCTATGTATAATATGTATGTATTTACAAAATATATATATAAGTAGTATATCAGTCATTTAGTTCCCATAATACAAGCTCTGCTTAGTTTGGTGCTAGATGATGCTGCGTGAAAAATGTCCAGCATTATTATTATTATTATTATATGTAAGCCTCGGGCCAGAAGTATCGTCTAATGGTAATTTTCTTTATATTTTCGTAATACGATTCAATTTATTTACGTTCTTCCTGGTAAGACATTTCAAAAGAAAAACTGATTTATTAAGATTCAGATTCATTTATTTGCTATAACACAATGTAATTATGTACAATTATGTTCTACCGTATCAATTAGCATGCTAATATCACAATATACAAAATTTTACAAAATAAATCCTTCCTACTAATATTATAAACGCGAAAGTTTGTGAGGATGGATGTTTGTTACTCTTTCAAGCAAAAACTACTGAACAGATTTTGATAAAACTTTACAGTAATATAGCTTATACATCAGAATAACAGAATAAACTACTTTTTATCCGGGTACCACGCGGGCGAATCCGTGGGCACAAGCTAGTAGTCAATACAATTCAAATGTGTCATCTAAGAGAACTGTAATTGCGAATTTAGGTATTTCTGTATGGTAATTATCACTTTATATTAACATGGATATGCTACAGCAGAACATATTGTTTTATTGACTAAAAAGCAATAAATACGAAATATTAGCTACCTAACACCTATATGTTTAGACATTCCGGCGATTTTATGTATTTTCCTAACTATTATACGACTGTCGTATTGTATATATTTATACCTGTCAATAAATACCCCACATGACCATATAACATCACTTTGTATATAATTATTTCATTAACCCATAGTTCAAAAAACCCACTAACGATTAAGCTCATAATTCAAACTTAAAAACAAAATTAGTATTGCCAATCTACATACCAAGTTTCCTCAAGATTAATTTTCAAGGTTCGACAGGCCAAACAAACATACATAGATACCAACGCCGGATTCTCCAAGCAGAGATTTTCGTTCGATTCGCTCAAAAAAAAACATGTTTCAGCCTTTATGAGTAATGCCCTTACATAACAGCAGGTTCAACTGATTACATAAGAGATTTATACATTCTTTAAGGACCTTTACGACTTGGTAAATCGTCAAATGTTGCGGAAAAGGGTCAGTCAGTGAACCTTGTAATATCCGAACCGGTTTCCGAAGGAGCAATGAAATAAAACCGTCCTTATTTGCCCCAAAATCGGCCAAGGTTGACCTCTTGCATGTAATATGAACTTGTTTATAGTATTTGCAGTAAAATAACACACATATGTCCCCAACAATCTCCGTATGAGACAACTATCAAAGTTGTTGGTTGATATTGCATTCGGTTTATACATTTTCACAATTTGTTATCGGTTCTCCTTGACCGCTTCTTAAAACACTAAAAAAATGGTTATAGGAAATGACACATTCAACAAAAATAAATCTTTTGATATAAACATTCCTATTCATCAGTATTTATAACATTCCTACGTTTGAGAAGTTTTGAACACGGCTAAGCCTTTCAAAAATGAGTGCCTCTCTGTCCCATACAGCCATTTGTGCCAGATCCTTTTATCATCACGATCGTTTACCTGAATAAGTTCGCTGCCGGAATGTGCCCCAAAATATTCACATGACAAACAGTCAACGTCTAAGATACCATCGGCATCTATCTATCTATATATAATATCTGTGACATTGAAAGAACTCGTCCGTGAAAGTACTATAGCCATGCCTATTTCTGCAGCCAAGAACTAATGCTTGCATTGCTGTATACCGGTTTAAAGATAACTTAAAGCTACCTACATTTTGGCCATTATTTATTTAATTACTACTGTCTAAACTAAACTTAGCTTATTATGTACCTACTACAAATTTAAATGTTAATATTTCCCTACCCAATAAGTTGCATGTACTTATTAGTTCTTAAGTTATTACCTACCTGCTAGTAAGTGTATCTATGCACCCACGATTAGCCCAGTTAGTTAAGGTAATTAAGCTTTCTCATATAAGTGAATTTGTAAATTCTTATGAGAAAAATAAATATATCTTAAACCTCAAAGATATTACGAGACTTTTATGTATCGTCCATAGGGTAAGGTAACTATATACTTGTAAAAAAAAGAATTTATAAGAGTAATTTCTGATAGCAGACTTATTTATATAATCTACACAAACTTTACCTCAATCATCTGAGCGCACTTTACCATTTAACATAAAAATCTGATAACTTTTACTCAGACTAGAGTGACACTTCGGACAATTTCATTATTTACAAATAATAATAATAATGCTGGACATTCACACAGCATCATCTAGCCCCAAAGTAAGCAGAGCTTGTGTTATGGGTACTACATGACTGATATACTACTTGTATATATTTTTTTTGTAAATACATACATACTATACATGGAAACACCAGACCCGAGACAAATATTTGTAGATCATACAAACATTTGTCCCGCGGCGGGAATTGAACCCGCAACCTCAGGCAGACCGTCGCCCACTGCGCCACAGAGGTCGTCAAATATGTTCAAATAAAATATGACAAATATATTCTTAGATAATTTAAACACGTGATGACATGACAGACTGTAATCTCACAACTGAGGACACGGCACTGCACCAATTAATACAAAAACTCTCGCATTTCGGGCATTCTAGTTATTTAATAATCCATTTTCAGATAGTCTAAACACACGTCACAGCACGTGATGACATGAGATACAGTACCTCCGTAATCTACTATCGATCGATAGTCGCGGTTAAACAGCCCTTTGAAGTCGTGCCTATCACGCCTCTTTGCAGTAAGTGGGGAATACCAATATTCCAAGCCATTGTGGTGACCGAAGATCTTGAGTGTGTATTCATCCACCACTTACAAATTATGAATTTACTTTAGAACTAAAACATATTAGATAGATAGATAGATACATAGATAGATAGATAGAAAATTCTTTATTGCACAAAAAATATGAGTACAAAGGCATATGCTCCACAGTGGTGGTGAATCAGCTTACAGCTCAGCATAATGCTACTACATGTTGGCATGCCGCAGCGCTGGTTTTCAGCTGAGACCAGTGTTGACCTCACGGACATTTTGACACAGGTCAGAATAATCGTAAACAAGCACTCAGAACGAACACTTAAAACTAGAAATACGTTTTCATACAGAACATCAAACGATAATATCCTTACAACAAACATTAAATAAAATAAAATAAGCCTAGGGATACAGTAAACAAATGGCAGGAAACTAATATACTTACTGGAAATTCTAAATTTTTGTGTTATGTTAAGTGTTCGGTGAATTTTCCCAGGGAGTTCATAGTAGTCTAGCCTGTTAATGGAGTACCAGGACGGGAAACATGGGGTGAAAAAGGACAAAAAATACGACAAACTTAACTTATGCTGCCAAGGCGCAGCCTGGCAGGTTTTTTAAAAAACATTTATCTTTACTGTGCCTACCCCTTGCCGACTGCGCCTGGACAAACCAAGAAATTTGCATTTGTATTTGTTATTCACCTCACTTATATCCAACTAGCAACTGCCCGCGGCTTCGCCTGCGTGGTACGGATAAAAAGTAGCCTATGTCTTACTCTGATTTATAAGCTATTTTACTGTAAAGTTTCATCAAAATCCATTCAGTAGTTTTTGCGTGAAAGAGTAACAAACATCCTTACAGACTTTCGCCTTTATAGTAGTAGGATTCTGGCGTTCGAAGCTATTCAATAGAAGTTAGTGCTAAATTGCTCCCAATCTGACTACTCAGAACTACCCCATTTCAATAAGAACAAGGATGAAACATAACGTTGAAAGGAATTATACAAAATTGTTACGAATACTTTTGCTGCCAAGTGTGTTTAGGTATTCGATTAAGTGTAGTCAAGCAAAAAAGTAATAAAAAAAAATGCCAAGCGCGCCCTGGCAGTACACGTTATTTTTACATATTTTTATCCTCTTTAAGCCTATCCTGGTCGATTCGATTAATAGGGTTGTCGACTATTAACTGCCGGTCTATTACTCGCTATATGATATCTCTCTGTCTGTGGCAATACCTCTATGTATAATTTTGATTTTTTTGTTGGATATAATGTGTTTTTTGATGTTCAAAAAAATAAATATAGGTACTACTTAGGCTCGAGGCAGGCATATGTTTCTTTCTATAAATTTTGGTGACATCAGAGATAAATGTTCCATAGAGGTAATAAGCACTATGTCACTGTCTTGGAATATTTGGAATAGCTCTATGATAATTAATTAATAAAAAATAAAAAAATG
Organism: Perizoma affinitatum; assembly: GCA_961405105.1. Lineage (NCBI taxonomy): Eukaryota > Metazoa > Arthropoda > Insecta > Lepidoptera > Geometridae > Perizoma > Perizoma affinitatum. The sequence goes on along the minus strand of OY560199.1, from coordinate 1,000,985 downwards.
CCAGTCATGTTTACGCATCATCTAACCCCAAACTAAGCAGACCTAAAAAAATACAGATGAAACAGCTAGCTATTTAAAGACCGTTGCAAACGATCTATAGATAGCTCAACTGATCCAGATCACTACCAGGCGGAAGCGTTCCCAAAATACTGGCCGCATTTCCACGCTGAATGGCAACGCTAATGCGTTGACCCAGATAAGAGCCAGCTCTCTTGTCACGCGTCGCTTCAAGCAGACCTTGTGTTATATGGGATCATGACTGATACACTGCTTATTTTTTTTTTTTGTAAATACATAGAAAACACCCAGACCCGAGACAAATCGAACCCGCAACCTTCTGCATCTCAGGCGAGTCTTCGTTCACTGCGCCACAGAGGTCGTCAAGTAATATAAGATTTTTAGTTTTTTTTAGGTAAATAGCCTTTTAAGTGGGTGTGTGCTATGCCTAACGAAAGATTAAGCTCTACCCTCCTCAAGCATCAGATAAAACTGAGAAAACCGGTGCAACCCCAGGATAATCCAACCAATAAACGTGGCGACACCCAACTTTAAGCGTATGCTGATTATAACCGGTTACTTATCGGGCTGATTATGTAAATACCTATCAGGATTCCCCGTGAACAGCCACCGACGCGTAACTATGACTTACTAGCTATTGCCCACGGCTTCGCTCATGGTACCGGATAAAAAACCTGTGTTATTCTGATGTTTAAGCTATATTACTGTAAAGTATCATCAAAATCCGTTTAGTAGTTTTTGCGTGAAAGAGTAACAGACATCCATCCTCACAAACTTTTTCGTTTATAATACTAGCTTCTGTCCACGGCTTTGCCCGCGTGTTACCCGGATAAAAAGTGTCCTATGTGTTATTCTGATGTATAAGCTATATTACTGTAAAGTTTCATCAAAATCCGTTCAGTAGTTTTTGCGTGAAAGAGTAACAAACAACCATCCTCACAAACTTTCGCGTTTATAATAGTAGTAAGATTAGTAGGACAGGATTGTAAAACTAGCCTCTGCCCACGGATCACCCGCGTGGTACCCGGATAACAAGTATCTACCCTATGTGTTATTCTAGATAGATAGATATTTTTATAACACATACGGATATAGCACCGACAAGAAGAACAAACAATTAAAAAACACAGTAGAATACAATACGTGGGTGCTAACCAGTACTAACGAGGGCAGTCTATGCTGCAGTGGTAAATATGGGTTGAAAAGGTCACCTTACCTTATTAAAGGTCTAATGCCTGTTCCAAATTGTATCTAAATCGGCCTAGCCGTTACGGATATTATTAGTAATATACAAGCAAACATCACATTGAAAATAATAAAAATAATAATGCCGGACATTTTTCACACAGTATTATCGAGCCCCAAACTAAGCAGAACTTGTGTTATGGGAACTACATGACTGATATACTACTTATATACTTTTTGTAAATACATCACATATTATTTATAGACCCGAGATAAATATTTGCAGACACATATTTATAATATCATAGTAGGATACATTATTTGCTGAGTATGTATATCTTAAAATGTCCATAATGGGGTATACAGTCGTGAGCGTGTTTGTTTTGTTTTTTGTTAAAATAGGCCTTCTTCACACAGGACTTTGTAAGCCTCATTCTCAAAACGTGACGTCATTTTAAACACGTTTCTAAAATGTTAATTTATGTAACTGTCCCAGTTTTTGGAATCTACTAACACCATAAACATGAAACCAGATATTAGTATGTTTGTAACGACGTATAAATTTACGTTGTTAAAATTCGTTGATGTGTTCTAATTCTAATTCTTATTCTAAGTGGGGGAACTAAGGTCTGCACTGACGTCCCGCATTGGGGTGTATTGTGGATTATCCCCCTCCTAACCTGATCCCAACCAACCCAACTTCTTGAAGTAGCGGAGAAGGACTCTAGGTTGATGACAGCATTGTTCTAGTATCTATCTTCCTGTCAGTTAATGATGACGTTAAAGTGTTATTGACATAATTCTTTTAAACCCGCATGGTCTGTTGGTAAGCAGTTACCGTAACCTATGGACGCTAGCAATACTGAGGTATCACTGGCGTGTTGCTGTCCCTGGGACATAAGGGGTGAAAAGTCTCATGTTTTCTATTGCTACCCCGGATATTGGTGGTAATTACTTCCCCGGACAAGCTCATTCACAAGGAGTTCTACTACTACAAAATAAGGTTACATTAACAATTCTTAGTTAACCACACCTAGGTCTTTGTCAAAGATGAGCAGATGAGCTTTGTGAGATTACACCCTATTTGACCCTAACTAAGTGATCAGACCACCCATTTCCCTTTATTAGAGAGAACTATCTGTCTCTCTAAAAAAAATTATGTTTTATAGTATCTATATATTTAAACATGGTTTATATATGTATATATATATTAAGTTATTTTTAGGATTTTTTTTCTACACACTATCCTTCTTCTATAAATACCTCTCTCTAGCTCAAGGTTTGCTGGAAGAAAACTCTGTTTAGGGTTAAGCTCGCCTTTGTACGTGTCATTTAATTCTGCCTATTGTAAATGTTTATTTGTGTGTACAATAAAGAATAAAGAAGTATATTAAAAACTTTCGCGATTAGTAAACATAGCGATTAGTTAACCTAATACGTTTTTTACGAGTCTTTATTGCGTTTACCTTTTGTATTATTTTCTCAACGACGTTTCGACAGTGTTGCAACAGCCGTGGTCACGGGTTCACTGGACTTATATCTTCGAGAAATAAAGGTGTTAGTCGCAACTACCCTCATTCCATCTTCAATAAGTTACTATTTAATGATCAGCATGTATAGCGCCTTGCGAAACTGGCTAAGCTGTAAATTGGTGCGTGGTTTCCGATGATTGTTTCCTAAGCCGCGGAAATGTTTACGAAACCGTCTTTTATAACAGTGACACAAACGATCACTTTAGCCGCCCCGCGCCGGTTGATTCGCACAGACATTGTATCATGACAAATTGCGAATTGTCGTCGCTATACAGGGTGTCCATCGATCATGTTCCTATACTCATGACCCAAAAGAATGGCTCTTCTCATAAAAAATTGGGTTTCCCGAAAAAGTCAGTCATAAATGTTAATTATAGTAAGCGGTTAGCGTAGCATATTAACGCCCCTACGTAAGAAACTTTTTCAAAACCTTTGGTCACCTTAAGGGTTTGTGCCAACCCTGACCAATATGGCATTTCATAAGTCTGGATCCTCTGCATCTCTTCCGACACCCTGAGACTGTGCTAGTAATTTCACTGGCTATGCGACGTTACTGTTCAAACAGAAAGAGTTGGAGAGTAGACTCTGACCATTCAAAAAAAATCCCACTCAAAACTGTGCGAAGCCGGGGCTAGTTAAACATAAATAAACCACCCAACTTAGGTACATACAATCAGGGTACAAGTAGGTATATACAAAAAAAACAGATGAAACAGCTAGCTATCTAAACACCGTTGCAAACGATCTATAGATAGCTCAACTGATCCAGATCACTACCAGGCGGAAGGGTTCCTAAAATACTGGCCGCATTGCCACGCTGAATGGCAATGCTAATGCGTTGACCCAGATAAGAGCCAGCTCTCTTGTCTTGATATGGGTATCTTCAAGGTAAGAGTGAATAGGTATTTCCTGACCTTCATATTCCATCGTCGGCCATATCATCAACATGACCGACCATATTGCGAGATTATGGTCTACTAATGATAAAAAAACATATTCCTGACTCCACGCTACGATTTCCTGTACCGTGGATATTAAGAACTGCAAGTACCATGGTACTACAACACCCAGACCTGAAACATATATCTGCAGGCCATGCAAACATCTGTCCCGCAGCGAGAATCGAACCTTACCTCTTGCGTCTCAGCCGTGTACTCACCCGCCTCGCCACCGAGGTCGAGGATTATGCCACGAGGGATTGGTAATGTTATAAATAGTTTGCAAGTACGCTAATTAATCATGGCGATAAGATAAATATGGCGGAAATCGCGTATTTATTCCAATTAAATTCTATTTACCGGTATGGCGTCAGGTGACTAATGAAAACTTACAATAAGACTCTTTCAAAACTAAAATATATGAAGTCACGCCGGTTTCCCAGAGCTGTAGGCAGAGACCACGGATTGCCACTTGCTACGACCCTGGCATACCTATCTCGCTTCATTCATCCTAATCACATTCTTCATACAAGCGCATCGTTTTAGGGTACCTGACTTGATCTTTCTTGAGGCCTAATTAAAATACCTGTAAAGCAAGTAATCAGTTCAAAAACAAAGAAACCCGACTGCTGTCTTAAGCGGACAGTCGGGTTTCTTCGTGGTTCTATAATCTTTCTAAAATTACATAACAAATGATAAGTACTTCGTATTTTAATATCCTACGTCACTCTCTAGGCTAAGACAAATCCAATGACACCGCATGTATCAATCAGGTTTTAATTGTTATTTTTAATCGAAACTCGTTTATGACGGCATATAGCCGCCGTAAACATTTTTAGACCTTTTGTGTATTCTACGTCACTCTTGTGATTAAGGCTTTTCCAATGACACCTCAATTATCAGAATCCTTTTAGGCTACAGGATAAGCTAAACGATTTTTGGTTCGTCGGAAATACGAGAATAATATGGCGGTTTTTAGCGGCCATATTAGATTTCTTGACACTTTTTATATCCTATGCTTGTCCCATGGTCCAGACGAATCCAATGACAGTTCATTTATCAAAAACCATCAAGCCGTTTTATGTTACAGTGAGAGCCAAAAGAACAGACATAAAAACAACAAAAAACAAAAACAAACACGCTCACGACTGTCTTCCCCATGGTGGACATCCTCAGATAGGTACATACTCAGTGAGTAGAGCTTTGAGAATACCAAGTAGGGGATAGTCAGAGGAACGTCCAAAAATAACATTTGGTACATGCCCGCGTTTTGCAAGTAGTTAGCATTCCACGTGACAGGTTGCAAGCCCATCGCCGCTTATTGGAACACTAGCGGCACATGCCTTCGAATTTTTATTTCTAGGGCGATATTTTTCTTAACCTTTTTGAGCACGTGCTAATATGCACATACATTTTTCGAGTGGAAAAATCCATTGGTGCACGACCGGGTTCGAACCCACGACCTCCGGATCAGAAGTCGGGGTATCACCCACTAGGCCAACACACCTAGAACAGACATACACACCCTCCTGTTGGGCAATCATAGATTAAAACTCGTAATAAAGACTGGGGAGAAAAGATTCTTGAATGTTGCGGAAAGGCAGTGGACTTCTACAGCCTTTTGATGATGGTGATGATAAAAACGAATTGTGTATATTTTATTGTTTTAAATAAAAATAATAATTCCTCGACCTTAACCAGTTCGGTTGACATTAAGGATGCCACACAATTTCAAAATGGTTATATCAATTTACTAGCTTCTGCCCACGGCTTCGCCCGCGTGGTATCCGGATAAAAAGTATCCTATGTGTTATTCTGATGTATGAGCTATATTAATGTAAAGTTTCATCAGAATCCGTTCAGTAGTTTTTGCGTGAAAGGGTAATAAACTCACAAACTTTCGCGTTTATAATAGTAGTAGGATAGGATATATCGTACTCGTATACATGATTTTTAACTAAGCTGTTAGTAATATTGATAGTGAACAGAATATAATATTATTGCATGCAAATAATTTTATCTAAATAATACTTTCTTCCAATTACACCATCATTAATGTTTTATATTTTATTAATGTTAAATGTGTCTGTTTTCCTCCTCCTAATGTTTCTTTATCAAACTCAAAAGAAAACCATTAAGACGAAAGATTTTCAAACAGGAAAATACGTTTGTACATGTTAAGTTGGAAATTACTTTTTGCGGTAGAAATGACAGACATTGATATGCAAGCGTGTAGTAATGGGTACAGATTTTCTTGCATTTTCCTCAAATTACTGCTAAATAGGCACTTTGTAGTCAGGTGACTGGCACGGAAGGGGATTTACACACGAAACCAGTGACCACGGTTATATGACGTTGTACCTACACAATACACAGCGTACCCGTAGTCTTAGCAGATAATGCGTCAAGAAAAATCACAGCTGGTGTGATTTTAGCCAGATAAAATATTAGAGTCCGGCATAATCCTCCTGTCGCCCCCGAGACACTTTTTTAAAGTGAGAAACCACCTAAAAAAAAGCAAGTATGTACGTGTCTGTCAGATATGCCAACTCATTCCACAAATACATGGCTGACACGTTTATTTGCATAAAATTCTCGACGTGTTTTTCAAAATTATTGCAGCCCTTCTTGTCCACTAGCGACAAGAACCACCCTTGAAATCATCATACGAAATTATTGCAAAAATATACATCTTTCGTGTCAAGAGTAGATAACAAGAAAACTTTTGTATTATAATTGGATTATTCCCGGAAAAATCAATCCCCGATGTCCCCCGATTCATACTTTTGCCATCTAGTTTGAAATCAATGATGGCGAACACGATTTTTATGTTTGGAAGTTCTATAATTGGATTTAGCCAATTTAAGGATGCTGGAAATGAGGTCAATTCCAGAATTAAAGATGGCGCATATAATTTTCTTTTTATAATGTTGGTATGGGTTTTGTTTTTGACTATGACTTATACCCAATGGATTATAAGTTTTTTATCGCGTTTACCTTTTTTATTATTTTCCTGATAAAAAGATTAATCTTGAAGAAGGCTATAAACCCTCGGGCTATAAACCTTTTGGAGTCCCGTGGCTACACCAATTAATGTATGCGTCGCGATCTGATTTTGCAGTGCGATTTTGCTGAAGATGAATTATGGGTGGTTGCGGCTACTGTCTTTATTTCTCGACGATAGCTCCGTATAATCCTGGCATCCAGTCATCACGGCTGTTACAATACAGTCGAAACGTCAGGAAAATAATAAAAAAGGTAAACGCGATAAAGACTCGTAAAAAACTTAAAATTATATTTGCTGAGTTTGAAAAATACGTGAAAAATAATAACAAAGAAGCTGGTTATGGAAATGAAAAAAAATAAAATTAAAAAAATACGCTCACGACGGTCTTCCCAGATACATACTCTGTGAGTAGATCTTTGAGGATACCAAGTAGGGGGTAGTCAGAGGCGTTCAAACATTACATTTGGTACATGCCCGCGTTTTGCAAGTAAGCATTCCACGTGCCAGGTTGCAAGCCCATCGCTGCTGGAAATGAGGTATATTAAAAATCAAAAATACAATTTTCTTTTCAGAATGTTGGTATACCGTATATACCGTATATACCGTATATGGTATATATATACTTACTTTTACGTTTTTCGGTACATACTTTTTCTGACACACGGTAAGCCTTGCTAGAATTTGGCTTGCCGTGTGTCAGAAAAAGTGATAGAAAATAATAATAACAGGTAACCAAGTATTATCAACTTTTTCAGGACACTAGCTCAAAACAACGAAGGAAAACATCGTGAATCCAAAACAGTATGATGGTTCTCAAATTGATTATTCATGTTTACAACTTGTATTGATCTTCGGGTCGTATCTCGTATCAGAGCTGTCACCAGATAATATTCACTATCTTCACACATGCACCTGCATTACCATGTCAACTAGAAAAACCAATTTGATGGTTATTTTCAAGCGACTTCAGAAAAAGCGGAGCTTCTCAATTCGGCAGTGTTTTTTTGATTCGCGCCAATTCTCAACCGATTTTATGATTGTTTTTTAAGAGGGGCATCAAGGTGGTCCCATGTAAGTTTTATGAAAAAATCCCACTGTTAAGGGTGAACAATTCTTGATATTTTATCCCAAGTAGTTTGCTCTGATATCTCGCGATGTTCTGTTTGTGTATAAATCTATATGTAAGAAGATGGTTTGTTTTGTAAATGTTATAAAATGCTATTATAAGCTGTCCTTTCCAACCCACAAACATTTTTGGAATACCTAATGATAGATTTGGTTTCAAACTGTGCTTTAATTTTTTTTTTGTGTAGCTTACATTTACCTACCTACTTGCTAAGTATCTTATACTACTAGTAGTTATTCTTATACTTCTTGGTAGTATAAGAATAATGTGGTTTCTCATTAAGCGATTTATCTTGTAAACCTTGAGGAATAAAATGTTCATAATCCGTATGCTCATACCACGTTTTATAAAAACTTATACTTGAATTTTACGAAATGGAATCAACACGTACCTATTATATCTTATCCACATTTTAGGGTTTATAGCCGTATCTTGAAGTCAAAAACAAATCGATTGTTTTTAACAAGTTGTTACAAAATTTTGTAGCCCCCGACGTGTATTTTCGCGCCTTATGGCGATATAACCTATATATGAACCATACTTGATACACAGATCGAATGCAAAATAAACATATTACAATCCGATAAGCCGAAGATAAATATAATAACAGACAAACAAACAAAGAATGTTACGTCAAACGCATATAAAATTTGGCTAAAATCTGGATGAGAGTCAGTTACGCTATTTCAGGTTCCACCGTCTATTCCAGCTCCCCAGAGTGATGTAGCGATAAAATATAACTAGAAATCTCCCTGGAAGTCACACAGATCGATTGTATAAAACCGCTTTACAATCTGCATACGCTGTTAAGTAATAAATAGTAGAATAGAATAGAAATAGAATAGAAAATACTTTATTGCACACCAAAAAACACAGCTAAATAACTAAAACACTTTGATAATGTACAAAGGGCGGTCTTATCGCTAAATAGCGATCTCTACCAGACAACCTTTGGATGGAACGGACTGTAATAAAGTTCACAAGGGGTTTAATTGGGGTACCTACTTACATACTATGAATATACTGTAATATATGCAATATACAATATAATACACAATATACCTACATAGCTACAACACAATGACTCGAGGACAAGTAGTGTTCCATGACCAAAGATTTAAAAATAAGTAGTGATTTAGCACGTCTGATGGTAACAGGTAGTTCATTCCATAAACGGACAGCCTGCTTAGCCTAGTTATCATAGTAGGAAGAGATGTGTACAGGTGTAAGAAGTTGAAGAGTTTCAGAAGAACGCAGGGATCGAGCAGACAAACAAGCAATTAAAAACGCTCCTTATATAGCACTTTGCCTTTGATCGAAGTAATATCTACCAAATTACTTAGAGAGTTTCTTTGATATTTGTCAGTCACAGAAAATTAAATTATACATAAAGAATATGACCATTTGTTTATGAAACAATAGAATAATTCGCGCATTACGCATGCTAAGCGCGCCTCCGACATACAATCGTCTAAAATAAGCGCACAAAAGCACCGCTTGTATGAAATAGGCTATTGTCTTATATTTCTAGAGTCACATGACACGTAAAAAGTACAAATCTATACAAATCACATGTTCGACAAATTCATTTGTAATATTTTCTCATATTCAATCTGTGACTAGTTTTGTTTGTTATAGGAATTGAGCTAACAAGTAGCACGTACCTACTACTAGATAATATATCTCGATGATCCATGGCGAGAGTAAAATTCTTAGTGAAGGATCTTCCACACAAGTGTCAATATCCATTTTACTATCCAATAAAAGTTATCAGCGATGATTGTTCGATTGGCACCACACTAAATGAAATGATGAATCAATAAAAAAAAACATGCAGAGTTTGTTGCACTAACAACTAGGATGCAAACGCATGTTTTATGTATAATTCTTCTGAGCTTGATAGCAAAGTCATTTATTAATTATAACCACAAGTATCAATTTGAAACGTCGGTTTTATCTACTGCCTGTTCCTCCGCGACCAAGTCAGCAAAGAAAGGCAAGGAAACAAGACGGGTTATTCTTTTTAATGATCCTTTTACAAAACAATAGGTACCTACATTTTTGATCGAGTTGGAATATTTTCAATCCCAAGAGTTTTTATCATCTAAATAATCTGATATTTTATAGTATGCCTTTTTATCAAGTTTTTGTTTAATAACGTTTTTAAATTTGATAGTTGTATATCTCTTGGGAGTTTTTTATAAAAGCGTACACCATGCCCTTTAAACGATTTAATAACTTTAACACGCGAGGCGATTAAAAATTTGAAGTCAATTTACACCGATTCCTCAATCGGTGTAAATTGACTTCAAATTTTAAATTCACGTTTTTTTGAAGCTGTCGTTTCTGTATGATACTTGTTATTTTTATGAATAAAAACTAAAGACTAAAATTCCATTCGGTATTTTGAAGACGTTACTAATTGAACAGAGCGATAGAACCTTCTACTTAGCTTCAGAAATTACAGGTTCGATCTAAGTAAATGTTTGCATTATCTGCAAGTAGGTAATAGTTTATTTTTGAGCCGTAAGTTAGATTATTAAGGTTAGAACTGTTTATACAAAATTACTGTTGATTTTTTTTGTTTTTTTGTTTGAGCCTTTTGGGGTTGAGACTCTGGGTCCGTAGGGAAACGGGGCCCTTCTCGTTTTCAAAATTATTTTAGGGCGACTGGTCGAAGCGACGCGTGACCTGAGATCGGGTTCCTATCTGAGTCAACACATTAGCATTGCCATTCAGCGTGGCAATGCTGCCAGTATTTTGGGAACGCTTCCGTCTGGCAGTGATCTGGATCAGTTGCGCTGTTAGATCGTTTGCAACGGTCTTTAGATAGCTAGTACTGTTTCATCTGTATTTTTGTATATACCTACTTGTACATAGTTATATGAATAAATACTATTATAAATTCATCGTTTATTATTACTATAAACCCTATCGAGTTAAAAAAAAATTTAGTAACGAGTCTGTTTGATTAGCTTCCGGGCTTGGTATCATACGAATACGAGGTAACAGTTCATAGAAAATTGCACATTCGTTATTCCACTCACGAACTGTAACTGTTCGTAATTTCAATCATGTATCACTGCGAACATCAATGCCGCCGATGTTTGATATTTTAGCATCTAATAATAATAAAAATAAAACATTTGTTATCTCTCATTAACGTTTCATCGCTAAGTCCTTAAAATATGTGTGGTGAAAACTATTTAAAACCTGTTTTGTGAGAGTTACATGCCTGAGCCTACCGTATTTTATTTAATATTATTTTTCCATGCATATATTTATTTATTTACTACCTACGGGCAGCTATCATTAATACAGCTACGTTTTTTATATATATTTTTAAACTCCGAACAAGAGCGAAATTAGCAATTCTGCTTCTTATTAAATCCAAGGGAAGTGACCGATTGTCACGTTCTATCAAAAATCGAGACAAAATTCATCGGTCGTAGGGACGCGGGATAATATCATCGAAATCGGAACTGTCCCGGCAGAATCAGGAAGGGTGGCAACTCTGAATCCCGGTCTTAAATGGTAACGATTGAGGATGTCTTGCGTCAAATACAACCAGCAAAGGATTAAAATTTTTATTCATACAACTATGTACAAGAATACATATACAAAAAATACAGATAAAACAGCTAGCTATCTAAAGACCGTTGCAAACGATCTATAGATAGCTCAACTGATCCAGATCACTACCAGGCGGAAGCGTTCCCAAAATACTGGCCGCATTGCCACGCTGAATGGCAATGCTAATGCGTTGACCCAGAAAAGAGCCAGCTCTCTTGACGCGTCGCTTCGACCAGTCGCCCTGAAATAATTTTGAAAACGCGAAGGGCCCCGGTTCCCCACGGACCTAGAGTCTCAACCCCAAAAGGCTCAAATAAGTAAGCTCTGTCGAGACTTCTATATTTGCGCCTCTTGAGATCCTCGGCCGAATCAGCCGCTGCACCGGCTCTAACTGAAGTCCCCGACAGATGAGATGGTGCTAGGGTATCTACGCATGTGGCGTCCCATACCAAAGGCCTTCCCCTCTCCCAAGGGACAAGAGTCATGCCGTCAGGCCGCTTACCATCGTCACGTAGTAGACCATTTGGTTCGAGAATAGCTGGAACGTTGACGCTGGTAAAAGCCCGGCGTGTGATATCATTAAGGCTAGCGTGGCGAGAGATCCTACCGGTGGCTCTGGTACACGATAATCCGTGATGACCAAGCTGTACCGTAGACTAACTGCAACCCGGAATGTTATAGGATCCATTAAAGTACCAGTATTGTTTGACGGAAGTGCTTGCAACCAAAGACCTGACTCCCATTTAGAAACGGCTAGGAGACGAGCACGATCCGTGGAGTTTGAGCACGTTTGTAATATACAATTCCGCGTCAGCTCGCACAGAGGCCCGTCCCATTGCCGTTGAGACGAAAGGGATTTAGGGGGAGCAGTATTGGGGCAAGCACTATGCCAAGCATTTCTAGCTTCGTCAAGATATGAAATTTTGATATTGTTACCAAGAAACGCCGAAAGAGAAGAAGTTAGAATTTTTTCAACCAAAGAACCAGTGCTGTAGAAGGAAGACAAGAATGCTGGAAGAGCTACACATGAAATTTTGCGAATACCTAAGCCTCCTAATTTGACAGGCAGAGAGGCCTGCGACCATGCCCTACCATCCAAATCTATATTCAAAACCGACGAGAGGGTGTTCTTTATTATGTTGTCCAAGCCTTCCACCAGCTCGCTGTGTTTCCACAGTTGACAACATCTTAAAGCGTATGTAAATTTCGGGACAAAAAGGCAAAACTTGATAATTTTAAAAGACATATTTTATTATATTTTATATTGGGCATTAATTTTGAACAATCTGTCCGAACTTCGCACAAAATTTTGAGTTTTTTCTTCAATAAAGGCCGGAAAGGACTCGTCAAGAATTGGTGAACCCAGAAGACGAACTGAACATTTATCTACCACTTGCTTAAATGCAGTTATCCTAACCACTACATTATAAGGTTCTTGAAAAAGAGCGTTTTGACATTTTTTAAAGCACTTTTTTTCCACTGTTGTTGCCAGCGTTCATAATCTACGGTGACCACTTACCAACATGTAGTGTATGTCTTGTTATATCACGTTGGTGGTATAAAACAAACCGGACATGATTTTAAAGCACCAATTCAATTCAATTCAATTTATTTCTCAGAAGGCACATAAAATCATTGCACTTAAGAAAGTCAACTTTACAAAATACTATATAATAATGATCACATGATTATAGGTAAAATAAAATAAAATCACAAGGATATGTAATGTCAACAATAAATACATTAAAAATAAAATAACTAGATAAAAAAAAACATGTCAACAAAATAAATAATTACACGGATAGGCATAGTCATTTGTAGTCAGAAAGGAATTAATTGATGTCATTATATGCTTTGTCTGTCAGTTGCTTTTTAATAGTTTTCTTGAAAACTTTCTCATTTAAACTCGTTATACTTATTGGCAAAATATTATAAAATCTATCGCAGTTAATTAAAAATGAATTGTTAATTTTGGCCAATCTCGTATTCGGCAACACAAGCTTATGTTTATTACGCGTTTCATAGCCGTGATTATCACTGTTCCTATTGTAATTATTTATGTGTATTATATTTAAATAGATGTATAGCGACAGCATGGTCAAAATATTAATTTTCTTAAAAAATATCTCAGGCTATCTCTTGGTCCGAGTCTGTAAATGCCTCTGACAGCTCTCTTTTGCAAAATAAAAATAGTATTTGCATCTGCAGCATTACCCCACAGCAGAATTCCATATGACTTAAGAGAATGAAAGTAACTGTAGTAAACCATCCTTGCGGTTTTTATGTCAGATAACTCTCTTATTTTGCGGACAGCAAATGCTGCAGAGCTTAGTTTACTGGCTAAGTCATTGATATGATTACCCCATTGTAATTTAGTATCTATAGTTGTTCCTAAAAATTTTGTATGGTGAATTATGTCAATTACATTATTATTAATATGAATAGGTGTTGGTAGCATAGGATTATTTGTCAAAGAATATTTTATACATTTCGTTTTATCAGAGTTAAGAATAAGATTATTAACATTAAACCAATTTTTGAATTATAAATAAACAGTCATTGATATTTGAAATTTTAGGATTTGATCGATTAATTTTAAATAAAAGAGGAGTGTCATCAGCGAATAAAATAATGTTTGCAAATTTTTTAGCCAGAAAAGGGAGATCATTTATGTATACCAAAAAAAGAAACGGACCAGGGACGGACGGAGGATTGAGCCTTGGGGTACACCTATTGTGCAGTCCAAAGAATTCGACATTACACCGTTTACATCGACAGATTGTTGCCTTTTGCTAATATAAGACACCAAACATTGTTCTAATAAAATTATAAGTCAGATTGAAAGACAAACACGTACGTGTTTGTCTTTATCCTATTTGTACGTGTTTTTCGTAAATTAATTTCAACTTGATACCTCCACGCATTCCCAAGAAAAAGGGTCTTGACTGACTGACAGACAGACAGACAGATGGACGGACAACGAAGTGCATTAGGACCTAATGCATTAGGATAACTTAAAGGTTCAGTTTTTTCCTTTTAAGGTACGAAACTCAAAACTAAAAACAATTCTAAGCAAAATGAGCCCTGCAATTGAACCATTTTTCTAAAAGTGTCACGTGTAATCGGAACTCATCAATTAGTAAAGCGGTACTTAGTGGAAAGTGAGTCGATAAGAATGCATTAGGCACGTGCGCTATCAGGATTCAGGGCTGACCGTAAACAGCTGTCGATGCCGCTGCGTCTGCGCATGGAGGTCGCATTGCTAGGGCTGACAACAAAGACTACTTATTTATCTCTCATCTGATAGATAAATAATTATATTCATTAATAAACTTTTTAATAACAAGCTTTTTCGTATTCTTCGTGGTAAACCTTTTCATTTGATACTCATATCATGGGGTTGCATAAAAAATAATTGGTCCGCCATCTTTGGGAGTCCGCCATATTGGATTTAGGATGATGACACTTAGCTTACCATACATTTTCATCCAAACTAAACGTGTATGCAAAATGTCAGCTCAATCAGTTGGTGATAACTGGTTTAAAATTCACTTGCAAGATTTTACCCATACATACTAATCACAAGGCAATTTAAATAAAAAACTCTAACGATTCTAATCCCCGGAATGGACTTTGGACTCAGTTAATGATCTGTCCTCAGAAGAGCAGTGAGGTTA
The DNA here is from genome assembly GCA_961405105.1 of Perizoma affinitatum. Classification (NCBI taxonomy): domain Eukaryota; kingdom Metazoa; phylum Arthropoda; class Insecta; order Lepidoptera; family Geometridae; genus Perizoma; species Perizoma affinitatum. Next base: position 985,929 of record OY560199.1, on the reverse strand, counting down.
CCAACTAGGGGTTGTCAGAGTTATATCAAAACGTTACATTTGTCAGGTTCCCACATTTTGCATATGGTGATGTGTCTTCTATTTCCAAAGAGGAAGATATTCCACCTAGTTGATTCATCTAATCCACTTGCCCATTGTCTTATGATCATTTGACGTTTAAAAAGTTATATTAATAAAGTTTAAAAGGTTCAAACATTTGCAAACATCGTTATAAATAGTTTACTGAAATATATCTAACTTGTTTGCAAAGAGAACCACACGCAATAGGCTTTTTATATTTTGATCCCTTTGGCGCTGGACTCCGTAAATAAAAACGGCCTAATAGTAAATACATCCACATTAACTAAGTAGGTGGACCATGACTTAGCTTAGACCAACTGACTAGATTGTACTACTAGTTTAGTAATAGAAAACTAGTACTATTAACAGTTTTACAAGATCTTAAGTACTTAAAAATTCTAATAGAAAAGTATATTATTGTTGTGGACAGCCCTAATACTTGAACAAGGTTTCTCGGTAACTATGAGTCAATCCTTTCCAAGCTCATCAAAGGAATTCCTGCGCGCTGTGAATGTGCGACGGTCATTGTCAGTTTAAACTTAAGACCTCAAAGGTGCCTAAGAATTGGTGCACAAATACAGGGTGTCTCAACAATGGACAGCCAAACAATGCAGCATCGCTGTTAGCGGTAGGATCTTAGTTTTAATATAGGAAATGGTTGTCTGAAAGAAATAGCGTGTGATAAGACGGACAATTGTAGATTTATGAAAATGTATAAAGTTGGTATGTTAAGCATATTATTATATATTATGTGCCCATAAAATTGAACAAGTTTTACTGTAATAAATGAAATGTGTAGTTAAAAAAATGTGCTTTAACCACGTACTAAAAATATAAAAAAGAATTCCTCTATCCATCTTCTGGCTCCATCATCAGACCCTCGTTACTAAGCCTAATCTATTGGACTCGTCAAAACGAATCATATGAGCCCAAACTCAAAGGGTTTACTAGTACCCACTGCCGATGAGCTTGTCACGAGAAATGTTAACTATTTGCAAAACGCGGGCATATGCCAAATGTAATGTTTGACGTGTCTTTGGCTACCCCCTACTTGGTATCCTCAGCGAGTATGAATCTGAGGATGTCTATCATGGAGAATACAGTCGTGAGCGTGTTTGTTTGTTTTGTTTTTGTTTTAATATCTTCTCAATATCACAAATTGGCCACCCAAGTTGGCCGTTGCAGAAGCAATCTAGCCAAATGATAATTGACCCAACTCAAGTTCAGTGTGAGTGCGGGGAACCCATACAGAATATGGCACACTTGCTCTCCTGCCCTCTGTGCCCCATCCTGCACCCGGGAACATCTCATAGAGGCAACCGATGAGGCTGTACAAGTGGCAACGCATTAGTCAAAAGAAATTAAAAAAAAAAAAAAAAAAAAAAACATTGACACGACATGAATTAATGAATATCACAAAGACACAAAGATAGCACCTACTCGCGAATAACATAACCCTACGACATTCGGGCAAATACAACAACGACCTTATCCTACCAGTCAGGTTCAGCTATATAATCTGTGTAATACTTAGGTATACAAAGTAACTGTGCTATGTTATCACTAATAGATAAGACACTTACCATAAATAACTGTAGGCCCTCATTGTTGATTAAGTCCTGTTCTTCAACCTTCATTGAGTTAGATACAAACATTTAATAGTTGCAATAGACCTGCGGGTGTCATAATAATTTAAGGATATTATTAAGACTATACCCAAGACTTACGTTTCCTTGACCGTTTAGAATTCCTCTCTCATGAGCACCAACCGTACGTTACTTGTTTATATACAAAAATTATACCAAAAAACGATAATTTCAAAGCTGTAGAACTTGTAATTCTTTATTGTAAACATCGAAAGACAAAAACATACATTATGGACATTTACAAAGGCGAGCTTAACCTTAACAAGAGTTTTCTTCCAAAATTACTTAATTCGTAGCAAAGTCTCTACTAAAATTCATAAAACTAACTGATGACAAGTACATTTTTATTTAATAAACCCCCTGACGACTAATCCGTCATCTATGGCATGGGAGCCAGAGGTGTCTGTCGGACTCCTTACATATTGCTAGTGGATGACTAGCACTATGTAAGTAGATAGTTTGGTGAGTCCGCCAGACACCTCGCAGTGTCATACCGACTAAAACCCATCGATATTCCGTAAAACGGGTCCGTCCCGTTATAATTAATAAGTCTATACCTAAAATGGTTGTCAAGTGGTTGTCGAAATTTGCATGAATGTATTGAAGTGTCAAAGTGACGTCACCACTCTTTTGTCGGCGAATCAGCACTTGACAGAGCTACGAGTTCCTAGACATTACTAGTCTATCACCATCCCAAACTTGGAAAATTTGTTGATAATGTCATACAAAATAAATGCTTGAAAAACATCATTTCATATGTAAATTTAAGCGTTCCGTGTACCTTTACATACGAGATCCGTTCTTTCGCTAAATTCTATTAAAACAATGAACGTGTTGCTAACTAGTGGTATCAGCTTAAGTGGCATATTGTCGGTCGTCACTATTGTGTTAAGTGGAATAGCAAACAGACAGACAATACGACGGATTGTAATATGCCAAACGAGTGTATGGCAAATAGTAGGAGCCATAGACACACGTGGCCATCGTGTGACACAGTTCTACTGATAATCGTGATGACTATCCCCGATAAAAAGTGAAAAAAAGGACTCATTATTCCAAAATCACATCAAAACAATCCTGACGAAAAAAGCCTACTACCAATACTTATCTGACAAACTTTCATAACCATTCCATTCTTTGACTCCGACATTTTTATTTAATAAAATATGACGTACCTACTGATCTACAGAATATCCCAAAACTAAACCTACCTTGACATTTATTTTTAACTACCTACCTACTTCGTGATAATTATAAGTAATTCTAATATTGCAAATTATTATAATATTGACATTTTGTATGATTATTGTCATTTTTTATTTTGTATTCCGGCATAATTCATCATTGTAATAATTTAAATTTAATAATTAATTGTAACTGCAACGCCCTGTCAGGGCCGATGTACCTACCAACCTACTTGGAGCTACATTAGACCTAAGCTTAACCATTGTATGTAGGACATTAAGCATGAATAACTAGCAGAGCTCCGTGTGTTCTTACCGGGGCATAACTACCACCAGACCTATATCTACCGTCAAACAGTAATGCTCGCATTGCTGTGTTCCAGTTTGAAGGGTATGACTGCCAGTGAAATTATAAGCACATAAGACTTTTCACCCGTTATATCTCAGGGTCGGCAACGAGTGATAATTGCAAGCATCCATAGGTTACGGTAAACGCTTACCAACAGGTGAGCCGTAAGCCTGTTTAGCGTGTTTGCCAGTTTAGTACTAGTACATTAGTAACAAAACTATTGTTTGTATATTGTGTGTTAACTATTTATTGTGTGTTTTAATAGTAAAACTTTTGAGCCGCTTGGCTTTAGTCCACGAGACAATGATAGACTCTGTCGATCTGGAAAACCCCAGATTGCGAGAAAACTTTACTTACTTGCGAACTTGGGTTATCCCAGCTTGGACTGCGTAGCATAAAAATATAACTGGAGAAGTGCGAGTCTGACTCGCGCACCGAGGGATCCGTACAGGCTTATTTATAAATAGTTCCTCCATCTCGGGAATCGCTGTTCATAAACTATGAAAGCACCAAATATTTCTCTAACGAAAAGATACATTCGGATGGAAAGACAAACTTTACTTTGTTCAAAAATGTTCACCGATACATCGATATACGTCACGGTAAATTCTCCAACGGCAAGTGTGATTTTGTAATCGATAATAAATCTTTTTTTCATGTTATATAAATACAGTTTAAGGATTTTTCCCTTTTTTTGGCATTTAGACCTTGCTTTTTGCCAAATTTCATGATTATAGGACAATGAGAAGATTATAGTCCTATAATCTTCTCATTGTGGGTTTAGATTTAATTGCGAGTGTCAAAATTTATAGCATAAATAAAAGACCGATTTTTATATATGCTTGATTTTTTGCAGCTCCAAGCGACCGTAGACATACGTACTTTTTTTACATTTACATTTGATGTTAATTTCAACTCGATACGCGTTCCTGAGAAAAAGGTTCAGATAGACGGACAACGAAGTGATCCTATAAGGGTTCTTTTTTTCCTTTTGAGTTACGGAACATTAAAAAGTGCTTAGTCAGCATCTTTAACGTTTTTATAACCGCAATGCAAGGTACCTTACCTAAGAGTTTTGTTGATCATTAATTTGGTTGTTTGATTGAGTTTTTTATGACCGTTTTGTTCCGGGAGCATTCACCTTTCCATGATCGGCTTATATGCTAATAATAAATCTGAAGAGTTTGTTTGTTTATTCGATTGAACGCGCTAATCACCGAAAATACAAGTCAGATTTAAAAAAATATTTTTTGCATTTGATAGCCCTATTCTTGAGGAAGGTTATATAAGACTCTTAGGGGCAGAGCAAAGACAGCGCAGGCGGGCGACTTGGTGGGTCGGGGGTCAAGGGCAGCCGAGGCACGACAATGATGAATAAAGCTCAGTAGGTAGGCACAGATAGTGGAATATGTGAAGATGAAAACTAATTTCCAAATAAGAGTTTTAAATCTTTTGTGTGTCGACTTCCCTAACTTTCGACCTTATCTTTCGACCTTCATGAGTGAGGAATTTTGGCCGAAAAATGTGTTGTTTCGTGGTTTTCGCGGGCGACTACTGAACACAGCGATTGCGTAATACGTCGCAGACTTTACGTGTTAACAAATAGTGATAATATTATGTTTACTATGTATGTTAGTCTCTAAGGTATTTATGATAAGGGCCTATTGTCATCATTTTAATGTTGATAATGTTGTTGCCTGAAATAAATGTTTATTTTTATTACTATGAAAGTAAGTTCTTTTCCTTGACTGTAAAAAACACTATTCCCCAAGATTTTTAATTTTACGTAAGAAGCCCCTGTACAGGATCGGCAACGTGCGATTCATATCTTTGGTGTTGCAAGCGTCCACAGGTTACGGTAACTGCTAGCCAAGATATGCTTGTTTGCCATTTTAGTTGTATAAATTTATATATATATATATATTACTAGCCTTTGCAAACAGCTTCGCCCGCGTGGTACCCGGATATAAAGTACCCTATGTGTTATTCTGATGTAGCTATGTTACTGTAAAGTTTCATCGAAATACGTTCAGTATTTTTTGCGTGAAAGAGTAACAAACATCAATCCTCACAAACTTTCGCGTTTATAATAGTAGTAGGATTATAAATTATTATTACCTACGAAAGTGTCATGTCACGAAGTAAACGCCTGGTAGCTATAATATCTAGCAATCTAAGATCAGGTTTCTCTCGTTCACGTCAATGCACTCGTGTTGTAAATTCTTATCAGTCATTTGACAAGGCACGTGCTCACACAACCCAGGCCAATCCATACTTACCTAGTATTAATATACAAGTTAGTAGGTCGTTTTGTTTTGCTTTGTTTTATTTCAGTAAATACATCATCGAAAAATGGAAAGAAGTATATTAAACATCAAGTTAAAATACAAAGAAACGAGACTAACTAAAGTCATAGATGCATTAAAGTATAGACAGATCCTTAAGTGGACAGACCTTGTAGCACGCCTACAAAACAAAAGATGGACTCAATCAGTCGATATGGTCTGGCTGGAGCAACCGAAAGCAAGTCAGAGGACGCCCGCAAGTTATCAAAGTAGCAGGATGAAACTGGACGGGAAAAGCTCAAAATAGAGCCACCAGGAAAAACTTGGAGGACGCTTATAACCGAAAGGGGCCTTTATTAAATCCAGCAGCAGTGAGGAAAAGATCCATCCAGAGATGAAGAACTACTTATCTAAAGCTAAACTTATAAATTCGTTTGTCCTCCTGACTGACTGACTGATCTATCAACGCACAGCCAAAACTACTAAGTCAAGAAAGCTAAAATTTGGAACATAGGTTTATTTTATACCTAACTTACATTAGACTACTACTTGCAAAACGCGGTCATGTACCAATTGTTATGTTTGAACGTGCCTCTGACTACCCCTACTTGGTATCCTCAAAGATCTACTCACTGAGTATATTGTATCTGAGGATATCCACCATGGGGAAGATATGTTTTGTTTTTTCGTACATAAGCATGTGCTTAGAAAGAACTTATGGAAATTTCCACTTTAAGAGGGGTGGGGGAAAGGTGGGGGACTTTCTTTAAAGTAAGAAACATGAAAAATTACGACAATTTACATAAATACACACTTTTCTTAACAGTTTGCTTTCTAACTAAACTAAACTGTAGACCTTTTAATTAAAAGGTAGAGTAATTACTCTACCTTCTAATTATCCTGTTAAGAACAAATAGTACTAAAATGTGACTACTTAATTAGTAATGTGGGTACATTTTATTCAATAACAACCTGAACAATAAGTTCTTTTGTTTTTACGTACCATAAGGAAGAAGGAAGATTTATCTTTGCAATCTCGATCTGACATTGAAGTTTTCGGACGCAAGTAACCTCTAATAATCTACGACTTATCCTTGTGAGGAAATAAAATTGGACCAAACGGCGGCGCGGTCACATAAAATAAACTCTTCATTGGACATGACACCATTTTACAGTACAAACAAAACAATTATGTGTAGTTTTTTTTTTTAAATCACGCTTTTATCACGCACTAAAAAATATAAAAAATAATTCCACTATTCACCTCCTGGCTCCGTCATCAGACCCTCGTTACCAAGCCCGATCTATTGGACTCGACCATATGAAATGAATCATTTGAGCTCAAACTCGAGGGGTTTACTAGAAGCCACTGTAGAGTTCCACTATCCACCTCCTGGCTCCATCATCAGATCAGCTCTAACATACCAAATTAAATCATCTGAACTACAAACCTATACATACAAAGTTTCATTTCGATACGACAATCAGAAGCCTAGGTAAGGTTAAAATTGACTTTAATAATTTGATTAAATTGTTTGTTCGATATTTAGTTACGTCAAGTGTATCTAATGTAAGCGTGTTAAAAAAAGTGAAGCGTATTTCAAGAGTCCTACTAAAAAAATAAGTAGGACTCTTGAAATACTCTACAGAGCTAATGGTTCCACGAACATATATTTTTTTTATGGATGATTGGTTTGGTAAATAATTAATTAATATAGGTATTTAATGCCGTGTTGGTCTAGTGAGTGATACCCCGACTTCTGATCCAGAGGTCGTGAATTCGAACCATGTCGTGCACCAATGTATTTTATGTGCGCATTAACAAGTGCTCAAAACGGTGAAGGAAAACGTCGTGAGGAAACCGCCATGCCCTAGAACCAAAAATTCGAAGGCATGTGCCAACAGTTAGTGTTCCAATAAGCAGCGATGGGCTTGCAACCTGTCACGTGGAACTCTTACTTGCAAAACGCATGACTTGGTATCCTCAAAGCTCTACTCACTGAGTATGTATCTGAGGATGTCCACCATGAGGAAGACAGTCGTGAGCGTGTTTGTTTGTATTTTTGATAAAGCACCCAACCGGCACAAATACAATGATCCCCCGTGTCATTAGTAAATAGTGTAAAACTATAAACTTAACGCTATAAACTTAACGTCTTACATTAAAATTAATGACATAATTATCTATTTATGTAGGTACAATTGTACACTTCCTCCAGCATAGCTGGAAGTTATTTCCTAATAAATCAAGTTGAAAACAGTACATCGATGTTTACATTGTGCGATAGGAAACGGACATGTTGAACCGTGGAAGGGAAGGTCGCACCATAACTATCCACAAACTAACCGGAAGTGTGGTAGGAATAAATCGATATGTTTTGACGAGTTTAGTACGATTAATGGCCGAGTACGATTCATTCTCACTCGAGCCACCAGACTATGCAGACATTAAAACGTTCTACAAATATTAGTCGAAACTTAGTCGGGCCTTCGCCAATAATACGGTACGTATATATTTAAAATATGAATCTCACAAAAACTATTGAATGAGTCCAAACGCTTCTGTTTTACTGTAATCCATTGATAAGATTAGCCAATTAGACGACTTACATGAAACTTAATACATTAGGGAACTTCTTACCTACCGTAACATAATAGGATCTTTTAAATTTTAAGTTCAAGGTAATGCTTAAAGGTCAAAAAATTCAGTTTAATTGTATTAGAGCATATGTGGAACTTACAAGTAAATTTTTCCTTAAGTATCCCTGGCTCGTAGATTCTATTATCCATGTGGATACGTCCCCTGGAGACGTGTGCTGATTCAACCCATTTATTGTAGTTAATAACTTTCCTTTGAGACAAAGTCAATAGGTTTTTAATCGACTTCAAAAGAAGGACGAGGTTCTCGATAAGGCTATATTTCTTAAACTTTCTAAACATTAAATTGTTAATAACAAAGCCTAGAAGAAACAGGCAACAAACTCATCTTGATTTTGTGATTGATGATCCATCATTCAGCTTCAGTGTGATGCCAATCGAACAAGAATCACAACTCATCGAGGTTGCTAGCAAAACGATTGCAAAACCGTATTGCAATCAGTTAAGCCTTTTCGGAGAAAAAAGGTAACGTAACACTAATAAATAAACAACTACTTTATAAAACATAATAATGATTTTAGCATAGAACCCTCTACCAGTTGAGGAATTCAAAGATCTCAGATTTACTCAGACGACCTCTCTGGTTTAAAGGAGGTAATATTTAGTTATGGATTCTATAGAATGACGATATAATGGATAGGTACCAAAGCACTATAACAAATACAAGATTGGTCCCAGTAGCGAGCCTTGGGACATCCTAAGTCCTCAGACTGTTTGAAAAATTTGGTTAAGGTTACGGATTGGGCTAAGTTAGTGGGCTTCTTGGTTATGTTAACCTACAGCGAGCACACAATCACTGCTAACTCGACGATTGCTCAGATACTAAATGTACCTAGATCAGTTAATGTTTTTCATATAATTATTAAGTTCTGTTTAAATTTGCAGAACTAAAAGTAGGTATAGCTCCAAAACGTTTAGGCTAAGTTTGTGACAAGGTTTAATAAACAAATGTGAATATAGATGGCAGCAAGACAAGATAAAACAGTGAAATTAACAAAATATACTTAATTTAAGTAACTGTTTATGAAAATGTTGGATTAAAAAGTTGATACTTAGTCGCTAATTATCGACCTAAATGCACAACGGGCGAAAACCCTGCTTTGACGCAAGAGTTGCTCGATTCCCGCAGCGGGACAAATCTAATCGTAGTTCCTGATACCCACGAAACAGGGTATCCTAGTGTGGGGTCAAGACTACGTAGGTATGTGTCTGTGGGATGTTTATTATGTAATAATTGACCTCGTATAAATCCGCGCAACTCGCGAAGAGCTTTGCTCAGAGTTTCACTACCTACCTAACTACATTAGGTAGTGAAACTGGTGAAATTAGAAACGAGGAAAACCGTAAAATAATTTAAGTCATTGACGTAGCTAATTAATTGCTGAAGTGACAATGACCGCCATATCTGCTCGCAGAACCTACAGCCGCTGGGTAATGTTTTTTCATACATCATTTCGAATTTGATCATTTTTAAAAATAATCATCAAATTCGATATAGTTTTTGGCATAAAACTCATATCACTCTGGCATAGGCATATGTCTAAGACTTCTACAGCCTGCTAATGATGATGATTGAGAAATAACTCTTGTAACTTTAGAGCTCTACCTACCTATAAGCAGCAATAAGGAAAATTATAAAATGCTGACTCAGAAGAGAACGTAAATGGAAGGTTTTTTGTAGGTAGGTAAACAACCGCAATAGATACCTATTAGGCAAGTTATGATCGTGACATATCTAATCGAAATGTACATACTATCAAAATCACCTGCACAGCCTATTATGAGATACATCATCCCTGCACTCGCGCAAAATTGCGAGGTATCCAAGATCGCAGTGGACTGAAGGGGCTTATTCCACAAATCCCCTTCCGGTACTCAAAGGGGAAGCTAAGGGGATTTGTGGGCGAGAGTTCCATAAATCCCCTGATCCGTTTATTTAAACAGTAATTAAAAAAAATACAACTACTGAATAGGTTATTCTTTTTTTTTTTAGAATTAGGTATATGTGTTGGCAACTTCGATGACGGGGGAATTGAAGCTGACAGGCGGACTGAATGACGTGTGGTTGCTATGGTGAACTTGGAGTTGAAAAATAACGCAGTAAATTAATTAATACGTTCCTTTTATTTATTTTGAATAGCCGATATTACCTATTTTAGGGATAAAGCTAACATCAGAAGTGGGATCATCGAACTTCACGTGTTTTTGCCTGATTAAAATCATAATGGGCAACAAAGACAGGCGCAGGAGTAAGCGCAACAATTTATACAGTCATTTCCTGAACTAGAGAATCGAACTGAAACAGTCATCTTAGATCCGGACAATGAGCTGAAAACAGTCATAACTTGGATCATGAAAGTGAGCTGAATGGTACAGTCATTTTATGGATCTAGTTTTGAACTGGCGCAGTCACAGGCACAGTGAACTGATTACAGTCAAAACTTGTATCACAAAAGAGAGCTGCATAATACAGTCTTTTTACGGAACTAGTTATGAACTGGCGCAGTCATTGCCTAGGACTAAAAGAGTGAACTGAGATAGTCGATCTACAGGAACTAGAGTGAACTGATTACAGTCATAACTTGTATCACAAAAGAGAACTGCATAATACAGTCTTTTTACGGAACTAGTTATGAACTGGCGCAGTCATTGCCTAGGACTAAAAGAGTGAACTGAGATAGTCGATCTACAGGAACTAGAGTGAACTGATTACAGTCATAACTTGTATCACAAAAGATAACTGCATAATACAGTCTTTTTACGGAACTAGTTATGAACTGGCGCAGTCATTGCCTAAGACTAAAAGAGTGAACTGAGATAGTCGATCTACAGGAACTAGGGTGAACTGATGTATCATGGTCAGAGCGCTAAGGAATCATGAAACTTATACCACCATAACAGGTTGTTTCTGGGGTAAACTGCATTTAGCAAGCAATCATGATGGGCCGAGCATTAAGGGTGACTATTAAAGATACCTATGATTCAGATTGATTGATTTTAGAGATCATAGACTCAAGAATGTGATGAGCTCAAATTATGGGGTGGTGTGAAGATGTGGTGTGCCTGAGGACAAGCACATTGCAGGAGGACCGTGTTGGCAACTTCGATGACGGGGGAATTGAAGCTGACAGGCGGACTGAATGACGTGTGGTTGCTATGGTGAACTTGGAGTTGAAAAATAACGCAGTAAATTAATTAATACGTTCCTTTTATTTATTTTGAATAGCCGATATTACCTATTTTAGGGATAAAGCTAACATCAGAAGTGGGATCATCGAACTTCACGTGTTTTTGCCTGATTAAAATCATAATGGGCAACAAAGACAGGCGCAGGAGTAAGCGCAACAATTTATACAGTCATTTCCTGAACTAGAGAATCGAACTGAAACAGTCATCTTAGATCCGGACAATGAGCTGAAAACAGTCATAACTTGGATCATGAAAGTGAGCTGAATGGTACAGTCATTTTATGGATCTAGTTTTGAACTGGCGCAGTCACAGGCACAGTGAACTGATTACAGTCAAAACTTGTATCACAAAAGAGAGCTGCATAATACAGTCTTTTTACGGAACTAGTTATGAACTGGCGCAGTCATTGCCTAGGACTAAAAGAGTGAACTGAGATAGTCGATCTACAGGAACTAGAGTGAACTGATTACAGTCATAACTTGTATCACAAAAGAGAACTGCATAATACAGTCTTTTTACGGAACTAGTTATGAACTGGCGCAGTCATTGCCTAGGACTAAAAGAGTGAACTGAGATAGTCGATCTACAGGAACTAGAGTGAACTGATTACAGTCATAACTTGTATCACAAAAGAGAACTGCATAATACAGTCTTTTTACGGAACTAGTTATGAACTGGCGCAGTCATTGCCTAAGACTAAAAGAGTGAACTGAGATAGTCGATCTACAGGAACTAGGGTGAACTGATGTATCATGGTCAGAGCGCTAAGGAATCATGAAACTTATACCACCATAACAGGTTGTTTCTGGGGTAAACTGCATTTAGCAAGCAATCATGATGGGCCGAGCATTAAGGGTGACTATTAAAGATACCTATGATTCAGATTGATTGATTTTAGAGATCATAGACTCAAGAATGTGATGAGCTCAAATTATGGGGTGGTGTGAAGATGTGGTGTGCCTGAGGACAAGCACATTGCAGGAGGACCGTGTTGGCAACTTCGATGACGGGGGAATTGAAGCTGACAGGCGGACTGAATGACGTGTGGTTGCTATGGTGAACTTGGAGTTGAAAAATAACGCAGTAAATTAATTAATACGTTCCTTTTATTTATTTTGAATAGCCGATATTACCTATTTTAGGGATAAAGCTAACATCAGAAGTGGGATCATCGAACTTCACGTGTTTTTGCCTGATTAAAATCATAATGGGCAACAAAGACAGGCGCAGGAGTAAGCGCAACAATTTATACAGTCATTTCCTGAACTAGAGAATCGAACTGAAACAGTCATCTTAGATCCGGACAATGAGCTGAAAACAGTCATAACTTGGATCATGAAAGTGAGCTGAATGGTACAGTCATTTTATGGATCTAGTTTTGAACTGGCGCAGTCACAGGCACAGTGAACTGATTACAGTCAAAACTTGTATCACAAAAGAGAGCTGCATAATACAGTCTTTTTACGGAACTAGTTATGAACTGGCGCAGTCATTGCCTAGGACTAAAAGAGTGAACTGAGATAGTCGATCTACAGGAACTAGAGTGAACTGATTACAGTCATAACTTGTATCACAAAAGAGAACTGCATAATACAGTCTTTTTACGGAACTAGTTATGAACTGGCGCAGTCATTGCCTAGGACTAAAAGAGTGAACTGAGATAGTCGATCTACAGGAACTAGAGTGAACTGATTACAGTCATAACTTGTATCACAAAAGAGAACTGCATAATACAGTCTTTTTACGGAACTAGTTATGAACTGGCGCAGTCATTGCCTAAGACTAAAAGAGTGAACTGAGATAGTCGATCTACAGGAACTAGGGTGAACTGATGTATCATGGTCAGAGCGCTAAGGAATCATGAAACTTATACCACCATAACAGGTTGTTTCTGGGGTAAACTGCATTTAGCAAGCAATCATGATGGGCCGAGCATTAAGGGTGACTATTAAAGATACCTATGATTCAGATTGATTGATTTTAGAGATCATAGACTCAAGAATGTGATGAGCTCAAATTATGGGGTGGTGTGAAGATGTGGTGTGCCTGAGGACAAGCACATTGCAGGAGGACCGTGTTGGCAACTTCGATGACGGGGGAATTGAAGCTGACAGGCGGACTGAATGACGTGTGGTTGCTATGGTGAACTTGGAGTTGAAAAATAACGCAGTAAATTAATTAATACGTTCCTTTTATTTATTTTGAATAGCCGATATTACCTATTTTAGGGATAAAGCTAACATCAGAAGTGGGATCATCGAACTTCACGTGTTTTTGCCTGATTAAAATCATAATGGGCAACAAAGACAGGCGCAGGAGTAAGTGCAACAATTTATACAGTCATTTCCTGAACTAGAGAATCGAACTGAAACAGTCATCTTAGATCCGGACAATGAGCTGAAAACAGTCATAACTTGGATCATGAAAGTGAGCTGAATGGTACAGTCATTTTATGGATCTAGTTTTGAACTGGCGCAGTCACAGGCACAGTGAACTGATTACAGTCAAAACTTGTATCACAAAAGAGAGCTGCATAATACAGTCTTTTTACGGAACTAGTTATGAACTGGCGCAGTCATTGCCTAGGACTAAAAGAGTGAACTGAGATAGTCGATCTACAGGAACTAGAGTGAACTGATTACAGTCATAACTTGTATCACAAAAGAGAACTGCATAATACAGTCTTTTTACGGAACTAGTTATGAACTGGCGCAGTCATTGCCTAGGACTAAAAGAGTGAACTGAGATAGTCGATCTACAGGAACTAGAGTGAACTGATTACAGTCATAACTTGTATCACAAAAGAGAACTGCATAATACAGTCTTTTTACGGAACTAGTTATGAACTGGCGCAGTCATTGCCTAAGACTAAAAGAGTGAACTGAGATAGTCGATCTACAGGAACTAGGGTGAACTGATGTATCATGGTCAGAGCGCTAAGGAATCATGAAACTTATACCACCATAACAGGTTGTTTCTGGGGTAAACTGCATTTAGCAAGCAATCATGATGGGCCGAGCATTAAGGGTGACTATTAAAGATACCTATGATTCAGATTGATTGATTTTAGAGATCATAGACTCAAGAATGTGATGAGCTCAAATTATGGGGTGGTGTGAAGATGTGGTGTGCCTGAGGACAAGCACATTGCAGGAGGACCGTGTTGGCAACTTCGATGACGGGGGAATTGAAGCTGACAGGCGGACTGAATGACGTGTGGTTGCTATGGTGAACTTGGAGTTGAAAAATAACGCAGTAAATTAATTAATACGTTCCTTTTATTTATTTTGAATAGCCGATATTACCTATTTTAGGGATAAAGCTAACATCAGAAGTGGGATCATCGAACTTCACGTGTTTTTGCCTGATTAAAATCATAATGGGCAACAAAGACAGGCGCAGGAGTAAGCGCAACAATTTATACAGTCATTTCCTGAACTAGAGAATCGAACTGAAACAGTCATCTTAGATCCGGACAATGAGCTGAAAACAGTCATAACTTGGATCATGAAAGTGAGCTGAATGGTACAGTCATTTTATGGATCTAGTTTTGAACTGGCGCAGTCACAGGCACAGTGAACTGATTACAGTCAAAACTTGTATCACAAAAGAGAGCTGCATAATACAGTCTTTTTACGGAACTAGTTATGAACTGGCGCAGTCATTGCCTAGGACTAAAAGAGTGAACTGAGATAGTCGATCTACAGGAACTAGAGTGAACTGATTACAGTCATAACTTGTATCACAAAAGAGAACTGCATAATACAGTCTTTTTACGGAACTAGTTATGAACTGGCGCAGTCATTGCCTAGGACTAAAAGAGTGAACTGAGATAGTCGATCTACAGGAACTAGAGTGAACTGATTACAGTCATAACTTGTATCACAAAAGAGAACTGCATAATACAGTCTTTTTACGGAACTAGTTATGAACTGGCGCAGTCATTGCCTAAGACTAAAAGAGTGAACTGAGATAGTCGATCTACAGGAACTAGGGTGAACTGATGTATCATGGTCAGAGCGCTAAGGAATCATGAAACTTATACCACCATAACAGGTTGTTTCTGGGGTAAACTGCATTTAGCAAGCAATCATGATGGGCCGAGCATTAAGGGTGACTATTAAAGATACCTATGATTCAGATTGATTGATTTTAGAGATCATAGACTCAAGAATGTGATGAGCTCAAATTATGGGGTGGTGTGAAGATGTGGTGTGCCTGAGGACAAGCACATTGCAGGAGGACCGTGTTGGCAACTTCGATGACGGGGGAATTGAAGCTGACAGGCGGACTGAATGACGTGTGGTTGCTATGGTGAACTTGGAGTTGAAAAATAACGCAGTAAATTAATTAATACGTTCCTTTTATTTATTTTGAATAGCCGATATTACCTATTTTAGGGATAAAGCTAACATCAGAAGTGGGATCATCGAACTTCACGTGTTTTTGCCTGATTAAAATCATAATGGGCAACAAAGACAGGCGCAGGAGTAAGCGCAACAATTTATACAGTCATTTCCTGAACTAGAGAATCGAACTGAAACAGTCATCTTAGATCCGGACAATGAGCTGAAAACAGTCATAACTTGGATCATGAAAGTGAGCTGAATGGTACAGTCATTTTATGGATCTAGTTTTGAACTGGCGCAGTCACAGGCACAGTGAACTGATTACAGTCAAAACTTGTATCACAAAAGAGAGCTGCATAATACAGTCTTTTTACGGAACTAGTTATGAACTGGCGCAGTCATTGCCTAGGACTAAAAGAGTGAACTGAGATAGTCGATCTACAGGAACTAGAGTGAACTGATTACAGTCATAACTTGTATCACAAAAGAGAACTGCATAATACAGTCTTTTTACGGAACTAGTTATGAACTGGCGCAGTCATTGCCTAGGACTAAAAGAGTGAACTGAGATAGTCGATCTACAGGAACTAGAGTGAACTGATTACAGTCATAACTTGTATCACAAAAGAGAACTGCATAATACAGTCTTTTTACGGAACTAGTTATGAACTGGCGCAGTCATTGCCTAAGACTAAAAGAGTGAACTGAGATAGTCGATCTACAGGAACTAGGGTGAACTGATGTATCATGGTCAGAGCGCTAAGGAATCATGAAACTTATACCACCATAACAGGTTGTTTCTGGGGTAAACTGCATTTAGCAAGCAATCATGATGGGCCGAGCATTAAGGGTGACTATTAAAGATACCTATGATTCAGATTGATTGATTTTAGAGATCATAGACTCAAGAATGTGATGAGCTCAAATTATGGGGTGGTGTGAAGATGTGGTGTGCCTGAGGACAAGCACATTGCAGGAGGACCGTGTTGGCAACTTCGATGACGGGGGAATTGAAGCTGACAGGCGGACTGAATGACGTGTGGTTGCTATGGTGAACTTGGAGTTGAAAAATAACGCAGTAAATTAATTAATACGTTCCTTTTATTTATTTTGAATAGCCGATATTACCTATTTTAGGGATAAAGCTAACATCAGAAGTGGGATCATCGAACTTCACGTGTTTTTGCCTGATTAAAATCATAATGGGCAACAAAGACAGGCGCAGGAGTAAGCGCAACAATTTATACAGTCATTTCCTGAACTAGAGAATCGAACTGAAACAGTCATCTTAGATCCGGACAATGAGCTGAAAACAGTCATAACTTGGATCATGAAAGTGAGCTGAATGGTACAGTCATTTTATGGATCTAGTTTTGAACTGGCGCAGTCACAGGCACAGTGAACTGATTACAGTCAAAACTTGTATCACAAAAGAGAGCTGCATAATACAGTCTTTTTACGGAACTAGTTATGAACTGGCGCAGTCATTGCCTAGGACTAAAAGAGTGAACTGAGATAGTCGATCTACAGGAACTAGAGTGAACTGATTACAGTCATAACTTGTATCACAAAAGAGAACTGCATAATACAGTCTTTTTACGGAACTAGTTATGAACTGGCGCAGTCATTGCCTAGGACTAAAAGAGTGAACTGAGATAGTCGATCTACAGGAACTAGAGTGAACTGATTACAGTCATAACTTGTATCACAAAAGAGAACTGCATAATACAGTCTTTTTACGGAACTAGTTATGAACTGGCGCAGTCATTGCCTAAGACTAAAAGAGTGAACTGAGATAGTCGATCTACAGGAACTAGGGTGAACTGATGTATCATGGTCAGAGCGCTAAGGAATCATGAAACTTATACCACCATAACAGGTTGTTTCTGGGGTAAACTGCATTTAGCAAGCAATCATGATGGGCCGAGCATTAAGGGTGACTATTAAAGATACCTATGATTCAGATTGATTGATTTTAGAGATCATAGACTCAAGAATGTGATGAGCTCAAATTATGGGGTGGTGTGAAGATGTGGTGTGCCTGAGGACAAGCACATTGCAGGAGGACCGTGTTGGCAACTTCGATGACGGGGGAATTGAAGCTGACAGGCGGACTGAATGACGTGTGGTTGCTATGGTGAACTTGGAGTTGAAAAATAACGCAGTAAATTAATTAATACGTTCCTTTTATTTATTTTGAATAGCCGATATTACCTATTTTAGGGATAAAGCTAACATCAGAAGTGGGATCATCGAACTTCACGTGTTTTTGCCTGATTAAAATCATAATGGGCAACAAAGACAGGCGCAGGAGTAAGCGCAACAATTTATACAGTCATTTCCTGAACTAGAGAATCGAACTGAAACAGTCATCTTAGATCCGGACAATGAGCTGAAAACAGTCATAACTTGGATCATGAAAGTGAGCTGAATGGTACAGTCATTTTATGGATCTAGTTTTGAACTGGCGCAGTCACAGGCACAGTGAACTGATTACAGTCAAAACTTGTATCACAAAAGAGAGCTGCATAATACAGTCTTTTTACGGAACTAGTTATGAACTGGCGCAGTCATTGCCTAGGACTAAAAGAGTGAACTGAGATAGTCGATCTACAGGAACTAGAGTGAACTGATTACAGTCATAACTTGTATCACAAAAGAGAACTGCATAATACAGTCTTTTTACGGAACTAGTTATGAACTGGCGCAGTCATTGCCTAGGACTAAAAGAGTGAACTGAGATAGTCGATCTACAGGAACTAGAGTGAACTGATTACAGTCATAACTTGTATCACAAAAGAGAACTGCATAATACAGTCTTTTTACGGAACTAGTTATGAACTGGCGCAGTCATTGCCTAAGACTAAAAGAGTGAACTGAGATAGTCGATCTACAGGAACTAGGGTGAACTGATGTATCATGGTCAGAGCGCTAAGGAATCATGAAACTTATACCACCATAACAGGTTGTTTCTGGGGTAAACTGCATTTAGCAAGCAATCATGATGGGCCGAGCATTAAGGGTGACTATTAAAGATACCTATGATTCAGATTGATTGATTTTAGAGATCATAGACTCAAGAATGTGATGAGCTCAAATTATGGGGTGGTGTGAAGATGTGGTGTGCCTGAGGACAAGCACATTGCAGGAGGACCGTGTTGGCAACTTCGATGACGGGGGAATTGAAGCTGACAGGCGGACTGAATGACGTGTGGTTGCTATGGTGAACTTGGAGTTGAAAAATAACGCAGTAAATTAATTAATACGTTCCTTTTATTTATTTTGAATAGCCGATATTACCTATTTTAGGGATAAAGCTAACATATGTATCATAAACGATGCCACGTTTTAACTTTCTTAAGTTAAATTAGTTATTTGATCAATTTACACCAGTGTAGAAATAAATTCCTGATATATTTAGGTACCTAAAATAAACTGACGCGATGGCGGCGGCTATCTCAATTCAACAATTCGAATTTTACAATTCGATCAGCCGCGGAAAGACTTTAGAGGACGACGCAAGATCGCCGCCTTCTCCGCTCTGCTTGACCCGGTCTACTCGTTTTTTTGGAAGCATGAAGTAACCTTGGCCCTTACAAAGATTTTGGAGGGACTTGTATAAGAGCTGTGTTGGCATAGTGGTACCCAGACTTCCGTTTTCGTGAAATCGAACCCAGTCATGCACTGGATATGGTTATTTCTACACCAAAAATTAAGGAGCACATAAAGATGATGAAGCCGGTTTTTTATACAACTATAAAATATCAAACAAGCTTACAGCTATCCCGTTGGTAAGCGGTTACCGTAACCTATGGACGCTTGTGACTCCAGAGGTATCACTAGCGATTGCCGTACTTGTCTTGTGTCTTTAATTTCAAAGGCACCCATACTTATTTACCCTTGAAACCGGAACACAGCAATGCAAAACGCGATGGGTATGCCCTTAAACTAAAAAATCGAACCCGCAACCTTCTGCTTCTCAGGCGGACCTTCGCCCACTGCGCCACAGAGATTCTTTATTCGTTATTGTACATACAGAAAACACAGACAAAAAACTTTTATATAGGACAAGGCGAGCTTAACTCTAACAAGAGTCAGAGAAGAGAAAAAGTCAAGAGTTAAGAGATTATCAAGATCTCCAGATACTATATCATATAGTAGGTTTAGGTCTCACGCCTTTGGTAGTATATTTGTCAGCTAAGCCCAGCTTCAGTAAAACACAGCCTAAGTATATCGAAGAAGTCGATGGTGTGGTGGGTAGGCAGCTGGCTGCGACGCAAAAAGTCGATTCCCGCTGCGGACAAATTTTACCTGTTCTGCAGATTTTTGTTTCGAGTCTGAGTGTTGAAGTACCTCGGTACTCGTAGTTCCTGATACCCACGACACACGGAATCCTAGTGTGTATGTCTGTTGGGTGTTTATTTACCCGCGTGGTAAATGTATAAAAAGTAGCCTATGTGTTATTCTGATGTATAAGCTATATTACTCTAAAGTTTCATCAAAATTCGTTCAGTAGTTTTTGCGTGAAACAGTAACAAATAACCATCCTCACAAACTTTCGCGTTTATAATAGTAGTAGGATATACCATACACCATAGTTAGGTATATGGAGGTGTGATTCCAAGCCTGTTTGCATACAAATAGGACCACACAAAGCACAAGTGTTTAGATTATCTGTTCAAATGCGATTATAACTACGCACATGCAAAAAACATTTATGCAAATTAAAACAAGAATTCATGTCGGAAATTTTTATGGGCAATTTTAACACGCGACGCAACAAATCGGCAGTTTTTTTTATATTTTTCAACCAACTGGCGCATACATCATAAGTAGTAGCTCCTTGGAAAGAGCTTGTCCGGAGGGAGAAGTATTACCATCATACCTATTTTTTTGACGACCTCTGTGGCGAAGTGGGCGAAGGCCCGCCTGAGACGCAGAAGGTTGAGGGTTCGATTCCCGTCGCGGGACAAATGATTGCATATGCAAATATTTGTCTCGGGATCTGGATGTTTTCTATGTATAATATATATGTATTTACAAAAGTACTTATATAAGTAGTATATCAGTCATGTAGTTCCCATAACACAAGCTCTGCTTACTTTGGGGCTAGATGATGATGTGTGAAAAATGTCCAGCATTATTAAATATATATATATATATATATATATATATATTTATATTTATATATATACAGTGGTGGACATATAATTAGAAACACTACCCACGGAACTTAACATTATACAAGAAATTTGACCTTAATACTTTTTATTTGGAAATGAAACCTCAAATAGCATAAAATATGTTAAATAACTAATCATTTATTAAAAAAAACAACAAAATATCAGCTAAACAAGTACAGATTCAATATTACATTTCATACAAACAACTAAATGAGTTTTAAAGTACCAACAGTAATGGACAACTAATTAGAAACAATACAAAAAAATAAAAGATAAATCATATTTTATAGGTTTAATTATTTAGAATTATATAATTTAGGTAATAGATACTATGTATAGGCTACTAAAACGTATAAATAATATTTTGTTGTGTATCCTTTATTATCAATCACAGCTCTACAAAGACGTGACATTGATTCAAGCTATTTTATACATTTTTCTAGGGGGATTGAATTCCATGCTTCTACAAAAGTTTCGTAGAGTTCGTTGTGACTAGAGTTACGTTTGTTTGAGACTTTCATTTTTACGACAGATGCCACAGATTTTCTATGGGATTTAAATCAGGGCTATTTGCAGGCCAGTCTAAGATGGGAATACGCTGTTCCCTAAGAAAATATTTTACACTTTTGGCAGTGTGTTTAGGGTCATTATCATGCTGAAAGATCCAGGTTACAGGCAAATTGTCGTCAGAGTAGGGAATCATTGTCTCTTCTAAGATATTTTTGTACTGCAGTTGATCCATTGTACCTTCAATCTTACGAACGGGTCCAACTCCACATCCAGAAAAACATCCCCATACCTTGATATTGCCGCCTCCGTGCTTGACTATGCTTCTAGTGTATTTATAATTAAAAGCATGTTCATTGGACGTCTAACGTAGCGCTTTCCGTCTGAATTTACCATGTTTATTTTAGTTTCATCTGAGAATAAGACTTTTTTCCAGTCTCGGACCGTCCAATTGACATACTTTTTAGCGAATAATAATCGCTTCTTTCGATGTTTCTTGGTAAGAAGCGACACCTTTCGAGAAACCCTCCCAAACAATTTTGGTTCCACTAATCTACGACGTACTAGTCTTGACGAGACATTTCTAGGGACATTAGGCGAAAGAACTTCATTTTTAATCTGGTTGGAGCCTTTTAACGGGTCTTTCTTAGCAATACGTACGATTAGCTTATCTTCTCTGGACGAAGTTTTCCTCGGTCGAACCTTTCTGGGAATATTTTCAATAGTTCCGTAGGTATCTTTTGTAATGGTCAATAGCATTGAAAACTTTCTTTACCGAACATTTTAAATGATTAGCTATTCTCCTGTACGTCCATTCTCGGTCGATGTGCAAATTAACAATTATTTGCCTAGTTGACGCGTCACAACTTTTATTTTTGCCCATTTTGAACAAAAAATTGTAAACGGATTTTCAATTTGATGGTCAATTGCCGCCAAAACGATAGAAAATAGCTAAGAAAGAAGTTTTATTTTTTCAATTTCAAAAAATGGAATGTGCCGTGGATGCTTTTCTAAAGTGTTTCTAATTAGGCGTCCAAGAGGCCAGTAACAGAAAATATGCTATGTATGCTTTAAACTCTTTTTATGATGAAGTTTAGATAGTTTTGTTCTTTTAATGTATTCTATGAGTATTCTAAATTGAGCGGCTATATTGTTGCATGATTATTAAAAATTGAATTTATATTTTTTTCAAGAATGGATGACATGGACTTCAAACTTTCATAATTCATATGAAGTGTTTCTAATTATATGACCACCACTGTATATATATATATATATATTATATTTTATATATATATACCTATATCTGCCGCCAAGCAGTAATGCTCGCATTGCTGTGTTCCGGTTTGAATGGTATGGGTGCCGGTAAAATTACAGGCCCTTGAGACTTTTCACCCATAATGTCTCAGGGTAGGCAACGCGCGAGTGATACTTCTGATGTTTCAAATTATGCAAGCGTCTATAGGTTGCGGTAACCGCTTACCAACAGTTGGGCCGTATGATTGGTTGCCACTTTAGTTGCATATAATATACATAGTCCTGACTCCACACCTGGGCGTCTAGACAAATACTTACCACTTTCTGTTGACGCTAACGCTTGTATTGAAGATTGAATTGTATGGAAATGACATTAGCTGTGGAAATGTCACGTGACAGCTGCCAAGTTGCCAAGACAAATTTGCGTTAGCGTAAAAGGAAAAGTGAGCGTGAGTTATTTATCTAGACCCTCTAGGACTCCCTAGGGGAGTCCTAGAACATAAAATCAAAATTTGTACAGAAACTCCGTGCATCATCCGATGAAATGATGACTCTAAGAATAAAAGACACGCTTAGAGTTTGTTTGAAGAATGTTTTGATGAATGAAGCCAAATAGGCATGCCAGGATCTAACTAAGTGGAAAACTGTGGTCTCTGCCTACCCCTCCGGGAAACAGGCGTGCCTTTATGTACATATAATATTATAAAGAGGACAAGTTTGTAAGTTTGGTTGGTAATTTCCGAAACAACTGCTCAAAAAGTTGAAGGAAAACATCGTGAGGAAACCACAAATTCGAAGGCATGTGCCAACAGTTAGTGTTCCAATAAGCGGCGATGGGCTTGCAACCTGTCAAGTGGAATGCTAACTTGCAAAACCCGAGCATGTATCAAATGTAATGTTTGGACGTGCCTCTGACTACCCCCTACTTGGTATCCTCAAAGATCTACTCACTGAGTATGTCCACCATGTGGAAGACAGTCGTGAGCGTGGTTTTTTTTACTGAACCAATTCTAATAAATCTTTCATAAAGGCTAACGCTATCCTTAATTAATATAGGCTATAAATTCACGCGGGTGAAACCGTGGGGTTCATCTAGTTTATAATAAAAGAAAAAGTATCCATTATGTATTTTATTGGTCTTTAATTTATTTTTCTTCAGGTCCCTGTACGCCTGTACGGCGTCAAGTCTGGCTCGTTCCCGCCTCATAGCATCGGCGGCTGATGCCAGCTTGCTGCTGGAGCTTTCTGCGCTGGGGTTGAGGAGTTTCGTCAGGAGTAAGTCGCGGCGGCCAGGCTGGAAGGATACAACGAGATTTTATTTTGAGAAAGTGAAAGTGAATATTAATTTATTCATTAAAATCACTTTGTAACGTCGGTTTTATCTACTGGCTGTCCCTCCGCGACCAAGCCAGGAAAGAAAGGCAACAAAACAAGGCTGGTTATTCTTTTTAATGATCCATTTACAAAACAATAGTACTTACCTAATTTTTTTGAGTTTTTATCAACTTAATAATCCGATATTTTATAAGTTTTTGTTTAATTACGTTAATAAATTAGTTAACTGTCAATATTTGTAAAAAAAAAGTTTATTATAAATAAAAGCGTACAACTTGCCCTTTAAACAATTCACTAACTTTATGGAGTCTATAAGTGGCGCAGGAGGTGCGGGTTCTTTTCCCGCTGCGGGGCAAACGTTTGCATATTCTGCAGATATTTCTTCCGGGTGTGGGTGTTGGCGGATAACAGTCGTGAGCGTGTTTGTATGTTTTGTTTTATTTACTTCAACTAATGCTCACCCTAGGGGCTCCACCAGTGGTCTCCAGTTTCTTGTTCTTGAAGTTCAGAGTGGGCGGCGCGTGAGAGATATCTCCGAAAGATATCCTCTCGTAAACAACCTCTTGGCGATCTTTCTGTGTCTGCAAGAGGGAAGAATTCGAATACATTAATACCAGCTCAAATGGGGTGAAGGGATTCAGTGGTCCATAGGGGGAGTCCCCTATGGACCACAGATAACCAGCGGCCGCCTTAACCATTGCGAAGTTCTGCGAGGTCTATGTCCTAGATGCAATACATCATGTGAATCGAAACTAGATAATGCTTATGAAGAGAAATGCAAAAGATAATTATTATTATTATTATAAATGCGAAAGTTTGTGAGGATGGATGTTTGTTACTCTTTGGATTCAATGGGAATCGAACCAGTTGCCGTCTACCTGTTTGTCAATTATTAAGTAGAATAAATATTTGGTGTGCAGTAAATAAATTTATATCTATTTACTGTATAACAAGTATCTGTTACCTTAGGCGATTTTGAATATGACACTGTGAATAATAATTAATTTGTCTCAGATGATAAGCCATATACATAAAGCATTTTTGAAAACACAAATTATTCACAACAATGTTTTAAAAAAAAATATTCACATAATAGCGTCGATTCTTTAACTTAACTTAAACTGTCACTCTCTTTTACTGCTAGTGCATGCAAGAGATTTTTTAAAAGTAAGAGATTAGTGCACCCATGAGAGAGACACAGGAGTTTCACATCTGTCAAACTAGTTAACATGCCACTCTTCTTCATGTTAATAGTCAGCATGATTTGAAATCGCGACTAAACATGTATGGATTTTCTACCATTTCAGTTCCTTGGACAACTTAAATCTGACTTATTTGTCAGCACTAAAATTGTTAGTTTATTTATTTTGTTACTGTTACTAAAAGAAAGTGATAGAACAAATTAGGTTTAGTTGGTGTAAGAGAATCGACACCACTGCCTAAATATCTAGCCAATCCACAGATAACAACGACGACCTCTGTGGCGCTGTGGGCGAAGGGTCGCGTGAGACGCAGAAGGTTGCGGGTTCGATTCCCGCTGCGGGACAAATTTTTGTATGATTAGCTAATGTTTGTCTTAGGTCTGGGTGTTTACTAGGTATAATATGTATGTACATACAAAAAAAAAGTATATAAGTAGTATATCAGTCATATAGTTCCCATAACACAAGCTCTGCTTAGTTTGGGGCTAGATGATGCTGTGTGAAAAATGTCCAGCATTATTTATTATTATTTATTTGTAAGAAAGTTTTACCATGACACTATTGGTAAAGACATGAGGAGCAGCCTACCTCTTGGTCTTTCTCCTGTCTAGCCTTCTTCTTAATCGCCTGTTTCTGTGTCCGCGTGAGTTTGGTCTCCGTGGGCGCTGGTTTCCGGCCGCCGGTAGCGCGGCGTATCTTCTTAGCTCGGTACTCCTTGAAGTCCGCCATGCGGTCTCCTTTCACGTCATCCTCATCCAAATCTTGCTGGAAATCATCAAAGTTATACATAAAATAACATAATCTAAACTCTATTTCTCAAGATTTTTGATTCTGTTCATTACACTTGTAGCTTCTGGACCAGTTATATGCAGAAAGCATGTAATGCATTACGGGTTCTGTATAATAACGCGTTCAGGGTGCTGAAGGAACTGCCTTGTTTGCGGCGCTTCTGGAATGTTTGCGGAAGAAAGGGTGGATGGCTTTCACGCCATAATACGCAAACGATGTGCATCCCTGCGCTAACAAGTCCATGACAGCCCTAACAGCATCCTGAACATGTTGTCAGACAGGTGGGATTGTACAGTATCCTGAACATGTTGTCAGACAGGTGGGATTGTACAGTAACCTGAACATGTTGTCAGACAGATGGGATAGTATAAGGTGCCGTTGGATGCACCTACATACGCATCAAATTAATGTTTAGTGTAGATATGTTTTATTAATTGTGTTTTATGGGTGTCACTAACATTAGCTTTAAGTTCTTAATTGTACTAAATACTGTCAAAATATGGATGAATTGTCTGAAATGAAGTTATTATTTTTATTAATCTATAGACATTTTACATGTACCTCAGATAAAAGTCATTCATGTACCAAGCAAAAAATTCACAATGAAATAACTAACAAAAATAAATTTTGTGTCTTGCTGTGGAGACCAAAAAGCAGTAAGTATGCAACTGATATTAAATAGAAAAATAAATATTTTAATTTGCAAAAATGGGTGCATTATAAGATATTATAAAATAATGTTGTGTCTACTTTTAAAGCATAACTTAAAATTATTTAAAAGTTAAACCTTAATTTGAATGAGCCTTATCAGTATATAGTATATTTTTCAAATTTAATTCTATGATGCAAATAAAAAAAAAAAAAGTTTTGTTTCTGGAAATTTTGTTTGATGTGTAAATCTCAGTTAAACTAGCTGGCATGTTTGAAGAATAATTATTTGTTTATTTTTTTAAAAGCATTAACAGCATTTTTAATACCAGTCATTCTTAGCAGTAAGAATTGTTTCCTTGGCATGCTAAACTAGATTAGAAACATAACATTTCCATTTACTAAATTGTAAGTATAATTTATTCTAAAGCCTTTCTCTGTTACTTACAGGATAATAATCATTCTCAGTGACCTCCCCGTGCAAAGCTTTGATAGCGCTGTTGATGCGAAGAGAGAAACCCCGCCCTGACTCTCCGGGCAGTTTACGGAGCCTTGAAATTGGATTATCGCCTGCACCAGTCTTATTGTTTTCTGAAAGGGGGTAAAATTTCGATAAGTTTCATACAAGACACATAAATGTATTTGTTTGATTATACTCCTTTGTAGAATAAGGGAATGATGATATCTGCTGCATGTTGAGTTACTAGTGGACAAAACCACCAGAGTAGATCTCAACTAATGTAAGGTAGCAACATGGAAACTAAAACAGAGTAGATCCCACCTAACACAAGGCAGCAACATGGAATGCCCAAGATGAGATGGGGGGACCAGCTTGACTCATATATGGGAATTGTGGTTGAATTAATTAGCCAGGAGTGGAAGGAGGGGGCCTTTGCCTAATAGTAGTGCTGAAATAATGAATAGCTTTCAAATGGTTGTCTAGGAACTTTAACTGGAAGTCTAAAAACACTTTCTCTGTAAAAAATCTGATTTCCCAAGCAAAGCTTCTTTATTTGTTAATTCACGGACAGCTTAAAGCTGATGCTAACACACATCTTAGAAATGATTGTAGTTTGGTATACTTTCAAAATAATTTATTTTTGTCTTATTATTTGTGAGTTCACTTTTAACGATTGTTTTGTTTATGCCACCTCTAAAAATAAAGATTTATTTATAAATTACCATGGTGTTGAAGTCTTTTGAGGTTCTTTTTCTTCTTGGGTTTCTCTTCTAAATTGTCCTTATTCTGAAAGGCAAACAGCCTCGTAAGAGATTTAGGTATTGGCTGTTCATCGGGATCTTTCGGTGGCGCATTTATCTTTGATTTTAGGCTGAAAAATGGTTAATTAGTAAGACCAGGAATACCGCAGCTGAAATTATGACGTTCTCTTGATTACATACCTTTTTTCCCGTCTCGCCTGTTGCACTAAAGGGTCTTTGACACCACGGTGTTTTTTCGCTGGTATTTTACGTCCCATAGTGAGCAATTATATTTACGTTACGAGCTAAACAATTACAAACTACACAACATAACCTCAATTAATGACAAACCACAGCGCAGTGATCATAAGTTTCTTTTATTTTTATCAACGTCAGTTATGTGTCAGTGTCAATATTTGATCAAAAGTCACGTTATGTCAAGAAGTGAAGTGAATGAAATAGCATTTAGGACATCAGGATAAGTGTCAGTTTTGCCTCGAAAAATTTTAAGTTTTTTTGGACCAATTTTTGTATTTAAATTTTTCATTCTATTTTAAGTAGGTAACTAGAATAAGAAATAAATCCTTTTTTCCAGAAGAACCGTTGACAATTATTGAAAATTCTATTGTCTCACTATAAAGAAAATTTTATATTTTAATTGGACCGCAAATCTGCAATTTTTCCGCCCGAAAACGAATCGTTTTGTTTTGTTGTCTCTTGCGCGCGCGGGAGGGGGCTTGTTTTTAGAAGCAAGGTCGTTCTTTGTGTCAAAAAATTACTTCTTGTGACGATTATAAATTTACAAATACAATCAACTATTACTTCAGTAATTTACTATTTTGTGTTCAATTAAGACTATCGTGCTGTGTGTATGTCGTGCGTAGTTCTAAGGTTTTAGTAAAACCCGTGCACTCCATACGTTCCAATGAGTCTGGGAGGTCAAAACACAGAGGGATCAAATGCAGGAGGAATATTCGTTCAATTTAATCAAGATTGCACGTAAGTAACTCCTTCACCCACGGAGAGACACGTTCGCACCTTTGTTCTGGATTTCGAGCTCGGCTATGGCATTTGTCGAAACTCAGCTGTTTTGGTTTCCTTGAAAGGGCTGCGAAAGGCAAAGCGCAATTAGCGTCACTTTAGTTGACGATTACGCTGTCAATGGAGAGATGATGCAATAATGTCATTGCCAGGTTTCGTAACCAGCTCTCCACTCGAGGAGCTGTGCTCAGAGGCCATCTCCCAAGGCCCCTCATTCACAACAGCAAAGCATCAGCCATTGAGCTAAACTAGTTTATTGTT
This sequence comes from Perizoma affinitatum, assembly GCA_961405105.1. Lineage (NCBI taxonomy): Eukaryota > Metazoa > Arthropoda > Insecta > Lepidoptera > Geometridae > Perizoma > Perizoma affinitatum. The sequence continues at coordinate 956,786 of OY560199.1, read as the reverse complement.
GATAAACACCAGTTGTTTCCACTACAAACAGCTGATTGAATTTACAAACATTGGTTTTGTGATTTTTTACTTTGTCTCAAGATAAAAATTCAGTCACTACAATGCTATTGTAATGTAGACATATGACACATACCTACTTTTAATTTAATTTACTGCAAATAAAAAAAAAATAACCAGCTAAAATTTAAGAGCACTATGTTTGGGAGTGAAATTAGAAGAATATTGTCAAAAGACACAAACCTGTCACCTAAGACCCCAATGTTTTTTATTCCATCCAATATCTTTCCACAAACAATGTAGTGCTTTTATGACTGAATGATGAAACATTCTCTGCACATCATCCAGAGCGATATTAAAGATTATAATAATATAAAAGAGGTTTGGTGTTACATGTTGAATCAAAAAAGTATTTATTTCAAATTTATACATTTTTTATTAGCAATTAGAATCAATTGCGGGTAAAAATAAACAATTAACTTACCTCATAATGGTAACTTCTCATCACAAAATGCTATACTTCAGGATACTGCCGAGCATAGTTGCCGTGGTGCTCATGAGGAAGCCTCTAAACAGTCAACTTAATATCAGCAAGAGATTAGTAAAGTTGATGGTAGTAATATCTTAAAATAAAAGGGACACCCGGATGGAACGAAGTTCCTTTGATTAATTAGTGAAGAAATTGTAATAAAAAAAATATTGTTTAGCAAGCCAACTTAAAAAAAATAAAAAAAAGAGACAGACAGAGAAACATGCGCACGCCGCACAGCTTACAATAGCTTACTATAGCAAAAAGTGTTGTTACAACTTTTCGTGAGAATTTTTTCCGTCTAGCCCCCTTTCACAACGCGCGATATCAAAACATTGAATTTGAATTTAATGGTACATACACAAACCAGTGTATAAATAAAGTGCTTTGTATAACTATGCCACAGTCAGTGTTCAGACTAAAAGACTATCCACATATTCAAGATCATTTATGTACAATGGCTAGGTACCATGAAATTAACATGGTTACATACAGGCTACGTAATTGTTTTCACAGACCAAGTTGATACAGATGTGAGTGAAAGAGTTCATACAAAATGTATAGATTACCTAAATGCAGGACTAGCCAGTCCAATAGGAGACTTGATTGATTGGACTGCAAATCTGTGATTTTTCCGCCCGAAAACGAATTGTTTTGTTTTGTTGTCTCTTGCGTGCGCGGGAGGGGGCTTGTTTTTAACATGGTTACAGGCTACATAATTGTTTTCACAGACCAAATTGATACAGATGTGACTGAAAGAGTTCATACAAAATGTATAGATTACCTAAATGCAGGACTAGCCAGTCCAATTATGTTATGTAGAGCCAAACATACCGCCCACCTGATAGAAAGCAGTTACGGTCACCTATTGTAATCTGCGACACCTAGGGCATCGCTGATGTGTTGCCTGCTCTGAAGGACTTTTGGACATCAAGCGCAGATCTCGTTTCCTGGACTAAGAATTAGATGGATGAATATTTTGGTGTTTGCAGGTCTCTGGTGGCCGGCAGCAGTAGCGGGTACCATCTATTTGCTCTGACTGCTGACGATGGAGTGGAGGAGATCTATGCGAGCCGCTCCGGGCAGGACACGTGCCTCGTGGACCGGCTCTTCAGCAGCTCGCTGGTCGCTATTGTCACAGTATCCGCTCCCAGGTACTTGAATTCTAGATTGTCTCACTTTGATTATTCCTAGTGTCAACAATTCTTTCTTAGGGTGAATTGGCTATTTCTTAAACATAAAAAGATGACACTTCTCAAAGCTAATGTTAATAGGCATATTGGTGTTTTTCATAAAAACACAATAAAAAACTTATGCATTAAAATCACAAGGATCAATAGTAAAATCAACTTATAAACTATGTAAATTAAAGAAATTATAGTGAATTTAAGCCAATTACCCTCACTTGAACAATTCTTGAAAAACAAGGCATCAGAAAACAAATTCTTGATGAGACATATAGGTATGCTAGCAAAATAGAATCTGGTGACAGCTGAAAGAACCAGCTGGTACACTCAGTGTGGTTAAGAGATTGGGCTGGTTGGGTTAAGATTTGATGGGATATTTTTTTTCTTTGGTCGGTATATACTGTTCTCTATGTTCTGTTAGTATGGTGTTATTATTATCTATTTATGTTATTATCTACTTTGTCAAACTTGACGAAACACAGTTTCAATTTCAATTGTTTATTTCTTGTATGTGATTTACAATAATATTGAAGAAAATCTTAATTTTTACAATGTCGATAAATTGAATCGAAATATCTTAACACACAATAACATAATACAATATGATGAAACTAACCCATGTCAATCAATTTAATGTCGTGTAATTAAGCTAGCAATCATAGACCAATTTACCAAACATTTTTGTCATCAATGTAGTCATTAACATTATAATGAATCTTTGTTAATTACACAGCCTTTCAGTTTGTTCAAAGATGTAAGATAATTGAAATTAAATGAAACTATGAAACTGAGGACTAACAAACTCCAATGAGGAATGTGTTTTGTATTAGTTTCATAGTAGTGAAACTATAAAACTAAAACAAAACACATTCCAATGAGACAGATCTGTCTGTGACATTCACCAAGTTTTACATAAAGTCACACATGTTTCCCGGAGGGGTCAAAGTCAAAGTCAATCTTAATACACAATCCATTTCATACTTCTTTAGCTTCATTCACCCTCATCACATTCTTCATACAAGCTCGGTTTAGGGTACTCTAGATTTGGCCTTTATCCTTTTCGCACCATGTTTTATACAGTAAAAATAGTTTTATTGTTCTGATAACTTTACAATCAGTCCTTACAATGTTGTTGTCAAATAACACAATAAACTAACAGACCTGATAGCAATTATTATTATTTTGATTCATCGTAAACAATGACATCAGCTAAAACCTTTCACATTCTGATTTAATGCTGCTACAAAAAGTATCATATTTTATTTTCTGTGAACGGTGAGTCATTTTAAGAACGCGACGACCGGATCCCGTATGTGCCATTTGCCTCAACGGCTTATGAGATTGAAATGCGGATTTTCGTATTCGATTTGTAGAACTTAAAGGATGGTTCTCAGGTAGGTTTATAGCTACAAGTCACTAAAGGGCGTTGCAAAACACGCTTAAAACTTTGCATATAATTATTGTTAAAGATATCAAGTTATATGCTACACTAATGGAACACACCGCGACTTTGTTCGCGTTGATTTTTTCCAACAAACTATATTCGCTCACTGCACCCTGCAGTGATAGAATTTTGGAAATCGCTTTCTCAGGGCACCCCTACACACCCAAAGGAACACACCCTCCAAATTTCAGGTCTCCAGGACTGTCAGTCAGATTTTATATTTACAGACGAAATGATGACCACTAAAGCTTAGCATGAAAAATCAACGAACTAAATATTTATATTATGATAAAATTAATTTGTTTATCTTTTCGGTTCCGCTTCGGTGGACTGATCTCTTTGTCTGGTGCGAAAGGAGACTCATTTTGTTGTCAAGTTGGCGGTCATATCTGATTGAACCGAAGTGGTTAATATAGTCTTAATCAGCTGGATTCCTCTGGAGAAAAAAGGTTTTCGAATATACGACTGTAGTAATTAAAGCTGAAATATATTTTTCAAAAGGAATCCAAAATACCACTGCTGTAAATTTTATTCCGATAGATCGTGATATGAATGCTGTAGATTTCCACAAAAACGTTTCATACCTTTCTTGATATTTTATACAAGCAAATAAATAAGTGGGATATCTTGCGCATAATTGCATACATGATAATTATGAAACGTATATCGCCGAGTTATGATGTCGGAAATCATTGAGCAATCGCTGCTCATTCATACGTAATTTATAATGTTGCTCACATTTTCTGACAATAACGATAGAAGAGGGTTATCTCGTTTACCAACCAAGGGTTCCAATCCAATTTCAAGGATTTTTGAGAGGCTTTTCAATAAATCAATCTTAACCGATTTTGGAACAATTGTATACTTTCTTCCTTTTGATTGGTAATTCAGGATTGGATTTCGGTTCTTTCTAAACGAGAATTTACTGATAGGTTCTTCCGTGTCATCTTTTTAAGCCTTCGACCAACTTGAGCTGTGACGGCCATGATAAAAATCCTGTCATTACTGTTGAGATTTGTTTTATTGTGTTGTGTATTCATGGGCGCCAGCAGGAGGGTGCAAGGGGGTGCACTTGCACCCCCCTGTCAGGAAATACATAGTTTTTAAGTTACTGTTTGATTAAAAACTGAAGGTGCCTAGTTTGCTGTCCACATTTGTTCATCACCTTGTCAATAAATTCAGTATCCTCTACTCTTTTCCTGTGAACACCGAGCATGCTCAGGCCGCTTAGCCTCGCGTCTCCCATTGTTGAGCGATTCCACGTCTTGACACGTCGTAACTTGCTAAATGTACGTTCATTACATTTATCTACTTAATATACATGTATAAGTCTATTATTTTATCTTAGTTAATAGTATAATGATGCAGATCCACCTCCCTAGAAGTAAACCTGGCGGCGGCGGCGCCCATGTGTGTATCCCTTCGTTTGACCATAATCTCAATTGATGATATAACCGACGATAGAGCGCAAAGGTCTATAAGATACCATATCCACTCTTGCCTTGTTTTTTTTTTGTTATATCGAGCCTTATCGAGGCAAACAGGTTTACGGCCCACCTAATGGTGCGCGGTTGCCGTCGCCTTTTGACATCTGCAAAACCTGGGGCATTGCTATGCGTTTCCCGCTCTGAAGTACTCTTCCTTCAAGTGTATGAGTTTATATTATAGCATTTTTTTATCTTTAGTGTAAGTGTACAATTTTAATAAATAAATAAATAATGCTGGACATTTTCACACAGCATCATCTAGCCCCAATGTAACAATGCAGAGCTTGTGTTATGGGAATTACGTGACTGATATACTACTTAAACACATACATATTATACATAGAAAACACCCAGATCCCGAGACAAATTTTTGCAGATACAAACATTGGTCCCGCTCGGGACTCGAACCCGCAACCTTCTGCGTCTCAAACGTGCCTTCGCCCACTGCGCCACAGAGGTCGTTTAGTCGAATAGTTGTGTGTTATCTTGTTTCATTTTTTTTAAGCGGGTTATATTCCCGAACCTTAGACGGATCAAGGTTAGAGTGATATAATATTTGTTGCGTTGTATTTATTATTTAGTAGCTAGCGACAGTGATCGTCAAACCACCGAGTATTTTGAAACGCGCGTATTTAGAGTAATCCGTTACGCGCCTCAATTCTGTTACCCACTTCACACCACTACGCCATTATACAAGGCTACGCAATGTTTTTCTCCTCAGCTGATGTTTGCGTCACACGAGTTTTAACTCGCGTTATTTTTTCTACGCGTCGCGTCGCCCACACAAATCAAGGTTAAAGATTGCTAACGTTCTGTTTATAGCTGTACATAGACGTTACTCGTAAATGAATCGTTCTCAAAAGTGCTTTATGTGCTTTCCTGTGATATTGAACTGGTATTTCTGAACTGATAATATGACGATAAGACTATTTACAAAACAATATTTTCATTAAATTTTAAAACACCCGACGTGTTTCCATTTGTCTATTGCAGCGCCCCCTAGTGACTTGTGGCGACCTAATCTATCTAAGACATATCCTTGAAGGATACGAATCGATTGATAAAAAAAACGAATTGCAATCGGATAGGCCGTTTCAAAGTCAAAGTCAAAATTCATTAAAATCACAAGGGTCACTTTGAAACGTCGGTTTTATCTACTGCCTGTTCCCCCGCGACCAAGTCAGGAAAGAAAGGCAAGAAAACAAGGTTTTTTAATGATCCTTTTACAAAACAACGAGTTGGAGCATTTTCAATCCCAAGAGTTTTGAGTTTTGGATAATACCATGATCTACTACGTTGACACCATACGAATCAATCATCTTTGTTCTCATGAAGTTGCTCCGGACCTCTCCACGAGGAGATGTTGAACATTCTCCGGGATATTCGGATATGACACGACATCTAACAGCCTTGTTTTGTTGCCTTTCTTTCCTGGTTTGGTCGCGGAGGAACAAGCAGTAGATAAAACCGACGTTTCAAAGTGATCCTTGTGATTTTAATGAATAACTGAATTTTGACTTGACTTTGGCTGTTTTTCCTATGAGAGACATCCTCAGATACACGCGCAGTGCATATATCTTTGAGAATTATAAGTAGGAAGTAGTCAGAGGCACGACCAAACATAATATTTGGCACATGCCTGCCTAGGCTGGTTCTAGGCTGTACCGGTTTCGTGCTGTTACGTGAGTGACACGATGAACGGTCAAAAACCGGACTGACGCCGATCACCGGCTATCAATGTGAAATCAGCCTGAGAGTAGATATAATTAGAGTCTATTGGAATAAATTTTCCCTTGTAATGTTACTAAACGCGGCTGACCTCCGCGTGCCCACACAATTTGTACAGCACAGCGACAATACTAATACACAGACTCATTGTGTAAGTATATATCTTATAAATATATAAAACTGTTACTTAGAGCCGTGTTGGCGTAGTGGACGGTAGCCGTGTTGGGCCGGAGGTCGTGCCTTTATAAACAATGCATTTTTCCACACGGAAATATTTATGTGCGCATTCAACGGTGAAGGAAAACCTCGTGAGGAAACTGGCATGCCCTAGAATCAAAATTTCGAGGGCATTTGCGATCGGTTAGTGTTCCAATTAGCGGCGATGGGCTTGTAACCTGTCACGTGCAATGCTAACTACTTTCAAAACGCGAGCATGTGCTAAATGTAATGTCCAAACATTACATTTAGCACATGCTCGCGTCTGACTACCCCCTACTTGGTATCCTCAAAGATTTACGCACTGAGTACCTATGTATCTGATGCCCATCGTAGGGGATACTGTCGTGAGCATGTTTGTTTCTTTGGTTTTTGCTTTACTTTGACTGACTGATCAATAAACAGAGTTAATAACAGAGTTTCTGTCGCCATCTCCTCCACCTGCTTGGAAACGTTGTCGACAAAATTCAACGGGGCGCATCGGCTTTCGAAAGACCTGAGGAAAGACCTATAACATTCGATGGCCTACGAAAACAAAGTCAAGCGCATTCCGGTAGTAACAGCTGAGTGGGGGGGTAGGGGGGAGGGGGCGACGGCGGCTATTTCTGTGTCTCGGACGTGAACTTGGCCGTGGGGACGTGTTGTGTAACATTTGGCCTCTGCATCGCTCTCTGTAAGGGTCGACATACAATCTGAATGCACAACGAAAGAATCTACCGATAGGGTCACCGGACGCGTCGTGGATACTGGCGACGGTTTTTTTTACTACTAAACATGGTAACAGTTTGTAAGCGGTTACCTTAACCTATGGACGCTTTCAATACCAGAGGTATCACTCAAACTTAGTACTATATCAGCAATGTTCTAGAATAAAACTTCCTACAACCTCCGATATCTAGATTAGATATTTTCTGGAAAGCAGTCTCTAGAATTCGAGAAAACATAGCTATTATATCTCTATGCGGACTGATAGAGGTCATTTATTCTAAATGCAAACTTCACCTAAAATCTCGTCCAGATGTTCGTAAATATATCTGCAGCCTCGTACAGAATTCGTCGCTTCTGTGCTTTGTATGAAGTCAGCTGTTGTTCAGGGCCACTATACTACAAAGTAGACACGGGTGTGTCGTACGATGATTTAACCGACATTCTAGCAGATAACGATACACGTAGATTGTATAGTTATCTGCTAGAATGTTGTGAGCGAACTCATCTTAGAATAGTGCGTCACGTAATATCTGGAGCACTGTATAGAGTACCAAGTTAATAAGATCATTGCCGTAATTTATGCCCGCATGCCATCGACTATGGCTCAGCGACCGTAGTCGGGACCAGCTTAAGCTTGCTCTCCAGCACAAAGGCTATTGTAGATGATGCTGACGGTAGCCTAATGTTAGCCGCGCTGAATGTAGCATAACCTAGTTTTGTCGATAAAGACCCCGCAGCACTTCCGCTAAACTCTGTGTAAACGCTCTCTGTTGATCTTCGAAGGGGTGCATGGACACACCCCACAGTAACATGGAGTCATTACAAATGTACCCATTGAGCTTGACCCATTACAGGGACATGTGTAATAGAAGCTCACTAATTTCCATGGCTATCGGGTTGGAGGCATGGCATTCGCCATAGCTGGTACCATCTGATGGGATGTATCACGCTAATTTGTAGGCTGGATGTGCCATAGATGGACAATGCGAATGAACGTAATTGGTTCCCCATTGGACGTTCCGTTCTTAACATAAATTGTAATCAGATAATTTATGGATTGATTGCCATCTCGATAGACATGGGTTTGTGTGAACGCCCTGCGGGCCCCGTATCATGTGAGGATTGAAGGGAATTTTGTAGTCACGAGTTTATGCACACAGTCCTTTGTGATGAGAATAGACAAAGAAAAGAACAGCTGCATATTTACAAAATGTTCATTATAATCTGTAAATTGTATGCGTGTTACTAATCGAATAGTTAATCATTATACAGCAATGATAATGGTTTCCTATTATAACTGCGTCCACAGAATTTGTCGGCTAAGTTGTGAAGTATATTAAGCTATATTATATTCTATCCATCGCTTCGATCGAGTGGCCGGGATTCGGGTTAAAAAAAATAAAAAATATTTATATTTTGAATACCCACATATATATAGCAAGTTATGTTATAATTTAATTTGTAGTTTTAGTAACGTCAAAGAAGGTCTTTGCTCCTTGTTTCTAAGGAAAAGTACCGTATGTAATGAACCGCGTTATTACCGATTTAAAGTTTTAAAATGTATTTTGTATTCTATAAACTAAAATAATTTATTTGAATTGGGAACTGATAACGCTGTAATAAATATTCATATTTAAACCAGCTCAGGCACAACCAAGCATTGAAATATCGCACCAACTAAAGCATTTATAATGATGATAGTAGCGTAGCACATAGGATTTTATTAATTATCAAAAGGTCACATAATTACACACACGTGTAAAATCGCTATCGTATCGAGCCAGGTCGTTGAGGCTAACTGCCGCCTAATCTTTAAAGAAAACTTTACAAATTCCACTATATTTAACTAGAAATATTTTTTTTTGTTTTATTAAATAAACATTTCTTAGCTCGGTCTTCTAGTAAACTTACCATTTGTGTTGTACTACTCGATCAATTTATTTGGGTAATGTACACATTTTCGCGTATTTGCTTAGCCTTCATCGACATCCACTTTGTACTCTAATTAGACGAATTTGCCTTATTGAATAGAATATAATAAACTTTTATTTAAAACAAATAATTAAAAGATAATGGGTATGGTACGGCTGACAGCTAAAAGTAGAGGTGGGTACTAAAATCTAAAACAATTACAAATTTGTTCTGCCAATATAACTCTGAAAAGGCATGGCTGTACCAAAATGGTGTCAAACTAGCGGCTCCACAGTTTAATAAATATTTACTCATATTCTTGTCCTTGTCCCACATTACGTGAGGTCGTCGGCACAACATGTCTTCCTCTTCCACTCTCCTCTATCAGCCGTCATCTCAGTACTCACTCCTTTCTTAACCATGTCATCCTTCACGCAATCCATCCATCTTTTCTTAGGCCTACCTCTGCTATTTCCAGAGTAAATAGTTATTGTGGCCTAATAATGTTGATCAGATACATATCTATAGAGCGCGAAGAAGCTAGAGCTCTGCGGTCACGGCCTGGGAGTGAATTGGACGCGTTTATCTCAGTGCGGTGCCCTGAGATTACGCACGAGGCGACCGCGCCTGCTCGTGGTACCGCCTTATCACTTCTAATTAGGACAGCTAATCTATTAATTGGATGTCGATAAAACTGGAGGCAGGGCGTGCCTTTGACCTAGCAAGGAAGTAGTAATGCTCAACTCATTAAAACAAACATTAAGACGGGTCATAAAACGTCCAAATCGTCCCGTCCAATCGTCTTCTGACATTTTAAAATAAGATACAAATCTTTATAAAATGACAGTCGTGGTTGTGCGTAAAAATATGTATTTGAGGGTTTTCTCTTGATTTCATCTAATATGAAAACTGAACAAAGCTAATGTATATAAAATGTTGTGTTGTAGTAGCTTACAATATTGAGAACTGCGAAATTACTATTTTTTTCAATGGATACTTGCCATATCTCTCATAGTATATTGCATAACGTGCTGGGGTGGCGCCGCTAAATCCCATATGATTCGGGCTGAGAGAGCACAACGATCAGTCCTAAAAGTTATGCTCCGAAAGCCATACAGGTACCCAACCACAAGCCTCTACGCGGACGCTGGGGTTCTGAGTGTCCGTCAGCTCTACATACTTAAATCCGCCCTCTTGGTCCACAAGTCCTTAAAAATCCAGCCTGATGAGTTTAAATTGGTAGCTAGTAAAAGAGTGTATAAATTAGTTACTCCATTAGTTAAATCAAGTTTTGCCCAACGTCTCGGTTCCTTCCATAAAATACATTTTTATAACAAAGTTGTCAAATTCTGTGATATTCGAAATAAATCAGTTAGAGAAGCAAAATTCATTATATCATTATGGCTTTCCTCACTAACATATGATGACACAGAAAACTTACTCAGTATCGCAACTTAGTAATATTTAGAATTAATATTTACATGATGTTTAACATATAGCTTTTATTTTGTTAGTTATATAAAATATTTAAGTTTAGTGTAAGTATTGTATTATTATTATTATACATAATTTAACATATAGAAAACCTATTGTTTATTTAATGCCTGTACTAGCACAATATGTCTGCTGTGCGCTTATACTGTGTATTGTTTGTTAAACTGCGACACAGGCTCCCTCGATACAGGCCTTGCCTAGTGAGGGATCCAATAATATGGCTTCGAATCAGAATAAGTTCTCTGCAGAATATGAGTGTTCTGATATTCTATGTATCTCCTATTATTTTAGATTGTAAGTTACCTAAGAATGTCCAAGATACTCTGTTTTTGCAGTAATAAATATTTTTTCTTTTCTTTTTTTTTCATATTATTTTGGGAATACCAAGCCAGTATTGAATATTTGCCTCTGTTTGTTTGACAATATCTTAAGTATGTATTCGCCTTTAACAATACTATCATTTTTGTTATTCTGAAAGAAAACAGCTGTATTTGTTGCGTGATTCTTCCGATTCCAACGATCATATTAATTTCAGTAAACAAAAAAATATTTAAAAAAAAAATATTAAAATCCCCGACTTTTTACGTCATCTATTGCAGTGCCCTTTAGTGACTTCGTTCGGATAATTAGTGGTGCTGTTTTGAATAACAATCAATCTCTCACTCCAAAAACATACAAGACTAAGGTCGCGGTGAAAATGACATTGGCGTTTATAATCGTAATTTGAAATGAGAAATGAGTAGAGTAGAATTTCTTTCGATCAAAACATTATGATTCAATGTAAATAAGTCGCAAATAGCAAAGTATTTAGATAAAGCATTATAGTAATCGCTGTATAGAGTTAGTAAATTTCAAGCAACAAAAACAATAATAATATATCAGTTAAATTGTTTCCTTATGTGTTTAAAATAATACCTTATCTAAATTATTGGTGGATGAGTAACAATTATACAGCATATAAAACGTTTCAATGATCATATTAATTATGATCGTACGTGTATTTTTATTAATATAACAATTTAAATAAATTAAGTTATGCACCTTTATAAACCAAACGAATAAACAGCAGACACATACTTACGCGTCGCTACATAAAGCCTGGCTAAACATTCCGGTATAACCGTCTCTGCTTTACCGATAGAAGCGGAATTAACGACGCTTTGGTGGACAGAGGACTGTACCTCTGTCTCACTTCGACACTGACGATTAGCCAACTGAGACGCCAGGTGCGGGTTCGATTCCCGTTGCGGAATAATGTTAGCATGTTCTGCATAAAAAGGCATACTGGTCTTCACACCTTTATACCTAGCGCACAGGTGTGAATTGTGTTTCATGCAAAAATATACGCAGTTCTAGGTGAAGGCAAACCTCATTAATTTAACGCATTTACTATTCAAATATAGTACTTTGTTAACTAACTGGTAAATATGTTACTGCTAGCTTCTGCCCGCGGCTTCGCCCGCGTGTTATGTTGATAAACCACCAACTTTTGAGTGTATCAAACCAGGGAATATATTTTTTTTTCAATAAATATTTCAGAACTTTATTGCATATTTTTCTAAAACTACCCATAGGAGGGATATGGGTAGTTTTAGAAAAATATATACTTGTTTTATAATTCATTTTAAAGTTTATTTGTACCGAGTTTTGAGCGAATCTAACCGAGGAATAAAAAAAACGATAGAAACTTTACTAGAGTTCGAAAATTAGCCTATGTGTTATTCCAGAACCTGAACTATATAAATTCCAAATTTCAACAAAACCGGTTTAGTAGCTACGGAGATACATGCTAACAAACATTCACACACACAGACTTTCGCATTTATTATATTAGTAGGAAGTAGTACATTTACACACATTTATTTTAAGAGCTTGTCCGGGGAAGTACTACTGCCGTACCCATTCCTGCCGGCAAGCAGTAATGCTTGCATTGCTGTCTTCCGGTTCGAAGGGTGAAATTACAGACACATGAGACTTTAACCGTTATGTCTCAGGGTACGATAACCGCTTAACCAAGAGGTGGGCCGTATGCTGGTTGGCCAACTTGGTGGTAAAAATAAATGAAATATAGACGAAGTGCTAGTGGAATCGCTTTCTTGTTATAACTAGGTTAAACAATGTTCTGAGAGGTCAACACTTGGATTCGTGCATTAGTGGCATTAATAACTTTTGGAGGACATGTTAAGCGGTCGTTTTCGGCTATAACAGTCTGTATGCCATGTCAATTGCTTTAGTCTGTAAACACCGGAGATGGCTCCTAGCGTACCTTGAATGACAAATTGAAAAATTTAACGTAGTTTTGTATAAAGAGTTATTAGTATTGTATATCTGCAAGATTTTATTAAACTTGCCTATTTAGTTCGTATGTATGGATCAAATCTTGCAACTGAACTTTAAACCAGTTATCCCCAACCGATTGAGCTAAAATATTGGACACACGTTTGGTTTAGATGACAATGCACGGTTAGATAAGTGGCATCATTCTAAATCCAATATGGCGGACTACCAAAGATGGCGGACCAATTATTTGTTACGCAACCACGTGGTATGAGTATCAATGAAAGGGTTTTCTAAAAAAAAAAAAAAAAATCTGGGAATTTCTCATTTATCTCCGAAACGGCTTATCCGATTGCGGTTTGTTTGCAATCGATTTGTATATCTTGAAGGTTCTTAGATAGCCATAAGTTATTAGAAGGCGCAATAGATGATGGAAAACAATAAAAAAAACTATCCCTTAGTTTTGGTTTCAGTTTTGGTTTGGGCTAGATATATAGATACCGCTTTATTGTGCACCACGTAAAAAAATACAAATTCAAACAAAGAAAATTACAAACTAATTTCTGAAGTACAATGGGCGGTCGCTCTTCAAGACAACCTTTGGCTGTACAGAATTTGATGTGAACTATAAAGGAAGGTGGTGTATAAGTGGCGTTAGGTGGGCATCAATCCCCAAAGACCAGAATCTGATCTATAAATCTGATAGATTCTGGTCTTTGGGACTTTAGTCCAAAGAGACATCTTTGGACTTATTAGTCTTCACTTGTGTTCCAGGAAGCTGATAGTATGCCACTACAAGAAAGGCACGGAAATATGCAACTACAGCTACAGCAATACCATCCTCGCCGTCAAGCTCAATCGATCGGTAAGTAGCTTTGACAAGGACACCCTTAACTTTCAGCCGCCACGCAGTGATGCTCGCATTGCTGCGTTCTGACTTCAAGGGTTGCCGGTAAAATAAGGCAACGCATCAGCGGTGCCAATATGCAGATGTCAATAGGCGACGATTTTCACTTACCGTAACCCCGTTTACCAATTGAGAACAATCATTTTGAGGGAATAACCAGTTACGAAGATAGATTGAATGCCCGGACTGAACGATCTCTGCAGACCAACGGTCAGTTTTGATGGATTATTTGTGTTTGAGGGGAAAAGCGTATTTCCAGCTGTGACATTAAATGCTTATATTTATTTGGCACAACATGCAAAACTTTGCTTGCCCTAAGATCCAGAAAAAGAATGTTGCTGTAGCTAAAAACAAAACAAATGGTTCTTATTTAGTTACGAGTAATGTAGAACTGAACAGAAAGTCCGCACCTTTATGATCCATATAGACAGTTTAATGTCGCGCTAAAAAGGTATCGGCTCAGCATATGCTAGGTAGGTTACATTTACTGGAATACCGTTTATGGTATTCCAGTAAATGTAATAAGACTGCAGCACTTAATGTAAGTCAATAAGAAAACATCCAGAAATTAACGGTCACGACGTTCTAGAGAGTGTATTACTGTGAAATTATTTAAATCATTCGTACCTTAGCCAATTACTGTCGCGGGTGTTGCCAAGCCGTAAATGCTTGAGATTTTGTCGCAGTTCTGCGGGACGGAAACAGATTTAACGACTCGAACATAAAAAAATATGTTCAGCTGTTTGAAGGTCATCAGCTCTTCTGTAGTTGATGAAGGGTTGTAACTTTTGAATTTGAATAGTGCTATTTTTTTACAATCAATTACTATCTATGGTTCTTATCTCCACAAATCACTAGAGGGCGTTGTGATCGATAATGTAATAACACGTTGGGGATTTGTTGACGTTGGGGCTGTACTGACTGTCCCTATGAATTCCAGCGGCTGATAGTATGCCTGGAGGAGTCGCTTCACATCCACAACATCCGCGACATGAAGATACTGCACACGATCCGTGACACGCCGCCCAACCCGCGCGGCCTGTGCGCGCTGTCGCCCTGCGTCGAGCATTGCTACGTCGCATACCCGGGCTCGAGTGCCGTCGGCGAGGTGCAGATATTCGACGCGGTTCACTTGGTGAGATATCTTGAGTCTGGTCACATTCATATCAGTGTTTAAAAGAAAATTGTTAAAACACTTATGTATTAGTCTCGATTTAGTTCAAGAATACGGTTCTTTGTCTATTCTTCCATACACTACACAAGTATATTAAAGTCTCTTACTCCTTTGGCCTCCCCAAAGAGTGCTCTCTTAAATTAAAATCATAGACTTCTAAAGTTAGAAGCTTGCAACAGTCACACAGTAAACTTACTTTCTGTTGGTTCATATTCCAGAGATCAAACGCTCTCTACCTTAATTTTTAAAAAGGAGCTAAGCTGGCGCAAGCTGGCTACGACGCGAATCGAATTAACTGGCATGTTTAATTTCTGCGATTGCCGTTTGGCTTAAAAATTGCACCTTCCACCCTCGGCTATTATTGTTGGATTATCGAAAGATATTTAAAGTGTTTGTTCTGAGCTAAAGGTGTGATAACGTTGTTCCAGAACGCTAAATGCGTGATATCAGCTCACGACGCCCCGTTGGCCGCACTAGCCTGGTCCATGTGCGGGCGCAAGCTGGCCACCGCCTCCGAGCGAGGCACCGTCATTCGCGTCTTCAGGTAAACATGGTGAAGGCTTATTCCAGGACTTCACTTTTTTTTTATTGTTCGTTACAAAGTTATGGATGTATTTATTTCTGTAACTTTTAAATACAGGATTTGTAGTGTTCTTTTTTTTAGCTATTATTTGCTTGTATGAGAAACCGCTGTTCTATCAACAGTTACATAATTAATTATGTTAATTACACCCAATTAATCTAATAATGGTTTGTCTAAGGTGCATGTATCGATTCCTCATTTAAATACATAGGTATGTATAATTTCCGGTAACTTTTACATGTGGCCAATTTGACAACATGTTGTATGGATAAGTATTTAGTCACAAATAAACTTTAATTTAATTTTGAAGTAGTTGGAACACCGTTAAACTGTTTCAGCTTTTAGTATTTTCTTTATAAACTTCTTCTCTTAATGTATTTTAAGTGCAGTTACAGCTATTACGTTGATTCTCAGTCAGCCATTGAGTCATACGACTATCTTTGAGTTTTATATAATGAAAGTTTGTAGTTGTGCTTCGTTGTTTGTAAGCACTCGTTTATTAAACAGCCGTGTTGAAGTATCTCCCATACTTCAACTTCTGATCCGGAGGTCGTGGGTTCGAACCCAGTCGTGCACCAATTGATTTTCCACTCGAAAAATGTATGTGCGCATTAACACGTGCTCAGAACGGTGATGGAAAACATCGTGAGGAAACCGGCATGCCCTAGAACCAAAAATTTGAAGACAAGTGCGAACAGTTAGTGTTCCAATAAGCGGCGATTGGCTTCCAACCTTTACGTGGAATGCTAACTTGCAAAACGTGGGCATGTATAACATTTTTTTGACGTGCCTCTGACCACCCCCTATTTGGTATCCTCGAAGATCTACTCACTGAGTATGTTCTGAGGATGTCCACCATGGGGAAGGCAGTGGTGAACGTGTTTTTGTTGGTTGATTGCAGCGTCCCCCAGCGGGTTAAGCTGCACGAGTTCCGTCGCGGCGTGAAGCGCTGCGTGAGCATCGCCTGCCTCGCGTTCAGCGGCTGCGGGACCTACCTCGCCGCCACCTCCAACACGGAGACCGTGCACGTGTTCCGCGCTCAGGTAACACTCGCCACTGCGAACACCACTACTGTAACAGAACTGGCTGTGACACGCCAGCTCTCACCGCGTCGCATGCTCGGCTTCTGGCTAGTAGCGTGATGTAAATAGCCTATAACCTTCAAGAATTAGGCTATCGAATGCAAAAATCATTTTTTAAATCTGAGAGATCAGCGCTCTGTTCAAACGAAAAAACTCTTCAGCTTTATTATTAGTATAGATTAATAGCTTCTGCCTATGCCTATCATATGATCGAAGCAATATAACTAAATTATTGGTTAAATACACCCGTAATAATACGAAAAACAAAACTGTTACAATACAATGACTTCTATTATCGAGTGATTATAATACTAATAAACTACCTGTTTACATTGTGTTCGCAGGACTCTCCGACCCCGGCGGCGGTGTCAGCACCGACGCCGAGCGCCACCGCCGCGCCCGCCACCGCCTCCGGAGACGAAGCACCGCTCGAAGAACCCTCCTCGCCGGCTGCTATCGGTACACCATTCTTATGTGTTACTGTGAATTATTAGATTTATCTGGGGGCCCCCGTCAAGTCGAGCAAAGCACAGTTATACTTTTCTCGAAGCTACTTACAACACTTTCGTTTAAGCTAGAGGATTGCTAGATTTTGCAGTTACCAAGAGGACATAATAACTAACTATATTCCCAAATTATCTTAGTTTACGAACTATTTAACGAAATAATAATATTTAATTCTGCCTTTTGTAAGTGTTTAATTGTACAATAAAGAATAAAGAGTATTAATCCCTATAGTTTACGAATTATCGCCAGTCGAGTTATTTAATTTTATCACCGACACACTTACTTACCGTTCATCAAAATTCTTAAGGTACTTTTAGTAGATACTTATTTGTCTGTTACGGAAGAAACAACTGAGACATGCCGAAATTTCAGTCCTGTTTTCTAAATAAAGCCTGAAAGTAAGCAGAGCTTGTGTTATGGGCATCACACGACCGATAGAGTACTCAGTTGGTTGTTTTGTTCGGCAGGTAACGCGGCGGACGCGGAGGCGGGCGCGGGCGCGGGCGCGGGGTGGATGGGCTGGCTGTCGCTGGCGGTGTCGGCGGGCGCGGGGTATCTGCCGGCGCAGGTGGCGGACGTGCTGGCGCAGGGACGCGCCTTCGCGGCCGCGCGCCTGCCCGCGCCGAGGCACCGCCCCGTCGCCGCCATCACCAAGTAACTACCCCCACCCCCACCTCGTATATTATGACGTTTCATAATATACAGTCCTGCGGTGAACCAGCTTAGATTCGATGACCTCTGGTGCAGTAGGCGAAGGCCCGCCTGTGGTTGAAGATACTGTGTTAAAAAAACATCCAGCTTTACTATTAGTATTTAATGCTAACTTGCAAAACGCGTATCAATGTTTGGACGTGCCTCCGACTACCCCCTACTTGTATCTTCAAAGATCTACTCGCTGAGTATGTCCACCATGGGGAAGACAGTCTTGAACGTGTTCGTTTATTTTATTATTATTAAAAATATAGAGTGCTGCGATGAACGGTCGTCGGTACTGTTCAGGTAACATATGATCGATGGTTTCAGCGTGACGCGGGGCGGGCAGGCGCGTCTGCTCGTGGCGACGTCCGCGGGCGTACTGTACGTGTACGCGCTGGACGCGGCGGAGGGCGGCGAGTGCGCGCTGCTGCGCACGCACCGCCTGCTGGACGCGCACCCCGCGCACCCCGCGCCCGCCGCCACGCACGCCAACACAGGTACGCACGGGGACAAGAAAAACAACGCCACACACACACACGTAGAATGAGCTCTGGTGACCTGTAAAGCTACGCACGGATTGCGCGTTCCAGTGTACGCATTCGGGCAACGCGCAATCTGTACGCTGCTTAATACAGGTGTTAAAGACATACCTCGAGGCGCCAGTCTCACAGAACAGATCATCAAGTTTAATGACAAATTAATTTGAAAAAAACCTTTTTGCAAGTGATTTAAAAGATTTAATTATTATTATTATTATCACACGACTCGGTGTGTTCCATAATAGAGTACAATGCTGGTCACGGATGCACCTTATTAAAAACTACCAAAGAGTTGTACTTACTTGAGAATGATTTCTCTTAAATCAGTAGGCGTTGTGATTCATGTATTCACGCTGTCATTTTATTGCATTCAGTTAAAAACCTTCAAACAAGTAATATCTTGCAAAATTAAATGTAGAAATGATTACCAATTGGAATATTTTATTTGCATCATTTGTCATACATATGTCCATACAGAGGGAGGTTTAAAATATTGCGGAATAGAAGAGGTAGGGGCACTTTTTTATTTGTGGCTCTGGTCAGCCATTGATAAAAAAGGATCAAAATTTTAGTTATCGGGAAGTAAACGCCTACCACGTATAAAATGTATCAAGGTGCCGTCATAAAATTCCTTACGAAGCAAGGAAAAAAGCCAGCAATCATTTTGGAAGAAATGTCATCTGTTTACGAGGGGTATTGTCCTGGAAATACCATGATTTATAAATTACACAGTCTATTCAAGCAATAAAAAGAGTTAATTGAAGAAGATCACCGCTCGGGCCCGGCCGATTGAGACTACCTCCTCGGACGTCGTCGAAAAAGTCGAGAAATAGTGTGTGTTGTTCTTGATGATAGTAAAATTAACAAGAAACCACTCGCTGGAATGCTTCGAGTATCATAAACGGTCGTTTTGAATATTATCCACGTTCACAGTGGCATGGTAAGCGCAAGATGGGGAAAATCTCTCAGCGATTCTCAAACAGCAGCAGATCGAGTGTTCGCGCTAGTTTTTGGATATCTGGTAATAAGGAACCAATTTTCAATTAGATTGTCGCTGGAGACGAAACTGGAGCAACGCAAAAAATCGAGGTGTCACAGTCGGCCGAAAAAATCATGGCATGTTTTTTTAGGATTCAGAGGGGATTTTAAAGAAAGACAATAAAGAAATGGAAGCATATTTACTCGCTTTGAGTATTTGCTCCGTCATATTGCTATGCCACTACTAGAAGAACTAAAAGAGGTTATGTAGGCAAAAAATGAGAGGAAAGTGGACTCGAGGAGTGCTGCTTTTAAGCGACATCGCACCTGTTTTCAAGAGCCATATTTCGATGGCTTCCTTGCAGAGATGCGGCTACAGAACATTGAACCACCCTTCCTGTAGCGACATCTCTCGTCACATCATTGACCTAAGTTACATCGCATCAAGAGCTACCACAGTCAATACACAGATGGCGTTGCATCGAAGTGTCTAGATCAGGCAACTAAGTTTCACCCTACTTGAACATATATATAAATAACTGTCGGTCCAAGGACCCCGAGCAAGTGGATCAGATGGATCAGCTCGGTGGAAAATCTTCCCCACAGCAAATGGAGGACACATTACCAATCGTGTTCTCCATACTCCCTACATCCCAGACCTGGCTCCATCAGATGTATTCAAAAATGAAAAAGAACTTAAAAATCTGGATGAAGTTGGAAATTACAGCCGATTTTGAAAGCCAAAAAAAAATCCTTTCGATGATATTAACAAACTTATTGAGCGATCTGAGAAATGTTATTAGGCTCGAGGGAGGATATGTTGAAATGGAAAAATAATAACATTCATTTAAACCTCTTTCTCTGACATTCCGCGAATTTTTTGACCTCCCCTCGTATAAATCATGGCAGTGCTATGAAAAACCCATCTAATCACCGATTCTAATGCCTCCTACTTGAATGGAGATTTGATTCTTCATACAAATGATTTCTAAATAGTTCATTTTTTTTTCGCGAAAATCAGAAAAAAACATGATTCGTTCAACTGATCAGCAAATCATTTTTAAATATTTGTCATACTTCGCCTCTACTGAATACATTTCAACACCGAACACCACTAGTAACTCACCTTTCTGTAATTTTAGCACAGATTATATCATGCTTATTTTAATTCCATAAAAACTGTTTAGTTTGACCCGTGCTCACTGCCACCACACAGTATTGCTAGTGTTGAAATTAACTGAAGACTACCCTCTTGACATAGTACTGCATGAACCTCTTAAACCTTAGTGCCCTTCACGCCTGCTCCCTTCAGGGGTAAGCAGCGGCTCCATTATCACAGCTTTTTATCAGTAGTCAGTAGTCTCAAGTTAAATTCACAACTTGTAAGAACTAAACATATTCCAAACACTAAGAAAACTGTAGCCATGTCATTTTACAGGAGATGCTTCTAACGCACTTTGGTCTGCTTAAAATAAGCCGAGAGGATATTGAATCAAAAGAGTTATCTTTTTCGTTGAAATTTATGAAATGAACATGAAAATCTTCACACTTTTTATTCAAAGTTCATTCAAGTGAATGAATTATATACTGTGCTGGCCAACGTGTGGTAGAGTATTAACGAAAGAGAGCCAATGAGACGTCATTGCTGTTCTTTCGTCTTGTATCGATGCTCTTTCAACTTAAGATGACGGTGACGACCTCTCATCAGTTGAAAGAATAATTGCCCTTAATATTCTCGTGATTATATCCTATAGATGTTTGTTTGTGTGTGGTAGGCAAGTGAAATCGGGTGAATATGTATCGCCAGCCAAATGAAAGGCGCGGTCTTCCGGCCGGGCGTCATCGCCCGTGTCCGGCGACCATTGCCGTACATTAACTCTTCCCTTCGACTTGTTTCACTCACTCCATCCTTACTCCCATCTCCTCATTCGACGAGCGGTTAAATCATTAAAATATATAACACTCATCTATGTAAGAACCTATGTATTTAATTTTAAAACTTATCAAAAATCATGTTATCGAAAATCAATTATTTCTTAATATTTTATCCATCTATAGTTTATTTATAAGTTACCAAAGCAACGTTGCATGGTTACTGATATTTGATAATAGATGGATCAAATTATTAAATAGTCGTTTTTAATCATTAAAATACAATAGTAATAATGGATGCCATCTAGCGTCTCATTGGTGACAACTTTCGAAAAGTAAAACATCTTCAGATCCCCTACTTATTAATAAAATCATAAATTAAAAACTATATGCTTTCTTCTCAATGTAACATCACATCTATTTAATATAAGTATGTTTATGTTATATTTATCTATGAAATACTGAAACAATCGAGGTTCGATTCCCGTTTCTACGAATGTGGAAATATCGATGCAGTGTGCTCTCGCCGAATATACCTTCCTCACACACGTCTGACCAAATTACTGGGAAAATTTACTGTACGGAGGGGACAATAACGGTTTTATATAGAGAGTTTACAAATTGCTATCAGTTTAAAGTAAGCTCTAAAGAAATGCTAAAGTATTATATGGCGTGTTTGATAAATTAACGTCAACAATAATTAAAGCACCTTATTTTGAAGTGTTCCGAAGCAAAATGGCCTGAACAATACTTAGAAAGTAAAAAGTAAACCAAAAATGTCACAAATTAAGATATAGACAAGCTATTGGAACCAATATTGGATCATAGGTGGTTCTAATGGAAATTAAATGAAATCAGCTCGTTTCACCCACCGGTATACTCAAGAGATTAAGATTTGTACTAGAGTGACAACGGGAACTTAGTCATTTTGCTGCATAAAGGATGCCTTGAGCCGGTGAGTTTCTTTTGGTAGAAAGCGGGGAAAAAACTGGCTAGACATACAAATCAAAAAATATTTTACCGCACATACACAGGTCGGTTATAGATTTTAAAGGGCTCTTGTGAAGAGCTGGTAAGATAGGGCTTTATTAGGTTAGGTGGTCGGATGTGTGTGAGGGATAGCCTCTCGGCTCGTACATACTGAGCGCTTTGACGTTACTGTGCAGCGCTCAGCGGCGGCGGACACAGTTACGCGGCCGCGCTCACCGCGCACGAACCCATCGACGCAGGTACTGCACCGCCCTCACCGATCCACACCGAACCCGGTGCGAACCTCCACTGTATCCCTAGCCTACCCGGTGCGAATCCTCACTAGGCGTAAGCCTGTCCGGTGCCGGGACTAGACCAGTTTGGAAGCGAGATATACAGCGCTTCTTTCAGACACCAAAAGTCAACTATGCCTCATTTTGAAACCCCTGGCTCGTCTTTTCTATCATCTATTGCAATTAGGCTTCAATCGACCAATCGTGTCTTAATAATATCTTATTGACCTATATCAGAAGAGCATCCAAGACAACGGTCTTTGTTGACGAAAGAGGAGACTAAAGACTGTCTCTCTCTTTTGTTTGATGGCAAGGAGAACAGAAGTATTTTTTGTCTTCTTTCGTAAACAAAACCGTTGTCTTGGTGCTCATGGGGTCCACGGCGTACTGGCATATAACGACTTACAAATATGTATGACGTGATCGATCATCCCAAACTAAAAACAGATCGAGTGGTTCTGAAATGCCTATTTGTACTAGTTATCGCGCTTAAACAAATTGTGACTTGGATAAGTGGATATGACTATTTGATACCACCCACAGATAAAACTAGATCGCGCTGTATACCTCGCTGACTTACTCCCCCCCCGTTCCCCCCTTCCCCTACCCCCCGCTTGTAACAGCTGGCGCGTGCCGCTCGGCGTCGGCCTGTGTCGGCGTTGTAGCGGTGCTTTTACTGACCTCACCAGCACCGTAGCCTGACCACCTAAGACAACGGTTTTGTCAGTCGACGGAAGAGAAGACATTATTTCTGTCTCTTTTTTGTCTGATGGAAAGAAGAAACGAGTAGTTTTTGCTGTCTTCCGTCGACAAAACGGTCGTCTTGGAGCTCATGCTAAGCCTGCTGTAGCCTTAAGGGGCGGGCTGGCTACATTACTAATGAACTGTCTCAGATCTACATATTTATTGGGCTATTATATTTCCTTTAAGCAGCGGAAAATCCAATTTGGTTTTGAAGCTTTTTTCAGGAAATGTAGTTAAGAATAAAACTTAATTTTAATAAAGTTCGGTGCTGTGACACGTTCTTGTCGAGTAGCCAGGCCGTCCATTTCGCCCTAGACTCCTAAGGCTAGAGTTTAAATAACGTATGTTCAGTGTTGAGTGTTGTGCCAGGCGCGGGCGCCGCGGGGGCTTCGGGTCCTGCGGGGGAGGGGGAGGAGTGGTCCTAGGGGGCCCTGACCTAGCACACGAGCCCATAAGGTAAGTGGCGACGCGCCTGAGCACAGGATTATTACTACTTACTTAATTTTCACTTGAAACGGGATTGCAATAAATAAATATAGAAAGAGGGTAGACCGAGATTGACTCGTATAACTTCCACCTGTGAAGACTTCTGAGGCCCATGCAAATATCTAAATGTATATAGCCAATGGCGCCGACGTGAAACATTTCACCTTTTGAATTTTACCATTTGCTTTTTTAACTCTATGAAAAAAAACGCGATTTTTTTTTAGTTCTTGGTCCCACAACAGTTATGGTCAACTGTTAATATATCAAGGAACAGAACTCGCTAATCTAGGTAAATATCCCGTTTTCAGTGAAAATTATTCTCTTTGATAGTTCCAAAAGTATTTTACTTACTGTGGCCCGGGGACTATCACTTGCGACTGGCGTATGAGCACGCCTTGTCCACACATATTGTTTGTCAAGACTGGGCCATTCTTTGGTCCCTTACGTGACCCGCTCCCTATTTACAATGGTATAATGGCTATGGGCTATGACCATGACAATCATTTGTTCATTGCAATGTCTAAAACTAGAAAAACGTAGATCTTTGTACTATTGTTTGCCATTGTTGCATTTCTTAGTCGTTATGATTAAGCGGGCAGATTGAAGTGTGCAAGGATGGCCGAGGCTGTAAGAAACACGCATTTAACCAATGCGTGTTTCTTCTCCGGACCAAGGGGTCCAGATTCCTATTCTATTTCTATAGCTTTCCGAGAGCTTTTGTCCGTCCGATTGCTACAAGTATTATTACTTATAAAAAATATTTTTATGCCTTAATTCTGCCACTGGATGGAAATGGATGAAAATTGTAAAGTTTTTAACAAACTAGAATGGATGACCCATTAAAACAGGTCAAAAAGGTTGGAGGAAAATGGGTTCTCGAATATTATCATGGTTATTTGTCTATGCCTAGTGCTCGCTTCGATATAGTACCATAAACATTGGTGCTTGTCTGTGCAGCGCTATCTAAATTGATCTGCGTTAAAACTGCTGCAGTCCCTTTCATATCAGTCTACTAGAAAGAGACCACGATAGTTTTAGCGTTATTCAACGTGAGAAAATGCTGCATAAGATTTATACCAATGAATATGTAACTTTATACTCGGGTGCAACTCTTGTTATTTGCTTTCATCCGCTTGTGGGTAATTATTGCTACTCACATTGAAGCGGGCACATTCACTGTTTTATATCTCATTCTATTAATTTGTTATCCTGACTGACTGGCTAGGCCCGACGCTGAGTTTGTTTGATAAATTTAGAGAGAAAAGTCAGAACATGCCCCATGTTGGGCGCCAATGCGTCTGTCCTAGCTTCAGGCAGTATTTATGTGTCAAAAAGGGATTATTCAGGAAGTTAAAATGCTAGCGTGGTCTTAATTAACAATGCATACATCAAACACTATCGGACCTGTTTTTCAAAAATTTACATATTTTTTTAAACGTTACTTTCGACCAGGCTAGTTCCAGTATCAGCTGAACACTGGTAACGCGCCCCGGTATTTTCTTACATAAAATGCAGTGTTCACTAGTTTTAGTGTGTTTCACTAGTGTTATGAATGTTGTGTACATTCGTTGTATCCAAATAATAAAAAAAATAGTTTTGAGAAATAAGTCCTTTCATTATGAATTCGTGTGCACTATAAATACACATGATTTTTAGGATATGGTTGCGAATATAGCACGTACTTTACTTTTCGCCTGCTGACGTTTCGTTGACCGTTTAGAGGTCCTTCCTCATGTGCACCGTCCGCGACCGCGAGACTGAGACGGAAACTAGTACGTGGTATAGTCTTTATAATATCCTAAAATTATATCAAACCACGATAATTTCATCTGTTCACTTTTAACATTAAAAATCGCTGCGTTTTGACCTCCGAATGAATGATCCCCGCCAAGACTTGTAGCTGACAAACCACCCTGCATACAGAGTGTTTGCGCGCTCGCGAGCTGGACGCGGCGCTGGAGGGCTCGCCCCCGCGCGGCGCCTTCGACCTCCGCGACCCCAAGCACTTCCCGCCCATGCGTCCGCAAGCCACGCCCGACCACTGAACAACCACATCCGCCCGGCGTCCGGCAGCACTTGAGCCCCCAATCAACTACCAAGAGCGTTAATGTTAAGGCATTTTAATCACAAAATATAACGAACCCAAATAATATTTTAGATTTTCTCCATTAGTTACTTCATTATTTTTAAATAATAATGTTAATTCTTAAAAGTTTGGTTTGAGTACCCATCTTTGGTTGAGAACTCTTAAAAAGCTTAATTTTTAATAAATTTGGACACTCATCTTTGGGTGAAGGCGTCCTCCATTCATCGCCATAGAGCTTGGTCCGAAGCATGTCTTGTCCATGTGACGCCGGCGCCATCTTCAATGTCATCGCGCTAGCGCAGGCGTTGGAAGCGTTAAGTTCAAATTAAAAAAAATGCAGAAGTGGCTTATTTTCGGCATCTACATGTCAAAAATAAGCTGATAAAGGCGAAAATATTTTCCGTAATAGACGTACTCAAAAACATGAAATGACCATTTTAAGAAATCAAGAATTTGTATAATTTGTTTAGTTTAACGCTCTTTTAACTTTTGTTGGGGAGTGTCAGTGAGACTCCAGAAATAATCTTGAATGAGTCGAGGGATATCGTTGGTATTATTCAAAACTTTTCTAAATCTATTTCTGAGTGGAGGAGTTAACATCGTTTTGACTATCCGCATGGGGGTGTATTGTGCATTACCCTAAATGGCCTGAAAGTGGACACAGGAAATTCACAATTTGTCAGTTTTCAACCTTTTATATCAGACTCGAGTTTGATCTCATTGATTCTGGCCTAAAAAACGTTACAAAAATACTGTCGACGCGTAAACTCGTAAGTCGTAACTAGGTGCGGAATATTTAAGTATAATACGAGCGTTCCAAAAACGAGTTTATAGATTTGTTAGATTTGACAGATGTGCTTTGAAAACTGATAAATCTATGCCCATGTCCCGATTCACGCTTGAGAACTCTGAGGTGATTACCTCAGAGTTCCATAGTGTGGTGAAGTATTCAGATCCATATTATCTCGAAACAAAATCTGGGTTACTACTGATTTCTGAGGTCGCCACCGTCGAAGTTCCATGTAATCTGGAACACTACAATTGTTTTTGCAGTTTATTGCAATGCAACGTGACGATACAGTTACCGTTTCCGGGGAAACTTCCATAACGTGCACAATAAACTGTTAAAGACACGTCTTAATCCCAAAGTATCCTCTTGTCTCCTAAAGTTATAGTAGTTCCTGTTTTATGTGAATCGATTAAAATGCTTTACTATGTTATTTTCGGACGCCGGGTCAACACCGGATGGGGCGACTGTTTTTAAATTACTGCAGATTGTTGCACTGTCAGTATATATATACCAACTCCCATCAGCTCTTGCTAACCGCATTGTACGGTTCAAAAACCCAATATGCGGTATCTATAATCTTGTTTAAATTCGATATTTATGTGCAATAAAATGTTACGCCTATCTGTGAATATGTGTTTAGGCATTAGCCGTTTGGCGCATTAGAAAATTATTTGGTTCACAAAAACACAGTGTCTTTTTTGTTTCACTTGTACCCTATTAATCATACCCCCTAACTTTATGGTTTCGATAACTCTAGTCCTGTCCTTTTTTACAAAACAAACACGATCATGACTCTTTATAGACATCCTCACATACAAACGCAATGCGTACAACTTTAAGGATACCAAGTAGAGGGTAGGCACGTCCAAACATTACATTTAACGTATGCCCGCGTTTCGTAAAAGGTTAGTATTACATGTGACATCGGCGTTTGTTGGAACACTAATAACTTGTTGGTAATTTTAACAATAAACAGAGGATAGAGGCTGACGAATTTTATCGAATATATAAAGTTATGGTGTGATTATGAATAAGGGGGTTAATGTAAACGAAGTGATTTATCAAATTACGGTCTTGGTCAACGCAACTCTCCTTTTATGCACACAGTAAGGATTTGTCGGGTTTTGTGTTGAAGTCGCCTCATCGGAGCGTATCTTGTGATGCGATTGAGGTTATAACGCGTTGCGTTCAATGTGATCTAGCTAATAATTTGTAATTAAAAGTGGCCAGTGCCGGGGTTGCTTTCTACTAAGTTCTTAACATCAAAATGTCAATGAGAGGTTCGCTTTCGATCAGGGTTCGATCATTTTGTAGTTCTTCAAAGTTAAATAGATGGCACTGTAAAGAATTTGCCATGGAGATTTATACTGCCATCTCGCTTGCGTTATAGAACTAAACACACAGTGCCATAGATGCAAAAGAAAAACTTATCGTAAATCAATAGTCACTCGTGTCGTTATAATAGCAACACTGGTGTCTTGTTTTGGGTTAGTAATACGGCACCCGGATGGTCAAGAAAAAAAGTTGTATATTAACAAAATTGAATTAAATATAATTATATTAAATTATAATAAAAACTCCGGATTTCCTTTTCTCAGACGTGAGGTGCAGGCAATGTCATCAAAAGATAATCTTGAGTGCATAAGGGCAGTCGTCTGCCAAAGCAGAGCGCATAAGTATAACGTCATTTATCATTGAATCGCCTGTGTGGTATGTTTTTTTTTTTTGGCTTGTCAGTTATCGGTCATAGATGTCTGATGATAAAATTTTTGGTTTTTCTTTGATCATAACTTGATGGAATTGTCTGTAGCCGATAGTAAACGTAGTGAAGTGTTTTGGCACCGTAAGACCGCATCTATGACGCACTAATTCCGGAGATAGGACATTTTGGCTAAAGCGGCCATTGAAGCCGTGGTACAACCTTTATCACCAAATCCTTATTGCCGATAACTAAACTACCTAAGGTTACAGAATAAAAGGCGGGTTGGCTACAAACGTGCGCGTTGTGCTTCAGTGGCCGTATAGCTTTAAGTCGGGAGCTCGCGCTGATAAAAAGAAAATTACCTTGTTAAATGGACCACGCATATCTAGTTTACGTCATTTTTAAACTCTATTAGGTATGAATTTTAAATCGTGACATATTAATTAAATAATTTATGTATGAAAATGAATACTTATATTTGCGTATATTTTTAGAATGATAATGAATTTGTAGAGCGGAAATATAGCGCGCGCTCTTGCACCTTTGTACATAATAATTATAAGAGCTTCCGACCGTGCCGGCAGCATCTGTGAAGCATTTGATGGTCGGCGCAACAATGCTCCCAGCACGCGTGGAATCCCTTATGTACCTACTATAGGATGCACTTGTATGTAAAATAATTATTACCTAATTATAATCAATTTATGTGATAGCTGACGAAGGATGAACGTCTGGACGCTTGTGTGTTTAAAAATGTAGAAAAAAAATATGAAAAAGTAGAAAATACACAAAATTGTAAATATCAGTTCTACGGAGGTGAATATGTTACGCTCCTTTTAAAACGTTGATGACATTTAATTTTACTCTAAGTGCACTGCGCACGCGGCTTTACTTAAGTGTAAGTTATGATGTAACGAAAATAACGAAACGAAATAAAAATTGTAAATGTAAACGCCTGACATCTTTACGGTGTCGTCCGACAGACCACAACCAAACCACAGCTGCAAAAATGACGACGGTGGTGTGTGGTTGCGTTGTCGCGACCAGCAATGGCGATGTGGATGGACACCTTAGCGACCACGTGTGGTTCGTTTCAATAGAACTACGCGCTTAATGCAAATTCGTGCCCACTCTTGTCGCCGTCGTGTGGTTATGTTGTGGTCTGTCAGAAGACACAGTTCTTGGCTGTTGCAATGACACATCGTGGGCAAGAGACGGATGGCATAGCGCCGTCATTTTCAATCACAAACATCCTAAACATGTTCCACAATTACGTTGTAGAGCTAACATATTTGTTTTTAAATCGTGGCTGGTCGCCCCCTCGTTTACCAAGCGGGAGGTCGCGAATTATAGTCACGAGATAAAACTTTTGGTATATCATAAATTCTTGTTTTATAGGTTGTTCACGTTGTGCCATTGCAAAAATTACGAACTGTAGGTTGCCATCTCAGTAGAGCCACGTGATCAGTGGAGGTACGATGGTTCGATTTCTTGTTTAGTTTTAATATAAATCAGTGTTCGAAACATGTGATCTAAAATATATATATATGTTCGTATCGTCGTTTGGTCCTAAATTCTAAAGCTCACGTGTTGACGGGACGCAGCTATATATCTTTAAAATTTCGTGCTATAATAGAAACTAGCGGTGATTGTATTATATAATAAGCTATCGGGTTGAGATAAATAGACTTTAAGGCAATTTTTCACAATACCAGAGCTCCTTATTAGCTAATCGGAAAGTACCTACTACTGCCATACCTATATCTGCCGCCAAGCAGTAACGCTCGCATTGCTGTGTTCCGGTTTGAAGAGTAAGGCTGCTGGTAAAATTGACAGGTACATGAGACTTTTCATCCGTATTGTCTCAGGGTCAGCAACGCGCGATTTACACCTCTGGTGTTGCAAGCGTCCATAGTTTACGGTAACCGGTAACCAACAGGTGGGCCGGGTGTTTGTTTGCTACCTTAGTTGTAAAAATATATATAGAAAGCTATTGTAGATACAAGAGTTTTCTATATTTTGTTTTGTCAAGTTTGATAAGGACAATGTATGCGTGCAACGCACACCCTCGGTCCATTCATCACACTGGTTGTGACATAGCGGCACTTGCCTTACGTCTATTTATCTAGCTCTCAATATTTTGTCTTCACGAGTCCCGTGCGCTGCTTATATAAAATTGTACATAAATAAATATTTTTACAAAACCGACTTTTGTTTTTATTTTATTATGTAGAAATTATATACTCATAGTTATGCTCGGCTTCGTAGTTGGTTAGGTACTCTTTGATCCTTTAATATTTACTAAATAAATAAAGCACTCAAAAATCTCAGCTTGAAACCTCTGGAGCAGCGATTACCTATTAACAGGTATATAGTCCAAAATCTTTAGTATCCAACCTACCTAACGGCAGGTTCTCTTCAAACGCTCTCTGTGCAGTAAGGCGTTTAGTTAGGGCTCCGAGAAAGTTCCTCTTTGGCGAGAAATCGCAGATACGACTATCTCTGGGTTATATGTTACTGAAGCTATGATTTCATCTTCAGGTGTTATGTATGCTATTCCTTTGATCTTACTTGGAGTTTGACAGAATGACATTGGCATGTGATGATAATGCACACGCGACCTGTGGTGATATATTATCTGTGAAATAGCCTTGGACGCCGGGATTTTCAACATTGCACATACAAGAAAGCATTTTAATGTAAAATTGGAGTAGTGTAAAAAGTATCAATATTTTTAATAAAAAAATATCCCTAGCTTTGTACGATTTGAAAGATGGATAGTATTTTTAGGGCGCCACTACTTATAATAATTTATAATAATAATAATAAAGCCTTTATTTCCAAAATAATATATCATCTAATCTAATCCACATACATTCTTGGTTCTTAATTGATTTTCATTTTTTTAATTGGGCGTAAGCCTCCTCCATACGGTTCCATTGTTGTCGGTCTTGTGCTAGTCGAGTCCAGGTGTTCTGCGCTACCTCAAGGATGTCGTCACACCACCTTCTCCTCGTTCTGCCTCTCGTCTCGAGGATACCACTGAAGCATCCGCTCGCTTCATCGTCCATCTTTGATTCGCGACATGACCCGCTCACTTCCATTTTAGCTTGCATAGCATGCTGACTGCATCAGTGACCTTCGTAATACGTCTTATTTTTTCGCACCAGACTCTTTATCTTTAAATTTTAAACAAAGCATTGATCTCTCTGTTGCTCTTTGGAATGACGTTATTTTCCGTGGTCAGACTTTGGCAACCATACAGTAGTGATGGAAGTATAGTGTTATCCATCAGTTTTTTCCTGAGGTGGATAGGAAGTTTGCTTTTAAAGACATCTTTGTGCGACCAATATTTCTTCCATGATATGTCTACTTATGGCGACTCTCCTATCCACCTCTTTAATGATGGCGTTTTGGAATGAGATGAATTGTCCCAGGTATATGTATTCTCTGACGTATTCCACTTGGCCGCTTTCCAGTATGATGGGTTTATGGTCTCCATTTGACATAGTTTTAGTTTTACTCAAGTTCATGCATAAACCTATCTTACGACTCTGTGTCGTGTGTTGAGCATTTGTTGAATATGGTCATGGTTTCCTGCTAGAAGAACGATATCATCGGCGAAACGAAGGTGGGTAAGTTTTTCTCCATTTATATTAATGCCATATTCCAATCAAGCTGAACATTGTTTCCAGGATAGTTGGAAATAGTTTTGGCGATATTGGGTCCCCTCGTTTTACGCCTCTCTTTATTTGGAACGGTTGATGGTCTCCAATTTTATTTTAGCATAGTAGTTGTTATATATTGTCTTTTATATATTTATATATATGCTCTCTATGCCTATACTTATAGGCGCTCTAAAAATCTATTAGTGTTTCGCCTAATCTAGCTTAATCTCAACCAACTAGTTACCAACTTCACCATATTAACTGACCATACATTGTCATCCAAACTAAACTTGTATGCGAAATGTCAGTGCGAAAAGTCGGTTGGGGATGATTGGTTTAAAATTCAGTTGCAAGATTTGACCCACAAATACTAACTAACAAAGGAAGTTAAATACTGCTGTCGGGGTTTAAAATAAAAGGCATGATTGGTACGAGGTATACTGTATTTAATCAGTTTCTCTCATACATCGCTGTCGCTACTTAGTAGCAAGAGGAACCGCGACAGACTTCGCAAAGCTAAACGTAACTAACCGAGACGCTGCCCAACGCTATTTTAATTAAAAACAAACACGCTCACGACTGTATTCCCCATGCTGTGTCCGCAAGTGCGTACACACATCAAATCAAATAAAGTTTGTGATCATTTTGACGCGTTGAAATGTTTTCTTTTTCCTTTAATACGCTTTCAATTAAAATGTATTTAAATTCATTTAATTACATAAAAATCAAAAGAAATAAAATCGTAATTTTCATTCTAAATGTTGTATTTTAAAAAGGAAACAATTCGTGGCGTTGGCGGTGGCCACTTGACAACTCATTGATCGCTCTCGCCACCGCTTCAGTTTGAACGGGCCCTTACTGACTGCGTTGTTTGAGCATACCCACAGAGACGGGAAAAAATGCTTATTAAACAGTAACTAAAATTTCGCTGGGCAGTTTTATATATATGGGACGAAAATAAACAATACACATATCCACTGGAATATAACAAATTATAGATATAAATTTACATGTTTTTTTTTGCACATAAATCGAAAAAAGATACTCGTATTCACAAACAGCATTTCGGAGTCCATAGTCCCCGCTGTCGTCTGCCTACTATGCCGTATCATGTTTGTGAAAACGGGCGTTGCAAACGTCCCAGTGAATCCCAAAGTAGCAATTATCTTCAATTCAATAAAATATGAAGAACCCTAAATAGACAATCGAATTTACCTAAAAACAACTGGTGTCATAAAATTTACCTCACTAATTTAGAATTATTTTAGTTTTAATTATTTACATTATACATTCTTTGGGCCATTCTCACAACTAACGGAAAGCGGAAAGCATTTGGTGAAAGAGGCCCATATACAAAAATGCAACTTTATCCAAATCGTCCCTATGAGGGATGATCCCTGCCCTTTGTTTGTGAGCAGATTTAACAAAATTTAATCTCACATTCATATTGCCCTTGATGTAAGACTCTCGAAACGAGTCGAAACAGTCGGTGCCTTCACCGATATTACTTTACGTGAAAATTCATATGTTTATAATAACTCTGATATATATTTTTATATTATACAACAAGAAACAAATAAATATATATTTATATAACGTATTTGGGCGCAAGGCTTGCACCGCAGTGTCCCAGTGGAAACATTATTAATTATATCTTGTCGTGTATATGTTTCGTTAGTTTGAATGACATTAATATCATTTACAAAGACTTGAACAAGTCCAGCTCGAGTCAGTCTTGAAACTATCTTCACTCGGGTATAAATCTTCGAATAATGTACCAACACCTGTAGGTCTGATGCATGCGTCGGGAAGAGGCAAGTAAGATGAAATGAAGCCGCATTCACACAGATAGATATATATAGACTTTATTTCTTTCTTTCCTGGCTTGGTCGCGGAGGAAAAGGCAGAGAAACTGAACGTTTCATAGAAACTCAACCCTGTTAAAATAATTAATTTTGATTAATTATTTTAACAGGGTTGATTAATTTTGAAATTATCAAAAGTATTTCTGGAACGTTTTAATTAAAAACAAGTTAAATAAAAAAACTAAATCAAATCATATATTTAATCGATTAAAAGTTCAATTTCAAAGCTAACTCGCGCAACGCAGCTTGAAGAACTTTTGTGTGAAAAAGAAAACGTCAAAGTGACGTTTAGACCTTTATAAATAATGTATGTTTTACCAATTGGCTTAGTATTGTTAGAAAAGACAGGAAGCGAATTCAGCCTGATCCGAACCAATTATTAACCTACCAGCGAATCGCAAAGAAACTAGAAACTGATGCAAAATATACATTATTATTTTATCCAGTCAAGTTTATAAGCGAATGGAAAATAAATTAAAACATTATTTTCCATCGATTCAGCAAACAAATAACTTGAGAAACTAGTTAAAAAACTAATACCTAATATGAACACAATACAATAACCCACTAAAATCAGGACAGTACCAGGAACCGCGGGTACAATGCTCCCACAACACCCAGACCTGGGGACGAATATTTTTAGAACATGCAAGCTTTTGTCCCAGCGGGTGATGCATCGGTGCAGCAAATCAGCCTTTATCGATATTAGTAGAAGCAAGCTTACACCACCAGTCTACAGGTAAAGTGTCGATTCAGCAAGTGAGCCTTATCGAGCGGTTCTGAATCAGGGGACCGACAGAATGATCACATCAGGTTATGTGGTAAGATGCATCACATTTCTAATGTCTGTACGCCGCTTAAATACTAAATGCGAAGTATTCAAGTTTCATTATTATTATAATTGCTCAATCATATAACATAGTAAACGGCTGGAATTGTAAGAAATTTGGGATAGGTACGTAAACTGACAGTCCGTGAGTAGCCGCGAGCGAAGCCGTTGGCAGAAGCTAACACAATATGAAAATAAGTAAAGCCTAGTATCAGCGTGCGTCCTCCAGTATAAAACGCGACGCTTGCACCGCTAGGCTGCTACATCTGGCTCGAGTTCCTGCAACAAGAGAATCAGTTATAATCTCACAAAGTCAGAATTAAATTGTTTAATTGCGAGATATATGGGAATATGGAAAATCTTATATTAAGCAGTTTTAGTTTAACATATTTCAACAAACAAATTGGCATACAAATATTTAAGATATACCTGATGTCAAATTAATTTAATTAAAATTTAAAATTATAAGTCTGATCAACTTAATCTATAAATATAATCATAATTTTAAATTAGATTATTAAGTTGTGTACCTAAGCGCATGTTCCGCGCAGTCTCGGTCATGTTCAATGGTTAAGTGACCTAATTATGTAAACATCCATAGGTATGAAAGTAAAACACTTACCTGTTTCTAGCAACCTCCAGGTCCTACAATGTAAGTTGTCGACCTAACCAAGTGTACTATAGGTTCCTTTGGCTGTTTCTAGCACCTTCCAATGTAAGTTGTCGACGTAACCAAGTGTACTATAGGTTCCTTTGGCTGTTTCTAGCACCTTCCAATGTAAGTTGTCGACGTAACCAAGTGTACTATAGGTTCCTTTGGCTGTTTCTAGCACCTTCCAATGTAAGTTGTCGACGTAACCAAGTGTACTATAGGTTCCTTTGGCTGTTTCTAGCACCTTCCAATGTAAATTCTCGACATAACCAAGTGTACTATAGGTTCCTTTGGCTGTTTCTAGCACCTTCCAATGTAAGTTGTCGACGTAACCAAGTGTACTATAGGTTCCTTTGGCTGTTTCTAGCACCTTCCAATGTAAGTTGTCGACGCAATCAAGTGTACTATAGGTTCCTTTGGCTGTTTCTAGCACGTTCCAATGTAAGTTGTCGACGTAACCAAGTGTACTATAGGTTCCTTTGGCTGTTTCTAGCACCTTCCAATGTAAGTTGTCGACGCAATCAAGTGTACTATAGGTTCCTTTGGCTGTTTCTAGCACCTTCCAATGTAAGTTGTCGACGTAACCAAGTGTACTATAGGTTCCTTTGGCTGTTTCTAGCACCTTCCAATGTAAGTTGTCGACGCAATCAAGTGTACTATAGGTTCCTTTGGCTGTTTCTAGCACCTTCCAATGTAAGTTGTCGACGTAACCAAGTGTACTATAGGTTCCTATAGTTAAAAATAATTGAGTATGAGTTACCTGGGCATGGCGCACATCTCGCAGGCATCGCGTTCTCCTGTGTTGTGGAAGGTGCAGATTCCGCACGTCCATACGCTAGCAGAGGCCGCACCGCCACTACTGGAATGGTATACACAGAACATTACAAGCTTTTTGTATAAAAAATGTCTGACTGCAGAGCATAGCCTCGGCAGATAATTTTCTCATCTATTTGAAACCTAGCATAATATACAATGAGTTTATATAATAAGGTACATGAAAGCTCTGGATTATGTCTTGATAAGCCTGCGTTAGGTCATTGAACATGAAGGTACGGAGGCTCTGAAAAGGGGGGAGGGATGGAGGTTCTAGGGGATCGATGATAAAGCTGGAAAAGTTTAGAAATTCTAGTCAAAATTATGTTAATCTCTATGACAGTTACGGCCAAATACTAAAACGCTACTCACGATTTAAATAGAGCTGGAAAGAGATAGCGCTCTAAGTGTCTCGGACAGCTTAACAAGGAAACAATCTATAGTACAATCTAGATTATGTTTGATATTCGTGATAAGTACTTATTTTACACCAAAACCGTACCGTGGCAAATAGGCATACCGCCCCACCTGTTGTTGGCGCAGTCTATGGACAATTGAAATACCAGTAGCATAGACACCCGAGATGACATTACTTTCTTTTTTTAGTTTGACAGACAAAATAAACAAAAGTAGTTTTTTGTGTTCTCTTCAGGCACAGGTGCTTATGCTAACCCTGGTGCCGACCCTGGGACACAATCATCAAGATAATCAGTTCAAAGATGTGCAAAAACAAACACGCTCACGACTGTCTTCCCCATGGTGGACATCCTCAGATACATACTCAATGAGTAAATCTTTGAGGATACCAAGTAGAGGGTAGTCAGAGGCACGTCCAAAGATTACATTTGGTACATGCCCGCGTTTTGCAAGTAGTAAGCAATCCACGTGCCAGGTTGCAAGCCCATCGCAATGAGAATGATTAACAATCTCAAGTTCACGAGCGTTATTGGGCTTCAAAGTCTGGGAAGAGACTCACCTCTCTATGCCAGTTCTAACGCTTAAAGAGTGAACTCTTTAAGCGGTAGAAGCGGTAACAGGCTGAAGCCTGTTTAGCAAGAAGACCCAAGACAACGGTTTTGTCTACCGCCGAGAATACAAAAAATATTTTGTCCCTCTCTCTTGTTTGAGAGAATAGGCGACAGACATAGTTTTTGTCTTCTCTTTCGTAGACAAAACGTTGTCTTGGGTGCTCACGCTAAGCGGGCTGTTCTGAGGAATTGTGTGAAATGATGCTGTAGCAGCGAAGACGATGTAACACCTCCACCACCAGCAGTTACTACAACGCGGTTCTGTGGAGCCCCCACTCTCCGCGCCCGCAGAACCGCGCACAACGTGCACGACGCGACGCGATCACTCACCCTGATAAAGAGTCTCGGAATGAGTCGAAACTTAGTCGGTGCCTTCACCTATAGTGCGGTACGTGAAAAATCCCGTTTTCACAATATTAATAATCAACATAACGAAAGTTTTTGGAATCAAAAAAAGATGCTTATTAATTATTTATGTTATTATCTCCTTAGTATTTAAATATTACTTAGTCATCAAAGTGTATTTAAACATTTGCGTTACATAATTACTAAATATTACTATTTTTGTTTTAACCCTTTCTGCGCACTACCGACACAAAAGTTCTCTGGAAGAGAATGCTTTTAGCATTAAGTTCGCCTATGCAATCATATTTTTTATGCAATAAAGAATTTTCTATCTATCTAAGCTACCTTTTATCAACGCCATTTGCAGGGGATTTAACCTCTTTTTATACCACTAATGAGGCGAACACGCATACGGCCCACCTGTTGGTAAGCGGTTCCCGTAGCCTATGGACGCTTACAATACCAGATGCATGACTCGCTCGCTGCCTCCCTCAGATATCAAGATGAAAGATCTCATGTTCCTGTAATTTCACCGGCAACCAATTCCCTTCAAACCGGTGCACGGCAATGAGAGCATTACTGCTTAGCGGCAGGAATAGGCATGGTGGTAACACTTCCCCGGACGAGCCTTTTCACAGAATCTCTACTATTCTTATAACACATCCTCACACCCTGGACCGTGGGTGGTCGCATACCGCGAGCTTTCAGAGGAACTTCCTCCCACGAACAATCAGCTTATGGAATGCTCCCCCTGCTGAGGTTTTCTCACATGACTATATAATGAGGTATTTCAAAATGGGCGTCCATAGGCTACGGTAGCCGCTTACCAGAAAGTCTTTTTGCCTCCTTGATGGTAAAATAAAAAAGTAAACTGTCTTTCCCATGGTGGACATCCTCAGATACATACTCAGTGAGTAGATCTTTGAGAATACCAAGTAGGGGTAGTCAGAGGCACGTACAAACAATACGTTTGGTACATGCCCGCGTTTTGCAAGTAGTTAGCATTCCACGTGACACGTATTGCCACACTAACTCCAAATTTAAAAATTCGAAGGGCATACCGCTTTCCTCACGATGTTTTCCTTCACCGTTCTGAGCACGTGTTAATGCACACATACATGTTTCGAGTGGAAAAATCCATTGGTTCACGACCGGGTTCGAACCCACGACCTCCGGATCAGAAGTCGGGGTATCGCCCACTAGGCCAACACGGCTTTTATGATGGTATAAATAAAACGGTGGAAAGTTTTAGAACATTACTATAGCACGTACTTTACTATTCTCCAGCTGACGTTTCGTTGACCGTTTAAGAGGTCCTTCCTCATGAGCACCGTCCGCGACCACGAGACTGAGACGGGTACCGTCGTGTCTTTGAATAGCGTGTTGTAAACACTCACGGTATGTGCTGTTCCTCGGGGTTCTCTCCGGCGACCTGGGCGAGGTGCAGCAGCGTGGCGGCGTGGGGCTCCGCGCGCCACGCCTCCGCCGCGGCGTGGTCACGCGCCCGCACCGCGTGCAGCAGCGGATCCATCTGCGACTCGGACAGCGCCAGCGCCTCGTTCGTCATCAGATACACCAGCACGTGGAGGTCCGACATCGCCTGGAATGC
Organism: Perizoma affinitatum; assembly: GCA_961405105.1. Taxonomy (NCBI): domain Eukaryota; kingdom Metazoa; phylum Arthropoda; class Insecta; order Lepidoptera; family Geometridae; genus Perizoma; species Perizoma affinitatum. The sequence continues at coordinate 917,591 of OY560199.1, read as the reverse complement.
CACAGACACTATTCACAGAACACACTCTTCAGAGAACAACAAGCAGGCTTAGCGTGAGTAGCTCTGTCTGCTGAAGTTAAGGCAGAAATTACTATTGTTTCCCCCGGCCACTTCAAAATCATATATAATCCAAAGGTTGTCTTGGAAGAGATCGCCCATTGTACCTTTTCTTAATGTGTTATTGTTTATTTTATTTATATCATAAGGTGTACAATAAAGTATTTTCATTCATTCATTCATTCATTATTTCTTTTACAAAAAAAAAGAGAAAGAAGACACTCTTATCTTCTCTTCTGTAGATAAAAACGTATCATGCTTCTGGTGCGGACGTATGTACGTTAAAGAAATCAGGAGAATGGCACGCATGAGTTTGTTTTTAAAGGATGATTGGGGCAACTGAGGGTGACTGGGAAAATTTCCAACGTTATTACATTATACTAGCTTCTGCCCACGTCTACGCCCGCGTGGTACCCGGATAAAAAGCCTATGTGTTATTTTGATGTATAAGCTATATTACTGTAAAGTTTTATCAAACTCCGTTCAGTAGTTTTTGCGTGAAAGAGTAACAAACATCAATCCTCACAAACTTTCGCGTAATGAACCTTCAGAAAGCTATTTTACCCAACCCGGCCGGGGTTGGGTAAAAGAGTCCTGCTTCAGAAACCCTGGCCTGCAGTAGCAAGCATAAAGGTGCTCGGGAATTTTTTACTACATTTTTCAATATAAATAAATAATGCAGGACATTTTTCACACAGCATCATCTAGTCCCAAAGTAAGCAGAGCTTGTGTTATGGGAACTACATGACTGATATACTACTTATATACTTTTTGTTGTTGTAAATACATACATATTATACATAGAAAACAACAAGATCCCGAGACAAATATTTGCAGATGCAAACATTTGTCCCGCGGCGGGAATCGAACCCGCAACCTTCTGCGTCTCAGGCGGGACTTCGCCCACTTCGCCACAGAGGTATGAGGTTGAAGATATATTTATTTCTCATAAGAATTTACAAATTCACTTGTATGAGAAAACTTAACTTACTGGGCTAATCTTGGGTGCTTAGACACACTTACTAGTACGTAGGAAATAACTTAAGAACTAATTAGTACATGCAACTTATAAAAAAAAACATTTAAATTTGTAGTAGGTACAAAATAGAATTGGGCTGTCTGTTTATTGTCAAGTAGTATTTTCTATAGATAGTTTTTAGTTATGTATTCTAAAGAGTTTTTATCGCGATATTCGCTTTACGCTTGCCGTCCCATGATTCCTTCAAATTCTTTACATCAGATCCGCACGTGCTTACGTTATAGAGCTCAGCGAAAAATCACCATCAAAAAATGTATTGGCTAGTCGTGATTACATAAGAAGGATGATGCTTTTTTAAGTTTTACGGGAAAAATAGCCCTCTGTAATAAAACTTTTATGGGACCACCTCGGGATCATTCTCTATACAACAATAAAATAATCATCAAAATCGATTAACCACAAGCGAATAACAAACACACTATAAAAAAAAGGTGTCTATAACAGAAAAATTAAAGCGCACTACCTGTGCTCATTATTAATAGTATGTTTGGTGTATTTTTAGCTTTTTATTATAAAGTATCTAAGTGTAATTAGTTTGTCCTGTATGAATGTTTGTATGAATGAATGTAATACTTTATTGTACACCTTATGGTATAAACAACAACACATTAAGACAAATGTACAATGGACGGTCTTATCGCTTAAAAGCGATCTCTTCCAGACAACCTTTGTATGGAGAGGATGGGGATGTACTTAATACAAATACAATCTGTGGTGTTTGATCCAATACAATGTGTTTCCATCTATTCCAATGTGGGTAGTTTTGTGTGCCTCAGTTTTTAACCCGCCAATGGTGACGTCGATTTGACTTACATCTTCGGTGACCCCGGTCCCACGCACCGGGGTTTTCAATGGAAGATTTTTCAAAATCTTTCATTTACTGACCATTTTTTTTGTTAGTTATAAATTATTTGATATTAAAACAACGATATTTCATTAATCACTGCCTCGTTTATATATTTTTAATGTGATTAGACAACTTTACATATAACCTATAAAATTAGTTAGTTTTTAAACAAAGCTTTTTAAAAATTAAAAACACATTATATGCTACATATTTTTGAAATTAGTTTAGTCTTTTCAGTTTCTAGACTCTAGGATCTTACTTATAATAAACAAAAAATGGCAAACTATCAACAAAAAATAAAAATAAAAATCTTGTAAATTTTACGAAAATTCGCACCCGAACGATCTACCACCCTTGGTGTCATTGTAGCTCAAAATTATATCGGGCTTTTGAGTTTCTGCATCGACTTTAGCATCATTGTGCATTGTGCTAATCAGGAGAACGTTTTTACTTGCTTTTGGAACATGTGAAACCAAAACCATGTCGCGAAAACCAAACATATTTGATTTCACAGTTCGACCACGCAATATGTTGAAGTCAGGGGGAATTTCTTTCTTGTTCTTCCGAATTGTTCCAATTGTGATGAAACCTTTTTCCTTTGAATAAAACAATAACAAAGGTGAGTAAAAATGTACATAAATCAGTCAAAAAATGAATAATCAATAATCCAACCCTGCCTATTTTACTTACATATTCGGTGACCCCGGTCTACCGCACCGGGTTGACACCAACACTCAGGAACTTGCGAACGCACCGACGTCGTGGGGTGAACTGACGGTGGGGGAGGGAAAATGAGGCAGCTACTCGAAATCACAACGAAAATCGTTGGCGGGGAAAAAAGTTATTCGATTTTTTTAAGTCACCCGGTCCCACAGACATATAGGTCACCGTTCCCGGGTTAATACCGTCGAGGTACAATAAATATTCTGTCTACTCCTGAAACACGGTGTTTTATTTTGCTCCCGCAAATCGAATACTTTCCACAATCAAATACAAATACATTTTTTTATCAAAAATATTGAGTTACAATAGAGTTTGTGTTGGTCCCCGCACTAGGTCGAGCGGGAACGCGGAAGGCCGGTTACAGATCAATCGATTTCATTAAAAAAAAACACAACTTGTGTAAACCACCTATTTTTATACTATTTTCTTTTATACATGACCCTACCTCTATACTCTCCTACTACCTCTCTCTAGGTCAAGGTTTGCTGGAAGAATACTCTTTTTAGGGTTCGCTTTTGTATGCCATCATACTGTTTTTTGTAAGTGTTAAATTGGTGTAAAATTCTACTATTATTATAAAAATAAATAATGCTGGACATTTTTCACACAGCATCATCTAGCCCCAAAGTAAGCAGAGCTTGTGTTATGGGACCTACATGACTGATATATTACTTATATACGTTTTTTTTTTGTAAATACATTCATATTATACATAAAACACCCAGATCCCGAGGCATATATTTGCATATGCAAACATTCGTCCCGCGGCAGGAATCGAACCCGCAACCTTTTACGTCTCAGGCGGGCCTTCGCCCACTGCGCCACAGAGGTCATCAATACTATTATAAACGCGAAAGTTTCTGAGGGTGGATATTTGTTACTATTTCACGCAAAAACTATTTTGAACGTATTTTGATGAAACTTTACAGTAAAATAGCTTATACACATAGGCTACTTTTTATCCGGGTAACACGCGAGCAAAGACGTGGGCAGAAGCTAGTAAATAATAAATAAACACGTGTCCCGTTTCACACTTAGTACCTAGTATTATATCTGTGGTCTATGCAGTTTAGAATTTCGCTTGACAGGCTACAAGCCCATCGCCATTGAAATGGTATTTGAGTAGTTGGACAAACTATTGTATGTTGTTGTAACAAGCGTATGTATGTATACAGTAAATAAAACGGCTTTGATGTCCACATTAAATACAGTCCGATCATGCGATTGAAACTGAATGCAAACCAGTAGATACTATATATACGGCCGCCCACCCCTTCAATCCGTCACTCCAGTGAGCCGTATATTCCAAACTTTAAGTTTAAGTTACCTACACATCTACACACTACCAATTGAAAAAAAATGTTTCACCAATATTAAAAACGGATTTTCAGGATGGACAAAGTCTATATACAGGGTGTAATAAGGCCAATCACCAAGAAGAAATCTACTTATACTGTTAATCATAACGAGTAACTTTGAGGGAAAATTATTACTGGGAAAGGTATTTTTTTTTTTTTTGTAGCGCTTACGGCCGTTCGTATTCGAACGTCCGAAGCTTCAGCTGTAACCGCGCGTTTGTGTGCGTGCTCCGACATACGCATGAGTCGAGGCCGTGGTTTGGGTTTCAGTTTGATATTCATTGCATTTCTGCCACTTCAAATGTGTAATTCCTAAATTTTGATAATGTTTGTTTGAATCAAATAAATAAATAAATAATGCTGGACATTTCTGACACAGCATAATGTAGCCCTAAAGTAAGCAGAGCTTATGTTATCGGAACCACATGACTGATATACTACTTATATAATTTTTTTTTGTTGTTGTAATACATACATATTATACATAGAAAACACCCAGACCCGAGACAAATATTTGCAGTTCAGACAAACATTAGTCCCGCGGCGGGAATCGAACCCGTAACCTTCTGCGTCTCAGGCGGGCCTTCGCCCACTGCGCCACAGAGGTCGTCAAAGTTTTATAACACTTGGAATTCATTTCCAGAAAGAACTAAAAAAAATGTACACCCTTTATATTATCCCATAAACCAAATGGGCCTTTAACGTAAGTACCGTAACGTAAGTCGAAGAAAAATTATCGAGCGAATGTGTAAAATTCTTACAAAAGCAGGCACTTTACATCGACTACTTTTATCCGGGTACAATGTGAGCCAAGCCGTGGGCAGTAGGCTAGTCAACAATAATTGTAGTTAAATAACTACTCGATTCTGACAAATTTCCAGGAAAAGCGAAATACAGCCTGAAATTATGAGATGCGAATATGACACAAATAGAACCAAATTACACCGACGGACAAATTAATCAAGCCACATTCAAACTAAACTGTTCGGTCTGAAATTATGTTTCATAGGACCTCGGTGGCGCGGCGGGTGTGTTGCTAACTGTGGAGCAAGGGGTGCCGTTTCGATTTCCGCTGCCCATATTTGTTCCGGGTCTAGGTATTGTGTTAACACAGTGTGCGGTCAGGGCGTATGTGTCTGTTGTGTGTTTCATTAAATGTCCGCCAGTGTAAATAATATGCAGTAGGTGAAATGCATTTACAAACATAAATATTTCATTTTAAATGGGTCATCATCTCTCATCTGTTACAATTCCAAGAAGAAACCACTTATGTACATTTAATTGTTTTCGAAAATGTTGTTACCAGGCAAATTATAGTATAATTTGGTTTTATTCAAATAATTTAATATATAATATGCTTTTAATAGGCAAGCGGCGATATCAATTATTTCTACTCTAACTGCCGATCTTTATTTCTGGAAAGAAATTAATTTTGTATGTCTTCCACAAAGTGCAATTTAATCAAGTTTTCTTATGAGCCACATTCTATATGGCTGCAGTGTTCATTTACTTTCCTTAGAAATTCTTTTAAGTAGGTAGGATCATAGGAAGGATAGGTAGGTAGGTAGGTACTATCACGTTTCCATAATTTAACGAAGACCTTGAATCTTTGTTTGTAACTAGTGTTTGTACACGGCTTAGCCCGCGTTGTACCCGGATAAAAAGTATGTGCTATTATCGGACACGAACTATACCTGTTCCAAATTTCACCTAAATCAGTCCAGCCGTTATGGAGATTATTAGTAACAAACAAACAAACACCCAAACTTTAGATACTTAATAAGATACTACTTTCTTGCACACGGCATTAATTATAACAAAAATAATGCTAGACATTTTCACACAGCATCACCTAGCCCCAAAGTAAGCAGAAAAAGCTTGTGTTATGGGTACTACTTATATACATTTTTGTTTTGAAAAGACATACATATTATACGTAGGAAACACCCAGACCCGAGACAAATATTACAATCATACAATGATTTGTCACGCGGCGGGAATCGAGCCCGCAACCTTGTGAGTCTCAAGCGGGCGAAGGCCCGCTTCTCTCTTCTCAATCTCTTCATGCCACACAATGGTCTTATTGCACAAGTCCCTTTGCCTCCCCCCCCCCCCTATACCCCCTTACCCCCAATGAAAATCCACTTAAGAGAAACTTTCCAAAAATAATCTTAAAATTGCATTCCTATATCTAAAAAGCCACAGAGCAAGTTGCAAATACGGGTCGATAGAAGACATTATTGACCTCCCTATATTCCCTGTTCAACCCAGATTCCATCCGATTCCTGGAAACCTAACAAATAACGCACAGAAGGCCCACTATAATATCTATGTAGATATATGACACAAGCTGAATGTGCAATCTATATTACCGCCGAACTAATCGGCTCAACTAGACCACGGTCCAATTTACGTACAATGCAGTACCAAACTTAAATTACAATTTCATAAGACCTTATCTCTTCTCTCTAAGACTCTCATCAACGAGAGTGTACAAGGGGTCCTTATGTTAAAAGCATATTAGTGCAAAAAAATTAGGTCTTAATGCGTTTTCTAGCGGCCGTTACAAAATAAATACTAAGATATACTTTATTACCGATAAATCAATAAACTAGAAAGTAAACGCCCGGCCATTTTAAAAATCTAATCGAGTCTTCTCCACCCAAAGGTTGTCTGGAAGAGATCGAAACGATAAGACCGCCCATTAAACCTTAAATGTTTATTTTTTATTCCAGAATTATGGTGAACAATACAGCATTTTCATTCATTCTATTTTCTACGATCAAGAATCGTTACTCAATAGGATAAAGCTCAATTTCGATCGCAACGGAAAGCGACGCTTTACGGATAAACAAGTGTTTGTTTGGTTGTCTGTCACCTTTTTTCACCAAAACGGCTTAAACTATAGCAATGCAGTTTTTGCAATCGACATATATGACTTCAAGGATGGATGGAGAGGACGAAGTTTTAACGCCACAAGTCACCAGGACTGCAAAAGAACATAGAGAAACAAATATTCTTCTCGGGTCTAGGTGTTTCTATGTACATTATCTAAGTATTTACAAAAAAATATATAAAAGTAATATATCAATCATGTAGTTCCTATAACACAAGATCTACTTAGTTTGGATTAGATGATGATGTGTGAAAATGTCCAGCATTATTTATTTAAAACCAGTAAGGAGTTTTTAAATTTTGTAAAAAAATATTTGTGCATTTTTCATAATATCCTCACTACTCAATACATATATCGATTTCACATTGTAGGTACACAATGGTGTTCGTTGGTAGGACTTGCAGTGTAACAGGCCTAGATTTTGATGCGCGCGCCGTCGTCTCCTGAACGGACCGGATGTGATCGCCCGCAGAATTATTCAGGTGGTCGACGGATGACCTAACAGCCGCTTCCAGGGATTTATCGCAGTGGCAAGGTTTTGCGCGCCCCCCGCACCCTCCTGCCTTTGACTTCAACATGGCCCGGAACCTACTACCGACTAGTCAGGTCAGTCTTAAGTGTTGTTTTTTAACTTCAAAAAGAAGGAGGTTTAATTTAATTGGTCTGTGTTTTTTGTGTGTGTATGATATTTTCGTCAATTGTGAAATGACATAATGATTTTTTTAATGGGTATGGTAAACCAAGTAAATTTTATGAAAAAATCCTCCCCAGGTTGAAAAAATGGGAGAGGAAATTCATATCGGAATTTTTATCAACTTCCGGTTATTTGAAGTCAGTTTTTTATGACTATTAATAATCTAGCTGCGCCCTGGTATGATACGCTCTTTTTACAAGCTTTTAATTTAACTATTTAACTTGCCTTGTTATAATAATAATTTATGAACTATTTTTACCCCATCCTAGTACTCGATTGATAGGGTTGACAACTATGAACTCCCGCTTTATAATATAATGCCAAAGATGGAGCGGTGGTTAACAGGGATAGTTGCCCCGTATACATTTTTGGAAAAGGGAATTTAAGTTTTATTAAAAAAAACAATTTTCTTTTGCGCCGTGTAAGGGGTTAAGTTTTGTAACACATTGTCTTAGCATACCCTTACACTTTAAAAAACTTTATCTGAAAATGTCAGCTCTTAAAAACGCTGAGTATCTATCCAATCAGTCAGTCAATCAGAGCATCAGATATCTCAAAATTTATAAACCCAGGCGAGGATAATATTAATCCTGATATTGCCCATAAATTGGGTTAGTGACGGGGTTATGGCGGCTACTCACGTCTAGGAAGGTAGGCGAGTTCTCTATGTGTTGGTGCAGCGCGTGCAGCGTCTGCATGTGTTGGTGGAGGGCGCGGTGCGCGGGGGGGAAGGCGGCAGGGGGCGCGGGCATCGCGGGGGGGTGGAAGGTGGGGGCGCGGGCCTCGTTGCCCGCCACGCCGCAGGGCACGTCCACCAGCAGGTATGCCACGGGCACGCGCCGCGCCGATACGCCCACCTCGTTGCCGTAAGCATCCTTCTCCTGGAAGAGGGGAAGCAAGGGTTACCAAAAACACTATTAGATCATCATCGATAGATATTAATCAAACATCACAAAGACAAAACATTATTTGTAATTTATGATAAGCAACATCCACCTGAATACGAAATTAATAAGGTCATACTTTATTAATTTTGTATTCATGTGGAAACTATGTTGGCGAACCTAACAACTCAATAAAATAAATAGACAAAATGTTGAAAGCGGCTGCGTTCGTAAATAATAGAGACAGTCGAAACGTGCAGTGATTTTCTGAAACTACCCCCATAAAAGGGTACAATATGGTATAACGGTTTCTGGAGCGAATCCATAGACGCAAATCTGATACAAATAAATAACAAGCAACTACAACGAAACACGCGTCTTTTAGACGGAACTGTTGAAAATTTACACTGAAAATCTGAAAATGGTAAAAGCTAAAAAATACTTCAGTTTTCATCATGTTAGACTTCGAGCGCATTGCAGCCCCAGGATCCCTCTTTCACCTCAATAAAAAATAAAAATATGTCAACACCGTACCAAAGTCAAACGGATAATACCTATCGAGTGACATTCTAACGGGGGATAGGTACCGCCTGGCCTGTTAAGTTGCGTTATATTTTTTGTAAAACGAAAATCCTTTTTTGATACTGCGAACACCTCGACACTGCAAAACGCAGACACCCAGGCACAATGAAAATACAACAAAGGAGAACGGGAGAGTTCCTACACACATACATACAAAAGACGCTGTTACATTAAAAAAAAAGCAACAACAATACCTATTATAAATTAAGCCGTTCTGTGAAATGGTTCAAAGAGGAAATTTGCTCATTCACAAGTGGCATTTGGCAGGAGCTTAATTCTGAAGCTTTAATATTATCAGTATTTCCAGGAACGGAAATGAATAGTTCTACAAAAGTACCACGCATACGTATTCCATTGTTATCTCATACAATAACAAGGTACCTACAAGAACAAAACATCTGCAGTTCTTTATAAATTGCAGATAGTAAATTAAGAATTTAACTAGACAATATATCATTAATTAATTTAAATAATAAATAAACACCCTGTAGACAAATATAGTACATGACTAAGTATGTTTCTATTAGGTTACCTCCCACTAGGATTTCGTTGAGTAGCCGGCTACAACGAAGCACAACGAAGGTGCGGGTTCGATTCCCGGATCGCTGCGGAACAAATGTTTGCATGTTCTGCAGATATTTGCTCCGGGATGGGTGTTGTGGTACAACGGTACTCGTAGTTCCTGATACCCACGACACAGGGAATCCTACTGTGGAATCAGGACTATGTCCATCTTTGGAATGATTTATTTTTAATCATCGAGGATTTTAAAAAAAATCCTCGATGATACTTTCAATACAGTTTTCAACGAACAAAACTCCCAGCTCTGTTATCAGAATTCCAGAATCCGAGCGGACCTATTATACAAAAGTGGTATGAAACTCCTACAAACTCTCTGCATTCTGAGATACACAGAGCCAGTAAATATTATTTAGATCATCTATCAAAATGTTTAACAACTTTTCAATTCATTATTGTCCAAATCATGTACATACAAAATTTACTGTTCACGTAAGTTGTGAAAGTATGTTTCGCTTTTTTTATTTGTTTCACAAAATTATGACAATAGATATTCTATTCTATTCTATTTACTCATTGGCACTAGGCATCTAACAGCCTAATGTAACATGCCTAGTGCCTATTGTGGTGAGAAATTAAAGGCAATTAAGTAACTTGGTACATGAATATATAGAATAAGAATAAGAATGTATTTATTTGACACACACACACACACACACAACATTCATGACAATACATGGAACAAATAACAAATAATCTAAAAGCCTACCTATTTATCTAAAATTAATATAAATAATATAGGATCTTTCATAGCAAAGTTATTCGATAGATTATTCGCGCGAGAGGTGTCGACGTGAATTCACTTAGAAATTTTAAGTTCACGTAGTTTATTAAATCATCCGGATCACTTTATTAATATCCAACATGAAAACTATATTCAAGGCATGGGGCCGACGTATATAACAAACTACCCAGTATAAAAAAGTCAAAAAATCTGGTACTCATTCAAATTAAACTCATAGTTTGCACAATTTTTACTGGTTTGAAGCGTTTATTGACCAAACGTTAAACTCACGTTTATGTAAAAACTAAAAATGTTAGATTAAGTATAATTCGAACTTATCATTTCTATGCTGTTTGTTACTTGGTTAAATTTGTGACGTGTACTCTCATCAAATAAATAACAAATGACTATTGTCTAAACACATTTTTTGCGTTAAAATTCAGCTTAGCTTTCTACTAACGTTCATTCAAAGACAGTCAAAGTCAATAGGTTTTTATTCATTGAAATCACAAGGATCATATAGAAACGTAAATGTAAAAACTACGTGAATTTACATTTTTAAAGTGAATTTACGATAGGTGGGAAGGGAAATGAATAAATACGATGTGAAAATTGAAATACATGGAAACGTGTTCCACACATTTCTAAAATTGGCAGAACTTCGGGACATAGAGCTATTGTTTTACACGGAACTTTTTGTTCAGTACCGGGCGTCGAGAAACAATTTGAGCAACAGGAATTTAACAACTGAACATAGTATTTAATAACGTCAGCAATTAACACGGTTCATGAATTTTATATACGGACAGAATAAAACAACTACTTTAACACATTAAAAAAAACCAATTTAACTATCTACATAATATTAAAGGTAGTAGCCAGTTGAAGCCAACATACATTTATTCATTAAAATCACAAGTATCAGTTTGAAAGCAGGCAAGATAGGTACCCAAAAGACTGGCGACATTACCTTGTTGAATAGCAATGCTAGTTTTCTGGCCGAGTTATATTAAACATAATTGTTATGTTTGTTTCATAAACCGTCCCAGGATCATATTCATGCGTAATTTGTTTATTAATGTCGTGCAGAATAATAATTTCCATTTGGAATTGAATAGAATAAACGTATGAACGTACGGTACAAACGATAATAAGCTTACATGGGCCGAACAACTAAAAGTATAGGTAGGTAATTCAGTCTAAAACAACATTCATTTTCAAACAAACATTTCATTTCATTATATCAAAATTCGCTAGGCATTGCAAGCGTCCTTTGGCAGTTTATTTGCCTATTTAGTAGTATAATAAACAACTCGATATTTTGCGAGTTTATTTGAAATCAAGGCACACTTCTATCATATCGATAATAAAATAAAATAGACATCCAAATTACAAATTGCATAAACACCTTCAAAGTGAAGGCCAGCCAATTAAATTAACACAGGGGGTACAAAGAAAATCAACCCCCCAACTTTTACATGTAAAAACGCATTTACAAGTTCCCCCAAATTCAGGAGGAATTTTCAGGAGGTGCTCTAAAAAGTAACTCTCATATTTAATTTCATGATTTTCGTTTTCGAATTAAGAAAACAAGTTTACCAATTCAATCTCGGTACAATTTAAACTGAGCGAGAGATCGGGCAGTACATATCTAATCAATAGAGCCGATCTCCGGGGGTCCTGACACCCTAGTACTTTGGTTGACTGACCTATAGATGGCGACCCAAAGACCCGGGCGCAGGTTACGGTCAGTAAGTCAACATAGGGCAAGTGCAGACACGCAGGGCCGTAGCCAGGATTACAGAGTGGGGCAGATCTTAGGAGACAAACTGTAAGAGACTAATCGTAATGGAGTACTAACCGTATAGAGGACACATCATAGAGAGGTAGAGGCAGAGCGCAGATCATAATTGGGAGTAAATCGTAGGGGGGAAAGTATTCATAGGAGGCAATTCGTAATGAGGGCAAAGTTGCGCGTATAGAAAGCATGGCTAATAAAGCTATGTGAATGTAACTTGTCAAATAATAACATTTTGTTATAGGTAAATATTTTACTAAACTAAACTATTTCGCATGAAAATGGTAAAACAAAATCAACATCGGATTCATTTATTTGGTCGAAAATAATGTTAATACAATGGGTCTTAAAATTAAATAATATAGTTAAAATATGTCCTACTATATCAATTGGCATTCAAATAATTATCAAAATATACAAGATGTCAAAAGAAATGTTAAAGTTAAATAGCAATTAAAATTCAAATGTGTCATCTAAGATTCAAAGCTTTTGCTCCCATGTCGTCCTGGCTAGGGCCCTGGAATCCCGCTTCACTTCACACAGCGCAACAGGTACGCAGGCGCAAGGACCTGCCATTTACTGACCTTGTCACCTACATTACTGCATGTGACCCAAATTTATTCATATCCTGTATCACATATCAATCAATAATTAACCTAGTAGAGAGTTTTGGTGTCTGTAGGACTCTTGCTATGAAGCAAGAGTAACGAACAAACCGTAACCTTTCTAAAAAATCGTTTAAAAAACAATATAAAAATATAGGTAGATATTTTTTTATACCTAATAAATAGAGACGGTATAAAACATGCGCTTCAAATATCCTCTTTTTGATGGAGCTAAAAAAACAAAAAAAAAATGCGATTCGTATTGAGAACCTCATCTTCTAAAGTCGGTTATAACATGAGACCGTTTGTACACCGGGATGGTTGCGGTCCTGCTTTCATTTTATATTTAGGGTTCCAAAGCTAATTAGTGATAAAATAACCCTTATAGTTTCGTCATGTCTTTCTGTCGCTCATGTAAGATGTACCGAGATAAAGTTTGGTATGCATTACCTCATTGTGTAAACTAAAAATAAAGTTTAAAAATAAAATTCAGGAGTAAGTTTTTCGCGCATTTCCTTAGTAAGTGTAAAGTGGGGGATGAATGTTATTCCATTGCACTCACCGTGTCAGTTATCATTGAATAGGGCTAGAAAAATCACTTGGAGCTTTCTTCGAACAACACTCAGTTTTTTTTATTTTAAACACTCAGGAAATATAAGATCCCAAAGTACAAAAAGTTGAATATAACTTTTTAACCTAGAAGTATGATGAACAAAATTTTGCCAAATAGCGTTTGATAGAAACTACCAACTAACTTAGTTTGACCGATTTCCAAAGATAACTTAAAGACTTATGTAGGTACGAGGCAAAATTATCACCTTTTCAACAGAAGTGAAGTATTTGGGCGTTTTGATCGTGCAAAAATTTCGTGAAACACACACTTGGCCATCGTTTTACAAAAGGCTCAGATGGCCCTGGGGCTAGCGGTCGTCTGATTGGCACCAACTGGGGCCTTAATCCCAAAGCGAAGTGGCCACTGCCATTGTGTGGCATAAGTATACTAACGCCGCCATTGTATGGTACGACAAAGCCGATCACAATCAGCTAACTAGGCAGCCTACAAAGGACTGCATGCCTTATGGCTTCGGGAGCCATGTCCACGTCCCCTGGGTTAGCGCTCAATGCATTGCTTGGACTACCGCCACTTCAGGTGCACATGCACAAAGAGATGAAAGCTAGCATGTACAGGGTAATCATCCAGGGTATAAGAAATGGGGCTTTCCCAGAAACTGAGATCTTTACAGGACTGAGAATGATAACTGATGCCATGCTGCCACGGCATGTGTTTGGACAAAACTATGCTTTCGTAATGCCCTCTAGAGAAGACTGGTTGAACAGCCAGTTAGCCTGTGAGGATGTCTTAACTGATACACAGATCCAAAATGGGGCTAAATGTAGCCTGTGTCTATAGAGAGCGACCCAAGTTCAAGTTAAAGTTTTTGCTAGTTACTAAAAATCAGATTTTCAATTATATTTTAACTCAAAACTCCTATGGATAAGTTTTAGTAAATTTTGTCATTTGAAAAGGGTTTTTGAATTTCGGTCAAAAGATCTTCTATGAGATGAAAGAAAAACATGAAAATCGTATTCCTATATAATCCTGCAACGGGTTTGAGACCAAATCAGTTAAATTTTTGCCATACCTCTGAGTGGAATCAATACAAAAGAACGTTACGTATGGGTTATGGGTAGAAGACGTGATTTAAAATGATCAGAGCCGTAGGAATGTTAGAAGCTGGTTCTCGGCAACGTGCTGTGGCAATCTCTCTGGGCACTACGCAGAGTGTTATAAATCAACTTTGGACACGCTACCGCATCACTGGCAGCGTGGCAGAGCGAGTGGAGGACGGGCTCGCATCACCACACGCAGACAAGATCGTTACAAACAAATACTGCTACACGAAATCGTACAATGACCGCGATGATGTCGGTTACTCTTCAGGGATGTTAATAAGCGATCAGACCATAAGAAAATGCTTGCATGAAGTCAATCTCCGTTCCCGAAAGCCGCTACGTGTACCATCTATTGTGCCCCGCAATCTCAGAGGCCGATTACAATGAGCTCGTGAACACAGAAATTGGGCAGGAGAAGAGTGAAGTTTTGTTTGTTTTTCTGACAAATCTCGCTTTGGCATGAGGCCATTTACTAGACGTACACGGTATTGGAGAACCCCTGGACGCCAAGAAGGTTTAAAATCATACCAGGAAGTCCACCCATACAGTGGTGGAACAATCATGATATGGGCGGGTATTTGGATCAGAGGCAATCTTTATGCACAGATTTACGCTGACAGGATTGTATCAGATGTTGTTATTCCTTTGCGGACCTAATTTGGTGCTTCATTTCTGTTTAGGCATGATAATGCACGTCCACTGCCAGATTCGTTGCAAACACACTTGCCGCAGCTTATATCAACGTCCTACCGTGGCCTGCTTAATCGCCAGACTTGAATCCCATTGTGCACGCATGGGATATGCTTCAAAGAAGAGCTTTGCCAAATATGGATGCCGTGCACACACCAGAAAATCTTTATCACCTGTTACAACGGACGTGGGCGGCTATTCTACATTTGATTTGGATGAACTCATATTGAGTATGCCAAATTATTGTATTTAATATGTATGTATTAACAAAGGTGATATATCCAGCATGAGCAAAAATTTCTTTTTAAAAATACCTTGATCCCTCAACCATAAAGTTAAGTTTGTCTTTCAATCCGACTTATATTTTCGTTAGAGCAATGTTTGGTGCTTTACAATTTTGTACGGAAGCCTCTCGGCCGGTTTTCTATTAGAGTAAATGTATTTTTCTGGAATGAGACCGATGGCGTAACATTTGTTCTTTTCTTCTTTCCAGGTGTCAACCCTGTTCAGCGGCACGTTCTGCCCGCTGTGTCAGAAGCAGTTGAACATTTCGCGTTACCTCTGCCGGCTGCCGTGCGGCCACGAGTTCTGCGCAGCGTGCGTGCGCGGCATGGTGTCCGGAAATGGCGTTCTCACCTGCATCTGTTTCAGCGAGCCCAAGAAGCCGCTGTCGACCATCCGACACGCGCCAATCGGACACCACCTGCCCTATCCCAGGCGCCCATTCTTCGACAACCTCCCCGGCAAACAGCACCAGCCAATAGGCGCAAACAACCAGCGAAAACGCCTGCGTCCAATCAAAGCGACCCCTTCGATCGCCCGCCAGGATCTTATCAAAAGCCAGACACTACTCGCGCCTTCTGCTGGAGCGCTATTTTACTTTGATTTTTCTTTGGACGACGTACCCATGGGCACTATATTAATCCGAACGTTCAAATGCACTCCTCTAATGGTGCTCAACTTCAAATTCCTGGTGGAGGGCGGGCGAAGAACCGGCTATCGCGGGTACCGTGGCTGCAAGGTGCTGCAGGCGTGGCGGCACGAGAGTCTCATCCTGGGCGACGTGGAGTTGAACAACGGGACCGGGGGCCGCGCGGCGGTGTGCGGAGGTCGCTTCCAGCCGGATTGTCTGCGGGTGCATCACACGCGCGGTCTCGTCGGCATGAGACGGCACGTGAACGACGGCCTCGTCGCCTCCCAGTTCAGAATAATGCTGCGTGCCCCGCGCCTCGTATTCACGGGCTGGTTCGGCCGAGTCGAGTGGGGGCTGGATATCCTGGACAAACTCAGCGAGACCGGGGACCAGGGCGGGAACCCGACGCGACGTATCATCGTCTCAGACTGCGGCCAGCTCGAGTAACCACAAGGCCTTAACACCCATGAGGGCAGAACTATGATTTCAGATTTCATTTATTTTACCATATTAGAAATCTAGCAGCGAATTAATTGGCTCCCATTTAGTTTCATTTACGACCACCTCTGTGGCGCAGTGGACGAAGGCCCGCCTGAGACGTAGAAGGTTACGGGTTCGATTACCGCCGCGAGACAAATGTTTGTTGATCTTCAAATATTCGTCTCGGATCTGGGTGGTTTCTATGTAATATATATGTATTTACAAAAAAGCATATAAGTCATATTAGTCATGTAGTATCTATAATAAAATATCTACTTTGATGATGCTGTGTGAAAAATGTCCAGCATTATTTGTTTATTTATTATTATTTGTAGGTGTTACTTGTGTAAAATCAGTAGACAGTAAGCTACAGAGCGATATAGAACTAAAGCGACAAATTGTCATTTTGCATCAGTGTCTGACCGCATTGCGAAATAAAATGATAATTTTACAACGTAAAGGCAAATCAGTTTCTAACATCCGTCTACTGCCGACTCAGATTCAGAATAATTCATTGGCCATTTCATTACAACATGTCACATTGAACACGTCAGATATGGTCAGGGTATACTCGTATTCACATAAAGCTGGCCCACATGCAAACCAGACAAAAAAAAACAATTTAAATATTCCGTTACTTGGTTCTAAGGAGTCCATAGACTACGTAGAAGCTGGCTGAAACCGCGTAGATTATTGTTCGCATTGGTATCTTTGACACGTACAGTTTCAGTGCGCAGAGTATAAATAAATACCCAAAAGTCACATACTAATTCCTGATCCCACACTAATATTCCCTATGTTAAACATATATACTTATGTTGCAACAATGTATAAACACTATGCTGCATTAAGCTGAGACAGGGACCTATTTTTACCTCAAGCAACACTTTTCTCTTCTAAGTCTTTTACTAATATTTTACCATCTGTTTGTTTTTGGGTTCAAATAAATAAATGTTCTGTCTTTCTACACCTATGAAATTACCGCTTTTTTATAGGATAATAGTTATCGGATTAGCTTCTTGGTTTTGACGATTTGCCACAAATTGTCCCAATATTGTTTTGACACTAATAACAAAAGCCCATGCAAGCTCAGCTTTAGTTTGAGACGGACGTCTGCTAGGTTCGCTTGCGATATCAATTAACATTTACAAAAAAAAAGCGATTGAACTAATAACACACTGTCCGTTCGTTGGTAGTGGTAGGTCTATACACGTCGTTAATATTGCGTGCCTTTTGAGATGAACAATGCATCTTATTCATTGTCCGTAAGTCATATTCGAAAATAACGCGAGTTGTTTTGGAGGTTATGATGGCAAATTTAATGAAATTGGAGGTAAAAAACAAAACCAAAAACAAGTAAATTACTGTTTTAAAACCCTGACGCAAAAAGTTTGACGTGTGTATCTGTGTGTCTATTACACATAGACACACAGTCTGCTGAGACAGGATGAACCGATCGTGATTGTTCTTGGCATCTGTTCAGCCCTTTGAGGATCACCAGCTCTCTAATAGATGGTTGTCAGAGTCTGATTATAGAGCAGGAAAGAGAAATGAGTATGAATTTGTGTGGGATTCAAGACTATATGTAAAAAAACAGCGGGGTTTTAAAAAGAAGGAGAAAATTTACTTATTGGAAATAGAAGACCTTTTTTTTTTAATTTAAAGCTTTTAAAACATTTTTTTTAATTGAATATTCCTCGTTATACCCTGCAGTTTCGACCTGCGTATCTGCATATTAAATTTCAAAGTGGCCAGTTGGACAAAACGGTAATTTCCAAGTCCTATTATTTCGCTGGAAAAAAGGCACGTTTTATTTTCGCAATGCGGGCTTATCCATATGTACCTATGACAAACCAAAATTTAAGAATAAGTTTATATTGTTATCGAGCATTTGGCGAAGACGATTTCACACAGCGGGGAGTGTGCCCATTTTTTGATTAAATGTTTGTAAAATATGCTGTCTCGATAAGCAAATGTGCTGTGAAATGTAACGTCTATTTAATTGTGAAATGCATTAGCGTATATTAAGTGTTGGAGGATTAAAAATACAGTATGTAAAAATAATCCCGTCCGATCGGAAATGGGTATTATATGTATAGATATGTAATTTGATCATAGACCCTTAGACCGTCCGCTGCGTCTATTATTATTATTATTATTCATATAGGTTCACACAAATGTTTTAAAAATTAATTTAGACACTAAAGGCCGTAAGATCAAAAGTAGTTTAAACTTTGGATTTTGTAAATCTACGATAAAGTTAATCGATGGTTCAAACCATCTACTGTCATATAAGAACATCCAATTTGTGGATCAACTACCATTGAACTTATGAAATAATCGAAGATTGAAGAAGTGGTACTACTATTGATCTTACGGCTCTTAGGTTACTAAACTTATCCAGTATTTTATCTATGTAATTCGTGATCAATTTTAAAATGCTATTGGGTCTGTTCCTCAGCCCGCCCCAGTAGTGAAACCATTATTTTGTGCATTATTGCAGTCTGTTCGCTTCGACAAACATTCCAGAAGCGCTATAAAACCGAGTCAACCCTAACATCATTCTTAAATTGTAATGGACGCGCAGAGCACTAATCGATCTTTTGGTATATTTAATCCATAGGCTGCTGGTGCAAAAAGCATTGACACTACGTTCTGAATTTAGCATCAGCTGAGCTGTGAATGTTCCCACAGACTACCTGAGCTCTGCCTTCCCTTTCATTATCAGCGTCGTCTTTTAGATCTTCCGTCACAGGATACCTCAGATATGTAGATTGTTTAACAACTTTCGTCAGTCTTTTCGTAAATATTTTCAGGAGTTTCTTATTGTTATCATTAAAAAAATGTCACTTATCTTAACATTATAATTAAGATCATGATGCATAATATGTATGTAAAAATAAATGTATTTAATAGTATATCAGTCATATAGTTCCCATAACTGTGCATTGTAAAAAATGCCTAGCATTATGTTTATTTGTCTAGGATTCGCATATTGCTATCGGTTTCCTGAGTCCATTGATTGAGGGACTGAACAGAACCATGTCGTCCGCGAAGCTGATGTTAACCATGGATCTAAAAATCGAACAGCCGACATTGGTCCTGCTCAGCTCCCTAATCAGTTCATCGATGTACAGTTTAAATAACGTAGGCGAAATCAACCTACCCTGCCGCACTCCGCACTCTAATCTGTGCATATCTGAGACTTGATGACAGTACCATCATTGTAAAATATTTAAAAACGGAAAACGATTTGTCTCAATGCTATAGTCATTCTTCTCATTTTATTTGTGCTTTTGGCTCTAGTATCCCTATCCGTCCCTCTAGTATAGCGCGAATTTTAGTATGGAGCGGTAGTGACGTTTTTTCAATTCACCTAACACCTAAATATAAAAAAACATAGGCATAAGTTTTAGTTATAAACAATTATCATAATTACGATATTCTGTGAAGTTAAAAGGTATTGGTGTTTATTCTGAGTATTATATCCTACTAATATTGTCAATGTTAAAGTTGTAACGTTTAGATGTTGACATGTTTGGATGTCAAGGTGTTTGGATGTGTAGATGTTTGAATATTTATATAATAAGATGTTGATGTGCATATTTAGATGATAAGCTGTTGAGGTGTTTCGATGGTTAGCTATTAAGGTGTTTGGAAGATGAGCTGTTTAGATGCTAATAATCTCCGTTACGGCTAGACTAATTTGGATGAAATTTGGAACAGGTATAATTCGTGACGTAGAACAATACATAGATTGTCTACTTATCCAGGTAACATGCGGTCGAAGCCGAAGGCAGAGTCTAGTGATACATAATGCAATAATTATCAAAGACGCAGTTACCATAGACGTGCAATGCGTTTAATTGCAGGAAAGTAGGCTGGGATAATATTGACATGTCAGAGGAAGACCACCTGACCACGTTGGCAACCAGGCACTGGAACTACCCTTCCCCGTTAGAAGATCTAGATGGAGACCCATGACCACATGGTCAGAACGTTTCAGATTAATATGTCGGAGATAGATCGAAGTGGTTGAAGAGCAGTAGGAAAGCTGACCCCACCTGGTGGTGGGATAAATAGCTTGGAAAAGAGAGAGGGAGAGAGAAATATAAATATGATAAGACATTATAATTTCAATTCTGCAAATACAGAGTTATTAAGTTGCTTGTAAGTTTGATGAATATAATGTTTACGAATACCTAATTTTAATTTATTTTTGAGTGGTAATACCTATAGTTTTTAGGGTTAAGTACAAGGGAACACTATTACACTAAACATTAGCCGTCCGTCTGTCTGTCTGTCACAGGTTTTCATCTTTTTAACAAAGTAAAATGTATCTTGTTTAAGTTTTCACAGAATACGTATTACTATGGCCTCTATAATGGCAAATAATAATAATTCTAAAAGGCCTCATACAACAAATACGCAAAAGATGCCACGTGACTTAAAAATTGTATGAGGAATCTAGTAAAACATCGTTTCGAAAGTCGCGGGTTCAAACTCGGTCGTGTACCATTGGTTTTATTCAACTTATGTTGCATTAAAACGTGCTTAAAATGGTGAAGATAAACATCATGAGGTAACCGCTTTTGATGTGACTTTGGTTAAGCGGAGACGGGTTTGTAAACCTGCCAAGTAGAAAAACTATGTGCCTACAAAACAAAGTGTTTTAAATAGTCATGGGTAGCTGTTTGAAAACGGAGGATTGTGCAAGGCTCTCTTTTTACAACTGAGCCAGCACACTGTGCTGTGGTACCACTGTTGAGTTTCTGAACGTAGTTGAGTGAGGTACTCTTGGAAGCACAGTGTGCACTGTGCGTGCTGTGTGGTGTGCTAAAGCTTATAACGCTGATGGATTCTATCTAAAGGTGTCTCATTCAAAATATTCTTGGTAAAAGTCCGAAATTACTTCGAATGAATGACTATAGAATGGGCGAAAGTCCGTCTGAGACGCGTTTGATTCTCGTCGCTGGACAAATGTTTGTATGATCCGCAATAAAGCAACAATCTGGTCCGAAGTTTTCGATCGTTAATGATTCCGGAGTTCTTCAGGGCGATGTGTAGGGTTAAATACTATTTCACTTTTCCTTCATTGATCGTCTAACATAGAGAAAGAAAATACATTTATTCGAACACACACACAGACACTGTACTTTGATGTAGTATGTTTTATGTTTTATAATAATATTATTTAAGCTAGTTTACACAAGTCATTAAATAAACCCCCGGCCACTTCAAAATCACATTTAATCCTCTCTATCCAAAGGTTGTTTGGAAGATATCGCTTTTAAGCGATAAGACCGCCTATTATACCTTTTTACGTAATGTATTAATGTTTATTTTGTTTTAATTATAAAGTGTACAATAAAGTATTTTCATTCATTCATTCTCCACTTCGTCTTTACTGTCCGGGCGAACGTTTTCTAGGTTCATTAAGCTGGACAGAGACTCATCCTAAAATGCTTTTCTTTGTTATACAATGTACATTAGATTACATTAGATTACACCAATGTACATAGGTTAATCAAAATTTCATGCAAATCCGTTCTCCCGTATATATATAGGGACATATACAAAGATTATAGTTTCCGAAAAGTAAAATGATACGTTATAATTATTATTTATAACAAGCTTTATTTAACTTGCCTTGTTAGTTAGTATGTGTGAGTCAAATCTTACAACTGAATTTTAAACCAGCTATCCCCAACCATACATTTTGCATACACGTTTGGTTTGGATGACAATGCATCGTCAGCTAATACACATCCTTCTAAATCCAATATGGCGGACTACCTAAGATGGCGGACCACTTCCATGATATGAGTTATGCAATTATTATAAAAGAACTAAAAAGCTGGTTTTAAAAAAAGATTTTTTAAAATTAATGTGTGAAAAAGGTGTAATGGACACAAAATAAACATTAAAAACTCCACGAAACGACAGTTTTTGACGCTTTTATTTGACATACATGATTCAAGCACATCTGCGGCATGTATTTCATAACGTAAGCAAAGTATTTACCTTGTAATATACATCCGGCACGTACTGCTGCGACGTGGACTCCCTGACGTAGGCCAGCTCGGGCGCGTCCCTGGTCGGCAGCAGCACGTCGTCGCGGACCATGGCCTGGCACTGGCCCGACACTTGATAGCCTTCTAAATGGACCTGATTGTCGCTGTCACCTGCGAACGAGACACCTCAGATTCTAATTATATCAAATTTAATAACAATAATATTGGACTTTTCACAAAGCATCATCTAGCCCCAAACTAAGCAGAGTAAGCAGAGCTTGTGTTATGGGAACTATATGACTAATATACTAATTATATATATTTTTTTGTAAAAATACATAAATACTTATACATGAAATCACTCAGACCCGAGACAAATATTTGCAGATCATACAAACATTTGTCCCGCAGCGGTAATTTAACCCACAACCTTCTGCGTCTCAGGCGGACCTCCGCCCACTGCGCTACAGAGGTTTGTTTACCATTTTAATAGCATAAAAAAATGATTTTATATCTTACCGGAAACGCAGACGGTGACGAACTTAGATCCGAAATATCCGGATGTGGCGTGTCGGCAGGCGTTGGGATGCAGGTTCTGGAAGTGTCCCGCCATTATGCACTCCTGCGCAGACAGGAAATGCGTCTCCACGCCGCTGGAACAAAATATCACGCATTATATAACATGATAAAAAACCTATGTTCCGGAAGTCTGGACAAATACCTCATTTCCACAGATAATGTCATTCCAATACAATTAAATCTTTTGAATGAATGAATGAAAATACTTTATTGTACATCTTAAACAAATAACATAGTAAACAACATCTTATTAAGAAGGTACAATGGGCGGTCTTATCGCTGACGAACTTAGATCCTAAACATACTTAATCTTTTCATATTGCTGTCATGTACACAGTTAAGTATAGGTGTTAAAACAATACATAGAAAGTAGGTAGGTATGAACCCCGTTAGGACGCTGCAAATTTGAGTTCGATCAGTTAACAAGAATATTAATTGCGTTGGTGTCTGCAACACAGTTTTTGTACTTCTGCAGACATCATCATCGTTTTCAATAGTAATTGTATGCCATCGTTTCTGTTCCTCAATAAATATATATGTTGATTTTTGATTGTGTTGTTGTATTATTTAATAGTGTGGGTAGTTTTAAAGCTTTATTTAGAGATACCGGCACGTAAAATAAACAGTGTTCAATCAGCAAGCTGTGTTTTACTACAGTGTAGCTTGCTAAGTAATAATTTTTATATGTGTTTAAGCTTGATATATAATTTAATTAGATTAATTTCTGCCGGTGTTAACGCCAACAGAAAGTGGTGGGTTATTAGATGTGGTTTTTGTGACATGAACCTATCCTACTTACTATTATAAACGCGAAAGTTAGCGAGAATGGATGTTTGTTACTCTTTCAGGCAAAAACTACTGAACAGATTTTAATGAAAATTTACAGTAATATAGCTTATACATCAGAATAACGCATAGGCTACTTTTGTTTGTTTGTTGTTTTTTCATCACATGTCATGTTTTTTTTTTTATACTACTAAACTGGCAAACTAGCCTACGGCCCACCTGTTGGTAAGCGGTAACGGAAACTTATGGACGCTTGCAACACCAGAGGTATCATTACTTAATAATCAGAATTATAACGTGTGAAAATACTAGCATTACTGCATGGCGGCATACATAAGTATAGTGCTAGTATTTTCACAATTAACTCTACTGTTTCTTAACGTAAATTATGTCCAATGCGAACATAAATACGGAGCCAATCGGCGTAAAGGCCACCCATTCAAAGTTGTTCAAAAAAAAAGATCTACCTCGGGCAAATTGGGTAGACACAACTTCTAGAAGGAGGCCAAGAGAAGGATTCAATTGGGCTGGACAGCGTTCGGAAAACTGCGTCGAATCCTTTCGTCTTTCATACAATAATGCCTCAAGACTAAAGTCTTCAATCGTGATGACCTAAAGTGCCGAGACATGGACCCTCACAGTAGGGCTAATCCAACCGTTCAAGGTCGCACAGCGAGCTATGGAACGGGCTAAGCTAGGGGTTTCTCTGAAGAATACAATCCGTAACGAGATTATACGACAGAGAACGAGACGCTAACCCGACCTAATCTACTACAAATCAGTGCGGGTTCCGAAGCCTTCCAAAAGAAACAAACAAAATTGCAAAAGTAGGGGCGCCCCCTAGGCTAGGCAATGACTTAAGAAAGGCGGGCAGTAGAAAGTGGATGAGAAGAGCCGATGCGGGCTTATGGTGATGATATATGATGCAGTGTGAATGTTCACCGGATGTGGGAGACCTGTCCCTCCTTGGGCAGCAGGTCGGTGAACAGCCAGCCGAGACGTCGCAGCTGCAGCGCGGAGGCCACGTGGCGCAGCTTCGCCTCCGCCTCGTCCTTCTGCAGCGCCACCGCGTCCCGCCCGCTCGCCTGCGCCGGCTCGTAGATCGCGGCGACGCGCGCGCGGATACCTGACGCACCGAACAAACAAACAAACATTAAACGAACACGCTCACGACTGTCTTTCACATGGTGGACATCCTAAGTAAATACTCAGTGAGTAATAAGCAAGTAGAGGATAGTCAGAGGCAACTCCAAACATTACAAACATTATACTGTAAAAAACAGACAAACATGACTGCCGGTTCAATTACACGCCCATGGGACTTTACACCCCCTGTATTTAAAATTTCATCCAAGTCCATCCATCCGTTATCGAGATTTCTCGTTCTAGGAATGGTTCATATTTAGCAGCGCCATCTAGTTTTGTTTTTAAACACTAGTTTACTACAAACTCTAAAGCTGTTATACTTGACGAGGTCTATGGCGCAGTGGGCGACTGCCCGCCCGAGAGGCACGCAGAAGGTTGCGAGTTCGATTCGCGCCGCGGGAGATAAACAATAAATAATGCTGGAAATTTTCACACAGCATCATCTAGCCCCAAACTAAAAAGAGCTGTTATTATGAGAACTACATGACTGATATACTACTCATATGCATTTTCTTTTTGTAAATACATACATATTATACATAGAAAACACCCAGATCCCGAGACAAATGTGTGCAGATACAAACATTTGTCCCGCGGCAGGAATCGAGCCCGTAACCTCCTGCGTGTCAGGCGGGCCTTCACCCACTGATACAGATATGTTTGTATGATCTGCAAATATTTGTTTAGGATATGGATGTTTTCTATGTGTATGTATTTACAAAGCTAATGTGATATATCAGTCATGTAGGACAATATCTGCTTACTTTGAGGCTAGATGATGTTATGTGAAAACGTCCAGCATTATTTATTTATTAATGAATGGTATAAATAATGGTGGTATATAATATGATGTAATGTTCACCTAGGGGTACGTCGGGGTGCCGCTCGTGCGTGCCGTACAGGTATCCGATGCGCTGGTCCCCGGTGGCGCGCCAGTACGCGAGGAAGCGCTCCACCACTGCGGGGTGCTCCACCAGCACATTGTCCACGTGCCGGTAGGGCTGCCGGCTCAGCGTCACCGCCCCCGGCTGGCACTTCGAGCAGATGCCGCGCGGCCACGGCGGGTGCTCCGTGCAACCTGACAGACAATAATGCGCCCGTTCATAAAATATATATAAAACATCCGCCTTACAAGATGCGTCATTCGAACACGGATTTTGACTTGGCACTAATCTGTAGCGGAATATCCGTAAATGTTCCGCCACAGAATAGTACTAAGTAGCCAACATTCGTACGTGATGACGCATCTGTAAATGTGGTGGAGAAATGAGCACAGTGGCCTGACCATCAAGTCTTATTGCGATTCAATTCAGGCTAAGATGTCACTTCCCAGTGAGGATGCTATGGCGTTGTCATTCGCAAAGTGGGATTTATCGCTATAAGATTTCATGGTTAGACCCCAGGACCATTTCCCTTAGATGCCTGATTAGATTACCCACACCAAACCTGTTTATAATCTGATAACTGATTGCAGATGAACACAGAAAAAAAGGTTTTTGAACCAACCAATAACGGTCGGTAATAGGTCCAAAAAACTTCAATAATAAATATGAGAATCCTATTTCTATTATAAACGCGAAAGTTTGTGAGGATGACCTATCCTACTACTATTATAAATGCGAAGTTTATGAGGATGGATGTTTGTTACTCTTTCACGCAATAACTACTGAACAGATTTTGTTGAAACTGAACAGTAGTATAGCTTATACATCAGAATAACACATAGGCTACTTTTTGTATGGGTATCACGCGGACGAAGCCGTGTGCAGAAGCTTATCTTCATGAGAATTACCTGGTTTGATCTTGAAGCTGAGTTCATTGAGTGAGATGAAATTCTTTGACTGGATCTTGCGAAGGTATGAGTGGAAGGACATATGCTTTATGTTGTGTTCCTTCAGATAATTCTCGTCCCAGGGCTCCAGCGGGGAGCAGTGTACGCAGCAGCCTTTTGAATTGTGACGACATCTGGAAAATGCAATAATGACACATTAATTTCACAAGCTTCCTATCCAACCTATGGTTAGGATCATGAAAGGAATAAAGCGTGTCATATTCGTTGATAACATTATATATTCACGAGGAAGAAGCGTAAATAAGTACACCTAATTTAGCGATTAATCTGGTCCTAGCGATTTCAATGAATAAATGCTAGTGATTCAATAAAATAGTATTGTAATGAGCGCGACTAGCTAATTAGCTTGTAATGAGCGCGACTAGCTAATTAGCTTTTAATAGTATTGTAATGAGCGCGACTAGCTAATTAGCTTTTATTAAATGGACGCACTACTTGTTCTACCGCCATCTAGTATCGTCTGGAGACACTAACCGCGCTAGTAAAAGACGGTTGTTTCTCTAATATTTGAGGCAGCGCGAGGCGGCGCGAGACAGCATGCGGGGAACGACCCATACTAAAAATTGCTAGAATAAACGCGTCCTTGTTTAAGACGGGATATATAAGCGCAGCAAGCGACCCGTAGAGGGAATTCAGTTCCAAATTTGAATGTGAATATTTCGTTGTGATAAAGAAACGATACCCAGAGACTAGTGAAGTGACAGTTGTACCTAGTGTTACAGTGTTTTTGATTTCATTGTGAAGTTTCGTTTTGCTGTTTGTTTTGTTGAACATTTTATAGAGTAATTTTGCTATTACAGTGTTCCTTTAGTGTACAATTGGACTTGATTATTTTATCTTATGTCTCAGCTTGTAATAGTATTTAAAGTGGTTTATTTGACACCACAAAAACGGAGTTAAATTTTAATTTTGTGTAAATTTAATACCCCCAACATGTATTCCATAGTCTAAGAGCGCCCCTGGTGACTTGCGGAAAAAACATATCTAAGAACTATCCTATGTTAAGTCAAAAACTGATTGCAAGCAATACACATTTCAATCAAATAAGCCATTTTGGTGACAATGGTAACAGACAGACAAACAAACAGCAAACGCATATACGGGCTACTCACATCGCCATAATAGATAGAGGTTCTCGAACTTCCACCCCAAACTGGATATTTTTTTTATTGTAGTTTTTTTTCTGGGACGTGTTGCCCTAGTGCGCGATACCCCGACTTCTGATCCGTAGGTCGTAAGTTTGAACACGGTCGTGCAAAAATGGATTTTTCCACTCGAAAAATTTATGTGCGCATAAAAACGTGCCCAAACCGGTGAAGGAAAACATCGTGAGGAAACCGGCATGCCCTAGAACCAAACATTTTAAGGCATGTGCCAACAGTGTTCCAATAAGCGGCGATGGGCTTGCAACCTGTCACATGGAATGCTAACTTGCAAAACGCGGGCATGTACCAAATGTAATGTTTGGAATGTTTGGACGTGCCTCTGACTACCCCCTACTTGGTATCCTCATAGATCTACTCACTGAGTATGTATTTGGGGATGTCCACCATGGGGAAGACAGTTGCGAGTTAGTTTTTTTGTTTTGTTCTTTTCAAATGTATAATTTTTTTTTTAATGCTGGACATTTCATCGCACTTCATCATCTAGCCCCAAAGTAAGCAAAGCTTGTGTTATGGGGATTACATACATATTATATGTAGAAAACACCCAGACCCGAGACAAATATTTGCAAATAATGTTATATGATAAGTTGATAACCATTTTTATTATTTTTAAGATAGCACACCAACCTTATTTGTATACCTTTGAGGTTGTTAGGTAGAAAATACTTTTAGCACTAAGCCCACATTTTGTACACTATTATTTCTTGTGCAATAAAGAATTAAATAAATTAATAAATGCAGTGTAAGGCCTAGGTAAGGATCTTCCTGCAACACATGCATTGATAGACAGACAATGACTTAATGATTGTGGGAATTTAATGGATTGAGGTGACTCAAGACTACCCCTTGGCAGTCTGTGGTCAATGTCTAGGCAGTGGATTTAGTGATGATGACTTTACCTTGTTTCCACTTATGGGATTTTAGCTGGGTACCTAGCGGCAACAGGTGTGAAGCATAAAGCCAGTTTGAAAGATTAAAATAGTTTTGTTAATTTTAGAGTGAAACCTACTGGAGGACATTAAATATAAATGTGATTTATTTATTCCAACACACATTAATTAAAAAAGATCTGAATTAAAATAAAATAAAATAGATTTTTAAATTTGTTTTAATTAAAATGTCATTCTATACTAGACAAGAATGAGAAGTGTTCTATATGTGGATTAAGAATGAATTCACTAGCAACATGCAACTTACACTGACATCAATGGTTGAGCCGATTAAAAACATTTATTAGAGTTACAACACCAACATCATATGCTATTAATAGTACAATAACTCACAATTTTTCATCTCGCTGTCTCTCGATGTTCCCCGATAACTTGTATAAATCCAAGTCTACATCATCCTCTTGTGGGGCTTCTGAAGTGAGTTTTGCAGTCTGTGAGGTTGATGTGGATGGGCCTTTTGACGTGCTGGGCACTGCCGGATCTCCTGATGGAGTATTACTGATCTGGAATCAAAGCATTTGTTAAGTGATTTATTTAGCACAGAGAATTACTTAAAACATAATTTTAACATTTGTATTTATGGTTGAATAAAAGACTTGGAGGAACATAAAACAAGGTTTCAGGTGATTTATTTGTTGTGTTGCTAGTACTTTCTTAGTCAGCATAAGGTCAGAGATCTGATCATGTCGAGGTAAGCTCGCTCAGAAGCTGGCCAAGAGACTGATGGTGAAAAGGCTCTACATGAGTGATCAATAGTTTGAATGAGATAGGTCATTGGTGCATTATGCACAAGAGCAGCAGGAGATAGACAATGATGGATAGAACTGCCACCATTGTCAAAAGGAAACCCTACGAAAGTAGTAGAGAACACTTTGAAACAGAAATAAAAGGAGCTTTATAATCATGCTTACCTCAGCGCTAGTGGTGGGCTGATCGAACAGCACAGCCCCGTTGACGGGACTCAAAAAAAGCAGGTCTCCGTGCTGCAGGCCACATTCGCGCAGCGTGCGGGACTTGGAGGCGGGCACCTCCTGCCGACGCTGCCGGTCGCGATGCAGCACGAAGGCGAAGGAGCCGAGCGCGAGCGCCGCGTGGACGCGCGTATACAGCGCCGCCGTGCTCTCCTCCGCGCCCGCCTCCAGGCGCGCCGTGCCCTCCGCCGACTGCACACCCAGGATCTGAACACAATCCCCACCAGGCACGTTCAGAACTGCACGCTCATCGACAGCCCGGCTCTCTAACCGAGACCGCGCATACGTACAAGATGTGAAGATATACGCTCTGTTTGGTTACAAATAGGCCTAGTTTCTAAATAAAGTTTTGAATTTTCGAGAAGTTGACGAGCGCCGTGACGCGTACTTTTGAACATGTCCAGCTATGTATCCGGTGCTCGGAACCGTTCGGTTGGAATTTTGTTGGATGAGCGTGATATTCAAGAGTGTATCGGGGATATTTTTACCATTTTCTTTGAATCCATTTAAAAACTAAATTAAAAATTGCAAAACACCAACAATGCAACGACTGATTGACGTCCAATCAGTCAGCTGTCAAAACTGTGTTCCACGGCAACATAGGTCAGCAGTTTTTATATTGTATTGTTTGAATCAGTCATGCTATAGTCGGTCTCTCATACTAGAATGAATACGTATAACGCCATCCTGCTTTAATGCAATATGTTTTTTGCATTCAATACAGTGTAACACAGAGAATGACATGCTACTTCGTGACTCGTATGCATAATTTCGAATGCTACGGACAGTGAGGCACTTATAGTTTGGCTTGTCAACATTTTGTGTTATGTATTTTAGAAAAAAATATGGTAAGTATAGATTTTACCAAAGTGGGCTAGAAATCTTTTTCTTTATTATTGTAAATCCTGAATCATACCTTTACAAAAAAACCCCAGCGTGACAAGCGGAGTGATCAGCGAAATATATAAATTTTTATATATTGGTGCAAAGAGTGAATGCAAGAGTTCAGCGAGTGGAGCGAGCCACATATTTTAGATGTTTGTTTTAGAAGCGAAAACCAGCACTGGCTCAGCAATACGGTGATAATAGTATTAAATGTAATGTTATAAAAAGTAAATGTTAAAAAATAGACATAATAGTGAATGGAGCGAGCCGGGAACATTTTCGTATTATTTAGCTGATAAATGTTAAAAACATAATACTTTTGCGTACCTAATACCATAATAAAATTGACGTAAGTATATTATGCTAATTAATATGTTTGAATGGTTTTGCTATTTGTAATTCCAAAGATCTTGAACTTGGTAAGTATTTTTTTTTTATTTAATTTTATAATTACGTGACCGACTGTAATATTATATAGCCATATACATACATTTTATTTGATTAGGTATTTTATTTTGAAATAGACAGATTGATACCTACATTAACGAAAACCCCAGGTCTACGCTTTAATTTTATTAAAAAAATTGCATTTTATCTGGAAGCTGTCAATGTCAAGTTCGTTTATGTTTTGTCAAGTCATAGAATTAAAGTAGAGTTGGGTCAGACTAATAAATTGTGATACTAGATGACTGTTATTTAATTAAACCGGTATTAATGCCTGTGACTAAATCCTAGATGGGAAATATCGTCATTCTGATATCTAATATCTGATGACCTTGGTGGCAAAGCAGGTGATTAAGCTGCAACACAAGAGTTGCGAGTTTGATTCCCGCTGCGGGACAAATATTTATATGTTCCGCATATATTTATTCCGGGTCCGTGTGTTATACTAACACGGTACTTACTCGTAGTTCCTGTTACCCACGATGCAGGGGATCCTAGTGTGGGGTCAACTATGTAATGTGTTATTCGGCTGTTTATTTTTTTATATATATTCATTAGGTTATTTTAAAGTATAATCGAAACTTTAGCAGATTGTTGATAATGATGATAAAATAACTGAAAACTTTATCGTATTAGGTATGATCACCATCATTACTGATTACAAAAGCTAGCTAATGTTCTTATCGAAACCGATAAAAAAAGACCGATAACGTCACTGTCAACACTAGTGTTGACCACGGTGTCATCTATGGCTTAACTGCCGAATTACACAGCAAGGTACATGCCGTGTCCATTACAAGAAAAACATAGAGGCCTAATTACGTTAATAATTCATAGACTCGATCATTAGCACACCATAGTTCCAACCACTGCCGACTTTGGCGCTGCTCAATACCATAAAATCTAAATTGCCATAAACCCAGGCCTCCAGTAGTCCAATGACGTTGACCATTCAGAAAAAAAAAACCCAGGCCTCTTTTCCACGACGATCACTGGCTGTATCAGGAACTTCTAATATATTTTACACCGTTCAAGCTGGCCTTTTCTTACTACCTACTGCATAAAATTACATCTAGGTTACTTATGTTACTGGTAGATATATTCAGAATTCACGGTTTTTACGGTACCTACCTAGCTTTACGGTAGGGCCGATATATGTTTATATTCATGTTCCTTCCTACCTATATCCTCTGTAAAAAAAATTTGACAAATAAATGTATTTTCTTTCTTCTTTCTAAAGATAACCAGGTAGCATTCAAAGTTTTTTAACTAGTTATGGTACCTATGCACATAATGTGAGTGACATACTTGATAGGTAACGGTAACGGTACTTTAAGTACATACTTAGTAGATGTAATACAGTAATTTAGTTATAGGTATCTCTACTTGTCAATCAAAATCAAATCTAATAATCATTAAAACAACCAGCCAGAGAAACAGAAATAAAACTTTGTTGAGAACTTTACATTAGAATTGATTACCAATTCCTCTATCGACGTCACAGCCTACTAGGATGCTTAATTTGTACAAAACAAAAAGACGAACAATTATTTCTATTGACCGTGTATCATTTAACGCGCTGACCTGTAAGTACCTACCTACCCACATAAAATTACAAAACTGAAAAAATCATCATCACGAAACTACCCTCGAATTTTTCCCCAGCCCCCTTGCTTGTAGTTATCACGTCCTATTCCTAGGAATATGAGTGAAAAGTACTATGTGAAGGTGTGAGAAACGTGTGCGAGTCGTTTATAATTAGTTCAGGTGGATGGTTTTAGTTTCCGCCGTGCGCGCCGCGCGTCGTCTCTGTCGTAATGTGCTATCCGCTCGATTCCCGACTTCCACAGTTCCTATAACACACGCGTGCTCACGCCCGCATCGCGTCAATTCGCGTCACACATAGGTGTTGTGTCAGTGCATTGCTGCGTTTCGTATACTACGGCGATTATCTTCTGAGAAAACCCTGAAAAAGTGATCGAAAAATTACTATGTGAAGTGTGGTGAATTAATGCAACCTTATATTTTAATTACTGACTGGTAGGTTTATATCTTAGATATTTTTTTAAAATAAATATAGGTTTTCAAGTGATTGCTGAGTCACATTACATTACTGACCCACCAAAGTGAATAAAATTACAAAAAAATAATATAATCTGAGAAAAAAAAGTATCAATGCATTGTTAACAATTTAATTAAAAACTCTTACTACTTATGAGGTAGTGTTGTAATTATTTACATTTACCCATGGTCAGTTGCATAGTCTTTGAAAGCCCTGAGTTTAGGAAACCTGTCTATTTTATTATAAAAGATAAAAATTTGAACCACATATACCTAAAATATTCTTAGATACTTTTTGTGCACTGCATTTAAGTGCAAAAGACCCCAATTTTTTAAAGATCTCAGGTAACTGAATTTTTTTTCAGTCAAAATTTACTCTTTGCAAGCACAGCAAATACTATAAACAAGAACATGATCATGTGGATTGACTAAATGGCTCAAATTATGGTGAAGACTTAGACTATCAACCTGTTCTGATATGCTTTAAGAAAGTACTCATGAAACAGCCTCCGAGTAAGAGTGCATAGATTCTGAAAATATTAAATAACTAGATTCCGATGCTAGTGATATGCATTATTGCCCATTCCAATAATACAAAATATTGAATTGCCTACAACTTGGAAACAAATACGGAGACATGTAGGGTCTGTTCTGATGACCAAACTGTGGATTGATAATTTTATATTGTTTAGTTGAGGTCTTTTTATTATGGTGAAAGAGTTTTGTTTGATTTTGTTTAATTTGATAAAATATTGAGTTTTTTTAGTTTTACATCATATAATGTTATTTGTCCTAGGTACCACTCTGTATATTTATTGTTTAGTCTTATGTCTAAACATATGAATTAAGTTTGGCATATACCAACTTTTGTTATTATTCGAATCTGTGTGAAAGGACTCCTCCAATCCTTTAGATAAAACAGCAGATAGCAGTAGATAAAATCAACATTTCAAAGTGATCCTTGTGATTTTAATGAATAAATGAATTTTGAGTTCGACTTTGACTTCCCACTTGTATGAATCTCATCATCCTGTTGTGTGGACTAACTCATCATTGCATGGCCTTCCTAGCTTTGATCTTGGTTGATTATCTATACTTGCCAATATGATGGTGGTACTCAATCTGGTACAATTTTATTGGGTGACTAGCTTCTACCCACGGCTTCGCCGGAATATCGGCATAAATAGTAATCTATGTGATATTCTAGGTCACATTTACATAAACCAGCCTAAGCCGTTACAGAAATTATAAGCAACAAAAATCCAATCTTAATTCTAACCGTTAAGCATATCTCTAACAGACAGTGTTCGTAAGAAATGCATTTGCTTGACCGTTTTTTGGTCAACTTACGTTGCAAATTGCTCTTTTATTTTTATGCAGCCTATGTCCAACTTGAAGGTCCATGGGATGAGTAGTTTGGAGATTTCTATTCAAACTTTTAAACCAAAATATTAGTAAATATTTTTTTTTTTACAGTGCCTCATTAAATCCTCAAAGATGGCTGAAGAAGCGGGAACTGAAGTGCAGCTGTACATTTATGATTTGACAAATGGATTCGCCTCAATTCTGGCGCCTGCAATCATTGGTGAGTTAAGTGTTTTCAACATGGCGAGGCAGCCGGCTGTGACGTTAAAGAGCGGGTTTTATTCCCGCTGTGGGACAGATGTTAGCATGTTCTGCAAATATTTTGTTCCGCGTCTGGCTGTTGTGGCAGGTACCTAGTACTCGTAGTTCTTGATACCCTCGACACAAGTATGTTTTTTTGTTCTTTAATGTTTTTCTTGTAAATTATTGTTGCCTATGCTGTATACTGTATCATCTTCTTGTCCTTATCCCACATTACGTGGGATAAGGACAAGAAGATAAGATATCTAATGTTTAAAAAAATATAGTCCTGCCTGACATTTATAGTCTCATAGTTTCTGATACCCACGGTACAGGGAATCCTAGCGTGGGTCGTGGGTTCAGGGCTATGTATGAATTTATGTACGTGACAGTTGGGTGTTA
The DNA here is from genome assembly GCA_961405105.1 of Perizoma affinitatum. Taxonomy (NCBI): domain Eukaryota; kingdom Metazoa; phylum Arthropoda; class Insecta; order Lepidoptera; family Geometridae; genus Perizoma; species Perizoma affinitatum. Next base: position 882,187 of record OY560199.1, on the reverse strand, counting down.
AAGTTCTGTCAGGTAACCATAAAATAATTGTGTTGATTCTGCACTAATGGCAAAACTAAATCGGGGGACGACAGAAGCCCTATTGGGGGATAACGAGAAAAAAACTTCCGACTGTCCCCCGATCGTCGGACCTTTTGAAATAACTCTTACCAGAGTCAGCGTGAAAGGAAAACCAACCGTGAGGTATTTGTCTAGACCAAAGGATTTGTTCGAGAATTAGACGGGGCGCTTGCCAATTTTATTGACTGCACGGCGCTAACATCGCCGGTATTTACGTTTGTCTACGTACGTTGGACCACTTTTCTATCTCACCAGGCTATACATAGAAGACACTTACTTACATTTTTTATTTTTAAATTCGATGTTATTCTGTCAATGTCATCTGTAGTGAACGCCTAGGGCTAGCAGTTATTGGGAGTTGTGAAGATACTCTGTAAATTCGCATGTCTGGAATTTTTCATCGAATCTTCGCTTTTTCCACCAGCTCCATAGACGAACCATATGGCTTAGAATCAATATTATCGTGGTTTTGTTTAATTTAAGAATGTTTTACGAATATACGTACTTTTACTAATCTCCTGCTGACGTTTCGTTGACCGTTTATCATCACCTCATGCGCACTCATGAGATGGTATATATAGTATATATATATACTATACGTGATAGGTATTTATATATATCATACATATACGTGCCTATATACTTTCTGTGTAATTGTGTGTCATAAAATAAGGCTTCTCTACAGTCCTGGCTATCTATGTAAAGCTGACAATCTTAACTTCCCCTCAGGTCGTCCAGTGGAAGGCGTGTGGCACACTGCTATCGTGGTTTACGACCGGGAATACTTCTTCGGCGCTAGTGGCATCGCTAGCTGCCCACCGGTAAGTTACCGTTATGTTTAATCTATTTATTTATTCTTAGGTTGCCCAGCACAAGTTACAAACTTCACATTCAAAAGATATTTTTTAACAAAAAGAATACGACTTGCTCGATCTCTCTCTCACTCTTGAGGTGAAATTCCGTTCATCACTCCGTAGTGATGAACGGATCCTCGTCAGATCATCATCATTTTTTCATGGGACCGCTCTTTAGGTATACCCTTTCCAGAATTTTTTTTAATCGGTTTTTAAACAAAGAAGTTTGCCCGAACATAAACAAAAGGTAGAAAAGTCGGTTAGAAAAGAAGAAATAATGCTAATTATATATTATCCTATTGTTCTCGTAATAATAATAATAACAGGCCATCACAGCATGCGAATGGTATAATAAATTACTTAGTAATAACTATTTTAAAAAATGAATTAACAATTTTTTTTATTTGTAAATTAAGATTAACAACTCATGAAATTAAAATTAATAAAATGGTATCTGCTTGAAATAAATTTAAATAATAATAATAGGAGTAATAATAAACTCCAGATGGAAGCTAAACTACCTTATACGTCTACTTAACTTCTCTGGGTTCTAAAAATATGATCTACCTACCTACTAGGTGCTTGAATCAGCAATGACTGCTTGGCGGCAAAAGTAGATACGATAGTCATAGTATTTATTGATAACAAGGTCATTATCATGATATTGATTGGTTGGTACTTTGTACACTGGTAAATGTACATTCACATTTAGGTATCTAAATTATTTATATAGTTGTGCTTCCTTACAATCGGCCTGTAGAAGTTCATATTCAATACTTGTCTACTATTTGTCTTGTAGTATTATTAATTAGAGCAGAACAAAGAGTCCCATTTAATCCATATTTCCACATGACACCGGCCATTGGCAGCGGCTTCCATCATGCCGGCCAAAGAGCTTACATCATGGAGACATGTGTTATATTCTATTCCAGACATGTAAATAGTTCTGAAAACAAACGAATACAAATACATTTATTTACCAAAAGACCGGACAAGTGAGAGTCTGACTCGCGCACCGAGGCTTCCGTACAAAATAATTTATATTAGTCTAGTATCAACTATCTATGAAAGCACCAAGCATTGCTCTAAAGAAAAGATCGGATTGAAAGACAAACTTAACTTTGTAGTTCAAAATATTTTCGTCATACGTCGATATACGCCACGATCAATTATCCAATTCCGAATGTAAGTTTGTAATCACAATAAAATGTGATAATACTACAAATTTATAATGATCGGACTTTTTCCTTTACGTTTGCTGTGAGACCTTGCTTCTTGGTAAATTTCATGAAATTTATTATTGGTATATTTTTTATTGGTTTTGATTTATTTGCGAGTATCAAAATATGTCGCATAAATGGCCTTTTTCTTATTGCGTTGACTTAGAATATTGATTTTTTTAAGGGATTATAGATCTACGTACGTTTGATATTAATTTCAACTTGACACCACACGTTCCTGAGAAAAAGGGTCTTGAAAGACAGACAGACAGACGGATGGACGACTAAGTGATCCTAAAAGGGTTCCGTTTTTTCCGTTTGTAGTACGGAACCCTAAAAACGAATATTACAACAGCAGAAGTATCTATAATACTGTGTCGTTGTGATACAGTTTTTATACTAATATTTTTTTTAGTTTTTAGTTTAAACTAAAAATCATCAAACATTGCTCTTGGTCCGCGAACTAGGTCGATCCTAGAGCACGAAGAAAGTAGTGGTCTTAAGGTCCCTAAAATATCAAAGAGAACCTGACAAATGAGTCTCTCTGGTGAATTCTCATAAATCCCTGTCCCTTCAAGAGTTCGCGCAAATTGCCAAAATTAAATGCGTTGAACTAAGGAACGTGAATGTGTGAATTTCAAAGTAACTGATATTCAAATGGAACATAATGGTGCCCACGCAATATCTATTCTCGAACGGAAAAATGTTTTGTCATGAAGTGGAAATATCTTTAATTCGCAGAGAATGAGGCGAAGAGTACCAAAAAATAAGCGTACGCATGTGACTTTCTGGTATATCAAAAATGCACCCACACGGAATAATAAATTATCGTTTTAGCACTCTTGCATCTTCCAAATCAAAGAATGTTCCGCGCAGAACTAATGTACCTAAAGTCATAGTTCGTGTTATAGTAAGCTATTAATTATTATATGTCATAACTAAGTGCGCATGCCGCGCGCGTTTGTGGTATTTTGGTCAGATTACCCGCGAATTATTCTCAACTCACCACTATAAATTGATCCATCTATTCAAAACAAATAAAACTACCTCAAGAAGATAGAAGAGCTCTTGGAAAACTGGTTCGCTACGGCTACATTTATGTGTAGCGAAATTTGTAAACATTATCTATTTCCGTCGAGGCGAAGCGCCAAATTGTAAATAGCCGAAATGCAATAATTGATGACCGAAATGCATTTATTTTCCTGGTCACACAGGAGGGGGATTAAAATAATAAATAAATAAATAATGCTGGACATTTTTCACACAGCATCATCTAGCCCCAAAGTAAGCAGAGCTTGCATTACGGAAACTACATGACTGATATACTACTTGTTTTTTTGTAAGTGCATTAAAAACACCCAGATCGCGAGACAAATATTTGCAGATACAAACATTATTACATTGGTTTGTAAAAATACTTTCGCACTATAATTCAGCGTAAATCTGGATTGGCAGCCAATATCCAAGGTTCTGGTGTAAATCCTGACCGGGTGCAGTAATGAAACATCACCATTCTTGTCGCTCCATCTGTCCTGGCGATGTCCTCATCAATTCTGTCCAAACTGCAGCACCACATTACCGAGGCACGGCAGTTATTTCAGCTTTTTATTCGACACTGCGATCCCTAAATTAATCCACACTAATATATTTCCTTGTTCATGTGCCATTCGAGAAAAGAAAAATTAAGTCACCTTTACGACTTGCGAAAATTCTCTGCAACTCTGAATTCTCCGCTGCATTGCTATCCTTGTCTGGTACAGTGGTGTGAGTGAGATGGGTTTAAACTATTTCTAGTTGTGAAATGTAGAGCAGGGAGATGTCACCGAGTGCACGGTGCCGCTGGAGTTCCTGCATCGCTTCTCGTATGCTGAGCCTGGCACAGAATACTTCATAGTACAAATAAAGCCAATGCCACGCTCACGCCCAAATATAATTTTCTCCTTGCAAGTGAAGCTGACAACGCAAATTTTATGTAGCTAGGACTTTTCAGCATTTTGTGTAAACAGGGTAGATAGTAAGTCTATCAAAACCACTAATTAAAAACATGGTTCCACGGCTCAGGTCCGTTAGACAGATATATTATTATTAGATTTATGTGTTGAATGAAAAATAAGTATTTTTTCCAGTCTTACACTACGTGGTAGAATCAAAAACAAACAAAACTGTAAAAAAAAAAACTGATTTATTTTCTGAAATTGCGGTAGTTGTTGCAGTAATTTTCTTGGTGCCTATTGAAAATTAAGTAGGTACCTATCTTAGGTGATTAATAAATGTTTGTAAAGATTGTAAAAGAACCATAGCTGACTTAGCTATCAGCATTTCCAAATTAACCCGCTGGGGAATAAAGATTCTCTAATGGCATAAAAAATCCGGAATGGCGACTACAACGAACTGGACGGCGTCGTGTAGGAAAACCCGTCATTTTCAATAAAGCAATCTAGCAGAAAGTCGGTGGAAAGAGAGGGCACAAAACGTTTCTTCAAAGCACACTATGGGTAGTTTTTCCATCTGTGGTCTTCTACAGACTGTTGTTGTTGATGCTGGCGGTTCAAGTGAGACTTCTTTCCAATTCTCGGCATGAGTCTAGTTGGGCTTAACTGCCACATGCCCGTTCTATATTAGTCGCCGAAGTTGTCTTAGAAGCTCACTAGTTATGACAGGGAATATACGGCTTCGCTATAATGATATTGTTTTACGAGCTTGTTTTGCCTGTTAAATCATCCCAATGGCAATTCAATTGTTGATAAACTGATTTGTGTGCCTATTAATTAAACATTTAATAATGTTTGTAATGTAATGGCGCCGATTCTCTAATACGTTAACTAAACTCAATTTAATCTGTCGCCCTCTTCTACTGATAGTGCAAGCAAGTAAGAGATTACTTCTGAAAGAAGAAGAGAAAGAGATGCTCTGGTAAAAGACAGTGTCGCTTTTCTTCACTGTGTTTATAGTCGGCATGTTTTGTAATTACGACTAAACTTTTATAAAAACTTAAATCTAATGACTAATTTAACAGCACTAACATTGTAACTAAATCTCTTTATTTTGTTACTGTTAGTAAAAGGGGGCGATAGATCAAATTAAGAGTACTACAATGTGTACAAGAGAATTGACGCCATGTGTGATGTGAATCAATATTGTGAATGAATGAATGAAAATACTTTATTGTACACCTTATGATATAAACAATAACACATTAAGGTACAATGGGTGGTCTTATCGCTTAAAGCGATCTCTTCCAGAAAACCTTCTAATGTGATAAACTGATAACTAATGTATTTTAATTCAAAAAAATGTTAGGGAACTAGGTATAATTATACCTATCTACTTTTGCAAGGACCTGTTATTCTTGTAAATCTTATATCACTAAATGTCTATGACTATATTTTTAGCTATCGTGTAAGTGTTAAATTATGTCAAAATGTTTGTACAAGCTTTGGCTGAATTTGGCAACAGCCAAATTATTGGCTGTTGTATCAAAGATTATGCGAAACGTCTGCGTTTAATTTATCTATTATATTTTATTACTAGTTTTACAGCTTATCATGTAAAACTAGTTGTTGCCAGCGTCTTAGCAAACGAGGATTCGTATTTTTTTAAAACTGATACTTCCTCGCAATCTTACATCCCCCATTTCCACCCTTAAAATGTATAAATCCAAAAACATGAAACATGTCATTATTTATAAATGATGAGAATGGGTAGCTTCGTGATTTTCGACGGTAATGATGATGATGATGATGATAAGAAACATTCTCAGTTGTCTTATAAACTATGAGCTAATTTTGCTCCCGATTTCTCGGAACCAGACATACTAATCGGGTTATCTCGTTGTCCCCCCGATCTTCGGCCCCATCGGGGGACAAATCAACAAACATGACGCGCATTTCTAAGCCCTTTCTCCCTGGGTTGATTGAGCTCTACGTACAATAATCCTCACTGATCTTTGCGGAAACACACCAAGCCACGATGCCATCTAAATAATCGACGTTTACATGTTAACCTGCTGAGAAGTCTCGCTTGAAATTATATTTCCGGCATGCGTCTGCATGTGGAGCGAAACGCAAAGCGCATCCGTCCGCACCTGGCGATGTTAGGTCACGAAAATAAACAAGTAGCAAAGAAACACAATGGCGTCGCTTCTCTAGTGCACCATCTTAATTAAAACTATCGCTCTCTTTTACTGGGAGAAAAAGAGATTGCAAGAACTGGTCCTGTCCTTTTATTCGCCGCGGGACAAATGTTTGTATGATCTGCAAATATTTGTCTCAGGTCTTGGTGTTTTCTATGTGTAATATGTATGTATTTACAAATGAAAAATAAAGTATATAAGTATTTTATAAATCACGTAGTTCCCATAATACAAGCTCTGCTTAGTTTAGGGCTAGACGATGCTGTGTTAAAAATGTCCAGCAAAAAAAAAAACACTTATGTTTTACAACAACGTATAACTTACTTCGAAACAGAGACGTGTCCATGCCGTTTTTTGTTCACTGCTCTGAAAAGGCCCATCTCTTAAAAGGCAATTTCCCTACACTCGCTCCGGTATCGTTCCAAATTCATAGCCTTTAATATTATCTGTACCATGTAAAACTTATGTGTCCTCTAAGCATTTTGTAATGTTATTTACAGGGGACCACTCAGCTGGGACCGCCGAAGCGTGTGGAGAGGCTCGGAGTGACCTTCGTGCCGCAGCAGCTCTTCAATGATTATCTTCAAGGACTCGCTACCACCACCTACACGTGAGTTCACATACTATCATCACGCTGAAATTCTGAAATCCCCTCTAAAACACGAATATTAGCACTCCCCTATATACACTTATATTTAAATAGGTAAAGACTGTAAGTTTGGATGTAGGAGGTAATCTCAGAATCCGATTTAAAAAAAAAACACGAATAGACCCTCAGAATGGACTTATATCCGGGTACCACGCGGGCAAAGCCGTGCGCAGAAGCTTTTTGCATCGATTAGTACGTCTTCTCAAAGTCAAATTCAAAATTCATTTATTCATTAAAATTCCAAGGATCACTTTGAAACTTTGGTTTTATCTACTGTCTGTTCCTCCGCAACCAAGCCAGAAAAGAAAGGCAAGAAAACAAGGCTGGTTATTATTTTTAATGATCCTTTAACAAAACAATAGGTACCTACATTTTTTATCAAGTTGGATTTTTGTTAGGTCTTATCTCCATAAGTCACTAGAGGACGTTGCAATCGCAGTGGAAGCTTGCTAGGCCCATAACCAATAATAAAACTCAAAAGATTGTAACAGACTGACGTTTGTCCACATGAATTAACCCTACTGAACAATAGATGGCGCTACCTGTATTCAAGTTGAAACATATTTTGTTAGAAATTCCAATTCGCGGCTTTCAATGTCGTTAAAATGACCTTGTATTCGACGTGTAGCGGCTCGTCGTACAATCTCCTCGAGCACAACTGCAACCACTTCAGCGAGGAGATCGCTCAGTTCCTGTGCGGCGCGCACATCCCCAAAGACGTACTCCACCAGCCCGAGATGCTGCCGCCGCCGTACCGCGCCGCGCTCACTTCGCTGCTGGGCTCGCTGGCGCCCAGCGACGGACAGGTAACGGATGCTGCCGCCGCATTATTACCTTATGTCATCATCACTCAGACACAATGCTATAAAGATTACGGAGCTATTTTGTTTGATGATGCTTTCTTACTGTTCCGTCGAATCGCATCCTACCGGCTGCGCCGTGCCATATATTTTTTACGAGAACTAACGCGTCGATCTATACAAAAAAAATATTATTTTTGAAATACATCACTCAACGCAAACAAATTACTCTTTTGTATTTTACAATATTTTGATTAATTTCGGTAGTGACAAATCACGCAAAACAACGAAACAAGATTTTGTACGAAAACCCAAAGAAATTAAAGGTAAACGGTTTTCTGAATTATGCTTGTATATTTATTTAATTTAACAAGGATTTACGGTTTTCTTATTGTTAATTTTAAGATAATGAATACATAAACACACGAGTTTTATTAATAGTATAGCTCTAGCTTATAATTCAAACCTTTTCTTATTATTAATTCAAGATTGTTTTCCATATTATACAAAGGTTAGCTGGATGATAATGCTTTCAAGAATTAAGTTCGCCTAAGTGCATCACTTTTCAGTTGTGCAATAAAGATTTTTCTATCTATCTATCTATAAACCAAATCAACTCAAGAGTCTAAAATATATGATCTCACCGAAGAACTGTACAAAAACGGAGTTCACTACCTATGGATATATTTACATAGTTTCGGGCTTCATGTTGGCGCAATCTACAAACCCGACAAAAAGAAATTAGATGAAGCATTTTCAGGACAACTTGAAAAACGGAAACAGCATCATTGCTGGGTAACAATGACTTGTTGACTAACGAAAGCGACAACTACCTATGTTACAAGAAACGGGATACGAAACTATTAATAAAATATAATAACACTATTGCACCCCTAAAACTAGCACCTCGAAAAACGATTATACATCACATTTGCACCGTGGATCAGCCATGCGTGGATTTTCCCTACACACAAACATTTACACACTCACCCTAATACCCACTCAATACAACACCCCCCCCCCGCACTCATACTCCTAACCCCCTCCCACACTTTGATAATGTTGTACAATATACAACACCTAAAACCAACTACCTACCAAACACCTACTTAATTATATAACCTGCTTTTATGGTCATCATTTCACGCAATAAATATTTTTCTATTCTATTATATTAAATATAAACAGGTTGACGGGTAATCCATGTAATTAACTTGCCCCTGTTTATGCGTGAGTGTGGATTGCTTTAAAAATACTAATTTGCTATCCTTAAACCTAAAATGCTTGTATTTACTGATCCAGCTTCGATCTTTCGACTCAGCAAAACCAAAAGCTTCTTCATAAAATTCAGCGAAAAGTAAAAAAATATCATACTTCCATCTCTTACCAGCAGAAACAATAATTGTATTGATACAGCGTTTCAGAGTAAGGCCGACTTGCGTGACGCAGGGTTAACATTTTGACCTGGGTTAAGAGCGCTGACGATTGACTTAGGATGACTAGATTCTAGATCTTCATGCTCCATAGTCAGCATATCATCACTTACAAATAAAATTACCATCAGGTTCGTAATGACCAAATGAAAGTCAGTTCTTTTCGATTTAAAAAAAAATGCTCAATACGAGTTCTGCTCGCGTCTAAAGTCGATCCACCTCATATCATGACTTACCAATAAAATTACCATCCGGTGAAATTATGGCCAAATTAAAGTCAGTACTTTTCGATTTAAAAAAAATGCTCAATACGTGTTTTGCTCGCGTCTAAAGTCGATCCACCTCATATCATGACTTACCAATAAAATTACCATCCGGTGAAATTATGACCAAATAAAAGTCAGTTCTTGATTTATAAAAAATGCTCAATACGAGTTCTGCTCGCGTCTAAAGTCGATCCACCTCATATCATGACTTACCGATAAAATTACCATCCGGTGAAATTATGGCCAAATTAAAGTCAGGTTCATGCTTCATGCATGAACCTGACAAGAATCATGCTTGATTCGTGTTTTGCTTCTAAAGTCGATCCACCCGGTCATCGTAAGATTCCTGAGTTTTAACCCTGTTTTTGGTTCCACCTTTCGCTTCATAATATGGTCTATGCTTTTTCAGGGGGCAAGTCGAGTGGATCGGTCCGAGCAAGGCTCCTCTCGATCGCCTTGATACTTCAGTTCCCGACTTCGCTCACAAACTAACTACTCTTAAAATTGTTCAATAAACTGATCGTGTAAACGCATTTAATATTTATTTTCCAATGTAACTTTTAAAGGCTGGTGCAAATAGGAGGTGATCTACTTGAAGTTTTTACCGTGCGTCATTGTTTATCCTCCTGTACAATATTTATAAGTGTATTAGTAATGTATACCTAATAACTATATTTATAATGTATAAATATATAATCCAATTTGCGCGGGCCTTTAAAATTACTTAATGACTATATATTTAATAGAATTGATTGAACATTTTCATTAGTAGTTAATGTATGTTAATAATATCTAATTATACATGAATAGTTTTGTATACTACGTTTTTAACTAACTCAAAAATACGTCATTCCTTCAGTCTTTTGTGTTATTATGTATACATACATACATACATACATACATACATACATAGAGATGTTATGTTACATTGTAAAACATTATGTGTTAATTTTAAGGCGATTTACGGACGATTTATGTAATGTACTCTTTAGTAAATACAAATAAAATAATTTGTTCCAAACTCACGTTTAAATGACTGGAGTAGATCAAAGAACTGGGCTCATGACCAGTTAAGGCTCACAAAATACAAGTTCTAGGTAAGTCTAATCTAACTACATGATTCGATTTTAAAAAACCTGGTAACTACATAAAAAGCTTATTCACTATGTACGTGATGTGTACATAGTGGAAAACCATAAAAGACTAACGCGTAACCAAAACAATATGGCGAATCAGTGTAGGAAGGCCGAAATGGGACCGATGGCATTTGAAAGATTGCGGGAAGTCTGGCAGTGGCTCAAGATTGTTCGTCGTGGCTGTGGGAGAGGCCTATGTCTAGCAGTGGACTTCTAAAGGCTTTTAATGGTGATGATTTTTTAAGAAATTGAGTCCTAATATCTTTTCCTATGCTAACAGCCTCAGCTCAGTTGGGGGGGGGCCCCAACCCCTTTAAATGTGAAATTTAAAAAAACCCGAACGCGTCATTATATTATACATATTAAATTTTATATATAATCAGTAGTTTAATCAAAATGTTCATGTTTTTAACTTTAAAGAACAAAGTTCCTCCTCCCATTTTTCACCCCTTAAACATTTCCAAAAATCCTTAGCACTAAGCCTAAATTTAATTATCTAAATTTAAGCTTTTTAAAAGTCGTTTTGTCTGTGCATTGATAGATCGATTTTATAAGTTTATATTTCTCTACAATGAAAATATCCTAATTTTTAAATCAAAAGCCAATCTATTAAAAAAAATTAATTTTCATAACCTAAAATGATTTAAAGCAAACAATGGCAAAATATCAAAACCAAACAAATTCAAAAATCAATAGAATAGAATAGAATAATCGTTTATTGTCTTACTGTGTGTACAAAGATGGAATAAATTGGTAACATTTAGTAACAACAGTTGCCCTTCCTGGGCATACAATAATAAAAATAGGTATATCTACAAAAACAAACATAAAACATTATTAACATTATTACATTAGAAATCATCATCAAAATATTCATTTACGTTATAGAAAACTTTTGAAATCAGCCATTTTTTTCGAGAGTTACATTGGACTATTTAAACTTTTTATTTCAATTGGTAGATTATTATAAATTTTAATCGCAGAGTAGAATGAACTCTACTAAACCAAAGGATACAACGATGCAACAATACAACCGACACAAGTTTGAAGTCCGCACAGCACGACGACTTGAAGCAGAATCAGGGTCGGTCTCTCGTTGCTGCTGCTTTTATAGCGAATGAATTTATAACATCAAAGCTCATCTATTACTTAATATAACTTTTGTATAACGTGGTGTTATTTTACAGGAGGTCTACCAGAATGGTGTGCGACACAGCCGACGCGATAGCCCCGACTTCCTCACACTCAACACGCAGATAGAGGAGGCTAGGTAAGCCGAGCCTGACAATAGAATAGAAGAAAATAATTAATTATAACAAAGCACATAGAAGACTTAGGTATAAAATAAACTAGCTATACCACGGCCACTCTCAGCCCCCGACTGACCCCTCATCGCCCGTGCTATTACTTATTTTGCTACTCTTAAGGGTCATAGCGTGATGTTAAGTATATCCTTCCTCATGAATTGGGCTATCATTTGATAGCCCAATTCATGAGGAAGGCGAACGTGGAGCTGAAAAGTAGGAAGAAATAAGATTTATTAAAATAAAATTTATTGTCGGCCGAATATGGCATACAAAGTGAGACGAAAGCAGATTTTTTGAAGCGGACCGAACTTTCTAGGGACGAACATGGCTTAAATCATCAAATGCAAAAAAATACCAGATTATTTTATAATTAGATAAATACTATTCGAATGTAAATAATAGCATAATATGGTGGCAATAAACACTAATTACAAATGATTTTGATTTTACGTTTGTATGGACAATTCATCCTCCGCTGGCCTCTTTAAGCTACATTTGTATAGTCAGCGACTATACAAATGTAGCTTAAAGAGGCCGTAGTTAAAACGTAAAAGTAGTAACGTAAAAGTAGTTTAACAGTTTTGATTTTATAAGTAACTCATACATTTCTGAAGCCCGACTTTACTTAAAAACATTCTAACATCTTTTGCTCTTAACTATTTGTAATTTACTGTATACATTATATAGTTAAACCTTAAGAAGAGCATCTAAATTACAAATATAAATATATTTATTTACAAAAAAAATAAAAATTACTAGAGCAGTTGAAGAACTGTGATTGCTAAAAACGGAAACTGTTAATCTAATTTTGTTACTGATAGTACTTTCCTAACCCCCTCCTCTCCTGTAGGTCCCCTGGTACCCCCGCCCCTGCCTCCCCCACATTCGGAGCGCGCTTGCGCACAATGGCCACGTTCGTGACGACACTCAACAAAGCTCTGCAACTGTGGAAGGCTCTTCGTCGTCGCCTCCCGCCCATGCCTGAACGATACGAATTCCATAAACCATTCTGACCCTAGCGACCCCTAGACGATCAGACTTTCAGATTGAACGATACTAACTGTTAATTGATCTGTGGTTTACGGATTTTGCATCTTTTTCACATACAGTGCTTTGTGATTATGTACATCTCTTTCCGGTAGTCCGTCTGACGATCTGATTGCATTAAAAGGAAATTGATTAATCTAATTAATTAATTTAATTAATTGAAATTAATCCTTCATTAATTGCATTCTTATTCCATTACATTTTTTGTACTTCAAAAAATATCGAAACATATCACTTGCAAATAGTACATAAAGAAGATTTTATTTCTATTTCTCTGGCTGATTAAATAATTTATATAATTTATTGCCTTGTCATTTATAACTACGAGTAGAAGTGAATTTTAGCTAGTTGTTTATAAACGAATGACAAATTAATTCAATAACATTACATTTCAAGCTTAATTACAACTTAAACAGGTTTATTCCCATCTGTCACCCTGGTCTGTCCTCCTAGGGTGACAGTTGGGGAAAAAAATGATTACTTTGCAATCATGTAGATCGATACTATAATATTATAACGGTTATTATCGTATGATAATAACCGTTGGCTTAGTGGGCGATACCCCGATTTCTGATCCTGAGATGGTCGGTTCGAACCTGGTCGTGCACCAATAGATTTTTCTACTCAAAAATGTATGTGCGTACACGTGCTCAGAACGGTGAAGGAAAACATCGTGAGGATACCGGCATGCCCTAGAACCAAAAATTCGAAGGCATGTGCCAACAGTAAGTGTTCCAATAAGCGGCAGTGGGGCTTGCAACCTGTCACGTGGAATGCTAACTTGCAAAACGCTGGCATGTACCAAATGTAATGTTTGTACGTGCCTCTGACTACCTCCTACTTGACTACTCCTATCCTCAGAGAATCTGAGGATGGTACACCATGGGGAAGAAAGTCGTGAGCGCGTTTGTTTTTGTTTTTTATGTAGATAGAACTCAAAGTTGCAGGGCCCTTGCCTGGTTCATGTACGACCCACCTACCAGGTAGGTAGGTAGTCAAGGTATACCTCCAGACAGATCTACGCATATTTGACGAGTAGATTATATTTTTACCAATAAAATCTTGAGAATATGTATAATTTAAAACTTATACAAAACTGTGTACATGAGAGCAATAAATATGAATATAAATATTCTTGGTGGTTCATATAGTTGTAACTAGAAAGTTATAGTAGTGTTAGATTAGAATAATGTTTGCAAGAAATAAAAAAGAAAGAAAATACATTTATTGACCTCAATACAACACAACAGGTGACAAAATACATATAACATAAAACATATAAACACAAACAATAAAAAATAAACATTACAAAAAATAAATAAAAATATGTGTTGTGTGGGGACAAAATATGTGTTGTGTGGGGTCAAAAGATATGTTGTGTGGGGTCAAAAGATATGTTGTGTGTGGTCAAAAGATATGTTGTGTGTGGTCAAAAGGTCCCATTCTCAGCATATGCTGCACCAAACCTATGAAAGGTGGGCGCTGAAAGAAAGAAATAGAAGAAATTAAATACATTTATTCGACACACTCTTGTACACAAAATGGTGTCTATTCTCTTGTACATCGCATAAAATTAATCTAAACTGTCGCTCTCGGCTAGAGAGATATAACAATTTTACTCCTGTCAAATTATGTAGTTTACGTGTTGCTCTTCGTGTTTATAGTCAGCATGTTTTGAAATCACAACTAAACTTGTATGGAAAACTTGAACCTGATTAATTTGGTGGCACTAAACTTTATGATATCTCTTTATTTTGTTATTGTTAGCAAAAGAGAGTGATAGATAAAATTACCAATAATCGACGTATTGACGTGGTATTGACCACAGAAAGGATTTAATTATGTACTATCTAACATAGTCCTACCTACTAAGGTACTGCGCAGAATAACTAGTCCTCTCCGTCTCGTGCGGGACAAACAGTTTCTGCGGATGAGTAGACGGCTGTAGTATTCGTAGTTCCTGATACCCACGACACAAGGAACATTTTACTTTATAAAATAATACTTACAAAAAAAAATATCTATCTATCTAAAATGGTCTATGTTGAAAATTGTAGAAGATTCTTGGCCACACACAGCTCAGAACTTCCAAGTTGAATTAGCGATGGGCAGGCCATATAGCTCACAGAACCGACAACTGCTACAGAAGGTTCTCGATCTAAGCGAACCGGACGACGCAGACCTAGCTATTGATGATATTGACATTGTCCAGGGCGCAATCGGCAGAGCTGGAGCAACGTCGCACCACGCTGGCAGACAAGTTGGCGCGCAAGGAACGACGCAAGGAAAAGAAACGCAAGAAACTGCTTAGAGAGAACGGAGACGCGGACCCAGACAAGAATGGTAAGTGAACATTCACCACTAGAAGTTGTTGAGAGAGGTCCTTGTGAAAGAGCTCGTCCGGAGAAGTTCTAGCACCATACCTATAGGGGCAGACAAACTGGGCAGCATCGCTGTTAGCGGCAGGTTTTTTACAACACACTTAGTTTTAGTTTTTATTATGGTATTATATGAGCCTGACCGTCAACCACAACAAGGTTGTCTGGAAGAGATCGCTTTTAAGCAATAAGACCGTTCATTGTACTTATAGTTGTGTTCAGTTTTTGTTTATTTTATTATATTGTGGAGTACAATAAAGTGTTTTTCTATTCTATTCTACCTATATCTGCCGCCAAGTAGTGGTTCGTTGCTGTGGAAGCGTCATCTCTCGCCACATGATTGGGCTACTGTTGGAAACGGGATCCTGAAAATTATATTTCAAATAATAACCAAATTTCGCATCAACTCTGTATTCACAACTGCCATTCGCAACAAAGCTTGCAAAACGCGGGCATGTACCAAATGTAATGTTTGGACGTGCCTCTGACAATCCCCTACTACTCACTGATTATGTATCTGAGGATGTCCATCATGGGGAAGACTGCGTGATGTGTTTTTTTTATTCTAAACAAAAGGTATCAAATAAACTAGACAATAGTCTTACTATTATAAACGCGAAAGTTTGTGAGGATGGATGTTTGTTACTCTTTCATACAAAAACTACTGAACGGATATTAATGAAACTTTATAGTAATACAGCTTATATATCAGAATAACACATAGGCTACTTTTTATCCGGGTACCACGCGGGCGAAGCCGTGGGCAGAAGCTAGTAATTTATAAAAAGTTCAAAAAAAATCTAAAAAAACAGACAGCATTCATTGATGTCTGGTCGTTAACAGCTACGTTACATCACATCAACAAACAGCAACGAGCTACTTGTATACGAAGAGCTACCACGTACAAAACACAGAAAACCGGTCAGATGGATCAGCCCGTTGATCAGAATTTCCCTTTTGCAAATGGACACACCACCAACCGTGTTCTCCATGCAGTGTTCTGGTTAAAAGGAATAACAGGACATAAGACTTTTTTGAGACATGCAAATCGATAGCAAAACACCGCATTGATAGATAAATCATTTATTTGTAACTACTTATTAATAAGGTATATAACTAAGATGGTTACACTGCTGATGAGGTTAGTAGCTACAAATTGAGATAGGACTCAGTATAAAACGCCGCAGACCTGGTGTAGGTAAGTAGCGCGCTGATCTTCCGTCCTCTCCCAGTATCAGTAGCAGATAGCTTCGATATAAAAATAAGATTAATTATCTAACCAGGTACTTATATAAGCTTAAATAGTTCAATACATTTATTTACTATTTTGTACACAAACTTTGTTAGAAGTTTTATTTTGCAAACTTTGAAAAAGAAATGAAATCACAATCCTTATGCAGAAACCTAATTGGTAATATAAGTTATTGACAAAATTTGTGTTTTGCTATCGATTTTCATATTGTTACTGATGGTTCTTAAATTGGTTTTATCGCCACTAGTCACTAGAGGGCGCTGGAAATACTCGTGGGGGTTTTAAAATTTGTTACATTTTGGCTAGTCTCCCCCTTAGTTACATTATTTCTTGTGTCTTTGCTACGTCATGTACCTTACTGCTTGAACTAGGGTTTTTTACGACTAAAGTGGCTAACAAGTCTAAGATAAGCCTTTTTTAAGCGGTTACCGTAACCTATGCATGCTTACAGTCACAGGATACACTCGCGCGTTCCGAACTAGAGTGATCGTAAAGATAACGTTACACTAGTGACATCTTTGCAAGGGACATAGCAAATTCCTTGCTTTGCATTTTTGATTTCAGCGCCATCTCTTATTGAATGCATGTTATTGTTTCTCTATAAACATAGATGGCAGCACCTGTGTTTGAAATGGTGCTTAAATGTCGTTTTCGAATGTTGAACAGGAAACCTGTGTAGGCGCAGGACTGATAATGTCTGAAAGATGTAAACAGGTACATTGTTGTAGGAGCGACCCACCGTGTTTTATTAATACTCAGTTTTTTAGTTTACTTAGCCGGAAATAGGCCATTTTGAATCGTATCTTTCCATCTAAAAATACACCTTCCTTTCATAAACAGAATTAACGCTGAAGTATATATGAAAATGTTGTTTTTATGGTCTGACTAATAGTCCCGTTAAATCATCGGTATTTTTTTCAATCTTGGCAAAGAGATAACTAACTTCTGCCCACGGCTTCGCTCGCCTGATAAAAAGTAGCTTGTGTACTTATATCCAAAATCTAGATCAATATCTCCTCCTCCATTATCCTCTATCCATTTAACCGTGACGAAGTTTATCATAGAACATACAATCATCCATACTTCCGCTGTAATATTATTAGCAGGACCAAGATTTCGATGCACTATTTACAACGCCAAAACAAATGTTCCTATAATGCAAAAGATCCCAAATGTTTTGAACTCAATACAGTGACCCAGTTCGGATCAGTTAAAACATTTGACTCCTCGACTCCCGATCGACACTTATAAATAAGAGCTGGCAGTGAGCCAGCCGGCAGTTCCAGTCGCCATTCCTCGCTTCATCACCACCGAAGGCAGTTCACCCATCTATCCACCCTTCAAATAAAACCTCCGAAGGTTCGTATCAACCTCAGGTCTTCTAGAGAAAACGGTCTATTTATAGTGTCTATTTTCGGACGCTGCGTGTAAGCGGATCTGATTATTAATACTCCAGTGCGATTGTTCGGGAAGTGTAGTGTTAAGTGCTGAACTTGTCTGTCTGGGTGTCTGGTCATAGAGGCCTGTTCTGTGTCTTTTGAGAGTATAGCTTGATAGGTTGGTGAAAAGTGCTGGAGAAAAGCGTCATATTAAAATTACTTGATATCATTTGTATGTCCGTGTTGCAAAAGCTTACATCTACTGTCTCTGTGCGTTATTTAGATAGAGAGCGTACCCATGTGGGTGTGAAGTTCACACTATGAACTCTGTTGACTCTTCAACAATGCGGTTGCTCTATGCCAGCACATTAAACTGTGCTGTGTTTATTTAACATTTATTTATGTGTGCTGCTGATGTGTGATGTACTTTTTAAGTGTGGCAAACGACCGCTTCGACTGATACTCTCGGGGATTTGTCCCATCTGTATGACAGAGCTAGATCATTTTTTGTCACAAAACATATATGTATTTCATACGAAATGATAGACATACGTAATAACCTTACTCGTTCAAAGATAACAGCCATAAAAATTGCTTTCTGTATATGGGTTAGTTGTTTATATATGAAGAGTTGTTGAAAGCATTTGTAGGAACTACAAATTCTATCAACTAAACTAGTGACATTTTGATATGAACCAGCATAAATATTGCCAATTTCCTGACAATTTAGAAGCATCTCACTTCTTCTTGCTTATAATTCCATTCCTTATGCTCTTAATCATAACCATTTATGAACTAGATTAGTGTTGTCCTGCCCTTTTGTAATACTAAACAACTATAGAAGCGATCAACTTTTATCGATCCGATATTGTTATGGAGTGATTATGCAGGGGAGATTTAATCTTAATGTCCGTCTCCTAGCAGATCTTTTAAAAAATCACCTCAAGTGCCTGTGACTCATTGGCACACAAACTGTGCTCACAAACTTCGACCATATAATACCTCTTTTGAGTCAGAATACTGTTATCATGTTCCTACCCGCATGAGTCAGAATATTGTTTTTATATTGCGACCTTTATGAGTCAGAATATTGTTTTTATATTGCGACCCTCATGAGTCAGAATACCGATTGCATATTGCTACTCTCATGAGTCAGAATACCGTTGGTATATTCCGATATTCTTACCTTTATGGATAA
Organism: Perizoma affinitatum; assembly: GCA_961405105.1. NCBI lineage: Eukaryota > Metazoa > Arthropoda > Insecta > Lepidoptera > Geometridae > Perizoma > Perizoma affinitatum. The sequence continues at coordinate 863,076 of OY560199.1, read as the reverse complement.
GAATACCATTAGCATAAGCTCTTAATCTCAATGGCTATGTCACGTTGCAGATATGGCGGAAGCAGTCGAGACGGTAGCCCACGAGGACCTGTCCCTCGCGGGCCCCAGCTCCGAGGCCCTGGAGCTGGAAGCCGATGAGAAGCGTCGCGAAGAACAGCTGAAGAAGAACCGGCATCCGCCCATCGTATTCAAGGATATTGACGTATGTACCACTGTTCAGTTACTTAAATAATAAAATGCTGGATATTTTCACACAGCATCATCTAGTCCCAAAGTAAGCAGAGCTTGTATTATGGGAACTACATGACTGATATACTACTTATATAAATTTTTTTTTTCAAATATTTATATACATACATATTATACATTGAACACACCCAGACCCGACACAAATATTTGCAGATCGTATAAACATTTGTCCCGCGGCGGGAAACGAACCCACAACCTTCTTCTTGATAGATAGATAGACAAACTCTATAATGCACACTAACGAAAAACAGGAATCTCTTCCAGACAACCTTTGGATGGATAGGGGTTCTTAATCTTATAGATTTCAGGCTGTTTCTGTCTTTCGTGCATAGGTTACAGTAACCGCTTACCAACAGTACGGCTGTATGCTTGTTTTCCACTTCAGATGTATAAAAAGACAGCCAACACTTGAAATAACATTTCCAAATGTTATTCCAAGGAAATGAATTTAAGAACACGTAAAAGTATCTTTGTCGTTTCTGAGAATAATAAAGTTGAAGATTTATTAAACACACATTTGTAAAAACAATGTTTCAATTCGATTAAGCTCAATGGCAAACCAATCAAGATGTTCTTGACTTTACGTCTTTCCATTACGATTTAAAATTAGCTTAACTGATTGCAAATACTAAATTGTATGCCAGTTTCAGAATTGTAAAAATAATATGATACATGAAATGTCAACAAAACCGACTTCCTCACGTGCTTATTTTTGTTCGCACAAGACAGTCTTTCGAATAAAAAACAAAAATAAAATAGCTTACAAAAAATGTTTCGGCTAATCGTGATTCCATAAGATGTTTTTAAGTTTTAAGTGAAAACTAGCATCAGGAATAAAACTTTTATGGGACCTCTTCGGGATCATTCTCTGTACAACAACAAAATAATCGTCAAAATTGGATAACAATTGGCGAAGATATTAAGTAACAAATCGCGTCTTGCTGAAACGGAGGATTATAGTCTGTGGGATCGACGTCCAAAGTGTGCTTAAAAGTAGTTAAAATAGTACCTAGTAGAACTGTGAAAGGGCTCGTCCGGGGAAGCTCTACCACCATACCTATTTATGCCACCAAGCAGTAATGCTCTCATTGCTGAGTTCCGGTTTGAAGGGTATGATTGCCGGTGAAATTACAGGCACATGGGATCTTTCATCTTGATATCTCAGTGTCGGCAACGTGTGAGTGTTACCTCTGGTATTGCAAGCGTCCATAGGCTACGGTAACCGCTTATCAACAGGGCCGTTAGTTTGCCACTTTAGAAGTAAAAAATATAATGTTTGTTAATTTTTTTAAGAGTATCAATGTTATATCGTTTGAGCTTTCGATGAAATGCGTGCGTGGGCGCCGCGAACGGACAAACAAACATATTTATCTACATACAATACTATAGATAGAAAAAACTTTATGGCACGAAAAAAAAACAGTATTATTATAGATAAGCGAATTTAATACTAAATAAAAAATCTTGAGAATTAATCACTTCCACTAATGATATTATATACCTTTAACTTATCCTGTTTTTTTATCTATTTAAGTAGTATATCAGTTATATAGTTCCCATAATACAATCTCTGCTCAGTTTGGAGCTAGATGATGATGTGTGAAACTGTCTAGCATTATTTATTGATTCTTTTTATGTATAATATGGTATGGTAATGATTTTTATGTTTGTTTTTTTAAAAAGCCTGTCTACTTTCTTTGTATCCTTTGAGGTGGAAGCCCACCTATTGTACACAATTTATTGTGCACTAAATAATTAAATAAATACAATCAAAACATAGGCATTAGTTCTAGGGCATGCCGGAGTCCATCTGTTAAACACATAATATACAACACAATAGAAAAAAGCATTAAATCATGCCAATTTTATTAATATTAAGTCTTAGCTATTACTTAGTTTTTTATATTAGTATATATATTGTATTATATTGTACTGTAGGAACCTAAGATAATTATGATTTTTTTCTATTAAGATTCGTTTTTGCATTGACGTTGGTACTATTTACAGCCGTTAAACTAATTATTTTTTAATCAACTTTTTTTTAAATTATTGTCTTTCCGTTTGTCAAGGACCTTTACAATCCGCTCCATGGTACTTTATAGTAGAAAAATATATTATAGTGACATGGCAGTATTATCACTTTTTAATCTTTAATATTTAAGCTTGACATTGTTTTATTAATTTGGCGTTTTCTTTAGTTTATTAGTAGTATCATCAATTAATTAACAAATACTTTGTAAAACAAACTAATTGTTCAAAGATGTCCCAACAATTAAAATGAATGTAACTATGAAACTGAAACTATACAATTTTCGAGTGGGAATATCCATTGGTGCACGGTCGGGTTCGAACCCACGCCTTCCAATAATACACATGATCCAATGTCCAATGACTACGCTGGAGTATGCAAAAAAAGTTGCCTGAGCGGTTTGGCCGTAAATTTACACTTCCCTTAGGTCAAAATCAAAATATTTTATTCAGTAATTATATTTAAAGTATGTGACAAATGTTTACATATTATGTAACTAAGCCGGTAGGTAAAGTACACCCAGTTTATTTTTAAAAATTGTGTTGCAAAATGAAGTAGGTCCGCCCACCTGAGATTATGGTCTCCCTATTTAGGTGTTAGTCACGTCAGGTCCGTGTATAGCGAGCCAACATTACTAATTAGTTCCTAGTGGTTTTGGAAGCTTCTGGAAACTACAGATCTAGCTCTTAGATGAGTGGGTGACTGCGCAAAGACTCCAGTTGGAGACTTCACGTCGACGTGTGTAATAATACAAAATAATAATAATAATATATAATACGAGACAGTGTCACACAACCCTAGACCCAAAGTAAGCAGAGCTTGTATTATGGGAACTACATGACTGATATACTTCTTATATATTTTTTTAAATACATTCATATTATACATGGAACACCCCGACCCAGACAAATATTGGCAGATCATACAAACATTTGTCCTGCGGCGGGATTCGAACCTGCAACCTACATACATAGTGCGACGTTCTGTTACGTCACATTACCCCCTTACATACCTTCCCCCGCCCCTCCACCTCTAATCCCCTCCCCCACCGCACCGAAATCCCTCAAGTATAAACAGTGATGGGTAACACCACAAGAACACTTAAGAAACATCTGCAGAATATACCAACATTACTCCCGCAGCGGGAATCAAACCAGCACTTCTTGCCAAAACTGAACCTGGTGATTCTTTTCAGGATATTATTACGACTTTACTATTCTCCTGCTGTCATTTCCAACCAGGATATCATTGACTACGAAAATTAAACTGTTTCTGTTGGCAGGGTCTCCAAGAGTTCGAGCAGCTGGTGAAGGCTCTGGAGGGCGTGGAGCTGTCTGCTGAGGAGAAGCAGAGCCTGGAGGAGCTCCAGCAGTACTTGCACGGAGAGGGCAGCTGGGTTCTCGGAGACGAGTTCCTCATGTTCATCGGTATTAATTTAAAACCATTATATATATTTTTTATACATAGAAAACACCCAGATCCGAGACAAACATTACAAACATTTGTCCCGCAGCGGGAATCGAACCCGCAACCTTCTGCGTCTTAGGCGGACTACTGCGCCACAGAAGCTAAAACTTAAACTAAATTGTCAAGCACACGGCCTACCTTAAGCGGTTACCGTAACCTATTTTCGCTTGCAACAAAATGATCCTTTCACAAAACAATAGTGTACATTTTTCATCGAGTTTAATCAACTTTAATCCCAAGAATTTTTTTTGCATTATGTTACCCCTAACTATGTACTACAAAAAGTACATAGGTACAACCGTAAAAGTACAACCGTGTCGGGACTCGAACCCGCGACTTCTTCCTCGATGCGGTTCCATACCAGCTAAGACACGGGAACCTTTAAGTGTGGATTTATTTTTTGAAAACTAAAAATCCGTTAGAGATCTTGTCGGTGTAAAATGAGACACGCCATCTTTTTGGTGAATTGCCAAATATTTTAATGAGGCATGATCAAATTGTTTACTCGAATACGGGTAACAACTATTATTACATAGATCAAGTGTTTTCTATGTATAATATGTATGTATTCACAAATAAGTGTTAACTTATTAATGAATATAAGTGGTATATCAGTCATATAGATCCCATTGTTATGGGAACTGCTTATTTTGGGGCTTAAGATGATGCTGTGTAAAAATGTCCATCCAAAGGTTGTCGGATAGAGATCGCATACAGCTATAAGACCGCCCATTGTCAAAGTGTTCAGAAAAAGGAAGTTGCCAGTATCATTTTGCGTACCTTGTTGTGAAAACTTTTTGTCTCTTGCCAGTAAGGTGTCATGGATTTTAATAAACTTTTTCCACTCGCCTATTTTTACAGCAGTAAAACATTTACATTCTGCCTAATTTCTTTAAATTATAAGATACCTTCCTAGCAAGTAGAGTATATATAGATAGAAAATTCATTATTGCACAAAATAAAAGTACATAAAAACAAAACAAAAACAAACAAACACGCTCACGACTGTCTTCCCCATGGTGGACATCCTCAGATACATACTCAGTGAGTAGATTTTTTGAGGATACCAGGTAGGGGGTAGTCAGAGGCACGTCCAAACATTACATTTGGTACATGCCCGCGTTTTGCAAGTAGTAAGCATTCCACGTGACAGGTTGCAAGCCCATCGCCGCTTATTGGAACACTAACTGTTGGCACATGCCATCGAATTTTTAGTTCTAGGGCATGCCGGTTTCCTCACGATGTTTTCCTTCACTGTTTTGAGCACGTGTTAATGGGCACATAATTTTATCGAGTGGAAAAATTAATTGGTGCACGACCGAGTTCAAACCCGCGACCTCCGGATCAGAAGTCAGGGTATCGCCCACTAGGCCAACACGGCACTATTATATTTTAAATGCGAAAGTCTCTGTGTGTGTGAATGTTTGTTAGCACGTATCTCCGTAGCTACTAAACCGGTTTTGATGAAATTTGGAATGTAGATAGTTGAGGTTCTAGAGTAACACATAGACTAATCTAATTTTCAAAAATAAAAAAAAAAAATATAAAAAAAAGTAAAATTAAATTATACATCACTGCTTCTATCGTTCTTGATCTGTGTTTCTTCCGCAGGCCGCCTCCTCAGCGACGGCAGCCTGAGCTCGGGCATCCGCGTGGCAGTTCTACGTTGCCTCTGCGCGGCGGCGCTGCGCGACGACGTGTCACTCCTGCTTCATCAGGACCGGCGCCAGCATTCGCTGCTCAACTACGCGCACGAGATCGACAGACATCCGTTAGATGAACAGAAAGTTTTGGCACTCACTGTAAGTTTTTTTTTTTTTTTTTTTTTAATTTATTTATTTAATCAATATAACAACATTACAGGTTTTTTTTTTTTAACCCTAAAGCGATGTTATATGAAAGAAAGTAAATAATATCCGATACATTTTTAAAAGCTTCTATTTATCTTAAGAAAGAGTAATAAGACTTTTTAGTGTTAAGCTAGCCTTTGTACAAGCTTCACTTAATATTTTGTTTTATATTTCTGTACTAGCTTCTGTCCACGGCTTCGCCCGCGTTTCATTTTGATAAACCACCAAATTTTGAGTGTATCAAACCAGGGAATATTTTTTTTTCATATAAATTTCAGAACTTAAATTTCAGAACTGCACAGCTCCTAGGGGTAGTTTTGATAAAATAAAAAATACATGTTTTATTATTTGTTTTAAAGTTTATTTGTACCGAGTTTTGAGCGAATCTAACCAAGGAATAAAAATTGCCATAGAAGTTTTGCTACCCTGTTTAACCCCTTTAGGGGTTTTCGAAAATTAGATTAGCTAATGTGTTATTCCAGAACCTCAACTATCTACATTTCAAATTTCATCAAAACCGGTTTAGTAGCTACGGAGATACGTGCTAACAAACATTCACACACACAGACTTTCGCATTTATTATATTAGTAGGATAGGATAAGCAAGCTACGGAGCGTCAAACCACGAATCATATACCTCATACATAGTCAGCAAAATTTTTATAAATTTATTATTAATATTGTTAAAACGGGATTTTTCACGTACCGCACTATCGGTGAAGGCACCGACTAAGTTTCGACTCATTCCGAGAGTCTTCATCAGGGTGAGTGATCGCGACGCTTTCCCTCCGCTAGACTCTGGAAATGAGTCGAAACTTAGTCGGTGCCTTCATCGATAGTGCGGTACGTGAAAAATCCCTTTTTTACAATATGAATAATAAAATTCACGATAGTTTTTGTAATAAAAATTATTTTTACTACAATCTTTTATATAACTTTATGATTGTATGTTAGTTAGTTTTTTTGGTCAAATCTTGCAATCAGATAGAACCACGTCCTCTTATGCTTTGGAGTTGGATTTTCACATGTTGGTTCAGTTCCGATTACAATGTATTTTTATGGTAAGCATGGCCTGAATCGACATCCAGAATTAGCTCCAGATAAAGGAACTCTTCAACGGTCATATTATAATGATACCTGGTTTTAGGTTCTACCATGACATGGTTGCAGAATTCTGGGTAAAAAGCTTGTTTTTGTAAATGTTTTTTTTTACTACACTGCAAGCTATACGCAATGGGCGTATTGTAAATTATAAATTCGAAGACTTTAATGGAGTACTGAGCCTGTTTTTTAAGGGTTTTGTTTTACTTAATACAATTGATTTGCTTTCAGATGTGCAATCTCTTCGAGAACATCTCCTCGTCAGAGTGGTTGCTGTACATCAGTGAATGGGAGCACAAGGGCCAGCCGCTGTCCAACATTCGCGCCACCACAAAGGTATTTTTTTAATATCTGCCAAAATAAAATACACCTAAAAATAATAATAATAATGATGGATATTTTTCACACAGCATCATCTAGCCCCAAACTAAGCAGAGCTTGTGTTATGGGAACTAAATGACTGTTTTTTGTTGTAAATACATACATAGAAAACACCCAGATCCCGAGACAAATATTTGCAGATGCAAACATTTGTCCCGCGGCGGGAATCGAATCCGCAACCTTCTGCGTCTCAGATAGGATTTCGCCCACAGCGCCACAGAGATCGTCAAAAAAAAGGCTTTACATTTATTTATGTTTAGCCTTTTTCAGATTGACGATCTCTGTAGCGCAGTCGGCAAAACCCATCTGAGTCGTAGAAGGTTGCGGGTTTGATTCCCGCCGGACAAATGTGTGTATGATCTGCAAATATGTGCTTCGGGTTCGTTTCTTTTTACAAATAAAATAATATAAGTAGTATATCAGTCATGTAGTTCCCATAATACAAGCTCTGCTTAGTTTGGGGCTAGATGACGCTGTGTGAAAATGACAAAAAAAAAGTAGTTGGTAGTTATTTTGAGCAGTGTTAATATCATCTCTGTGGCCATTGGCAAAGGCCTTCTCCAACCCTGTCCTCAGTCTTGAGCGACTCACGTCCATGTCCTTTTTTTATACTACTAGAGGCAAACAAACTAACGGCCCACCGGTTCACATTTGTTAAGCCCAAATAGGGAATTGTTTTTTTTTATATTTTTAGTGCGTGTTTTTTATTGAATTCTATTGTTATGTGTGTACATTGCAGGTGTGCGTGCACAGTCTGCTGAGTGAGGACGCGGAGCTGCGTGACGCCGGCACCGCGCTGCTGCACAACATCGCCGCCAAGGAGGTAAAGACCGTGGTCTGTATCCATCTGCTATCTATCACTTACCAGCTTTACTCCCGATACCGGGTGTACACACACATTACAGGCACCGGTTTACAGTGAACAGGCACAGGCAAACTGTTAACAGGCACATGTGTACAGTGAACAGGCACAAGCATACGGTGAACAGGCACAGGCATACGGTGAACAGGCACGGCAACAGGTATAAGTTTTTCCGGAAAATTTAGTATTAAAGTCACTTTAAAACTTCGCTTGATCTCCCGCGACCAAGCCAAGAAAAAAAGGCACGAAAACAAGGCTGGTTAATCTTTTTAATGATCTTTTTATAAAACAAAACCTTTTATACAGGTCTACGATATATTTTAATTTGAAGAACATAAGTTTTTAGTGCGACATCTCAATATGATGTGAATCAAGACTTTTTATCCGTGGTACCCGGATAAAAAGTAGCCTATGTGTTATTCTGTTGTCTAAGCTATATTACTGTAAAGTTTCATCAAAATACGTACGGTAGTTTTTGCGTGAAATGTGATTTTTGTTACTCAAACATCCATCCTCACAAACTTTCGTATTTATAATAGTAGTAGGATAGGATAAAAATATCTAAAAAAGTCAAAAAGGAGATTTATTTAGCTTGAATATTTAGTACAACAACGTTTTTTATGTTGAAATTCAATGTCAAAAATAAACGCGGGGAGGTGAAAGTCATTTCCACTGGCTGTAAACAAGCCGGTATAGCGACGGTGTATCTACAAGATTTCTGAAATAAAAAAGCCATTTTTTATAAACAGGGTGTATCCAAATCATCTACATAAATGTATTGACAAATTCATAAATTAAGTGAATAAATCGTCTTAAGGCGTTCGAAGGTATTTGGCGAAAACGGTATACTTATAGTATAGTTACGAGTATGTCATACTTTTTATAGATAACCGTATAGTACGACTGGAATATGATGTATAGCAATAAGTCTTCCCTTTTTTTGGGCAATGAAGAATCAAATAAAAACATAATGAAATGTGTAGTTTAAATAAACTGAAAATAAGGCTTTTATCGCGCACAATAAAAAAGTATTTCACTATCCACCTCTTCGTTACCAGGCCCAATCTATTGGACTCGCCAAAACGAATCATATGAGCCTAAACTCTAGCGGTTTACTAGTAGCCACTGAAGAATTCCACTATCCACCTCCTGGCTCCATCATCAGATCAGCTCCAATATACCAAATTATAGTATTATCATTCGACCTACATATACATACAGAGTTTCATTTCGATACGACAATCAGAAGTAGGTTAAAATTGACTTCCAAGATTTGATTACATTATTTGTTAGTTAGGTACAAGTGAAACTAATGTAAACGTTTTAAAAATGTCCGTCCGCGTATCACACCTTTATTTCTCCACTAAGCCCACCTTTTGAAGTTTCTTATTTTTGGTGCATTAAAAAATCATTTAAAAAAAGTAACAAGTTGGTCCTTCCTTACTTTTTATATATATATATAAAGCACACAGACGCTAGCTTTATGATAATTGTCTTACAATCAGAGATTTGAGATCCTATAAACGTTTTTTAGAGCATTTTAACATTTCCTCCGCTTGTGCTAACATACTTGTTTTTACAAACCGAATTTGACTCAATCTTGCCCGTATATAATATATACCGTAGTGTATATTTCCATCCATCATCAGAACACGTACCATGAATGAAAGTTGCTAATATTTTTTACGTTCACTTTTGTATGTAGAGTTCTTTTTTTATTTACCATTCGTCGTCCACTGCTGGGCGAAGGTATCCACCAAACCTTTGAACATGTCTTAAGCCAATATCCACCAACTTATTTCGAAGGCGATGTCGAGATCATCCGCCATTGCTTTGTAAGATAAATAATGCTGGAAATTTTCAGACAGCACCATCTAGCCCCAAAGTAAGCAGAGCTTGTGTTATGGGAACTACATGACTGATATACTACTTATATACATTTTTTTGTAAATACATACATATTATACATAGAAAACACCCAGATCCCGAGACAAATATTTGCAGGTACAAACATTTGTCCCGCGGCGGGAATCGAACCCGCAACCTTTTGCGTCTCAGGCGTTAATTTCTGCGTAATGCTGAAATACGCTCGGTGGTATCGTGGCTGCAGAAAGTATGTTTTCCAGCGGTTCCAAGTTGGAAAGCAGCTGCGAGACCTGCTGCCCAAACAAGCCAAATCTAAGGTACTAAAGGCCCGGCCAAACTAACGCGGTGGCAATCAAAGTTATTCGACAAGAGTGTCCCACTGAATTTCGACAGTTCGTTATTTCGACACGTCGCTAACTTCGATAAAACATAGTTCGACAAGTCATTGTTTCGACTGAACATACTTCGACAACACACACCTTCGAAATTCCACTACTTCGACAGACCCTACTCCGACATACACTTGTTCGGCAGATAATTATTTGACTAATTTGACAAGTGGTTGTCAAAGATCAATGGTAAATAGTTGTCAGAGGTCGCCTGTGTGTATTGATTGCCACCGCGTCTGTCTGATCGGGCCCTTACTGCTAACCAAAACAGCTTCGCCAATACGAAACCAAAGCAGATACAATTAGAGAGGCATTTAAATAGTAGTTTAGCCTGTCAACATTGAAAAAAAAAGTCAATATTGTTTCAAATAAAGGCGTTTCTAGCCGAAACAACCTAAGATTTGGAATAGCGGAATTACATTCCCGCTGAGTTTGATATCTTGAGAATTTCATTGTGGGTTAACACTATGAAAAAGTTTGTTTCTAAGGTATTTCATATTTATGAAAATCATGCTCATTTTAGTGCAAAAAGTTTGCTAGCACCCGATCTTTGCTGCTATAGAAAGTGCGGCAATATTTATTAGAAAGTAATTAAATGTATTGTTTTAATTGATATTGTAAAATATTGGGTACGATTTCAGTTAATAATCATTTCAAGTCGAAATCTTTTTAAATCGTCTCTACATCAATTTATCAAAACTCAGACAGACTGTTGTTCCAATCAAAATATTATAGTGTTTGCACTATTCGGATAATTTCAGTTACCTATTTAAAAAGTAAATTTAAAAGAAAATTCGACCTTGTTTTTCTGACAACTTTAAATCGTATGACATCTACTTTATATTTTGCATGTAGGTTCTATTCTAACATCTGTCCAGTTTAGTATGCTCAACGCTTTATTAAATCTATTAACAAACAATCCTGTTCACTCTGCTTGTAATAAGTGTCTGTTTGTTTGCTTAAACGACTGTTAACGTACATTTTAAAAGACTTTCCAAGATTTGTAATCTGACTATCGAAACGCCAGCCTACTTTGTAATTTTTTGGGGATTTTTTTTTAAACAATCTTCCTTTCGCTCCATCCTCTAGGGTCGGAATTTCAGAAATCAAATTTAGATTTCGTATTGGATCGCGCTTCTATTTCATATAGATAATTCGTGTTATACTGCCGTAAACATATTTTTCACAGGCTTTTCCCACAATATTTTATATGAAGGACAAAATAGTTGCGTAATTCCTTATCTAGATAAAATGTTTTATAACCCACTATCTACGCTTACACATGATTAGCTAAAAGTAACTATGTAACACCACATAATAACATAAAACTTGCTAGAAATGAAACTCCAGCTTTATAACTCCTGTCTAATCACGTTATTTTTAGTGTTTCAAACCTTACAGTTGGTGTATTGATCTATCTTTATTAGTCTTTGTTATTGAGAAATAACAGTGGCATAGATAAAATAAATTATTTACGTGCCACAAATGTTATTTCAGCCAATGAAAGTTTAGATAGGACGTACCAACACGCACCTAAAATCTTTGCGTGTGTAAATCGTCTGCTAGATTCCTCGCGAACATTCTCCTACCAGTTTACTCAGTCCGGCTAGTATGCTGATTCAATTCCATTTACATTCCAATTCCATTTAAAAAGCCGGTATATGCGTTTGAGAGCGGTAAGCCATAAGAGGCGGTTTTTTTTCTTCCATTTATCTCCGAAACCGACTATCCGATTGAAATGCTGTTTTTCGCAATCGTTTTGTATGGCTTCCAGGATAGTCTAAGATATATTTTATAGCGCTGTAATAGACGATGGAAGCCACGTAGGGGGTTTTAATATTTTGCAAGAATTTACGTTTGACTGCTTATACCCATAGATAGCTAGGTTTGTAGCGTCCATCGTATATGGGGTATGAACTTGTCATCGGGACGTCAAAACAAAGTAGTTTCACATCTACGCAAACTGTTTTTCACTCATAGTAACGGAAGACAGTTATAATATTATAACTCTTACTGTTATCTTTAGTTATAAAGATCTTTATTTCACGATCACCTTGTTTGTAATCTTTTGTGTTCTTTGGATAAATGGTAGTTTTGTGTGTTTAGTGAATTTAGTTGGTAATTAATGTGTTTTGCGCAATTTTTCCATGTCAGTGTAACCGCCGGCCAAATAATTATAGGGGGACGGACTAATCTATGTATATTATGGGAAGTCGTGATTTATACAACTTGCTTACGAATATTATAAATCTAAAAATCATCTTTAGATCATAATCATAAATCATTATTTCAACAGAAATTTTACAATTTCCAATTTTATAAGTAGGTACACGTAGGCACTTGGTAGATCTTCGAAGCGTTGAACTGAACAGATTTGTATGAAATCTATACTTATAATAAAGCAGAAGAGTTAATATTAAACGCGCTCATCTCTGGAGCTATCAGTCGGATTGTAAAATTGTTTTCGCATTTGATAGCCCAATTCTAGAGAAAAGTTATAGGTTATAATTATTTAACGTCACGCTATGACTCTTAAGAGCCGAGCGAAAGAAGTAACCTATTACTTCTTTCGCTCAGCTCTTAAGAATGATGCGACGCGGTGAGTCGTGGCCGAGGGCAGCCGTGTTAGTATCAATTGAATATAGATCTAGACATGACACAAAGATTAACCGTGAACAAAATCTAGAGTTGCATAAATAAATTCAGTAACTAGTTCTATTTTCAATCCGTTTTCTGTAGTTTGTAAAGTGGTACCACATTATAGATGAATGAAGGATCATCAAAAACAACCCAGCCAGCAGAGTTTGTTGCCTGATTCTTCTAGGCTAGGTCGCGCGCGAGGAATCGCCGTATTCGTAGGTTTGAAGCTAACGTTTCTATATTATGATCCTTATGATACCTTTGTCCTGTCTGACCTGTCACGTAGAAGACCTGCATGGCAAACGCGGGCCTGTGCCAACTATAATGTTTAGGCATGCCTCTGACCACCCCCTACTTTGTATCCTCCAAAGATCTACGCGCTGATTAGGTTTTTGAATATGGATGTCGTTTGGGTAAAAAACTACTGTGTTCTATAATAGAGGTGTTGTCGTGGAACACTGAAACGCTGGCCACTCAGTGCATTCGTAGGAGTCTGTAATGTAATATCTGTAACATACATACATTTAATCTCGCCTAAATGCTGTATCGCGCCTCCGAGTTCGAACATTATCCAGTTAGCTGGTGGTGCGCGGTGGTCGGTATCGGGGTATCGTTTCTGTGTCTACGTTGTGCGTCGGCAGGTGTTCGACGAGGTGTGCGTGGAGCTGTGCATGGCGGCGCTGCAGCTGCTGTCGCTGGCGCCGTCCGAGGAGCACCTGCACCGCGCGCTGACGGCGCTGGCGCGGCTCGCGCACCACTCGCAGGACGTGCCGCAGCTCATCGCCATGGTGGGGCCCGACCCCCACGCATACAGGTACCCCCCACACAATGTTACCCCTAAACATTCAGGTACCTCCACACATAAAGTTACCCCTACACATGCAGGTACACCCCACACAAAGTTACCTCTATACACACAGGTACCGTCACACATAAAGTTACTCCTACACACACAGGTACCCCCCACACAATGTTACCCCTAAACATTCAGGTACCTCCACGCATTAAGTTACCCCCACACATACAGGTACACTCACATAAAGTTACCCCTACATATACAGGTAGGTACCCCCACTCAAAAGTGACCCCTACACATACAGGTATCCCCCACACAAAAAGTGACCCCTACACATACAGGTACCCCCCACACAAAGTTACCCCTTAACACACACAGATACCCTCACACTAGAAACACCCTCGGCGACGTCCAGCTAGGCGGCTTGTAAGTCGTTAGGCTAGGGCCTAACGAGCTAGGGCTCGTCGTCTTCCCAATGGTGGTGAGTGGTGGGGCTCCAAGCGCATAGTGCGGCCCCACCCGCTCTTTTACATGAATTGGTAACGGAAGGGTGAATTGCCATTTTGCTAGTGAATTTAGGGAGGGGGTACAGATACTTAAGACTGCAATTATAACAGTTTCATTGTAGGCCACATAGTACCGATGTTTGGTAGTAGGGCATTCCGTTTTTTTTTTTAACAGAAAAATAGCTTACCCCAAACACATAGCACCTCGTGCTTTATGGGTAAAAAGCTAGGAAAAGTCAAAATTCCAAATAATAATACTGCTAGGTAGGTATATAATTTATTCTCGTAAGCGCATCTTTTTTTATCATTTACAAATGTTACAAAATGGGCTTAGAGCTCACTGACCCGACTGATCGAGTCCTTTACCGGTTTTCTAAATTATATTCTTGGTTTACAAACGCTAATAGACTTGCTCAGCAAGTATGCAAGAAGACAAACACGCTCACGACTCTATTCCCCATGATGGTTATCTTCAGTTACCTAAACTCATTGAGTAGATATTTGAGGATAGTAAATAGGGGGTAGTCTGACACATCCAAACATTATTGACATATCATGTCCTTTTTTGTATAGTAGTGCGTGAAAAGTTGCAAGCCTATCGCTGCTTATTGGAACACTAATTGATGGCATGCATCGAATTTTTGGTTCTAGGGCATGCCGGTCTCCTCACGTTGTATTACTTCAGCGTTTTAAGCATAAGTTAAAGCATATCGATTGAAAAATCAGTAGTGCACGACCGATTTCGAACCTAAGACCTTCAGATCGAAAGTTGGGATACAGTCACTAGGCCAACACTGCTTATTAAGAATGCAATTGCTCAATACGCTGTCTAAACTGCTATGCAAAACTTGACCAAATACCTAATATGCTAATGAGACTTGCCTCTGATTACCACTTACGAGTCTCATCATAGGTCTGTGTACTTAGTATTTGACCTGAAGATGTCCTCCGTGGGTTATCGTTTTGTTGTTGAATTATATATTTTTTATAGAAATCTGTTAGTGGCGTCGATTCTCTTATTATTCATTTATTTAAGATATAGATCCATAATTAATATCATAAAAAACAAAAGAAAAGAAATTACTATAAAATCTAAATATACTAAACTAACTAAATTTAATTTTATCTAACGCTCTCATTTACTAACAGTAACAGAAGTCACAAAATAAAGAGATAGAAACAATTTTAGTTCTGTCAAATTAGTCAGATTTAAGTTTTCCATACAAGTTTATTTGTGATTTTAAAACATGCTGACTATAAATAAACACGAAGAAGTAAATTAACACGTAAACTAATTTGACAAGTTTAATTCTTGCAACACTTTTCTTGCACTCTCAGTTAAAAGAGAGTGACAGTTTCAACTAACTTCAGTAATTGAAAATTAAAATATAATCTGTGCCTAAGCTTTTTAAACAACTAAACTGGCAAACTCAATTAACTTTAGTAATTTATAATCTGTGCCTAAGCTTTTTAAACAATTAAACTGGCAAACTCAATTAAATTTAGTTATTTATAATCTGTGCCTAAGCTTTTTTATACAACTAAAGTTTCAAACAAGCATACGGCCTGTTAGTAAGCGGTTACCGTAACTTACGGACGCTTGCGATACCAGAGGCATCGCTCACGCGTTCCCGACCCTGAGACACAACGGGTGAAAAGTCTCGTGTGCCTGTAATTTCACCGGCAATAATTACCCTTCAAACCGAAACACAGCAATTCTAGAATTACTGCTTAACTTTGTAAAGACGAACAGGAGCCTTTTTTTAAGCTCTACAGATAGATACATAGTCCAGACACTAAGTTTCCCCGTGTCATGGGTATCAGGAATGAATTATTATTTAAAATATTTTTCTTTGGTTTTTTTTCGGAGGGCGCTAATATTCGCGACACAATTTTTGTTTTAAATCTCTGCGGATTTTACCGTATAAATATATTTTTTGATTTTGATTTTTTTGTTATTTGATTTGTCCTGCAGCGTGAATCGAATCCGAACCTCTAGCGTCGCAGCCAGCTACCTGCTGCGCCACCGAGGTCGTCGATGAGGTCTTGCTATTTCGCTCATTTGCGCAAACGTTAATTAACAATTGATTAATTGTTTTCCTTCCAGAGGAACAAGTCAACGTGTCGACGAGCAAATAGACGCGATCATGAAGAAAGTCAAGTAAATATTAATTATGTTGTATTTGAACGGTGACGGGCATTTCGCAATATTAATAAAGTTATCGATGGTTCTTGGCTTGTGCTCAAACCAATTATTATATTTGTATTTAATTTAGGCTAATTTTAGTTTATATAACTAAAACATACACGAATCACTGCTTAGTTAAAATAATTTGAAGAAAAAAAGAAGGTAAATTGTTTTCAATTTTGTTATATTTACGACGTGAAATTGGTTTTTCAAATGTCTGCTACAAAATTAGTTAACTTTTAGACACGGGAATTTTGAAATGTACTTATTAATGGGACAAAAAGTAATATAATTAATTTATATCTGTATATAGTCATTAGTTTCTAATATAAGGTTTCTAGTGTAAGTAACCCTGTCTTGGGTTTTTTTATATATTTATATTTTATTGTATTGTTTGTTTATTTACTGGCAATAAAACGCGTGCACTTTCGTTTCACAAGTGATTTGTATAAGTTGAATTGTAACAATAAATAATGATGGTTAATTTTGTTCGTGGCCTTTTTACGATTCTTCTTTTCGATTGATCGGCATTTTTTTACACCCTGCAGACATATATATAGAATTCTGCTGGACATTTTTCACACAACATCATCTAGCCCCAAAGTAAGCAGAGCTTGTGTTATGGGAACTACATGACTGATATACTACTTATATACATTTTTTTTGTAAATACATAGAAAACACTCAGAGCCGAGACATATATTCGCAGATACAAACATTTGTCCCGCGGCGGGAATAGAACCCGCAACCTTCTTCGTCTCAGGCGGGCCTTCGCCCACTGCGCCACAGAGGTCGTCAAAAATGTCATGGTTATCAGAAACGTATAATCCGGAACGAGTATCTGCAGAACGTGCATATGTTTGTCTTGCAGCGGGAGTCGAACCCGCATCTCTTCCGTCACAGCTGACTTGCCCGCCGTGCCACCGAGGACAAATATATGGGCCCGAGAATAACTTGTGAACCGTTATGAAAGCTCGTTAAAAGTACCTAGGTTACCTGAAAATGAAAAATAAAAATGTATTTGCATACAATGAGCTGAATGGTAAAGAGTGTAGTATGTTTTAGTAAAATAAAAAAATGGGATAGTTTTTGGAAAAAAAGAATGAATGAATGAATGAAAATAATTTATTGAACACCTTATGACATAAACAATAACACATTAAGACAAGATAGATAGATAGATAAATCATTTATTTGCAACTTATTATTAATAAGGTATATAACTAAGATGGTTACACTGCTGATTAAGTAGCTACAAATTGTGATAGGACTCGGTATAAAACGCCGCAGACCTGGTGTAGGTAAGTAGCGCGCTGATCTTCCGTCCTCTCCCAATATCATATAGCTTCGATATAAAAATAAAGATTAATTTTCTAACCAGGTAATAAGCTTAATTAGATAATATAATTATTAAATACATTTATTAACTATATTGTATACAAACTGTGTTAGATGTTTGTAGGAAAACTTGAAATGAAATCACAATCCTTATGCAGAACCCTAATTGGTAAAAACAAAGGTACAATGGGCGATCTTATCGCTTAAAAGCGATATCTTGCAAACAACATTAGTATGGAGAGGATTATACGTGATTTTGAAGTGGCCGGGGGTGTACTATTAATATTATTATTATAAAACATACTACAAAAAAAACGAATAATAAAGATGCAAATACATACAAGTTTATTGTTCAACGAAACTTTACAGATGCGTAAATGTTGATGGTTCTATGGTTGTTGACCTTCGTAATGGCTGTACCAATTAACACCATTTGGAATCAATATTGTTATTGACCTAGAATGACATATAGACTGTTTTATAAATAAATAATGCTGGACATTTTTCACACAGCATCATCTAGCCCCAAACTAAACAGAGCTTGTGTTATGGGAACTACATGACTGATATATAACTTATATAGGTTTTTTTTTGTAAATACATACATATTATACATAGAAAACACCCAGACCCGAGACATATATTTGCATATGTAAACATTTGTCCCGAGGCGGGAATCGAACCCGCAACCTTCTGCGTTTCAGGCGGGCCTTCGCCCACTGCGCCACAAAGGTCGTAAAAAATGCTTTTATTTGGCAACAACAGCACAGAGCAAGCACAGAAAGGACACTAAATAGTAAATAGACACTATAAATACTTATAAATTAGATTTTAACAAAAACATAGTGACAAAGAGAAGATTTTTGTGCTAATTAGTCCCATCTGTGCCGTGTCGGACAAACAGGTTTTATCTGTATATACTATGTGGGCAGAAGCTAATCTGTTACAAAATTCGATTCGATATAAGCCACGCCTTTTCCTCGGGAAAGTTAGGCAGGGACCACGGAGGACGACTGTGGTGCAGTGGGCGCAGGCCCGCCTGAGACGCAGTAGGTTGCGGGTTCGAATCCCGCCGCGGGACAAATGTTTGTATGATCTGCATACATTTGTCTCGGGTCTGGGTGTTCTATGTATAAAATTATATGTATGTAAAAGTATATAAGTAGTTTATCAGTCATGTAGTTCCCATGTGGCGCAGTGGGCGAAGGTCCGCTTAAGACGCAGTAGGTTGCGGGTTCGAATCCCGCCGCAGAACAAATGTTTGTATGACCTGCAAATATTTGTTTCGGGTCTGAGTGTTTTCTTTGTATAAAATGTAAATTGTTTAGGAAAACAAATATGAACCATGGCGACCTACCTAGCCGGTTCAGCCGACCCTCCCGCGACCCCGCGCCCGAGGGCCCTCGATCTCTAACGTCTTGCATTTTGTATTTTATTCTAAAAGCCACATAAACGCTCAATATGTAGGTTTTATTTGTAGAAGCTCTACCTAGAAACCTGATAACCTCAACAAAGTATTTACATTAAAAAAAAAAGTAAAAATATATCAGTCATATAGTTCCTATAATACAAGCTCTGCTTAGTTTGGGGCTAGATGATGCTGTGTGAAAAATGATCTAAGTATATTATTTTACTTATTATTTTTTAGCCGCGTTGGCCCAGTGTGCGTTACCTCTGATCCGGAGGTCGTGGATTTGTGCACCAATGGTTTTTTTCACTCGAAAAATATATGTGCGCATGCTCAAAACGGTGAAGGAAAACATCGTGAGGAAACCGGCATGCCCTAGAACCTAAAATTCGAAGGCATGTACCAACAGTTAGTGTTCCAATAAGCGGCGATGGGCTTACTACTTGCAAAACGCGGGCATGTACCAAATGTAATGTTTTGACGTACCTCTAACTACCCCCTACTTGGTATCTTCAAAGATCTACTCACTGAGTATGTATCTGAGGATGTCCACCATGCGGAAGACAGTCGTGAGTCAAGTCATTGAGTTCGCAGAACCGAAAATCGCTAGGGATTCTTCCCTCTGCTAGGTTCAAGTACCGGATGACGTATGATGGCCCATCCGATTTAACTTATACATGTATAGATGACAGGAGGTGGTGGATCGGGGGATCAATTTCCTTGATCTCGGCCACAGAAATCATGGCACGCCATACAGGACTTGCACCTACAAGCTAATGGTGATGATAGATAGATATATAGAAAATGCTTTATTGCACAAGATATACAATTACATAGGCGAACTTAATGCTAATTAGCATTTTCTTCCAGCTAACCTTGTAATGAAGTGTGGGGCGGAAGGATTTACCAAAATATGAGAAAATAGCTCCTTAAAATACAAGTAAACTACTTACATGGATGAAATTAACCATATACTTATAATTAACCATTACCTATATACTTAGATACATACATATATCCTATCATACTTACTATTACAAATACGATTGTGAGGATGGATGTTTGTTATCCTTTCACACAAAAACTACTGAATTTTGATGAACCTTTACAGTTATATAGCTTATACATCAGAATAACACATAGGCTACTTTTTATCGGGGTACCACTATTTTGTAGAGAGAAGAAGATGTTTGTAAAGGTTGGATTCGAAGACTCCAACGTAAGTAGTGTGGAAATAGTTTATAATAGGTTGGGGAAAAAGTTTCTTCGCATTTTTTAAGAAAATTCAAAACATTTTTTAATATAGTTTATTTACATTTAACTAAAGTATGTAGGTACCATTTTGTTCGATAACTTTTTGCCATTTTGTAGGCAGGGACATGATCCCATTGCTATAAAAACTTTGGGGCTTCTGTTCAAAATACCGCGACAAGTGGTTTTGGCAGTCCTCTCGTGATGTTAACCTGACACTGCCTAAAGAATTCTGAAGAGACCGAAACAGGTGGAAATCTGAAGGTGCAAGGTCAGGACTATACGGCGGATGCATTAACACATCCCAGCCAAACTCTCTTAATTTTTGCTGAGTGGCTAAAGATCCACTTTTCATCACCAGTTATCAGCTTCTTCAAAAATGGTTCGGTTTCATTACGTCGTAATAAAGAATCACAAATGAGAACACGGTTCATTAGGTTTCTTTCAGTGAGCTCGTGAGGTACCCAAATATCGAGCTTTTTTGTGTACCCAGTTTTTTTCAAATGCGCCAAAACTGTTTTGTGGTCAATTCCCAGTTCTTCAGCTACGTCGTAACTACTGATATGCCGATCTTGCTCCACTTTTTCAAAAATGGCATCCATTTTATCCGTAATAGGGCGACCAGAGCGACGTGCATCTTTGACATCAAAATTTCCGGATTGAAAACGCTTAAACCAAATTTGTGCTACTCTCACAGACACTGCACTAGGTCCATAAACATCGCAAATTTTTTTCGCGGCTTGCGTTGCATTTTTACCTTTTTTGTAGTAAAATTTTAAAATGTATCGAATTTCTTCATTAGATTCACTCATCTTAACAGTACGAAAAACAAATAAAAATCACACATTTTCCTAATTTGAATTTGGAATTATCTTCTTTAAAATTTAAACTTTTAATGATACCAAAACCAGCCAGATACAAATAGTATAGCCAAAGAGATTTTATTACAAGTTCATACATACAATAATGCGAAAAGACTTTTTCCCCAACCTAATATTACTATTAACCAATCATCACTGATAATAATGATAAGTAGATGGCCATTAATTTATTTATAAACACCCAACCAACCAGACACATACATAGTCCTGACCTCACACTAGGATTCCCTCGTTACCAGGAACTATGAGTCCCTACTGTGGTACACAACATCCAGACCCGGAACGAAACGCGTCGCAGCTGGCTACTCGTCATTAATGGTTATAAATTAATCATCTAGCCCCAAACTAAGCAGAGCTTGTATTATGGGAACTACATGACTGATAAACTGCATAGATTTATTTTTGTAAATACATACATATTATACATAGAAACACGCAGACCCGAGACAAATATTTACAGATGATACAAACATTTGTCCCGCGACGGGAATCGATCCCGCAACCTTCTGCGTCTCAGGCAAGCCTTCGCCCACTGTGCCACAGAGGTGTGGTGAAATGTTGCGCGTAATAAGTGAATGGGGAAGGACATTAGTGTCAGTTCTGATCCTCGCCTCACGAGATAACACCTGACGCGAAGACACGCAAAGATAATGACGTGAATTCAATTTACAAACGGCGTCTGTCGCCCTCTCGTTAGTGCTAAAACAGGCTCTGGCTACCTCACTCGTTCGCACTTATAATCATCAGTTATCTTTGTAATATAAACACAAATCACGTCTACATCTCGTAAATGTAAAATACCACGGAGTTCCACCCGCTACGGTTCTTCTGTAACTATTAAATGCTTGGTGAAAAAACATCTTAGAAATGGATGAGGATGGAATTTCGTTCGATAAGCCGAAGAGTAAAGAGGGGTTGATGAGACTGGTGAAGAAACGGCTTCCAATTCTCGGCTGGGCGCCGCAGTATGACCGCACGGCGGGGATAGCTGACCTGGTGGCTGGCGTGACCTTGGGCCTGACGCTAGTACCACAGAGCATCGCTTACGCATCGCTAGCGAACCTTCCCGTGCAATATGGACTTTACTCTGCTTATATAGGTAACTATGACATTGATATCTCTAAATTGCCGAGGGTTCGGTCACAGGGCAAGTCTTTGTAAGTTCTGCTGATATTTGTCCCGGGTACTAATAGTTCCTGATACCCACGATACAGGGGATCCTAGTGCGGGGTCAGGATTAAGTTGGAACTGTTGAAAATAAAGAAATGTATTTCTGATCAAAAAGCTACAGCTATTTTATCTTGTGCTAATTATAAAATCGTTTTAGCATGACACCCAGATTGACTGACTGGAAATTAACGCACAGCCTATAAATTATAAAGACCTGTTTGTAGGGAAGGTTCCTTTTTATGTGTAGGGATGCATTATAAAAGAAATTTCCGAAATTCCACCCTTGACGTTTTCTAGGAGAAAACTCTACACGGGCAAAAAAATACAAATGGGTGTAGACTTAGTGAATGGGTCTCGTTGGCATTCTTTGGGTGGGTACGGTATTTGTGGGCCTATTCATTTGCGGTTCCTTGCAATCGATTTGTATGTCTTCAAGGATGGTTCTTAGAAAGGTTTTTATGCCACAAGTCACTAGAAGGCCCTGCAACATATGATGGCAATACACGTCGGAAGATAATTAGATAGATGTACCTACTCGTTTTTTTTTTCTAAACTAATAATACATTTATTAATAAGTACTTACAACTATATACAAGTAAGTATAGTTAACAATACAAAAATACAGATGAAACAGCAAGCTATCTAAAGACCGTTGCAAACGATCTATAGATAGGTAGCTCAACTGCTCCAGATTATTGAAAATTTATATTAGTTATAATATAATATTTTTTTTCACTACAATGTCAATATCGATTATATCAAAACATTGTAGTAAAAAACATATAATATTATTATTAATAATTAACTGAAACAACAAAGAAATGCACTATGGGGGATCTAATCGCTGAAAGAGATTGGTTCCAGACAAACTGACAAAAGGATGGAGAGAACACAATTAAAGAATGGTTCATAATTCGGTAAAGGTTGTTTGGTAGAGACCGCTATTTAGCGATAAGACCGCTCATTGTACAACATTGTCAAAGTGTGTAGTCATAAACTAAGTTGATTTGTTATTTGATGTGCAAAAAGTATTTACTACCTTCTACTAAATTAAAAAAAAAAACATTTATTTTTAAACCACTTATTAAAATAACCTTTATATCCTCAGGTACGATTTTATACGTAGTTTTGGGGACAGTTAAGGAGGTGTCCATCGGTCCCACGAGTCTGATGGCACTTCTCACGCTGCAGATATGTCGCGGCCTCCCTCTGGAGTTCGTGATCCTCCTGACCTTCCTCTCAGGCTGTGTGGTACTGTGCATGGGACTGCTACGATTAGGTAGATCTACCTTGTTCATCCTTTCATACTAGCTTACCTGACAAACGTTACTCTGCCCTTGAATGCAGCAGCCCCGGATCGAGGGGCGGGCAAACCGGGGCACCTGCCCTGGGCGGCAGTTTCGGGGGGCGCCCAAACCATAACACCATATGTTTAAAAAAAACTTGTTTCACAAACCGCCTAGCGTCCAGCGCACGTTCTATAGATTATTCGTTACATTTTAAAATGCCCAGTTGGTTTCTGAACACATTGGGTGCATTTCGAAATGCGCAGCGAGGGTCATTCCCATTCAGCTGCTCCCAGCGCATTTCGAAATGAAAAGCGCCCTGGTTTAAATTTACAAAATTTATAGGCGTAATTTTTTTAAGATACCAAGTAGGGGGTAGTCAGAGGCATGTCTAAACATTATATTTGGCATATGCCCGCGTTTTGTAAGTAATAGCATTCCACGTATCATATTGCAACTTGCAAGCCCATATACCTAATCAAGAAAAACACCCATAACCTGGAAAAATCCAACGATTTTAGGGGTATCCCAGGTCACGAGCAAAGTCTACTAGATCTAACATTTGGTTTTGTCATCAACAAATAACTCTTTACATAATATCCTAAATATTCAACCTCAGCGAGACTCGAACCCGTGATCTCCCGCTTGGTAAACGGAGGTTATACCAACTAAGGCACGAGATCGTTACCAGCCTGGTCCAAATTATTTAGTTCTTTCAGCTCAAAGCGCAGAATCTTCTCAAATTCGTTTAACAATTTAACAAACTAAATAACTATTCGACAAAAGAAGTTTTGACGACCTCGACGGCGCGGAGGGCGTGTTCGGCTGCGCAAGAGGTGCGTATTCGATTCCTGATGCCGGACAAATGTTTGTATTGTCCTGCAGGTATTTGTTCAGGGAACCTTAGTGTAGGGCAAGGTTTATTTATCAAAGATTTCTGTTCAGCAATGTCCGTTCTTCTCCAGGTTTCCTCGTAGACCTGATATCGCCGTCCGTGACATCAGGCTTCACGTCCGGTACGGCGGTCATCATCGTGGTCTCCCAGCTAAAGGGTCTTCTTGGTCTGTCCTTCGTGGCCGAGTCTTTGGTGGACAACCTCCAGCTCATATCGGAGAAGTGGCCTGCAGTCAGGATTCCAGATGTGGTGCTTGGTGTGGTCTGCTGTACTGTGCTGCTGATGCTGAGGGTATTTTTTTTTTACAACTTAAGTGGAAACAAGCATACGGTCCACCTGTTTTAAGCGATTATATGGAAATGACGGGTGTAAAGATTCATATGCCTATTTAATTTCACCGGCACATATACCACCCTTCTGACCGGAACACAGAAATGTATTATTGGCGGCAGAAATAGATATAATGGTAGTAGGTACTTCCCCGGAATAAAATTTATTTTTATTTATTTATTCAATATAACAACATTACAGGTTTTTTTTTAACCCTAAAGCGATGATATATGAAAGAAAGTATATAATATCAGATAGAAGAAGAGAACTAAACTAAACAATTAAAAATAATTTGTTTCTAAAACTACCTTTTTTATTCTCAAAACTCAATACATTTATTGCTTTCAAAGTTTTTTTACGAGTAGGTAGTCTCTCTTTATGAAGCCTTTGATAAGGTATGTATAGGAACATATAGCAACAGGAAGACCAAGGTTTTTTTTAAATTACCTACCCTTTTGCGGCTGGTATGACTGTTGTTGTGACCTATGTATTGTGATCGATACTTGTGGTTTTTTTCGCATTTCAAGGAGTGTTCAATGCTATCAAAGAATTCGCGCTTATTTTATATTGTGTTGCCAGTGTTTGTAGAAACGCCAAAAAAATTGTTATCTTTATGACGGAAATGTCATTAGATAATGCAAAGAAAACATTGTTGAAAGAATTTAATGAATTTAATCCATTGTTTGAAAGCTTGAGTAGATAACTCCTCTTCAAACACAAGAATGAAGTTTCAGTTATAATGCTCCCGGGCTTACCTTTAATAGCCAGATCATATTAATAAACCTGCTATTAAAATGTTAATTACATCTTAACGCATAGTAATGTTCTACGTAATTCTACGTTTATTTACTCTGTTATCAGTAGCTTAGTTGAATGGAAAATAATGTCAATGGCACAATATGTGTATTGAGAGCAGGTATGTAAACTAACCTATGCCGAAATATGCACTATACGTTTTACGTCACATCTTTCCTTCTGTCTGTGAAGACAGATGAGAGGTTTCTTTTTATACAACTTAACCGTAGACTTGGTGGGCCGCAAACCCTAATCTTAATGAAGACAAACTTCACGCCACAAGGCGTGAATTTATCGGCGGAAAAGTGTGCCGTCAATCGCGATCTTGCGGGAGATTTGTTTCCTTTCATCAAAGAAAATAATTGTTCACTCACACTTAAAGGTACTTCCAAACATTGAGAGGATTTTACAGGCATTTTTTCTCATTTCTTAGGCAAGTACAACAGGCAATTACTTATAAAAATCGAATATACCAACACAATATTTTTTTTTAGTCTATAGTGCAAACTATGAACGCTTGCCACACAGAGTTGCCACGCGTTGCCGACCCTGAAACATAACGGTTGGAAAGTCTGACACAGCAATGCGAAAAGTACTAGGAACACAAGAGGCTCTACTACTAAGTCGGTGACATCAGTTAAAGCCAGTGCATCGGCTGATAAAGCCGAGGATCTCAAGAGGTGCAGATATAGAAGTCTCGACACTTACTTATTAAATTATTTATTTATTTCTTAAGCCTTTTGGGGTTGAGACTCTGGGTCCGTGGGAAACCGGGGCCGTGCGCGTTTTCAAAATTCCACGCCTGACCAGAGAGTGGGTCCTTATTTGGGTCAACGCATTAGCATTGCCATTCAGCATTGCAATGCAGCTAGCATTTTGAGAACGCCTTCGTCTGGTAGTGATCTGGATCAGTTGATCTATCGTTTGAAACGGTCTTTAGATATTAACGATCTTTTTTTTTGTATAGGTATAACTCAGTTTCTTTTACCGCAGTCATCATTATTTCTTCTCTTCTTCAGAAACTGAAAGATGTCCGCGTGAGCCCCAAAAGGCAAAAGCTCAAGAAGACGTTATGGCTGATCTCGATCGGAAGGAACGCGCTGGTCGTGCTGTCCGCTTCGCTGTTCGCGTTCCTCATGCATAACCCTGAGGAACCCCTCTTCAAGCTAT
Source organism: Perizoma affinitatum (assembly GCA_961405105.1). Classification (NCBI taxonomy): domain Eukaryota; kingdom Metazoa; phylum Arthropoda; class Insecta; order Lepidoptera; family Geometridae; genus Perizoma; species Perizoma affinitatum. The sequence continues at coordinate 836,228 of OY560199.1, read as the reverse complement.
CAGGTTTGTGGAATCAAACTTATAAAGGAAGAACAGAGTCAGCTTATGACTTGCATCTACTCTATCGAACGGGATTTCTGTTTTTTGTTTTTGAGTTAATTGCGTATTTATTTATCTGAGATATTTCTGCTTATAATTATTTATTGTACACAGAAATAACACAGTGATATAAAACAAAATATATTAGGTGAGGCATGTACAAAGGCGAGCTTAACCCTAAAAAGAGTTTTCTTCCAGCAAACCTTTGTAGAGAGATAGAGAAATGATAAAGTTGGTAGGTGTTTTGTACACCTCAGGAGAGAAGAAACTAAATATAGTTATACTTAAAATACCACCATATTTTAATACACTACAAATTATGCATACCTACTTGAACTACCTATGAATACACATACACTGAAATTAAAAAAATATAAATTTCTTCTAGAAAGTTATTTTTCTCTCTTCTCCAATTAATAATGTTTGGACGTTCTTCTCTTCACTACCCTCTACGTGGTATCACCACGCATCTCATTATCGATTATGGACCTGAGGACGTGAGTGTTTTTTTTTATCCTAGACATGTAAGTATGTTTTGAAAGATATCAGAATAAATGTTTAGACTTCTCTTTTGCGTGATAGTGTCACACATTCTAGGAAGAGATTTGAGCCTTTCATATTATTGCCAGGTCGAGTGGAACCAGGTGTCCCTAAAATTGCCCTCCCTCCATTCAGCGTGGAAATGAACAACCAAACCCTGGGCTTCTTGGAGATGGCTCAGGAGTTGGGATCGGGGCTGCTCATGCTGCCAGTCGTCATGGTGCTGGCCAACATCGCCATCGCCAAAGCATTCAGTGAGTAACCTATCTCTGCTTAGAATTTTCTACTGTTCTTCTCATGACGTGGAATGCTAACTACTTGCAAAATGCGGTCATGTACCAAATTTAATGATTGGACGTGGTTCTGACTATGTCCTACTTGATATCCTCAAAAATCTACTCACTGAGTATGTATCTGAGGATGTGAGGATGTTTGATGAGAGTTTAAATCAGTCGACAATTCTACACAGAGACCTGGAAATTGGATTCTTCTCCTATGTGGTGTTGGGCTGAGCTTTAACTTATGTGAGTCTGTTGTATTTTTTTCCAGCACATGGTGGGAGAGTGGACGCGACCCAGGAGATGCTGACGCTAGGGCTGTGCAACATTGCGGGCTCCGTCCTGCACGCCATGCCAACCTGCGGCGCCTTCACGCGCTCCGCCGTCTCCCACTCCTCGGGCGTCAGGAGCCCCGCCGCTGGCCTGTACTCTGGTGAGGGAACAAACTGACCCAGGTGATATCACTTAGAATTGAGGAAGATTGTAGCATTTTTGCAATGCCGTTATCTCAAAACTTTACGCGTGGCAATGGTGTCGCCCCAAAAAATGCTGTGATGAAGCCATCTGCAAACAAAGAGACTGACAGAAAAAAGGACATAAGGACCTCTAATCATCATGAGTATTAATTATAAAGGGTCTTGAAGTACTTTCATCTTTTTCAGGCTATCAACTGAATTCTGTAAAATCGTCTTATTGCCCTTGTCCAAAGAGTTAGCTTTTTCGTCTTCTGTAACCTGGCCTTATGTCTCATGTCTTTTGGGGTCGGTCTTCCGCCACTCAGTGCATTTGAATGAATGAATGAATGAAAATACTTTATTGTACACCTTATGATATAAACAAAATAAACAATAACACATAAAGCCAAAGGGCGGTGCATTTGTGTAAGAAAACGAATGAAACTGACCTGATTTTACTTTTAATAGTACATTTTTCTGATTTTCAGGGCTGATAACTCTGTTGGCGCTGATCTTCCTGACCCAGTACTTTTTCTTCATCCCTAAGGCGTGTCTCTCATCTGTGCTCATCTGTGCTGTTATATTTATGGTGAGTTTGATGAAAGAACTTATTCTTTACAAAAAAAAACATGTGTACTAACTATCTTCTATAGTAGCCCTTCTTTCATGTTGAGAGAACCTTTTTTGAAGTTGTTCAAAACGGTTACAAAAAACCGCATTTCAATTAATTAAAAGCAATTTTGGAAAAAAATTAAAATACAAACACACTTACAAATGAAAAATCAAAACCGCGGGTGAAAAATTGTGTCTGTTCTGACAAAGGAAAGCACGAAATAAACAATATTTTATTTTCTTTGCGTAGTAGGATTCAAACAAAACTGCCCGATATGCTCCTACGACGCAGGCCCTTAATCTGCTCAATGCCTTGCTTGCTCAGAAACCAGAAATCGACGTACCTACACTTTTCAAATTTTAATGAAATTTTAAATAGCTGTATCAATTTTTTTAGTTAATTGTTTACTTATAAGTGACAATATTGTAAATGGCTCACTGCACGTGTTGGTTTATACTGTAAGTGCAGTAAGCAGCTGAATCTTAATAAATAAATAAATAATAACGTCGAATTCAATGTTTCCAATCATTACGAGAATCATATTTTTTTGTCTTCACCACTTTAAATTCAGCGTAATAGTGTAATTCTTCAAAACAGACGCATTGTCTTATAAATTCAGTCTAAAAAGAATATGGTCGGAAGGACATTTGAATCAACACCCATTTTGAAATCTATTTATATCTAAAAGTTTTATTTATATCCAGTGTTTATCCAAGAATTTATAAATACTTTAGCAAGCACGTTATAAGGCATCATTCATCGAATCAATAAATGTGGAAAGCTCTTCTGATAACCTTTAACCCTGAGATAACAGGGATCTTCCTCTGCGCAATAAATTAATTTGCCAACACGTCTTAAAGTGGGCGTTGTCTCGTATGTATTGTTTTTGTATACATATCTTATCTACTACATGCACATATATTTCTATGTAAAAGTTACAAATAGCGTAAATTCACGATTAACTATAATTTATTATGATTCTTGATTTAAATCCCATACATAAAGACTTTGACTTGAAGGAAATTATTGTCTTATGGAGAAATCGGTTGAATGTGTCCTCCATTTGCAAAGGGGAAGATCCATCTGATCCACTTGTCCAGAGTCCTATGACCAACAGGTGTTTGTCGTGTATGTGTGTTGCGTTAAAAATCCACTTTGCGATCTAGACACTTCGATGGCCATCTGTGTATTGTATGCGGTAGCTCTTCGATGATGTGATGTAACGTGACTCAATCATGTGGCGAGAGATGTCGCCACTACGTAAATATAGGACTTCAAATAGCCGAATAAAGGACAAAGATGTACGATTTATCGACGTAATCGATTATAATTAGGTGGGAACTACCAAAAATAATTAAATGGTTTAAAAAGCGTATCTTCGACAGTTTATTTGGTATTGAAAACCTATCTGTTCTTTATTTCAGATCGACATTGGGATAGTTCCCCGGCTGTGGAGACGCGACCGCATGGAGCTGGGGATCCTGGTGCTGACGTTCAGCGCCAGCGTGCTGCGGACGGTGGAGCTGGGCGTCGCTATCGGAGTGCTGGCGAGCCTGGGCGCTGTGCTGCGCGTGATGCTGCGTCCGCCGCTCAGCATGGGCAGCGTCAAGGTAAGTGCTGCGGACGGTGGAGCTGGGCGTTGCTATCGGCGTGCTGGCGGGCCGCAGTACCACGGTACTAGTAGTTTCTGATGCCCACGACACAGGAAATATAAGTGTGATTATAGATAGATAAACTTTATTGTCTACAAAACCATTTTACAGTACAAAACACAGAAACATAATAAAATAACAAAAAACAAAAGTAATGCACAATGGACAGTCTTATCGCTATAAGCGATTTCTTCCAGACAACCATAGCATAGATATAACTATTTAAAAGAATGACAGTGTGACCTCTCTGAAAGTGTGGAGAATAAACATAAAATACAAATTAAACATTTATTATTTATTATTTACTATCTTCTGCCCACCCGGATAATCTACCCGGATAAAAAGTAGCCTATGTTTTATTCTAATCTATAAGTTTCATCAAAATGCGTTCAGTAGTTTTTGCGTGAAAGAGTAACAAACATCCATCCTCACAAACTTTCGCGTTTATAATAGTAGTAGAATTTGAAGTGTATTCAGTGTGTACCTACAGTGTATTATGTACGATTTCAGTCAGCTACCGGTGAGACATGCGTGGTGCGACCGTCCTTCTGTCTATGTTACCTCAACGCTGAGCTGGTCTCTCGTCGGGTGGTGACGGCCGCCACTGTCTGTCCATCCTCGCTCGTGCTGTTCGACTGCAGACAACTCTCTATGATAGACTATGCTGCCACACAGGTACTCAAGTCAATGAGGATGCACTATATTTAAAAAAAACCTTCTGAGGTTTGTCCAACAAGATACAGATACTATGCCTCTTGTGATGCAAGCGTCTATAAGCTACGGTAACCGCTTACCAACAGGTGGGCCGTAAGCTTGTTAACCAACTTGGTGGTTATAAAAAAACCCTCGGCTTTAAAATACACTGAACTGCCTCAAGCAAAGCCCGGTCGATGAGTGATCTCTAGAGTTGGAGACCTGTTCTCCTTCAGAACTCTCTTGGGGTCGGGGATACTGGAACATTGCTGTCATCAACCCGAAGTCGTACGTTATTTCAAGGAACTCCTTGAAATAACGTAGGACGTCCTGACCCTAACCAGGTTAGGGTCAGGGCATGCACAAAACACCACAATGCGGGACGTCAGTGTAGAAATTGGTTCACGTAGAATTCGAACCCTCAATTCGTGTTTCATTATTTATTATCTATTTTACTTTGTCAAGCATAACACAAATAAAATTAAACGTTTCTGGTTTTTTTTTTTTGTAACAGAACTTTACAAACGAATAACGTTTTACACCAAACACATGTAAGTAAACTTACATGATGTGAATCACAGAACAGTTTTACTTTAACTGGTCTGTGTGTGTGAATTGTATGTTCGAAATTGTATGAGCAAAAACATTGACGCCTACACTTTTACGACTAAAAATAAATATGAACAACAAAAATATTTTCTTCTCAGGTTCTAGAACGATTAGTGAAGAAGCTGAAGCTGTCACAGCAGAAGCTAGTGGTCTTCCGTGCGCAGCCGTCCATCATCAAGCAACTCGAAGGCGTCGAGGGTCTAGAGACCAGAGCGCTGAGCGCCACCAGTGCTGCTGCGGCGATGGCCGTCATCGAAGAGTCTAAACCTGGAGGAGAATCAGCAGCATTGTTAGAGTGTAGTGTTTGAAAGAAAACGGATTTGTTATACGTAAAAAAATGCCTACTGAAACTATGCGTAGTCTGAAGTTTGTTATGTACGTACTTTGATCAGTGAATTCGGATGTAAATGTAGTTATGTTTGTGTATTTATTAAGCCCTGTATTATAGTTCGTTTCCCAAATGAATTAAAGATCTATAACTTTTGAAACTATGAAAAAACTAAACTGGATATTTACTTACGATGATTTGTGAATTTGAATGTTTTGCAATAAAAGAGGGTAGATCGATTTGTCTGCCACTAACATCCACCCGCAGACTTCAGTACATCCCGTGATCATGGTACATACAGATTTTATACATTTATTCATACAACTATGTACAATTAGGTACAATATACAAAAAATACAGATGAAACAGCTAGCTATATACATATCTCTACATACTATACATACCTATATGGAATCGTGCCGAAATATTGGGAAATATTAAAACTCACAAATCATGTTAAGTAATAAAATAAGTAGAAACCTACTTATTTTATTACTCACCACATACTTAGGTATCCCATTTTTCATAAAAAAATAAAGGAGGATTATATCCATAAATATGCATAATCAGTATAGTATATAATAGGTTGGGGAAAAAGTTTCTTCGCATTTTTTAAGAAAATTCAAAACATTTTTTAATATAGTTTATTTACATTTAACTAAAGTATGTAGGTACCATTTTGTTCGATAACTTTTTGCCATTTTGTAGGCAGGGACATGATCCCATTGCTATAAAAACTTTGGGGCTTCTGTTCAAAATACCGCGACAAGTGGTTTTGGCAGTCCTCTCGTGATGTTAACCTGACACTGCCTAAAGAATTCTGAAGAGACCGAAACAGGTGGAAATCTGAAGGTGCAAGGTCAGGACTATACGGCGGATGCATTAACACATCCCAGCCAAACTCTCTTAATTTTTGCTGAGTGGCTAAAGATGTGTGAGGTCTAGCGTTATGATGAAAAACCACACCCCTTCTGTTGATTAACTCCGGCCGCTTTCTCTCAACTTCTTGTTTTAATCTCATCAGTTGTTCGCAGTAGAGTTCAGAATCGATGGTCCTGCCTGGTGGTAACAGCTCATAATGAATAATGCCCTTCCAATCCCACCACACACACAGCATCACCTTGTTGCGAGTTAACCCGGGTTTCGCCACAGTCTGTGAAGCCTGACCGGCCTTTGACCACGACCTTTTTCGCACGTTCTTGTCGTACGTGATCCACTTTTCATCACCAGTTATCAGCTTCTTCAAAAATGGTTCGGTTTCATTACGTCGTAATAAAGAATCACAAATGAGAACACGGTTCATTAGGTTTCTTTCAGTGAGCTCGTGAGGTACCCAAATATCGAGCTTTTTTGTGTACCCAGTTTTTTTCAAATGCGCCAAAACTGTTTTGTGGTCAATTCCCAGTTCTTCAGCTACGTCGTAACTACTGATATGCCGATCTTGCTCCACTTTTTCAAAAATGGCATCCATTTTATCCGTAATAGGGCGACCAGAGCGACGTGCATCTTTGACATCAAAATTTCCGGATTGAAAACGCTTAAACCAAATTTGTGCTACTCTCACAGACACTGCACTAGGTCCATAAACATCGCAAATTTTTTTCGCGGCTTGCGTTGCATTTTTACCTTTTTTGTAGTAAAATTTTAAAATGTATCGAATTTCTTCATTAGATTCACTCATCTTGACAGTACGAAAAACAAATAAAAATCACACATTTTCCTAATTTGAATTTGGAATTATCTTCTTTAAAATTTAAACTTTTAATGATACCAAAACCAGCCAGATACAAATAGTATAGCCAAAGAGATTTTATTACAAGTTCATACATATTTTGTGTCTCTTTACCGCTTAGGTGATAAGAGGATCAATTGTCTCTCGTGACTCTAAGCCTACCTACCTATATGCCTGAACTACCAAGTTATTGGTTTAGTTAGGCCAGAGGTAAGGATAGAGGTATCAGAGGTACGTGTAAAAGTAAACTACGAGGCCGGTCAAGTGCGTGCGATTTAATTGAGTGCCAGTTGAAGACTGTCCGCCAAACATGAGTGAGCACAGTTTTATTATTTAAAGTTACACTAGTACTTATTCTATGGTGCGATGTGGGAGCGTAACCCTACATCTACATCCCCCTTAAAATAAAGATGAAAGGTACAACATAGGTAAAAATTTGTTAAAAATTAAAACATATAAACGATTTATAATTAAACAAAATGTTGACATTGTTTGTGATGTGACATGATGTGCGTCGCCGCGTTGTCATCGGTGATGGTCGCAGTGTGCGCGCCGCTGGTTGCGATGTTCTGGGCGACGGTGGTAGTCTTTGACGGCGGTTGACCCATGTTGCGATATAGATGTGGTGTAGTCTGTGTTGTGTCGGTGCGAAAGGTGAAGTCCGGCTTTGTGTGTTCCCCTTGCGATGATGACGCGATGTGGAGTGACACTGAGCGTGGAAATGTAAACCGCTCAAATGTCAAAGCGCACAGTTCTCTTAACTGTGCGACCTGATCTGGTTGTAACAATGGGGCTCTGTTGTTTAGATGTGTTTATGTTATTGCCGGACGGTTCATATGACTCGTTTGATGATAACCGCTCGGCGGATATTGATGGTGTCGACTCGGCTGGTTTGATGTCGGTGTCGGCTTCACCGTGGGACTCGTCCTGTGATGAAATCACGGCGTAAGCTGGTTTGAGCCTGTCAAGCGATATGGTGACGTTCCGAGAACCCATTTGTAATGTATAGAACTTAGGATGTCTACTAACTACTTTAAAGGGGCCCTCGTAAGGTGGAGTGAGTGACCTCCGCGCTTCCCGCCTGACAAAAACATAATTAGAAATTGTAAGATCGCGGTGTATGAAAATTTTCCTATCGCTATGATTATGCTTACGAGATGTTGGTTGAATCGAAGCTAGAGTTTCCATGAGTTTGGTAGTATATTCGGCTTGATTGATGTAATGGTCGGACGGAACGAAAAAATCTCCTGGCAATCGGATTGATTTTCCGAACGTTAATTGTGCGGGACTGTACCCTATGTCCTTTTTGATTGCCGATCTTAGGCCTAATAATATTAATGGCAGTTCCCGTGCCCATTGGTAGGTGTTTTCGCAGCGTGCCATGATAGCTGCTTTTAGTGTTCGATGAGCACGTTCTACTTGGCCGTTAGCCTTTGGGTTGTACGCAGTGGTGTGTATTTTCTCGATTCCTAATTTTCTTGAAAGTTGCGAAAACAGCTGCGATTCAAATTGTCTTCCTTGATCTGTGGTGATCTTGATGGGGCAACCAAACCTCGATATCCAGTGATCGACGAATTTGGTAGCCACGGTTTCCGCTGTTATGTCTTTCGTTGGTGCTACTTCTAACCATTTGGTGACACGATCTATCATCGTAACGCAGTATGTAAAATCATCTGATGTTGGTAATGGTCCCACAATGTCTATATGCACATGCGCAAATCGATCAGATTTTTCAAATTCTCCCAGTGGAGAAATAGTATGTCGTTGAACTTTTGCTTTTTGACACGGTATGCAGCTTTTGACAAACGCTGTGGCATCGCGATTCATACCAGGCCAAAAATATCTTTGCGCAATTAAACGTCGTGTAGCGGCGGCGCCTGGGTGGCTGAGCGCATGAGTACTTGATAACGCCCGTTTGCGGAATTGCACAGGTAGGTAGAGTCGGGCTTGATTTGTTGACGTCTCGAAAATAAGTTCGTTTTTGGAATATGGCACCATGAATGATTTGAATTGCAGATTATCTTTATGACGTAGTGTGTCCAACTCCGGGTCTTCGATTTGGCTTTTGTATAACTGCTCATAATCGAAAATGTGCGGAAGTTCGATCTCTTCCAATCTTGAAAGGAAGTCTGCTGCGTTGTTGAGTTCACCTTCTATGTATTCTATTTTATCGCAAAATTGGGCAATAAAATCTAGTTGGCGTAAGCGTCTAGGTGAATCCGATTTTGATTCTTTTTTCGAGAGCGCGAAAGTGAGTGGTTTATGGTCGGTCATTACCACAAGACATCTTCCCTCTATTATATAACGGAAGTGCTTTATTGACATATATATTGCGAGTAGCTCTCTGTCGTAAGTACTATATTTGATTTGTGCGTCGGTGAGTTTCTTAGAGTAGAACGCGAGTGGTTGTAATTGTTTGTTTACGAGTTGATGTAGAGCTGCACCGATGCAAGTGTTCGAAGCGTCCGTAATTAAAACAAGTTTGGCGGTTGGGTCCGGGTGCGCGAGCATAGTGGCTTCGCTTATCATTTGTTTACACTTGTTGAACGCTTGTATGGCTTCGTTAGTCCATAGTATTTTTGTTTTGTCTTTCCTTTTCGAGTTGTGTAAATATTTGTCGAGTATAGATTGCGTTGTTGCTGCCTTAGGAATGTTGTTTCGATAAAAGTTGATGAGACCGAGAAAACGGCGTAATTCCTCAATTGTTTCAGGCTGTTGGAATTCGGTGATGTTCTTGACCTTCTCTGGTTCCGGTGTAATACCATCGCAGGTGACGTGGTAGCCTAGGAACTTCAGTTCAGTTTTTCCAAACTCGCATTTGCTGGTGTTGATTGTGATGCCATACTCGTTGAGTCGTTTGAATACGGCTTCGAGGTCTTGAAGATGGCGTTCTTGATTTCCTGAGGCGACCAGGATGTCGTCGATGTACGTAAATGTGTTTTCCATGGTTTTTAACACCTCGTTGATGAAACGTTGAAAACTTTGAGCTGCGTTGCGCATTCCAAAATTTAGCTTTAAAAATTCAAAACTACCAAATGGCGTGATTATTGATGTTTTTGGAATGTCCTCTGGCGCGATGGATATATGATGGTAAGCGCGACGAATATCGATTTTTGAAAGTATAGTCTTACCTTTTAGAATGTAAGTAAAATCTAATAGTCTTGGAATTGGGTAGCGATCCGGTTCTGTTATGGCGTTAAGACGCCGGTAATCGCCACAGGGTCTTAATTCCCCGTTTTTTTTCTTCACTACATGGAGTGGGTTGGCCCAAGAACTGGTTGAGGGTCTGCAAATGCCGAGCTCCATCATACGCTCGAACTCTTGTTTTGCTGCTTTGTACTTTTCTGGGTTGAGTGCGCGCGGTTTTTCATATATTGGTGGTCCGCGAGTACAAATGTAGTGAACGACGTTATGTTTTGACGTCTCCTTGAATGATTCGGGTTTTGTTATGTCCGGATACTTTGCTAAGACTTTATGGTAAGGATCCGTGGTGTTAATCGCTCTGATTGTGTCGTTGGCATCTTTTGAAAGTTGAGTTTTTCTAAATAATTTGGTGATGTTATCGACTAACTTGCGACCGTGTAGATCAACCATTAGTTGATTTTTGGCCAGAAAGTCAGCTCCGATGATCGATCGTTGAACGTCCGCTAATATGAAAGTCCAACGCAATGGGCGTCTGAGACCTAGATCCAATGTTAATGTTTTCTCGCCGTAAGTTTTGATGGGTGTGCCGTTTGCTGCGTAAAGTGTGTAGTCTGCCGGTGTCTGATTAAACCTTTTACAGGCTAACACTGAAACATCTGCACCTGTGTCTATGAGAAAACGCATTCCCGTAGGCTTATCTGTAACGCATAGGCGAAATGAATTGCCGGCGCCAACGTTCGCCACCGCTGGAGCCGTGTTTAGTTTAACGCCTTCTTAGAGCATTTATCATCCCCGCATTTGTTTGCGGTGTCGCCGTAAATATAATGGTAGAAGCATTTGTAGTTGTTATCGCCGGGCCGTGCTTTTTGTGCTCTGAATTTGTCTTGATTGTCTAGTTTCGCGGCCCTATAACGCGAATGCGATCGCGAGCGATAACGTGATTGACCGTGATCTGGCCGTGCTTGTTGGTGCCGCGACAAAAGGGGTTCGTATCGCTTGTTCATCGCGGCGACTTCAAGTGTTAACTTGCGAAGTTGTTCGTCTACCGAATTTGAAATACTGAAGGTTTCAGTAGTTGAAGTTCTCGATGTTTCTATGATTTTGTCGGCGATTTGTGCAATGTCGTCGAGATCTACTTGTTTGCATGCTGCAATGACTGCTCTTACCGTGTTAGGCAGTCGCTTGAGCCACAACAGCTTGATTGTGTCCTCTTGTATTTTGTTCCTCCCAAGCTCCTTCATTTTTCGGAGTAGTTGAGAGGGGCGTTGATCACCTAGCTCGACCTCGGTTAATAGCTTGTGTAGCTGGATTGTTTCCGACTCCTCGTAAGCATTTATTAATCTGTTTTTAAGTGCTAAATACCTATCGGAAACGGGTGGGTTCTCGAGAATGTCACTAACCTGGCTTAACTCGTCTCTCCCCAACTTCGCTATGACCAGTTGGAACTTGCAGAGGTCCTCGGTTTTCTGTGGTGCGATGATGGCCTCGAATTGATGAAACCATAGCCGCGGCTGCGTGGTCCAGAAACTCGACAAGCGCGATTGTATGGTGACTGCGCTGGCAGCCAATTCCGCTGTGGTACGGCTTGTAGTTGTGGTGGGTTGCTGTGCCGCCGCGGCGTCGTCTGCGCCTACGAGCATCTTATACTGCTCCTCGGTGATTGGGTCGGCGGGTTGAGTCATCACTGACTGTATGTAACTTCGGCACTCGTAGATCACGTCGGGGTCACCACTTTTGTGTCTCTTTACCGCTTAGGTGATAAGAGGATCAATTGTCTCTCGTGACTCTAAGCCTACCTACCTATATGCCTGAACTACCAAGTTATTGGTTTAGTTAGGCCAGAGGTAAGGATAGAGGTATCAGAGGTACGTGTAAAAGTAAACTACGAGGCCGGTCAAGTGCGTGCGATTTAATTGAGCGCCAGTTGAAGACTGTCCGCCAAACATGAGTGAGCACAGTTTTACATACAATAATGCGAAAAGACTTTTTCCCCAACCTAATATATTGCAATTATAACAGTATAATATTTCCGGCTTACCTAACCATAAGATGGTTTTTTTTTAAGTTTTATGGAAAAAATAGCAATCCTCAGCAATAAAACTTTTATGGGACCACATCGGGATCATACAACAATAAAATAATAATTAGTCAGTATCGGTTAACAATTGGCGAAGATATCAGTTAACAAAACAAACGTTAGAAAAATACAGCCGAATTGAGAATATGCTCCTTTTTTTGAAGTCGGTTTAAAACTACGAGATTTTAAATTTTTAAAGTGAATTTACACTGATTACTCGCGCGTGACCAAGCCTAGAAGAATCAAACAACTAACTCTGCTTGGTATGATTTTTATGATGATCCTTCATTCAGCTTTAGTGTGGTGCCAATCGAACGAGGTGAACTCATTTATAGAAAAATAGTACCTACTAGCGTTATCACCTGCTAATTGCCCTTGCTTTACTTTTGTCTGGTCTGCAGCATTGTATTCAGATTTAAGTAGGTAACCAAGTAAGGTTGTGCCTCGGTAGTATTCTAGAGGAAACTTCTGAACGAAATATAAGAAAATAGTTCGCTGTTTCCAAATTGGATGGATAAAAAATGGATAAGAATATTATGTTCATAGAATAACGGGTTTCTCAGCCAACATTAATTCCTTAGATGGTATAAGCTGTTGGGCAAACTCTGATGTCAGAATTTTAGGACGCTGAAAGCATCCGACATTGATCTGCTACCAATAGCCGAAACCGATATCCACAGACTAGTTAAAGGATACTTATTACGTCCTACATCTTAAAGAACAATGAGGAATTTTTGACTAGAATTTTGGGCCTTTTAATCTGTATGAATGAATGAACTTGAAAAAGGAGTGAACAAAAACAAAATGACAATGAGTGAACGTTTTTAAGACAAATATTATGTTGCCAGCTATAACGTTTTTGCTCTGTTATCTGTTAGTATTTTATTTAAAAAACCTATCTTTTTTTTTAAATCATTAATCGGCTCTTCAGCCATAATCAGATAAAATCTGGGATGAGTTATGTTTTGGTAGCGATGGATATAACGGCTTAAAATCAAAAGCGCGTTATAACGATAGACTAAAATTTAATTTCAGTTGTTGTATTGTAGATGGCACTACGTGAATGCGAAATCTAATAATAAGAACTTAGAATAAAAATTATTTATAATAATTATGCTTAGAGACTACTTTTCAATAACGTTTTTCCCAAGTGCTTTCCGTTTAAACGACCTCGTCTATATGTGTGTGATTCCTTTAAACATCACCATAAATAATTGTTCGAAACTACTTAGTTTATCTGATCTAGTTCCATTATTTGCCATCTTTTAGGCGTGATACATTATCTTATAATGTCAAGAAGTTTTTTGCCAATTAATTTGTATGCCTATTAATCCTTTCTTTGTATTTCTTATAATTTCTTCCTTGACGGTCAGCATCTCCATTCATGTATTTCTGTGTTTCTTACAAACCAATGTGCGCTTGAGACTGTTCGTAATGCAATATTTTGACATCTTTGGAGGATCTCGATGTTAGAGTTGCTAGCAGAGCCCAGAGTAATATTCCATAGGTCTAGATTGGTTTTATATTTTTTTTGTATACATGTTGTTTATAACTAAGGAACAGTTGGAATTGACGACCTAACAGCCAAGATAAGCTTTTGAATGTGATGTTTGCTTCTGTTTTCTTGGCTTTGATATGGTTATCCCCAGTCAGTCTTCTATCTAAGTGCATATTTCATGCTGTTATTGCTTGGTAGTGGTTTATCTTCCATACAAATAGGTGATAAATCACCTTTCTTCAATGTACTTGAATAGATTTAGTAACGCTAGGCTTTTTTCTCCAGTTTTGCAGCCACCCGTCTATTTGAGCTGCACCTTCAGTTTGACAGATGCATTGTTCTGGTCTTTATCACTAGCAAGCAAGTCATGCAGTATCATCAGCGTATGTTGCTGTAACAACACTTTCTGTTTCAGGTAAATCTGCCGTATATATAGTACAGAATCGGGTCAATCACCGATCCTTGTGGGACTGAAGTGGTGACGTAGGACGCAACTTCAAAAAATCATCTTCGTACATGACTTATTATTAAATCTTCCACAGCTTTGGATAGTAGTTTAATAGGAAACTACTATTTCTACTAACAGCATTATTAGGAAGACTATTACTTTTTAGGTGGTAGTTGTATAAGGACTTCACCCGTCGAACCCAGGCTTTCTTGTTTTTCAAGTAGCGGAAAGCCATAATAAGCCTAGCTAAAAAATATGTAAGTAATGCAAGCAAATTCCTGCAGCTTCCTCAACGTAACCAGAAGAAGAATTTATATCGGCTCCCAGGCGTTATTGTGCTTCTACAATGAGTCATCGGCGCAGAACCACGAGTTACTTAACGAATCATCACTTAGATTGTCAAATTACAGGATAAAATCATTAGTTAATAGCTAATTATTATTTGATTGTTGTAATCAAATAATAATTAGGTAATTACTTAATTACGTAATCAAGTTGTTATTTTGACCATGTTTATCTTCAAAACCATTTGTAAACTTAAATTATTAATACTTGCAGGTAGTTTTAACTTGCACAAGTTGCTTGCTCGAGTCTTTGTTTTTGCATAAATACGGGCGACGGACCGAGTACGACGCTAGGAGGGTAAGCACACTAAACACGGAACCAACCCCAGTCATATTTTAAAAATGTCTTTGGCTAGTATGTACTAATCTCAATTTAGTAAATAAATACCTGTTGAAAATAAAGTTCGAATATTCACCAAACCAGTTCGAGGAATATGGGTAGATTTATTAGTTGTGCTGGCAGCCCAAAGAATGACCGAATGAATTCCTACCGGCTCGGCCCGGCCGATTAAATATATAATCATTCACTCGCCCTTGTCTTCATCGACCGATTCGTTTCGACGGTCGTGTTTTTCGCAACAAAGGATTTCGATGAAAATATGTAAATCATAACTGAAAGTGGGATAGTTTTTATACAAAACAGTGCGAGCGCTTTGTGGACGTCGTTCTTACGGCGCGCGTTCTCCATTTTTACAAATCTATTTCAACTTCAGCGTGTTTATGTTGCGGGTATCTCGGCGTTTGTTTTGCAAACAGATAGTTTACCCTCGTCCGGTCGGAATTATGCTTTAGCCTCAGTGAAAAGTGCTGTTAAAGTGTCGGCAACATGTTAAAGTTGTTTTGTGTGGTTCTGGGTGTGGTGGGAGCGCTCGCGGAGCTCGAGAATAAGATGGACCTGCTCAGCAAACATCTTCAGGAAGAGATGGCGGATGTGTGGATAATGTCGACGGTGAATTACTCTGAGCCTGTCATCGACACGATCTACGAGGCCAGTGTGGAGTTCGACATGCGAGCTATGGGCCCGGTGTATAACTCTACGCATACTATCATCGATGTTATTGCCGATAAACAGGCATATCCTGAAGGTAAGCATCTCCACATATCTCTCGCTCTCGAATGCGCGGGCGTAGCAACTCAACGCGGACAAATCCTCAACAGCCCGAGGTCATTCCGCGAAACCTGTGAAGATCCCAGGAAACTTCTGTGCTTCTGGGCGGAGTTAGGCTGGCTATATAGCCAGGCTTCCATGCATATTGGCTATATAGCCAGGCTTCCATGCATATTGGCTATATAGCCAGGCTTCCATGCATATTGGCTATATAGCCAGGCTTCCATGCATATTGGGCCAACTTTGGGTCCGCATATGCGGTGTTTTTAGTATGCAGAAAAGGGAGGCCACTTGCATACATACATAATCTCTCACCAGGAAGGTTGAAAAACACTGAACCCCTCAAGTTTTTTCTATATGTAGGCAGGGTTTAAAAACAACAGATTCCCTTTATTCTTGATGTTTTTATGGTGCCTCTGACTACCCCATTGGTATCTTCACAGAACTAAGTAAATAGCAAAGAAATTAATAGAAACTGGCCTAAAGTAGAGTGGATTTTTATTTAGAATCCAGATCCTTACAAGTTCTCTCCTCAAAGGTTTGCTGGAAGAAAACTCTTTTGTTTTGAGTTCGCTTTTGTACATGCCTTACCTAATATTTTTTTGTATTTCTGTGTACAATAAACAATTAAAAACTAGCTGATGCAAATGGATACTCACTTTCAAATGACCATGGAACTGAAGAACTATAGATGTGAAACACTAAACTTTTCAGATCAAGTCCATACTACGATTGTTTTGTCCCAATATTCTAAATAGCTATAGGTCACGCCTCCACATATGTCTGTGTCACTAGAATTAAATTGAAAGTGTTTCACCAAAATTAAGGCAATGATCTCAGCCACTGAGTCACTCTCATTTTTATTCATTATGTTATAATTTAAAACTAAAAAAAAAATATTCTAGTTTACCCCTTATTTGAAAGCTTTCCACAACTTTATCAGCTTATTGAAAGTATGACCGCCTCCAACCTTTAGTCAATAAATAAATAATGATAAACTCCCAACAGACACATGCATAATCTTCACCCCACACTAGGATTTCCTGTTTCATGGGTATCAGGAACAATGAGGGATGTTAGAAAAGGACAGCTAGATTTATCAAGCTTAGTCTTATGCATTCCATCACATTATTCCTCAATGTTAGACGGTTAAAAGAGGAAAATTAATGAGATCTAGATTCTGATTCTTCACAATGAATTATTCAGGGCTATCATGCCTCAATCTGCCCTCATTCATTAGCATTTTGCTAGTAATGGCATTTGCCATTTAATTAATTAAAAGCTTTATTTGGTTGCTAGCTTCTGCCCACGGCTTCACCCGCGTGGTACCTGAATAAAAAGTAGCCTATGTTTTATTCTGATGTATAAGCTATATTACAGTGAAGTTTCATCATAAACTTCACTGTGTTCAGTAGTTATTGCGTGAAAGAGTAACAAACATCCATCCTCACAAACTTTCATGTTTATAATATTAGTAGGATAGGATAGGATTAGACTAGTTCATTAGGAAACACCAAAATAAACTAATTTTCTTAACAATTTAGTTTATCATCAAGTAATACAAACAAGACAAAATCATAAATTTTACCAAAGCTTAGTTCAAAACCTTAAAATTGTAAGGTTTAGGTTGAGAACTGTCCATTCTTTTGTTTTGCACATTGCTCAGCTTGTCAACATGAGTCGTTAAGTATGGCCATTTTGTTGGTGTAATCAAGGGGCTGGTCAAGTCAATGACCTTATGTAAGAATTAAGATTAAGAAATAATTATTGGCACACAGAATTATTATGCTCTAAATATCTTCCACATAGATAAAATGAAGGAGATCATAATATGTCATCTAAATATTGGGTTGCTATAGGGTCAGGCGAAGGAGTCATTTCCACACAATGGGCATATCGGAGACACAGAATAAACAGCAGTAGCAACAATGGCAGGCAAATGGACTCGTAAACATTCCTGAGAACAATACCTGCAGCTTATCTGAAATCTCTAAGAAGTATGGCAGTGAAGCACATTAATTTCTGAGAAGTGTCTCAGTGTCAAAATTTATTTATACCTATATGTTTTAACTCTTTTTTTGCTATTTATAATACTAGCCTAGAATAATACTAGCTAACTGCCCAAATTTTATTCTAATTGACTTTACTCATAAGAAACACCAATACTTTTGCATATTTAAAATAAATAGGTGGCTATGACACAGCTAGTTTTATAATAATACTAGTTAAGCCACGGCCGCCCTCAGCCCAAGACCTACCGCATTACATCACCCGGCCTCGCTATTACTTCTTTTGCTCGGCTCCTAGGGGTCGTAGCGTGTAAGGTTGTCGTGATGTTAAATAGAGTAACCTTCCTCAAGAGTTGGGCTATCAAAAATACATTTTATAATCCAACTGGTAGTTCCAGAGATAAGCAACTTCAAACAAAATAATAATAAACAATATATTTATTTTCATAAAAAGGTTTATGTTGGCACACTTATAAATTAATCATATTTGTGTGATCTTGTTGCGAGATGAGATGGCTAAGTGTATATTTTGTAATTGTACCTAAAACCTTGTATGATGTACAAACAAACTCTACAGCTTTATTTCTAAAATATATAGATTAATAGCAATCCAGTTGTTTTTCCTCACAATAACTGAGTGACTGAATTTGTTTATCTATTCTGGGTATTCTCTAATTGTGTCATTGGTCACACTGTAACTGACTTTCCTTGTTTATGTCAGTGACCTGTTTAATTTATTAATTGAGCGAGTGAATATCTCTCTTTACTTCGACAATCTAGCATTGTTATTTTAATAGAATTTTGGTGTTGGATTATGAACTTAATCGGTTGGGGGATTTTAAAATTTTTTGGTAAAAACTATACTTAGCGAGATCTCATTTTTTATGCAATATATACACATATTATATTTTTTGATGTGTCTACTTGAATTATCAACCTCAAGCTATAATTATTTCAAAGGGAGATTTATATTAACGGAAAAGTAGATATGAAAAAATATTATTTAGTGGAAATCTTATGACCCAGTTTGTTTTAAACTAAGGACCTTACCTATAGAGATTTTTAAAAGGTTGTCTGTAAGCAATCCCCCATTAATTACATGTTGTTTGTTTATAAATTCCAGTATTTTTGTTTTTAATTGTAAATTAAACTTTAACATAACTTTATTAAGTGGCACATGTCATACGAGACAGCAGTGTATATTTAATCAACTATATAAAAATCTTTATAAGCAAGACCCTTATACAATGACATACTTGTAACAAAGAGATTAACTGTTTCTTTAAAAGTATGAGGCTGAGTATTCGTAATATTGAATCCAAAAGTAACACACACACACACACACCCACACTAGTAAAACACATATAAAATTTATTATAAATAGGAACTCTTATTATTTAGCCTTAGTTTTCATTTTCATCTTCATTTAATCTTGTTATAACACTCTTCTAATTCTCTGAAATTCATATTTGTGAAGAAAAAGATAATAGGTTACTCACTTTGTTTATTTATAGGGATACTAAGTACAACAACAACTTATGATGTAGAGTCCGGGGTGAGTCTCTGTGACCCTGCAACACAGGCTCTTTGAGACCTAGTGTAGGGAACAGTGCTCCTTAAGGTACATGCCATTATTAAGTTAAGTTATCATATTGTATTACTAGAAGTGTACCAAACTGTATATTTTTTTTTGTAAAAATAAAACTTTATCTTTATCTTATCTTATAACATTATATGACTAAATTCAACCTAACTACCCATCTCAGTGTTGAAACAAACAATCGCTATTATGAAGTCATGACGGTAATTTACTAATGAGCTCAGTAAACATTGAAATAATCAGATAACACAATTAACAGGTAACATTCTACTTAGTAGTTGATGAGTAGTTTCATAAATTACCTCTTTCGTCCAATCTTTACCTCTTTTTAATATTAGTTTTGATGAATAAAACTCTGATCGTTTTAGGGAAGAATACGTTGTACGTTAATAACATAATTCTTAACTCGCAGTGGGCGAAGGCCTGCCTGGGACGCAGACCGTTTCCGCCGCGGGATAAATGTTTGTATTATCTGCAACTAGCCTCTGCCCACGGCTTCGCCCGCGTGGTACCCGGATAAAAAGTAGCCTATGTGTTATTCTCATATATAAGCTATATTACTGTAAAGTTTCATCAAAATCCGTTCAGTAGTATTTGCGTGAAAGAGTAACAAACATCCATCCTCACAAACTTTCGCATTTATAGTAGTAGTAGGATTATTTGTGTCGGAATTGGGTTTTTCTATGTATAATATGTATGTATACATAGAAAACATGGTACATGGTACATGTGGTACACATGGTACATGGTACATAACACAAGCTCTGCTTACTTTGGGGCTAGATGATGCTGTGTGATGAAATGTCCAGCATTATTCATTTAATATAAAATCTGGTAAATGAATGAATGAATATACTTTTTCGTATACCTTAAACGAAAAACAGAATAAACAAAATATTTACTGGATCGATTAGGATGAAATGTGGAACAGCTATAGTGACCTAGAATAACACAGGCAACTTTTCATCGGTTTACTCGCGGGCGAAGCCGTGTCTGGAAACTAGTCAACCATACATTTCCTTCTTGGCCACAGCATGTTTGGAAACTTCTTAAATATCCTAAAACTAGCAACACATCAAACAGCATAAACATGAAAGGCTTTCTCGCGCATCTTAAACAGGATAAAACGAAAAAAAATGCTCTTGAAACGTCGTTAAATGATTGCTGCTGACACAAGCATGTTGCGATGTGAAGCGCGACTGTAAGGCCCACAGTCCACTATAGCGTCCCTTTAGCTAGCAATAGGTACGCCTGCTTGGCGCTTTCCTATTCCATTTATCGACGGAGCAATTCTTTGTATGTTGCAGCGTTGTGCATGTGACATATTACGCTTTGTGTACGCCTGTTGCTGATGGTTGTGTTGAAGAGGCATAATTTGAAGCTGAGATAAAAATCATAGAGATTGAACACAGTTTTATCTCTTTCTGTTACGTGTCACTCCAAATTCAACAGAAAACAAATTACTGTAAAATTGTGCGGTCCTTTGGTAAGGAGAAAACATTTAAAACTACCAACTGTTTTTAAATATTTTCATCTGACATTAATCAATGTTTCGAAAGAATACATTTATTTTTAATTTCAATAAAATGAGGAGGTTCTCAATTCGTCTGTATGTTTTTTGTGTGTGTTACGCGATATCTTTGCGAATTTCGAGTTGATTTTAATGGGTATAGTATATACTTCAAGGGTGGTTCCATATTTATTTATTTATTTATTGAAAACACTTACATCTATTTTTACAGGATATGACCTAATACAATAGAGTAGTCCACATTATATATAAAAGTCAAAATAATTAATTAATCAAAACACAATAAGATAAATAATGCAATAAAAATATCAATAATCAAAATATAAATAATAGGCACAATACAAAATGTCAATAAGCAAAATAAAATTAATTGATACACATGTCTTCTAGCAAAATAAGTCAAGTACCTATAGGTCAACAATAATTCAAAAATAATTCAAAAAACCATAATTATTTACCATAACACAAATTAAATAGTAAAGCCCTTGCGAACTCGCTCTGTGAACAGTGGAAAACGTCAATGGTTGTCGCTACCAGATTTAGTACTTGTATGGTGCGCGTCAGAGGCGCCTTGTTCAGCAGGTTAGTTCTTCCGCGAGGCATCACGAACAGAGGCGGCTGCCTGCGCCTCCCCACGTACTCATCCGGTACGCACAGGTTCATCATCTCTAAGATAGTCGGGTTTGAAATCATCCCCCGGAACACCTTAACCACATACAGACCAAGTGCCATATCTCTCCTAATTTCCAACTTGTTATATCCAACCATACCTAAAACGAATAAGGTTGGATACATCAAGGGATAGAAGGGATAGACGCCATATCTCTTCCAATAAAGATATCGGGTGAACTTGTTCTGTATGCGCTCCATCATGAGACTATATTTAGATTCATGAGGAGCCCATACAGAAGCTGCGCTTTCCATCTGGCTTCTGACCAGGGCGTCATACATTGCTGTTAGAGCCCTGATGTTCGTGAAACCGTTTGCACGGCGTAAAATGAATCCAAGAATTCTGTACGCCTTTTTACAGACGCTCACAACATGGGCCCTCAACCTCAACTCTGTGTCCAGTCGAACCCCAAGATCCCTCACCGAATCCACCCGCTTCAACTGCGCTTCCTCTATCTGGTAGTTGTAGTGGAGTGGGGCTGTTGCTCTACTAAATGTAATAATGGAACATTTGTTTACATTAAACTGCAACTTGTTTCTCTGGCTCCACTCCACTACCCTATCCACGTCTTGTTGAAGACGGACGCAGTCTCCTTCCTCCTTTATCGGTAAGATCAGCTTGAGGTCGTCTGCGAACAGAAGACATTTGGCCGCTGTTACAACTTCAGGGAGATCGTTAATCATTACGATAAATTCCAGCGGCCCTAAGTTACTGCCCTGACTCACCCCAGTTCTCGTGAAGTAAGGCTCGGATTTGTATCCCGCGTACTCCACATACTGCTGCCTTGCCTTCATGTAACTAGTGAAGAACTGCAGCAGTTTGGGAGTGCAGCCGATCGTTGCCAGCTTTGTCAATAAGATGTCGTTATCGACCATGTCAAAAGCTTTTTTAAAATCAAAGTAGGCGACGTCGACTTGCACCCCTGCATCCACGTTCGGGATAATGTACGACATCGAGCTGAGGAGGTTACTGGTCGTGCTGCGCCCTGGTCTGAAGCCGTGCTGAGCATCCGAGAGATAAGCCGATATTTGGTGTTGTATGCTGCGCTGCACCGCCGACTCGAACACTTTTGCTGGTGTTGAAAGGATCGCCACAGGTCTGAATCCGTTTACCTCCGAGCCACCGTCACCTTTCGGTATGGGGATTACTCGGGTAACCCTCCAGCGTTCCGGGAAATAAGAGCCTTCCAAACATATATTAAATATATGGCCCAGAGGCTCCGCCAGAATCCTCCGACAGTCCCTCATTACAAACACGGGTATCCCGTCTGGGCCTGCAGAGTTCTTTGGCTTAAGTCGTGTGAGTGCCTCCCATACCTCTGCCTCTGTTAGCCGCGGCACATGGACGCGCGAGCTCCCGGCACTGCTAAAAGCCTCCGCTTTGCGCACGTTGAGGGTCGCTGTACTGGTGCCGTATACCGAAAGAAAATACTTAGCAAATTCCTCTGCACATTCTGCCTCCGGAAGTGTACTACCATCTTTAGTTATTTTCTTTCGATCTACTGCACCCCGTTTCTCTCTGACATAGTCCCAGAATGCCTTTGGGTCCTCCGATAGTCGGCTCTGCACTCGCTCCTGATGATGTTGATGCTGTATGTGTATCATTTCCTTGACCCTCGCTCTACATTCTGAAAAGGCCTGGTAGTTTTCTTTCGACCCTCTCGCCTTGTACACTTTATGCAGCTTCGCCTTGTGTTCTATTTCTCGGATGACCTCTACCGTATACCATCTTGGGTAACTATATCTTGAGTTTACCTTACCTGTACGTTTTTTTGGTACACATTTGTCAAAAATCTCCTTCAGGATATCATAAAAAGAATCTAGAGCATCTTCGGGCTCTTGCATTTGATATAGAGCGCTCCAATCGGCTGCCGCTATTGAGGAATACAAAGCGTGGTAATCGGCCTTACGAAAGTTCCAGCTCGGTAGAGTGCTAGGAGGTGGCGGGGCCGGGCTGGGCTCGGCGCGCGCGCATCTCTGCACCGTCACCTCGAGCGGCGGGTGCTGCTGGTCAACAGGCACTAACGCCTCGTCGGCCATGGACACATGCACTTCATCCATTTCTGAAGAAACCAGCACTAAATCTAGTAACCTGTCGTTACAATTTCTCACCTCGTTCTTCTGAGCGAATTCGCAAAAGGCAACAAAATATTCAAATTAGTTTAAAACATTATCATTACACGAGTATAAATTAAAATCCCCTATAACTAAACATGACTTATAGTTAGGACACCATTTTTCTAAAATATGGAATAAATTTAAATAATCATCTTCAGTACTATTAGGCGGAATGTAAACAACACAACAAAAAAATAAAAACTTCTCTCTTAAAAACACTGCGGCTCCAACTAATTCGAACGCGCAGGCGTCAATATCCACGCCGTCCGGGACCTTCGCTCGTCGTACCTGGAGGCGGTGCGACGACGCCAGAAACACTCCCCCCTGCTTCCGCCCGTCCGCTCGGTCACATCTCAAGATCTGGTATCCCGGAGGTACTATCTCGGCATCGTGAATGGACTCTACACAACCCGTCTCCGTGATTGCGAATAAATCTGCACCTGAGGATTCGATGTTGTTACAAATCATATCCAACTTTGTCCGTAACCCTCTCGCATTCTGGTAGTATACCTCTATGGCTCTATTTCTCTTCAATTGGCCTATTTGCCTGTCTCCGAAACCAAACCCATTCGCCAAACTCAGAATTTACAGGCCAGACTTCGGGCTGGCAAATTACTTCGTACTCTCTTTGCGGCACCGTTATAATAAAGGAGGAATAATCCCGCTCAGTCTTATGCTTGATCTTGTCAACTTTTATGTTGGCTTCTATGCCACATACTTTCTTTACGTGGTCCGTCATACTTTCCACTGACGTTCCGATCGCCAGTTTCCATACGTGAAGATATTTCCTTACTTCCATTGCTTGTATTTCCAAATTGATATTTGAGTTCCGGCCTTTCTTCACCATTTTAGGTTGTAAGCTCTCTCTACCTCTAATGCTACTTACAATGCTAGTAGTACTAGCTGGCTGCGTGTCTTTCGAAGGCCCGGGGTTGATTCCATTTGTGGTCGTCTTGGAGTTGTCCACTGTCCTATTCACGAATTCATTTTTATTCGTATTTTTCTTGCGGATAGTGATCCAATCATCTTCCTCGGAAACCGGAGCCTTCGGTGGTGGTGGTGGTGTGCTTAAAGTAGCTGCAGGAGATCTGCTAGTAGAAGCGTGCGCCTGTCTAACATGGGCCTGCTTAGGCGATTTGGTTGGCTTGTTTTTTCGTTCTAATGAGTCTCTACTAATCCGCTTACTCTTTTCAACAGATTTATCTCCTTGGGGCTCTAATTGGTCCCTGTGGCCCCCCTTTTGTGCGTTTGAAATAGGAGAAATTGTCTTGGCTGGCTCGGAAAGCCAAGGATTAATTGAGACTGGTGATTCTCCACATTTACAAGAACTTAATTTATTCTCCAAGGTACTTAATCGCTCGTTCAGTATGTCAAACTGAGCCAGCATTATTACGATCAAATTGTTATCCATTGAAATCGTAAACTGCTCCGCTATTGTTTTACTCACAGTAGTCTTCAGACGTTCATACAGCGCATCGGTGCTCCTCTGCAATTCCACTTCCATCATAGTCCGGACCCGGACGTCATATGAATGTTATGAAAAATACCACCCCAAAAGGTGAAAAAATAAGGGATTATATTAAACTTATTATCAACTTCCCGTTATTTGAAGTGAGTTTTTCTTAATATTGTCATGATTTTATTTAATACCGTTTAGCCATACAACTGTTAACTGTTTAAAATATTTATAAGTATGGGGGTAAGTACATACCAAACTATAGCGCTTCATCTGGGGCCTTTGCAGAACATAGAATAAAGCATAGTAGGTGTAGGCGACGGATGTACAGAAATAGCCAGTTGTCAGGAGGGATGGAATTATACAAGTCGAAGCACATGTGAATTATTGATGAGTTGACGAGGCCTGGTTTTGATAAAGTTGTTCTTGTAGTCACTACTAAAGTATGCGCCTGAAACATATTGCTGATGTCGGTAGGCGACGGTAACCGCTCACCGTGTCTTTATGCCCCGACATAAAAAAATATAATTTGTTTTTTTTTTTACTTAAAATACTAAAAATTCATCACCCTCATTTTGTAATCCTACGGGGTGGTATTTTTTCATAAAAAATAAAGGACACTTGAAGTATACCCTACCAATTAAAAAGGAGAACCTCTTCCATTTTGAATTCGGTTGAAAATAAGGAAATAACTATTCAACTACTTAAATTAAAAAAAAAAAAAAAAAAAAAAAAAACTATCGTACTTGTACACAGAAAATACAGAAGAAAAACTTACATATATTAAATGTAAAAAAGCGAGCTTAACCCGAAAAGAGTTTTCTTCCAGCAAACCTTTGAGGATAGGATACCATACATATTGTAAAACGGGAATCACTCACCCTAATGAAGACTCCATTATTTATGCCTACACCGATAGTAAGGTACGTTATAATTCCCTTTATAAAATATTCATAAGTTTCTGTTACTTTGTTCGTATAGCAGTCAGTTCTTAGAAGACGAGCAATGTGATCTTGTTGGTACAAGAGTTAATGGATGCTATAAAGCCATTGGTGATTGATATGTGTAATTCGCTAATGCGTTAAATCCCGTTGCGCGCAAGACGGAGTAACTGAGGGTAAACATAGTAGACGTTAATAAACAGTACAGCATCTGCTAAGTATACTTAGTATTCATTTGTCATGTCAATTGAATTGTCTATCTAAAACTAGCTTAGGACGTTTGACAGCTTAATGGTATATTTTGATGCCTAAGAGTCTTGTGTCTTTGAAAACAGTGTGTTAAAAGGATTAATGTCTAATCCCGAAACCCTATTTCAGTGCACACCAAATGGAACTGATCCTCCTAATATCAGTTCTCCAGGACTTGCGGTTTTGGGCTGTGCGTTGATTGTCATTTAGACAATGATATGCAACGAATTTAATATTAGCAATTAAAATCATTGCATATCCCATCTATCAGTTAGATAGATGCAGACATAGATAGAATAATAAATAAATAAACACACAATAAACTCATACCTACATAGTCCTGACCCCACACTAGGATTCCCTGTGTCGTGGGTATCAGGAACTACGAGTACAGTGGTACCACAACACCCAGACCAGGAACAAATGCAGAACTTGCGAACATTTGTCAGCAGCGGGAGTAGAGCCCGCACCTCTTGCGTCGCAGATGGCTCCTAGCCCGAAACACCACCTCGTCCGTCGAGGAGAATTTAAGGAAAACGTAAAAATGAAAAGATATTCTTCATTCTTTATTGTACACACAAATAAACATTTACAAAAGGCAGAATTAAATGACATGTACAAAGGCGAGCTTAAAACCCTAAACAGAGTTTTCTTCCAGCAAACCTTGAGCTAGAGAGAGGTGATTATAGAGGTAGGATCGTGATATGCTACTTAAAGTAATAAATTCCTGGTTGTAAGGAGATCACTTGTTTTAGTGGCGCGGGCGTATGTCGCGCGCGCGGCCGTCGACCTTGCATCCCGTCTGCGCCTGAAGCGATACGCACCACTTTGCCTTATTAACGCGCTGGAAATTGTACTTTTACTTTTTTTACATTTTAGTTGCACTAAATATTACCTAAAAACTGATGTCAAGATCCAAGTCAAATAGTTTAGGAGTTTATGCCTGTAGGACCTCTACAACGGTAGATATTGCTAAATAAGTGAACCCACACGAACTAGAAAAAAAAATGGCCGCCATTTTAAAACGGTAGGGGCAAAAATGCCTTATTATGGTGAGTTTGTCGATAAAATTGATCATATTACGTCCCTATATCCCCCGTCGTCGTGATAGGTTAGCTGTAGAAGGTACTGCTTAGAATACCTTAGTCTTCTCCATGTCGTGAAGACCAAATCAGGTCTTGTCTTAACGTGATTTACAACTCCACAACACTGGTATATGAAGCCGCGATGGTTTCCAAACTGAGCCATGCCATTTCATCTCTTTAGATGAATTTCGTGACTCTTTCTCAGAAGAATAATAAAAATATGTTAGGCTACAAAGATTTAGTGGATATTCATAAGCTTTATTCGTTTACACATTTAGTTAAAAAAAGGGCATTTATTTACATAAACTTTAACAAATATACCTGGCCTAGCAATAATTTTGAATTGTGTTTAAATTAGAATGGCCCGTTAGAAGAATTTTGTGGCTGTTCAAATGATTTATTCATTTATTAAAAAAATAAAAAGGGAATTTATTTACTTCCACTCAAACAAACATATTTTTAATGGTGTAAAATTAGAATTACCCGTATGTCTGTAGGTTGATAATAATGACGAGGAGTCATTCATGCTGCTTTTTTGAACTGATTCCAAAAAACAGAATTACAAAAAACAGAAACTTATTCTTTATAACTGGGAATAAGTATATTTAACTTATTCCCAGTTATAATGAGCTCTGTTATAGAACAGTAGCTTGTTTTCCTCATCGAAGTTGTCACTTAGTAACTGTTGTTGTTCTGTGTCATCCGTCTGTCCATTGTTCCTTTCCTTATTGTAAGGCACCGGGACTTATCTACCATCCTAGCCGCCCACTGGCTGCCTGCTTAACACAGCCGAGAATGGCTGGTGTTACGAGTATATGAAGACTGCTGTAGTGTAGAAAATATAGTGTTGGTGAATAAAATCGTCTATTTCCATTGTTTCGTTATTAAATCTTCTATTTCTACTATATACTTTATTTGACCTTTTGCTGTTGTAATTGTGTAGCTTATTCTAGAGCAATAGTCGCCTCCACATCGTAGGGCTCCCGTAAATTCCATTCTGTATCGTTGTGTATAAATAATGTGTCCTTTAATATACTTAAGTAAGTTTAATATATAATATTTTGTTTCTTAATTTTTGTGCACCTACCAACGTCATCACTTCTCTTTCTCCGCAAAGGTTTGTTGGAAGAAAACTCTTTTTAGCTCTCCTTTAAGAATTACCATTTATTTTTGAACACGATTCACTTGTAACTAACTTAATAAAAAACCAAACAGTGTAATCAAATCTTGGTTTTTGTTCGGTTTAGTATTCTACAAGAAGATATAAATGTATCCCGAATATTCCATGTATTACGACAATGTAGATGATGCTGTGTGAAAAATGTCCAGAATGTTTATGGATAATATATGCCAAGTTCCCTTATACCAACCAACTGAGTAACCAACCAGTTCTTTTAAAAACAAACACGCTCATGACTGTCTTTCCCAATATGGAATCCTAAGATACATTATTCAGAGCGTAGATCTTTGAGGATACGAAGCAGGTGGCAATAGAGGCACGTGTAAACATTAAATTTGACACATGTCGCGTTTCGTAAGTTGTTAGCAGTCCTAGTGACAGGTTGCGAGCCTATCGCCGCATATTCGAACACTAACTGATGGCACATGCCTTCGCATTTTTGCTTCTTGAGCTTGCCGGATTCCTTACAATGTTTTCTTTCACCGTTTAGCGTCAGTGTTAATGCGCAAATTAATTATTTTCAGGACCACCATAATACTCCAAAGATATAATCACGCCAGGCTATTTGGGGTACACGCCATATATAATTGATATTTTAGTCTCTTTACTGATGAGTTGATAGGGTATTCGTAGAATAAATATTCCGCCACAGAAGTGAAAATGCTTCTCGTAAGTAAAATGGTCGATTTTTGATAATTTGAGGACATTTGTATGGGAATCTCTCCTTAACAAACATTATGAACTGACTTTCTTATTGCGTACAATTTGTCTATGCCTTAGTTTTTCATCCTCAAAGAAAGACAAGCTTTGAAAATGTATGAAGTAACCTTTACTGCCGGTATAATTAATGCGATTTCCTATTTATTTTTTAATCAACTTACATTTGTACAATTTATTATTTATGTGATTAAAGTCACATATCTTGTTCGCTCTATAACAGTTTCGGAGATGTAAAACATAGTTCCTGTTTCACTCCTATCCTACACACTAGCCTTATTTTGTCCGAGAAGTACCAGACTAGTATTGATCGCTTAAACTCCTTCAAGATAAAGTTCCATAAATAATTTAGTTGCGCTCTGCCGACGTTGTTTAGCTGAATTATCGTGGCGTTTATGTAACAAATCTTACACAATCCTAATCAGCTGATGAACGGTATCTTCGAGAAACAAGTCGTTAAAATTGTGCATCTACTTGGCTCTGATTCTGAATCAATTTAATTTTGTTTGGTCTCCCGCAGGGTGGCATTCTGTCCCCTGTCGAATAAGCTCTCCTTCAAACCTAATTTGAGCGAATAATTTGGGAACTGCTGCTCAACCGTCGTCACATTAACGTCGTTCAGACGTAACTAGACGGTAATCAAGACTGAACGTCATTTTATGCGTTTCAGTCTTTTAAAATTAAATGCAATAGCTGTGTTTATCGTGGCGGTAAAAATACCGCAACGAAGAACGGGGCTTTGTTGGTACTTTCAATGTAGGTGTGCGACTGTAATACTAGTGGACATATTGTTTTACTAGCTTCTGCACGAATGTTGAAAAAACAACTTTTGAAAACTTTGTACTTTTTGTCTAAAAATCCCCTTCCAGTACTCAAAGGGGAAGCTAAGGAGATTTGTGGACAAGAATTCAAGAAATCCCCTGATTAAGGCAGTGTTCGTAAGAAACACATCCAAACCAGGGAATATTTGTTTACTATACAAATTTCAGAACTTTATTGTACAGCTCCTATGTGTAGTTTTGAAAAAATAAAAAATACGTGTTTTATTATTTATTTTAAAGTTTATTTGTACCGAGTTTTGAGCGAATCTAACAAAGGAATAAAAAAATCCATAGAAACTTTACTACCCTGTTTAACGCCCTGAGGGGGTCGATTTTCGGAAATTATATTAGCCTATGTATTATGCCAGAACCTCAACTATCTACATTCCAAATTTCATCAAAACCGGTTCAGTAGCTACGAAGATACGTGGTAACAAACATTCACACACAGATTTTCGCATTTATTATATTAGTAGGAGTAGGATAAAAATCTTCATGCTGTATTTTATTCGACTGCGCAAAGCAATGATACTGAACTGAAGTCCAAAAACTCCTATGCGAATGAGGACTACACACTTACGAAACTATTCAGGAACCGTATTTTTTATTGGTTAGATTTTTTTAGAGCTCCGAGGTATAGACTACGTATTGATATTTCAACTAGATACATCCAAGTGTTCCTGAGAAAAAGGGTCTTGACAGACAGACAGACAGATCCATTTTTATTTCAGACCATGATTTATATTGGGTAGCGCATAAATAAGATAGGTATAACTATGTTTTTTAATTAAATAAAATCAATTTTATAATGTTTTCTAGTTTACTTAATTGCAACTATTTGAAGACCAGGCGAGATATTGGCCCAAGCTGGTAGTACTTGGTTTGGGTCAGCACACCTAATTATGCCGTGACTTGCCTGTGCTGTGGCCTGACACGACACGGAAAGGTGTAGAAATCCATTTATTTGAATATGAGGATGTGAACTTTTTTGAAGTGGATACACCCTGTAATGTCTCACAACAAAGTTATAACACGAGCCACAAAGCAGTTCAGTTACACGTGAATCATAACACGGCTTCCATAACATCATTGTGTTGGGTCCCACGTCATCCGTCCTGCCTTTCTCATTGAATCACCTGTTTTGTCTCGCTTAAGGACTCTGGTAAATGTTTACCTGCCCACTTAGCATGAGCACCCAAGACAACGTTTTGTCTACGAAAGGAAAGA
Organism: Perizoma affinitatum; assembly: GCA_961405105.1. Taxonomy (NCBI): domain Eukaryota; kingdom Metazoa; phylum Arthropoda; class Insecta; order Lepidoptera; family Geometridae; genus Perizoma; species Perizoma affinitatum. Next base: position 805,067 of record OY560199.1, on the reverse strand, counting down.
CAAATCTTTTAAGTAAAACCAACTAGAATCTACCTGACATCATAAAATCCATACAGAGACAGGCTTCGTTGCATTATCCGACCGTTAGCAAGGAATACGACAATCGTATCTCACATTCTGGAGTAGGTCCTCTGCTATAACCATTTAACTATTTCTGTCGCCTATTCTGTCAAGCAAAAGAGTGACAAAATATTTTTGTCTTCTCGGCGGTAGACAAAACCGTTGTCTTGGGTCTTCATGGTAAGCAGGCTGGTCAGCCTGGTCGTCGAAGGTGGCTGGCGGTCAATGCTTTGTGTACTTGGTTCAATTACCTATGGATCTCGAGAAAGATGAACATGAAATGTAAACTGACTTTTTACTGGGCTCCAAGGAATCTCAAACCAATAACACATCTAGCCAAGATACAGGCATCGAAACTGAATTATTTATTTTAGAAAAATAGTAAGCTTACAGTTCACACACCATCTTATACTGCTTTAAATGTTGATGGGCTGTGATTAAAAATGTCGACATGCTGAAACTCGTGTGTTAAGTAAAGTGCTTTTTGTTAATGCACATTACCCAGAAAATCCATGATTATAGTTTTATAATTCCTTTAGCATGTTGTGTGACAAATTGTATGTGACATGAGGCATTTCACATGTCAGGTTTCTCCGTTTGGTAGTCACGTATTACACTGAACTGTTAACGTATCTGTGGCTCAGGCTCCGTTAGAGGCGCTCAGCTGCTCCATTTTATGTAGAAGTTTACGAGATAGGTCTGAAGGTATGCGTCGTCGACGGGCTAAGTTTATGACGTGTTTGAATAAAACGGGCGATATTAACTTGAGACTTGTGCGTTAGGTGTGGTTCTTGGTTACCAAGGAAGAGCCGTGATTTTATGGCAGACTAGCTACTGCCTACGGCTTCGCTAACGTGGTATTCGGATAAAAAAAAGCTGATCAAAAGTAGGCAGCGTTCGTAAGAAATACATTCGCTCGACTGGTTTTTCGTCGGCTTATGTTGCAAAATTAGTCGTAACGAAAAGCCCTTTCATTTTAAGGGGATAATATACAGCCTATGTCCAGTCCAACCTATGTCAACCCTAATGGCCCATTCTAAATATTGGTAAACAGTACCTCGTACATTCAAACTTTACCTCTTTATTTTATTAGTGTTGATGAATAAAACTGATCATTGTAAGGAATAAGTTGTACGTTAATGAAATAATTCTTACCTCGACCTCTGAGACGCGCAAGGTTGCAGGTTCCATTCGCGGGACCAATGTTTTTATGATCTGCAAATATTTGTCTGGAGTCTGGGTGTTTTCTATATATAATATAGTATATCGGTCATTTAGTTTCCATAACACAAGATCTGCTTACTTCGGGACTAGATGCTGTATAAAAAATGACCAGCAAAATAAAAAGTGCTTTGCATTATCCAAATGGCATAATAAGCGTATTCAAAAAAGGCCAACTTAATATTTTGTTGGATCTACGAGTACGATTTGATTGCATCTAGCGGTAAGCAAACAAAAGTTGATCTGCCTCCATCATCATGGCGCAATGGTCGTTGTTATATTAGTATTAAAATCTTGCAGCGTGGTTGCAAGTCACGGCTGGTTGCAGCGGCCACTCCTGCGCTGATAGGTTGCTTTGTGACGTTGATTGCGTGCCTATTCAAAGTTGACTTTATCGGTTGGGCAATCGATCCGTTTAGATTAGAGATACTTGTTCGAAAATGAGCTTTCGGTGATCAAGCTACGAAGCTTTCAACTTACGGTACGGCTGCTGTTGTATTGTGAATGTAATGAATGTGTTCAATAGAATCACGACGGTTAGTTTCGGAGCTGTTTAGAAAAATAATAATTTACACACAATTTCACTAAAAGGATACGTGATAGGCTGTAGTAGGTACTGAACAGAATACCTAGTCCTCTCCGCGACGCTTGGGACAAATATCTCCTCAATATATTATGCAGCTCCACGTCACCGGGATGTGAAGATGCGATGGTTTTCAGAGCGAAACTTATTTATGTCTGACAGCGTTACTTAAGTATAATCAACAAGACAATATATAAAAATAACCACTAAGTAAGTTAAAAATGAAACAATTATCCTATCCTATTAATATTATAAACGCGAAAGTTTGTGAGGATTGATGTTTGTTACTCTTTCACGCAAAAACTGAAAGGATTCTGATTAAACTTTACAGTAATATAGCTTATACATCAGAATAACACATAGGCTACTTTTTATCCAGGTACTACGCGGGCGAAGCCGTAGGCAGAAGCTAGTTAGACGATAATACAATACAATAGGCAATTTAAATGCGATGTTTGATGAATATTGGCAATAAGTACTGGGTTTTTCGAATCGTAAATGGTTTTCCTAGTAAAGTTCTCGTCGTATAACACATAGGCTACTTTTTATCCAGGTACCACGCGGGCGAAGCCGTGCGCAGAAGCTAGTTAGACGATAATACAATACAATAGGCAATTTAAGTGCGATGTTTGATGAATATTGGCATTAAGTATTGGGTTTTTCGAATCGTAAATGGTTTTCCTAGTAAAGTTCTCGTCGTATAACACATAGGCTACTTTTTATCCAGGTACCACGCGGGCGAAGCCGTGGACAGAAGCTAGTTAGACGATTATACAATACAATAGGCATTTTAAGTGCGATGTTTGATGAATATTGGCATTAAGTATTGGGTTTTTCGAATCGTAAATGGTTTTCCTAGTAAAGTTCTCGTCGTATAACACATAGGCTACTTTTTATACAGGTACTACGCGGGCGAAGCCGTGGACAGAAGCTAGTTAGACGATAATACAATATGCAATTTAATTGCGATGTTTGATGAATATTGGTAATAAGTATTGGGTTTTTCGAATCGTAAATGGTTTTCCTAGTAAAGTCCTCGTCGTATAACACATAGGCTACTTTTTATCCAGGTACCACGCGGGCGAAGCCGTGGGCAGAAGCTAGTTAGACGATAATACAATACAATAGGCAATTTAAGTGCGATGTTTGATGAATATTGGCATTAAGTATTGGGTTTTTCGAATCGTAAATGGTTTTCCTAGTAAAGTTCTCGTCGTATAACACATAGGCTACTTTTTATCCAGGTACTACGCGGGCGAAGCCGTGGACAGAAGCTAGTTAGACGATAATACAATATGCAATTTAATTGCGATGTTTGATGAATATTGGTAATAAGTATTGGGTTTTTCGAATCGTAAATGGTTTTCCTAGTAAAGTCCTCGTCGTATAACACATAGGCTACTTTTTATCCAGGTACCACGCGGGCGAAGCCGTGGGCAGAAGCTAGTTAGACGATAATACAATACAATAGGCAATTAAAGTGCGATGTTTGATGAATATTGGCATTAAGTATTGGGTTTTTCGAATCGTAAATGGTTTTCCTAGTAAAGTTCTCGTCGTATAACACATAGGCTACTTTTTATCCAGGTACCACGCGGGCGAAGCCGTGGGCAGAAGCTAGTTAGACGATTATACAATACAATAGGCAATTTAAGTGCGATGTTTGATGAATATTGGCATTAAGTATTGGGTTTTTCGAATCGTAAATGGTTTTCCTAGTAAAGTCCTCGTCGTATAACACATAGGCTACTTTTTATCCAGGTACCACGCGGGCGAAGCCGTGGGCAGAAGCTAGTTAGACGATAATACAATATGCAATTTAAGTGCGATGTTTGATGAATATTGGTAATAAGTATTGGGTTTTTCGAATCGTAAATGGTTTTCCTAGTAAAGTTCTCGTCGTATAACACATAGGCTACTTTTTATCCAGGTACCACGCGGGCGAAGCCGTGGGCAGAAGCTAGTTAGACGATTATACAATACAATAGGCAATTTAAGTGCGATGTTTGATGAATATTGGCATTAAGTATTGGGTTTTCCGAATCGTAAATGGTTTTCCTAGTAAAGTTCTCGTCGTATAACACATAGGCTACTTTTTATCCAGGTACTACGCGGGCGAAGCCGTGGACAGAAGCTAGTTAGACGATAATACAATATGCAATTTAATTGCGATGTTTGATGAATATTGGTAATAAGTATTGGGTTTTTCGAATCGTAAATGGTTTTCCTAGTAAAGTCCTCGTCATATAACACATAGGCTACTTTTTTTCCAGGTACCACGCGGGTGAAGCCGTGGGCAGAAGCTAGTTAGACGATAATACAATATGCAATTTAAGTGCGATGTTTGATGAATATTGGTAATAAGTATTGGGTTTTTCGAATCGTAAATGGTTTTCCTAGTAAAGTCCTCGTCGTATAACACATAGGCTACTTTTTTTCCAGGTAAACCACGCGAGCGAAGCCGTGGGCAGAAGCTAGTTAGACGATAATACAATATGCAATTTAATTGCGATGTTTGATGAATATTGGCAATAAGTATTGGGTTTTTCGAATCGTAAATAGTTTTTCTAGGAAATTACTCGCCTCTACAAAACGTGATTCGTTGCACGATTGCTTCACACTTTATACCAGCTATAGAATAGACCATGACCATGGCCTTCTATTATACTCTCGCCCTCACTAATGTGGTTATGATCTGTTTCATCATTGCTGACACGGCTTGCGAGCTGTGCCAGCTTTCACTGGCTCCGATGACGTTTCTGTACCTTTAAAGGTCGTTGCGATTTATGTGTGTCCTCGAAACCTGAACAATATATTTTATGTGCTGACTTCACACCTGGCCACACCCTTTAAATCTGTTGAAAGCCTATTGAGCTACAAAACCACAGACTATTTTAAATAAAAATTCGTTTATAGACTGACTGCACAGACCACAGACAAGCAAATAATACCTATCTATATATTACGAGTCGTGTTGGGACTCGTCGCGTGAATACACTAAAAAATCGTCCAAGTAACAATACACAAAATCGAGGCCTCTCGTCATTTCGTCGACAAATCTTTGAAACGTTTGGCCAGCATGTCTTTTGGTTGGGGAAAAAGTCTTTTCGCATTATTGTATGTATGAACTTGTAATAAAATATCTTTGGCTATACTATTTGTATCTAGCTGGTTTTGGTATCATTAAAAGTTTAAATTTTAAAGAAGATAATTCCAAATTCAAATTAGGAAAATGTGTGATTTTTATTTGTTTTTCGTACTGTTAAGATGAGTGAATCTAATGAAGAAATTCGATACATTTTAAAATTTTACTACAAAAAAGGTAAAAATGCAACGCAAGCCGCGAAAAAAATTTGCGATGTTTATGGACCTAGTGCAGTGTCTGTGAGAGTAGCACAAATTTGGTTTAAGCGTTTTCAATCCGGAAATTTTGATGTCAAAGATGCACGTCGCTCTGGTCGCCCTATTACGGATAAAATGGATGCCATTTTTGAAAAAGTGGAGCAAGATCGGCATATCAGTAGTTACGACGTAGCTGAAGAACTGGGAATTGACCACAAAACAGTTTTGGCGCATTTGAAAAAAACTGGGTACACAAAAAAGCTCGATATTTGGGTACCTCACGAGCTCACTGAAAGAAACCTAATGAACCGTGTTCTCATTTGTGATTCTTTATTACGACGTAATGAAACCGAACCATTTTTGAAGAAATTTTTGACCATTTTTGACCTCACACATCTTTAGCCACTCAGCAAAAATTAAGAGAGTTTGGCTGGGATGTGTTAATGCATCCGCCGTATAGTCCTGACCTTGCACCTTCAGATTTCCACCTGTTTCGGTCTCTTCAGAATTCTTTAGGCAGTGTCAGGTTAACATCACGAGAGGACTGCCAAAACCACTTGTCGCGGTATTTTGAACAGAAGCCCCAAAGTTTTTATAGCAATGGGATCATGTCCCTGCCTACAAAATGGCAAAAAGTTATCGAACAAAATGGTACCTACATACTTTAGTTAAATGTAAATAAACTATATTAAAAAATGTTTTGAATTTTCTTAAAAAATGCGAAGAAACTTTTTCCCCAACCTATTATGTTTTATTATTTTTTTTTGTTTTTAAGTTGCTCACCGTTGTTCGTGACATCACGATGCAGGCCCTGTCTGAAAATCAGCGCTGCACCATTCCTAGGTTTGGTGCAGCATTATGCTGAGACAGGGACCTTTTTGACCCCACACAACACATCTTGTATTTGTATCTGTTTTTTAATTGTTTGTTTTAATGTAGCTATTTTTGTCACCTGTTGTGTTGTGTTGTGGTAAATAAATGTTTTATCTTTCTTTCTATTTAATTTACTCAGAATGCAGTGCCTGGTAAACAAAATTATAAATTTACTAGCTACTGCCCACGGCTTCGCCCGCATGGTATCCGGATAAAAAGTAGCGTTTGTAAGAAACGCAATCGCGTGACCGTGGTCTCTACATAAAGCCCTTTTATTTTAACGGGTTAATATATGTATATCCTAAGTCCATCCTAAAAGTTCATTCTAAATAAGTGAAATATTTTTTGCAATCGGATGTATAGTTTCGGATATTACTCCCCTACATACAAACTTACAAACTTTACCTCTTTTTAATATTATTATTGCCTCTGTGGTGCAGAAGGTTCGGGTTCATTTCCCGCCGCGGGACAAATGTTTGTATGATCTGCAAATATTTGTCTCGGGTCTAAAGTGTTTTCTATGTTATACATATGTATGTATTTACAAGAAAAAATGTATATAAGTATCAGTCATGTAGTTCCCATAACGCAAGCTCTGCTTTCTTTGGGGCTAGATGACGCTGTGTGAAAAATGACCAGCATTATTTATTTATGAGTATAGATTTAGTCTGGTCTGACCGAGTTAACTCGGAATCGGTCAAGCAAATGATTTGGCTGCAAGTAGACGCTGTCAGTTGCATAATGATTCATGAATGACTGATCTTGACATGATCTCACTTTTGTCTGTTCATGCATTTAAGGCTTATATTTATTTCATTTAAGACGGCTTTCGTTTATAATTACAACGTCCTGATTTCTGTATCGCATTTTGAAATCACATACAGTCGTGGTCAACTAAGGACACTCTGTAGTTAAACCAAATTGTGAATTTTATTTTATTTTAACGACGAATCTAAAAAGAAGTCACTTTTTTAAATGTTTTATTACTGCAATTTATAGCATAGCATAATAGGATTGAATCAGTTTCCTTCCTCAATTGATAATTTAACAGGTTTTTAGTGATTACATGTACATTTAATCATGTGTTTAGTCCGTGTGTTGGCATTAGACACACACTGGACTTCTAATTAAGGCCAGGTTATGTTCGCAGCCGGCTAAGGTTGCCCTGCTATAACTGCATTACTCAGTTTACTTAGTGTAAAAGCTCTGTGTGTCTGAATGATACTGATCCTCAGGATCATTGATCTATTGATTTTTGTATAATCTCCCCTTAATAGAGTGCCACGTATGTGTAGTTTTTCTAGCGATGTTAGGAGCAAATATATGCGTATAAAGTTGTTTATTTTGGGTTATATCTGTCAGGGGGCCCTAGAGACACTTTCAAAATTAATATTATTATCGCCTATTGCTTCACTGTTTATTTTATATATTTAATAAAATCATATAACTATAACTAATAAAAACCCTTTTCTCCAAGGTTTTTTTTAAAATAAAACAAAAATAAAAACAAAACAAACACGCTCACGACTGTCTTCCCCATGGTGGACATCCTCAGATACATACTCAGTGAGTAGATCTTTGAGATTTTTGCTTACTTAACCAATATATTGACGACAGTCACTAAACTGTAGGTATAAGATTATTAAGCTGTCGCAGACATTGCTTCAAGGGACAAGAATAATGATACCTTAGTGTTTATTACTATTTATCTCCGAAACGGCTTAGCCGGTTTTAATATGGTTTCGTGTAATCGACAGATATGTCTTCACAAAAGGGTTATTTAAGTTTCATCACCAGAAGCCACTAGGGAGTGGTGCAGTAGATGATGAAAAACACTACCATGGTTTGGAAATTTCGCAAAAAAATTACTAAGTTTATGAAGCGAGTGCTGTTTTGATAAGTTACGATATTTAATCTTTGTTCAGGAAATAAACAAAAACTAAATTAAGTTTTCCTACAGGGACGCTGTTATTTATTTTCAATAAGCATTAATAATGTCGTTACAGGAATTAGTTTCGTCGATTCTCTAGAACACCAACTAAAATTAATTTAAACTGACTCTCTCCTTTACTGATAGTGCACGCAAGAAAGAGATGGCAAGAATTTTGTGCTGTCAAATTAGTCTGATTTAAGATTAATAAAAGTCAGATAAAGTCATAAAATTTTTGTCGTGGTTTCAAAACATGCTGACTATATACACGAAGAAGAAGAGCGACCTGAATAGTAACATGCCATCTCTTTCTTGTGGTACTCTCAGTAAAGAAGAGCGATAGTTTTATTAATTTTATTTGGTGTACTAGACATTCGATCTAGGGCATTATCTCCTTGTTCAAATAGTATCAGACGGAGGGTTGATAAAAAATACACCCGCCGTTGTTTGAATATTATTATTAGTCGCTAGAAATCGGCATAAATTATTTTAGTTTAAAAGACGATTCTAAATAATCCTTGTGGTTTCAACGAATAAAAACCCACCGGCTTTGATTTATCAACGAAATTATGACGCAAAAGCGTTAAATCCATTGCAATATTCGATATGTCAACCGGTCTTTTGGTCACTCACTTCCCAACGAGCGTTTCTTGACGTAGGCGTCTCACTGACCCCAAAACTAATAAGATAACCGTAGTGTTCCTTTACAACTACGCAACGGACAATAACTTCTGTGTTTTATCGTCATAGAGTTTATTTTAACGGCGTGAGTTACCACATCCTCCACTAACGAGTGTGACGAATTCAAACTGCACAGCAATTGGTGTGATGAGAGGTCATTACAACTGTTTGAAGTATTGCTTCTAGTCTAGTACCGAAGTATTTACTCGGTATTTCGGTACTCTGGCTTGCTCAATTGTTTTTTCTGTACTTCCTACTTCCGCAGCAGTAATTGAATCCGATGCAGAGGTATACCAAGGGTCTTGTCTATTCAATAATAAAGCTGATGAATTTTCTTTGTTTTTTTTTTTTTGTTTGAAAGTAAAATTGCATACCTACCAGACTAACAGTTGACTTGTTACATAACTGTGACCTTCACGCGATTGTTGCTTTGCGGAAATAATTGAAAAACGTAAACCAAGACCACAAATAGAATCAAAATTAATCTGTTCTACTTCACCATTGAATATTTATAAACAAATAACAATCTCAACAGACAGACCACCAGCTACCTCTGTCCGGACAGACACTCGCACCTTATAAACAGATGCTGCACCGTTTGTTTGGATACCTGTCCTAGGGATGAACCTTAAAATGTTCATAAAATTATTATGAATGAAGAAAAAATTTCATGAATCGATCCATCTTAATATCTAGAAATATTTAGTGATTCAGGTTCTTCAAAAAATCAATTTGCACAATCTGAAAGCCAAAATTTAGAATCTAATTATTTCTTTAGGCGTTACTTAGTATTTAACACAAAAGGCAAAATATCTTATTGATAGACATAATACAGTTATCTTAACTAAAACCTAAGTACACTCAGAACACTGATAGAACATCAATTTAAGTCAGAACTGTAACGAAGTGTGAATTTATTATCATCATTAGACATCCATGACGTGTATTGCTGGACAGGTGCTCTCGAGTCGCCACATCCAAAGCTTTACTGCCATTGATTATTTGACCACTGATGGGCTACTTGATTTTCAAGAAAAACATAATTAAACAGACAACCTCCGTTTTTCTAATCAACACGTGGATGACATGACCCGAAGTCTACCTTGGTTGCATACTAATGCTATTTCAAATTCAAATACAATTGTTTACTGGAGTTGGTTTGGTAACTATCCGTGCGGCCGTAGACGCACGTGTAGTCCGGGTGTAACGACCCATCTTATCGCTCACGATCCTCAGTTCCTCATACATAACTAATGAGATTATGCGTGTTTGCTGGTAGACTTTTGGCTCTAAATTCTTCTTGTTTTACCCTTGTCTTGACTTTATCTGATTTAGTTAGGTTGCCGCAGCCCACATCCAGTTCCCGGTAATGTGTTTCCTCCTGTCGACGGATGTTTGACGGCTTCCAGCCCCGCTTTCCAGTTTGCATACCATCCTCTGTTTGTTCGTTTGTTCAGTCAAACCTTCACATTGACACAGCTATTGTTTGTTCTTTATTGTTTGGCGCTGCCTCGTTCTCCTTCATGATAACAGTACTTGGCTGTACATTTATACGTTTGGCTATTGAATTGTAGTTTCTAGTACATTTGTTTTAAAGTTCGTTCTAGTGGTTAACTGTTACTGCTGAAATTAGATTGAGATTACGTGCTACTCGTTATAAGTTAAGTGTAAATTGCGCCTGCCTTTTTTAAAACTGTGGCAATGCAATTGGTTTTAAAATAAGTCATATTTATCACAAAGGTAATCTATATAATAACATATTTATATTCTCTAAAATTTAATTTCATGTGAAATGTTCATACATTTCCCTGAAAAACGGGAAGTTTAAGCTGTAATTTTGCAAGATCTACCAGGCTATCATAAACGTTTAGGAGTTGCCTAGTTAGTGAGAAGTGACAATGATATTTTTGCTCGGCAACCGTAGCTGATAAGATAGCGTTGTGTAACTGTAGTTGGCGCTAAACACAGATGCGGCTCGACGTCACGAAGGCCGCCCCGCCTCCCGCCGGCATCGCCGCCCCCTCTCGCGCTGATAACAATGACTGCTATCGGTTCATGTTCGCCTAGTACTTTTTCAGGAGGAGCGCTGTGAAAAGCAGTTTTCTCTGTGACGTCAGTACGATTTTTTCAGCCAATTTTTTAAGAATAGCTTTAAAATACTGTTTAAGTTCGGCGGTTGTCTGACCTAAATATGGGGTATTATGATAATATGCCGAATGCATCGCGTGCTGAGTATTATTGTGGATAACGCAGCTGGGAGCTTGCCAAACTTCATTTCAGGAGTACGCATCTCTCAGCTATCTGAATGTATAATGTCATAATGATTGTTAAACAGCTGTCCGATTTTATTGCCTCACGCTTCAGTGCCCCAGTTTACGTTACGTTTACAAAATAAAAAGAAAGTTTAATTCAAGCCTGACACACCTATTAAATTGCAATCAAAACACGATTTTACTAGCCAATTATGTATCTAATTTGCTTAATTTACGTTTAATTCTCATGCTGATTATCTCGGCCTTTGTGCGCGAGTAGGTCAATACAACCTTTTGTCGGAGAAACACGAAGCCTGCCAAAATTAAATATGCGTGGATATGTGTGTCAGTGGGTCCAGGGGTGTGCAATTGTGCAGTGTAATATACAGGAGTGGTTTGTTTGCAAATATTTCAAAACTAATAGATCCCTTTAAATTTTTGTTGTCATTTTAAGAGTCGTGAATGATGTTTTTCGGCATTTTATTTTGATACAACTTTTTTTTAGTAAGTACAAGCAAAACGTACGTAATAATAATAATAAAGCCTTTATATCCAAAATAATATATCACCTAATCTAATCCACATACGTTCTTGATTCGAAATTGATTTTCACTTTGGCACCCATAATTGGTATACATTAATATACATTTATACATTAATAAAATTATATAAAGTTGCTGCTTACGTTGCAACATGCATTATTTTAAACTAGTATTTCAGGACCCACACTAAGTCGGTGTGACTTTTTTTTGTAGGTCCTGCTTTCCTTCAAGAGACAATAATAATTTCGTAGCATAGCATAACTTAATATAGATTAAGTACTAATATAGATAAACATTCCTCGTTTTTAATTACTTAACGGATTATTTTAAATATTCATGCAAATATAGGCGAGTACGTTAAAAACTATTGATTTAATATAATTTTAATTACATGTGTTTGTGTATGTGCATTGGGGTGTGTGTTATTTATAAATTTAACAAATCATTTCGAATTCTTCAAAAATGATAACCAAATTTTGATTTCGATCAGTCTGTATTTTTTTTTTATTGAAATCCCTGTGGATTTATGTACTTTCCGTAAGGAATTTGCTGGAATAGGAATGTCGGAGGGTACTCGGAACTTTGAGATTCGATGTTCCTTCCGACCTTCCTCGGAATCATGCTTCGCTTCGTTGCGTCCCTAGCCCATTGGGGGTATCAGCCTGTGGATTTGGGTCGCACCTGCACTGCGGTGGCCCGACCCCGCACTCGACCTCTTTCGCAATCGGTGCATTGCGTTTAGTACTCTCGCTTTGCAATCAACAACTGAGCCGGCGCCAACTGGTAGATAGATTTCAAGTGACATAGACTTGCATTTTGCAGTTATGCCGAAAACATCCAAATTGTCACAGGATTTTGCGGTGAAATACCAACTGGAACATCTAGTGATTTCGATTGTTAGTAGCCTTAGTATAGTTTAAAACAAATGGCGTGGTATAAATATAGAGCGTTGTTCTAATTGACTGTTAGGATCTCGTTTAACGGTCACCATTTTTATCAATCCTAATTACAAATACCCCTTTGAGTGTGGGATCGGGACAGAAATAGCGCGACCGTTAGTTATTTGGATGGATACGGCCCTGCTGTTCCACTATAATGAGTGCAATTGATTCAACCTTCCCGACTCCCCCTCGCCATGCTACAGGAAATGTTTTATAGATATCCTATAGAACATTCTGGAACCCTAGTTAGAGCGCTGAGCTGATTCGGCTTTTAGTTTGTCGTCGGCAGGTTAATGACTAAATCTTTACGTTATACGAACTTTAAACTGTGAGGAAGACCGAATTTTCAAACGAAAAATTATGTGTTTTCGCACTTCAAACATGCAGCGTTACCAGATACAAGATATCTTTACTTCACGTGGTTATCGGTTCTGCGAGTTATATGGACAGTCCACTGCCTGTTTCAACTTGCTAATTATGAGAGCTATGTGGATGTCAGAAGGTCCTTCGGATATTCTCTGGTCCCGATGCTAGTTTTTTTAGTGACATAGGTATTAGAGACAGTCTTAGTGGTAAGCTTAGAGCTGATAATTATTATTTCAATGACTCGCCATAATTATTGTTAACAATGATGTACTTAATAGATTTATGTCAAGGATTCGTAGAATTACATATGCGATTATACCACTCGACGTTATCATATCATCAGTGGAAAGTGTTATCGTTGACAATATTAGTTATTGACAGCGATATGGAAACATCATTGGTGCGAGATAAGCTCCCATCGCTTCACTGATTTACCGATTTGATTGGAACTGGGTGATTTCGTACTCAGTTACACAGCTATCTATCATAAACCTTTATTGAAATACCTTCTTAGTATATAATGTCATAGAAATATACCACCAGTAATATTAAAATAAATTAATGCTGGTCATTTTTCACACATAATCATCTAGCCCCAAAGTAAGCAGAGCTTGTATCATGGGAACTACATGACTGATTTACTACTTATATTTTTTTTATAAATTCATACATATTATAAATAGAAAACACCAATGCAAACATTTGTCCCGCGGCGGAAATGTTTCCACCCCTTAGGTTGTTAAAATCCAATTTCACTTTTAGAAAACGGCTAAAATGTGTTATTTTGGATCAACAAAAGTCTGGATTGCCTGATTCCGATGCCCCTTTTAAATGTTAGATTTTATTTAAGTTATTGGTTTTTTGTTGCTTATGTTATCATGATTTTCTTATAGTACACAGTAAATACATGCATATAATAATATTTATCTATTTATATCCTTTGTGTTATTATTCATGCTCTATATATTATTTTTAAAGGCACTACTTTTATTACTGAGTATACATAATATATTTTTATTATTTCTTCTTTTTTTTTTACTGTTTGTAATCGCAGGGTCCTGTGCTCGTTCTTGTCCTGGTCTAGGCAGAATAACAGCGCCTTCTGTTCACAACAGTCGGCATTATGCTGAGCCTAGGCCAATTTGCTACTGCAGCACACATAAGTCATACTTATTTATTTCTATGTTTCAATAATAATTATTTTTTATTCCTATGTTTTTTATTATGTAACCTTTTATTGTGTACCTTTTTTAATGTTTAAAATGTTTAATTTATATTGTGTGTATTGTGGTGGTAAATAAATGATATGTCTATGTCTATGTCTATGTCTATGGAAATCGAACCCGCAACCTTTTGCGTCTCAGGCGGGTTTCGCCCACTGCGCCACAGAGCAATGCATTTACACTGACATATTTGTTGTTTTGCAAAGCTTCACCAACATGGTGCAAAATTAGCTTCTCTGCTGGTGATTTTTATTCGTTTTGTTGAGAGGGACTAATTAGCATCCTTGTGCTATGCCAGCGAACAAAGCCGAATCTGCTATTAAGCTTGCCTGTACGTACATATAGATAGATATATCTGGGCATAATAACGAAATAACATCCTGACGCGTCTAAATATTGCAAAGGAAATATTGTTGGCGCATAACTATTGCCAATCTCGTACTTCGATGTGTACTGTGGTCCTCAAAAGTCCCGATACTCTTTATCTTTTTCTACTCTTTATCCTTTCCTACTCTTTGCTGATGTTCAAAGCTTTGTGAATGCGGCATCACGAAATTCACGTATCTCGATAACTGCTCAGTTTCCATCGCGTTTGTTGACAAATGCTCTTCAAGCGTGGAATCTGGACGCTTGGGGATTTATGGAAGCGCTTCAAGAATTTTAAAATTCGGTTGCTTAGATCACGATATTGTTCGATATTCAGTAGCGTTGTAGATGTATTAAAAAACTACCGTATTGGTACTTAAATAAATAAATAAAATGCTTGACACACAGCATCATCTAGCCCCAAACTAAGCAGAGCTTGTGTTATGGGAACTACATGACTGATGTACTACTTATATACATTTTTTTTGTAAATACATACATAGAAAACACCCAGACCAGAGACAAATATTCGCTGATACAAACATTTGTCCCGCGGCGGGAATCGAACCCGCAACCTTCTGCGTCACAGGCGGGCCTTCGTCCACTGCGCCACAGAGGTCGTCACAGAGGAGGACTTACGTCTTTGATGTGTTGCATGTGTCGTCTATCGAACAGTGATCTTTTTGTGCGGGGATGAGTGTGCTATGCAACTAGGTCATGCAATGGCGTAAGAGCGGCTATTTGGGATACAAACAAACATACACTTCGGTAATATTATACATCGATAGGTCTTTCATAATAGCCTTTTTAGGCACTGAGTCCTTTCACCACGGATTCACTTTAAAAACTGCACCAAACTTGGGATTGAAAATGCTCTAACTCGTTTTGTAAAAGGATCATTAAAAAGAATAACCAGCCTTGTTTTGTTGCCTTTCTTTCCTGGCTTGGTCGCGGAGGAACAGGCAGTAGATAAAAACGTTTCAAAGTGATCCTTGTGATTTTAATGAATAAATTAATTTTGACTTTTTTACAATTGTTACTAGCACCAAGACTATCAGATGTAACACGTCATCTGCAATAGGTAGAAAATGTAGGAAATCTCACAACCTCAAAAATGTTATTGACTTCTGACCCGAAACTGATAACGATAAATATTGTATAACATAATTAATCACGAACGTATGTATTGCAACCAAAACATTATGGCTCTGAGATAACAGTTCAATAACCTAATCATTCATAATTTTCTGGTAATCAATGAAAGCGATAATCACAATGTTAATACCAGAAATAAAGATAAACTCGCTGTTGCCACTTGTAGACTCCATAAAGTTAGTAAATCGTTTAAAGGGCAAGGCGTACGCTTTTATAACAAACTCCCAAGAGATATACAAAAATTGACAATTAAAAACGTAATATAAAAAAACTTTATAAAAAGGCATACTATGTAATATCTGATTATTTTAGATGATAAAAACTCTTGGGATTGAAAATGCTCCAATCGTTGTTTTATAAAAGGATCATTAAAAAGAATAGCCGGCCTTGTTTTGTTGCCTTTCTTTCCTGGCTTGGTCGCGGAGGAACAGGCAGTAGATTAAAACGACGTTTCAAAGTGATCCTTGTGATTTTAATGAATAAATGAATGTTGACTTTGACTTTGACCCACTACTGCTTTGGCCACCATTCGCTTAATGCCAGACCCCTCTATTCTGGGCGGCTTTACTCCTAAGCTCTGATGATACGAACTTTGGCTTTGGCATATATGTATAAAAAAAAATGTTTTATCATGAAAAATAAAATAGGATAATAGCTTATTGGCATCGTAAGACGACCCGGATTTCTTTGGCCCATCCTCGGCCACCACGCGGTCAAGGATTTATTCCAACGACCATCGCTACGTCTGGCCAGATGACCTATTCAACTCAATTTTGGCTAATCTCTCTATTACCGACATCATTAACTTTGTCGTGACGTCAGAATTCAGTTTGATACAGTTCTTGCTCTTAGTTTTTGGTGCAACTCTTACTCCTATCTCCTTGAGCGTCTATGTCTCGGCACCGTAAGTGAGGGTTGGATGGAACATTGTGTTCATGCAAGTTCTTGATCTCCCAATGTATTTAAATAGAACTTTACGCTGACTCATATCAAGGTGTTTGTAACCGTTTAGAAACAATAAAAGGCATGTCTTATTGTTTGAAAAGTGAAATGAGTTTCCTTGGAGCCAATGTCAATGTTTGGTGACCTCGGCTTTTTACTATTCAAGTAGGTAATAGTGAATTTGTCTTCTATATTTTAAGGCACGAAACCAACTTCAGTTTAGTGACAATTCAATTAGTTTTTGCGATGTTGACCGATAGATAGATAAACTCTTTATTCCACTCCAAAGTAAAATACAAAAACAAAGAAAAAAAAAATTGTCTATAGTATCGACAAATTCGTATTATAGACTACTTTTTCGATTCCTTATAAACTTCTCTTATGCAAATGCACATTCTGTTAATAATGACAGCATGGCATACGTATTTCCTGACCAGCTTCGCATCCAACATCAAAGTCGGTATCTGTGGTAATAGTTACTAACTCATTGCTATTGGGTTAGTCGCTTAACGGACGTTTGATCACCTACCGTCGTTTGTTGATGACTCATACCTACCTGTTACCTGTTATTATTGTTGAGTTTGAGAGGGGAATTCTGTGCCTACTCTTCAGTTGTAATAATTTAATGGCTTTGTTTATCGAAGACTTGACTGACAGAGGAAATAAAGGATTATATTTTGTTAACGCTCTGATTCACAATACCTCACTAGAATGATACCACGCTATAATATTGATACTTATCTTATATACTTACGAAAGTATGGATGCTTGTCGATATAATCTTCTTAAAGTCTGGCAGGACCGAAGATGAAGACCACGAACTAACTATAGTAACAGTAATAGTAATGGACGTTTTTCACACAGCATCATCTAGCCCCAAAGTAAGCAGAGCTTGTGTTATGGGAACTACATGACTGATATAGTACATATTTACTTTTTTTTTTTGTAAATACATACATATTATACATAGAAAACACCCAGATCCCGAGACAAATATTTGCAGATGCAAACATTTGTCCCGCGGCGGGAATCGAACCCGCAACCTTCTGCGTCTCAGGCGGGCCTATAGAATGGGTATAGTACGTGGTCTAGAACAACACGTAAGGCTACTTTGTATCCGAGTACCACGTGGGCAGAAACTTAGATATATTAAATGCGCTTGCGCCATGTCACAATCTGGAAGGGTGACTGATAGGGGAATTTAGAGCTGAGCGCTTGTGTGTTTCAGAGGGCACGATAAGATCGGTCTCAACTAATAAACTGCCTTGTTAACAGAGATAACCACAGAATTGGAATAATTTCTTCATTATGATATATAAAATTCTACCAAATAACAAATCATTTCTGTATATTTATTTACCTACCTACTTGCTCAAATAGACCTTAAACTTAGTGTAGATGATTTTCATTTTAAGGCATACATTCCTGATCAAAATAAATTATATATTGTACGCTAACCTAATTTTAAAAACATACATAAATATACTATACAAAATTAATCTATTACTCCATTATCTTAAAAAATATATACTTATACTTAGTTTTAAATATTATTATAGACCACAAAAAAGAGAGGACTCTTCTAACACAGGTTATTTCAACTTAAAAGAAGAGCTCCCAACCCTTATCATGTAATTGTACTGTAACATAAATAAAAAACTTTTTGATTTTGTTTTTTTTTTTTATTTTGATAAAGTAGAACAATGTCGCACAATGTGTGAAAGTTAAAATAAAAATAAGTGTATTATCTAAGTAGGTACTTACTTGTTCATAGAAGTACTTCCTGTGGCCTTTACAGGGTAAAGGTTCCATAAGGAGACCGTCCTACTGCGTCTTTCGGTTTGTGACCACGGCTTGAGCGTGTGCTTATTCCAATGAATTTAGGAACTAAATTGTCTCATCAATAAATAAGATGTTGTCAACAGTCGAAATGTCCTTACAATGTTTGAACTACTTGTTCTCTGCGAAAAAGGCTTTCAATAGATACGATATGAATGTTGAATTAAAGTGCATATTCCTCTGGCTGATGCGAAAGCAGAGCTAGCGGTGTGTGGTAACCAGTTTGGTACAGTCATTCCAAAAGTATGGGAAGGTCGGTAAGATCGTGCACTGTCGTTTTTTGCATTTCTGCAAATTCCGTGAACGACTGTTTTCTAACAAAGAACTGTTTTCAGTGTTGACGTCGTTTCGTTTTTAGTCAATTAAACAATGGACTAAAAACGAAACGAAACGACTTTCACTGAGGTCAGTGGACATAATCAGTGTTGAGCAAAGCAAATTCAAATTATTCTATTCTCCTTCAAACTGGTCGTAAAATCTATTATCATAAGTCATTTCCTTAACATTATCTCTGACGTTATAAGTCTAAGTCAACAAGATTACTGAAGGAGAGGATTTGTTTTCATAAACTCTTTAGTTCTTTATTTTCTTAATGCTCTGCTTCGTTATCTTCTGTTATTTCGACGTTGCTCTCATCTCCCGTATGGTCTAGTGGCTAGGATACCTGGCTTTCACCCAGGAGGCTCGGGTTCGATTCCCGGTACGGGAATTTGTTTTTGCGTTTTATTTCGTTTTCTGTTTATTTATTTTCACTCGTTTTATAACCTTAGTGATAATTGCTGTTTCTCTATAGTGACTGTTGCTTATCGGATTTTAATGCGTTATTTTTTTATCGATTCATAATAATATCCATGGTATGGTATTCTATAATGGAAATGCACGTCGCTTTTCATATTTTGTAATGTATTATGATCTAACCTATTTTTAAATAATAGTATTATTATTTATTATTCAACCATTTCTGTCCCACTGCTGGGCAAATTAACGCGTTGCAAGCCACGATTACAGATGGGCGTCGAGCTCGTCCCAGTAAGTAATCTCTTGACGTTTTTGCTCTCAAGAGCGGGATGTCACTGAGTATGACGTGTGTCTGTGACGAGGCGTGTCGGACACACGTCATGCGTGTCACACCAGCGCCTCATTCTACCGTCATCATGTAACTAAACAGTTAAATAAACCAAGTCGTAACATTTGTAATCTGTAATTAAACAAAGGAGTTCGTTTACTTGTCGCTGCGCCTACTTGAATAAGATTGTAGAGGTTATACATTTGTCTCGGGTCTGGGTGTTTTTTTATGTATAATTAATTATGTATGTATTTAAAAAAAGTATGTAAGTAGTATATCAGTCAGTTCCCGTTTAGCTCTGCTTAGTTTGAGGCTAGATGGTGCTGTGTGAAAAATGTCCAGCATTATTTATATATTTATTTACTTATGTAACGTTGTAACCGTTACCGATTTACCATCAGTTTGAACTATGCCTTCTTCTTCGCAGTCAATGTATTATTGAGGGCTTATGTACATTTTCTACTATGGCCTTTTTTACAGATATTTAAACAGTTGTTTAGGCTAATCAACTGTTACACAATCTTTATAGTAAGGGTCCGGTCAATTTGACGCGGTGGCCGTGGCGGTGGCGATCAATACATTCACGCGAACTTACAACCCTTTGATTGCCACCGCGTCAGTTTTTATGGGAGTAAATCTTCAACTTTGGGGGTCCTTTAAGCACATAATTTTTGGGTGGCTTATTTTGTTTTATGTATTTGAACCCTCTTATATCGCGC
Organism: Perizoma affinitatum; assembly: GCA_961405105.1. NCBI lineage: Eukaryota > Metazoa > Arthropoda > Insecta > Lepidoptera > Geometridae > Perizoma > Perizoma affinitatum. The sequence goes on along the minus strand of OY560199.1, from coordinate 784,966 downwards.
AGGGTATATTTGACCTCTTTCGTGTTGAAAGTAAACACGTTTTTTTATTATTATATGCTAAAAATGTAACCCTGTATTATGATTATTTTGATCAGTTTGTCTGTTTTTTTATAAAACATTAGCTTTTGCCCACGGCTTCGCGTGGTACCCGGATAAAAAGTTGCCTATGTGTTATTCTGATGTTTAAGCTATATTACTGTAAAGTTTAATCAATATCCTTTCAGTAGTTGTTGCGTGAAAGAGTAACAAACATCCATCCTCACAAACTTTTGCGTTTATAATAGAAGTAGGATTTCGAATTGACATGGTTTATGAAGATTTTTTCACGGGTCAATCTGACCATAGAAGATGATTAATTTAGACGAACCAAAACGTAACTTTCTTTTAATATTTGGTGTTCGGTTCGCTGGCTGACGCGCTTTTATTATCCCGTTATGATTCCATTTCGCCGTCTGCCCGCCTTTTAAGGTAATGGCCGTTCAAATGGGACTTGACGACCCAACCAGCGCGATAATGGAAAAATACGACGCGTATACTACGAGTGTATTACAAATTATTGTATTGTAGTTCCCATAATACAAGCTCTGCTTAGCTTGGGGCTAGATGATGCTGTGTGAAAAATGTCCAGCATTATTTATTTATTTTGTACAAGGTATAATACTGTGCACATACTGCTGGAAAGTGGTGAAAATGAAAATTGTTTTCGGTGTATCTGCGTGAATGCGCTTTAGAAAGTGTTCATAGCTGCTGTGTACCTATGAACTGTAGTTTCACATATTTGAGCACTGAACCATACCGGCTTGCAGCAATCCCTGTTTCGAATTGAAACATAATATATTAGCCGTCTATTTTATTCGTGCACGCACGATATACCTAAAATCACTGGAATAATAGTAGGTTGTGTCACCAAAATAATGTATTGAGAGCGGAGGATTCTAGAGTAGAATCCTAAGCGTAGCGAGGGATTCAAAGTAAAAGCTCAAGGTTAAATAATTTTGGTACCGTGTGGCACACTCTGCTTTTCATTCCCCTCTATGAGAAAAATAAATGAGACATGCTTTTAGTTGTGACGAATATTTATATTTACATAGCCAAATTACTAAATTACAAAATTAAAATTGTCTGTAATATTTTTATGAAAAGTAATAAAAAAAAGAATAAGAAGTTCCCGCGGTTTTTTTTATTTAGTTAACCAATGCCGCGTCGACAGGCGCGCTTTTTTTATTACCAGCCAGGACTTTATCGAAGCGAATTGCGTTCAAACTTTTTAATTAAATAGTGTTCCAAATTCAAAAGTCATTTCGTCACTAAGTGCGCCGGAATGACCCATTTTGCTCGCACTTATCGAGGAACAAAACGTAGTTTTTCGAATAGACGGGATGAAATAATTATCTGCCGAACAAATGTATGTCGCAGTAGGGTCTGTTGATGTAGTGATCTTTCGAAGGTGTGTGTTGTCGATGTATGTTCAGTCGAAACGATGACTTGTCGAACTATGTTTTATCGAAGTTAGCGACGTCTCGAAATAACGAACTGTCGAAATTCAGTGGGATACTCTTTTTTTACACCTGGAGTAGGATCAGGACTATGTGTGAGTCTGTTGGGTGTTTATTTATTTACAAGGTTTTTCATACTATTCGAAAAGCTTAAAACAGCTTACATTTATTTATTTCAATACAGTATAACATAATTACAAGTTATTTTTATATAACTTAAAGCGACGATAAATGTAAGTAGGTATAAGATAGGTATACTTTTTTATTGATAAAAAAGTGTTATCTGTATGTCACTAAGTCATCGATAGCATGGTATCCTAATCTCACATCTATGGTAAGCCATAACCTTCCCCAAACTGCTGACAAATCGTTTCATAATCTTGTTTACCCACAGATACGATAAACCCATAGTAGATAGATGGAGCCCATCGATCTCAACTGTCCGTAAAGATAACGGTACACGTGTCCTGAATACGCGATGGCATCGCATGCGAGACTCGATCGGATGATAGGCCTAATTACATTGGATTGGACACGTATTCGAAGCTCCTATAGACAGTAGGACAGTAATGATCTTCTGGGAAAACATTAACCTACCTTCTATGATATATATATTTTTCATTGGTCGAGACTTTCCATCAAGTTACCGTGAATAAATTTTTGACTTACCGCTTCGTGAATAAATTGGGTTTTAGACGAAATAACTAAAGTTTATTAAAGCCTTTATGATTATAAACAAAAATATAAATACCCAACAGCCACATAATCTTGACCCATGATCTCTGTAACGTTGGTACCATAGTACCATAACATCCAGACCCGGAACGAATGTCTGCAGAACACGCTAATATATGCCCCGCAGCGGGAATCGAGCCCGCACCTCAAAGAGTCTCAGACAAATATTCGTCCGCCGCGCCTCCAAGGCGATTAAATTATACCCTGCTTTTACCATTTTATGACACACCCGACTTTTTAACTGAAAACGTGACTCAGGAATCGCATTGAAAGTGCATGCTGCTCGGTCAGCTGTGGTGACTGATATGACGGGGACTGTTATCGAACTGTCGGTCCGTCGACCTCTGGCCTAAAGATCGACGCACTCGCTATCAATTGAAACTGCCTATTGCCGGTTCATATATTTAGGAGTTGATTCCGGAGTTGAAATACTTAAGGCGCCTTCAAATTAAACGCTTATAGAGGCGTTGCAATGGCGCGACTGTTTTCATTACAAGTTTTCATACATTATCTAGAAGCGCAGTCGCAGCGCACGCCACTTTTGCAGCTTTAGGACAGGACTGTATTCCAGGACATATGGAATACAGCTTTGGGGCTGTACCAAAAAGAGTAACGATTCACAAAAAGAGTAACAGAAAACGCACCCTGGTACATAAGAAACGACGACATCCACCGGGACGTAAGCACTGCGCTCGTCGTATAATTATTAAAAAATATGCTATTATAAATATTTTTTTTTTTTTTTAATAATGGCAGCTCAGATGAATCTGAGTTGTGAGGAATATTACTGCCTACTTCACGTAGCTTGTTCATTTGTGTACATATTTGTATTCTGTCTTCCGAAAGTCAGGTCAGTTGCCTGTCACTAACTTTAATGAAACTCTTGGATTTCCCCTCGCTACACTCGTCTGCCAAACAGGTTCTACATACTTCGAGTGCAAGCTTACTGGTAAAAGCCGCGGCATATTTTATACTTATTTGATAGAATCTATATTTCCCTTAACTTTAAGTTTCTAAGACAAGTTTCTCGTCAGACGTGTCGCGGGAAAGTGGACCAAAGTGGTAGCAATTAAATTTTACACGCATTTCTATTATTATATATTATGCCGTTAGACGTTCTCTGTAACTACTAATGGAAATAATCACATGGTTCAAATAGAACGAGAAGATTCATGCTTGTCCAAAACTACATGTTCATATTACGATACGCGATCCCTAATTATTTTTTATGTTTAAGTTCATATTTTAGTTCTTGTACACTAAACGCATCAGTTCCCTTTTGCAGTAAGGTTCACTTGGAAGTTGAATTCACTCGATATGCCCACCATCTGTGGGCTTTGTCAAACATTCTTAAACTCACTGTTATCACGGCAACGGGCTAGTCCTTACAGTGGAGTGTGATGTGACTGGGCGTCGTTCTCACGGCGCTCACCGGTCCGAGACCTTCCTCATTCCACCGTGTCATGACGATCCCAGGAGCAGCAAGTGGCATCTTCATTGCTTGACTGACTGCCAATCAACGTACAGCCTAAGAAACCTGAAATGTTGTCTGGTTCTTCTAGGCTTGGTCGCGCGCGAGGAATCGTCGTAAATTAACTTTAAAAATTTTAATTCACCTAGTTTTTAAGTTGACGTTTCTATATGATCCTTGTGATTTCAATGAATAAAACCCTATTGACTTTGACTTTGTCACCACAAGGAATCTTTTGTAAAAGACAAAGTAATGACAGAAGCCAAAGTTTCATAATACCCATGTATTTATTAAAATTCTCATAGATAATTTATTAGAGCTATAGTTTTGAATACCCAAGATGTCATGGTATTTATTTTGGAGATTCCATGAAACAAATAAGTAATTGATGTGATGGGTCTACCTATATCTGTGCCGGGATCTAGGGATATAAAAAACTACTCTGTGAGTGACCAGACCACAATTTACCGTTGGGTCAAGTGCTCCCACGAAGATATATCTTTACGAGCAATCAAACTTTCTCGTACCTCTATAACAGGTTGAATGAGGCTGTTAATCAAAGGTTGGAATTTTATTAAAATGAACACATCATAATTGAACTAGGTAATTAAAATGTTCCCTTTTCCTTATTTTATTTCACTTATCAAACGGTAACTGTTGACGAACTAAATTATATTGAAAAAACGTTGATTTTAAACTGTGTTTTTTTATTTAATCCTTGTGATTTCAATGAATGATCATATTAGTAATAGTACTTAAAAAAAACTACATGAATTAGGTTGCTTAAAATATGTATTTGTGTGCCGGAATGCCAATAACATCGTCTCCGCACTCCGCCCTCACGAGCCATTGACTTGGAATCACAAAGGCTGCCCCTTGGACTTTTTTCGTTCTCTTGCGTTCTCGCACTTCATTAAGTTTTTCTACCTTTGCGCTTTATTTAAGCTTAACAACCCTGGAGCTCTGCAGTAAGGTTTCTTAGAAACTGTTATTTACAGTCTAACTTTGATCCCTCAAATATGAACCTTTTCATAATTTTTGTTTGTTCGGGAATAATGATCTATAATAATTATTTCTCATAATGGCTGTGGTTTGTGGAATGTATTAAATTATTATTTTTCTGTTTGCAGGTAAGCTATTTGCTGTCGTCGGAGTGTGAAAGTCCCAGGTTTCGGTTGGCAAGTTTTCTTTTATCTAATATCTATTTTACGAATGAAGGTTATGACCACAAAAATGATATTATCATGTGGTATCTTTATTTCCTATAATTTCAAAACATCCTATCCTATCCTACGAAAGTCTGTGAGTGCAAATGTTTGTTACCACGAATCTCCGTAACTAAGAAACCGGCTTTGATGAAATTTTAAATGTAGATAGTTAAGGTTCTGGAATAATACATGAGCTAATTAATTTTCGAAAATCAACCGGCGTTAAACAGGGTGGAGAAGTTTCTATGGAAAATGTTATTCCTTGGTTAGATTCGCACAAAACTCGGTAGAAATAAACTTTAAAATAAATTTTAAAACACATTTTTTCTAAACTAAACCAAAAAGCTAAAGTCAGTAAAATTTTATCGGAAATATATATAGGTACCGATTCGTTTCACGGCTAAACCGCTGAGTCGCTTGTGATGAAATTTGATATGGACATTGTTCGAAACCTGGAGACGGTCATACGCTACATACCATGCGGGCGAAGCCGCGGGCAGAAGCTAGTCTCAAATAAATAACGCCCTGTTGCTTCTCTTTATCTCCCCGAGCAACCCACTTGTACCATCTGCGGTAATAGGCCCGACGAAGTCACCCGTCCTCAGAAGCTCGCGATAAACACGGAAACCATTCCACCAAGACCTGCAGATGACACTTCACTATAGACTTGTTGAGGGGCCAGGGAATGCTGGTGGCTGTATCAAGTGTTACCAGCTTAGTTAAGTTCTTCTCGTTCACAGCTGTTTGTAGGATCCACGGATCAGGCTATGCTGGTGACTCGTCACGCACGTGCACGTATCATGTGTTCTACGCATACGGATAATTGTCTTGTTCCACATTATCAATCAATTCTTAGCGTTTCAAAGTTTTATGAGTGGCTAAATGTTAATTTGGTATGGTTGTATTTTCTACATGAGCGTTATTTTTCGTGTAACGTGATGGAACGAAGAGTTTTACTCTTTAGAAGATTCAGTCCTTATGAGAAACTCGTCTACTCTTGTTAACTGTCTTCAAAAATAAAGGAAGAGATTCTCAATTCGGCTGTATGTTTTTTTTTATAGCGTGTGTATCTTCATATCTTCGCCAATTGTTAACCGATTTTGATGATTTGACAACAAAAGAGGGACACAATATTTCTTGTCTTCTCGACGGTAGACAAAACCGTTGTCTTGGGTCTTCATGCTAAACAGGCTGCAAACTGCGATATCTTCGCCAATGGGGTAGAGGGTATACTTCAAGAGTGGTCCCTGTCAATGGTTGAGATATACATTTTAAGAAAACATCCCACTCCTTAGGTTGAAAAAATGGATGACGAAATTTCAAATTGGACTTTTTATCAATTTCCCTTTATTTGAAGTCGGTTTTTTCAAAGTGTTTTTTTAATGTCATAAATTATCTTCTTTCTGTTCATAATTTAAAGCCTTAAACATTTTATATTTTTACGTAGGAATGAACAAGTTTAGTTTTAAATTATCTCGTAAAATTGTTACTCCTTTACCAATTCTAGGCAAGGAGCAGTTTAAATTCTGAAGATATCGTCTATTGAAAGTTTAAAAGGAAAATTTCCAGTTCGCTTCTAAAAATACTAGCTTTGAAGTTTTATAGTTCTTTTGATATTGCATCGTGTCGAATAAACTCCTTAGTTTATTGGTTAGTGGTCTCGTCGGGAATAACGTGATTACTTTGTTATAAATAAATCAGAAATAATAAAAATGAATATTGCTGGTCATTTTTCATACAGCATCATTTAGCCCCAAACTAAGCAGAGCTTGTATTATGGGAACTACAAGACGATATAATACTTATATACGTTTTTTTTTGTAATTACTCTTATACATAGAAAACACCCAGACCCGAGACAAATAATTGAAGATTATACAAACATTTCTCCCGCGTCGGGAATCGAACCCGCAACCTTCTGCGTCTCAGGCGGGCCTTCGCCCACTGCGCCACAGGTGTCGTCAAAGAATCCTCGCAGAGCGGCCAGATCAATGCTAATAGCGATCTCTTTTAATTATTAAGCCGGAACGCTGTGTGCGGCAATTACTTCTTGTTTTCATGACCCATTTTACTAATTAAAATACCTTTTTTTTTTCAACACAATTAAATTTTCACGTGAACTACAGCTTTGATTGCTGTCTGAAGCATCTCTGTTAAAAATTATACGCTATCGAGTATTTTCTCAGCAGAATAGATTTTTTTTTCATGTTATGTGTGAAAAGGTTTTTTCTCACACAGTTGTAGTTCTGTATGACACCAAACCAGCATCGCCCATATACAAGTTTGTTCATTACACACACAGCTGGATATTTACATATATATACAGGTTTGGTGATATGACTCCTGCTCTCTGCTTATTAACAGACATTCCATAAAAATATCATGTTGCTCTATGAAATTAATAGGTACTTTGAGAACGAGTATGCTCGCTCTTAAATAAAGTACCTCGACCTCAGTGGCGCAGTGGGCGAAGACGCAGAAGGTTGCGGGTTCGATTCCCGCCGCGGGACTAATGTTTGTATTATGTGCAAATATTTGTCTCGGGTCTGGGTATTTTATATGTATAATAAGTATGTATTTACAGAAAAAAGTATATAAGTATTATATCAGTTATCAGTTCTCATAGTACAAGCTATGCTTAGTTTGGGTCTAGATGACGTAGTGTGAAAATATGTCAAAAAAAAAGATCGCTCAGACAGAATTGGTCTCGAAGAATAAAAGCTCTTATTCAGAATTCGTACACTCCGCTGGACACTAAAACAAAGGAGTTTACAAATGTTAAACCATTCACCATTTTCAATAGACTATTCGCAAAGCTCTGAGAATATCGGATTTTCGTTTTAAACAGCGCCGCAAATCTAACAATTCCATAGACATGTCAATACTTCAAATAAATCCATTCGCTTTGTGAACCTCGTACAACGCGGTGCCATAGTTTCAGTCTCATAACACGTTCCTGTATGTCCTATGTGTGCGAAGGATACCGCCAATATTGGTGTTACTACTGCAGGCAGACAAACACATTCTAGCACCGATTCCAACACTACCAAGTCTTCACGTCCCGTGTCCCGTATATCCTATTCCGTGTACAGCACTCGGTTCGACTGTGTGCGAGCGAGCGATACCTCCAATGTTGGCTTACACACGCTCAATTGCCGATTCACACGTTGATTTGCACGAGTGTGGGTTGATCATGGCTTTGGCTACCGAACGGGCACAATGCAGAGCTCTGTTACAGTGGATCAACTCCATGTTCCATGGCACCATACAAGCTCGGCGATTTAGTGTACTTTCTTTACTTAAAGTATTTTGTAATTTTAGAGTACCAAGCGTCATTTCAAATGGGGCTGACTCAGGCGCAGAGGAGGATGAAGAAATGGCTGCGGAGGATGACGAGAAATTTTCTTTAAATGCCCTCATGTAAAAAGCAACCTCGGTCGAAGACGTTTTAGCCGTGTCTTAGTGAATTATTCGTAGAAAGCTGGCACTAAGAAAGACAGACGGTACAAACTCCACTCAAGCAGTAAATCTAAAATGAAGCGGTGACTCGGCGGTGATTGTCATCTGAGCATTGTCTCTGAGGCAGTATTGGTTCTCTGTTGTTCGTGTACTGTGCGTGGGTGTGGTGTCTGTGCTGGCGTCTGGCTGGCTATCGATCCAATGCACCGGCGCACAAGGCCCACTCACACCCCGCCCCCACCCATGGCCCAACCTTACCCTAACTACTTATATAGAGTCACTGCAATCTGGATTTAGAATCTATTCTGAAGAGTAATGCACACAAATGATTCTCAAATGGGAATGCAGTTTCCGAAATCTTTCGCTCGTAACTTTATCGTAGACCGAACTTCATCAGCTACAATAATAATATTAATAAACATAATAGAATTCGAAGGCATGTGCCATCGATTAGGGTTTCAATAAGTGGTCATTGAAACATGTCATGTGGAATACTAACTTCTTGCAAAACGCGGGCATGCGCTAAATATATGCTTAGACGCGACTCTGACTACCCCTACTTGGTATCCTCAAAGATCTACATACCGAATATGTATCTGATGATGTCAATCATGGGGAGTACAGTCGTGAGCGTGTTTGTTTTTCGTAATTATAATATTCCGTAAATGATGCGTTGTGAAAATGACCAGCATTATTATTATTATTATTCCTCATTTTATCGAAATCGGGTCAGACATTAACCTGAGTGAAATGTACCGCAGTCTGATCGATAACTTTATAAAATGCCCTTCGCATACCTAAAGGGTACATACAAATTGGAAAGCACCTAAATAAATAGAAACGTGGAATATGTTATCAATTTGTAAAATACTTGTCGAGAAAATCCTTAGAGCACTTACATACAATCTAATAACAGTCGCTACAAGAGTGTTGTCTGTTTATCGACGTTTTATGAGCACCTCGCTAGCCCCTAGCCGCCGCCATTTTGTAAATAGGGGTGCCTGTCGAACGAACCCTTGTCTACTGACATACATTTGAAATTGACTACGTACTCGCAGTCTCGTACATATTTTGCTGAAGGGTAACGTACGTAGACATTTAATGATGATACTTATCTGAATTATTCGGTTTTCTAGGCAATTTATGAGGCAGACTTATGAGGTTAACAGAGGCTTGGTAATAACGATGACGAAGGAATACATTAACCTGATATATGATTTACAGGCGAAAGCCCGCCGTCATTAAAGCCCTTTTAAGAGAGCCCGAAACTTGTTTCATATAACTTCTACCTATGTAAAAGCCTGTAAAACATCAGCAATAGTAAAGTCCGTGGTATAGTCGTTTTCATATCCTAAAATGTTATCAAACTAAGATAATTTAAAAAAGTGTTCTCTCCACAAAATTACAGAAAATTCAATTCAAAACCCCCGACGAAAATTCTATAACAATTTTAATTAGCCAGACTAATTCCTTTGCACATTCGGAGCACGCTGGCTGTGAGGTGGTAGCCCTAATTATACGCCACCTCCTTTCTCCCCCTTTTCATTTACACCGAGCCGAACGGAGGCTCCATCAACAGGCTGTATTTCAGGCGAATTTTATCGGACAGTGCATTGACCTATCGATCAGTTTATTTAAAACTGGATAGATTGGTATTGAATAAATTTTAAGTGCTCGAATGTTGTGCCAACATTTTTGCTTGTTTACCCCGCGTTATATTAGTGAGCTGACATTATGACCAATCGGAAAAGGCGTAAGATACATTCAGATGAAAAAAGCAGTGCAGTTCTACAGACGCTACTTTTATTCAGTTCATATTAAGGCCTTCTTGAAGTCTTCAAATGCAAAGGTGACGGTCAACATGGTTTTCCAATTCTTATCAACAGCCAACTCTTATCATGAAATTTATGAGTATTTCAAGTATTTCACTGAACACTTGATTCATCGAGTGTTTATGGATCTTATGGATCGTGTCTCTGTCTTATCCCAAGCATCATTTTCATTTATTCACGTTTAGTTGGTCTCTACCAAGATTTCGCTTAATTTTGTAGCTCCCGTATGGTCTAGTGGCTAGGATACCTGGCTTTCACCCAGGAGGCTCGGGTTCGATTCCCGGTACGGGAAAATTTTTGCTGACTTTATTTTTGTTTTCAGATACTGTTTAACTTGTTTGTTTCGGGGAAATTTCTAATGAAATTTATTTTTCCTAAACAATTTTTTGTTGTCAAGGACCTTGAATGTCTTGACCTCCCTTGAGCCTTTAGAAGAGACCCTTAGGGTATTAGAATCTCTGTTACAAGGACGCGACGCGTAATGAGGTTCTTAGTGAAACCTTGCAATGGCCCTTGAATGTCAAATTTTGTGCTTCACCTTTCCACATCTTTCAAAATTATTCAGCTGTGAACACAATACGGCTGTTTTGGGTTAATTGTAGCAACCGGCTGAAGGTCCTTGACTTTTGTAATATCTGGTTTGACCTTGTTACATCATCTTGTGTAGTATTATGAGTTTTAAAAAACGTGTTTTTATCTGGACAAATATACAAGTATATACCAGATACTACGTTATATTTTATTGCTGTGCTAAATGCAATAAATACTAGATATGATGGTTTGTGAAAAATGTTGGAGAAATTGTCATAAATTCTATTAAGTGTGTGAAGGGTTTTACCTTTGATTATGACATTAAATAAATAATAATGATTATTAATTTTTCACACACCATCACCAAACTAAGCAGAGCTTGTATTATGGGAACTACATGATTGATATACTACTTATATACTTTTTTTTGTAAATACATGCACAGTATATATACACCGACCCAAGAAAAATATTTGCAGATCATTAAGTGGGTACTAAACATAGTGCTCGTTTTCAATTTAAATCAAATTAGATACTTATGTACTTGTTTTGTTTTTGTAATTAAATACCTACCAGTAAAATTGGTAATTTCAAGCTAGGAAGAGATCCTATCGAACCGGCATACCTACGAAACCAATGCAACGACCTCACACCTACATTATACCTTTTAATTACAAATTCGTATCTTGGTGTTAATTTACACCCATGCCAAAGTTGAAAAACACCAACATAATCAGGTGCTAAAATTATCGTGTTTATGAACATCATTTTTTTCTTAACACGAACTCTATGCGAAGGTCCGCCTGAAACGCAGAAGGTTGCGGGTTTGATTCCCGCTGCGTGACAAATGTTTGCTTGATCTGCATACATTTGTCTCGGTGTGTTTTCTATGTATAATATGTATGTATTTACAAAAAAAACTATATAAAGTAGTATATCGGTCATGTAGTTCCCATAATACAAGCTCTGCTTACTTTGTGGCTATATGATGCTGTGTGAAAATGTCCAGTATTATTATTATATTTATCATGATTTGTGAGTTAGAACGTTTCCCGATATATCGGCAATGTTGCATGTATATACCATGATACGGGAGGGACCGAATTTTTTTCGGGGGGAAGGTAGTGGCAGATTTTATTCCAAACTATCGTGAATTTGATTATTCATATTGTAAAAACGGGATGTTTCACGCACTATCGGAGGGAGAGCATCGCGATCACTCACCCTGATGAAGACTCTCGGAATGAGTCGAAACTTAGTGGCAGATTAACTGACCGGTGATTACCATCACCACCTCGTTGATCCCACCTTCCGTGACCCACGGTTGTATTGTTGAATATATAATTTATCGCGAGCAGTAAAGCGTGAACGCACGCGCTCGGACAAGGCCGTCAAATTGTGTTTCCGCCCTTATGCATTTGTACGGATAATCACTTATAATACTACAAGAGCTTCAAAATTATCGGGTATTTTTCCTGAAAAACTTGACGACTTTATTTGTTTGCAGGGAACCTTGAGGGAAATGCCAGATAATTTTGAAGCTCTTGTAGTATTCAGGGGATTATTTTTCCGTCCCAAATGTCGGCCAATAGAATTGCACCATGAGACGAAATGTACAGTTAACAAATAAACATTTCCTTTGACTTTTTTATCGATGGTGGACAGAGAACAAACTCCAAATCGACTCATTTTCATGCAAAATCTCCAATTTTCACAATTGAATTCAACCTGTCAGTTTGACGTGTGGTTAATTTGACTGGATCATGTTTTGTTTTTTATATATAGCAACTACCAGAGAAAATTTTCAAAAAATTATCAGTATAATACCATGTAGGTTGTACCACGTGACGTCGAATGGTGCAATTCTATTGGTCGATATTTGGGTCGGAAAAATAATCTGTAAAATTATACGCGTTATAAATTGCTTTGGGTCTACTTATTGAAACTTTGGAAATGCACTGAGTATTTGTATGTGAGGATTCCCACCATGGGAAATACAGTAGTGAGCGTGTCAGTCTGTCTTTGATTTTTTGGAACGAAGTTCTTTATCGCGCATTGTGAAAGGGGGGGCTAGACGGAAAAAATTCTCACGAAAAGTTGTAACGACACTTTTTGCTATAGTAAGCTATTGTAAGCTGTGCGGCGTGCGCATGTTTCTCCTCTCTCTCTCTTATAGAAAGCAAGCCAGATATTTTCATTTATTTTATTATTATTATTTTTCTAAGTTGGCTTACAAAAAAAAAATATTACAATTCCTTCACTAATTAATCGAAATGAACTTCGTTCCATCCGGGTGTCCCTTGACACCTCTCATTTTTTTTAGTAAAGAGGACAAGCGACCTAACGTCTGGGTTAAAACATGTGTCGGGCTCCAACTAGACATGTGTAACTCAGGAGTGATTGATAAAAAAGATGTACATCCGTCAAAAAGATTAACTGAATCAGTTAATCATACGTTTTCTATATACATCTTTAAATCATTGACGATATCTTGAATGCAAGATTGACTGAAGTATGAAAATTTGTAGATTGAGAGTGAGTGGGGTGACTCATGCAGGATTAGATAAATCAAAAAGAGGCAGAGAATGATTGTAAAAGTTTGCGCATGCGTATTGCGTACCTACGGCTGGTTAAATTTGGAACTGTTCCTACTACTTTTGTAACAAAGTGCAAAATCCAATGCCACTGTTGATGATAGTAGATCATGATAGATTGAAGATAATATGATGATGTGTGAATCATATTTTGTTTTTTGAAATACCGAGTTATTTTGGATTAAAAGATATACTAGAGTAATTTAAATCTTCTGAACTAAAGATTTATAAAACTCTGTTTCTTCAAAAGATTTACTTGGCGCATCCCTCATTCCAACTCCTAAAAACTATGTAAGATCGTATGAGTGAAGCTCGTATAGTGAAAATGACGCTCGGAAGTGCGTTCAGCTGTCTCGGTGGATGCTCCTCATCATGAGATCAGCGGCTGCAAAGGTCGTGGCCACCGAAACCATGGGCCGTGCCATCCGTTACACCATTGTTCTTGTATAATTAAATTTGTATTCGGAACGATGCTATTTGGGACCACAACCGAAATAAAATATTGCAAAATGGCGTCAAAAAAATATATTCAAGAATATGTGTTACTTTAAATTGGCCTAGCTTCGGTAGTATAATTAGAAAATCTTAAAAAAAAATACAAAAACTTGGGCTCGTCCGGGATTTGAACCCGGGACCTCTCGCACCCTAAGCGAAAATCATACCCCTAGACCAACGAGCCGGCTGACGATGTAATCGAAAATCAAGTTCTGGTTTGTTTCGCGGTCGTGACTTCACTGAACTTTCACAAGCTTTTAGTCGACTTTACGAAAGACAACGTATTATTTTAATTCCGAAACTACCTCGAACTAGGCCATAGTCGATTTAAATTAATCATAACATGCAATAAACTCTGACAGATGCTATAAATTGGACTAACTGGTTCTAATTTAGATTCATAAAGAATTTCCACCTACTCTAATCGATGCAAGATATATTTTAGCATGGCAATACAACTTTCCTGCCATCATGTTAATTTAACACGCTTTATGGCGCAATTGACGATCAAATGGTTTCATTCGTTATTTTAGTACGAAGTCGCTAAGTGCATAACGGTTATTGATAAAATAGCTGATTGAGTGAGAATTGATAAATATTGACAACGAGGTTCATGACCAACTGAAAAAAAAACAGTCAGCCCACGTGATACTGGTCAATCAGTATTGATTTATCTAGTTAAGGCTAGATAGCCAGAATGACTATCGTTAGAAAGCAGTACTTGAATCAGGAAGCGAGAATTCAAAATCTGAACAAAATAACTACTGTTTAACTCTTTACATTCAACGGCAGAAAAGTGTAAAAACACTTTTTTGACGATTTTCCATCTAGCCCGATTGCATTATGGTTGAAGTTAAAGTTGGAACTCGGCAATATAAGCAGGCAAAAGCCTATTTGTGAGCGATTAGCTTCACGTAAGCTGATCAGCCATTCGGACCCTTTATAACAGAAGTAGGAGACTATTATTGTCTTCAGTTGGGTCAGCACGTATATTTTTTATGACACTGACCCTGTGCGTAGGCAGGTATCGAAAACTAGGAGACTTCGAAACATTTAGTTTAAACGTACGCCTTTAACGGTAAAGGAAAAAAATATGGATAAACCGGCAGGTTAAGGTTTTAAGACATGACATAAAATGAGCTTTTGCGAGGCGCAGGGGATTCTTTCAAAACTGTATTTTTCAAAGTCAAAGTCAATGGGTTTTTATTCATTTAAATCACAAGGATCATATAGAAACGTCAACTTAAAAACTACGTGAATTTACGCCGATTCTACGCGCTCGTCCAAGCCTAGAAGAATCAGGCAACAAACTCTGCTTGGTTATTTTTTTTATGATCCTTCATTCAGGTTTAGTGTTGTGCCAATCAAACAAGGTGAACTCCCCAGTAGTCAGTCTCTTCAAGGTTAGCATACCTCAATCTGGCCCCTAATTTATTCGTACGATGGAAATCATCCGGCTTATATAAGCCCATATGAGAGAAGCGCGAAACAGACCTTTTTATAAACTGGACCACTGTTATGGAAGATGGTTGTTGGCATATGCTCGGCTCTCCTTCGACGGGTCGGAAGGTGGCACCACGTCCCTGAATCAGTGACTTGAACCTTCAGCAGTGGGCTGGTTGTCAATATTTTTTGTTGTTGTTTCAGGCATTGTATCCGTGTCTGATGCGCACTTCGAGCTGGCGTCTCCTCGCGAAGAGTGGAAGCCTCTTCTGTCGCACTACGCCGGCCCCACCGCCATCGTTGTGGTCGCTGTACTGCTGGCGGCCATTCTTCCTCTTGCTGGGTAAGTATCCACCTACATAATGTAATTCCTCAAACTAGTATTCTAGCCAAACTCTGACCTAGGTAATGGTTTATCTAGTCATACAATGATTTCTTCTGCATTGGCGATAAAGATTCTGTGAAATAAGGACATCCGTAATAGAAACAAGAGTCACCGACATAGCTCTTAGAATTAGCAAGTTGGAATGGCCATTGCTCGCCGATTCGATAAACACTTGGGAATTGCACCACGAACCGGATGAAGCGTCTGAACTATAGAGATGGTTTAAGACCAACACTGGAATTCTGATGATTGTAGAGGTAGCTCTATTTGAATGAAGTACGTAGCGTGTTCCGAAAAAGATACCCTCCGTTCTCATATACATTTGAGATCTGTTGTAGATTAGGGAGTCTATTATCACTTTCTGGTGTTACAGACTCTTCTGGTGTTGCTGCTACTGGTGCCGCGTTGGACGCAGACGCAGACCGTTCGACCGCAAATACGACTCGTGTCTGAAGGGCATCCTGGCTATCATACTCATCTGCCTTCTCACTCTGTTCCTGTAAGCATTCCACCATATCCTCCTATGATGTAACATTAACCAGGCGATGAAACTGTTCTTTCTCTGTAGAAAAAGAAAAACAATAACATTCTCAATTTGGCAGACTAGTTACAGCGAAGCTCAAGGAGTTATTATAGCGGGACAGGTGACTACTTCCATATGACATGATGATACGACCATGAAAGGAGGGTCCGTGAGGCTCACTTACCATCTGTCATCAGTCACTTCCCTTTTTTGGTCTCAATATACCTCAATGATCAGATCACTGACGCCATACAGAACTGGTGATTTAAGACCAGATTTAATTCATTAATTACTTTCATAACAAATGCCCACATCTAAATATACCTATCTTGTTAGTGCCGTGTTTGAAGTGTGGCGCTAACACACTACATACACGGCACTGGTCGGTATATTTTCAACTAACTTCCAAAAAGGATTAGGTTCTAAATTCATCTGTATGTTTTTTGTGTATGTTACACGATAGCTTCGCCAATTGTGAACGGAATTTTGTGTTGTCACATATAAATTTTATGAAGAAATACCACTGTAATAAAATGGGGGATGACATTTCATATTGGACGTTATCAACTTTCCGTTATTTAAAGTCGGTTTTATTTTTTTTCTAGAAAAAAATACACATTTATGTGAACTGCTTCACACAGTTCCACGTGCCGTGACTTCTACCATCACTAGGCAGATGTTCACATGAATCTTGTGTGTCACCAATTTGTGGTGGTTTTGCTGACAAGTCGCTCGTTCCACTTTAGGCTGCCAGCTTTTTGAACAACATCAACGATTCGTGTTTTAGAGCGTAGTAAACTGTTCAGCACACGGCCTGACAGTGTAACACCTAAAATACAGCGCTCCATGGCTCGCTGGCACTCCCCCGAGTACGAACTTCTGGCGATCACATACAAAGTGACTGATCGCCGATCGTGTCTGTTACATTTTATGTAATTGCGTCACTGTTTGTTAACTCAAATAATTGAAACAATGTTGAGGTATTGTGTTTCCTTCCAGGTTCGGCGTAGTATGCCTGTTCGCGACCGACTCCCAGGTGGAGAGCGGCGCCTACGACGCGCCCGAGTCCATCCGCGTGGGAATCCGCGACGCGCGCGAGTTCCTGAACGCGACGCAGGCGCACGCGCGCTGGCTGCTCGTCGTCAACTACAAGCAGCTGGAGGAGCGGCTGAAACTGGTGCTCACAAGTATGTCACTTGCAGACATCACCGTACTAGTCAGTTCGCACCGCTGGTCAACCGCAAGTTGGCCGCTGCAGAAGCAATCTAGCCAAATGTGGTATAGACTTCGCACCCAAGTTGGACGCTGCAGAAGCAATCTAGCCAAATGTGGTATAGACTTCGCACCCAAGTTGGACGCTGCAGAAGCAATCTAGCCAAATGTGGTATAGACTTCGCACCCAAGTTGGACGCTGCAGAAGCAATCTAGCCAAATGTGGTATAGACTTCGCACCCAAGTTGGACGCTGCAGAAGCAATCTAGCCAAATGTGGTATAGACTTCGCACCCAAGTTGGACGCTGCAGAAGCAATCTAGCCAAACGTGGTATAGACTTCGCACCCAAGTTGGACGCTGCAGAAGCAATCTAGCCAAATGTGGTATCGACTTAGCACCCAAGGTGGCCGCTGCAGAAGCAATCTAGCCAAATGTGGTATAGACTTCGCACCCAAGTTGGACGCTGCAGAAGCAATCTAGCCAAATGTGGTATAGACTTCGCACCCAAGTTGGACGCTGCAGAAGCAATCTAGCCAAACGGGGGATAATTGACCCAACCCAACCTACTTCCAGCGTGAAGGTTCCCTTCCCACACAGAATATGGCGTACTTGCTCAATCACCTGTACCCGGGAACAGCTCAGAGACGCAACCGATTAGGCTGTACAAGTGGCCACACATTCGTCAAAACAAAAAAAAACGAGTCATTGAAGTCATGAATTAATGAATGAATGACCGAGCTGGACGTGGCTTGGGTCAATTGTTGGTTTTGGGTAAGTTGCTTCTGAAGCTGACAACTTGGGTGCGACTTCCAAATCGGCAACTGCAGCTCATGCTCAGGAGGCAAACGTTCTGCTGGATCTGTGATGTTCAGTGGGGTGTGCGAGTAGCTCGAAGGTATTGGGATTTCCTTAGTTCTGTCGAGTCGCTCGAGGCGAGCCTTGGAGCCCTGCCTGGAGCGACATGACATGACATGGGACTGTACTTCGAAACGTTAGCTTCGTTCTGGTTCATTCGAGCATTCGGTCTTTAAAACTAAAGTATGAATGAATGATATTTATTTTCAAGAAATAGGTACATTAGTTACAGTCTTCTTTATATTCGACATTTCGTCGAGCAAATTTTTACGTCATATTTACGTTATTTTAATTATATTTTTTTTAGTTCATATTAAATGTATACTTTTATTAAATATTTCAAATTTATAACTCTACAAAATTTACTAGAATTAAAATAACATAGTCATTATCTGAATTATTAATGTCTATTGGTAAATTTTTCAGCCATAGTATATTTTTTTTTATCGCTTATTTTTAATCTGTCGCTCGGTATCCCTTAAGGTTTTTTTCCTAGTAAAGTATAATAGTAAATGTGCGTACACAGTATAAGTTTCTGTGGTACGTTCCAGGCAGCGGCATGTTTGTGTCCATGAAGCTGGGGGAGTTCTCGCGCGCGGTCTCAGTGACCACTCTCAACAAGCTGGTCATGCGTCTGGACCACGTCCGCTCGGACCTGCAGACCGTCCAGCAGCTCACCGCCGATCTGAGGACCAATGCGGAGCGTCTCAACTCTGGTCAGTACTGATACCTGGTGTGCATGAAGCTGGACAGAGATGCTATCAGATGTCTTTTGTAGGGTTTAAAATGTCAATGTCAAAAATTTATCTTTCTCAAGGAGTTCTACAACTAACTAGAGTATGGTGATGCTACCTACTTTCCATCATTGTTATAATTTAAATTTAATATTGCTTAAAATTGTAAAAAATAATACCTACAAATAACATATCTGCAACGCCCTGACAGGGCCAATGTATCTGCTAACCAACGTATAAGCTACACAAGACCAAAGCTTAACCATTGTATGTATAACATTAAGTAGTATAAATGAAATAATAATAAAAATAGACGTTCTCGAAAAAGGTCAGGTCAAGAGTACCCTAAAACGGCGAGTATGTATGAAGTATGTAAAAGGGTGAATGAAACAAAAGAGGTATGTCAGGATCGTAGTAAATGGAAATCCGTAGTCTCTGCCTACCCCTCCGGGAAACAGGTGTGACAACAGATGAATTTATAAAAATATGAATGATTTTTGCTACTTTGGAGCTAGATAGACATAGGCATATCAGGCTTCTGCCCACGACTTCACCCGCGTGGTGCCCGGATAGAAAGTAGCCTATGTGTTATTCTGATGTATAAGCTATATTACTGTAAAGTTTCATCAAAATCCGTTCAGTAGTTTTTGCGCGAAAGAGTAACAAACATCCATCCTCACAAACTTTCACGTTTATAATATTAAGTAGGACAGGATTTGCCACCACAATACACACGATATAAATTAACAATTTTGAAATGAAAGTTGAATAAGTGTATAATCATAGATAACACAATAAAAACATAGCAACAATACGTTGAAAAAGGAATAAACATTATGTAAATAAATAAATTTCAGTGGTCGTCATTTATTTATGTAATTAAATAAATGACGACCTCTGTGGCGCAGTGGGTGAAGGCCCGCCTGAGACGAAAAAGGTTGCGGGTTCGATTCCTGCTGCGGGACAAATGTTTGTAATGTTTGTACAAACATTACAAACATTGTTCTATGTAGGTATAATATGTATGTATTTACAAAAAAAAGTATATAAGTAGTATGTCAGTCATGTAGTTCCCATAATACAAGCTCTGCTTAGTTTGGGGCTAGATGATGCTGTGTTAAAAATGTCCAGAATTATTTATTTATTTATAAATAAATAAGTAGGTGACCGATTTGTGCTACAGTAGCAAATTGGCCTAGACTCAGCATAATGCCGACTGTTGTGAACAGATGGCGCTGCTATTCCTAGACCAGGACAAGAACAATCACAGCTGTGTGAAAATGCCCAGCATTATTTATGATTTATTTGTCCCTCCAGGCCTCCGCAAAGTGAAGAACCAGCTGCTTCAGACCCTCAGGAGGTGCACGCAGCCGAAGTGCGTCGCCTTGCAGGACAAGTACAAGATCGGTGAGCTTGATACGGAGATCCATTACAGCCAGGTAAGTCTCAATCATAACTCTGAGCCTAAAGTCTGAGCCTATTTTGGGACAAATTAAAAACGTCTCAATCATATGTCTGAGCCTATTTTGGGACAAATTAAATGCGATTTGTGTATGACTTAAAGGATTGTTATAAGAAGGGATTAATCGCGATAAAAGGTGAAAAAAAAAGAAAAAAATAATTTAAAAAATGACTGTTTGCTCACAGACACCTTGAGTCTTATCTTATTCGAATAAAACCCGATATCTTCGATAATCTTTCCTTTAATATTTTAAATGATTTAATTACTAAGTTTGTGTGCTCTCACGGTGATCGTACGATGGAAAATATTTTATGTAGGTTGGTTCTTGGGGTGAGCTACGGTTGTCTGTAAAAACTATGTAGTAGATGCGATTTTGCGTGTCGAAGTTTGGTAGGCGTTTGCTTGAACTGAAACGGTGTCTGGCCGCGACAAACTCATCAAGTCATTTAGGTGCGTATTATCTAAGAGATAATACGTCACACCAATCTTAAAAAAAGTGCAAAAAGCATATCCTCCTCCTTCAGTAGTTAGTTTATTGTATTTGGCACATGTTATTTTTCTGTACCAATTAAAACTAAATCAATAACTGTTCTATAGAATTGTTAAAATAGTTATGTATTATTTCACGCAATCATGGATCAGATGCTGGACAAATATTTTCCAACGGTAAGTTAATTATTTTGTGAGAACATTTTGCTAGAGTATAATCAGTAAGATAAGCTAGTTATTCGTTATTTCGTCACAGCTATCACAATCTTCGGTAGTATAGTGGTAAGTATCCCCGCCTGTCACGCGGGAGACCGGGGTTCGATTCCCCGCCGGAGAGATCACTTTTTGCGTTATGAAATTTTTCTTTTTAGGTTTTTGCACTACATAGCGAAGAAGAAACTTTTTATTTTTTATTTTTGAAGCAGTTATGTATTATTCTGCCACAAATAAAAAACAATTAAATAATTCTCGCCATTTAGTCACAAAGTGGAATAATTATTTTGTTCACTTGATTAAGAAGTCACTCTTTATTTACTGGGATTTAGTAAGTAATAGATTGTATATCACATTTTTTGCGTGTATTTTAAATAATTCGGGTGTTTTTTTTAACCTTTTGTGGCTTTATGTCACTGCGGCTGTGACCGGCCTATTGTGTTCGCCATTTACTTTCTTCGTCACTTAGAGGGGCGTATACATTTCACCGCTCAGCCCTGCAACTGTTAGAAAATGCAGGATCTTTTTAGGCGAGTTGATTTTTAGTTCATCTGGCCTGAGAATATGTTTGCCCAATTGAAGGCTACGCTTCTGTATCAGTGATCCACACTTTCAGGTGATAATGTAATGCTTTCATTGTTAAACAACTTTTTTTTTTATTTATTGCAAAACAATCCGTGCGCAGTTTGCAGAATTTTCTAATAGAGGGTGACAAGTAGAGTATACCACTCGGACGCAAAATATTTTTTTCCTCGGACGACTATTTTGAAATATTCTCTGATACTCAGTATTCTTTGCTCCCTTATGGGAATCTACTATATACACCTTATCGTATTGCACTTTCTTAATACACATTTCATAATAATAATGATTTATTTAGCCAAATTATAATAATTCATCTATATATAGTTGAGTCCCTGTCTCCCGGAGAAGCGTCCTGTGGCCCAGGAAACAGTTCTCTCTCAATTTAAATTAGAGTTCTCTCTCAGTAAATAACACGTGTGTGTGTGGGGGGGGGGTGTATGTATATGGGGGGGGGGGTTGAATGTCTAATAGTGTGTATGCATGAGTGAGTGAGATGTGTGTTGTTAATCAAGTAGAGCCTCATTTTTAAAGTAGTCATAGGACTCTAACCATTGTACTAAAACAGATTTTAAATTATGATTGCTGTATTGGTTAATGCACAGTTGGGAATAGATTATTTTGTATAGACGAGGTGCATTGTAAGTGTAGTGATTACGAGCAATTAAAGAAAGAGAGTATGGATGAGGGTATCGGTGTCTTTGGTCTTGATTTAGTTCTAGTTTTGGGACTATGAGACGGTGATATCATAATTCATAAAAGCATATTTAAAGTGATTTAATAGCAAAATGTATTCCGTTCCATAGATGCCCGACGTATCGGATCTGCTGAGCAACGTGACCTCGATCCTGAACAGCAACATCAAGGACGAGGTCGGCGCCGGGCAGAAGGTGTTCCGCGACATCCAGGCCGGCATCAGCCGCTCCGTGCTGGAACACATCCCCTCCGTGCAGGCTGCGCTCGAGCGCACCGGTCAGTAACACCCCTGGACACCCACATTCCAACATACCCTGGATCCTGGACACCCACATTCCAACATACCCTGGATCCTGGACACCCCTATTCCAACATACCCTGTATCCTGGACACCCCCATTCCAACATACCCTGGATCCTGGACACCCCCATTCCAACATACCCTGGATCCTGGACACCCCCATTCCAACATACCCTGGATCCTGGACACCCCCATTCCAACATACCCTGGATCCTGGACAGCAGTGACAGTGCCGGTGAATCTACAGGCATACTTTTTACAGGAGACTTTTCACCCTTTATGTCTCAGGATCGGTAACACGCGAGTGATGCCTCTGGTGTTGCAAACGTCCATAGGTTACGGTAACCGCTTACCACAAGGCTTGTTTTCCACTTTAGTTGTATAAAAAAAGACTTATTAATAGGTTTTTTGACAATAGGTTATTTGTTGTTCAGGTAAACGTTTGGAAGCAGTTGCGAACGAGATAACTTGGCGCTGCGGCAACGCGAGCCACGAGCTCGCCCAGCAGCGGGAGGTGGCAGACGCGCTGGACGAGCTGCTCGGCGCCTACGGGCCCTACCGCAAGTACGCGGGGCTCGCCACCGCCACTGCGCCCTTACTGGTACCTACCACCACAGCTACCACCACCACGCGAGCCACGATAGCAGCACAACTCATACAGAACACAGGGGGAACACTTGATATTGTTGATTGGTACAAAATATCACACCTAAATAATTTCATATAAGTCCAGGCAGCCGTCGCACAGACTCCCATGGAATTATGGTGAATAATTAAATCACTGGACATGTGGTGTCATGCAATTATTTATGTCTTTTTTACCAATATGTAGGGTTTGAAGACTCTTCATGAGATCTGATAACATTTTAAGAGTGAAAACGATGTTATTTTTCGGACTGTTTTTATAAATAGTCCTGCATTCCTCTTTATGGGTGTTGGAGGGTGAAATTAACAGATTCCTGTTCATTCTGTTTTATTAATTGAATTGTTACTAAAACCCTAAGTAATTAAGCGACTTCAGAGAGCCTTTTATCGTGTGTGAAGAGGAGTGTGTGTAGTGATGCTTGCCGGTTGTGTGATGCGGGCATTGTGTTCCGTATGTGCAGATAACAGTGCTGATGTCGCTGGGTCTGGTGTGCGGGGTGTGCGGGAAGCGACCCGACGTCTACGGAGCCAGCGACTGCTGCAACAAGGGCGCCGGCTCGCGCTGCCTGCTCTGGTAACACATCAACACACAACACAACACACCAATACACCAACACACCGGCACACAACATAACAAACACGCTCTTCCCCATAGTGGACATCCTCAGATACATACTCAATGAGTAGATCTTTGAGGATACCAAGTAGGGGGTAGTCAGAGACACGTCCAAACATTACATTTGGTACAATTCTGCGTTTTGCAAGTAGTAAGCATTCCACGTGGCAGGTTGCAAGCCCATCGCCGCTTATTGGAAAACTAACTGTTGGCACATGATTTTTTGGTTCTAGGGCATGCCGGTTTCCTCACGATGTTTCCTTCACCGTTTAGAGCACGTGTTAATGCGCAGATAAAGTTTTCCAATGACAAAATTAATTAGTGCACGACCGGGTTCGAACCCACGACCTCCGGATCAGAAGTCTGGGTATCGCCCACTAGGCCGACACTGCAGACAACACACAACATAGTATACTATATATTCATTTCATTAATTCATAAATGCTATGATTTAAATGACTGAATAACTTAAGAAAACTTAAATCGTATCACTTAGAAGCGATTTCTTACAGGCAACTTGGATGGAGAGGATTTATGAGATTGTAAAATGGCTGGGGCTGTACTAATACTACCTTTATATTTTGTTTTATTCTATTTATTTAGTTTTTAATACATTAAGGCTATGCTAGGCATAAAAAAAAGATCTAACTGAATAAACGAGCGTTCGGATGATATTGGAATGTTATTCAAAATCATAGTGTTTAAAATTCACTCTACACACATACACTCTAACATTAACTAAATAGGTTCTTTTCAAATCACATGGATCAAATAGAAACCTCAAAATATTTATTATTTATCCATTTTGTAGACCGGGAATTTCAGCTAATTTTAATCCGTCGTGTATTTTCCAGCGGTATCGGCTTGATATTCCTGGTCGGTGGGGTGGTATCGCTGGTCTTGGCTGTTTACTTCCTGTTCGGCGTGGCCTCTCAGCGGTTCGTCTGCGACCCTCTCTTGTGAGTACCATTCCGCACTCTCACCTTGTAGACCTTGTGGTACCTGATGGTGATGCGACCGACATCACCATCAGGAATAATGTCCGGTGTTGGACATTTCTCACACGGCATCATCTAGCCCCAAACTAAGCAGAGCTTGTGTTATGGGAACTACATGAATGATAACCTTTTTTATTTATTTATTTACCTCTTGTGTGCTTTATGCTTTAGAATTAAGATTCCCTATGATTCCAAAATTACAAAATTACCTTAACCTCAGTAAACAATTTCATTTTTTACCGCTTTCGAATCGACGAGAGATCACTGATCATTTTCATATGTTAACAATTATTCATAATGATATTGATTGTCCAGACCTTCTTGGCAAAGTGCAGTTTAATGTTTCTCAGAGAACCCTCAGGTTCAACTCCTCCTCTAAGTGTGCCTGGAGCCTCAATGAACTATAGGAAAAAAACATATGTTCCGAGCGAGTAGGACTGTTAATGGTTTCAGTAAGTTGTTGGACATTGACCTGTTTTATATGAGTATCACCAAGGCAAGGCGGTGCCTATCACCATCCTACTTTTTTCGTTCGTAGGTGAATTTTCATTTTTTTTTGTATTAAGTTTATCTCCAGTAGTTATTGGTTGAGCTATCTGTGTGTAGGTAGGTACGTGTAGAATAGCTTAGTGTTCACATTTTAAGACTCTAGTCTGGTGCTATCGGTGAATACCTATTATTGGCTACCTGTATCTATTTAAGTAGTCTTAAGGACATTGTGCTAAAACTGTTGGTTTTCTGAATTTATTTTATCTATTCCAACTTATTCGACAAAAACAAGTGTACTGTAAAGTACCTACTGTGAATTAATGATAATGTGTATTTGTTGCAGTGAACCAAGAAACAACCGTCTGTTCGCGGACGTGGAGAAGTTCGTGGACCTCGAGAAGGCGCTCTTCAACGAGCACAGCGACCCCAACTTCAACATGACCTCTGTGATAGTCGACTGCCACGCCAACCACACACTCTACAAGGTACACACTCTACACACATACACTCTAACACTAAATAGGGTCTTTTCAAATCACAAGGATCAAATAGAAACAACAACTTATAAACTACTGATAATTCATTTAAATCAATTAGTACATGGCTCGACATGGCGGATAGTTTGTATAGTAAAATAAAAAAGAAGAAAAAAAACGCAAAGAATAATACATGAGCCTATAAACAAGAAAAGCGTCAACAAAAAAAGTGATACACAGAATAACATAAAAAATAATAAATAATGTTAGTAGGTACTTGAGATACACTTGACAAATTAAAGCAACGTTTATAGTGTGAAGTTAATTGTGTGGTGACTTTAAGTAGTACTTAATATATAACTTTGACACGTTTATAAGAGGTCTTATAAATCACATAATGATATTGAAATGAGCAATTGGAGTATATCGCGCGCGAACTTAAAAGTGTCTTTTTATGCATATCAGAGATTTAAGTTTGCTGTTGTTGAAATTAATCGAATATTACGAGTTCAGTATTCGAATGCAAGCCCTAGTGTTGAGTTATCGTTGTGTGTGTTGCAGAGTCTGCAGCTCCACCGTCTGTACGAGCTGGAGTCTGTCCGCGCGGAGATCTCCGGCGAGATAGCGTCGCGGGTGGCGAGCCTGCGTCCCGCCTTCCCTCACGCCGGCGCCACCATCCTGCGCTCCTCCGCCAAGGCGAAACTCACGCAGCTCGCTGCCACGGGACTCTCCGATTTCAACTTTGACAAGATACTGCATGCCGTAACTATCACATTCATAATAATAATAATAATAATAATGCTGGACATTTTCACACAACATCATCTAGCCCCAAAGTAATGAAGTCCAATTGTACACCGAATTAACACTGTATTTACCAATATCACGCTATAACAACTTCACGAAACAAGCAACATAATAAAATTACAAACATAAAACAAAACACTGAAACACAAAACATATGACCCGACACTAATCAGTAGGTATCTCTTCCGAATCACTTCGATTAATTCGCATTCAAAGCTTGAACTGAACTGTCGCTACGGGTCGCGTGCCATCAAAACGCGTTCACGTTCATTTCAGTTCTTTCTCGTTTCCCACACGAAGTAGGGATACATATCTCACCACATACCGCACTAGGCTAAGAGCTGGTGACGAAGTGGCTGTGGCCATCAAAGAGAAATGGCTGTCAAGTGGTTGCCTAAGTTAGCGTGAACGGCCACCGCCGGGTGTTAAGAGTTGTTAATGTTGTGCTGTATGTGATTCCAGTTGGAGACCAACATGACGTCCCTGGCGCTGGACTCGCTGGCGCGGCAGTTGAACAGCACTGCGCACTCGCTGTCCCCGGGCTACTCCGCCGAGCGCGCCTCGCTGCTGGACGCCTCCGCCTCGCTCGCAGACCTGATCACCGGCACCCTCGACCCCATGGTGCACTACACCGCGGAACTTAACGTGAGTCGACTCCGCATCACGACACCGATATCCGGACACATAGACATCCCGATAGTACGGACACTAGGAACGAAGATAATTGCTTATAGCGGTCGTTACCTCATGATAGCTCGATAATACGGACACTGAGCGCGAAGAAAATTGCTTAACAAGGCGTTAAATTTTGATTTTAGCTTCAGGAGATCATGAATATTGATTTCTTCTCTATTCTTTACTAGCTTCTGCCCACGGCTTCGCCCGCGTGGTACCCGGATAAAAAGTAGCCTATGTGTTATTCTGATGTATAAGCTATATGACTGTAAAGTTTCATCAAAACCCATTCAGTAGTTTTTGCGTGAAAGAGCTACAAACATCCATCCTCAGAAACTTTCACGTTTATAATAGTATTAGGATTGTACACACAAATAAACACTTAATGCAGAATTAAATGACATGTCGAAAGGCAAGCTTAGCCCTGAAAAGGGACCCTTTCTTCCTACTGGGTGTCCGCGAACTCCTCGCCGCCAAATTACCACGCCCATGATGAGTGCACCATTCAACTTATCCTCTAGATATCCCATGGTCAAAAGACAATGACATTATTCCGGACACCAAGATGGAAGAAGTTGTGTCGTAGTCACCGATCTCAGGAATGAATTTGTATATAGGCGACAGATCAACAATAGCCACATCTTTCTCCGCGTTTTAACTTCGTTATACAATGCACCTCTGATCTCTGTATGTCAAAATATGCCAGTTATTCCAGCCTTCTTAGCATTATACCTAAGACAACGATTTTGTCTACCGCCAAGAAGACAAAAAATATTTTGTCCCTCTCTTTTGTTTGATAGAATAGGCGACAGAAATAGTTTTCGTCTTCTCTTTCGTAGACAGAACGTTGTCTTGGATGCTCATACTAAGCGAGCTGGTACAGTTAAAATGTATAGTTAGTCCGGATCCTGCGTAGAAAGAGATTAGGTCGTTGACGCCGGTACACGATATTGTATATCAACAAGCACGAAGTCAATGACCGTTTTCTACCTGAGTGTCCACAGTTAGTGTTCCAATATGCGGCAAGGGCTTGCAACCTGTCACGTGGAATGCTAACTTGCAAACTGCGGGCATGTACCAAATGTAATGTTTGGACGTGCCTTTGACTCCAACCTACTTGGTATTCTCAAAGATCTACTCACTGAGTATATATCTGAGGATGTCCACCACGAGGAAGACAGTCGTGAGCCTGTTTGTTTTTGTTTTTTGTACAGTTAATCCGGACCCTGCGTAGAAATAGATTAGGTCGTTAACGCCACTACACGAGCGACGGATATCAACACGCACAAAGTCAACGACCGTTTTTCTACCTGGATTTTTTTTACCGTCCCACATATCCGTCTATTGTTTCAGACAATTTGGACGATGCCGGGACGTGAGTTATTATGAACGTTCGTTTTTATGTGTTGTAGAAAACTGCTCTGCGTCTGCGCGACGAGCTGCGTTTCAACCACTCGTCGCTGAAGACGGCCATCGAATACCTCATGCACGAGGCCACCGAGGCGGAGGCCTTCCTCAACAAGCAGGGCCCGGACAGATTGCAAAACGTGAGTCGAAACTATATACGAGTATACATTTTTTAGAAAGAAGAAAGATGGCGTTCTGCTTTACAGAAATGCTAATCTTGTTAATAATCGGTTCTTAAAAAATATATTTATTTACCAAAAAAATATAAGATTACAATATAACTATGGTTGGTTATGTGTTGCGGGAGGACGGTTACAGATAAATAGATTTCCATAAAATTAACACAAACAGGGAAAAACTACGAAATAGAAATGAAATAAAAACATCAAAGTTAAATATGTGGGGGTCTTGGAACTACATGATGGTCCTTGTACATTTTCGTAGGAAATGTGTGAGTTTATGTGTACAATAAGTACATGCCTACAATTAGTAGATTGTGTCAGATGGGACCAATATAATATACTGAGGGCGAGATCGATTGTTTGAATCCAGAGCGAAGCGAAGGATTCTAGAGAATCCTAAGCGTAACGAGGGATTCAAAGTACGTCGCTCGAGGTTAAATAATTTTGGTACCGTGTGGCACACTCTGCTTTTTATCCCCCTCTATGAGAAAAATAAATAAGAGATGCTTTTAGTAGGGACGAAGTCTTTGCCAATGTATTGTTTGATACGGCATTTTTTATTAAGAAGAAAGAAGGCTGTCCTTCTAAATGTTGTTCTTTGAACAATAGTATCTGGCGTAGTATTGTTCGAGAAGGCAGTGGGTGTGACGGTGTTGGTGTTCGCAGCTGACGCGCGAGTTCGCGTCCGTGATCGAGGTCCGTCTGAACGAGTACCTGGAGCGCGTGGTGGAGGCGGCGCAGCATCGCGTCGGCCGCTGCGGCCCGCTCTCCAACGCGTTCAACGCGACGAGAGACGCCGCCTGCACCAAGATACTCATGCCCATTGTACGTACACACACACACACATACATACCTCTAGTAGATTGTACCTGGAGCGCGTGGTGGAGGCGGCGCAGCATCGCGTCGGCCGCTGCGGCCCGCTCTCCAACGCGTTCAACGCGACCCGAGACGCCACCTGCACCAAGATACTCATGCACATTGTACGTACACACACACACACACACACACACACACACACACATACATACATACTCTACACGATTGTTTAATGTAACCAAGTAATGCTTGTTTCTACGTACACACATTCACACATTCGAACCCGCAACGAAGTCCTTGTGTTAAATGATAATTAATGTAGTTTGTAGATAGTCCACGCGTTTGTTTAATAGTAGGTACCTAGGTGCACAAATGTTTCTTCTAATACAAATTATGACGACCTCTATGGCGCAGTGGGCGTAGACACAGAAGGTTGCGTGTTCTATTTCCGCTGTGGGACAAATGTTTGTACGATTAGCTAATGTTTGTCTCGGGTGTTTTCTATGTATAATGTGTATGTATTTATAAAAAAAGTAGTATATCAATCATGTAGTTCCCATAATACAAGCTCTCTCGCTATTGACCAATTATCGACGACCTCGGTGGTATGGCGAACGAGCAACCTGCTGACGCAAGAGATGCTTGTATGTTCTGCAGATATATGTTCCGACCGTGGGTGTTATGGTACCAAAGTACTCGTTCCTGATACTCAGTTTACAGTGACTCTTAATGTGGGTTCAGGACTATGTATGTGTCTGATAAAAAGAAATTAGTGTGTCCGCATCGATTACATGGTACTTGTAGTCTCTGATACCCAAAATACTGTGACTCCAGCCTGCTTAGCATGAAGACCCAAGCTACGATTTTGTCTATCGCCGAGAAGACAAAAAATATTTTATCCCTCTCTTTTGTTTGACAGAATAGGCGACAGAAATAGTGTTTGTCTTCTCTTTCATAGACAAAACATTGTCTTGGGTGTTTATGCTAAGCAAGCTGGGCGTCTACACGAATACCTGCTTTGTTTTCCTTTCCCGCTCACGCAAATGCGTCAAGGAATTACTTGGCAGCAGTCAGGTGACATCTCCATAAAATGCAATCTTGTCGCAGACGTAAAGGCCAACAGATAGTGCTTTTGTTCTAAGAGGCCTGGCTTGGAATGTTTGAGAATTCTGACTAACGAAGGTCTAATGTGTTCCAGAACGGGTTCTGGCTGGCCCTCGTGTGGTGCGTGCTTCTGTTCCTGCCGCTGCTGCTGGTGGCGCAGCGGCTGGCGCGGCTCTATCTGCACCTGGACCCCTATCCCGGACCGCTCGTCGAGGCGTAAGTACGCTTATATAACTACACTGACTTCCACTGTCCAATAAACTACTATCTTAACAGGTTCCGAGATAATCTGGTCTAACTTTAGTCTTTTTAAAACCAACGACTTGTTTTCCATCGTCTATTGCAGCGGTTCCTAGTGACTTGTGGAATAAAACCAAACATAACCTGTACTTAATGAGGAATCGATACTTACATGCAACTTAGACAAACAAATATTAGGTTTATTAGGTGTACTTAGCATAACCATGTAATTGTAAACTTTATTATAAACAATAATAAAAAAAAATTGGAATCATAAAAAGGCTGTTTCGGATATAAGTGTATGAAGAAAACGGTTGGTGTTGTGTCCTCAATTTGCAAATGGGAAGATCTTCCACCGAGCTGATACATCTGATCCACTTGCCCGGGGTACTAGGACGAATTCAATTCAATTTATTTCTCAGAATGCACATAAAATCATTGCACTTCAGTCAACTTTACAAAATAAAAATCTTCACATCTATAAAATCACAAAGATATGTAATGTCAACAATTTATACATCAAAAATAAAAATAAAATTATACCAATTTGTTCTCGGAGGTGTTATGTGTTCAGGTTGCGTTAAAACACCGCTTGCGCGATCTATACACTCCGATGCCATCTATGTATTATATGTGGCAACTTTTCGTATATCAGTAGTTCGTTGATGTGATGTAATGTACCTCAATCATGTGGCGAGAGATGTCGCTACAAGTGGTAACTGATAAACGCAAACAAATATCCTTAAAACGTATATATGTTTGCAATCAAATTGTGCGTCTTCAAGTATAGTTCTTTAAGTTCTATCGCCATTAGGGGGTGCTGCAATCAATGACGGAAAACACGATGGGGGTTTTAAAAGTTGCTAAAATTAACTTGTTGAAACTTTGACTACTTATTTACATATTTGTCGAGTCAAATGAACCAAGAGAATCTAGTGTGGTAGCAGCATTATTTATATAAAAAAACACGTTATAAAACTATAGAGGAAATATATTGATTCATTTGACTCGATTACATATAAAAATTATTGAATCTGACATTATTACATTATAGTTTTATGTGGTTTAATGCCCATTTTGCAATATACTTAAGCAAAGACTCGGGGGCCTTACTTATAAAGATCAGTTATTTTTAGTTACACAGCATTTGGTTTTCTACTGTTGAAGTTGAAATGACATCTATCAGAAAGAAACAAAACATTCTTTAAATAATCAACTTTTAAAAAATATATTTAACTAGGGCGTTAAATATATTTAACGCCCTAGTTAAATATATTTTTAAATATTCGTTAAATATTCCATTATAAAGATTTCTACCTGTTTAAAAAGATAAAATCACTTTTTAATTACATCTTTTTAATAATAAAACAGGTACAACTTGGTACATAGTTTGAAAAAAATATATGTACGTTTGGCAAAAGCAAAAAGTGATCTCACTTTTTTAGTTTTTTACTGTTGAATTGGAAATTACACTTCGCAGGATGAGACAAAACAACGTGCTAACTAAACGAATTAAACACTTGTTTAAAAATCTAAAAGTATGTCTCTTTTTGGAGTTTTCTGATTAAAACATTCGGTAAGACACGCCCAAGTCTTTGTATTAGTTTGGCGCAGGCGGGATTGAGACTCAATAATTTTTATATCTCTCTTAAATGACTTTACCCACTGGTATTCCTTCTATAATGTGGTCATGACATTGACTGTCATAACTCATAATTCAGGTCATCTCATAATTCATCTCCATTGCGAGAGCTGTTTGCAGTTACCTAGCAAAACAAGAAATTACCCAGTTCCATATTGGTCTTAAAGATATTTAAGTAATTTTAAATTGAAAAACGGCTGATCACCGCTCTTGTACAGAAGTACTCGAAACTTTATTTTGAAATTATGTTCCTTTTGAAACAACGTATGTATTTTTAAAGTATTTTTTTATAATTCCGCGATCAGTTATTTATAAATTTAATGCAGGTCTTTATCGCGTTTACCTTTTAATTATTTAGGCGACGTTTCGACTGTGTTGCAACAGCCGTGGTCACTGGATGACTGGATTATGTGGAGCTATCGTCGAGAAATAAAGGCCTGATTCTGAAGATGAAATGAGGGTAGTTACGGCTACTGCCTTTATTTCTCGACGATAGCTCCGTATACTCCAGTCATCCCGTGACCACGACTGTTGCAACACAACTGAAACGTCGGGAAAATAATAAAAAACATAAACGCAAAACATAAGACTTGTATAAAACTTAAATTGGTCTGAACAATGAAACACGTACTTTATGTTATTTGGTTTGCAATAGCGCCATCTACAATCGTGTTTCTTAAACACCTGTAAGCTGCAAACAGTTCATTTAATTTGTTTGTTTTTTTTCGTTCTTTTGATTTTGACTAATTTGATTTTGAGTTGGTCGTTTGATTTTGGTATGTTTTAACAATTTGTTACTGTCCGAGTTTGGGTAATTGTGCACCCCCTCATCTCCCTTCCCGTATATAGTGGAACCTTGTCGGACCAACGCCGCTGTGGACCGGACCTACCTACCAGTTTTTTTTGTGACGTCATTACTTTGAGAACGATATTGGATCGTGGATTTTCCTCATCGAAAATGGGCACAGATTGAAATTGGCATGACAATTCAAAATTCTAAAATCATGATCCAATTTCCAGTGGAATGTATTATAAATATTCGTATGAGCTGCAGTGAACATGTTCGGCGTAGTAGTAGAAGAGCTAGCGCTGCGCTTTTGTACTTTATATCGATTGCTATAATACTTACCTACACTTACAAAACTATGAATACGTTAAAACACGATGAAGATAGGTGACAGTCCGTTAAAACACGATGAAGATAGGATCCCTAGATTTTGTTCCTTTTTTAGTTTAAATATTGGTTAAATCACGCCATCGCCATATCGCGTTTTATTTTTCAAAATTCATCTATCTCCTCCCCCCCTATTCGAAGAAAGCGTAGAGGTACAAGTTTGTTCTAACGTCGGGGCGGGTGTGTTGGTTGGCAGCGAGTATGAGCCGATGTGCCAGACGCGCGGCTGGTGGCGATGACAGAACGCCACGTCCGGTAACACTCACATACATTACCAACTGACGTACCGATATTATTCATTACTGAAAGGAATTACACAAAAAAAAAATCATAATATCCCAAAAATTCTGCCTCGGCGTGACTCGAACTCGCGGCCTGCATGCTACGCGGTGGCTTTACCAATTAAGCCACGAGATCGTTAGCAGTCTGGTCGAAATCCTTGCGATGTTCCGGCTCGGAAGAGTTTCGATCAGGCTGGTAACGATCATGTGGCTTAGTAGTTATTGCCACCGCGTACGAAGCGGGAGGTTGCGGATTCGAGTTCCGCCGCATTTGAAGATGTTTGGGATGTTATAAAATCTTAAAAATCTCTGAAATGAAGTCATAAAATTCGTTGAAATATATATTGGTACGGCAGTTGAATATTCGATATAGTTCGTGGCGTGAGCTCTTCAACTATAGCGGCTTGCACGATACCGTAGTATAAGGTCTGTTTTGTTTATTGGACTTTACAAAATAAATTATCATATGGGTAATTTGAGATATCGAAGCTCTGCCTCTCTGTGAAATTAGACTTTTATTTGGATAGAAAATAAATCTTTGTTGTGTTCCAATGAACAAGATAGATGGAGCTCAGTGTTTCCCAGTATCGTTGCAGTACTGTATAGGGCATGCGTGCTGTTTCATTGCTTGCGGCCCGGTTCGTTTCTACATACTTCTAGAACGCAACCAGCAGTGTACATTGTACAACTAGAACAACCCTTTTATTTTGCTATGTCCCGGATAGTGTTTCTATATTAGTTTGTTTTAATTTTATTTAGTTTCTCATCATCATTCGTCATCTCGATAGAATAATCTGTGTATTTAAGATAGCCTAAGAATTAGTAATATCTTATTTGTTTTCAATCTTTCTTCATAGAAAGTTCTCTAGTCGTTTTGTTAGGTTGGTCTTACTGAAATTCCCAAACGTGATTATCGAATCGTTTTAATATTTTTTCAAAAATATTAGTCCTGATACATCTTCAATTGAAGTCCCGATTTCTATGTGTAGTTTTGTAAGCTGTGCCTTGCAATATCTTTGTATGACCCCCCAAATCCGCGTTACTTAGAACAACAATTGTCGCACAGATTTAGATTCTAAACTTCTGATCAAGTTGTAATGTTATCTTAGAATCCATGGCTCTGTGTAAGGGCGCAATACGAAAATATAGATCAGTAAAGAAAGTAGAATGAAATGTTGAATTTCATGCCCAGCCTAGATTGATTCAGATCGAGTTCTGGGCATGAAATCGATGATCCATGCACACAACGCCAGGCCAGCTAAAACAGGCATTTTACAAGCCAGCTGGCCTTGAAACAGACATTCCCTCTGTTTCATAATCACTCGCTAACTTTAGCAGCGTGCTAAAAGATGCCAGCCTCTATCCTTTGTTTAGTGTAAGAAAAGGACAGGGCTAGATTTAGCAGCTCGCTAAGTTAGCGAACGATTATGAAACAAATGGTATGTCTTGGCATATCGACCTGGTTTTCTGGACTATTGCCTTGTGCTGCATGTATGACGTACGTTTCTTTCTAAATTCCGTACTGCTTGCATATTTGTGTTGTGTCACTGATGAGCCCCTTCCCTCTCCTCCCTCCCCCCTCCCCCCCCCTTCCCGTGTATCGCGACGATGACTGACGTCACGTCTGTTGTCTGTTGCAGCGAGTATTTGTATGACGCGTACGCGGACCGCGATAACGTACCCCTTGCCAAGTAAGTGCCCCTAGGACACCCCTAGCCTCTCCTAGCCTACCCGCAACGCATGGCTTTAAAAGAACTTTAAATACCAGTGTGCGCCTATCTTTACAACGTCGTTGATCAATGAACGCGCAGCGGCGCCTTTGAGCGTTTTAAAGATGGGAGCACATTTATTAGGCGTAGTATAGTTAAGTAGAGAGGTGATAGATGTTGATGTGCGATTTTATTAGTTGATTTAACCCTCTGTTCCGCATGGCCTTACGCATGGTTTTGAAGCTTTTTATGTTAATTTTAATGGGTAAAAGACTTGTTTCTGTTACCGTAGTTAAGTTAAAAGTTGAAAGCATGATTAAAAAACAAATTCCACTATGTTCTAAGCATGTAAGTAACTCCCGCATGGATTGTAACTTATTTTATTTTTAGTTTATTTACTTTTTTTTTGTTTCTGTTTGTTAACAACGGATAGGGATCACATCGCATTGGATAGGTTATGTATAAATATGTACTGGTGATGGTTTGATGTAATACTGGCATTCGAGAAGTTATATTGACAGTTGGGTGCATTAAAATGAATATGTAATTCACTAAAAAACGTTTCTATTGACAGCAAAATTACAACATCTAGCTCAAACAATACTTGTCGCTATTCGGACATAAGATAAAAATCTTAAGTCATGTAAAAAGATTCACTAACGAATCTGGCTGTAGACTAATTTCACTCTGTAATGTAACTGTTCCAAATATAGATGTTTTTTTGGGACGAAACACCCAAAGCTGTCAATAAATATTTTCCGTGTCTGAAAACGGCGTACCGTACCGTAGCGGGTCGAAGCGAAGCACGCTCGACATCGAGGGCAAGATAGCGGAGTGGCGCGAGCGTAGCGCGCCGCTGCCGTCCGCGCCTCCGCCCGACGCCGCGTCGCCGCCGCACTCCGGCACGCGGCTGCTGCTGGACGGCGACGACGTGGTGTGCCAGCTCGTGGTGCCGCCCGCGGCGCTCATCGACGACCTCAAGACGCGCCTCGACGCCAAGGACGAGGACAACGAGTCGGGCATACACGAGTCCGAGTAACCGGGGATAGTTGTTTGGGCGGGTACTAGATGGCGCTACTTCTTTGGATAACCGACGTTTGTTTGTACGAAAGCCGCGGTCCTATTATGTATTTTATAAGCGATCCAAAGCAGCCGACAGTTGCGTTGTCAAATTGTTGAAAACGCCATCTGTCAGGAGGCAATGGCGGTCAATCGATGAACTAAATATATTTTTTCATAAAAACCAGCTTCAAATAAGGTGAGGTGCATAAAAAGTGCAATCATTTTTTCAGCCAAAAATGGTAGGATTTTTCATTATTGAGGAGAGTCCCACCCTCCTTTTTAAGTCTGTTGAAAAATATTATCTTTGTTGTGACATGTTTGCAATATAACGACAGCCATCCGTCATACGAACTATTTCAAGGTTCACAACTGATTCCAAGTCTTGAAATAATCTCGGTTGCCATTGCTATTGTTCTGCAAATCATACGTAATAGGGCCACATGACTAATGCCACTCTGCCATCATTCGTGGTCGATTGAGTGAATTATTTCATCCGTACAAATGAAAGTTCTATCTTTACATTCAAAAGTTCACTCGTTTGACCATTTTTTAGACTGTTCAGTGTGATATGAGGAATAAGGGTTGCTGTTTCTTATGCGGTTACTAGATGTCGCTACCAGTTAACCGATCCAACTGTATTCAGCATCTCAGGAGGGGCTTAAACAATTTTGACAAAATTCTGGCGAGTCCGGTAAAAAAACCCACAATCGGGAAAGTTCCCGTAACAGGGAAATCTTCAAGTGTGTTTAGGTATGTCCGTGTAGCCAGATGTCGCCACATTGGTATAAGGATAAGCGCAATTTATTATTACCCCTTATTAATCATTATTGTTGTTGTGTGATTAAAACTTTAAATTATAATTATTATTAAAAATAACGCTTCGTCACTTCTGTCCATTAGGACGATTTTGAAGCTACGGTCTGATGTTTTCGTTAATAATGTGCGTAGATTTTTTTATAGAATTTTTAAATCAATTAAGTTTTAGTTATGAGAATGTATTTGATGAATCCTTTAATGTTTTGAATTTTGATCTAGTTTATTCGGAGTGTTGCAAAAATGTCGACGAATGACTCTAAAGTTTTGAACGCGACCAATTTATAGTAGATGGAATGTAGTTTGGTCCGAATGTCTTCCAGCGTTGTTTGTGATGCTAAAGGCCAGCGCCCACTGATACATGACACGTTTATATGCCACAGCGACTGTAGGCCTGTTAATATAGGCCAGAATTCTCGCCGTTACGCCGTAAGAACTTATCAAACCTTCGTCACCGAGTGACTTTCAGATACAAAATGAGGGGGCAGGTTTTTTTTCCTTTAACATTACAACTCAGATACTTCTAGAACCACATTCTAGAATAGAATGTGGTTTATTTGACACAACAACAAAGTACAGAGTCAAAATAAATAAACAAGACATTTTATAGGTAACAGTATGATTTTTACAATAACACAGTTGTCAGAGTTTTCTTGGTGGAGCGTGAATTTCTAGCTCATTGTAGAATGATCTTCGTCTTGCTTCGGTGTACGCTGGCCTTACGATCTTAAAACAACACTGTCCATTATTAAAGTATCCATATCAATATTGTATCATTAGCTAGGGAATAATTATGCTTGCTTGTGTTAATGTGAAACAAAAACGTCCATTCGCTTTTATAAGAAAACCGCTTCGACCTCTTGCGATACCTTTTCTAGGTATATAGGTGACACAGGGTGACTTTTTTTTGCAAAAACTGATTAGTTGGCAAACTCACGGATTGGTTAAAATGTCGTTCTCGAGATATCGAAGAGATGAAAGGCTTTTTCAGTCATAATTATGTTGAAAATCTCTTTCAGAAAGAGCAAGGGTACGTGTCAAATAATATTGTTTGGACGTGCCTCGAACTACCCTACTCTGCATCACGGATCTATATGGATCTGAGAATGCCAGTCATGGGGGTAAAAGTTGCGTTCACACAAACTTTTCCAACCTAAGTTTCATCTTAAATTCGAATTCGAAGCTTGTTGTCTAGCCCTGACTCCATATTCCTTCGGTGTCGTGGGTATCAGGAACTACAAGTACCATGGCACCGCAACACCCACACCCGGAGGAAATAGTTGCAGATCATGCAAACATTTGTCTCGTGGTAAACCGAACTAGCACTTGATTCGTCCCAGCCGCCCAATTGTCCGCGCTACAGAGGTCGAACTAAGTCCTTTTAACCCGTATACTATAATGCAAAGCTTGTACAATTTTGATCTCAATTGATATTAGTATAAGTCACTATTAATATTAAATTAATGTATTTATTCATACTGTAGATTTTGGTAAATTACACATTTTGAGGCATTTTCACATTGATATTCATATACTGTAATCCTTTTATGATGTTTACATAATATGATATATAAATACATATTGTAAATGCTTATTTTTGACATTGTATTGTATCAAATAAGTCTGCTAAACCGAGTCTTTAAGTATTTCTGCCACATATCCATTTTGGATGTCCTTTAAAAATTTATTAAAGGATTTTTTTAAAAATATCTTCCATAAATAATTAAACTAAAGGTTAATAATTTTGCATATCAAAATGTTAATTACCAGTTTCAATATAATTCGTGCTTCCAAATAAATATCTAGGCTTAATTTAAACTTGCGAAATGTAATCTTTTCTATTAATAATCTTGTAATCGAAGGTAATTATGGTCACTAGTCGAGGAAATTTGCAATCAAAACGAGACTACATAATAATACTCGTATAGAGCTTAGGCTTATACGATCATAAAAAAACACTGTTGCCTGTTTTTTCTTTCGTCAAGATGAATCTGCGATTCTAGATAATCTTTGTTTTTTTGGTGGAAAACTAGCATACGAGCTTTTAAAAATTTAAATACGCTCTTTTTGGAGAAGTCTGTCTGTAGTCAGAAGGGATAATTTCAGCATCAAGATCATTCCATAAGCCGAGCGTTCGCGGGATATGTTCTTCTGAAACCGACCAACCAGTGTCTATCGTCACATGATTTCCTTTATTAAACCAGTGTCTATCATCACATGATTTCCTTTATTAAAACAGTGTCTATCGTCACATGATTTCCTTTATTAAACCAGTGTCTATCATCACATGATTTCCTTTATTAAAACAGTGTCTATCATCACATGATTTCCTTTATTAAAACAGTGTCTATCATCACATGATTTCCTTTATTAAACCAGTGTCTATCATCACATGATTTCCTTTATTAAAACAGTGTCTATCATCACATGATTTCCTTTATTAAAACAGTGTCTATCATCACATGATTTCCTTTATTAAACCAGTGTCTATCATCACATGATTTCCTTTATTAAAACAGTGTCTATCATCACATGATTTCCTTTATTAAAACAGTATTTATGGCGAGGATTTTGGTCGTTATAGATTAGTTTTCTGTGTATAGATGGCACTTTACACAAAATATGTTTTGAATGCAAATTTTCGTAATTGGACGTGGCGAGCACTAAAGTGAATTGATCAATCCTAAGTAATGTTGTACTCATTATCTTAAACTTAATTAAACTTAAAACTTAAGCCTTGTATCATTGTGTAGTGGTTTTTATCGTAGATCTAAGCGACATTTTGATATTTTACATTTATACCTACATTGTAAGGTAACAATAATTCACTACTATATAATACCTACCCACTATAAGCAGAGAAGTTTTGAGAAGATATCAGAGATCGACATGTCAAAATGCTTCATATAGAAATCTCTGCTAATGGTGGAAGAATAGGTTATTAGATTAAGTCATTTTTAAGTTAATTACCATATTCTATGTGAACGTTGAGGTATCGTGACCGCAGTTACTCGGACTCTGAATGACCCTTCTCGTCTCAACGTGGTAAAACCTTACAGAATTCTAATATGACTTGGGTTTTGTAGCTTGCTTTAGATGCTCCTATAACTAGGATCCTGTGTGTATTTGCAAATTAATTGTATAGCGCTGTCCTTGTTTCTTCTTCGTTGTTGGCTTATTCTGTGTGGTTGTACTAATTTAGTTTTTTATTCTAACAAACTAATGATGTTTGAGGTTCCATAACCATAAAACTAGATGTTTTATTAACAGTCTTGTAATTTTCGCTCATTTTTAGTTTTGCATGATGTTTGAAGCTGCCTATTTTTATTTGAGGTTGGATTTAAAGATAGCGGTGAATTTTATGTTACAATCTGAAATAATAAGTTTATTTATTAACATAATATAATTATGTTTTTTTTCTCCCTCTTCCATTAAGTGG
Source organism: Perizoma affinitatum (assembly GCA_961405105.1). Taxonomy (NCBI): domain Eukaryota; kingdom Metazoa; phylum Arthropoda; class Insecta; order Lepidoptera; family Geometridae; genus Perizoma; species Perizoma affinitatum. The sequence goes on along the minus strand of OY560199.1, from coordinate 743,675 downwards.
CCTAACCACTTTACCAGTAGCTGTTTCCTATTGGCTTTTTTAATTATTAATTTTAAGAAACTCTTCAGTGAATCACGGTTTATGTTGCAGATTTCAAAAGGTTGGCGTTCAGATAATTTGTAGTCTATCAATGCAAAGATTTCATGTGGGAATAATGAAGTTAATTTCCCACGTCTCAACTGGCTAGATCGAAATCTGAAGCACAATCTTATTAAAATAACAGCCAAAGTCTCGATCTAAAAAATGTCGACATCGGTATTCTACTCAAATACAATTGACAATACTTACTAAGAAAAACGTCAAGATTGCGATTGATAATGGATAGAAAATAGACTGACACAAAAACATATCGAGACTTAGTTATTAAATAATTATAGGTAGTTCATGTATTATTTAAAGACGCTCCTAATCACAACTATCGCAATCATTTTAACAGAAATTTCACAAGTTATACATTTTTCTTTCAAAATGATTGCCATAGCCGTGTGCAGAGTCGCGTCCTCGTGGAATGCACGAACTGTATCTGACAACTGTAAATTTAATAGAATCTTGAACGCTTTGCCTTTCCGAATCAGCAGCGTAAACCTCCTAGGGCTTAGTGATGATGTAGCTCTTTCTGTCCAGCGCCTACAAGGTCGAGAAGCGGTCGGGGCGCGGGCGGGCTCGCGAGGTCGAGGGGGCGGGGAGCCGCGTGTCCGGGGGTGGGGGCGGGGGCGGTGCAGGGGGGGCCGGGGGCGCGCGCGGGGAGCGGGGCGCGGCCGTCCCCGGGGCCGTTGAAACACAGCCGCCGGCTGTCGACGCACACCACGCGCGCAGATATAATGATATGGCGCCAAAGTGAGTACTCAACTTTTTTTTCATAGGATCGTATTCCAGAATCTATGTATCTATGTGGATTGTATTTGAAACGTACGCGTTAACATACATGTTTCTTTTCTGAAACATCAAGGATTGTGAGAAAAAAGGTGAATGCCATATGAAGACTTACAAAACGAAAGTTATGGGTGATATTAAGTTTTGTAGTATAAAACTAAAATACAAAATACCTTGGAGACTTATAATACGAAAATTATGTGTGATATTTAGTTTTGCAATATAAAACTAAAATACATAATACCTTGAGAAAAAACAGATTAAAGTAGAATACTTTAGCAACATTTCCATTGAAAGCTTAGAACTATACTTGAATTTACACAGCCTAAGATAAGTTCTGGAATACGGGCCTACTGCTTGTCAAACCAGTTTCACTTGCACTAGCACACTTAAACAATGAGTAAACGAATGTTATGTCAAATCCATAAGTATCTGAGTTTCTAAGGATGCCATTCGGCTTAAGTTGAGAGCCCAATGTTTTGAAATAGGTTGCATGGGAAAACGACCTTGCTTTCGGTTACTGGATTTATATCGAAGTGATATTCTCTCTCACTCTTTCGCCTATTTAAATCACCTACAGCAACACCAATGGCTTTGTACACTCTCAAAAACAATAAATATTTAGATTTTTAGTGGTAGTATCTACAGCAACATCAGTAGGCGAACATCAATAGGCGAAGCTGAAAAACAACGTGGCTGAGTCCTCGACCTTTTTACTTACATACAGACATACCTTATTATTATAGGCTAGGTATGTTTGTTTAAGTGTATGTAAATAAAGGCCTTGTTTAATTTTTTTTTGGTTTCGATATTACTAGACTCTGCCCACGGCTTCGCCCGAGTGATACCCGGATAAAAAGTAGCCTGTGTTATTCGGATATATAAGCTATATTAATGTAAAGTTTCATTAAAATCCGCTCAGTAGTTTTTGCGTGAAAGAGTAACAAACATCCTCACAAACTTTCGCGTTTATAGCGTAGTAGGATTTGTTTTGTTGCACTGGATTCGTAACAATTATAAACGGGTGAATGTTTGTGCGATGTGTGTGAGATGAAGCGTTGTTTGCACATACACGGTGACGGTAGCGCGGCGTGGTTGGTTGCAGGCACTGGGAGGAAGGACCCCCTCGATACCACGGACCCACTGAGTACGAGCGACCACCTCCATACTACTATCCCGGACCAATGTGAGTTCACAAATACATTACTTTTTAAAAGCTACCATTAATCTGCTCTCTATTCAAATACGCACGGTGTAAAAGGACACGAGGCACAAGGGCGAGAAGCCAGATTATTGGCTCTAAAATAGTAACGTGGAACATATTTAGTATACTTATTTATTTTACTTTTTTTTTTAAGTATATATTTATTTAGTTTTAGTTAGTAAACGTGCGTTGTCATTGCGTCAACTGAGGTCCGTGCTGAAAATCAGCACTGTTTATTGCAGCTTTTAGCTGTTTAAATCTTAGTTGTACCTAAGTGTATAGTCCTGCTCAAAATAAACTTTAACTTTATGTTTCATACTAGATTTCTTAAGACTTATTTAGTAACCCCATTTCTTGAATTAAAAATAACGGCTATTTCCTGTTCGTTTATCTGTTATAACTTTCCTATGAATCACATAACTTTGATGTTAACCAAATGATCTTACTAACTGTGCTTCTACTTATAAATATTCAGAAATACCTCGATGACACGGTGCATGTCGGCTGAGACGGCGAGGAGGTTCGATTCCCGCTGCGGACAAATCGCGTTGTCAGAACCAAAAAACTACATAAGAATGTCATTTTTGCTATTACTGTCCAAAAATATTCAAACCTCCAAACATCGTGTGAATTGTAAAAAAATATATATTTAAAAATCGATTGACTTTTTGATAGTTACGTTCATTAGGTTCTTACGCCGCAAAATGTTTGCACAATCTGCGAATATCCATGATAATCGCAGTCTCAACACCCATTATACAAGAAATACTGTTGTTACAAGGTAGGGCACTCCCTCGAATGTTCAAGACACATTTAAACTCGCGCGATTAGTGCCTTCAGTTGATGGCTAGATGGCGGTAAAACAAATAGTGCGTCAATTTCATCAAGAGATGGCGCTAGCGTACCGCAATTAGCTAGCCGCGCACGTCACACCATAATCTTAGTAAGGACTGCATAGGATCTATGATTTTGTTATAGATCTGCTTACCAACAGGCGGTCTGTGTGCTTGTTTTTCATTTTATTACAAAATTAAATGATAAATTGACGACGCAGAGTGCCGCGAGCGCAGCTACTCTTCGAAAGACGTCTGCGGCGCCGACGCGAACTATTCTACCACGGCTACTATGACTAACTTATAAAACAATCTATTTTGGGTAACTACTGGGTGTTTTGAAGGGTGATCTTGTTTTGGTGTTGGCTTTGTGTTCGTTTTTCTCATACTAGCAAAACATTCAAAACTCTGAACGTCCACACTTTCACATTCATAATATTAGTAGGATTATTGTTGATTGGCTTCTGTCGTGCTACTCATTATACAACCAAAATGGAGCACAAAATCGTATAGTGATTATGACAAGCTTAGGAATGCGATGTCCAAAGATCTTAGTTTATGTCTTGCCATAAACTAAGACTTCCAACCAACTTTTAAAAGGGGACACACTTTGATGAAGTTTCACTTTTGGAATATGCTGAGCTTGTCAGAATGGGTAATAGGATTTTGTTCCGCATGACCATTTTCTTAGTGTACTTAAAGGGGCTAGATAAAAAGTGATTTTGAAATAAACGTGTGCGTCATTACTAAGTTATGGTCATGCCTTCTAGGCTGTAAAAATCATATTTTTGTTTCAACGGTGAAAATCTACACAAAACTGTTTGTCCTAGTCACAAATGAACCGCTAGATGTCGCCAGCTTGCCGTGAAGTATCCAACCAAATAATGAAATTGTCATGTGTTGGAGAATAGGAGGTTTTATTTTTGATCTGTGGCAAGTGTCATCGTGTAGTTCCTTAAAGTGACACAGATGGTGTTGTGCCAGACTAATACCTACATGACATGTGGTGCTTCAGGGAACTAGCCGGGCCCGCCGCAGATAAAAATAAAACCCCGCATGCTTGCAGTTTTTTTATAAACTATTGTGATTCAAGAATAACGATCTCGTTCATATTTTTAAACGGAATTTTTTTGACGTGCCTTATTATCTTCAATAAGGATAAACTCTCGTAATTAGTCGAAACTTAGTCACTGCCTTCACTGATAGTACGGTATGTGAAAATTTCCGTTTTACAATATGAAGAAGTAACGCACGAGGCAAGCGTCCCTAGGTTACGGTAACCGCCGTATTCTTGTTGGCCATTTCGACTGTATTAAATAAAAAAAATGTACCGTACTCACATGTAACTTTTATTCTTCCAGTGATAGACAGTAAAATGCCGCTCACGGAATTCGACGAAGACCTGCTGAAGTACTGAGGAACACCTCGACCAGGCAATCACCAACTGAATGATAATTAAACAGGCCATAATTGATGTGAAAGTATATCGTTCTTTAGGCCATATTATAACAAGAACGAAAAGATTTAGATCAGATTACTGATTTTAGACCCATAAAGAAGGGATACAATGTTCTGTTTAAGATTAAAAACATAATAATTACAATTTAAGACATAATAAAAACGACACTGAAATTGTATCAGGCCTGTTGCTGTGAGAGTTGTTTGTTATTGAACATAGATGGCGTTAATTTTCATTAAAAATGAACGCCATCTAGTTAAGTTCAGGGGATACTCGGAACAGATGAATGTTCCGGAAATTTGGCTCAATTATTTGGTGGAACTTTGCCGTTTTCTGTATACGTTATTTTTGACCGCTTTACAAAATAACTGCCAATTTTAGTACATTGTAGCTGGTGATTTATGCCCTAGAATACCGGTGGATCCAGACCGCTCTGAAGTTAGCCGCTCGTCTGCGAACTAGAAAATTCAGTTCCTGAAACGTATTTTGTACGTTCGTAGGCCTACTTCAGCGCGGTCGTGTTATATTGACAGTACTAGGTATTAAGTATCGGTACTAGGTGGTACTAGGTATTTCTGAAACCATTTTCTTCAACTTTTCATTCCTTAAATCTTTGTGAAAAGGGGTCTAGGCCATAAGGCTAGGCTCAATGATAATGTAGACTCTCGAATAAAAGCAGTGAAATATGATGGTAAATTTTGTAGCAAATAAGAAGATTCAAGTTAGTTCAATATCTGGTAGGTTAAATGACGATCGGTTAGTGTTCCAATAAAGCGGCGATAGCCTGTCATAATGTTTGGACGTACCTCTGACTACCCCTTGGTCTCATCAAAGATCTACACACTGCATAGGTATCTGAGGATGTCCATTATAAGGGGTATAGTCGTGAGCGTGTTTGTTTGTTTGTAAATGACGATCGTCCTTGGTAATTCTTAAGACACGTTATATATAGTTGATAGAAAAACCACAAAATAAACGATTCTAGAAACTCCTTTTTAATTGAATTTTGGTTATAAAATTGCTTAAAAACATTGTCTTAGATATAATAGACTAGATCTACAGTTGAAACCGCATAGAAATAGGACTAGCAAATGGTGAGTCGATTAAGTCATAGTAACTGCCACGATAGCGAGAGGTCCCTTTTTATTGTATTTTGAAAATTTAATATTTCTTCAGCTCAATAATTGAATTTAGATTTATACCGACCCCTCGGTCTGTTGGCTTTAAATTATTAACATTATTATACTGGACACTCCTTGTTGATGAACGTTTATTAATAAGGTATGTATGTCTGTTTGAAGGCGGAATGTGATTGACCGCACAAAAATTGTTTGATTTCATAAAATAATTGAATTTATTTCTTAAATCTGAGAGATTGTTTAGTTTATATGTTAAATAATCTAATTGTAGTTTTAAGTTATGTAATAGATAGCAATAAATAATCACTCGTTTTCTCATACAATATGTTTATTTGTGAAAGACAGTATGGAGAAGCGATTGAAGGGCGCCGGTCTGAAGTCTTGTCATACATTTCAACAAAAGACATAGCTGTAAAAAAAAACTAATATTTCAGTAGGTAAATAATGTAAAAAAAAATATTTCTTCATTTTTAAATGTATGCTATTCCTGATAATAGATTAAAATTAGACAGCCATTCTGATTTCGGTGACACTACAATCAATGAACATATTTTTTTTACTAAAAACGGGATATTTCCAATGGTTTTTGAGTTTGTTTGAACGTTTCCCGATCGCGGGAGGTGCTGGAGTCTTCGCGGGTGGGCACAACGGTCACTTCATTCCAAAGGTTGTCTGGAAGAGATCGCTATACCGTTGCATAGTGTTGTTTGTATTTCACTGTTGTGTTCAAAACATTCTAGAAATCATAAAAGAATTTTAATTAATTCATTAAAATCATGGTAATTATCCGACGTTTTTGGTAACAAATATTTTCGTATTCAGTAGTCTCTGCCTACCCCTCCGGGGAACAGGCGTGAATCGATGTATCCTGAGACTTCAATACCGGTACTGCTACTTGTAAGGTACTCCGGGCTACGTATACATCACGCCACGAGATTGTATTGCATTTATATTATAAAATAAACAATTAAAATTAAGTTAAATAATAAAATTTTCGAGCTGACTCGTTCGTGAATACTATAAGGAAGTGTTAGTGATGTGGACGAATTGCCAAACATTATTATTACCTTTTTTTTTAAGTGCTAAAAGTGTTATTTTTTATTATTATTATTTACACTTTCGAAAATACTCTTTTAAGGCTTTAGGTTTTGAATTTGTTGAATTTGAACTATAGGCAGATAACGGGAGATAACTTGAAATATTATTTCTAGGGCTCGCAACATGTCACGTGGTGCTAACTACTCGCGAAACGCGGGCATGTGCCTATTGTAATGTATGGACGTGCTTCCGACTACCCCCTACTTGGTATGCTCAAAGATATACGCACTGAGTATGAATATGTGTATGACCATGGGGCGTATAGTCGTGAGCGTGTTTATATTTAGTCTGTCACTGTGGAAGAGTCCAGTTTGAAATACAATTTAGAATCTAAAGTCAGATCGGTTAGTGCTAGTCTCTCCACATTGATCGTTAACATCATATTTACTTTAATTAGGCGATTATATTTTAGTTATAATTATATTTTAATTGTTGACTCGTGCGGGAGCGAAGTGCAAATGTTTATTTAGATTATATTTAATGTGTCATATCGTATAGTTTAAGGTTGGTGTCAAATTTATGGAATGCCAAATGATTTAATGTTGTCCGTGTGTTCGTTGCCTTATGTCTTCGGATTCTCTGTTAGGGCGGTTATGCATATAGCTGTGATTAAAGACTATACATTATTGACAACCTCCTCGGCGCGGCGGCCGAGTAGACGGCTGCCACGCTAGAGGTACGCGTTCGATACCCGCAGCGGGACAAATGTTTGCATAGTTAAGACAATTATAAGTTTTATACGGGTGTTTAAACGCAATCAAGTCTCGTATGAAACTTATAAAAATGTTTGAATGAATGACTCGTAGTTCCTGATACCGAGGACACAGGGAATCCTAGCGTGGGGACTGTGTATTCGCCTGTTGATATCAAAAGGATAATAATAGGAACATTTTAACGTGAATTTACGGCGATTCCTCGTGCGACCAAGACTAGAATGCCAATGTCTATAATTTTTTAAATTAAATAAATTGTATTACCTTGTTTATTTAAATGTAATTAGTATGTGTGCCGCCTATACAGAGATCCATAGATTCGCGATCGGGCTCAGGACCACAGGTTCACAATTTTATTGTAGTCGAAACGACGTGAAACTCGCAAGGGGGGATATCTTTTGATGAAACCTCTCGAGTACTGTCTAACACGTCACAGTTTTTTGATCTCTGTTCTCGTATATCTGACTCGACTGTAAGGCCATTTTATAAAAGGCACACTTGTTTTCGCAACTGAATAACTTGACCGATGAATTGTAGGTCATTTTTGACTTCAGTTTGTTACTTGTGAAATTGGATATATCGCGTTTACATATCCGTCCTTCGACTAATTAGTAATCTTAAATAGAATGGTTTTATTTTTATTTTATACAGAACTATATGTATATCTTATTATTATTACATAGGTTATATTTTTATGTTAAAGTTTATTATTTAATGCGTTGGTATAGTACCGTTAAAAAGGTCCGTGCTCAGTATAGTTTGTTACTAGGCGGAATACCGCCATAACTATAGATAGATAGATATATATTTATTGTACACCAGTAAATATAAAAGAATCGCGATGAAAGAAATTATAATAATACCTAGTGATACCTATAGTTATGGGTATTCCGCCACAGATTAGTACTTTGTATGCGAATGACGCATATGTAAACGCAGTGTAACGAGTTTTACGGCCGTAGTAGGAACATTCTATGTCTGCTCAGTTTTCCTAGAACTTTCCAGGTTTTTTGTAAGGAATTTAGCTGTAGTTTTTTTTGTAAGCACTGCTCAAAGTGTTTTTAGGTGCTAGAGCATCTCATATGAGTTTAGTTTGCGCACTCAGTGCGACTTGAGAAGAAATATTTGATAACATAGTCCTTCTCAATTTAATCTCCTTAATCTCGAATAAATCTCGTCTTCGTGATGAAGATGACACTCACATTACGTTCAAATGTATGAGGAGATATGACGTTATTCCGTGCACACCTTCACTGACGCACCTTGAGTCCCCAATTAGTTATCTATACTAAAGCGAAGGGGAAGCGAACTGTTCCAAGTTAGAAATATCGTATTGTTTTTGAATACGGAATAATAATGCTCCCTCAACTTAAATTGGTGGCTCAAAGTCAGGGCACAATGTTCTCAAGTTGTACAGAGTGATTTTATGGTTTAGCGGTTAGAAGGTGCAGTTCACGATCTGTATGTATTGAATGATAGACTAGTAAATGTTAGGATATGTAGGCTAATGTTGTATCGTACGAATAGTGTAACCAAAGTTTTGTAAGAGGAGCGGGGAGCGGGGAGCGGGGCTGGTGCGTTGGGAATGTAATATGAATACATTTTATTAATCTCCAAACGTTGTTTCATTTTTCTAACCCCCAAAATATATATTTGAATAAATACTTTCATAGATACCTACGTGGAAGTCCTTAAGTCTCTCTCTGTCATCTCTGTGGTGGTATGGTTTCGTCCCAGGGGTATGGCCAGAGGTATGGTGGGTCCTTAGTGATTTCAGTTAAGAATATCGGTGTTCCTGCTTTAGTTAGAAGCTGTCAATTTGATATTAGATATTACTAGCGCGTGGTACTTGGATAAAAAGTAGCCTGTGTTATTCTGATTATATTACTGTAGTTTTATCAAAATCTGTTCAGTAGTTTTTGCGTGATCACAAACGCGAAAGTTTAAGGGATAGCTCACAAACTTTCGCGTTTATAATAGTAGGTAGTCGGATAAGATTTTGCAGACGAGACCTTGTACGTTCGCAAAAGATAGATTTTGAGCAAGGTACATTATGTTTCCTACCGGAGACTCAAGTTGGTGTTCTATAGCGAATGCTAATATGGACTAGAGATGCACCTGAAATTGACTGCTGGCTAGAATGCCCAGTCTTAATGTGGTTAATGACTCTTATCCTATGGAATATTTTCTATTAACGACACTACCTACCTACCCTGCCGGGTGCTTACACTATGATTTGATACCATGAGGGGTATGAAGTAAAAACGAAATTTCATATTTATTATATTTATTTAGTTTCCAACAAGATGATCAATGCTAACATAAAACAAGCATAAAGTTACTTATAACTACTTAATATCAGTCTTACAAATAAATAAGAATTAACTTTTAGGAACTACATTTAGATCTAGGTAACTCAAATTTAATCAACTTCTTCCACGGTGGGTCCATCGTTTCTTTGGTATCCAGGCATGCCTCCAGGGAATCCACCCATGCCGCCGGGCATGCCACCCATTCCACCGGGCATACCACCCATTCCGCCGGGCATACCACCCATTCCACCGGGCATACCACCCATTCCACCGGGCATACCACCCATTCCACCGGGCATGCCACCCATTCCACCGGGCATGCCACCCATTCCACCGGGCATGCCACCCATTCCACCGGGCATGCCACCAGCACCTCCAGGCATGCCTCCGTTCCCAGCTCCATGCATCTTGCTCATGATCTGCGAGCAAACTCTCTGGATGTCTTTCAACTTGTCTTCATACTCCTCCTTATCCGCCAGGCTGTTGTTGTCCAGCCACCGCAGCGCTTCGTCACATGCATTCCTTGCTGCGGACTTGTCTTGCTCGGTCAGCTTGTCTCCAGCATCATCCAAAGCTTGCCTCACGCTAAAGATGTAGGATTCTAGCGCGTTGCGAGAAGCTACTCGTTGCCTTTGCTTCTCGTCTTCTTCTTTGTACTGATCGGCTTCAGACAGCATCCTGTCGATCTCGGCTTGGGAGAGACGGCCTCGATCGTTCTTGATAACGATGTTCTTGCTGCGACCGGTGCTGTTTTCTTTGGCTGAGACGTTGAGGATTCCGTTCGCATCCATATCGAAGGTGACGTCGATTTTTGGAACTCCTCTTGGCGCAGGCGGGATGCCTGTCAGGTCGAAGGTGCCGAGCAAGTTGTTGTCTTTTGTCATCGCGCGCTCACCCTCGTAGACTTGGATGGTGACGGCTGGCTGGTTATCCGAGTAGGTGGTAAAGGTCTGCGACTGCTTGCATGGGATTTTCGAGTTGCGTTCTACGATTTTCGTCATAACTCCACCAGCAGTCTCGATACCCAATGATAGAGGTGCCACGTCGACCAGTAAGACATCCTGGATTTTAGAGTGTGTATCCCCGCTGAGAATTGCTGCCTGAACAGCCGCTCCGTAAGCCACAGCTTCATCAGGGTTGATGGAAAGGTTCAGCTGCTTACCGCAGAAGAAGTTCTGAAGTAAATTCTGAACTTTCGGGATGCGAGTGGAGCCGCCGACGAGGACGACGTCGTGAATCTGGCTCTTGTCCATCTTAGCATCTTTCAGGGCTTTCTCCACAGGTTCCAGGGTTCCTCGGAAGAGGTCGGAGCAGAGCTCTTCAAAGCGTGCGCGGGATACTCGAGTGTAGAAGTCAACACCCTCATAAAGAGCGTCTATTTCGATGGTGGCCTCCGTGCTCGATGAGAGTGTGCGTTTGGCGCGCTCTGCGGCAGTTCTTAGCCTTCGGAGAGCCCGTGGGTTTGAGCGCAGATCTTTCTTGTACTTCCTCTTGAACTCTTCAGAGAGGTGGTTCACGAGCCGGTTGTCAAAGTCCTCACCTCCAAGGTGCGTGTCGCCCGCCGTCGCTTTCACTTCAAACAGAGAACCTTCATCGATGGTGAGGATGGACACATCGAAGGTACCACCGCCCAGGTCGAAGATCAAAACGTTCCTTTCGCCTTTGAGGTTCTTATCCAAGCCGTAAGCCAATGCTGCCGCTGTAGGTTCGTTGATGATGCGGAGGACGTTCAGGCCGGCGATGGCCCCCGCGTCCTTTGTGGCTTGACGCTGGGAGTCGTTGAAATACGCAGGCACCGTGATCACTGCATCCCTCACCGACGATCCAAGATAAGCTTCAGCGGTTTCCTTCATCTTCGTCAGAACCATACTGCTGATCTCTTCAGGGGCGAACCTCTTCGTCTCACCTTTGAATTCGACTTGGATCTTCGGTTTGCCACAATCACTGACTACTTTGAAAGGCCAGTGCTTCATGTCCGCTTGGATTTTCTGGTCGTCAAACTTCCTTCCGATGAGCCTCTTCGCGTCGAAGACGGTGTTGCTGGGGTTGAGGGCGACTTGGTTCTTGGCTGCGTCGCCGATTAATCGCTCGGTGTCGGTGAAGGCGACGTACGAAGGTGTGGTGCGGTTTCCCTGGTCGTTGGCGATGATCTCCACATTCCCGTGCTGCCATACTCCCACGCAGGAGTACGTGGTTCCAAGATCAATTCCGATAGCTGGCATTGTGTCTTTTTTTTAATTTACTCGTAGATAAAAATCACTTGTTGTAATATCGCGTAGAAAACTTGGGTTCGTTCGTATCGAACTCACTCGTGTGCTTCGTTTCGTGTTTCGAAAAATACTGCTTTCCCGCCGAGCGACCTGTGTTTATATACTAAAGGAATAGGAATCAAGAATATTCTACGTCGTACTAGATTCGGCCAATCAGAACGCGCGGAGGCTAGAATATTCTGGAAAGCTATTATAGTTCAGCCAATAGCAGAGCAGACGGCGTGAAAGAGAAAGACTATATATTCTGTCTCGCTTTCTCAATTTGAGCGACCGCGTGAGAATTTTCCCAACTTTTAGGGAATTTTAACGAAAATAAGAAACCATTACTGCATAATCATTTCACATTAGAAATACAAATATTTTACTAGGAGATACAAAGTATTCCATTAAAAAAATACTTGTCATAGCTAACCTACTCCAATTTCCGAAATAAAAAATCATAATATGTTTTTCAAAACATGTTTTATTTTATAGTAAAATCTTAAAATATGTAGTTTTTCCTTTAATAAAAATCAAATTCCCCTTATTTTAGGTACATGGGTCATATATGTATGTGTAAAAAAATCAGTGAAATATAATAGTGTTGAACAACCACTATAAACTAAGATAGCATGAATTTTTTTTACATTAAGTCCCAAAATTACATTACGTATAATTTCAGTGTTAAGAGTTCCAACTTAAATCATAAACCTTTTCATAAATCTCTATTGTTTGTGTATCTAGGAAAGTGGTAAAAGTACACATACAGGTGGTACAATAAAATATCGGATCACTAGATCCTGTCGTTCAGCAAACAAACATAGTTGTTGTCTTTGTCATAGTAAATTCATCACTCAGCATTATTTGTTAATCTTTCTATTAAGTCGACTTCCCGTCACTGACCCATCACAAAGAAATATCTGGTTCATATTTTAATAAAAATAAGTAAGTACTTACCTTACTATATTATGTTTTTCCGAATAATTTACTCGCAGTATTTTTTTAAAATCCAAAATTACGTTATAAATTGAAAATTTATTTTACTGGTATTAATAAAGTTTATCGGTACCTAATAAAATAATAAGTATTATTTATTATCTAGCTAGAATTTCCGATTTATTTTACATATTTTTAGGTAATTTTATTTTGTTGTAATGGTATTGTTCTGTAGAATTATCTGTAACCTTCGGGAATGTTCGAGTGTAGTGCGAGAATTCTAGAGGGCGCGCGGCGACGCGAGTCCTGTATTGTACGACCACAGAAAACACGGCTTGATAAAGCACGACCATGGAACCACGACCATAATTATCACGATCTGATATAGCTAGTACCATCTTTACAATGCACACGGGGCCCGTACCCAGGACCCCCGACATCACGGAGGCCCCGAAAGCCCGATACATACGCTAACATGAAATATAGCTCATTTTTGGACATTTTTGGGTACCGTACCTCCAAAATAAAAAATAAACCTTTATAAGATTACTTCGTTGTCTGTCTGTAGTCAAGACTCTTTTTCAAAGGAAATTGTGGTGGTATCAAGTTGAAATTTATATCAAATACTTATGTATGCAGTCCCGTAGACCTTGAATCTTGAAATTTGTCAAGAAACAAGGTCTAACAAAATTTATTAGTAAAAGAAAAAACTGATAACTTGTAGATAAATACATCAAACTTGAAAACTGAAAGTTTCAGCCCTTGAATAACTAGGCTTAGAACCTCAGTAGGCACACGCGAATTTAAATTTCATGTTAGACTACGTACATCGCTCGACGCGTCAGTGCTTAACAGGACCTACTGGAAAGAGCTCTGTCATTTTATAATAAAAAAATACTTATTTTGCAGTGAAGGGGTGTCACAACTCTTCACATAATTATCAGAAACAGATGAAGATTCCATTTCACGGGTAAGTTCAACCTGGCCCCATATTCTTGAGTAAACCATTCGTATAGGCACGAAATAAATAACACACGCATTAACATAACAATTTTGTTAACTATAGAAAAATATTTGACCCATTAGGTATCTACTTATTTGTTTTTTCTATTTCTCTTCCAGTGTAAACTGGTACGACTTTTATTTGCTTGATATTATTAGGGTTATATCTTATCTTACCTGGATTTTTAAGTTAAATAATGTACCTATGCTCTTTTAAGCTTGGTCTAATAATCAAACACTTCTGTTTTATTTCCACGGCAAAGGGGATAGAAAATCACAAGCTGTCGGGATGTTGATGTAGTCGGAGTTTTAAATTTAGAAATTCAATCGGTTTCATTAGACGATGGACCCTTTATTTTTGAGGGGGGGAAAATGCCTGCGCATTTCCTTTTCGCCATGGGGGTATGTGGGGCTCAAACCCACTAAAAATCCCCCCGGTGAGCAATCCACCATCTTGTCACTATCTTGTCCCGGCGGGCGGCTCGGGAACCGGTCCGGGCCGGTACCGGTCGGCCTCAAAGTAACCTTCCCACCCTAGGTTAAAAGACGATGGACCCTTTTTTTTTTTTTTTTTGAGGGGGGGAAATGCCCACGCATTTCCCTTCCGCCATGGGGATGACGGAAGGGGGTATGTGGGACTCGAACCCACTAATACCCCCCCGGTTAGAAGTCCCCCGCCGTAGTGGGGCAAGATGGGGTCGCGTTAGCATTCACCATCTCACCCCGACGGGTGGCCCGGAAACCAGCCGGGCCCCGGCCATGTGTGGGGCCGTGCAAGCCGGCGGAGCCCCCGATCTCCGCCAGTAACCCCACAAACGCGCCCTGAAAAGGGCGCCCCCTCCAACTTACGCTGTCCCTCCCTCCAAGCCTGCCCGATATGGGTAGCCCTGCCGGTATAGCCTTGAAGGTCATTGGGACACGCAAGCCGACCAGAGCAGCGAAAGCCGCCCCGGCCCTCCCTCCACAGTGCGCCCTGAAAAGGGCACACTCACCTCGCAAGACGGGCCCTGAAAAGGGCCTCGCCAAGACGTCTTTCGCGCCCTGAAAAGGGCGCCCCCTCCACTTACGCTGATTCCTCCCTCCAAGCCTGCCCGGTATACGATGAAGGAACCCTGATAATAACAATATCTGCAATATAATAATGTCATGCTTACTGTTGGTTGTTTTAGGGTCTGCACAGAAGAAAATCAGAAATTCAGGCGCTTTTGTACTACCCAGATAATTAAAATGCATACGGAATACTGACTGTATTAAACAATGGTCGTGCTTTGTCGGGTCTTGTTTTCCCTGGTCATACAATACGTTCTCTCGAAGTATTTCTAAACTTCGGGAATGTTCGAGTGCGCTTCGATAATTCTAGGGCAGCATGCACGAGTGGGAAAGAGCCAGCGGAATACTGGTGAATCACGTGGGACTGAGATGGATAACAAACAGTTCGAATCGAATGTGTGGCCGAGGAAATTCTACTCTTTTCTTAAATCCTGCATTGAATTGCAAGTACGAAGATAAGTAGGTAGTTAACGTATAATATTTATTTATTCATTATTTTAGCGTTAGGTACACATTGTGCCAGTACTATCTGTGGTATGTACGAGTAGGTAGATCTGTGCCCTAGTCTGAAATGCTAGGAATTGCTTAAAAGTTGCCCGTTGTACCTCCTCGATATGTTTGATAATTGCTCTGTTTAAATTTGTGGGCTACACAGGTAAAGTGGTACTTACCTACCTACCTACCTATTCAATTCAATGATTAATACTTTACTATCAGTCAATTAGGTAGGTACCTAGATAGGTAGGTAGTTATTTATCTAAATCTTTATCCTTTTTTAGAGAAATACCTAATTAGGTATTTTTCTACATTCTACCGTAGGTACCTAAGTAGGTTTACCTACTAATTTTCAACATGTAGAAATATTTAGTGACGCCTGATGACGTGTTTACAAAAAAAAAACTGATACCTACCTCCTCCTATACATACTTTCACACCCCATTTCCCCCCCTTAAAATGTGAAAATCTAAAAACCCTGAAACAAGTAATTATTTAGGTAGTTATGTATGTTTTTCAAATACTCAAGTGAACTTTCCAAAAAAAAATCCAAAAATTCTTTTAGCGGAAGCTTAGTTTTTTTTTTGTTTGGTACGATATAAAAAAATAACCTACGTCTCTCTAAATTATAAAATAAGGTAGGTAGGTACTTAAATTGTCTGCAGCTTTATAAAGACAGAGCATTTTTTAATATTAATAAAACTGGTTTGACACAAGTTTCTACTCGTAGCGACATCTATTGCCGAGTAGCATTAGCTCTTACATGAATGCTCCCTACTATTCCATTCCATGCAAAGGTTGAATGCAATCAAGATTTTTTTTTTTAATTTATATTAAAAATCGTATTATTTAGCAATATTTTGTCCAAAAGAAATCACCTAATTCAAAATATAACCTCCAGCAAAAAAATTACATAAAAAAAATACCACTGGAGGTGCGGGGTATCGATCCCCGTACTTCTCGCATGCTAAGCGAGCGCTCTACCATCTGAGCTACACCCCCGATGACGATTGTGATAGAAATAACAGACAGATGCTTTCATTATCAAGTTATTCAGAACATGACAGGAATACTGATCGTTAAATTGATAATACTAAAGAAACATTTATTTCGGCGATGTTTTATATAAAATTAATTCCTCTACAACACCCAAATATAAAAATATTTGTTTTGGCCTTTTTTATAACTGCTGCTAATAATTGCCTGCTGGCTGTTTATTTATATTTTTATGTTTTATGTATCGTAGGTATCTGTATAGTATAATCTCCAGCCCAACTACTTCCCAAAAAAATTTTTTGTCTCCAAAAACCTGCACCAAATTAAGGTATTTGCGATAGGACCGCCCTATGTACCTACTTCTGCGATTAGTTTATAATTTACTCTGTTTGAATTTACACGCAAAACATGTGGTGTACAATAAATATCTATTTTTCTAACATCAGATTATAATATAAATGATGCTGTGTGAAAATGTCCAGCATTAGTTGAGCGTTGTTTGCCAACTAGATAATATGGATATAGATGCAAAAATATTTTATTTTTTTCTATTCGAAAAATGTATGTGCTCAAAACGGCCTGTGTAAATATCCCTCTTTTGCTCAAGGCACTAAAGATTTCCGGAAGAAAACTCTTTTTAGGGTTAAGCTCGCCTTGCACATGTCATTTCTTTGGAACGCATTACCAATATCGATAAGGAAGGTCTCGTCTCTAGCCATATTATAAGCTCGCGTTAAATTTTATTATCTATCCCATATTTCATAGTTTTAGCTTGATCCTGTTTTGCTGAGTTGCGACTTTTTAAATCTTGTATGCATTTGTATATATACACACAAAATAGATAAGTATATGTTATCATGTAGTATATTTTGATGTAATATGTTTTATAATAATATTATTTAAGGTTTACCTACACAAGTTATAAAGTACATCCCCGGCCACTTCAAAATCATATATAATCCTCTCCATCCAAAGGTTGTCTGGAAGAGATCGCTTTTAAGCGATAAGACCGCCCATTGTACCTTTTCTTAATGTGTTTTGTTTATTTTATTTATATCATATGGTGTACAATAAAGTATTTTCATTCATTTCATTCTGCGTTTTGTAAGTGTTTATTTCTTATAATATAGTATGGTATAAGAAAATACGGTGAGAAAACTGGAATCAAAGATTGCATGTACCTACCGTCAGTTCGTGTTCCAATAAACGGCGATGGGCTTGCAACCTGTCATGTGAAATGCTACTTGCAGGTTTATTTTAAAACGTAAGCATCCGCTAAAAAATAATTTTTGGTTATTTCAACTTAATGTGTGAGAATTTTGTATGAAAGTCTTTGAAGTTAGAAACAAAAATTTTAATTGCTGCTACTGAGCATAAATAAACAATGAGGGGATTCAGGGTTTTTGGTTTTTTATATTTTGAGGGGGGAATTGGGGATGAAAGTTTGAAGGGGGGAAGTGGGAGTATCGGTAGATTTTATAAAAAAACACGACTTTAATTTGTAATCAGCGTAACCAAATTAAATAAAAAGTCCAAATCAAAATTAACCAACATTTTATTCGCTCTCAGAGTCCGTAACGGCAAAACTACATACAAATGCTAATAATAAATACAATGTACAACTAATACTGTCTGTCTGTCACGGGGAGGTATTGGAGATCTCATTGCGCTGTCATCATGGCCGACTGTGCTCTGTGGAGAGAAAATACAGATTAGAATAAATTCAGGTAAACCTCTAAAACTGCATCTTAACCTTAATATTTATAACTTTTATACGACAGCTTCATCGTATCGGTTTATTCCCATTGCCCCTCGATTTTCGGCCCCATCCGGGGACAACGGGAATTTATTTTCCCCGTTGTCCCATTTATAATGGTATCGATTAATTTTTTATTTTATTTTATTTTGTATTGTTAAAACAAAATCGATTGATAGATCGACGGATGGCGCGATGGATGGTTGGATCGATCTTATTCTATCAAGAATAAGAATAGGTAATTTGTTACCATGAGACCTTCTATGATACCTATTGACGATATTGATGGCGCGGCGGGTAAGAGATGGGTTCGATTCCCGCAGCGGGTCAAAGGTTTGCATGTTCTGCTGACATTTGTTCCGGGACTAGGTGTTGTGCTACCACGGTACTCGTAGTTCCTGATACCCACGTTACAATGAATCCTACGGTAGCGTGAGGCTATATATGTTTATTATTTATTTATCTATTACATTTCAATAGTCCTGTCACGGTTTGTCATTATGCAGTGGTGCTTTTATTAGTATGACATTTTCTCGTAATTTGATTTTATCTGCACCTAACTATCAGATAGGCCTTGAACGCTTTAATTCATAATTTACTGTAATACTTAAATTATGTCTTCACCATTATATCTCATGGAGTCAGGGAGTCAGGGACTCAGGGACTCAGGGACTCAGGGACTCAGGGAGTCGGGGACTCGGGAACTCAGGGACTCAATCAGGGAGTGATTCCTCAGCTGTTGCAAGCTTCATAGACAGGTATACACAGGTTGCAGGCAGGTCGTATAGGATGTACACAGGTTGTATACAGGTACTCACAGGTTGCAGGCAGGTTGAGCCGCTGTTCCTGCGCCCGCAGCAGCATGGCGTCCAGCTCGGCCGGGCAGGCGCAGTGCAGGAACTCGCGTGGTCTCACGCCGCGTAGAACTCCTACTATGGACGGTTTCACGTTGTAGAAGATTATCGTCTGACCGCGGGCGTGGAAGTCCTCGATCAGGGATTTTATGCCCTGAAACGGACAAAAAAAAGGTTAATCGCAGTATTCTTGCATAAAATTATTAATTTGTTTAAGAAAAAAAGCGATAATCACAATGTTAATACCAGAAATAAAGATAAACTCGCTGTTGCCACTTGTAGACTCCTAAAGTAAGTAAATCGTTTAAAGGGCAAGGTGTACGCTTTTATAAAAAAATTCCAATAGATTTACAAAAAATTACAATTAACAAATATAAAAAAGAGATTTAAAAATACTTTATAAAAAGGCATACTATAAAATATCTGATTATTTAGATGATAAAAACTCTTGGAATTAAAAATGCTCCAAATCGTTGTTTAGTAAAAGGATCATTAAAAATAATAACCAGCCTTGTTTTGTTGCCTTTCTTTCCTGGCTTGTTCGCGGAGGAACAGGCAGAAGATAAAACCGACGTTTCAAAGTGATCCTTGTGATTTTAATGAATAAATTAATTAATATAGATAAAGGTAAAATTAATTTTTGATTTTATGATAGATATTTTCAGTGCAAAGATCTTTGGGGTAACCAAGTAGGGGAAGGAAGAAATGGAAAGAAGGATGTTACATTTATTGGACATATTGCGTCCCTGTCGGTACTGCAACGAATACTATAATTGTATCTAGCGGCCCTAACATGTCATAGCTTCACACCACTACATGGGGCGTAGTCAGAGGCAAGGACGTAGCTACATGTTCCTAGCAGTATCACGTCCAAAAAACTAAAGCACTTGTAATTGAACAATCGACTATAATATTTTTATGATCTTTATTTTTTTTATCTTTTTGAGGTACGGAATCGGTTCTACCTGTCCCCTCATCATTAACAGGGTGACAGACAGAACTATTTATTCCTACCTGCCCTCCACTAAAAAAAATCATTTAATAGGTACACTATGCACACATAAAGCTGTATATATTCAGTCTGTTTAGGTATTCAAATCGCAAAATTACATATAATAAAAAACCATCGGTCACCGTCACTACTAAACAAATTTTTCTTGTAATTAAATTCCTGAAGAATCAGGCTTATAAGTTAATAACGAACTAATAATGCAAAATTCAGCCTGTTTACCAACCTATGGTGTATAAAATTATTTAAAAAAACCCAGCTTATTTAAGTTATTTTATAAGCTGCTGGTTATTTTAGAAAAAGATGCTGCTTTTTATTGTGTCATCTCACAACAGATACAAAATCAAACAAAAAAAGTTCAGAAAAAGTTACAGAAAAAGTTCGATCTGTCCCCTTTTTTGCAAAAGCGGGACAGATCGAACTTTTTTTTCCCAACTGTCACCCTAGGGGGACAGACCAGGATGACAGATGGGAATAAACCGACGACAATAGGACTTGACTACTCAGCGTACACTACAAAGTGCACTACAAATCTTACGCCAGCTTAAGAGACATGCACTCGAAGGTTCCTATACATTCTAGGTTTCAAGTTATTTTGGACGTCCATACGATGTATAATGATCGTTTTGCAATATCTAATTCCTATGGAGTGGTCTGACTTTGACAATATGCCTTTTCCATTAAGCCTATACGATAAAGTGCTTACGCCAGCTTAAGATGAACCGTACGTTCAAAGGTTCCTGTACATTCCGGGTTTCAAGTTATTTGGACCTAATACTAACGGTTGTAATGTCTGTATTTTCTGAACTACAAAACGATGACCTTGAAATATTTACGGGAACATCTTTAAGGCACCTCCTTTCTAACAAAAAAATAATAAATTAAATCGAAATAAAAGCCGTGATGGCCTAGTGAGCGATACCCCAACTTCTGATCCGGAGGTTGTGGGTTCGACCCGGTACTGCACCAATGGTTTTTCCACCCGAAAATGTTTATGCTCCAAACGGTGAAGGAAATCATCGTGAGGAAACCGGCATGATTTAGAACCAAAAATTCGAAGGCATGTGCCAAAATAAGCGGCGATGGGCTTGCAACCTGTCACGTGGAATGCTAACTTGCAAAACGCGGGCATGTACCAAATTTAATGTTTGGACGTGCCTCTGACTATCAACCGTTAATTCGTGAAGAATGAACACCTCCTACTTAGTATCCTCAAAGATTTACTCACTGCGTATGTATCTGAGGATGTCCACCATTGGGAAGACAGTCGTGAGCGTGTTTGTTTTTTGTTTGGTCTACGCATTAATGACTTTAAAGTACCTCCTTTCTTACAAAAAAAGAATGAATAAAATCGGACCACGCGTTAATGAATTACAACTAATATAGTATAAAAGGGTACCTTTTATACTTTCATCCCCTCTCCCAAGGGAACCATGTTGAATGTCGGGATAAAAAGTATCCTATGTCCTACTCCGTAGTATAAACTCAAATCATGCCAAGTTTCATTTGAATTTATTCAGTACTTTCGGCGTGATGCTCGTTCCAGATACAGATAGACAGACATACAGATAAAAATTAAAAAAAAAAAAAACTTTTTTGGAGGGTACAATATATACATTTTTTTTTGTATATATTTTATGTACAGAATTTTACCTGTTACATTCTTATTATAATATAGATATGTCAGTAGTATTAGTAAGTATAATGGATTACCTTGGCTGCGGTGAAGTCGGCTGCGTGTACGTGAGTGGCGTCGATGACGAGCGGCGCGCCGTCCGCCGCGGCGGCCGCCTTGCGCAGCGCGCGCCGCACGAACTCCGCCGCCGGGAACGACAGCGCGCGGTCCACGCCGGCCACCGTGTGCGGCACGCCGTCCGCTGACTGCAAACAACCAATCAACAACTGACACTCTAGACAAGAACCTTGCGCAGCGCGCGCCGCACGAACTCCGCCGCCGGGAACGACAGCGCGCGGTCCACGCCGGCCACCGTGTGCGGCACGCCGTCCGCTGACTGCAAACAACCAATCAACAACTGACACTCTAGACAAGAACCTTGCGCAGCGCGCGCCGCACGAACTCCGCCGCCGGGAACGACAGCGCGCGGTCCACGCCGGCCACCGTGTGCGGCACGCCGTCCGCTGACTGCAAACAACCAATCAACAACTGACACTCTAGACAAGAACCTTGCGCAGCGCGCGCCGCACGAACTCCGCCGCCGGGAACGACAGCGCGCGGTCCACGCCGGCCACCGTGTGCGGCACGCCGTCCGCTGACTGCAAACAACCAATCAACAACTGACACTCTAGACAAGAACCTTGCGCAGCGCGCGCCGCACGAACTCCGCCGCCGGGAACGACAGCGCGCGGTCCACGCCGGCCACCGTGTGCGGCACGCCGTCCGCTGACTGCAAACAACCAATCAACAACTGACACTCTAGACAAGAACCTTGCGCAGCGCGCGCCGCACGAACTCCGCCGCCGGGAACGACAGCGCGCGGTCCACGCCGGCCACCGTGTGCGGCACGCCGTCCGCTGACTGCAAACAACCAATCAACAACTGACACTCTAGACAAGAACCTTGCGCAGCGCGCGCCGCACGAACTCCGCCGCCGGGAACGACAGCGCGCGGTCCACGCCGGCCACCGTGTGCGGCACGCCGTCCGCTGACTGCAAACAACCAATCAACAACTGACACTCTAGACAAGAACCTTGCGCAGCGCGCGCCGCACGAACTCCGCCGCCGGGAACGACAGCGCGCGGTCCACGCCGGCCACCGTGTGCGGCACGCCGTCCGCTGACTGCAAACAACCAATCAACAACTGACACTCTAGACAAGAACCGAATTTCGCCCTATTTCCAGTTTAGTCATATCTAAAATTTTAGAACACGTTGTCCAAAATCAACTGTCCCACTTCCTCTCCCGTAATAGCCTACTGAGTTCTTACCAATCCGGTTTTCGTCCTGGCCACAGTACTGTTAGTGCTCTGACTAAAGTATCTGACGATATCCGCTGGGCCATGGAAAATAAACAACTCACAGTCCTGGTTTTGTTGGACTTCAGTAGTGCTTTTAATTCGGTGGACCAGTAGGACCGGTGGTCCTTTCCTCCCTCAATATTTCTCTCTCAGTAACCTCTTGGTTCAATTCCTATCTTTCAGCTCGCTCGCAGTGCGTACGCACTGAAGAGTCCTGCTCCGACTGGTGTGATATCACTGCTGGCGTACCTCAAGGTGGTGTTCTCTCTCCTCTTCTCTTTTCTGTTTTCATTAACGCTATCACTCAAGTTATTTCTTCTCACTACCATCTCTACGCCGATGATCTACAAATATACCGCCATTTCAAAGTTGATGAGATTTCGGAAGCCATGCACCTAATCAACTCTGACCTTATCAGGATTAATACTTGGGCGAAATCTTTTGGCCTCCTGGTTAATCCCTCGAAATCTCAGGCTTTGATTTTCGGGAGTCCTTATATGTTGAATCTTGTATGTCAGTGTACTCCACCTCCAATCACATATGACGGTGCACTAATTTGCTACTCGACCAAAGCTAAAAATCTTGGAGTAATCTTTGACAGCCGCCTGTCCTGGGTAAGTCATGTTAACGCGATTAGCAAACGAGTTAACTTCACCTTTCAATGTCTCAAGCGTCTCCAAAAGTTTTTACCTTTTGAAACAAAAGTTATGCTTGCTCAAACTCTCATGTTACCTCTTCTTGACTATGCTGACGTCTGCTTTCTTGATGCCACGGAGGAACTCCTGAATAAACTGGAGCGTCTTCAGAACTTGTGCATCCGATTTATTTTCGGCTTGCGCAAGTTTAATCACGTTTCCGAATTCAGATCTCAAGTGAAATGGCTCCCTATTCGTCGTAGGCGTGATTTTCACGTCTTAACTTTTCTATTTACCGTTCTTTATAATCCACTGTCTCCTTCTTACCTCCGTGAGCGCTTTGAGTTCTTAATCCCGCGTGATGTGCCATGCAGGACAGCAATGTCCCTTCTTCTCAAAACTCCTTCTCATTCCACCAGTTGTTACGGTGGTTCTTTCACTGTCCACGCGGTACAACTGTGGAATGCTCTTCCCCACTCTGTCCGCGCCAGTCCATCGCTAAGTGCGTTCAAGCTCAGAGTAAAAGAGTACTACCTCTCCTTGTGAGTATTGCATACATATTATATATTTTATTATATGTATTTATTATATTTATAAGTAGGTATATTATGTATTTACTAGGTATAGTAGTATGTTATAATTATTTATATTATCAGAAATTATCTGTCGATGTACACATACCCACCTTTATTTTTCACCTGTCCTTAACCTCAAAGGTTTGCTGGAAGAAAACTCTTGTTAGGGTTAAGCTCGCCTTTGTTCATGTCCTATATGTAAGTTTTTTTGTCTGTAGTTTCTGTGTGTACAATAAAGAATAAAGAACAAGAACGCAGCGCGCGCCGCACGAACTCCGCCGCCGGGAACGACAGCGCGCTTATTTGTCTAGACAAATACCAAAATCTGTTAACCTGCGGAAAGATTGAATTGCATGGAAATGATATTAGCTGTTGTAAAAGTCACGTTTTTGTCACACTGCTGCCAAGTTTTTCCTTGACTTAATTGTCTAGCGTGGAAGGAAAACTAAGCATGAGGTATTTGTTTTGATGCCCAGGAATCAACATAAACTATCTAGCAATACCCAACTTTAGGGCTCAGGGCATCCTCAAAACCTATTGCTTATATATATGTCTCATAACTTTAAAGGTACTCACCACAGCTTTCGTGACATGGACCGAAGGCCTGGCAGAAGCGTAGAGAAGGAACAACAGGTTGACCGCTATCCCAATCACAATGCCCAGCTCTAACCGCAGCATCAGGCATGTGGCAAATGTCACCACTGCTGGTATGATGTCCAATTCTGAGGAGTAATAAGAGTTTACAAATATTAAATATCCAAAAAAAAAAACATCAGGACTCTTCCATTTCCCGCTTTGGTACGGGGGGGGGGGAGGCTATACCAACTAAGCCATGAGATCGTTACCAGCCTGGGTGTCTAGACAAATATCTCACGCTTAATTTTCCATACACGCTAATGCAAATTTGTCAAGGTAAAACTTGGCAGCAGTCCCGTGACAATTTACAAAGCTTATGTCATTTCCACACAATTCAATCTTTCTGCAAGCGTTAACGCCAAAAGTGGTATTTGTCTAGACACCCTGGTCGAAATTATTGGGACCGAAGCGCCAAGGCTTAATCATTAATGAAGAGGTCCTCCAAGTTCTGGTAAAGTATGTATAGTACGTAGGGTCGTCATAACAGTTATTTTCCATACCCCTCTATCAGCCGTCTAATCAGAATTCTATTCTTTCTAACATTGTCATCATTCACACAACCATCTCTTCCATCTCTTCTTCGATCTGCCTCTGCTTCTATCAATCCACATATTTAACACTCTTTATTATTATGGCATTCGTCTCTCATAACCTTTTACTTCTAAACTTTTTAAAACACACTAAATCTAAGGTTCACTCTAAGCTATTCCGACTAAACTTTATGAATATAAACGGTATATTGTACATCAATATGACACTCACTTTTGGTCCTCCAGATTGGTTTGAAGACGTGCAGCTCCATCATGAAGACGACGGCGGCAATGATGACGGCTGCCAACGAGGCCTTCGGAATGTAGAAGAAGTATGGGGTGAAGTACTGGAACATAAATAAAATTGTATTACCAACTTACCTAATTATCTTAAATATCAGTGCTCAAATCAGGGATGAGTTTATATCAATCGTACTTGAAGACCCCGTCTTCAGTCTTTATTTAAAGTATGGCGAATTTACTTGCTTAAAATTAGCAGTTGGAAAGACGAATATGCCAAACAGGTAACCAAATGGATATCCTAAAGATAAAAAAAGAGCCAGAGGAAGACCATGCACCAAACATACGATCATAAAGTGTGAAGATTTCGATAACACAATTTGAAATTGAACTTACTTGCAAAGCCAGCAGCACCAATGCTCCGGTATACAGCCCGCCGGCGGTGGAAGCCACTCCAGAGGCATGGTTGACGGCGCCCCGCGACAATGCGCCCGAAACTGGCATGGAGTCCACTAGTGATGATGCCAGATTACACAGGCCTAAGGCTATCATCTCTTGCGTCGCATCCACATATTTGCCTTCAGCTGGAATGAGAGAAGCATGATAAAATTATCAACAGTTTCTGAAAACAAGGTTCTGTTCAGGACACACTGCGTCGTAAAGGGCTAGGTGACATAATGATGAAAGAACAAATTAAGTATTCCGTACGCCTCACTTAATTTAGTTAGACCAGTTAGCACCATAAACAGTCGCTTTCCACTAAGCCTAGCCTGTAGAAGTCTAGTTCTGGCCTCCCTTAAAGAGTACCATGACAAAAATAAATCGCAATCCACCGACAACCTTAAGATGCATTGTCCTGGTCCGTAGTGATCCTTGATTCATTCTTCCATACCGGTTTTTGGTTCGGCATGGACTATCGGACCGCCCATTACTACTTCCACCTGCTAATTCTAAGATCATGTTGGTGACTTTAGTTCCAATTAGGTCTTCCTTACTGACTTAATGGACAATTATAGCAGGACCTTGGATTACAGGACATAGTACTCTGATTTTTAATGCAATAAACAATACTCACAGAATACCTTAGCCAGTGCTATGTTCTCCAGGATAGAAAGCAGAGGAACGACGAAGATGGCAGACCCCAGAGTGGAAGTCATCTCCACGAACGTATAGGTGTGATTCCCTACCATAGCGGAAAATGGCGGAGCTGATATTGAAGGTAACCCTGGCTTTACTTCACCTGGAAGGGAAAATTGAGATTCGTGGATAAATGTTACGATACATCCTCTTCTATTGAGATGTATGTGACCACTAGACTAGAGCAGTGCCTCTGCACGACATAGTGGCCGCCTTAAGTGTCGGAATTAGGTTTCCCGGCTGAACGACTGTTATAGTAGCCGGTATTGACATCTAAGCACCCTCCGAAGTAAGGAATCGCTCATTCTAAATGCCACCCATTGTTATGGTAACATAGAACTGTGCCTAAGCTAGCTTGGCGAGCAAATGATCCGATCTTCGCAGTAGTTACAATGAACAGATCCAATAAGAAACTACCGCAAAACTTACCCTTTGCAAAAAGGTGTAAATTTGAGTATTGCTATATTTTGATTTGAATGTTTTGACGTGTCTTTTAAATTTGGTCCCTAGCAGGCGACGTACTAGCAATGGCCTTCCCCCATATTATGTACCAGGAAATCGTGCACCTGAAATCCATCTAGTAGAAGCCTACAGCTGGAAACAGGCCTTCATCAGATCAATACCAGCGACAAACCGCGTAACCCTTGTCTATACTTAAAATATGTCTGTCTTCTGTCTGGAATCCCAGCAATCCTAAGGTCAAGGATCCAAGAGGCTACTAACCAGTCAATACAAACGGTGCTTGCTGCCGGGTATCGAAGTAGTAAGCGAGGCAGGAGCACACGACCACCACGAGGATGTTCCGTGTGGTGGCCAGGAACCACAGCGCCTGCGCTACGAAGCCCCGCGCCCTGCTAGGCTCCGCTGAACTAGCTGAAGAGACGTTGATATCTTTCACTTTCTGGAAAAGGAAAACACACTGCTTAAATACATAAGCAAATACACACAGAACTATTACTCCCCATAATGGACCTCAGATCCATTCCCAGTATACAGATCTGTCAGAATATCAAGTAAGATTAGTCAGAGGTAAGTATAAAAAATATATTTAGCACATGTCTAGTGGCCTAGTATCGTATTCCAAGTTGCAAGCTCATCGACGCTTCATTGAAATACTTACCGATGGCACATACGGTCGAACTGATGGTTCTAGCTATGATCCAGTTCACAGTAATCTGATTTGCAGTTAGGTTACATGAAATCCCATGTCAGTACCTCTGGTATCGCTCTTGCCTTGCGGAGACTTGTAGTACTGACGACAGTATAATCTGGTTCCACAGTCACAAGTAAGCAGCAAAGATTACATGTGCAAACTATGGTGAACTTTGAAGAAAAGCCAAGTGAGGCATGTGGAAGGAGAAGATCCAGCCAAACGTACTCAACAAATCGGAGACGTTGTAGAAAAACCAAGTTCAGAAAAACCTAAATCAACGAGCATTGTTTAAAGAAATCGACGGGAATATAATTGTTGGGAGCAATTAGCCGGCTGAAACGCTAGAGCATGAGCAACCAAGACAACGTTTTGCCTACGAAAGAGAAGACATTTCTGTCGCCTATTCTGACAAACAAAAGAGAGGGGCAAAATATTTTTTGTCTTCTCGGCGGTAGACAAAACCGTTGTCTTGGGTCTTCATGCTAAGCAGGCAGGACGAATGTCTGCATGCTCTGAAGATATTTGCTCCGGGTCAGGATGTTGTGTTACCATGGAACTTGTTGTTCATTATATCCTTCCTTATATCGGTCCTTATGGAATCCTAGTGTGGAATCAGGACTATGTATGTGACTGTTGACTAGAATCTTAATATGTAGCAAGTAAAAATCCGTGATCTCTGCCCACCGTTGGATTCTTTCGCTATGATCTTGCTGTCAAATCCAGTAATACTCGCAGGATGCTCTACATCCGAGTATTACAAAAGACTAACCCGTAATAACAGCAGCACCACTATGCAGGATACTCCAAGGACGGTGTCCCACAGTCTGGTTTCTCCAATGTGCTCGTAAATACCACGCCACACCTGGAAATAATTAATAGACACAGTTATCCAAGTGTCTATGCACTATGCCAAGAACCGTTGTGCCACAACAGTGATTGAAGGTCGTTGGAAAGTAGGCAAACGTTTGAACTGGAGCAAAAAGCTAAATTGTTCGAGCAAAAAATATGCCGATAAAAACTATTGAATTAACATTTAGATTGATAGATGTCTAAAATAATTTATTACCAAAAAACTCAACCTGGACAATGAGTTAATTATTTATTTCTTGAATCGTAAGTACCTACCTCATAATCATCTTTATCTGGAAGAAGCCCGAAGCTGAATAATAACAAATAATTTATTTATTTATTCAGATAATTGTTTCCATAATTTATTATAGTAAGTTACATAATGACATTGTGTTAGTACAATTCCTTATTAAACACTAATTGAGATCACAATTTGATTATGTCATAATCATTCATCCATGTCCCGATACAATAGGCTTTCGTGAGACTGATAATTATTAGCCATCTCCACCTACCTCCATTCTGGACAACAATATTACCATCTTCCAATTCATCTGTCCAGATATAGTTACCTGCAGGAACTTTCCACCGGGAAAGCTGAGACCCAGGATGTCTTTGACCTGGGTGGTAGCTATGATTATGGCGGCTGCTGACGTGAATCCCACGGAAACTGGACCGCTGATGAAGTCTATTAGGAACCCTGCAATAGAAAGGTATAGTTGCAGTACCAAACATTAAGGTATCCCACCATCGTAACTTACAAAATTTGTGTTTTTTATGTCGTGCTCAATAAATGTTTTTATTTCTTTCTTTCTTTTTTTTCAGTTGAATTACTTCATAAAAGGTAATGTGCTCTATCTTCATCTCATTCTTATTGACTAAATAAATAAATCAATACGGTTTGTTTGAAGTGACGAGGTGAGCGACTAAAAAAAGAGAGGTCGCGGGCTTGTCTCTTCTTGAGTGTATAGGTACCGGATAACATGAGGTGAAGAGGGATCCAGGGATGAATAGTTAAGTGAAGTGTAAATTCAATACGAAAAGTGAAATTGTATCTAAGAAGGAGAATAGAAAAAGAAAAAATGTGTGTGTTTTCTTAGACATATAATGTTGTAGATACAACGCGTTAATCAGCGTCTAATAGTTTTTTTTTTCAATAATAAGACATTTGAATGTTAAAAAACCGACTTCCTCACGTGCTTACGTTATTTTGCTCACTCGAGATTACATTTTTCCGAATAAAACAAAAGTAAAATAGCCCACTAAATATGATTCGGCTAATCGTGATTCCATAAGATGATGATGAGTTTTGAGTTTTACGGGAAAAGTAGCAATCCCTCAGGAATAAAATGGGACCACTTATGGAACCTCTTCGGGGTCATTTTCTATATAACAACAAACAATTGACGAATATATCAAGACACAAATAAAAATCAACAATCGAATTGAAAACCTCCTCCTTTTTTTCGGTTAAAATATTAAGTCTTTGTAGTTTTTTAAGCTCATAATTGTGTGAAACGTAATTCCAGACAGCGATCATTTAATGATAATTATTATAAGAAATTATAGCAAGTTAATCACAGACACTTTTAATTAAGGCCATAAACATTACAAAGAAATCTTATATTTTCCCGCAATTGTTATACTTTTCAATTACTCTCAGCAAAGGAAGCATTTTCCAGCGAACAGCAGTATCAGTAGGTTGGTACTTCTTGGTAATTATAGCAAAAATGGGACAAATAAATGCTTCTAAGTAAAAAGTGTTACTTATTTATTTATTTAATATAACAGCATTACAGGTTTTTTTTTACTCTAAAGCGATGTTATATGTAAGAAAGTATATAATATCAGATAGAAGAAGAGAACTAAACTAAACAATTTGTTTCTAAAACTACCTGTGCTATTTGTAGGAGTTTCGGCAGGCTTTTGTAAAAAATATCCACGTTAAGTCTAATGTTGGCGGATATCCTGACCCTTCTGGGAGTTAAGTTAACTTTGTTGCAGATTTTTTGCCTATTTTTCTAGACCTGGTGGATTTAAACCCCATCAATAAGATGAGCGTGTGAGAACATATATACCAATTAAATAATTCCTCAAGAATGCCAACAAATAACATGACTGGCTGTTTTAGTATCTTTGAAATGAAAAACATTTCTTACGGCAATAGAAAAAACACGCGCATTCCTGTGATGTGGAAAAGTAAACCGCGATAAAGTGATTTTGCAACATGCGCTCGCGCATACCTGAACACTTTATGACCAATTCTCTGAATCAACTTACAAGTAGATAACTTTGTGTCAGTTATAGCAATGGTAAACTGAAGAGTGTCTGGTGAGTGACCCATGTCTCAAAAGAAACAAGCTTTTTATAAAAAATGTAAGAGATCTTTACAAAAATGTAGTTTTTCAAAACTTAAGTTAAAAACTTCGCGTTCATGTAGTATTGCTGTGGCCCCTGTCAAGAACAGTTATCTCTAAGTAAACTAATCTTATTAGCCTGTCTGACCCCACAGCAGGTCATGTAAATTGATTGGAAAGGATAAAAAAAAATGTGGAATAGGTCCATCCCTTTTGGAGCTACAATAGAGGTAGGCAAAGGCTTCAAAACAATACTCATATATAGCGTTTTGTAATCTTGGGCACACTTTTGAAAACACTTGGGGTCCAGTGGACTTAATATCCTTTAGCAGTCAGCATGTGACAGTCCTTAATTCAACCTTCCCAAAATTCAACCCCGGCGGGACTATATTATTAATTCTTGTAATTTCCCATAAGTGTGTTAAAACTATTAAAACCAAATAGTCCTTACCAAGCTGTAGAATCCCCATCAGCAGCTCCACACAGCCCGAGAGGAAGGCCAGTAGAACTGCAAATTCCGGACCTAAGCCATGTAGATTCTCCCTCGTGAGGATAGCTGCTATGGCAGTCGGCCCTATGGCCGAGTCCTTCACGGATCCAAACACCGTGTACACAAAGCAGGCCATAAAAGAAGAATATAGCCCATACTGCGGTGGGAGACCAGCTACCCCCGCGTAGGCTATGGCTTGGGGGATCACTGTGAGCCCGACGGTTATACCTGGAAGGAGAAAAACAAAAAGAGTTCTTAAACAAGTAGTAATCAGCTGTGGTCCATTTCATAAATAATACAAACTTGTAACGGGCGGTGGTCGACAGGAATGACAACACAGAGTCAACTACAACGCATTTATAGTACGTCAAAGTAAATGGATCCACTGTGAGTGTCAAGAGTCCGGAGGATACAGCAGGGCGATCACACTAACTCATGGCTGTCGAGATGCAATCAATCCACAAATTATCCGATTATAAGTTATGTAAAAGACGGATGGGATGAATCGTATCACGCTAATTTGTGTGCTGGATGTGCCATAGATGGACAATGCGAATGAACCAAATTGGTTCCACATTGGATGTTCCGTTTTTTACTTAACTTATAATCAGATAATTTGTGGATTGATTGCCATCTCGATAGCCATGAGTTAGTGTGATCGCCCTGTTGGTCTGTTGACGACCTAGAGGGTGGTTGGTGTTGGTAGGGTAGCTGGGATTGGTACGACTGGTCCGTAAGTACAGTCCATCCGTATTCGCTTCGTAGCTCAACCCTAGACTCGAAGTCTAGTTCGATCGATGGCACGATCGAACGCTCGTTACAAGATCTTACTAGCTAGATAAGCGCGGATCAAAACGCATTGATAGCGCGTTCTAATCGACTAGTAGCGACATCTAGTCTGTATTCAATAAACTTAATAACATTTGAGTGTAATTTGTATATTTTGGGGAATAGGCACGGTGTTCATGTTTGAAGGTTGTGGATACCGGTGAAATTATTTGCAGATAAGACTTTTCACCCATTGTCTCAGAGTCGGCAACACGCGAGTGATACCTCTGTCGTTGCAAGCGTTCATAAGTTACGTTAACCGCTTAAGGTGGACCGTGTGAATATTTGAAATTTGAGTTGTGTAAAAAAAAAAAATTTGTGCTAAACATTAAATTGTTAATCAGTTATCCTACTTATAATGAAAACGCCATCAGATCCTATCGAATGTGAAAACACCCACTTAATTAGATATTACAATTCCAGACACACCAAGTTTTTTTATATATATAAGTATCTACACATACTTAATACGTTACGTAACAATTGAATTATTTTTCATATATAGGTAAACCAGTTAACTGATAATTCAATATATTATATATATTAGATGGATAGAATATAAAAAAAAAAACTTTATTGCATGAAATTGTTATTTTCTATTAACTTGAATAAATCATGAAACTTAAAAATAAAAATAAACTTGCCTATTGTTTGCGTGAGTTCTGAAATTGTTGCAGATCGTTTTGCGTAAGTTCTGATACCAATGCTTGTTTTTTTTAATATAGTAAATGTATTGTAAGTACGACATAATATTTAGAACTTTCAATTGTAGAAGCCAATGGCACCTGAAATACAGTTTCTACTAGTTCAGGAGCCTATATATACAATCATGTACAATTTGTAACATTGTATTACTTTTAGTTCATTTTTCACAATGTCTATACTCAGCTGTGGAAAATCTGGTTAGCTGTGCAAGTCACACAATATGATAACAAGGTTGCCTCAAGTGTCATGTGCCCAGTGTTGTGTGACTGAAACATAGGTGTTAGTACCGCTCGTACCAGAGTCATTGTCATGTACGCTTCACGCGGGTTTCATATCGCACATGACACGTAATTAATGTCTCCATATCTCAACGAATAATGTTCTTTTGGAACGCAGTAATCAAAGACATGGGATATCCAATACCATAGTAGGCACTGATATTATGACCGATAACTAGGATTTAATTTTGTGAGATTAAGTTGTTTATGGTAGGTACCTAATAGTTATTGACATTTATAATTCAAAGTTCTGACATCAATTTAAACACAAATAAAAAAAATGATACTCGATCTACCTTTTGACATTTGCACACCATTTGGATGGTAGAATATATAAGGGCCTTAAGTATATTTATACAAATAAATGTTTTGATTTCTGCCTAAAAATTTGGATATTCAATCAAGTTTGTTTGCATTCAGAGGTTCCTGCATTTGTAGGTAACTTCTTTGTTAGGTGGTGCGTGATATAGGCAGCCCAAAATTACGAGATATTTATTATAGTTATTAAAAAAAAAAAGTCATTTTGAAAACTGTCAAGCCAACAGACCGACATAGTCCTGACCCCACACTTGGATTCCCTTTGTCGTATCAGGGACTATGAGTGCCGTGGTACCACACCCGTACACGGAACAAACATCTGCAGAATATGCAAACATTTGTCTCGTGGCGGTGATCGAACCTGCACCTCCTGCGTTACAGCTGGTACCGCACTACCGGGATTGTTTAAATAAGAAAAGTCTACAATGCCAATCGCATGTAGTCAATGATTTTTTATAATATAGGTGTTAGACCTATAAATCTGTTTTTTCTTTAAAAATTGCAAAACGTAAACTATCCATGAGGGCTTTTCATTCAAGATAGAACAAAATAGTTCCAACTAAGGCGACAGATGGTACTGACGTTGCAAGTACCGTAAGGTACGAGGCTATACGAAATAGCGTAAGAAAAGAGTTTGTAGGTGTTAAAAAAAAACTGTGTCTGAAAAAAGTTTGACTTTGACACGTTGACATTCTCAACAGCAATCAATTGTTAAACTGTGCCCTATAATATGATTTATCTATAGTTGACATTTCATTTTCCACTCCCAAGAGCAGCGCCATCTATTTTAATTACTGAAAGCTTGATTCAAGGCGGCCGTGAAAACCCCTCATTATTATTAAACACTGATAGAATATTCTTAAATTTGCGTGTATCTCTGTTACGTTTCTCCTCCTAATATTATACATGCGAGAAGGATGTTTGTGGCTAAATACACCGTAACTGCTAGACTGATCTGAGTGTAATTTAGCACAGGTATATAGTTCGTAATATACAATAATCCAATAACACACAAGCTACACGAGTACAACGCGGGCGAAGCCGTGGACAGATGCTAGTTAAAACAATATTGTGAAACTATAGTCACTGGACCGACAGACACCACGATCGCCATAATACACTACAATGCTTGCCATTTCATGCTTCAGTTGTCACAGAGTAAGTACTTAGGTACTATACTTTTTTGCGCCATTGAACAAGGATGGAGAGGTCAATAGTCCCCTGTTTTTTATAGATTTGCAAAGTCCTGCCCACCCCAAAGAACGCAATAAACAAAAGATAGAACGGGGACTGTGATTTGAATTTGACAACGTTAATTTGGCCAATGATTAATTAACTTTTATTTAATTAATATAAACAAGTGTTTTTTTTTAATTTTAACTATTTTTTTGATCTTTATAATGGTGGGAAGGGGCGAGGGGTGGGGCCCCCCCCTAATCTAATCTAGTATCTAGAAAATATTGCATCCCTTGTACCTTTAAGGGCTTTTTATAAATACCTTGACACGTATTCAGTTTTCTATTTTAAGTAACCAAACTAAGTTAGCAAATCGCACCACGCGGTAAACATTTCCAATGAAAACTTAACAGAAAAATACATGTATTTGCCTTTTATCATTTGTACTGAATAATGTTTATAGTGAGTTTCAAGGAAATTGGACCACCCGTCAAAAAGATCCCATACATACTTGAACACCCTCTCAAAAGTTTTCAGCCCTTTTCACCCCTTTAGGTGTAGAATTATCCAAATTATTTTCTTAGTGCACCTCTACACCATAAGAGGAATATACACTCCAAGTTTCATGGTTCTAGGATTTAAAGTTTAGGCTGTGCGTTCATAATCAGTCAGTAATGGAACAGTTTTATATATTTAAAGATTTGTACGTCTTCAAATGTGGATAAAACGTTTTGGGTTTTCAAATTTTGCAAAAATTTACTTGTGTTTTGTCCATTTTCTTCTGTGCTGTATCAGTATCTGTAATTTTTATATACTCTGCAAATATTTGTCTGGGGTCTCGATGTTTTCTATGTATAATTGATAGAATTTACAAAAAAAAAGTATTTAAGTTGAATATCAATCATGTAGTTCTCATTATACAAGATCTTGCCAGACATTTCCACACAGCATTATCTTAGCTAGATGATGCTGTGCGGAAAATGTCCAGCTTTATTATCATTATCTATATCTTTTCAAATATATAAAATAAATTTATTAATACAACTATGTACAAGTAGATATATACAAAAAATACAGATGAAACAGCTAGCCATCTAAAGACCGCAAACGATCTATAGATAGCTCAATTGATCCAGATCAGTTAAGAAAAGATAATTATAGATTATTATTGGACTTTTCAAATAATCCCGAGTGACTTTCGGATACATAATAAGGGGCTTGGCGATAAAATATCGGGACAGCGTGGGCGAATGCTCGACGTTTGGAGTCAACACCCGTTTTCGAGTGTTATTTTGTTGTCACTCATAAGAATCATCGTATTAATAACCTTTTGATTAACCAAATGTAGCTAATTACAAGCATGCCTATACTACGGCATTTGTAAATAAATAATGATGGACATTTTTCACACAGCATCATCTAGCCCCAAAGTAAGCAGAGCTTGTGTTATGGGAACTATATGACTGATATACTACTTATATATACTTTTTTTTTTGTATATACATACATATTATACATCGAAAACACCCAGATTCCGAGACAAATATTTGAAGAGTCCCGCCGCGGGACAAATGTTTGCAACATTTGTCCCGCGGCGGGAATCGAACCATTCGAAGAGGTAGTGCAACTTTGTGTACCGTGGCTTTGCTAGGTAGCATTGGCTATTCTTTTTGTAAACTTTAGTGGCAAATAAGCATACTGTCCAGCTGTGTAAGCGGCTACCGTAACCTTGGACGCTTGAAAGAGGAGAGGTATCGCGCGTTGTTGACCCTGAGACATAACGGGTGAGAAGTCTCATGTGCCTGTAATTTCACCGGCAATGCGAGCATTACTGCTTAGTAGACATAGATATCGTGGCAGTAAGTCCCTGG
Source organism: Perizoma affinitatum (assembly GCA_961405105.1). Taxonomy (NCBI): domain Eukaryota; kingdom Metazoa; phylum Arthropoda; class Insecta; order Lepidoptera; family Geometridae; genus Perizoma; species Perizoma affinitatum. The sequence goes on along the minus strand of OY560199.1, from coordinate 706,944 downwards.
ACGAGATATTTCACAAGGAGTTGTACTACTGGTTATGTACTAAGTACTTAATGATGTTCAAGACTATGTATATAATGATGATGGCTTTTTTTAAACACACAAAAGATACACACATAGTCCCTGTGTCGTGGGTATCAGGAACTATGAGTACCGTGGTACCACTACACTTAAACCCTGAACATATATCTGTGAAACATGCAAACGTTTGTCCCGCAGCGGGAATCGAGCCCGCTCTTGCATCGGAGTCTGATACTCGCCCGACGCACTATTGAGGTATGATCTGTGATTGTATCCCCCACTAACCCAATTGAATTCTAATATAAACTGGTTTCTATTAAAAAAATATAGACTGACATTTATATCGCAAACTCTACACAAATCTCGAATGTCAGCGTAAAAAGTACCTATAAATAGCATACTCGATTATTCAAAGCAAAATATATGCAAACTCCTCTCCATCGTCTTATTTTTTTAAATAGTCTTAGTACGACTTTGGCAAAAATGTGGCAACCCTAACCATAGAAGCCATAAACAAAAGTTGAAGTTCAAGCATACTAGATAGATATATAGATAAACTCTTTATTGTGCATAACACCAATTTACAGTACAAAACACAGAAACATAATAAAAAAACAAAAGAAACGCACAATGGGCGGTCTAGATGTCATTTAGTTCCATTAAATTCCACCGTGCGCTAGTATACATTCAAGAGTACCAAATAACAGAAATTCGATGCTGATCCTAAATTACGATTAGAATCTAGGGTAGCCCACCTGCTATGACATCTGCCAGGCCACTCCTGAAGGTGTATTTCGGGAGCCACTCCACTATGGGCAGTCTCCGCAGCAGGGTCTTGGGCGAACAACAAGCGCGCGCTCGCTTGCCCAGGGTGCGCTGCCAACTTGGCTTCAGGTCTTCTTTGTCCGATTTGGAAGGGAAGCCATTGATGTAGGTACCATTTGAATCTGTGGACAAAATTATGGAATATGTCACAAAGGCTTAAAGTATATTTGAAGGAATGTCTAATAAGAAAAGTAACGCTTTTTGTAAGACAAAGAAAACGTAATCGTCTAACTATTATTAGTATGAACTATTTTATAAGTTGAATAAATATTTATTTTGTAAATGGCGATGGCTTTCCAATTTGTCTCGTGGAATAGACAAATTGGAGGACTAGTTGCAAATGCGGGCAAATATAATGTTTGGACGTGAATCTGATTACCCTCTTCTTGATATTCTGAAAGATGACACACGGAGTACGTATCTGAAAATAACCGTTATTGGAATAAAAGACGTGAGCGTGCATGAATAATTGGCCTTATAATTTAATAAGGCCAATTATTAATTGAAGCCAGAATTTACATAAGTGAATCTTGGCTTCAATGGCCGAAATAAACTGGCCCCTTATGCCAATTTTCAGGCAACAATTTTTCTGAATTTACTTTACAATTTGTGTGCTTATTTTTGTATCTTAATGTACGCCAGCTACATAATTATGAAGTGTCTAACAGAGGATGAAATCGTGAAACAGTTAAAAGTTTATAAGCATTTTTATCAAATCTTGTTCACTCAACAAGCAAATATCAAAGTTAACTTTAAGAATCTTCCGTAAATGGCCTTAAAGTTAATATTGATTAAAACACCTGGACAAATAAAGACATTAAGTAATGCATTGATGTCACAATTCACATTGTGGTATGCTGGTGTTACATTGACCGTAGTTTGTTCTTAGCATAGGTTAGGGGTCTATTTTCTAAGTATTATATGTATGTATTTACAAAATAAACATATGTATAATTAGTTTAACAGTCATGTAGTTCTCATAACACAAAGCTCTGCTTAGTTTGGGGCTAGATGATGCTGTGTGAAAATGTCCAGCATGTATTTTATTTGAAGACTAAAGGCCCGCTCATATTCAGCAGTGGCGGTATTCTTTATTTCAGACAGAAGTTACAAATATATTAGGTGAGGCATTGTACAAAGGCGAGCTTAACCCTAAAAAGAGTTATCTTCCAGCAAACCTTGGAGGAGAGAGAAGTGATGAAGTTGTCAAGTATACAAAGACAGAAAAGAATAAACTAAATATAATTATACTTAAAATACCACTTAAAATATTGAAAACATAACATATTGTACATATCTACTTAAACTACCTATACTAATTGTCTAAAATTGACAACTACCAGTTGTAAATTTTTTCCGTTTGATCACCATATCAAATATAGGTTTAATAGGTATAGGCTAATTTGTTTTTTGTTTGTTTCCCGATATCTACACCAATTGTTAACAGATTTTGATGATTCTTCTGTTGTTGTATAGAGAATGATCCCGAAGGGGCTCCTTAAAAGTTTTATTCCTGAGGGATTGCTACATTTCCCGTAAAACTTAAAAATCTTATGGAATCACGACTAGCCGAAACATTTTTGTGTGTTATTTACTTTAGTTTTTTATTCGAAAGAGTGACATCTCTAGTGAGCAAAATAACGTAAGCACGTGAGAGATGAAGTCGGGTTTTCGACATATTAAATGTCAAAAAACATATATTATTTTCATAGAAATCTGTTATTTCTGATACAGATTAGAAGAGTATGTATTATTATGTAGTTGAACATGAATTACGTTATAAAAATAGGTATAGCAGTGCCATTGTGACTATTATTTAATTTTTTATTAACAACAGGTGAATAGTAGCATTTATTTTAGGTATTTTATTTCAAGCACACATTTTATAAAACAGTTTCCAGCGGCTTTACACGCGTGGAGTCGTATTTTCATAAAATCCTTTCCTAGCAAATGCTTACGTTATTAAATAAACCTATGTTCTAAATTTCAGTTTAGTAAACTTAGTAGTTTTGGCTGTGCGTTGATAAATCAGTTAGCAGTCAGGACAAACGATTTTATAAATTTGTATTACAGCATTATATGAATCAAATCAATATTTTATAAATTAATAATTTAATGGCTGTTTTCTTAAATTTTAATCTCTACAGAAACTACATTAAGCCAAATACTTGTTTTGTGGGTCCCGTTTAACCTTTTTAAGATTTATAAAATAACTAGTCGTAAATCTTAATAATGCGGTAAACTAAAATTATTATCTGTTTCGCACATAATTATTACATCATTACAATACCAAATATAAAATTTTTACATTTCCTGTTGTAAATTTACGCGCATCGTTCGTGACTCTTTACGTATTTAATAAACGAAGCATTTAACCTTGGAATAATTCCTCCATATAGAGCGAGACCTTTGCCCAGCTGTGGGACGATACAACTAAAAAAAAGGTGCATAGGTTGGTGGGTGCTTAGTAGAGAATATCTATATTCTGCCACAATGGTAGGCGTGGTCGTGGTTTTTGTAGGTACTTGCAAATAATGACGTATATAAAATTAAATAAATTTTAAATTAAATAATGCTGTATATTTTTTTTCGCACAGCATCATCTCAGAACTTGTGTTATGGTGACTGATATACTACTTATATACTTTGTAAATAGATACATATTTTACATAGAACACCCAGACCCGAGACAAATATTTGCATATCATACAAACATTTGTCCCGCGGCGGGAATCGAACCCGCAACCTACTGCGTCTCAGGCGGGCCTGTGTCCACTGCGCCACAGAGGTCGTCAAGTTTTATTGACGTACGGACTATTCTGAGATTCTCCTTACAAAAAATCCTTGTTGATAGGACTGTCAAAAGATCCGTGAAGGACATATTTCATATTTCTTTAAAAACAACTTTATTGTACGAAAACGAGTGATTTGTAACCGCTATATACAGACCTAGTGCGGGGACCAACAGCAAACATATTTTTAATCTGATCTTGCAATATGTTATTTAAAATAAAATAGAATATAATAATTATTTGGCTCCAAGAATGTAAAAGATAATGTTTATTCATAGAAAAACTAAAAGTAGAGTTAGGTAATTAAAACTAAAACAATAAAAACCGAAATTGTTCGGCTCATTATTCTCAGTCACTTAATTTCCATAAGAAATTTGTTTACTGTATTGAATATAGTTAACTTTGTCAAAAAATAAAGTGGGCGTGGACGGTCCCTTCTAGGAATTAAAATAATATTAAATTTGAAAGTGCCTCTAGGGCCTCGCAGTCCATTTCCTTCGCAGTCCCTAACGGTAAGTCTGAAAAAGTATGGCTGTACCAAAATGGCGTTCAGCTCATTCTGCTGGATGTGTTACTGTTCTTCAGCTGTTACTAAATAGTGGAAAATTGTAATCGACTTAAAAAAACTGTAAAACTTCTTTATTCCAGATAGTGTTGTCTTACGGCAAAGGTTATCGCTAATATACCAATTATGTAAATACTTATTCATTATTCACTTTTTAGATACGACACTGTTTTAGGGTTCCAAAGTCAAATAGGATAAACGGATTACACCTATTATATTATAGAATAGCTTCTGCCCACGGCTTCGCCTGCATGGTACCCAGATAAAAGTAGCATATGTGTAATGCTGATATATGTATAAGCTATATTACTGTAAAGTTTCATCAAAATACGTTTAGGTTTTTGCGTGAAAGAGTAACAAACATCCATCCTCACAAACTTTCACGTTTATAATAGTAGTAGGAAATAGGTTTGTTCTTCGGTAAGCCACACACCAATTTCTAACTCAGTTTAAATATTATGGAGGTATAATTTTGTGTACAGGTGTGTTTTATTAGATAAGAAAATCCAATCATCATTATCTTTAACATGCTGTAGAAGTCCATTGCTGACTACTAAAATAAGATCGACCTCGATGGCGTAGCGGGCGAGTACCCAGCTGCGACATAATATTTAAGTGTTCGATTCCCACTGCGGTACAAACGTTTGCATGTTTTACAGATATTTTTTACTAGTCTGGGCGTTGTGGTACCACGGTACTCGTAGTTTCTGATACAGGGAACCCTAGTGTGGAGTCAGCACTATGTGTCTGTTGGGTGTTTATTTATTTATTCATTTATTGGATCAACATTGTACAAACTATAAATCTTGTGAACAGATAACACCGTCAGATAAGTCCATTATTCAATGCTGAAAACAGTCTCTAACTTATGTTAAAACGAAATCAGTGAAAAAAAAACAATAGATACATAAAAAAAAATAAGAATAATTAACAAAAATTTGTTCAACCGATTGTCAATGACAACTTTTTGAGTTTAGGCAACTTCGGAACCCTGTCTTAGCGTGCCTAGACACGTTTTGGACATTTTATTTAACGATTTTATACGAAAGTTCAATAACTTAGATAACTTGATTCGTAATATTATTTGAAAATGAATGTGGCTGGGAAGTTTTATCTTATCTAATGAAGGTCTGATTGGGGGAACAGAATAAGTAATGGGGCTCACATTATGTAATGCTGGGACGTTTCCATTTGACCTATCTATAGATCGTTTGCAACGGTCTTCAGTTAAATAGGACTTATAGGTAGTGTGTAGCTGTGTAAAGTTTTGGTCAAAATAAACTTTTACTTTACTTTAATTTACTTTAGATGATTCATGATTGGGCTTAGTAACGAGATTCTGATGATGGAGCCAGGAGGTGGGTGGTGGAAATCTTTTTTTATATTTTTTTATGTGTGGTACAAGTGTTTTCATTTTTTGAAACTACACATTTTTTTCTATATAATTTGTACATAAATGTATTCCACTTTAAAAGTATCTGAATGAAATCACAGATTCTCGATGATATTTTTTTTAAGTCAAATGACAAAACGTGTTTATAATATCCGCGTAAAATTAAATTTTACACGTTTTATTTGAAAATCAGCTCTGTTTTAATCAATTGGTTATGCAGACAATAAATTACTACCGCGAAGTCGTGTTATATATATTTTGACGATTTTAATATTTTTAAATAATAATTATATAATATAAAGTGTTATTAAATTTTTTTAAAAGTTGTACAAAATGCAAATACGACAGTGATGGAAACACTAAATCAGTTTTTTTTTAAACATGGTTTTCCGTTATAAAAGTAAAATATAAAATAACTATGTCCAGGAAGTCGATAGCAACATTTGTTTGAATAAACACAAAAACAGTTTTTAAAATTATAATGATTTATTTTATAGAATATACATAAGCAGAGACGTATTATGCCAATTAGCATATTCTCGAAAGTGATAGGACTGTGCTCCACTGATTGCGGAGAGATACTTTCAATTCAAAGTCAACGGTGAGCGATAAATGGTACATAGTCCTGACCCCACACTAGGGTTGCCCTGTGTCGCGGGTATCAGAAACCTACGAGTACCGTGGTACCATAGTTGTTTTAAAAAGTAGGTTTTTCCATAAAAACTAAACAAAAACTATTGTTGATGATATTTTGTTATGGTTTTAGAACACCGAATAGAAGCCACCGAACAGGTTTTTTTGACAACGAAATATATTTACTGAAGGCTGGCTAGAAGAAATCGCTTATAAGCTATAACACCGACCATTGTGTTTGTTTTAGTTATTCTCTTGTGATATACAATAAAGAATTTAAGAGTATAATCAATTGCCAAATTCATTCAAATATTCATACAATTTGTCTCAAAATAAGATGACGAAATGGTTAGGGGGTCAATTTTTCTATGACAAATTAATTTATGAACCACAAAGTAGCCAATAATGATATTATGACCAATAAGTAGGTGTGAATTTTATTAGATTAAGTTGTTTATGGTAGGTTAGGTTTGACACTTAATTCAAACGTTAGGGCATAGTTCTGATATTTTTGATATAGTTGGGCTTGCAACCTGTCACGTGGAATGCTTACATTCCATACTACTTGCAAAACGCGGGCATGTATCAAATGTAATGTTTGGACGTGCCTCTGACTACCCCCTACTTGGTATCCTCAAAGATCTACTCACTGAGTATGTATCTGAGGATGTCCACCATGGGGAATACAGTCGTGAGCGTGTTTCTTTTTATTGTATTAAAATTAATTCTCAATCTACGTATTGACATTTGCACACTATATGTATGGTAGAATATATTTTATAATAACCTAAAAAACTTGTAAGCTGACCTATATTCATACAAATACATATTCAGATTTCATTCATATTGTATTCAGTTATTTTAAATTCGAGTTTATAAGTTGATGTTACTATATGATCCTTGTGATTTCAATGAATTAAAACCTGGGGCTAGACAAATACCTCACGCTTACTTTTCCTTTCACGCTATCGCAAATTTGTCAAGGTAAAACTTGGCAGCTGTCACGTGACATATCCAATCTCATTCCCATATAATTCAATCTTTCCTCACCGCGTTACCGCTTACAGAAATATGTAAATATGGTATTTGTCTAGTCCATTTGACTTTGAGTTAATATATAAAATAGTATATCTTTTGCGATGAGACAGGTTTTAAATTATTGCCAGTTATCGCACGTCTGCTATGGATCATGTGATGCGTCCACGCAGTCACGCAGTGAAATTGGCGTAAACACCGAACGCTTTCTATTTAAAACGTATCTCTTTTGTGGATTTTAGAAAACTAGTTATAATGAAAGCCGTGTTGGCCTAGTGACACCCCGACTTCCGATACGGAGATCGTGGATTCTAAAATATATTCGAAGGAGTCCTTCTTGAGGAAACAGGCATGCCCTAGAATGAAAAATTCAAGGCATGTGACATCGGTAAGTGTCTGATAAGCGGTGATAGACTTGCAACTTGTCACATGGGACGGACTACTAACGCGGGCCAAATATGTTTGGACGTGGCTCTGACTAACCCCCTTGTTCTTAAAAATCCTCGCAATTAGTATGTAGCTAAGGATGTTCATAATGGGAAATACAGTTATGAGTGTGTTTATTTTGTTTTTATTTTTCAGTTATAGCGTTCAAAAATCAAAATGTCGAAGTAAACGAAAACCGATTAAGCAAGACTCAGACCCGCTAAAAGTATTATTAATTTGTTTTTCATATACTATAGTGAATTTGATAATTTATACTTAAAAACTGGAATTTTGTGGGTGTAAGACGCGATACGGACAGCGACGGACGCGATCACTTATCTTCGGTTACGATGACTCTCGAAATGAGTCGAAACTTAGTAAGTGCACTCATTGTGAAATTACTAAATTAAGTGTAGTTTTAAAGATAACAAACATTCTAATTTCTAAGCAATGTCTGTCCAAGTGTTGTAGATGTCAATAGGTAACTGGCGCCTATCTAATAATGCCTTAAAATAAAAAAATAAAAAATGGTAATATTCGCATTTCAGACAATTATTTTTAATTTAAGTATATACATTTTCACTTATATCTAAAGTCTAAATTATTATTATTATTTTTTTTTATATTCGTTCCTACTTTATTTATTTATAAACCTTTTTATATAGTTAGCTTATGTTATTCTGTTCTGTCGTCTACCTTGGAACTGTTTTCTTTATACTATACTTTTAAATCTGTTAGTGGAAACTTGTAATTAGTCATCAGCTTAAATATGTACCTGGCATATATTTTTCTATTATCTTGTCTAGCAGTAAGTTTTCCCAAAATTTTTAAAATAAAATAAATCGTATTCTGAAATACTGTCTGCAGAGCTTCGTAGCGAATGGCGCGCGTTGAAGTCTTTTAAAAAGGAAATGCATACTATGAGGTGTTACCAAAATGTTGTATAGTACTTTATTTAATTATCCTCAGAATTTTATAATTAACGAGATTAACATGCTTTTATTTTTAGGTTTTTATTACCACATTTTTTATTTATATACATTTAAAATGATAATTTTTGTTACATTATTGTGGTGTTTAGACGACCTCTGTGGCGCAGTTAGCGAAGGCTCGCCTGAGACGCAGAAGGTTGTGGGTTCGATTCTCTCCACAGAACAAAGGTTTGTATGATCTGCAAATATTTGTCTCGGGTCTGGGTGTTTTATATGTTTAATATATAAGTATTTACAAAAAAAAGTACATACGTAGTATATCAGTCTCAGTTTTCTGCTTAGTTTGGGGCTAGATGATGCTGTGTGAAAAATTGCCAGTATTTTATCCAGCATTATATGTTTACTAATATTGATTAGTAATTAATTCCCATTTTTGAAACCTCATTCTTTTGAAATTCAGAGATTGCTTTGATCGAAGACCTCTCGCTATTTTTGTGAAAATTCCTTTCAGTTTCTTTAAATTCACCTTCCCATCTTTCCAGTGGTCTTCTTCTTTAACAACTAACCTCTGCCCACGGCTTCGCCCGCGTGGTACTCAGATAAAAAGTAGCCTATGTGTTATTCTGATGTCAAAGCTATATTACTGTAAAGTTCCGTCAAAATACGTTCAGTAGTTTTTGCGTGAAAGAGTAACAAACATCCATCCTCACAAACTTTCACGTTTATAATAGTTGCAGGACTAACATTAATGCAACAAACAACAAACGTAGTATGGGGCGCCCCTACGTTTGCGGGGGGCAGATAGTGGATGAGAAGAGACACCGGGCTTAGTGGAGCGCATTGTTAGAGGCCTATGCCCAGTAGTGGTCTGATATGGACTGATGATGATGATGAAATATTTACATATGATATTTTAATATCAACCTCTGTGGCGCAGTGGGCGAAGGCTCGCCTGAGACGCAGAAGGTTGCGGGTTCGATTCCCGCCGTTGGACAAATGTTTGTTTGATCTACAAATATTTGTCTCGGGTCTGGGTGTTTTCCTTATATAATATGTATGTATTTACAAAAAAAATGTATATAAGTAGTATATCAGTCATGTGGTTCCCATGGCACAAGCTCTGCTTACTTTGGGGCTAGATGATGCTGTGTGAAAAAATGTCCAGCATTTTTTTTTAATATAAAATGTGTTTTGGTTTTGCACAGCTGTTCAATTTACCAGCTCCACGTATCTCAGGTAAATGCACTACGATTTCATGGTCTATTCGGTTCCATTCTGTTTATAATTTATTATATACATATGTCGTTACGTACATAGTACTTATATTGATATGGTTAAGTATAGCAATAACTCTGAGTACAGGATGTCCAAGACAATATTGTACAATATTGTACAAATACTGAACGATTTCTAACATCCAAATATAAAAATTGTCCCACCATTTTGAACTTGACTTGACCACTTTGAACAATAATAATTATTGGTCATATAATTTTTTCACACAGCATCATCTAGCCCCAAACTAACCCCATAACTTATTATGGGAACTACATGACAGATATATTACTTATATTTTTTTGTAAATACATATTATACATAGAAAACGCGCAGACCTGAAACAAACATTTTCTAATCATAAAAAACATTTGTCTCGCAGCGGGAATCGACCTGCAACCTTCTGCGTTTCAGGTGGGCCTTCACCCACTGCGCCACAAAGGTCGTAAGAGGAGGTAACTCCTGATAGACTGGAACGAAATAGCCAAAGATCGCGAAGTCTGAAGAGGAGATGAAAAAATTGCCATAAGATAAGCTAATGGGAATAATGGTCTTCTTTCTTTCAGGGCGACTGGTCGAAGCGACGCGTGACAAGAGAGCTGGCTCTTATCTGGGACAACGCATTAGCATTGCCATTCAGCGTGGCAATGCGGCCAGTATTTTGGGAAAGCTTCCGTTCACGATATAGAAATAAAAAAATCGTACAAGGTGTACGCTTTTATAACAAACTCCCAAGAGATATACAAAAATTGAAAATTAACAAATTTAAAAACAAAATTTAAAAAATAATTTATAAAAATACTATAAAATATCTGATTATTTAGATGATAAAAACTCTTGGGATTAAAATTGAAAATGCTCAACTCGATAAAAAATGTAGGTACCTATTGTTTTGTAAAAGTATAATTAAAAAGAATAAGCAGCCTTGTTTTGTTGCCTTTCTTTCCTGGCTTGGTCGCGGAGGAACAGGCAGTAGATAAAACCGACGTTTCAAAGTGATCCTTGTGATTTTAATGAATACATTAATTTTGTCTTTGATTTTGACTCTAACTAATTTGTTTTTTTATTAAGAATAGACCTTCATTTGACCATAATCTCACCATTATCAGTGATGTGGCCGACGATGGAGCATTCATTTCTAGAAGATACCTGTTCCCTCTGTCCTTGAAGAGACCCATATTGTATTTAAGTGGAACTGAAATGTTTAGTGCGAATGGGTGGTATACTGTCAAGATACGGATTTCACTGGGTTGTGTGTTTTTTTGCGATCAATATAGCAAACGTAGTCAACGAAAAAAAAAACCGGACGAGTGTGAGTCGGACTCGCCCACCGAGGGTTCCGTACGTCGCGAAATGTACATACAATTATGACGGCGCATACCGTTGCTTAACCTCGATGATTGGATTCTTACTTTAAATAAAGACTATATTTTTTATGATTTAATTACAAATTTATAGTTTTCAGATGTTTCCCTATACTTGTAGTATAAGACGATATTACTTGCCAAATTTCATAGTTCTAGGTCAACGGAAAGTACCCTATAAATTTGGATACCCTTGAGATTGTCGAAATATACGTTTTTTGCGGCATAAACGGCCATATCTTTTACGTTAACTTATAAGTTTTTTACAGCTTTAAGGGACTGTATACCTGAGTATATGGTTTTAGTTTCATCTCGATACCTATACGAGTTCTCGAGATAAAGGGTCTCGATAGATAGACAGATCGACGGACAACAAAGTGATCCTATAAGAGTTCAGTTTTTTCCTTTTGAGGTACGGAACCCTAAAAACGCTACCTACGTACTACTACAAGTACATAGACTTGAGAAGCCTGTCGAGTCAGCTTAGCATGTGTACCCAAGACAACGTTTTGTCAAACAAAGAATAGGGACAAATTATTTTTTGTCTTCTCATCGGTATACAAAACCGTTGTCTTGGGGCTTCATGCTAAGAAAACTGGTGTGAATAAGTGCCTTACTTTGTTGAGGATGGCTTAGTTTCATAGCAGCTGGTTTAGCCTTAGACTCGATATAGTATACGCTAGTGACGTGACACGTAAAAAGTATCGATAAAAAACATTGCGATAGTGAAGGAAGCATCTGTCGACTGGCTGCCTTGACCGCGCAATTAGGTGAAAAAGCTAATTACCAATTGGACTCAGGAAATTAATTTTCTAAAAAAAACTATGTATTGATATTTCACATAGAATATTGGAGTAGATAGAGCCAAAATTATATAACATTAAATTTAAATAAAACAAAACAAAGAAAAAAATGTATACATAATTTTTCCCATGATGGACATTCTCAGATAAATACTGAGTGATCTTAAAAGATACTTAGGGGGTAGTCAGAGGCATGTAAAAACGTAACATTTGGCACACGCCCGCGTTTTATTGGAACACCAACTGAAAGCATCAATAAAAAAGTAAAGTAAATGTGTCCCAAAAATTCAGATTCAGCCGGACTATGTATGTCTCTTGGTTATAAAATATATTATTAAATAAATAAATAAATCTGGTCGTTTTTCACACAGCATCATCTAGCCCCAAACTAAGCAGAGCTTGTATTATCGGAACTACATGACTGATATACTTTTATTTTGTAAATACATACATATTATACATCGAAAACATATTATACATCATTTATCCCGCGGGAATCGAACCCGCAACCAAGCGGGTCCTTGACCACTGCGCCACAAAGGTCGCATTTCATATTATTTTGAATTATCCACGTATTAATTTTGTTTAACCTTGCATTGGCATAGCCCTTCGTCATCCATTATTGAATGTGAACCGTTGATAAAATACATACACTGCCATTAAAATCAGTAAACTGAAAAATACACGGTATAGATGTAATTTTGTTAAACTTGGCAATTACAGAAAATGAATGAATGATAATGATAATAATGATGGACATTTTTCACACAGCATCATCTAGCACCAAACTAAGCAGAGCTTGTATTATGGGAACTACATGACTGATAAATTTGTTTTTTAAATACATATTATACATAGAAAACACCCAGACCCGAGACAAATATTTGCAGATCATACAAACATTAGTCCCGCGGCGGGAATCGAACCCGCAACCTTCTGCGTCTCAGGCGGGCCTTCACCCACTGCGCCACAGAGGTCAATTAATTAATGAATAAAAATACTTTATAGTACACCATAAAGTGAAGTACACGACTTTTTTACAAAATAAATAAAATAGTATTCTTACGAAAGTACAATGGGCTTATCGCTTAAAAGCGATCTCTTCCAGACACCCTCGGATGGAGAGGATCGTAAGAATGACGGGATGAAACAGTGATTAAATATTGTTTATACAACTGTTTTATAAATTTTTACTGCAACATACATTATACCTATCTGTACTAATAATAAAGCGGAAGAGTTTGTTTGATTGTTTGAACTCGCTAATCTCTGGAACTACCAGTCGTATTAGAAAATAAAATACTATTGATAGCCCAATTCATGGGGACGATTATAGGCTATTTTACATCACGCTAAGACCCTTAGGAGCCGAGAAAAATACTTAAAAAGGTCTGGGTATTTTCTTTGTATAATATGTATGTATTTACAAAATAAGTTAGTATTGTATTAGTCATGTAGTTCTCATAATACAAGCTATGCTTAGTTTGGGGCTACATGATGTTGTATGAAAAAATTACCAGAATAAAAAAAATGCACAATTTGAAATCATGTTAATTTCAATTTGAAAACATGTAATTGACATTGTAAGTAGTTTTTTTTTGTTATACTTATTATATATCGTGAATGTAAGTTTACACTTTTATTGTCGTCGCTCATCTGACTAAGTGTCGTAACTGACATTCTGGTAATTTTACAGGACAAGCAGTTTTCTGTTAGGAGTCGCTTACAATTTACTGAAGCACGGTTAAACATTAGTCAATTAAAATGAAAATGCACACAAATATACTTCAAGCTAAGACCTTCTCGATAATATGCTTTTGTTATTATTTTAATAATTAGTTATTTAAAATAATATGTAAGGCTCAAAAGAGACCGTATTTAAATAAATAAACAACTTATAGTCACATACAAAGTCCTGACCCCACTCTAGGATTCCCTGTAAATAATACCGTGACACCACAACACCCAGAACCGGAACAAAACGCAGAACATGCATACATTTGTTCCGCAGCGGGATTCAAACGCGCATCCGTCTCGCCCGCCGCGCCACCAAGGTCGTCGAATCGGAGAGACAATACTACGGTATGACAGGTGTTCCTCATGGACCAATCAGTATGCACAACTTAGTTGTGCTATCCCAAATATTAGTTCCGTTAGACACAACTTGGCATAACTAGTTTTGCTATAAGTGTTACATAGAAATGTTCCATAGACATCACTCTTTATAGGTGGTCATAAAAAAAATAACAATCTTACCTATCCGAGCCGGATCTGCCCCAGGAAGGATTTTTCAGTTGTGCCAAGTTTAACCAACGGAACTAATATTATGTGGGCAGGTGTTCCGATGACACAACTAGTTGTGCATAGTAATTGGTCAGTGTGGAACTCGCTCTATAGCAGGGTTTCTTAACCTTTTTATAAAGTCATAGACCCCTATAAAAATATCAAAAAGCCCACGGACCCTTTCCGAAAAGATAAAAAAACTAGGTTTAGCTTTTACCAGATTTAGGTATTTGCTATTAAACTTTACATATAAATATTAATGGGACGGTTATTCTGGTGTATAAGCTATATTACTGTAAAGTTTCATCAAAATCCGTTCAGTAGTTTTTGCGTGAAAGAGAAACAAACATCCATCCTCACAAACTTTCACGTTTATAACAGTAGTAGGATAGGATAGGATTAAAACCTCAAATTGAGAAGCGGTTTTTGATAATGCAAGCCGCATGTCATCTTTTACTTCTAACCGATAACGATTATTATTTTTAATTAAACTTGGAGATAGTAGTTGCAAACGGAATCAGAAGTGACAAGTTGGAGGTAAGCTGGGGGAGCTAAATAAATAATGCTGGACATTTTCACACAGCATCATCTAGCTCCGAACTAAGCAGAGCTTGTGTTATAGGAACATGACTGATATACTAATTATATATATATTTTTTGTAAATACAAAAAAAAAATTTTTTTTTTGAAAACACTCAAATTCCGAGAAATTTTTTTAGATACAAACATTGGTCCCGCGGCGGGAATCGCAACCTTCTGCGTCTCAACCGGAGCTTCGCCCACTACGCCACAGAGGTCGTCAGTATGCAAAAAATGACACCAAAAGTCGCCAATGTTCTTTGCGTCAAAATTCCGCTGAGATCATCTTTCACGAGGTCTTCATCGTGAATTTTGTGAAGGTCGATCAAAAATGGAGTTCGCACCCATGTTTCCTGTATTAGCTGTTCTGAACAAAACTACCCTTCGAAAGCGTTCTACAGCGTTCCCTTTGATATATCTTTTTGAATTATTTTTTGTAAAAACAAGATATAAAATTTTTATGTTAGTTCTGAGGTTTTTCTTTGAGTAAGGAAAAAAATCCTTTGCCTACGCTTTTTTCCACAGTGATAACTTCAAGAAACCCTTTAGTCTTTCAGTCGCATCTACATACATTAGTTACAGCGTGGAGGGACATATTTATCTAATTTAAATTACCAAATATAACGGTAAAGTTATTCTTTTTTTTTCAGAAATCTTTGTCTTTTAGAAACATCTAGACACTTCTAATAAACGCTTCAAGACATACTTCATGTTTAGAAACCATTTCATGACAAAGATTCTTGAACAAACTGTGGTTTAAGGCTCGGGTTTGTATGCAGTTTACTATTTTCACACAAGTACGCATTACCTCCTTCAGGAAACTAGGTAAAAGTTCAGGACGCCAATCCATGTCGATGCAGGAAACAGTGGCTGATAGGTCATATTATTATTAGGGACCCCTTCCTTTAATAAAGCATCAAAACTAGATGTATTTCCCAGCATAGCAGATGCTCCACCTGAACAACGACTACCAAGTTTAATCTTCGAATCTACTTTGTATTTAAGAAATAAAGTTTTGATAATCTCAAAAACATCCACCGCTTTTGTGAACCACAAAAAACAAAAAAGAGTTGCAAAAAAGACATTCTTTTTGATTATTTCCTTTGTATGAATTCATCCAATTATATTATTATGTTAGATAGGCTCGCCATGGACCCCAGGCGTTCATTACACGGACCCCTTAGGGTTCCATGGACCAAAGTTTAAACCTTGCTTTATATGTACATAAAGGTGGTGAACTAAGCATTTGCTTGTATTTTTTTTCAATCTTTTTGCAAGATCTTCTCCTTCTGATTAAGGTCGACCAGTAAATCGAATCAATTTGACATAACAATAGCTAACGATAGGTCGCCTTATCAGCGTTAATTAGTAATTAACTGATTAGTGTTTACACTGATTTGAAGGTTTTATTGCAAATCAATAAGTAGTACTCTAGTTAGTAAGGCAGGTTGTTTTTTTTGCAAAACGACAGTCCCCTACCCTCCGCCAGGTATCGCCCGACCGCGCTGTTACTTCTTTTGAGCGACTCCTAAGGGTAGCATTAAGGGTAGCGTAGCATTAAAGCCTATAAAACCTTCCTCGAGAATTGGGTTAGAAAATGCAAAATCTTTTTTTTTTAAATCATGTATATCAGTCATGTAGTTCCCATAGCACTAGATGCTAGATGATGCTGTGTGAAAAATGTCCAGCATTATTATTATTTATTATTATGAACAAAGTAATAATAATAATAAAATTGGGTACCATTGGGAACTACCCAATTTTGGGTGGTGTCACCCATAATTGGGTAGTTCTACAACCAGCGGTCTTATTGCTGACATCGATCTCTGAAAGACAACGATTCATAACTTAACTAACCTAACCTAATCTTATTCTCGGGCGTTTTACTATTTTACCGCCAGGGAAATTGAGCGGTATCTATATTCAACATACCCCGAACCAGTTCTGAAAATGTATTTCAGAATCCGGATATCTCAGTATCCGATAAAACTGTGTGTAACTTAGTAAATAATAATTAATAAATAAATAATGCTGACATTGATAATGCTCAGGCCTTCAGGCCGATCTCTCGCCTAGTATCTAAGTAGGTTAATGTGTAGGAATTTTGTATTATTTTATTTGCCTCTGTTGACAAACATAGTTTTATTAGTAGTGTATACTAACTAACAAAGAATGTAAGATGAGTCATAGGCTTGTTCACGTGAGGCATTCCTCGTATCGCACCCAGTTGAATCGCACCCAGATGAATCGCACCCAGATGAAGCGCACCCAGATGAAGTGCACCAAAGTACTTCCACATAGCGCACCCGTTTTGGTGCGCTTCATTCAGTAGGTATAAATATTAAGTTTTTATTCCTCGTTGCGCACCAATGACAATGTAGGGTCTAGTGATGGGGTTGTTTTTGATCTAATTAGTAACCTATAAGTGGAAATTTGTAATTGGCCTTCAGCTGACATGTACCCAGCATGTATATTTATTATAGATAATGTAATTTAGGTAAATATATTTTTTAAGTTTTTTACTTGTTTCACTTATTACAATTAAGATATTCAATATTATTTTAATATATTCAGGTTATCATCTATGTTATAGCCAATCATAATGATATAAAATATAATATACATTATAGTACCGTGGGTTATCTGTTTTGCTGAAAATCTTATATTAATGGCGTGGTACAGGTGGCATAAACAGCTATTTGTAGAAAACGAAGGATGACCCTTAGCCACATATTAGATAACAGTTACTACGTAACCTTAACCTTAAAGATATAGAACAAACATATATTTCCGGAATCACCAACATAAACGCCACATCAGCTTAAAGTACGATTAAAACATAAAATAACTTGAAGCAAAAATGTAAGCGTAAACTTACACTCATTCATTATTTAATAGAACATGTTTTTTTTTTAGTTTTAGAGTTTTGAATGCTTATTAATCTCAGTCAGATCAGCTGTTTTGCGACCGACGTGTGATGGATAAAAGTCGAACGTTGAACTTGAATATAGTGTAGATAGCGGAAGACTTTACAATGTGAATATTTAAAGTAAATAATATATTCTAACGGCCTGACCTGACTACAAAACTCAGCTCGCATCACCTACTTGACCTTTTCCCACGTTGGAGATGGCAGGTTTCTTGTTTCACTCTCCTCTATCAGCCGTCATCTCAGTACTCACTCCTTTCTTAGCCATGTCATCCTTCACACAATCCATCCATCTTTTATTTGATTATACTCTACTGTTATATCCATTCATCCTCCTGACATGCCCAAAATTTGAACCTACTCTTTAACTTTTCCGTTATTGATGATATTTTCAGACTTCCCTTGAGTCCTCATTTCTTTTAGCGAGAAGTGTATTATTATTTTAAAGTCAAATTCAAAATTCATTTATTCATTAAATTCACAAGGATCACTTTGAAAGGTCGGTTTTTTTGTACTGCCTGTTCTTCCGCGATCAAGCCAGGAAAGAAAGTTCAGAAAACAAGGCTGGGTATTCTTTTTAATCACCTTTTATAAAACAATTGGTACCTACATTTTTTATAGAGTTGATTTTCAATTTCAATCCCAAGAGTTTTTATTATCTAAATAATCAGTGTTATTTGTAATTTTTTGTATATCTCTTGGGATTTTGTTATAAAAGTTTACACCTTGCCCTTATTTATACTTAAACATATACGTATACTTATATACGCATACTTTTAATAAAAATAAATATGTGTCACAAATCCATTTACTTTAGGGGTGAGTAGATATCTTGTATTTTAGCAAAAAACAAGTATTATTTTACCTCATTCTTCCTAACTAACT
Source organism: Perizoma affinitatum (assembly GCA_961405105.1). NCBI lineage: Eukaryota > Metazoa > Arthropoda > Insecta > Lepidoptera > Geometridae > Perizoma > Perizoma affinitatum. The sequence continues at coordinate 688,207 of OY560199.1, read as the reverse complement.
TGATGATTGTATTTTCGCGAAATGTGTCCATGGCATGGTATTATTTTCTAATGTCTACGCAAGGCTAGCACTTCTGGATTTGATCATACCTTTCATTATTAGCATAGCAGTATTACGCCACTTAAAACTTTAAAAGAGAAAGTTCTATGATAATTTTAAGAGCGTACATGTCCTGACTTTTATATAATTATCACCAAAAAACTCAAAATAGCTTTAAAAGAGTGTCTATCGTATAAATCTTAAACCTGCTTACATTTTTCACCCACAATATAGTGCAGAATAAGTTTATTTACGGTTGAGAAATGTACATCAAATCGTGTAGGTACTTAGTACACACCTAAAAAACATTTTAAAAGGTATAAGTATTCTATTAGTCCTTATTGCGATTATCTCAAATTCGTGTAGATACCAACGTCCAGATCACATAACGTATCCATGTTATTGATTTTACGAAGTATAAAAATGATATTCTTAAAGACACTATGAAGAATGGTCTTGTTAAAACATGACCATACTTCACCGTACCTTATATAATGTTTCTGACATGATTATCATATCTTCAAAGCGTGAGCGTACGATTCGCGGTCACTGACGATGAGATCCCAGGAAGTGTCATATCAGATGAACTGGTTAGATGCAGTGAAGTGGGACTGCCTAGAGACGTTACAGAATAGGGAAATATCTAGGTCTAGTTCAATAGGTCATTTAAACAGTTCGTCTATTGTAAAATCCATATGGATTTTTGTACATTTCACTTATCAACAAAATCAACAACCGGACATCTGTAAATTTTTTGATCAATGATTGCTAGGTTCTTTTGAAGATGTTTAGGGCACTCGTCAAGGCGTTAGGGCCAACGAACGACCAAAGCGGTCGAGCAGATAGATGGTCTGCTTCCAAGTTAAATGTTAGCATGGAAGCAGACTATCTATCTGCTCGATAGTCATACATCCAATGTCTAGTGAGTAGTGGATTCGGCTGGCACGATACCGCTAGGAGTGGTGTCATAGAGATGAGGATAGATTTTTATCAATAATATACCTTCATAGCCAAAATCTCACCAGATGGTAAGAGATGATATGGCTAACGATGGAGTATAAAGGTCTAGGAAATACCTATCCACTTAAATGGAATTGTCCTTGAAGAGACCCAGATTGTATTTTTCAGGAAAGACAGATGATGGTAGTGTGTTCCATTCCTACGCCGTTCTCATTATAAAGGTGAATTAAAACGTTTAGTGCGAATGTGTGGTATACTGACAAGATACCAGCTGATTAAATAGTTTGATCGTGTATAAAACTCAATATTCCTCCTCTTTCCACACAATATCTTGTAAAACATTTCTACTTTTAGTTATGAATGTTAGTTTTACAAAGGTCATTTTTAACACAGCGTCTCTCTCTCCGTCTTACCAGCTGCGTAAATATTTATCGATATTGTTAGAATTACAACACTATCCGGTGGTCAGCGCACGCGAGTACGCACGTGCTGTTAAGAAATTACCTGAATCTAACTCGTGTAATACTTTCTATCTTCGATTGGAAATGCTATCAATTGTTCATGGCTGGAGTGTAGAGAAATATTGTCTTGTTTATGGCGATTTCATCTAATAACCAACCTCCGCATTTGAAGATTTCTATGGTGACTTAGAGTTTCAAAATGTAATCTAATCAGCCTATCTGATCCACTGCAGAAAAAAGCCTCCCTTTCTCCTTTTCTAATCAGGATACCGAAAATATTATATGTCGAGATTGTCGCGCCACCGGAGTGAAATTTCAACGCTTTTGTTTGATGACCTTTAAAAATATAGGTTCTGCATACCCATAACTAATGCGTGCTGTTTACATTGATATATTGAGTTCGCAATAAACAGCTCATCGAACAATGGCTCAATGACAAGAAAACAATAATGTTTTACAACAATCCAGTCAACAAACGACGGTGCTATGGCAATTATTGACCTCTTTCTATCTAGTACAATGTTTTCGCAGGCTGAGGGTTATCAGGGCCGATTCAAGAAGGGTGACTTTGGGCACACCTGCTTGTATGACAGATGAGGGGTGTTTTTACAGTCATGTAGCAAAATAACCAAAGAATTACAATAAGATGAGTTTCTATGAGTGAATACAAGCGTTTTATTGAAAGACAATCTTACAATATAAAAACAAAAATAAAGGCAAACTCTGGTGGTTCAGTTTATACAATAAATTTACATTTCAGATGAGTGTCTAGGAGAGGAAACAAGCGTTTTAATATTATACAAGCTTACATCTAAGCTTGTATAATGTTAAAACTGGATATATTAAAAAACAAAAAGCAAGGCTGATTAGATTCAATTCAATACATTGATTGCTTTCACATGGTAGGTACATAGATGCAGTTTATAGATAGGTATCTCACAGGGTTCATGTCTAAGGGTATAGCAACAGATAGGTAGGCAGGCCGAGGTTTTGTGTAAACAAAACTAGTTCGTACGATAAACTAAAGTAGGTAGGCTGGTATCTAAAGTGTGGAATAAAATAATTAGGTAGGTTTAGTCATTTCGCTTTTGTATCATTAGTCAAGACAGGTTACTGTTTTTATAAAACTCCTAATAGGTAATTAGGAGTAATATCCTATACATACCTGGAATCACAAAAAAATATTTTGATTTATTTCTACTGATTCGATTCGGTAAATAGCTTTTTAGGACTACGATTACGTAAGTTATACAGAAGACTGTAATCGAATCAATTCAATTAACATAAAGATTGAAAAAAATAAGAATCAGTTTGGTGTTCTCATTGTACACTATAGTACCTACTTTACCAAACCTATTTTTTTTTCATTTCTAAAACCATCAGGTTGCGTTTAGAAAAAAATAACCGGATAGAATATAGAAACCGGATCAGTTTTTGTATGGAGTAAAACAAATGTCAGTTGTAGCATTGAAATTAGTTTGTGCGATTACGTTGAATTATGGCAATCAATTGTCTTCCACTGATAAAGCATTAAAAATGGTTTTGTACTGGACTTACTTGGAAAAACAGATGAGCAGGTCGATCTGTGGCATGTGTGGCAGGATTCCTTGCCATCGTTGATCGCCAGGGTCGGCGTCAGGCTTGGCCTAGGACATAGCTTACACCCTCCATTATACTTCACACAGAGACACTCCGGACTTTCCACCTTCAGCTCATTCAGCCCGAACCTATCACAATCCTGCTTTGCCAGCGATGCTGCTATCTTGTCTGTCTGCTTGAGGAACTCACAAGAGTGTGGACACACATGACACTGCTTTGCTGCTTCGAGATTTCTGTTTTCACCGTTCACATTGTCATTCTGGTTGGAGTCCAGCTCCGATGGATACACGTTCCTAGTTTCGGTGCCCATGTATGAGGTTAGTGTCACCTCGGTCGGCGAATTGAGAGTGTTATTCAACTTATATTTCGTCATTTTGCATTAGAATAACGTTTTGAAATCGGACGCACGGGACATTTTCTTTTGCAGTTATTTTTTTTTATTATAAACGTCAGCTTTTTTAAAACCGTGCGTTCATCACAGGCAAGTTTTGTTCAGCTAGTTTTGATTTTTATGAAGTATTTGTAGGTATTATTGACGTTGCACGAACTATCCGTAGGTAGCGTGAAAGCGGCTGCTTGGGCGCGTGCGCTCAGCGGAATGGCGCGAATCCAACTGACTCTATGGACTACAGATATACAATACCTACAGCCTGAACTGGCTAGGGCCGTGTAAAGTATTCTTATTTTTCATTGTCGAACGAGCTACTACAACAGTTTGTTATGAAATGTGACAGACGGCTGAGGCAGGTGTTTTCATTTTGTGAAATATAGGTAGGTAACCTACCAGATAGATTATGCCTAGCGGTAAATGATAATAGGCTACCAGGTAATGATATAACGATGAAATAAATAAATGGTAGGTACCTACCTAACGAACATGTTAAATAATCTACTAGATAATAATATAACGATGAAAATAAATGGTACCTATTTAGCGAAAATGTTAGTGAAACAATTATTAAAATACCATTTCTCGAGCGATAATGGCGAGTCATACGTAATTTTAATTAGAACAGAATTTGCGTTCGTATACCTAATTCTTATCTAAGTGCCTAAGTGCTACTTAGTATCAATACTTAGTAATAACGTTTAGGTAGGTAGCTTATTTTACGGTGTTAATTATCGAAAAGGATAACAAATAACCTACAATTAATGAAAATGTCATGTCACCATATCCTGTTTAAGCATGAATTGAAATAATTATCATGTTATTTTTTGTTATCGAATGACCCTTGGTGATGACATTTCCGCGTTGATTATTATTTCCGCGAACAAAATAAAAATTAATAAAACACAAAAAGAACCGCCCGAACAGGGACTTGAACCCTGGACCCTTGGATTAAAAGTCCAATGCTCTACCGACTGAGCTATCCGGGCTTCGTGTTTACAGTATGAAATAGGTGATGTGAACTCCAGTAGGAATTTCGTTGCGCTTTACAAAATTTTTGACTGATTTCGAAATACGATTTCAATGGTCTTTCGGAGTGATGGTGCCATTTTATTTAAATCCACTTCAAAACTTTCCATTTATTATTTCGAGCTATTTTTTTTATTGCAAATCTTTCACATACCAGATACAATACGTATACTCATATGTCTACCTACTTATGTACTTACTGACCCATTAGTTAACTTATTTAAGCTTTTTGAGGTTGAGACACTGGTTCCGAGGGGAGCAGAGGCCATTCGCGTTTTCAAAATTATTTCAGAGCGACTGGCTCTTACCTATGGTCAAAGAATTAGCATTGCCATTCATCGTGGCAATGCGTCCAGTATTTTGGGAACGCTTCCGTCTGGTAGTGATCCGGATCAGTTGAGCTATCTATAGATAGATTTTATTAGGCGGTTTGTATTTTTGTTTATTCCCATTGTCCCTACTTGTAGGTACATAATTGTATACTTGTTATGATATTATTCCTTATATACAGTTAGTAAGTAGGTAGGTAATACATTTCACCATAAGTATCTCATTGTATAACTACATTTGGCCTAACAGTAAGGGCTGGCCATTTTACGACGTAATACAAAATGTAGGAAGGTCGCATAGAAATGGGAGAGACGGAAAAAATAAGCCGGAATAGAAAAAAAAATTTTTGCTGTTTCCGATTTTTTTTTTCAGATTACCTAGAAGTAGTACTGCTTCTTGTGAAGATCTCGTTCGAGGAAGTACTATACATATTTCTGCCACCAAGCAGTAATGCTCGCTTTTCTGTGTTCCGGTTTGAAGGTATGAGACTTTTCTCCCGTTATGTCTCAGGGTCAAAAATACTTTAACCCTGAGACAGTATTTGTTTTGCAGTATTTTTGCTGAATCTTCCTAATCGTGTACTCGAACGGTCTAAACGTACCAGACAAGAAGGTAAAAGGACAAGTTTTCCTATAAAAAAAATATTTTTTTACCAATTTAATGTGAGAAAGCCGGATTTTCGCACTCTAGTGGCATTGCCAATAATTCACCCTAAAACCAACTACACACCTACGTTGCGTATTCCCAACGCAAAAGTCTGCGATGCGACGCCTACAGAGAAATTTGTCTCGGATACAAAAACATTAACACTTCGAGAACCTATATAGTTTCTATACAAACCTAACATAGGTTTTAAGATATTATACCCACTCAGTTTGTTATATAAATAAATCTAATCTAACTGCAGGAAATGAGGACGCGATTTACCACGCACTTTCCCCAAGAAATGTAGATGCACCGATGACATCTTATAGGTTGAGAGAAGTCAGTAGATGGAGATGGCTCAAGAACTTGTTTTAGCACTCGACTGCATTTCCACCAGGGCTGAGAGGAAGCTGAGCGATCCACCGGACTTTAACAAAGACCGTCTATGGGCTGACAGTCTTGTAGCTCGCTTAGCCACACACACTTCACTGTTTATAAAAGGTGATCTATGCCATGGCAACAAGACCCTTTGCGATGCGATGTTAATACGCATCGCGCGTGGGTCTATCGGCAAATCGCTTCTAAAGGGTTGTTCAAGGGCACCGCGTGCATACAAGGGGTTGTTCAGGGGGGTTTTTAAGTGACAACGAATAATGCACCTGGTTTATTTTACGCACATGCTATTTGATTGGGTACTCGATAAATGTATGTGCACATTGTGAAATGACGGAAGGAAACTGGGCATGTATGAATGTGGACGACCTTGAGCGGTGGGCTAGTAGCCAGCTGTGACGCGAGAGGTGCGGGTTCTATTATTCTTTATTGTACACAACTTATTAACAAAAGATAAAGGCTAGATCAACCCTAAAAACAGTTTTGTTCTAGCAAACCTTTGGTAATATTAGATATTAGTAGATTTTTATACATATATTAGTAGTGGAAATGAATGGCGTTTCTATTTTCGTCTGTATTTCCTACAAATATAACTTGGGAACCTTCAAAAGAAGAGTTCATAAGCATTTACTGACTTACAACTGCGTTTAACATCAGGTGAAGTGGTTTTAAAACAATTTCCAATAAAAATTAAATACGGAGACTCTGAAATTCAATGTAATTGCTGGTCCTTTTTTCGTCATCTGTATCGCTTTCCTGTACAGAGCCAGTGTGGTGGATGCATATAGTACTTACGTCTCGCAAAAACTCCATTTTTTTTTATAAATACAATACCCAACAGATACAAACATACCATAACAAATACGACTCCTAAGGGTGACTTTTTATAAACTACCCGTTATTTTAGTTCGGATTTATTTTTTTCCTAAAAGAAAAAAATATTATTTCAGTAGATTCAAACGGAGAGATGTGATTCATACCGCTGCCTGGTCATCTCATGAGAATGCAGATTGCTAAACACCTATCTAGATTCTTGATTATAAGACAATGGTCCAGCGTCCGTGGTTCCCGTGTATGAGTCTCCATTTATTGTCTAATAGCTTATTTCCGCAAGTTCAAGGTCAATCTGTTTCTAGCGAGGTAGATACGTTTTCTAGAATGCTGAAACTAAACGTTAACTGAAGTTATTCTACACTATAATTATACTAATATTAAAAAGAGTTTGTAAGTTTGTATGTAGGAGGTAATCTCCGAAACATCTCGCCCGATTTCGAAAATTCCTTCACCAATGTTTAGAATGGACCTTCAGGGTGGACATTATATGCTGTATATTATCCCTTTAAAATGAAAAGGCTTTTCGTCGAGGTAAAATATGCAATGTAAGTCGACGAAGAATGGGTCGAGCGAATGCGTTTCTTACAAATGCTGCCGTAAGAGCTACTTTTTATCAACTACTTTTTATCCGAGTAGTATACGGGCGAAGCCACGGGTAGTAGCTAGTAGTGGAATAAACAGCCGCAAGACGTGTCAAGACGCGCTTTGGGTCCCCAATTTATCCGTCCGGTTGGACGGATCATCACCATCCTCTTGTCCTTATCCCACTTTACGTGGGGTCATAACATGTTTTCTTCTTCCACCTCCTCTATCAGCCGTCATCTCAGTACTCACTCCTTTCTTTACCAAGTCGTCCTTCACACAATCCATGCTTATTTTTTTTGGCCTCTCTTATTTCCATCCACATTCATATTTAACACTCTTCTCGTAATGTGACATTCTTGTCATGTTACGAGATTGGTTGGACCGGATATCCAACCAAATTCGTTCGAAGTATGCTCCTAGGATTATATTCTGAATTCTGATTTAAAAGTTACAAAATTGTAACATCATGTATTATCCTACTAGATTATACATGATGATAGATAAGATATGTGATGCAAAAAAAAAATTGTAGATTTCTGAATAATCCTTAGTAAACATTACATTAACATTAGAAAAGTTTTCTATAACGTAAATGAATATTTTGATGATGATTTCTCATGTAATAATGTTAATCATGTTTCCTGTTTGTTTTTGTAGATATAAATATTTTTGTTATTGTGCGCCCAGGAAGGGCAACTGTTGTTACTAAATGTTACCAATTTATTCCATCTTTGTACACAGAGTAAGACAATAAACGATTATTTTATTCTATTCTATTCTATTCTATTCTATTCTATTCTATTCTATTCTATTCTATTCTATTCTATTCTATTCTATTCTATTCTATTCTATTCTATTCTATTCTATTCTATTCTATTCTATTCTATTCTATTCTATTATATTCTATTCTATTCTATTCTATTCTATTAAAATCAGTCAAGTCTCGATATTTCAGTAATATTTCAAAATTAATCTTGAAGTTTTTGTAAGAATAGACTATATAATTTGATTATCTGATATTACAGTAAACTCTGGTATATAGGTACTATACCTATGTAAAGACGTATCTACTGAATTGTAGAAGCACCGTACTGAATAGTATGTTTCTATGACCAAACAGGCCTTTCAAACGCTAAATACTTTATTCAGGTATCCGGTTAGAACTTCGGGTAAGGACCGTCTTGTGGACAAAACTTGTAAAAAATGCTGAGTGATTTACGTGGTAAGTTAATGTCAAAATTCATTTATTCGTTAAAATCACAAGGAACACTTTGAAACGTCGATTTTATCTACTGCCTATTCTTCCGCTATCAAGCTAGGAAAGAAAGGCAAGAAACCAAGGCTGGTTATTCTTTTTAATTATCATTCTACAAAACAATAGGTACCTAAATGTTTTATCATTAGGTACGTACAATACCAAATCCAAAATACTTAATTTCACGAGAGTAGTGTTTTCATCTGGCGTATGTGACGTCACTGCGTAGGGTCAGAAGAATACCAGCTCTAAGTATGTATAATACGGTGTAAAAGACCTATCAGCAAGCCGGGAGCCACAAACTTTTTCTACTAGAAAAAATATCCTAATGATAATAACTGGGAATTGGCCAAAGTTTTTTTTTTTTGAGTACTTTACGGAAATGAATTCCAAGGGTTATTATTTAACTTTCTTCCAGACAAAGATCATCAAAATTTTTGAATTTTCTTAACAAATTACGCATTTTAAGTTACAGAAAGGCATTGAATATTAGACTCGAGACACACCACCGCCGGATTACACAACAAACGCGCAGTCAGCGTGCGTTAATTTGCGTGCTACCAAAAAACAGCATTTTTTATGTCTTAAATTATAAGTAGTTTCTCAGCAATTATTTTCCCGCAATGTTACTCGTTAATAATCGAACAGTATGCGTAGATTTCGTCTGGTTTTTTTTACACTGGTTACTGCTCGATGGATTTTGTGTCTTAATCATAAGATTCGTCTGGATGACGCAAGTAACAAAAAAAAAACAATAAAGCATATAATCACTTAATCAGCCATATTCGATCTGTGATGATACAGAAAAAAATCTGTCCACCTGTAGCTTGATGGACTGGATGGATTTTAATAAATGTGGTGTCATTGGAATCGTCTTGATCGTGACATAGAATGTACAAAATCACAAAAATTGAGTTTTGAGTCAATTTTTGAAATTTCTGATTAAAAACAAACAAATCCAGATGGATAAATATAAATGCGGTATGTAGTTAATAGTTTTTTTTTCGAAGTTTAAGTCATTTGTTGTTAAACTTTATGAAGGAATAGATTGTAGAAGATTAGTTTGGGCTAGATGTGTACAAAAATGTTCAGAATTATTATTATTATAGAACCACGCTTAAGAAACTGCAGTCAAATTTCCGTTATTAATCGGTTAACTTACTTGTTGTAAAGTTTTGTGTGACATAACAACGTTGTTAGTTAGGTTTTAATGAAACACGTCACTAGGGGACGCTGTAATACATGACTGAAATATACGTCCCATGTTTTCACATGCTTTAAAAGTACCCGTGCCTCGTTGTGACAGATGTATGTAAAATAACAGTGTTATATCTTAACAGCTGTTCAAGGTTCTAGTATCAAGTAGAAAATAATAGAATAGAAATTGGTTTATATGACAACAACAAAGGATAGAGAGGACATATACAAATTAAATATATACACTAAGTATACTAATATATACTTATATATCATATGAAGCAATTTGCATTGCAATTTTTGTAATCATAAGTAAGGACAAGTGAACTGCTTTGTGATTGATCTAACTTATTTATCGACCTCTGTGGCGTAGTGGGTTCGATTCCCGCCGCGGGACAAATGTTTGTATCTGCGAATATTTGTCTCGGGTCTGGGTGTTTTCTATGTATGTTATGATGTATTTACAAAAAAATGTATATAAGTAGTATATCAGTCATGTAGTACCCATAACACAAGCTCTGCTTACTTTGGGGCTAGATGATGCTGTGTGAAAAATGTCCAGCATTATTATTATTAATAATCCTACCTACCTACTTATTTTACTTGGTCAAAAACTAAGATTGTTTCTAAATACCCCACCGTTAACTTAATTAAAAGGGAACTAAATTATTGTCCTCAAATAAACTAGCTGACGTGACAGACGTTGTTCTGTCCTTGAATGTGACCTCAGAAAATGTGACATAAACGAAACGTCAATTCGACAACCAAGAACAGTTTGTAAGGGAGAAAGAAACACCCGTCTATTGCATATTTCGGGCCATTTTCCTAACTTTTCATTACATAAAACTTAATTTAGACAATTAGGTACGAACATTTTAAAACAGTTAATTCGGTCCAGCCTTTCTCAAGTGATACGCTTACCAACGAACAGTTTTTCATTTTTATTCATACAGGTATTTAGAAGATTTTTGAGGAGCATTTATCTTGAAGCCACTTAACAAAAGTAGTAAGCAGTTGATCTTACTTTATTCAATCTAGCATAGGAACATACCTACTTCAGCTGACGTCACTATCGATTCGTCAGTGAAACGGAACGGATCGTCTATTATTCGGTGAAATAAAACTCATCTTTGGTTAGAGTTATTTAATAGACTTATTTACTACCAATAGGATAGGTGCCTACTACAAGTGATAGGCAATTCTAATTTATCATTATTGTTTTTTTTTGTTTCATAAACTATCCTGTCATTTTATTTTGTATGTGTCAAATAGTTTTATTTTGTATATCGCTCTGAATAAATGTTTTTAATTTCATTTCATTTCACTAGTCTGCTCTTTAGACTAGTTCTGAAATCGAAATCCGTTTTGTAGAAAATTACATATTTAACAAGGTACTCCACGCGGTAGGTTTTATACAGAAAAGGTTGTTTAATTTTTAATTTTAAACACTATCTTAGACCTTATAAGTTGAAAAAGGATCTAAATGATGTTTTTGTGTTTAGCGGAAGTGCCAAGGCCGGCATGTTTCCGCGTTTCCCGCCAATTATCCGTGAAATGGCGGCGCCGTGACACAAGATGGACGCCGTGTGTTTGGGTGCTATTGTGATGGAAGGCTGAACTAATTTAGGGTTTATGTAAAATTTTAGTAGGTAGTAGGCGAAAATTACTTTGATTATTTTGTTTGTGTTAGTTTTTTTATAATTATGTCAACGAAGCGGGTCTGGGGTTCCTCACAAATGCGGAAAAGTTATGTTTGAACAGTGACCCTAATACAGCCAAAGCATACTAACTGTTACTGACACAGCAATAATGAAGTTTTTATGAGCCAGAATTCACCTGCTTAATTTTTGTTGACTGTTTAGAGCTGAGACCGTATAATGCGATAATTTAAATTCCTTTTTTATTTTTTGTAAGTTAAAAAAAAAACCACTCCCCAGGTACACGTAAGGTGTTAAAAATGTCAGTGGGTGTAACTAACTAGTTGGTAGAAAAAATGTGCTGACATTTTTCCCGAAATAAATCATTAAGATATTATGCCTAATTACCTATTTCTTTATTTTTGCATTGGGGAAGACGTGCATTAGTTTCATAAAAATATCTCGCATGTGTACCCTTAAAACATGCGAGAAACCTACCTAGATACCTATCTACCTACAGAATATTTCAACGCGCGCAACTTATTATTATGATAAATTATAAGGCCTGACAGCATCCCTAGACGGTTTCAGGTTCTAGTAATAATCTTATAACTGTTTCCGCACCCACCTAAACCTACCATTATTGTGATATCATCACAAAGAGATACCTACCCACTATCTAACGTGCTTAGTCTCCTGCTGTGCACATAAATTTGGTGGATTAGGTAGGTACCTAACTAGTTCGTTGCGAGAAATAGGTAGTTTGGTAAGGCATCTTTTAATATATGGCATCGCTTACAAATTAGTAGGTAGGTATCGATAAAGGTAGGTACGCCAGTCAAGTCGCCCCAAAACTTGCAAACTCGCAACGCAGTCGAAACGCGGGAAATAAATAAAAAAGATAAACGCGATAAAAGCCCCTTTAAAACTATACTTAATTACCTATGTTTACAAATCGCAAAAGTTTTTTAAACGAAAACTTGACTAGATATATAACATAGTTTAAGTGCAAGGTGAAAATATTATTTATTGATCAAGTAATAACGTAAAAGCAAAAATATTATAATACATATATCAGGTAAAATGCAGAGAAACAGTTATTTCTGAGTGTAGAACGCCATCTGTTGAGCAGTGGATGCATCAATGTATAAAGCTAGTTAGCGCCATAAAGCGGCGAGTAGCGTCATTGAATTCATTTTGGTTCCCTCTCTTACAACAACACGAATTTGTTTTTTAATAAAGTCGCTAGATGGCGGTTTTACAATGTTGTTTGCAAGACTTTATTTGAAATAATAATATGTTCGGAAATTAATATAATAACTGTGATGATGTGTTCATGTATAATACTTATTTTATGCAGTTTACAACTCAAGGTGGTACAATAGGTACAATGCATATTCAAAAGATAACTGCGATACATAATAAATAAATAAACACTAGTTACATACATATTTCGGACCCCACACTAACCCTAATGTCGTGGGTATCAGGAATTACTGTGTGTACCAAAACTCATGCCTAAAACATAATTATGTCTGCAGAACATGCAGACATTTGCACATCAGCGGGTATTGAACCCGCATCTCTTTTGTCGCAGTTTATCTAGAGGCTTTTGTCCAGCACTAAATTTCTATAGGCGTCCACAGCTGATGAGATCTTAGGAACTGCTAGAGTTTTTGTAGCAACTTTCCTAGAAGACAATTTAAACAGTAATAGTGTCTGATGTTGCAAGTTTGTTTACCACTCTAGGTGTAAAAAAAAAAAAATATTACAAAAAATATTTCTTATGAAAATTTAAAAATCAGTAGGCATCCATTTCACGCAATCAAAACAAGTGAAACCTTGCTGTAGCCTCTCGCAAGTTCTAGGCAAGCTTACTCATAAGCCATTACTATTCCGGTCATAATTTTAGCTCGATTTTGCTGACCACCTTGTCTTGATTATCTGGATATCTGGAAGTAGGTAGGTATATGGTTATATTCTATGTATCTGTAGGTACCTACTAAGAACCCATGTAGATTGTATTTAGGTAAATCTTAGTTCCTACTTCTATACTAATATTATTAAGAGGCAAAGTTTGTTTGTAGGGGGTAATCTACAAAACTACTTATCCGCTTTCAAATAATCTTTCATAAATATTTAGAAAGGACTTTCAGGGTGAGGTTAATGGTATCCCGTAAAAATGAAAGAGCTTTTTGTGGAGACCAATTTGCAAAACGTAAGTTGATGAATAAACGGTCGAGCGAATGCGTCTCTTATTAACGCTATTTTTTATCGGCTACTTTTTATCCGGGTACCACGTGGGCGAAGCCGTGGGTACTATTCAGGTCATAACTTTTCAGGCTTCAAAGTAGCTTGTACCAAATAAAATACAGAAATAACAGGCAAATCAGATTTTTCACCCATTATGTTAGGATTGGCAATCCTAACATAATGGGTGAAATGTAAAACTACCTTGCCCTTTGTAAAACTACATTAATATTACGCTTGTGTTATGTTTCTTGTGTACAATAAATATGTGAAGTGTGCTTCAGCTAAAGAGCAACTGCTTAAAAATCTTTATACGTAAGATCTTTAGCTGCTCAAAAGATGCATTTTATTAATATAACAGACTGTTACTAGTAGTTGGCAAGGTTCTCTATGTTATTGTAGTTTACATTTAGGGTTTGCAACAGGTTTACACAGAGGGGTTTGATCTAAAGGAAATAACTGTCCAGTGGCAAGTGGTCAGTTTTACCAGCCCCTTAGACTTCTAGACTTTAAAGCTACTTGGAAGCAGACAGTCAGACAGACAAGAGATACTGTTTTACGCAATTCAGCTTCGTAAATCCACCCAAGCGGCGATGGGCTTGCAACCTGTCACGTGGAACGCTTACTACTTGCAAAACGCGGGCATGTACCAAATGTAATGTTTGGACGTGCCTCTGACTACCCCCTACTTGGTATCCTCAAAGATCTACTCACTGAGTATATACCTGAGGATGTCCACCATCGGGAAGACAGTCGTGAGCGTGTTTTTTTGTTTTAATTCCACCCACAGACATGAAACCTTGCTGCATTCACCTTCATCGTTACAAGTTCTAGGCTCAGAAATTGTGATGCAGGTCATAATTTCAGCTCCATTTAGCTGAACACCTTGTGTTGACCCTCAGGGTCCGCGGTCGCGGCGGCCCCGTGGCTCAAAGCACGGCGCATCTTAAACGGTAGTTAGTAGGCATTGCACGGCGCAAGGGAAACCACTGCCGTTTAGGCTAGAGGTACTTTACAAAGTACTACCTACTTGTATAATCGCTGGTTTGGTGATATTTAGTTCTTTATTATTGGGCTGAGTTCATATTTAACACAATGGACATTTTTTATCTTTTATTTTGATTTTATAAAGTAGGTAAATTAAGTTGTGAGTACATTTAAGGGAAATCACGAGATTTGTCATATCCCAAGAAACTCGGCGCTTCGAGCCTAATTATCTCAAGGATTTCGACCAGGTTGATAACGATCTCGTTGCTAAGTTGGTATAGCACCCACGTAGGTATCACGTATTGGCACAGCTTGAAGTTCTAGATCCCTTTTTTATAGTCAAAAGTGAAGTCACTACTATTATGTGGCATAATTGAGCCAAGATTAACAAATTATTTATATTACAGATCAAATGCATAACAATCTCAGTAAACATCAAACGCAGACAGACCATATCTTATTAAAAAATATTATTTAATCTTACCGTCTATCTAAATCCTACAGGCTTGCTAATTTGTCTACGTCATATTCCAATTACAATAGACGAAAGAGAAACAAACTTCAGCTACCCGCGACAACCTTGCAAACAGTTCATAACAGTCCTGCCTACATACTTGTAAATATATTATATAACAAATTACCCGAACGAATGACAAGTGAAGAAAAGGAATCATTATTCCAAAAACACATTAACACGATTCTATAAAACTGTTGACCTATCTGACAAACTTGTATAATCTACTTACAAACTATAACTACCTACTCATTTCATTATCTGACTTCGACATTTTTACCTAACAAAATATGACGTACCTACTTTAGTTAGATCGATGGCTCGATCGAACGCTCGATACAAAACACAAAACACTAAGTTAGTTAGTTAAGCGCGTATATAAGTAGTATGTATCAGGAATGTAGTTCCCATAATACAAGCTCTGCTTAGTTTGGGGCTAGATGATGCTGTATTAAATATTACCCAAAATAACTTTGACCCAAAATAGATAGTAGTGTCAATTAGTTTTTCAAATAAAATGAAATGCTGGTAATTTTATTATTATAATATCCAAATGCATAAATGAATACACAAAACAATCCCATAAATAGTCCAGGGGTCTAGACAAAAACCTAACGCTTACTTTTCCTTTCACGCTAACGAAAATTTGACAAGCCAAAACTTGGCAGCAGTCACGTGACAATACCACAGCGAATGTAATTTCCATACAATTCAATATTTCCGCAGACGTTAACGCCAACAGAAAGTGGTATTTGTCTAGACACCCTGGCCGTATACTAGATCTGAATAATGTCGTGACTATTAGGAAGTGCGATTACCAGGATAAATAACTTTCAAGTTTGTGCAAATTCAATTTAATTTTTATTTCTTTTTTACATAATTTCAATAAACACAAATAAAATATCATGTTGAATGTAATTTTTTTTTTTTATACTAGGTACATCCTATCCTATCCTATCCTATCCTACTATCCTACTTCCTATCCTATCCTACTAATATTATAAATGCGAAAGTTTGTGAGGATGGATGTTTGTTACTCTTTCACGCAAAAACTACTGAACGGATTTTGATGACACTTTACAGTAATATAGCTTATACATCAGAATAACACATAGGCTACTTTTTATCCGGATGAAACGCGGGCGAAGCCGTAGGCAGAAGCTAGTTATTAAATAAATTAAAACGACAGAATTATTAATTCAGTCTAGATGAGAGGTACATACATTTTAATTTTGGCGTATAATATGCGTTATGATCTTTTGCGTAATGAGATTCTTTATATTTGACTTATCTAAGTACATTTAAATTATGTCTATGGATGAATAAATAAAGACAAAAATATAGAGTAAATAGATTTTCGAGTGCACAATATCATCCATGAAGGCACAGCCTCCCTGCAATGAGTTACAGGGTCCGAAGCCGTGGCTTGTTTATCAAAAACAATATAAAATTTTCCAAGAAAAAATAAAAACAAACCTCAAATAAAAAATGTGAAATTTCAGCCCGCCTTTTTAGTGGGATTTTTTTGATATAATGTTTATGGGACTTCCCTTTCAGGCCCCCTACCCATTGTAAAGAAAATATAATTAAAATCGATTTACAATGGCGAAGATACCGCGTAGCATACGTCACAAAATTTTATATTTTTGTTTTAATTATTCTGTGCACTACCAATTATCTGGAAGAGAATGCTTTTTAGCATTAAGTTCGGCTATGCTCTCATATTTTATGCAATAAAGGATTTTCTATCTATCTATCTACAAAAATTCTGACGAATTGAAAACATTAGCTACGCTGGCCTCATTTGTAGGCTTTCTTCGAATGGGCCCCATGTTAGAATAAGTTTGTGTATGTGACAGTCCAGTAAATGACACAGAACTAGTCTGTGTCACCACAATGATTCAAACCAGGGGTCATTCACTGGATTTGCAACTGGAGCTGGTGTAACCAGACTGTGAGTCAAATACCTATCTTCTTGATGTACTGGATCTGAAAGTAGGTAATTTGACACCGATTTCTATGTACTCGTTTCTACTAACTAGCTGGGTCTCTACCGCCCTCGGCCATCATATAAGCGTCGCATCGCCCACCCGCGCTATTACTTCTTTTTCTCGGCTCGTAAGGGTAGTAGCGTGATGTTAAGTATAACCTTCCTCAAGAATTGGGCTATTAAATGCTAGAAGATTTTTTTCCAATCTGACTTGTAGTTCCGGAGATTAGCGAGAACAGAGGTTTTCTTCAAAACAAACAAACATTTCAGATTTATTATTAGTATTTATAATAGATAATAATGATAAGTAGTTTTGTTTCAGACATGAGATTCATTTTATAAAATCATATTATACCAGATTAAAAAAGAAAAATAAATGCTGAATAAGCAGAGCTTGTGTTATGGGAACAGCATGACTGGTAAACTATCTACAGGGTGTAATCGTTAAGTGTGCACAGGCGATTATTCCGTAACTATTGCAGATATCAAAAAACTTTAAACTGATATCGAAAGTACTTTACCTAATGAGTAAAATGACATTAATAACTTTTTAAAAATAAAACGAGAAATATCCAAAAAAAATACATTAATCACTCCCATACATTTAGTATGAGATAGTAGAAAGGTTTTAGTTTCCTTATTTTAAGTGGAATAGTACCTACTCATTTTACCCTTGTCATTTTATAATTATGTACGATATGAAGGTATTAATGAATTTCAAGTAGATACACGTGTAGATTAATTATCTTACCACTTCAAATTTATAATAAACCTTGTTTCAATATTGTATTGATTTGAACTAGCTGAAAAGCAACATACTAAATAAAAACAAAAAGAAAGATACTCTTTGGTGTTCGTTCTAAATTCAAATTCTTTATCGCGGGTTCTCGTTCCCGCCAATTTATTGTATTTTTCAATTTGCGTTAATAATCGTGATTGTTGCATTTATTGATTGAAAAATGGCATATTCCAATACAGAAAAGAGGGACATGTTAAAAATGTACTACAAACATGATTGTAACAATAGGGCGGCCATTATCGCCTACAGAAGAGAGTACCCAGATAGAGAAGTTCCTTCTGGTACGTATTTACGTAAGTTGGATAACAATTTGATAAATTATGGATCTTTTAACAGAAAAAAAGGTTCGAGAACAAGAGCTCCGGAATTTGATAATGACTTAGATAACAATATTATTAACTACGTAGTAGATAATCCACAAGAATCAACGCGTTCAGTGGCCCGATCATTTCCAGTGTCCCACAATTATGTACACAAGTTATTAAAAAAACACAACTTCAAAGCATTTAAGATAAAACCTACTCAAACGCTGCACAATGATGATCCTGCTCGTCGGCTGGTCTATTGCAATTGGCTAGTCAATAATTATGTCAATGTAAGGTCAATTTTATGGACCGATGAAAGTAATGTTTCAAACTGCGGCATTTACAATAGAAAAAACTCGCATTATTGGTCAATTGACAATCCTCGCTTAACTACTGAAGTTAGAGCTCAGGTGCGATTCTCAATTAATGTGTGGTGTGGTATTCTTGGAGATCGGATCATTGGGCCATATTTTTACAGTGGAACCTTAAATGGACAGAGATATTTCTCCTTTGTACAAAACGATATGCCAAGTCTCTTAGAACCAATTCCAGACGATGAAAGAAGGTCGATAATTTTTCAACAAGATGGAGCACCTGCACATAATACAAATGTTGTAATGAATTTCTTACGAAACAATTATAATGGCTTAATAGCCAATAATAGTGCAACCCCTTGGCCTGCCAGATCCCCGGATCTCACGCCTTGTGATTTCTTCCTATGGGGATTTGTCAAAGACCACGTGTAGGTACGCTGAGAGAGTACACAGCCTAGAAGAGTTACAGAATCGTGTACGTCGTGCAATTGCTTTAATTACTCCGCAAATGTTAAGGAAAGTTCATTTAGAAACTGTAAATAGAGCTCGTCATTGTATTGCACAAGGAGGACGTCACTTCGAACATATGCTTTGAACACAAAATTTTGTACTTACTAAGAAATAAAATGTATGGGAGTGATTAATGTAATTTTTTTGGATATTTCTCGTTTTATTTTTAAAAAGTTATTAATGTCATTTTACTCATTAGGTAAAGTACTTTCGATATCAGTTTAAAGTTTTTTGATATCTGCAATAGTTACGGAATAATCGCCTGTGCACACTTAACGATTACACCCTGTATATATATTTTTTTGTAAATACATAGATGGAACACACTCAGACCAGAGACAAATATTTGCAGGTCGTACAAAATTTTGTCCCGCAACGGGAATCAAACAACTCTTGCGTCTCAACCTAGAGCTACCGAAAAAATGCTTATACGTTATTCTAGGCCACAAATATGAAATGTTTCAAATTTCATTCATATCGATATCTAAGCTACGTCGAAAAGCTCTAGCAACAATTTCAAAACTTTCGCATTTCTAAAAAAATATATTATTAGGATTATCATGTAGGTATTATATACGTACGTTACCTATATAATATAAATAGGTATTTAAGTAGGTATTAGAGTCATTGCTCCCCATGCTAACTAATTAACTGGTTTAAATGCCATATCTGTATATTGTTGGCTTGGTTATTCCAGAGTTGATAATCGTGTTTCCAATATTATGGTTTTGATTCGCTTATAAATAGTCGCTTATAATGCTGGACATTTTTCACACAGCATCATCTAGCCCCAAACTAAGCAGAGCTTGTGTTATGGGAACTAAATATATAATTTAAATACTACTTTTTTTTTGTAAATACGTACATATTATACATAGAAAACACCCAGATCCCGAGACAAATATTTGCATATGCAAATATTTGTCCCGAGGCGGGAATCGAACCCGCAACCTTCTGCGTCTCAGGCGGGCCTTCGCCCACTGCGCCACAGAGGTCGTCGAGTTAGATATCTTCTCATTTGTATGAGCTGTTTTTTTTCTGTTAAGATCAGAAGTTTTTAACACGTGCTCGAAACGATGGAAAACGTGTGCCATCAGTTTAGTGTTCCAATAAGCGGCGATAGCTTGCAAACTGAATTGGAATGATTAAATACTTGGCCTCTCAAGTACTTGGCATCATCAAAGATCTACGTTCAAAGGATTTTTTAATGAAATACAGTATGTTTTTTTTTTATTGTTTTTTCTTTTCCTTTTGTCAGTTATTTTATGCGTAGGTGTCCTTTGCGAAGTTTGTTCTTTGAAGGACTTTGGTTGTTATGACTGGTTTACTTACGTGACAACCTCAGTGGCTCATTGGACGAATAACTGACTGAGACGCAAGGGTTGCTGGTTCGTAACTATCTATTAGAACAATCTATTAATATGAGTAGAACTATTTTTATTCTTTGTTAAGGTTTTTAGTTTATAAGTAAACCTGTTTTTTTTACACTACACATTTCAGTATGGTAATGGTTTTTAGCCACGGTGAATCGTCCCTGAATCATTGACAGTGTTACATTCTCGCTGTTTTACCAAGCCATATAGTAGGTAGGAATGTACTTTATCAAAATTGTACGTAGGTAGGTATAACTGGCTTTAGGTGTCCACTAATTAGTATCATTATGTGGTTCTGGATGTCCAATATGACGCAATTTAATAAATCCCCACAACAATATATACCTAGTATATAATTTATATTATTGAAAACTTTCCGAGATTGAACCGTGTTGGCCTTGTAGGCGGTACCACGGCTTCAGATTTGCAGGTCGTGGCTCCCGAAATGGAGTAGACACGTGCTTTAGTGAAGGAAAACATTGTGATGAAATCGCCATGTTTTCAAAACGTTGTTGTTAGTTTACCTATTATATTAAAGGTATAGTCGTATAGCCGTGTTGGCCTAGTGAGCGATACCCCGACTTCTGATCCGGAGGTCGGACACGTGCTCAAAACGGTGAAGGACAACATCGTGAGGAAACCGGCATGCCCTAGAACCAAAAATTCGAAGGCATGTGCCAACAGTTAGTGCTCCAATAAGCGGCGATGGGTTTGCAACCTGTCACGTGGAATGCTTACTACTTGCAAAACGCGGGCATGTACCAAATGTAATGTTTGGACGTGCCTCTGACTACCCTCTACTTGGTATCCCCAAAGATCTACTCACTGAGTATGTATCTGAGGATGTCCACCATGGGGAAGACAGTCGTAAGCGTGTTTGTTTTTGTTTGTTTTTTGTATTAAAGGTATAATTAAAGGTTTGAAGAGGTCGTTGTATAAACGAAACTCGCCTTTCACAAGCTTTGATGTAGACCGGGATATTATATTTGTAAATTCTAGTTATCGTGGCCAGCTCGAGTTATAGGTAGGATTAGTTAAGAAAAAAGTGTATATGAAATCCTACCAAGCAGTATAGTCATTATGTTCCACGCACAATGTACCAAATTAACTTTTGAAGCTATTATATGAACAAAATTTTCTACTAAAAAAAACGGGATATTTAATCTACATAATTATGATATATTGTATATGTTCCATGGTACATGCAACTATACCGAAATATCGGGAAACATTCAAACTCACAAATCATAATATCCCGTTTTTTTTAGTATTTTGTTTAATTAATTTAAGACTCTCAACACGGAAAAGAGAGTATCACTTGCACATTTTGTTTCCCCCTTCAACCCATGTTCGACTCCTGGTACTCGATAGTTAGGGTCGACAACTGTAGCATCCCAGACTCCTGGTACTCGATAGGTAATGTCGACAACTGTGGCGTCCCAGTCTGACAAGCGTAATATTCTGTGTGCATTTTTTAACTGATGTTTTTCCTTGTTGTTTCCTGTTCTATTGCATTCATGGGTAGGTATCCTCATCTAGGAACTATTTATGGGAATAAAATAATACAGGTACCTAAATAACTGTCAGAAATGTTTTTTTTTTTACAATTAAAAACTGTTTAGTACCACCTAGTACACAAATAGCGAGAGCGAGTAGCCAGCTGAGACCAAAGATGTGCGGGTTCGATTCCAGCTGCAGGACAAATTTTTGTTTTTTCTGAAGAGAAGTTCTGGGTCTGGGTGTTTTCTATGTATATTATGTATGTATTTACAAAAAAGTATATAAGTCATTCGACCTCTAGACAGCCGCTAATTTACTTTGGATTTTAGCTGAAATTCAATATATGACATGGCAACACTTTGAAATTTATTATTTCAACGTAATTTGACTGATTTTTACAATTTGTTTATTATGTTTGTCTCAAATAATTATGTGTTATTATTTATTTTACAATTATTTACAATCTGACAAGGCCTATGTACCGCCGCTAAAGAATTATGTACCAAGCAACAAAACCAAGTGTTCCCTATTTACCGAATATGAATAAATTATATGACTATGACCTTAGTTCTATTCTCAATACGCAGACCCGTGGGGATAACAAGTTAAGGGTAGTCAGAGGCACGTACAAACATTACGTGACCCGTATTCTGTATAACAAATATCTGGCTACATGGCCATACAAGTTGCAGACAGACAGACAAATGGAGGACTTAGTTTATAAACGTAGGCTTGGTTAGTAACTAAGGCAGAACGCGACTAACTAAACACAGAACAGATCCGGTGAAATTACAAGACCATTTGACTTTTCACTCGTCACCTTAGTGATACCTTTAGGGTCTAGACAAATACCTCACGCTTAGTTTTCCTAACGCTAACGCAAATTCGTCAAGGAAAAACTTGGAAGAAGTGGGACATCTCAAAAGCTAATGTCATTTCCATACAATGCAATATTTTCACAGGCGTTATCGCCAAGAAAAAAGGGGAAATTGTCTAGAGTCTTGTCTAGAATTAGTTGTATAAAAATATGTTGGTACCTATTGGCTTGTAAAAGTATTAAAAAGAATAACCAGCCTTGTTTTGTTGCCTTTCTTTCCTGGTTTGGTCGCGGAGGAACAGGCAGTAGATAAAACCGACGTTTCAAAGTGATCCTTGTGATTTTAATGAATAAATGAATTTTTACTTTGACTTTGACTTGCGATTCCGGAATAATCTATTAACGTAACTAATCATAATTCAGTTATAGCATTGATGGTCAATTACAAATTTAGACATTTCCTCAACAATGAAGGAAAACATCACGAGGAAAACCCCGTCCATCCATGTTTACTGTCTGCAGGATTGCGGCAGGCTCTTAACACGTGGGCAGAGCATACCCTGCCCGACTTATAAACCTCTAAGATACATACGAAACAAATATACGATTAAATACAAACGAATATGATAAAGGATTTAACAAATAAAATTATATTATCCTTTTAAAATCATTAGGAAGTTTTATTCATCTGACAAGAACAAAAATTATAGATGGCGCTTCTACCATGTGATTTAAATAAAACCTCTTTATTCAAATAAAGATTACTTTTTGCTAATTAAATAAAATAAAACAACCCTAAAAAATGAATCGTCAAATTATACAAACATAAAATCAATTTAAATTGACCAACCAGAACATATACCACTACCTAGAGTTAGTAGATTTTTGAGGACACCAAGTAGGGGGTAGTTGGAGGCACGTCCTGACATTATAATTGGCACATGCCAGAGTTTTTACAAGTAGTTAGTATAACACGTGACGCTGCAAGTATATCGCTGCTTACTGAAACACTTAGCTATGGCCCTTGCCTTCGAATTTTTGGTTTTAGGGCATGCCAGTTCCCTTAAGATGTTTTCCATAACCGTTTTGGAAAAAAAAACATTGTTGCACGACCAGATTCGAAATGGATTTAAATGGATAAGTCAGGGGGACTTAAAAAACACGCTCACGTCTGTAATAAATAAATAAATAATGCTGGTAATTTTTCACACAGCATCATCTAGCCCCAAAGTAAACAGAGCTTGTGTTACGGGAACTACATGACTGATATACTACTTAAATACTTTTTTTTCTAAATACATACATATTTTACATAGAAAACACCCAGATCCCGAGACAAATATTTGCAGATGCAAACATTTGTACCGCGGCGGGAAACGAACCCGCAACCTTCTGCGTCTCAGGCAGGCCTACGGCTACTGCGCCACAGAGGACGGTAGGCTAGGGGGTCGTATTTTCATTTTGATTGCAGAGCCCCTTCGTAAATTGTGATGAAACCTATCTAAGAACCATTCTTGAAGACGTACAAATCGATTGCAAAAAAACACTACACAATCCAATAAGTCATTTCTACACTAATATCGTAAAAAGGTTAAGTATGTAAATTTGTATGTAGGCGTTAATCCCTGAAAATACTCATCTTATTTCAAAAAATATTTCACCAATATTTAGAATGGACCTTCAGGGTGGGCGCTAGCTTTACATTTAAATAAAACGGCTTTTCGTAGAGAAAAAACAGAAAAAACTGTCGAGCGTATGTATTTCTTACGAATGATGCCTTAACGGTAAGAACTGTTTTTTCTCGACTACTTTTTTCCGGGTATCACGCGGGTGAAGCCGTAGGCAGTAGCTAGTCGTATATAAATGGTAACAAACAAACAAAACACGCATACAATCACATGTACCTACCGGTACCTTGCGCATAAAAATAAAAAGAATTGAAAAATAACAGAATGTACTTTACAATGACGTGGGTAGATAAGTAGCTATGAAGGCCTATCTCATCCACATAACCACATAACCGCAGCTTAGTAGGAATTTATAGCTAACTTAGACCTAAGCAATGTCTCTGGGTTTGTCCAAACGAAAGTTTGCTTTCAATCCTAAAGCTTGAGTAGAATTTTAAATTGAAATGGCTGTAGAGATACTTAGGGTTCCTACTTAAGAAACTGGTATATAATATCCTTATTGTTTGAATAATGTTTGAATGCGTTAAAAATATAAAAAAAAATAAGCTAAACTAAGTCTTCTTCTTCAACATCATCGATATAAATTAATCTACAGCTGGATCTAAAGTTATTTAAGACAACACACGATACGCTTTATAATAATATGCGTAAACTAAACTTCAAAAAAAAAACGATGACTTTCGCCCTAAAGCAAAGACATGTAGCCTAGTATAAAGATCAAAACAAAAAATATAAATACCCTTTAATTCCTCTAAAATAGAATTGGATTGGCATTATATTACAACAAAAATTATATGATTAAAGTATGTAGCTCTAATATACGAATGATTATTCACAGACAACATCAGTGGCGCAGCAGATGCATTATTACGCATATACGGACTGATTGCATCGCGTTAAAGAGCGAAAAAAAAACAGAAAAATTAAAAACAGTAAATACCGGCCAAGTGCGTGTCAGGCCACGCGCAGTGTAGTGTTCCGTAGTTGCCCATAAACTTATATTTACTACCAGTTTTACACTACGAAATTATCCGTTTCACTTTTCCAAGTAGGTACATTTATTTTATAATTTGGTTGAATATTACTTGTTTACTTGTAAACCCTCAAATATACATCCTTCTAGAAGTAGGCACCGCATGCAAAAATGATATACCTCTTTTGCATGCCGTGCCTACTTCTAGAAGGATGTACACCGTCTCTGCAACTCTTCGTAATTTTGATCACTTCCATGTATTTTCTGTAACATCCAGTTTAGTAGGCCTAATAAAAAAATAGCCCACTTAGCTGTGACAGTTTTCCTTTTAAATTCGTTATATGTACTACTGCCGTGATTTTTTTCACATATAATACAACAACCGTTTAGCTGGCAGGGGGAAAAAGACGACGACGACAAGACACATGACTCTTACATGTTTTTCTAGATTTTAATATTACCACTTTGTTGGCGTGATTGATATGTACACCCATGCTAAATTACAGACTTCTACTAAGAGTATCTGAGCTAAGCCTCGAACAGACAGACATGGCGAGACTATAAGGGTTCCTTGTTGACTACGGAACCCTAAAAACATGAGCACCAATGACGCCATACCCGGTCGCTACAGGTTTTGTAACTCTCCTGCTTGTGGGCTATCCCCGCTATTTAAAAAAGTCTGGGTGACCTTCGGAAATTAAGGATAATCTACTGAGAACCGACGGATGCTTGATAGGGTTTCCCGAGAGATTTCATTAATTAACCAGCTTGTGTACTATCACGAGCTCATTAATTAATAATATACCATGCTTTGCCAAATTCCTAATTAATGCGATAGGTTTTTTTATAGAAATATACTTAATTAAATTCTTATTATTGATCCATACACGCTTAATAAAATCGAATCCTATTATATTCCCCGTGTAATGTATCACAAGATTTGCTTATTCTGGGGCTAGATGATGCTGTGTGAAAAATGATCTGAATTTTTGATTATTTATTGATATTTATTAATTTATTATATCCTTATATTGGAAATCCTCAGATTTGCCATCTGAGCACAAGGTTTGAAGGTTTGATTTTGCACCATTAAGTCTCACAGTCTCAGGGTTACATCTGGTTTTGCAAGTTACGGTTACAAATCGGTTACCATAACTTATGGAATTATTGGACGATGTGAACTGTTTTCAAGGAGGAGCGAATTGTTTCAGACAAGAAAAGAACTCTTGCAGATGAGGGGCGAACTAAATAAATAACTAAATGCTGGACATTCGTCACACAGCATCATCTAGCCCCGAAACGAAGTAGAACTTGTATTATGGGTACTACATGACTGATATACTAATTATATACTTTTATTTTTGTAAATGCATACATATTGCATAGAAAATAACAAGACCCAAGAAAAATATTTGCAGTTAAACCAGGGCTAAAGGACAATCGGGGTTTTTTGTATTAAAAACCCGATTGTCAAAGTAATCTCTAAGTAAAGTATATCTCTAAGTAAGTCAGTATTCATCTTGCCACCATAAAGGTACCAGTGGCGCTCTGCCAAGTACTTGCCAGTTGGCAGCAATCCATCGGCATCGTAATATCTGGTAGCAAGCCACCATTTCTTATCAAGATTTTCATCACCATCATGGGAATTGGAGCTTCAAGGGACATCAAAGGAGTCTTGCGAGAAGCAGTGGTTCATTTACAATTGTACTAGGAGACAACAGAACTTTGTTTAGTTTTGTTTTGTTTAGTAGTTAGTTTAATTTTAAGGCAATATAAATAGGATCTCTGTGTCGCAGTATGCTAAAGCATGTCTAAGACGCAGAAGGATGCGGGTTTGATTCCAGCTGCGGGACAATCAGCCTTTATTTATTAATTTAATTAAACATATGCGAATGTAGTGTTTTAGAAGATTTAAAAGTTTTATTAGACACTCCAATTTCTACGTCAGTTTACAGACGTGTTTTTTAAACTAATAACAAAAATGAGGAAAATAAAATTCTCACAACCTCTGTATATTCCTATTTCGGTTAAAAAAATAGTTCAACGGATTTTCTTTAATAACTTGAGGATATTTGAGGCAATTTCGGTATTTAGGGTATTTAATACCTTAATCTGCTTCTTTATTGTATTATACTAGCAAAATAACTATTAGAATCATTACAATGGACACAATGGTATTATTTTAGCCAGGTTTAGAAATGTTCGAAACTTTTAATACTTGTAAATGGGTGAGTTTCGAGTGTCCCCAAGTTTTCAAGTTATAATTGTTTTGGACATTTCATAACCTGTCAAAATAAGTCGTTTTCCATTGCATTAAATAGTTTAAGTTAGGAATGTGCTTACTAATTTAGAATAAGAAATCTATAACTAACACCATGTTCTTATGATCCAATGTTGATTTAAATGAAATTGAAATTGCTATTTTATAAGTGTAATAAGGAGACTGTTTTGCCTGATTTGCTATGTAATTCCATTGAGAATTTAATTAATTTAGCACATATTCAATTTAAAACAATGGTTACCAAAAAACCAGTGAATCCCTAAACAATGAACGAAATAGTCACCTTAGACCATCACGTGCTTGTCGGAAGAATAAGGCTGTATAGAAGTACTTCCCCGGATGAACTCAGAAGTACATGATGTGAATATTAAGCACCTTACTTACTTTATGTACTTATTTAGGTACATACCCTTTCATCAGGTATTATTACTTCAAGGCTGTCACGTTACTATTATACAAAACTTACTGGTTTACTTTTTTTATAAGACACGTACATAGTCTTTACCCTACACTAGGATTCCCTATATTACTTATTCCACACTAATATGTTTTGCCTTTGAGGTTTCTGTACTGCCCTCTTTCTTACCCTACACTAGGATTCCCTGTGTCACTTATTCCACACTAATATGCTTTACCTTTGAGGTTTCTGTACTGCCCTCTTTCTTACCCTACACTAGGATTCCCTGTGTCACTTTTTCCACACTAATATGCTTTGCCTTTGAGGTTTCTGTACTGATCTCTTTCTTATCCTACACTAGGATTCCCTGTGTCACTTATTCCACACTAATATGCTTTGCCTTTGAGTTTTCTGTACTGCCCTCTTTAGTGATATCCTAGTGTAGGGTCAGGACCTATGTACGTGTCTGTTGGGTATTTATTTATTTATTTATCTTAGGGCAAGTTGCAATATCTTGAATGAGGCCACCTTGTTAAATTGTCACCACGCAAGACTTGCATCTTGTAGGATAATCTAGGTTATTTGGATGAGATCGCTTCTAAGCGATAAGACCGCCCATTGTTCTTAAAAGATTGTTATTTTTTGTATTGTTTATTTTTCTATAGTTTTATTCATTCATTAACTTGTCAACACAAAAACAATCTGTATTTGTTTCTAGATTCGTCTAGGCTTGGTCGTGCGCGAGAAATCAATGCGAAATTATTGTGATGTCAATTCATTTAAATCTATTGACTTTGAAATGCTTGAACCTCTGTTTTTACTTTACTGAGTACTTAAATGACTGATATGAAGAGAACGGAAACAGGAAACATGTAGTTACCTTCCCCGCGTAATGTAGACTAAGGGTGAAAAGATGACGATGAAAAACATGTCTACAGCAAAACCACCGTGTGTGATGCCCCTTATTTTGATCTTCGCTGATACCTACCGTATGCAAAGCTTCAAAATCACAAGACCCAGTCGCAGGTAAAGTACTCTGACGCGTGTTGACCTTGTTTTTTCAAAACGTGTATTATAAATCTGGATTTTTTTATTCACGTTCTCATAACTGGTTCTACTACGTAGAACAGTACTTACCCGGTTGCAAGGTCATTTTTGTTATGTTTTGCTCGCTGATAATCCATCTATTTGACTATTCAGTTGATTTACGATTTTTAGCATATCCCAAAAATGCAACCTCAGTAAGGCTCGAACCCGCGACATCCCGCTTGTTGTGAGGCTATACCAACTAAGAGATCGTTACCAGCTAGCCCCCTTAGACAATAACCACTTTCTGTTGGCGTTAACGCTTGCGGCAAGATGGAATTGTATGCAAATGACATTAGCTACGTTACGTGACTACTGCCAAGTTTTCAAATCAAATCAAAAGTTTTTATTTCAGACAATACAATCCCCTGGCCTCTTAAGGGTTATCCAATGTTCTTGGGATAAAGGCTAGCCTTATTGTGGGATTTATTGTTATTATTGTAAACAGCCTGATGAAGAATGAGCCTCTCGGAATGAGTTGAAACTTAGTCGGTGCCGATAGTATGGTATTATGTATATACGTGAAAATTAACTTTCTTACAATATGAATCATATATATGTTTTTCGGAAATTAATTTTATTTGTATCCTAGGCATACAACGGCCGGATAATTGCTATTTTTTTACATTTGTTTTTGGTATTTTAAATACGCTTACGACTGTTATCCCCATGATGGAGATTCTTAGATCCATAATTTTGTAAAAGTGTGAGGATAGTAAGTAGGGGGGAGTCAGAGAGGTTGGGGGAAGTTATAATTCCACGTGACAGGTTGCAAGCCCATCGCCGCATATAGGAACACTTATCCCCTTGCATGCCTTCCATTCTTTGGTTCTGGGGCATGCCGGTTTCCTCACGATATTAACTATTTGAGCACTTGTAAAGCGCACATGAAAAATTCATTGCAGATGCACGACCGGGTTCTAACTCCCGACTTTCAGATCGGAAGTCGGTTTATAGCCCACTAGGCTATTTCAGTTTGCACGGATCAATCCGTCCATTGTGCTTTCATTGCTTCCCGGCGCGGGGCAAAAGTTTGTATGATCTGCAAATATTTGTCTCGGTTCTGGGTGTTCTATGTATAATATGATTGCATTTATAAAAAATATATATGTAAGTATATCAGTCATTTAGTTCCCATAACACAAGCTCCGCTTAGTTTGGGGCTAGATGATGCTGTGTGATACTGTCCAGCATTATTTATTTTATTTAATTGCTGTTTACGAGATATAGAGATATTATTAACTTATAAATAGCGTATTTTTGTAATTTATGCGTATTATTTTAATCCAAATTTGTAAACAGAATTGACTTGTATTGTATAACAACCAATCGTTAAATAAATTAAATTAAATAACTAGCAGTTTTTGCTAACAGGTGTGGCCAAAATTTTGTCTTCACTTGAAAAATAATGTTTATAATAACTGGTATAGATAACAATTTGTTAATTAGTTATCTTTATATATTACTATGAGCATTTCGTAATATTTATTTAAAATACAATGGTTTTAAACGTCAATTAAAATACCAACAGTGCTGTAACCTACCAGTTTATAATAAATATATTAATTATAGCCATGGTATAGACATGGTATAAGGAAAACCACAAATCATCACCTATGGACCACATCCTGTGTTCTCCCTGTGTTCACCTACATTTTCTAAATACTTGTATAAAAAAGCTGTGTCAAATGATTTAGAATAATGCCTTTAAAAGCTCGCTTAAATGATTATAAATCTGATTAATTTACTACTAGCCTCTGCCCACGGCTTCGCCCGCGTGTTACCGGTTTAAAAAGTAGCCTATGTGTTATTCTGACGTATAAGCTATATTACTGTAAAGTCTCATCACAATCCGTTCAGTAGTTTTTGCGTGAAAGAGTAACAAACATCCATCCTCATAAACTTTCGTGTTTATAATAGTAGTAGGAAGTAGGATGTTCTCGACCTTACAGTATATTGTTTATATCGCTAAGGCACAAACTAAATAAAATAGACTTGCATAAGACTTGGAATTATCGTGGTATGGTATCTTTTTAGGATATTATTATTTTACATAAATTTATGTAATATATTATCCATCTCATGCGAAAAGACTAAATTTAGAGAACGAGAGTCATCGACATAACTTAGAGGATTAGTAAGCTGAAGTGGCAGGGCTGGTCATATATGCCGAAGAACCGTTGAGGTAAACCAGTTCTTGAGTGGAGACCGCGTCTGTGCAAACGTAGGGGCGGCCCCGCGGCTGAAGAGCTGAAAATCGGGTAGAGTGGCGGGTATTGGGAGAGGCCTATGTCCAGCTGTGATGATGTGGGCTGAATAATGATGACTCTATTAGCTTATTCAATGAGCTTATTCTAATATAAAAGCGGCTTTTACGAAGGTCTAACATACGAAGTTACGTTCCATATCACGTAGCACCAACATATAGATTATATCGCAAGGTAAAGCTCCCGTCTTGCTAACTGCCCATTATGGGCAGGATAAAAAATTATGTGATCACAACAAAAATACAATAAAACATGTTGACAGTGAAGTTTTTAAGGTCACCAGGACGATTCACAATCTTGAGATTCAGTTCTATCCAATTCTAAATGTTATTCCGCTAAATGTTTGATCAAATCAAATCAAATCAAAAAGTTTTTATTCCAGACAATACAATCTATTTTGTTAGTGGATTCTTAAGATTAGTTAGTAAATTCTGCGAAGATACGAGTAGGTATGTAGATAGAGACATTCTGCGACGGGAGATGATCAAAAAATAGATCACTACCTATTTTAGGGTTCCGTAATCAACAAGGAATCCTTATAGTTTCGCCATGCCCTTCCGTCTGTCTGTCCGGCTTAGCTTAGTGACTCTTGGTACTAGAAAGCTGTAATTTGGCATGGGGTATTATAATGTCTATGGCAAAGTCGAAAAATAAAAATTCTTACATATACGTACATTGGGTTATATTTTTTTCCTCGTTTATATCATGGTGTGGGGTATCCTTGGATAGGTCATTAAAATATTGAGGGTGTGTGAAAACCATTTTTTTGATTCAGGGATCCGTTTACCAAATATTAAACTTTAAAGTGCTAATTTTTGTTAGAGTCAAGTGTACATTTTTCACGTGTCTACACTAGACAGATGTTCGTACGTATTTTTTGGTTTTATAACTAGATGGCGTTAGTAAATGTAACCAGAGCATTAAACCAGATAGAAAGCGCTATCGATGCCTTCGATAGCGCTTTGTTTTATATATTATTATGTAAACTTTTGATACATACGTAGTCGCGTCATCAGTATGTAGGTAGTTGTCTTGAATGAAGACAACTACATGAACTAAATGAAGGAAAACACAGTGATACGTTGGGGTAGCCCCGACGTAGGAAGGTCTTCAAGGTCTCATATGATTGGCTTTTCCTTGAACTTAGCTTTAGCCGGTATGATCAATTTATCAGCTTTTTCTATCCTCAAAGGTTTGCTGTAAGAAAACTCTTGTTACGGTTCAGCTCGCCTTGGTAAGGACATGTAAATCCTACAGCCCTTTTTATATGTATGTTTGTGTTGGCCTAGTGGGCGATACGACCGGGAGACACGGACACGGGAGGTCGTGGGTTCGAACCCGGTCGTGCACCAATGTATTTTTCCACTCGAAAAATTTATGTGCGCATTAATACGTGCTCAAAACGGTGAAGGAAAACATCGTGAGGAAACCGGCATGCCCTAGAACCAAAAATTCGAAGGCATGTGCCAACAGTTAGTGTTCCAATAAGCGGCGATGGGCTTGCAACCTGTCACTTGGAATGCTTACTACTTGCAAAACACGGGCATGTACCAAATGTAATGTTTGAACGTGCCTCTGACTACTACCTACTTGGTATCCTCAAAGATCTACTCACTGAGTATGTATCTGAGGATGTCCACCATGGGGAAGACAGTCGTGAGCGTGTTTGTTTTGTTTTTGTTTGTTTGTTTTTTTTTCTGTATTCTCCGTGTATACTTAATAATTAATAAAGAATGGCATAATTTGGGACATTTCTAGAGTTGTATTCATTAGGTTTGTAAACAAGATAGCATGGATGGAAAAAACGAAAGATAGAAACGATAGGAGACTTTCGGAGCAAGCCTACCCGCAAAATGATCCTTAATTAAGTTTTTATTGTAGTAATTAGGTAATGTCTA
The DNA here is from genome assembly GCA_961405105.1 of Perizoma affinitatum. Classification (NCBI taxonomy): domain Eukaryota; kingdom Metazoa; phylum Arthropoda; class Insecta; order Lepidoptera; family Geometridae; genus Perizoma; species Perizoma affinitatum. Next base: position 654,906 of record OY560199.1, on the reverse strand, counting down.
TATACTTAAAACAAATTGTTTAGATGTTACAGTAGGTAATAAAGGAATAATGGACGAAGATTTATTTGTCCATGAATAAACGCTTTTTTATTTTATGCGGTTTATTCATTGAATCGTTAAGGAAGAATGGTTCTAGAAGACGTAAAAATATTGACGTAAAGATTGCGGTAAATAATTGGTGGATGAAAACCGTTTATTTAAAAACTATGGTTGATACTTTTAAGACTTTATTTAATTTTGTGGATAATGTTTCATCGGTCGTTTTTTATTTTATTCTGTTTATTTATTAAATCGTTGAGGAAGAATGGTTCTACGATAGTAGACCATGGACCAAAAATGGTTCTAAAAATATTGACGTAAAGGTCGCGATAAATTGGTGGTTGGTTGATACTTTTTAGACTTTATTTAATTCTGTGAATAGGATACTTTCTCAATGAATGTGTTCACCTTGTTCGATTGCCACTACGCTATAGCTGAAAGATGTCTCACCAAAATAAAAACAAGCAGAGTTTCTTGCAAAATTCTTCAGGTTTGGGCGCACGTGAGTAAGAACTTACGTAAGAAAGTGAATAATTAAAAAAATAAATTAACGTAGTTTATAAACATTTATTCATACAACTATGTACAAGTAGGTATATACAAAAAATACAGATGAAACAGCTAGCTATCTAAAGACCGTTGCAAACGATCTATAGATAGCTCAACTGATCCAGATCACTACCAGGCGGAAGCGTTCCCAAAATACTGGCCTAGAATACGTAGTTTATTAGCTGTCGTTTCTATAAATATCCTTATGATTTTAATGAATAAAAATGTATTGACTATGAGGTCACGACTTCTTTAGAATATGCTGGGCTGATTATAATATGTTTTGAATCACAAAGAAGGTACTAAAATAAATGTTTCAACTTGTGGAATAGAAATGTATTTCCTGTATAATTTCTTCTATACGAATTACATATGATTTTCAATCAAATAGCAAACAACACAAAGAAATGCCTCTTAGTGATAAGACCGTCCGTTATTGTACCTTTTTTTTTACTTAGTGGGTTTTTTCTTTTTTTCTTTTGTGTGTAATAAATAGTTAAGAGGTTTACGACCTCTGTGGCGCAGTGGGCGAAGCCCGCCTGAGACGCAGAAGGTTGTGGGTTCGATTCCCGCCGCGGGACAAATGTTTGCATCCGCAAATATTTGTCTCGGGATCTGGGTGTTTTCTATGTATAATATGTACGTATTTACAAAAAAAAAAGTAAATAAGTAGTATATCAGTCATGTAGTTCCCATAATACAAGCTCTGCTTACTTTGGGGCTAGATGATGCTGTGTGAAAAATGTCCAGCAATTTTTTTTTTTATATAAAGCAATGGCCATGTCCTGGAACCAAAAGTTAAAAAAAATTTTGCCACCTGGAACACATTCTAGGAAGACTAAAAACACCGGTGGTAACGATTCCCGTAAAGATATATAGATAAAATACCAAATACTTAAAAAAATGCTGGACATTTTCACACAGCATCATCTAGACCCATACTAGGCATAGCTTGTATTATGGGAACTACATGACTGATATACTACTAATATACATTTTTTTTGTAAATACATATTATCATTATTATACATATTGTACAACACATGCTTAAAAACATTATCTTCCTTGGTGTATTATGAAAAAAGATGTGTTGGTAGTGCAAAGAATGGGTAAAAAAAAAATGCAAGTACTTAAATACACTTCATTACTGAATACATTTTTAGCTTTCACATGGTAGGTACATAGATAGTGTTTTTTTATGTAGGTATCTCACAGGGTTCATGTCTAAGGGTATAACAACAGGTAGGTAGGCAGGCCGAGGTTTTGTGTAAATAAACGTTTCAAGGTTTGGAATAAAATAATCAAGTAGGTTTAGTTATTTTTATTTAATATCATTAGTCAAAATAGGTAGACCACCTATATAGTTAACTAGCTTCTGCCCACGGCTTCGCCCGCGTGGTACCCGGATAAAAAGTAGCATATCTGTTATTCTGATGTATATGCAATGTTTTAGCAATATTCTTTCCTGGGTTTCCTTTGTATGGGATGGATGGGTGTTGAGTATAAACGAAGATATTTAGATTTCTTCCGTTTATTCTTGAATTTAACAATGAGATTTATAGTTTATTGGCAGTAACTTATGTAAAATCGTCCGCACAGACTCGTCCGAGATATGAAATGTAGGAGCCGAATTTTTGTGATCACGACCATAGACTCATAATCTCTCATCATCGAGTCAAAAGCCGGCTAGACCAGATGTCACACTCGCGTTCAATGTCATGCATACTAGGCCCGAACATCAATATTACTGTAAAGTTTCATCAAAATCCGTTCAGTAGTTTTTGCGTGAAAGAGTAACAAACATCCATCCTCACAAACTTTCGCGTTTATAATAGTAGTAGGATAGGATAGGATAGTAATACTTAATACTTAAATAGTAATGATATTAATTAGGATAAAGAGAGGACACCACTTACCTTGAACGCTTAAGTACTGAATTCTAACACAGTTTGTATGAAGTTAACAAAACAATTCCAAAGTCACGCATGTTCCGAGAATGTAGATCACAATCTGCACTTTAAAATGGCATTGCTGTCAACCGAGACCAGAGTACGTCCCTGACCCTGTAGAAGCTTGAAATTTTGTGTTATTTCATTTAGAACTAGCTGCTGCAAATGGATTCGCTCGTGTGGTACCCAGATAAAAAGTTTAGGCAGCGTTCATAGGAAATGCACTGGAAGGTTTTGACATCGATTTCTGTTGCAACAATGGTCTGGACGAAAAGCCTTATTCTAACGGGGTAATACGAAGGGTGTATTGATATTTTCCGGAAAGAATATTGAAAATAGAAAAAAATACTATGAATGGTACTTTTTTTTCTATAAACGAGTTCACCTTGTTCGATTGGCACCACACTAAAGCTGAATGAAGGATCATGAAAAAAATAACCAAGCAGAGTTTGTTGCCTGATTCTTCTAGGCTAGGTCGCGAGCGAGGAATAGGCGTAAATTAACTTTAAAATTTTAAATTCACCTAGTTTTTATGTTGACGTTTTATGATCCTTGTGATTTCAATGAATAAAAACCTATTGACTTTGACTTTGACAAAACTATGACGTCCTCAGTGGGCGAAGGCTCGCCTGAGAAGCAGAAGGTTGCGGGTTCGATTCCAGCCGAGGGACAAATGTTTGTATTCACAAACTTTCGCGTTTATAATATTAGTAGTAGGATAGGATAGGACAGGATTATAAAAAATAGTGCTAAAATGTCAAAAAGTAATAATAAAAAAAAGTTATCATCAAATTATTGTCAATGCGGCATTATTTTTTAAAATCATACTCGTAAGTCAATGTTTTGAGCAAAGGTCATCTGAGTTTCGGGTGTTTTGACTCATGGCAAACCGGTCGCGTCTCATACACTAATAAAAACAACATTGCTTTTGTTTGTACCCACAAAAAGTGTATGCCTTGTTTGAACGACAAGAATAAAATTCGCCAACAATAATTTTGTAATGTTATTTATTTATTAACATTTAATATCTACGCGGGTTGAAGATCTTGAAGTTTCGCTGAATCAGAGTTTTTGGTATACGTATTAAAATAATTTCATATCTTGAAATTTATTTTTAATTGTAAATACGGCTATATACCACAATTCCTGTTATAACACGACAACACCTAGGTATCCCTACAAATATCTGTAGAACATAAACATTTGTCCCGCATCGGGAATAGAACCTGCTCCTCTTGCGTCATAGCTGGCATCTCTGTAATTATTTAATAGTGGTAATGTTAGTAATTTAAATATATTTTTGATAATCTGCCTTTCAATTTTTGTATTGTTGACAAAAAACACATATAAGGCAGGTTTTATTAACATACTAGCTTCTGCCCACGGCTTCGCCCGTGTTGCACCCGGATAAAAAGTAGCCTATGTGTTATTCTGATGTATAAGCTATATTACTGTAAAGTTTCATCAAAATCCGTTCAGTAGTTTTTGCGTGAAAGAGTAACAAACATCCATCCTCACAAACTTCCGCGTTTATAATAGTAGTAGGATAGGATTAAGGCATTATTTTCGTTAGAGTTAGCAAAGAATAGGGAGATTAGAAAAGATTGAGGAAGACCTTTGCCTAGACGTGAGTCGAGAAAGGTTAGAAAAAGTATACATACTATCACATGCGACTGTACAAAGTAATTAAATAAAAAAATAGACATACAGCCATTGATCTTTTGAGTGACAGCACACCTATTTGAACATCGAACCCGCACACATGAACCACAGAGGTCATAGTACTGACAAGGTAACAAGCAAACCCAAGGTCTTACATTAGTATCCATCGCAAAAACTGCGGATGCACAGCGATTTTCAACGGCGAACCGGTATTATGCGATTCAGTCACATGACCATTTGCCAGAAATGTTGATGACTTTTTAGGTATTATTATTATTACTCTATAAAATACGGACATTTCGAATAAAGTGATTTTGGTACGTTGATGAACAAGATGGTTAAACGATTTGATTCAAATTATTCGTTTTATGTTGAACAGCTTTGGGGATGTACCAGAAAGAGTGATCCAATGATTTTAAAACAAAGTACTCAGGGCATCCTGGTACAAAAGAAACTACGATAACAACCGGGACCTCCACATAGAGGTTGTGGATAATGTCATCAAAAAATATGGAGGAGCTCATAGACAGCATCATGTGAATGTCGAGGCAATCCAGCAGCTCGACAACGCGGTCATAGTGAAAAGATTCCAAAGGATCTTAAAAGGATCAGGATCAGGTCAATGGGTCTTTTGAGTTAGTGTAATGTAAATAATACATGTGTAATGTAGTGAAATTCATGTCAGTGCTACATATAAAGAATATACGAACAAAGTGTATTCCCCTTAAATAGAGACAGTAAAAAACGTATTAATGGACACATTCTTAGATATATTTCATTTTATAAAACTTGGTCAATATTAGTATGCCTAACATTATGCCTAACATAGGCTATATTGTAATATATCTAGGGTACATTTATTTTAGTATGTATTAGGGATAGAAAGAAAAAAGAATTCGTTTTGGAATATAATAGTTGCACCACAGTATTATTCCTGAATCTAGGTTCTATCATCGCACCTGGCGACACCAAAAAGGTCTCATCCACAGATAATAGATACGTGGTTCTCTCGTACTACCCACTTTTCTAGATCTTTTCTCCCACGTACATGTAAACTGTGGAGTGGTCTGACTTCTGAAGTGTTTACGCTGAACTACATCATGACCCGTTTCATAAGAAATGTAAAAAGAGTAAAAGTCAAAGTCAAAATTAATTTATTCATTAAAATCACAAGGATCACTTTGAAACGTCGGTTTTGTCTACTGTCTGTTCCTCCGCGACCAAGCCAGGAAAGAAAGGCAACAAAACGAGGCTGGTTATTCTTTATAATGATCCTTTTAAAAAATAATACGTAAGTATCTAAATTTTTTATCGAGTTGGAGCATTTTAAATCCCAAGAATTTTTATCATTTAAATAATCCGATATTTTATGGTATGCCTTTTTAAAAGAGTCCTTCAGAGCATGCCCCATGATGGCGATGCACCAGGTATTGCTGACGTCAATAGGCGACGTAAACTGTATACCATAAGGTGCGCAAGTATGTCTGTTTGTCTCGTCATAAAAAAAAACAGATTGGAGTGGCGGCTGGCGGCCTTTATCACATTTACTTTATTTATATATTCTATATTGTACACACAAATAAACACTTACAAAATGCAGAATTAGATGACATAAATAAAAAATGCAGTAATAATTATCTGTCGAACAAGTGTATGTCGCAGTAGTGCTTTTCCGAAGGTGTGTGTTGTCGAAGTATGTTCAGTCGAAACAATGACTTGTCGAATTATGTTTTTTCGAAGTTAACGACGTGTCGAAATAACGAACTGTCGAAATTCAGTGGGACACTGCCGAGAGATACGTCCGCGCGCCCGTTTTTCTAGGAACCAGGAATCCTTACATTATCATCCTTGGTTATTTTTCTGGTGGTTGTGCATGGGAGAACGAACCTGGAGTCTTTAAAATAATGGGTGAATGTGGCTAAGTCTTACGAAGCTGACACATTTCATGGGTAAGACAGTGTACTATCGGATTCAAAAAAAGCTATGAGTACAAATTTGTTAAAAGTAGGTTGAAGCGGTGGCGTGTCGTATAGAGATGCGCAAAATAAAACTTTTGTAAGAACAGAGATTTATAAATATTTTTGTTTAGAAGATTTAAATAACTCTTATAAATCTTTAAATCCCAAATAACTCAGTTATTCTACAGACAAAATTTGATACACAAATCTTTAATCTATCATGCTTTAATATCAACGGTTACAATTGATTTTGCACCATGTTACAAAGGCAGTAGACAGTTCTAAATTCAACCGAACATTGCCGTAGGTATGCAATATTTATGCGCAAACATTTCCAATGATCTCTTTTAGATTAATCTTACTGAATCAGTCGGCCTACTCACTCTCAATCTACATATTTTCATGCTTCAGTCAATCTTAAATGATCCGTAGCGTCAATGATTTAAAGATATATTTAGAAAACGTATGATTTACTGATTTAATCACTCTTTTTGAAGGATGTACATCTTTTTTACCAATCACTCCTGAGGTCTGCTCGACTGTAGACATTACACATGTCTATAGTCGAGCAGACCTTCTACACATTCGATGAGTTCCCTAGCCTGAAATTATCTTAGGTGTACTTGCGTATACGCAGATATCTACATAATATTTATGTATTATTTATTTTACTCTGTGACGTGTATTGTTTCTCTACGATCTTCGACTTTGGCCTTTTCTGGTGTTTTTTTTTGTAATAGTTATTATAATACTATTCTAGGACTGTCTAGGGTCGCATAGAACTGGTCGAGGAATCGGCGTAAATAACCTTAAAAACTCGTATTTTAGGTATAAGTTGACGATTCTACATGATCCTAAATAAATACCTTTGACTTTGAATCTGAAATAAATGTATTTTCTTTCTGTGTTTAATTTTCTGATAATGGATCAGTCAGACATGTAGTATGACGTGTTACTACTAAATCATCAAAATACTAGTAGAACGAGGAAAATCGTTAAAATTCATGAATGGGAGTAAGATTTTTCTCAGCAATAATTATTTATTGCAGATCTTGATACGTAATAACTACTTATAACGACACGAGCCATAAACGATTAAAAGTTATTTTGTATGGAATTGCTGGTCTGATATTTCCTTATAAAAGGTGTCCTAGAATATGTATATAATTCCGAAAGGGTTTATTCTATACATAATAGACTTTTGGTGTACGAGTTTTCTGTATTCGGCTATTTTCATTGAAGGAAATGGATAAACCCTGTTTTTGGTAAAGATTAATAAATCAGCTGTTTTAAGTACCTATGGCATTAAATGTTCTTTTGATAGTAGTCTTCAGGTTGACATACTGTCCAAAATACAGATAACTAAAGCGTGTTTCAAACATTTCTCCAATTTTCAGATTTTTCTGTTATTTTTGAATTTGATTTACTTCTCAGAAAACTAGTTCACATTCTTGTACAGAATGAATGGCACATTCGGGTTTATATTAATAAATAAACACACGACGGTCACATACATAATGACGTCACAATAGAATTCTCTGTGTTGAGGGTGATACCACAGGATGCAGACCCGAAACAAATATCTGCAGAATATGCAAACTTTTGTCCCGCAGCGGGAATGGAATCCGCACCTCTTGCGGCTCAGCCGGCTACTCGCCACACCACACCGAGATCGTCTAAAGTAAATATGGCAAGTATAAATGGTATCCGAATATTGTGATAAAAATATTGACATGGATGGCAGGAATAAAGAGTTAAAATCATAATGTTATATGTTTTTATGTAATTTTTAATTATGAATCTGACATTATACTAGGCCAATCGAAGAAGTGATTAATTAAATTGTTATTGTAATTATGAATTTTGTACCTATTCAATCTATATCATATCTTTTAAAACATTGGTTTAAACTTGCAGCGCTTTGACACTTCTTCCATGTACTTTACTACAGCTACTTTGATGTAAGAACTAAGCTGATATACATAAATGAATTATGAAATATGTTCTGATACACCCTGTAGACAAAGATATTCAATAATAAAAATTGTTTAATAGATTTAATCAATAATTATTTATTCATACAACTATGTACAAGTAGGTATATACAAAAATACAGATGAAACAGCCAGCTATCTAAAGACCGTTGCAAACGATCTATAGATAGCTCAACTGATCCAGATCACTACCAGGCGGAAGCGTTCCAAAAATACTGGCCGCATCAATAAACAAGTTTACATCTCAAGTAGTATCGCACATGAAATATTGTAGTTCTGTTTTTTCGAAAAAGCGCGTTGAAGTCTTCTTTCTTGATAAATCTGTTCTGTTAGAAAGAGATGCACTCGCAAGAATTTTATCTTTAAACTTACAGCGAGCCTACGGCCGACTTGTGTTGTGAAGTTGTTACCGTAACCTATGGCCGCGTGTAAACCGAGCCACACGCGGCCATAACTCGAGCGTTGTCGACATAACTGATACATAACGGATGGAAAGTTTCAAGTTATACAATTTCATCGTCACCTATTTTAATTAATTAGTTTTTGTTTGTTGTTTTTCTTGATAGAGCTTCCTTTTTTGAGCCTTTTGGGGTTGAGACTCTGGGTCTGTGGGGTGACAAGGCCATTTGCGTTTTCAAAGTTCTTTCAGGGCGACTGGTCGAAGCGACGCGGGACTAAAGACCTGACTCTTATCTGGGTCAACGCATTAGCATTGCCATTCAGCATGGCAATGCGTATTTTGGGTAACGCTTCCGTCTGGTAGTGATCTTGATTAGTTGAGCTATCTATAGATCGTTTGCAACGGTCTTTAGATAGCTAGCTGTTTCTTTTTTGTATATACCTACTTGTACATAGTTGTATGAATAAAAGTGTTTATTCTATTCTATTCTAACTATATACCCTTCGAACCAGAACCAGCAATGCTAGTATTTCTGCTTGCCGGTAGTACTTCCCCGGACCAGCTCTCTCTGAAGGAGCGGTTCTACTCTATTATGATATTCTACTAACATAATAAATGCTGGCGAGGACCTCGGTGGCGCGAAGGGTGCAGGTTTGATTCCCGCTGCGGGTAAAATGTTTGCATAGTTTTTCTGGGTGTTTAGGTACCAAGGTACTTGTAGTGACTGATACCCACGACACAGGGAATCCTAGTGTGGGGTCAGGACTACGTATGTATGTAGTAAAAAAACATTGTTTTTGGTTAGTATAGATCTGTCATAAGATTTATGGTCGTATGTGCGTTCGTTTTGTACATCTGTACATTTTTCAGTATCCTAACTGGATTAAAGATACTTTAGACAACTTTCCCCAATATATTTTAAATACCTTACGATATTTATAACATATTGGGGAAAGTTGTTAGATAGAATTATAAAGCCATTTATGACACATTTTTGTTTTTTTTTCGCAAATGACCATTGTCTGCAATTTAAATGAAATGATGACATTATTTCATTATTACTCATACATTCTAGTTAGGATAGATCAGTGGGTTTTTACATAAGGTCACGCATGTTTCCCGGAGACCCCTCCGGGAAACATGGCATAGTGCGCTTATAAATTTTAAGTGCGGAGGACATTGGAATTCTACCCTTATTATAGAAAGTCACTAGCCACTACACTGACAAGTCACAAAGATGACGTCACAGTTCGGGTAGAAAACTGACACTAAAATCTGAAATTATACCTCAAAATATATACAAGCAGAATATATGACATGAAAAATCAAAAACGCAACTTATATTTTTAATTTTGATTTTTATTATTATTTTTCAATGAGTATATTTTGGGTTTCACTGAAGTACTTCTATATTAATTTGTTTTATTTAATATATATATTTAATCTATATAGATTATGATCAGAAATAAATAAATTATTAAAGAATAATAATTAATAATGAAAGAACTTAAAGGATGCAATTTTATATTCCGGTTGGTGACTGTCACTTAACCCATAAAAGTATTGTATTTGAGCTCGTCTCATCAAGATCTTGATTTTGATACCCATACTAGTTTTTTATTCATATCGATATCGTAACTCTTGCACGTTTTGTAGTTATTTAAAAAAAGTTAATATAGCCAATGTCACCATAATCATAAAGCGTCTAACGATACCTCATTCATCAAAATCCATCGTTGCGTGGTCATAATAATTCCACAGACCCACAGATATAAAAAACCATGACCCAGGAAAAAATCGTGTACATTCGAAAATATGTCGTGTTCGATATTTCAAGAATATGGACCCGGCGCAATGTTGCCAAGAAATTAGAAAGACTCTAATACGCCCATAAAAGGCGTTAAAAACTGGCCTCAAAACCAGTGGATGCTGCCAATTACTCGACTTTTTTTTGATAAATAAACTTTTATTATTCAGTCACCTTGGCCTTTCAACATTGCAAAACATGCAAATATAATCGGAAATCATAATTTTATACAGTTAATTATAAAAAACCCGATAGAGTTTGAGCACATCGTAGACGGCATAGAGAATTTCATCGCGTGCCGTGCGGGCAGCTAAAATGACGCTTTAGTTTCCGATTACACGCACTCATAAAAGTTAATTTATTTAATTTATTTATTAATTAATAATTAATAAAATAATAAATTATTAATAATTAATAAATTAATAATAATTAATAAAATAATTATTAAATTAAATAATTTAATTATTTATTTAATTTAGTTAATGATCGGATAAGATACACAAGATAAGGTACTCTTTGCGGATGAATGCGTAAGCGTACCCGTAGTCTAGACAGACAAGGCGTCATGAATAAACACAGTGGTGGTTTTAGCCAGTAGGAGACCGGCATAACCCTTCTGTTGTCCCTAAGACGAAAGGAAATCCCCACAAAAAATAAACTCTAAGATCTAAAGCTGAGACATATGCTACAGCTATCTTATATTAGGTACCCTAATCTATACCGAACAATATACCTTTTTATTCCAAACTCGATGAACTCTGTAGCGCAGTGGGCGAAGGCCCGTCTGAGACGCAGACGGTTACGGGTCCGATTCCAGCCGCAGGACAAATGTTTGCATCTGCAAATATTTATGTCGGGATCTGGCTATTTTCTATGTTTAATATGTATGTATTTACAAAAAAAGGTATATAAGTTCCCATAACACAAGCTCTGCTTACTTTGGGGCTGTGTGTAAATGTCCAACATTATTTATTTATTTACAACTACATAGAGTCGTCCGACGTTATGGGCGCCGGCAAGATTATTTTAAAGGAGTTGTATCTGCATTACACATTCAATAATTAGGTAAAATTTATTTTGTACTTTAGAATAACCTCCGCAATTCATCAATACCGATTTTCGCTATTTTCCACCACGAGCGTGATTTTAGCGCTCATCTAGCAGGCGGGCGGTAATTCCCCAGGTGCGTGTTTCCCTCTACGCACGTGTTTCCCTGCCGGAGAGATTACAGTCCTACTTGTCAGTGCAGTTGAAACAGGTCGATGAACTGTTAGTGATTGATAAGCGAGCAGATAGTGATGTTACTACTAGCGCTGTTGCATTACAAAAACTGTTTTTTGTATAGTTAAAATTACTTGTAATACAAATACAAATAATTGTCACTTGGAAATTATTGTATTGAAATTATTGTGGTTTAATTACATTACCTATATTAGTTCTCGAATTTTAAATTTTTGTGACACGGTTAACTTTTAACTCTTGTGTCACAACTAACATTTAAGTTTGTGACAGTAAATTTTAATAATCGGTCAATTTATTCAGTGTCCCACTGAATTTCGTCAGTTCGTTATTTCGACACGTCCCTAACTTCGATAAAACATAGTTCGACAAGTCATTGTTTCGACTGAACATTCTTCGACACACACGCCTTCGAAAGATCACAAATTCGACAGACTCTACTGCGACATACTTAGTGGAAGCTGCGTTAGAAATGTAATGATTTCTTGTCTCACTCTCGTGGTCAACGAAACGTCAGCAGGAGTATAATAAGCCTTTTTCCAAAAAATATAATACAGGCATGAAAGCATTTGAAATGCTTTTTGTGACGTTGGTAATTATGTAATGACAGATTTGTGGCTACAAATTAGGTTTGTACAGCTTGTTTATATAATGAAAATAGGGATGGAAGCATTTTGAAATGCCTTTTGTGACGTTGGTAATTATGTAATGTCATATTTGTGACTATAAATAAGATTTGTACAGCTTGTTTATAAAAGGAAAATTCAGAAGAATTGAATTGTTTGAAAATACTGAACTGAATTGAATTGGCTGCTATGTCACAAAAGTTAAAAGTTGACGGGTTGTTTGTATATCACAGATGTTTTTTATTTCGATTACCTGAAATATGAAACTAACTGATTTATAATCGTTGTGATTTTTAAAATGCAATTTTTGGTCATACGATGCATTCATTGAGAATTTAACTTAAAAAGCTAATCCCAATTCCAATTACTTATCATACTAATAAAATAATTGCGAAATTTCGGATTTTTGGATGTTTATTGATAATAATCTTTGTAACGACTCAACCGATTTAGATGAAATTTGAAATAAGTACAGGTCGTGACCTAGAGTGACACATGGGCTTAATTTCCTTATGATGGAATCCTCAGGTACATTCTGATGGAGTCTACTCCATGAGGCATCTACATCTTTGAGGATCCAGGTAGACATTTGGCACAAACCCACGTATTTGCAAGTTATTAGCATTCCACGTGACATGTTGTAACCGATCACTGCTTTTCGGAACATTGACGCACATGCCACATGCGAATTTTTGCGTTCTAAGTTTTGCTTCATCGTTTTTAACACATATTATTTCAAGTGGAAAAATCCATTGTGGAGTTCCGAGTTCGAACCCACGACCTCGGAATCGAAAGTCGGGGTACCGCTGCCTTCAGACGCTTTAAAGGTATGGTAAGAATATAGGTTGCTTGATCGTGGATGTTATACCTGAGTTGCAGTAGGTTGTGGGTTCGATTCCCGCCGCGGGACCAATGTTTGTATGATCTGCAAATATTTATCTCGGATCTGGGTGTTTTCTATGTACGAGTATAGTATGTATATAATTAAAAAAATATATATAAGTAGTACCTTAGTCATACAGTTCCCATAATACAAGCCCTGCTTAGTTTGGGGCTAGAAGATGCTGTGTGAAACATGTCCAAAAAAAAGCTACAAAAAACTCAACACTATACTTTTCAATTTTATATGTTTGTGGAAAGTCTGAAATTGACGGAAAATTGTGTACTCTTCCGTACACAGTAGCTATATAGAACATTATTAGGTCACGGTAACATCAGCCATTATGCGCCAAAATGTTTACGTTTTTATTACATTACATACATTATATCTCGCTTACAAATTACAATACCACATCACAAACCAGACATTGCTGGCTCAACAAGCTCTCCTTGATCTCGCAGCTCGCACTGACCCAACATGAGCGACAATTATGTAAATACGGCCTAATAAATCGCTATGAAAAAAAATGCACCGTCCGTATCAGTGATCGCGGACGGGCCCGTACGTCGTACGCTCGCGATGCGCGGATCATGTAAACAAAACAGTACTATAGTCACAGCCCCCCGGTCCGGCAGTCATTCCGCCGCGAGACGCAGACCGCGTCGCACGTATAAAAATGATCGACTACGCGCGTCCCCTCGAGCAGAACATGTGCGACGTATACTACCCCCCTACCCCGCCCGCGCCCGCGCGCCTCGACGACTTCCAAGTCTTCAGGAAGGGTACCGCCTCCCACATCTACGGAAACTACTACTCCACCCCGTCCTATGATGCCTACGCAGAACCCGATATCGACAGCACCGTCAGCGTATACCATAACATGGTATCCTCTCGGGATTACTATCGTGATGATTGGAAAAAGAAGTTCGTTGTGGATTGGACGGAAGAGGACTCCGTAGCTTGGATCATCGACGCGATACAGTGCATGGGGATCAGTGAATACGACGTCCCTTACCACAACTTCAGAGTCTCTGGCTTAGAGCTGCGGAGCCTGAAGCGAGAAGATGTCCAGCAAAGAATGGCCCATCTGAGCATAGAGCCGTCTTTCTCCCGGAGAATAGCTGACAACATATTCGAGAAGCTCCACGTCAGGCTCAACGATGATGTTATCGCGAACGCGACGTACGACAGATCCATGTTCAGATACGCAGAAACCTCGGATCCGTATCTGCAAGAGCCGGTTCAGACTGTCTTGGATTTGGATTCGATAGATCACAAGAACCGAGCATACGTGTCGGACTATAGGCCGAATGACAGCCGACTGTTGGCTTGCGACTCGAGTGACGACCAGGAGGATGTTTTCCGTACCTCGGAGAATGCATCCCCGGAGTGTTCGTACGGGAGTGACGGGAGTAATTTGGGAGATGAGGACGATAAGAGGAAGCTGGCCAAGCGGCCTCCAGGCAGGCCGAAAGGCAGCGGACGGAAGATGATCAAGCGGCCGCGAAGTGTGTCCGTTCCAGAGTTCCTGCGTAACTTACTCCTGGACCCGAAGTACTGTCCCTCCATCATCAAATGGGAGGATCACTCGCTCGGCAAATTCAGGTGAGTTCACATTTTCATATGAACATTTCCGAAAGTAATATTCTTCTGTGTTCCAAGCATTTATTCTCATTCCACTAAAGCATTTGTTGACTTGTATCAAAGATGCTATATTTTTATTTCGGACAGTCATATCGACCATATTTTTTGATAATCAGTAATGCAATTAACTTATAGCTATATAACGTTAATGATTAAACAATAATATTAGGCATACACCAGACGTTTATTTTCCCCTTGCGTGAATTCAGTGTCATCTCATTTGCGGTATTTTTTTTAACTAGGTATTACGTTGCGTATAATTTGTCGATATATTTCTAGGGAATGCAAATCGTATTGGAGTCAGTTCTTTATTTGACAGATTACGTAGCCCTGTTTATAGTCGTAAAGTTATTTTGTAGATACTTTTCTACCACCAGTTGCGAATAAAACTGTATTCGTGACTTGGTCGTACATCGCATTCATGTATTATTTATCACGTCTAAGGCACGTGGTTTTACACTCGTCAGTTCATGGCTGGACCATTCAAGATGCAGTTTCTATTGTTATAGACTATTACATGTCTGTGGGTGCACGAGTTATGTTTGCGTTAACACTTCTGCCAAGTTCGCGATTACTTGATAATATTATATTCAAACAACTATTTATTTAAATAATAAACCTAGCAAGATACAAAAATGTATTTAGTATGTAATATAAAGTTATTTTCATACAAAAATTAACTCTTTTTGAATATTATAATTCACAAGTAAGTAATAAACATACCAATACCAACTGATAGCATACCTATTCTACATAAACTTAGTGTAATTATAGATAAAAACTGTACTGACTGACTGGTCGAAGTAACGCCACCAGAGAGCTGGCTCTTATCTCGGTAAACGCATTAGCATTGCCATTCAGCGTGGCAATGCGGCCAGTATTTTGGGAACGCTTCCGTAGTGATCTGGATCAGTTGAGCTATCTATAGATCGTTTGCAATGGTCTTTAGATAGACTTGTACATAGTTGTGTGAATAAATGTATTATTTTAGTAAATGCATAAAACGTATCAAGCATAACCTACACCTATTTTTCTAATGCTATTGTTATATATATGCTGTAGTTATTTACTTGTTGAGTTAGTATATTTCAAACTGATCTGAATCTTGATGTAATTCCATAAGATTCTGTGTGAATTCCAAGGGTATTTATGGAAATTATACTGTGGTATTACCATCTAACAAGTCTATTATCTGACGAAAGGTCAGAGTAACCAGAGCAAACCATCACGCGATCGCCTATAGCAATATCTACGTTTTTATTGACCTAGAGACTCGAATATTGTTGCTATTGGATAATTAAAAAAAAAAAACATACTCAGTGAGTAGATCTTTGAGGATACATACTCAAGTAGAGGGTAGTCAGAGGCACGTCCAAACATTACATTTGGTACAAGCTCGCGTTTATTGGAACACTAACTGTTGGCACATGCCTTCGAATTTTTGGTTCTAGGGCATCCCGGTTTCCTCATGATGTTTTCCATCACCGTTTTGAGCACGTGTTAATGCGCACATACATTTTTCGAGTGGAAAAACCATTGGTGCACGACCGGGTTCGAACCCACGACCGGATCAGAAGTCGGGGTGTCGCCTATTAGGCCAACACGGCGAATAATTATAATAAAATAAGTGACTATAACTAATAAAACTTTCATAGTTATAAACATACTAGTTCCCAGACATGGCTTCGCCTGCATTGTTAATAAAAGTTGTTGCGTATAACCGTCTCCTGGCTTCAAACAAAAACAAAAATATATTTTCTCTCAAATTATACAACCTATTCCTATAACTAACCATTATAGCTCTCAGAAGGCGGGTTTTTTTCGGATTTACTTGATACGTATTGTATTATGGCCAAATCGAACAACACCATTATAAATTGTAACCTCATGTAGGTTACAATAACCTACATGAGGTTATAATAGGAAGGTTATTCTGATGTATAAAGCTATATTACTGTAAAGTTTCATCAAAATCCGTTCAGTAGTTTTTGAAAGAGTAACAAACATCCATCGATCCTAGTAGATCCTAGTAAAATAGTAGAAAGATTTTTGACAAAAATGGTATATTTACCATTAAAAAAAATTGGGTAGATTCATTCTCTCATCTCATTCACCCGAAATATCGGGAAACGTTAAACAAATTAATAGGTGGCTCTTGTAATGAAAGTCATAACTCTACCTAAAATAATAAAATATATTTTTTTAAATTTAGATAGATAGACTACATAACACGATATAACAGTAAAAAACACAAAATATAATATAAAGAAATATATTTATAAAGAAATGCACACTCCTTGAAGTAATCGACATAATTGTGTTTTAGAATAATGTCGTAATTCTCCCCATAATACTAGAAATAGAAAAACGATACTGCTTTCCCTAGTAAAATATTACGAAGGTAGTTTAATTTATTTTATACTCCTTTTAAAATCATGTCTGTTAATAAAATACCATGATAAACAGAACATAACAGAAACTCTTTTCAAACACTGTTTCAACTCCAAAAAAGAGGTTTTAATACCGCTTCTATGTTTTTATGAAAGTTTTTTTGCTATTTTATTTTAATAGTATACCATAGATATTTATAACCTTGGATACAATGTTGAAAAACGCAGAAAAGTAAGAAGGTAACCGATACTGTTTTCTTATGTACTGATTTTACGATTATCATAAACATAAATTTTATTACATAGGTACATAATATGAGCATGTATACGTATCTACATTAAAATTGCATCTGAGGTCAACCAGGTATCAGCCATCATTATGTCTAACCGGTTACAAATAAACTTTGCTTAAAACCATCCTCAATATACATTTTAAAGGCAAATTCGTAGGCATCTGCCTTATTTTAGCGTTCCAATAACCGGCGATGGGCTTGCAAACTGTCACGCGGCATACTAATTAAGGAAAGGAAAGCCAGTGCCAAATATAATGTATCTTAGTACATCATGGTGTCAGTCGTGAGCGTGTTTTTTTTTGTTTCGCTTAGCCTTGTAAGAAGAACTTTAAGAGTCATAAATTAGTTTAGTACGTATATACAAATTATAAAGAGTCAAGTGAGCAAGGTCAAAACCAATACAAAGAAGTTTTTTTTTTGTATTTTGGCAACCGTGCCTTTTTTGGAAACTTTTAGTAATACTTGAAGGCAAAAAATTTGCAACTTTGATCGAAAACACAGCCTTTTTAGTTATGAATAAATAAATAATATGGTCATTTTTCACACAGCATCATCTAGCCCCAAACTAAGCAGAGCTTGTGTTATGGGAACTACATGACTGATATACTACTTAGATATTTATTTTTTATAAATAGACATTACATTTATGGACAAAAAAAAAAGATGCAAACACGCTCACAACTGTATTTCCCATGATGGACATCCTCAGATACATAGTCAGTGAGTAGATCTTTGAGGGTACCAAGAAGGGGGCATTCAGAGACACGTCCAAATGTGACATTTGGCACATGTCCGCATTTGGTAAGTAGTTAGCAATCTACGTGATAGGTGATAGCCCATTGCCGCCTAATGGAAGACTATACGAAAGCGCATGCCTTCGGTTGTTAATTCTAGGGCATGCCGGTTTCCTCACGATGTTCCCCTTTAATGTTTTGAGCACGTGTTAATCCATACATATATTTGGTTGAAAAATCCATTGTAGCACGCAAGTTTTTGAACTCCGCCCACTAGGCCAAGACAGCTCACTACGTTTATAAAATAATTTTATTTTATATAATTATTTATTGATTTCAAGATAAACTAGCTTCATAGTAGCAATCTGAAATCCGAACAGTGATTCTCGCAATTAAAATTGATACTAATTACAATAATAATAAAGATCACAACAACATAACTACTGGTATAAATATTGCAAATGATGCCTCTTTAGCCGTGGATACAGAGTAAGCCATGTTAGACCTTATGGATGATAAGAATAATGCTATATATTGATTGTAAATGATTGTACAAGGCCAGAGTCACACCGGCGTTGCAAGGTTAAGGGGAGATAAAAACAAATTGACACGAAATAGCTATTATGGATGCTAAAAATGCTCCTTAATATTTTGCAGCCGGTTGAATACTTAAAAAGGATGAAGAGGTGTTAATCTTGGAAAGATCTCATGCACGAGATGATAAAATTATCGATATATGTATATAACTTTTACTTAAAGCGAGAAAATTGTGGATGGATTGTGTGAAGGATGACGGGTGGGAAAAGTGAGTGGTGAGATGATGGGTGATAGAGAGAGGAAGAAGAAAGCAAGTTGTGGGACAAGGGTAGGACGGTGGAGATGGATGTTGACCAAACGTTTTTTTTATACAGCTAAAGTTTCAAAGAATTAATAATAAAAATGCTGTACATTTTTCACACCGCATCATCTAGCCCCAAACTAAACAGAGCTTGTATTATGGGAACTACATGACTAATATACTACTTATATACTTTTTTTTGTAAATATATACATATTATACATAGAAAACATCCAGATCCCGAGACAAATATTTGCAGATGCGGCGGTAATCGAACCCGCAACCTTCTGCGTCACAGGCGGGCCTTCGCCCACTGCACCACAGAGGTCGTCAGATACATACCACCTGTTTGTAAGCGGGTACCGTAACCTATGGACGCTTGTAATACTAGGGGTATCGCGCATTGCCGACCCTGAGATATGTCTCTATGTAACGGTTCCTATTTTTTTTTTTCTTTTTTTTTTATAAAATTTTGTCGTATCACAGAAATGAGGTTAAAATATAGAAAAATATAACTTATCAGTGACTAATAACAAACCTCAGTTTTAATGCGAAAGCAATATTAAGTTTAAAAAAAAAATAACTTTACTAAAAACAAGTAAATTAGTAGTATATCAGTCATGTAGTTCCCATAATACAAGCTCTGCTTACTTTGGGGCTAGATGATGCTGTGTGAAAGATGTTCAGAATTATTTGTTTATTTATATTTATTAACCAGATCTTAAAAGAAACCTTGCTTCTGTGAGAAATGAACCATATTATCATCTTGAAAAAAACCTTGCTTCTGTGAAGGATCATTCGAGGTGACGTCATCTCGAGGGCAACATGAGAATAAGAGCCCTCTGACCATTGACTTGATGTTTTCGGGGGTATCGAACTCCGGACAATGATTTTAGTGGACCCTTCTTTCGAATGATTATATGATTTATGTGGAAAAAAGGCTAAAACATTATGTATGTATATGCTGCATTAGGTATACAACATTTCTGAGGACAGAAGACTCATTTGACCGCCATACTGTTAGATTTTAATTTGGTGTGTTTTTTTAACAAGAACAGGCCTTCATTTGGCCATAATCTTACCCATAGTAAGTGATTTTATGGCCGACTATGGAGTAAGAAGGTCTAGAAGATACCTGTTCCCTCTGACCTTGAAGAGACACAGGTATTATTCTATTCTTCGTCGTTCTCAATATAAAAGACATTAAGGATTTTGTGACACTAAAATGCTAACAACTGCTACTAGAAATCAAAACGCGGGGATAATGTAATGTTTGAACTTTCCTCTGACTAACTCCTATTTAGTATCCTCAAAGATCTTCTCACTGAGTATATAGCTGATGATGACCATAATGGGGATTAAATAAGAGTGTTTTGCGACTATCATGGGGATTAAATAAGCGTGTTTTGCTACTACCATGGGGATTAAATAAGCGTGTTTTGCGACTACCATGGGGATTAAATAAGCGTGTTTTGCGACCACCATGGGGATTAAATAAGCGTGTTTTGCGACCACCATGGGGATTAAATAAGCGTGTTTTGCGACCATCATGGGGATTAAAGTTGTAAGCGTGTTTTTATGCGTATTTATTTGTATGGACGAAGTTAAGCGACGAAGTAGGATAGGACTAGTCCGATATTCATGTCACCAGTTCTTTGGTAATCTTGGACTAGGTAACAAGGTTGAGGAGTGACCTATATTAAAAGAACCGGAGTGGTGAAAGAATTTAGTGCGCCTTGCAGTTCCTCTTCATGGACATAGTTTACTTCAAAGTCAAAGTCAATAGGTTATTCATTTAAATTATAAGTATCGTATACGAACGTCGATTTAAAAACTACGTGAATTTCAAATTTGGATGGGATTTTACGATGATTTCTTGCGCGCGTTTTAGTTTAGAAGAATCAGGCAGAATATCTGTTTTTTTTATAGTGTTGTGCAAATATAAGAAGTTGAATTGAATCCTTGAGAAAGATATGAATCAAAGAGTCGATCAATACTCGTAGGTTCGTTTTTTTACTTCACAGTACACTAATTATAATATTCTAAACCGGTTCTCCAAGCACACTATTCTTGGAATCTATATACTAGATATGGCTATTTGTAAATAAAATAATAATCATTAAATTGTTGTATTTTAAGTAACATTCAATAATAATCTGAGTTTAGTTTAGTTTTTCTTATTTACTTTATGTTATTTTATGAGCGAGATTTTCGGCAATATTCTTAAGCACAGCCTTGGTCATAGAATTGAATTATCGTGGTTAGGTATTATTTTAGAATAATACTACGACTATACTTCATACTTTACTATAAGTATGAAGTATAGTCGTAGTATAGGGGTCCTTGCAATTATTAATAATAATAATTGCAAGGACCCCTAGTAAATTTTGGCGATGAAACCTAAAGACCATCCTTGAAATCATCATCGATTGGAAATCGTTTTCTTAAGTAAATGGTAAAGACAAGCATACAATCTCTTATGGCTAAAGAAGGATGTGGGTATACATTATTCGTATTCAGTTAAAAGAGTATAACATATTGATAATGTTTCCAAAAAACTCAGACTCAGACGACCTCTGTGGCGCATCTGCAAATATTTGTCTCGGGTCTGGTGTTTTCTATCTATAATAAGTATGTATTTACAACAAAAAATATATATAATTACTATATCAGTCATGTAGTTCCCATAACACAAGCTCTGCTTACTTTGGGACTAGATGATATTGTGTGAAAATGTCCAGCATTATTTATTTATAAAAAAAAAACTTTTTGTATTTTAAAGTTTTCAACATTTTTTCTCACAGTCTATCAGTATCTATCAGTTTTAAAAATCACAAAACGATTTCATTAATGCAACATCGAGGTATAAGAATGATTTTAAATGTTTATTTCGTTATTTTAGTGGCAATACGAGACTGTCTGTGATGTTGGATTGTGTTTTTGTTGAACAACGAACGACCTCGGTTTTTGTAAATAGTATTCGTAATGCGGATTTTTTTGAAACTCCTGTTGGAAACACTTAAATAACAAAGTATTTTTCACACAGCATCATCTAGCCCCAAAGTAAGCAGAGCCTGTGTTATGGGAACTACATGACTGATATACTACTTATACTGGAAGAGAGTCGCTTTTGTATTTTTATAAGACCGCCCATTGTACTTTTATATTAAGTTTTTGTTTATTTTGTTATCTTGTGGTGTACAATAAAGTATTTTCATTCATTCATTCATTATATACATATGTTTGTAATTACATACCATGCATAAAAAACACCATGACAAATATTTGCAATGAGTTATTGTTTTATGAATTCAATAATCCAAAAAATAGCTGAACGCTTCCGAAAAAAAAATTAGAGTAGTCACATAGACCTCTCTTTCGCCGTGGAGGGGGTGGGGGGAAGCAGCCCACCCTTGCATCTACTATTATAGATTTTTTTTCTTCCGGGGTTGCTAGGGAGCCAAGGACGACTCTTCCGGTTACAGGCACGTGCCAAGGGCATTTACATTATATTTTCGTACAAGCTTCTGCACACCCGTGGAAATTATTAGCAACAACAAATTCATTTGATCTTGTCCATCCAAATGTTGTCTGGAACATATCGCTTTTAGCGATAAGTCTGTCCAAAAAACACAGAAACTCAACAAAAATACCTTTTTTTGTTGAGTTTCTGTCTTTTTAAGAGCGCAATAGTTTATTTATCTGTCTCATGCATTTTAGTTTCCTACATTTAAATGGTTACTAATCAATGGTTTGAAAAAAAACCACTTCTTCTTTTTTATTTCTTTTATTTAGAAACGTTGGTGTTTTGAAAAAAATACACACATCTCCTATAAAAGGGATTGGATTATTCCGCAAAAAGTTTCGAGCAATTATTTCGTAGTGTTACAGTATAAGGCTAAACTTCTAAAATTAATTAGAACAAAACATAAAAATACCCAGCACTACCCTCTCATTCATATCTTTTATTAATAACAATTGATTAGGGAATTACAAATATTCTCTAGGCCCTAATATTCGCGGTCATATCTGAGATTTCCTCCACCATTTCCTATATTAAAAAGATCCTACCACTAACAGCGATGTTGCACTGTTTAGCCACAAATCTCTGAACTAGTGTAAAAACTATCTTGAAGGTCAGTTTACATCCTCACTGGACCCCACTAAGTGGCAGAGATTTATTCTTCTAGACTTGGTCGCGCGCGAGGAATCCACGTAAATTCACTTTAAAATTACAAATTCACGTAGTTTTTAAGCTGACGTTTCTATAAGATACTTTTGATATCAATGAATTAAAACCTATAGACTTTGAATTGGACATCGAGAGCCTTTACTAAAGTTGATTCTTACTTACAAAATAAAGATATAACATAGGCAGGTGCGAATATTTAAAAAAAAATGTCCTACATAAAAATATAACGGAATCGAAACTACACCGGAAAGTTAAGCCCATTCGAATTGAGTCACAATGAGCTGAACTGAGTAAAAGTGTGCAATAAAACCTGACCTTCTGTAGTGAAGGTTTACGAGCGCATCAACATAAACACCTATACAGCAGCTATACATCTCTAGTATAGCTGCTGTATAGGTACCAAGCAACAGCGCGGATGTAACTTCATTGTTTAATGAATGAATTTAATTATTAAAATTCAGTTATATTAATTAACGAACACCCAACGTACATAGTCCAGACTCTACACTAGGATTTCCTGTGTCTTGTATCTCAGGAAGTAGGTACCAGGACTATTAACACAACAACTTGACTTGGAAAAAATATCTGTAGAACATGCATACGTTTGTCCCGGACCGGGAATCCAACCAGCACTTCATGTGTTTAGCCGGCTTGTCACGAGTGTAGAGTAAAAAAAACTAAAGTTTTCATAAATTTTCATATGATTTTCCATGATTTGTGAGTTTATTTCCCGATTATTTTGAGGTATTTGTGAGAAAATATATACTATGTTTTATAAGAATAAAAAAAACCCACATGAAAATCACCAGAAGATAAGATTATATTTTATGATTGTTTTTCCAAGTAAACAATGATTTGCCTATAGATTAGACATGATGTAACCAATTTTTAGCGCTAAAGAAGTTAAAAATGTACGACTTTGACGTAACCTATCAGTGTCATGTTATCATTTTAATCACTTTTTTGGATGTTTATGTCTACCACAACAATTATATTAATCACTTAATATGAAGAGGCCCTTGTTTTGCTTAATACACAATCACTCGACACCTTTTTACAGATATAATTTATCATTTATCATCAATGATACATTATATCTGTCAAACACAGATATAATGTATCATTTTTTGATAGAGTTATTTTGAAGCGCCATTTATGAATTTTCAGTTGTCCACTTAAGACAAAAGTGTACATTTTTTCATTGCTAAAAGCAATAATTTATAAAAATGTAACTGGAAGAAAACTGATAGCGTACGGTGTGTTTTGATCGCAATCTATTCGTTATACATTGAGCGTTTACGTCTTACTAACTTTCTTGCGGACACTTTGTCTAATAAGGAGTCTTCCTTAGCGAGGGTACAAAAAAGTTCTAAGATATCTTTCAGACAATATTTGCTTCTTGTGAATAAACAATTAAAATGCTATTGTCTATGTCTATGAAATTTTGCACACTGCGTATCTGTGGACTACGTGGGAATGATACGTAGTAACCATGTCTGTTTTTGGCTGCCCTTGATAGTTTTTCAGTTTTCGTATTTCTCATTTAACACTTTTCTCACCACCTGACAAATGTTTGGCAAAACTTTATTTAATTCCACACCAAAAGCAGCGTTATGTAGATTTGCAAAAAATGCAGAGCTGTTATTCTGGGCAGCATCGCTGTTGCCATGGCAACGGGTCGGCCCGGGAAGCTTCTAGTCACGTGTCGTAGGGAACTTGTTTCCGCGTTTCTTTTCTCCCGTTTTTTCCCCTCGACCCCCTACAGCCGCCCCCTCTAGTTAGGGGGTTCAGGGGTGAGTGGAGCCCCCCTCGACAGCTCGTGTACGCAGCTTAATTGCGTCTGTGAGTGTGGTCCAGAGAAATTAGAGCGAGGTTAGTTGAAGGACAGAGAATACAATTGTTTTTATTTTTCTATAAGCTTATTTTATTATTTACACGTTATGTACCATATGTCCACTATAATACAGTATATATAAGTATTTTGAGTTTTAATAAATATTTTCTGTTGTTATTTCTAACTACCTACGTTGAATAACTTTGAATAACTTCTATAATACAACGATAAGTATTTAATTTATTTCCATTATAATACTATAATAATATGTCATAGGTTTTTTTGGTGACACAATACAAGGAAAACTAAACGGTTTATTTACGGATCAAATTTTGCAGAAAATTTTGTGATATTAATCACAAAATTTTCATATTTTTATTTTATTTGTAATAGCTTATAATTTCCATCGAGTGTCATTCGATTGTTTTATAATTTATTTGGTTAGCAAAATCATTTTGAATAATGTATATTATAAATATATATTCCAATATTTTAGGTACCTATCTCTAAATATGAACATTATTACATTTATTTTGATAACGTAAATTTTGACGGATTTTGGTGTATGTTAACATACAGCGGCGTATGTTAACAACTTATTAAGATCTTTAAATTATTTTTTTTAAAGTTCTTATTTTTTATATGGATATGCGGACGTAAAATTATATTCTCAAGTGCAATGTGTGTTCAGAGAAATCGATATTTTATTTAACAAAAGTCAAAGTCAAAGTCAAAATTAATTTATTCATTAAAATCACAAGGATCACTTTGTAACGTCAGTTTTATCTACTGCCTGTTCCTCCGCGACCAAGCCAGGAAAGAAAGGCAACAAAACAAGGCTGGTTATTCTTTTTAATGATCCTTTTACAAAACAACGAGGAGTTATATTAACATTGTACTTTCCGATAAGACCAGCTATAGTTGACCTTGTTCCAAAACAGTATGTTTACGAGGTGCTACTAATTGGCTGTTGTTCAAGTTAATTAGCAACTAAAATGATATTCAATAAAATAATAATTTGTATCTCAGTAGGTAAGGGCCACAGAATATGATGAACAAAGTACGGCATATTGGTGGCACTATCATTTATGCTGGTATTATTTTTATTCATATATTATTCTTGTTTATATTCAGCTGAAGGATTGTTATGACGTAAATGCATATTAGAATTAATAACAATTGCTGGTTATTCATAAAAAATGTATTTCCTTAGCAACACACATTGCTAGATTAAATAAATAAATAATGCTGGACATTTTCACACAGCATCATCTAGAACCAAACTAAGCAGAGCTTGTGTTATAGGAACTACATGACTGATATACTACTTATATACATTTTTTTATGAAAATAAATACATGTGGTACACGGAAAAAACTCAGATCCTAGACAAATATCTGCAAATCATACAAAAATTTGTCCCGCGGAGGGAATCGAACCCGCAACCTTCTGGGTCTCAAGCGGGCCTTCGCCTACTGCACCACAGAGGTCGTCACAGAGGTTACAAATCTAAAACTACGTTATATTATAGTTTGCAATAAATCTGTAATATATTATTAAAAGCAGGTACATAATGTGTAGTTTCAGATATATATTCAAATGAAAGTAAACAAGCCAAAAAAACGACGGTCAAAATTAAAAAAAATACTAGGTTGGTACCTTATTTATATCCTAAGGTTGTCTGCATGTTATTTATTTTCAAAATAAATCACACATAAGGTAAACTTTTAACGTTTGATGCCTACTTATTAAGAAGGCAGGCATTGGAACATATTGGAGATAAGACTGGCCAAAGAGCATTTTTTTTATTTATTATGCACAGTAAAGAGTTTATAGATATAATACACCTTTTAAATCCTCGTCACAACCTCATCTAACTAGTGTTATCAACAAAAAGCAAAAGAATCAAAATCCCATAGAATATTCAGGCGTCGTCTCTGTCACGATCATTACTCTACGCAGGGCCTTGCACCAAATTCTCTGTAACATTTCTTTTTCGTGAAAATCTATTTATAACTAGGGCAAGCTCGGGGCCTTTTTTCTGAACTTCACTTTTATTTCTAAGACGGCACGGTTGCTTTCGGATTGATTGTGGCATGTACGTAGATACGTATATATTTTTTTCTCGTAGTGGCTCTATTATATTGATTAGTAAAGCTTCCCCTCCTTCCGGTTGGCGTCTTTGTGAAGAATTTTCTTATTTTTTTCTTTGTTTTGCGTAGTTGTAGTTGGTTTCTGTAATTAGAACGGTCGCTCGACGGATGGAGTTTATGTACTTTTATTCGCTTGAAAAATACTTATGAAATCACTAGTTTCTACCCACGGCTTCGCCCGCGTGGTACCCGGTATAAAAAGTAGCCTATGTGTAATTCTGATGTATAAGTTTCATCAAAATCCGTTCAGTAGTTTTTGCGTGAAAGAGTAACAAACATCCATCCTCACAGACTTTCGCGTTTATAATAGTGTAGGATGAAATAGATCGATATAAAATACTTTATTGGATACCAAATAACACATCAACTTAGTAATGTATTAAAAACTTTGACAATATTGTACAATGGACGCTAAATATCGATCTCTACCAGACAACCTTTAGATGGGACGGTCTATCGAAAGTTTACAAGGAGTTGGTGTACATACTGTGATTATACTATAATATATGCAATATACTTATATAATACACAATATACCTAATATATAATCATAATCATATAAAATACGGTAATTATCGTATTTCATCATTTCGGAAGTTAGAAAATGTAATCTGATTTGATAGAAAAAATGTCGTGTACAGAGATTAAGATATATGGTTTACAAGGTGCCCCAGAATATGTATACTATCTATAGGTAGTACGTAAATAAATTTAGTTTTATAAATATTTTCTGGAAGGAAAAAAGTTAGAAATTTGCCTTCACACTTTTCCAAATGTTCTCCACAAAAATCTAATAAATTTGTTAAAACTTGTGTCTCACATCTTGATTATTCTAAGTTATGTATTGAGACAAGTCTGTCAACAAGCAATATAAAGGGTGTTCCGGACAATGTAAAATTGGAAATGTGACTTTTCAGAAAAACTTGTTCACTTTTTGAGATAAGACGCCCTGTATTGGAAAACACTTCCCGACGCTTTTATAATGAAATTACGTATTTTTTTAAGAAATCCATGTTTAAAATATACAAAATATTGATCTGTTTAGAAAAACCAGCGTCATTCACAATGTAAATACTAGAAACACAGACAAACATACTTGCTGTTCCCATTATTAAGCTATTAGAAGGCAATGTATACGCTGCAACAAAATACCAATCCAATGTGCTAAAACTGTTAACTAAAAACATAGTAAAACGTTATCTTTCATATAAAGTCTATTACAAAATATCAGAATATTTCAGTCTTAAAGTTAACTCAGTAAAAAATGAATAAATATAAGAACTTTTAAGCAATCATCAAGAGAATAACTAATCCCAGTTCGTGGATGAATCTTTTAGTGCTTTGATCGCGAGGAATCGGTGTAAATGATTATTTATATTATCAGAAATTATCTGTCGGTGTACACATACCCATCTTTATTTTTCACCTGTCCTTAACCTCAAAGGTTTGCTGGAAGAAAACTCTTGTTAGGGTTAAGCTCGCCTTTGTACATGTCCTATATGTAAGTTTATTTTGTCTGTATTTTCTGAGTGTACAATAAAGAATAAATAATGTTCGGAACAGACCACTTGTTTTTTGTAATCATATGGAAAAAACGATTTATATTGTACAAAAAATGTACAATAGAAATATTTCACTAGTAACTAGTCAAACGCCGGCGACTTCAGCTGACATTCGTTTCTACACTACTTACATATATTATATAAAAAGCAACCTATCAAAATTCAACCTGAATTTCAAAAGGTTGCTTTTTTATGTTTACCCCAAATTCTTTCATTCATTACATTTTCCTACTCCCGGAAATTCGTAAATACTTTATCGTTTACCATAAATTTAAATACAACTTAATAAAACTGCGGAACTTAGCGTACAATGGGCGGTCTTATCGCTTAGAAGCGATAGGTTGTGCGCTTATCATCGGTCAGTCACGGATTTTATTAATTTATACTGATCGATCTACTCGCTTGTCGAAAACATTCATATCTATAACTTTGCAAAACATTTTACATCTATTCTACCTATAAATTTTCACACCGAAACACTGCTGTCTGTTGTAAACAACTAAATTTTATCGAAGTCATCAATAAAACATCGATGCAAATCGCCCTACTCACATTCTAAGGCCTCCTATCTCTCTGACACAAAAACACCTCAATACGTATAAAACGAAAAAAACAAATAAATAAACAACATTTGCACAGTGGGAATTCCCGCGACCACTTAAAACATATGTGTGTGTGTACGTATCGACCACGATAAACTCACACAGTCAACCACGTCGCAGGCAATTATGCTAATCAGCTTTATTACGAATGTCTAGTTTTAATAACGGTAATTGTGACGTAACGGTTACCAGGAAAACAGGTGATACTTCGAAAATGGCGACCTTGATATTTA
This sequence comes from Perizoma affinitatum, assembly GCA_961405105.1. Lineage (NCBI taxonomy): Eukaryota > Metazoa > Arthropoda > Insecta > Lepidoptera > Geometridae > Perizoma > Perizoma affinitatum. The sequence goes on along the minus strand of OY560199.1, from coordinate 625,328 downwards.
AGTCAAAACTGGACCTTCTTTATACATTAATACGCATTTCAAAGTTGACTATTTAAATTACTTTTCAAAAATAGATATAAAACAAGATTTTGACTAATCATGTTTTATATCTTTAAATATAAGGTGCCCACCTTATGTTTTACATCTACAAGGTGTTCTAGAACATTTGACTTGTCACTTATATATAATTATTATTAATGATCACACTACATGACACCGAAGAGTTTAACATTTTAGTTAATTAATCAAAGTTGATACTATTAAAATTATAAGAAACAAACCAGCATGATACATCTATTTTATAATTTCAAAGTACTATTATTATCGTATTTTGATATTTGTTTTATTATTTATAAAACAAATATCAAAATACGATAAATCGTTATTAAAGATTAAGCAGCGATGAGCTTGCAATCTGTCACATCGAATTCTAACTAATGCTACCATATAATATTATGTATAACTAGCCTCTGTCCACGGCTTCGCCCACGTGGTACCCGGATAAAAAGTAGCCTTTGTATTATTCTATGTATAAGCTATATTACTATTAAGTTTCATCAAAATCGGTTCTGTAGTTTTTGTGTGAGTAACAAACATCCATCCTCACAAACTTTCGCGTTTATTATAGTAATATGTTTGGACATTCCTCTATCTACATCCTATTTGGAATAATACCTTTTTTTGCACATGTCAACTGGATATTTTGTGAATTGCCGTGTCTTATGAAATGCATGCAACACAATGACGCAATACTCCTTTAGTCATCAACGCGTGCGCAAGAATTATGGCTCGAGGCTAAAGCCGAATACACTCTGTGCTTTTATAATGACATCTCAGTCGGTTCTTTTCTATTCTATTTTGTCGACTTGTGTGGCGTAGTGCGCGAAGGCCCGCCTGAGACGTAGAAGGTTGCGTTCGATTCCCGTCGCAGGGCAAATGTTTGCATCTGCAAATATTTGTCTCGGGTCTGGGTGTTTTCTAATAATATGTATGTATTTATAAAAAAAAAAAATATAAAGTAGTATATCAGTCATGTAGTTCTCATAACACAAGCTCTGCTTACTTCGGGGCTAGATGATGCTGTGTGAAAAATTATTATTTATTTTATTCTATAAAAGTAAAGGATTCATTTCAAAAATTACTCTCAATTACTTAAACTGATAATAGTTTATGTCATTCTGACAGTTGAATGATCACGTGACCACAGATGAAACAGCGGAAACTCTTTGGACAGCTCTTCAAACTGTCACGCAATTTTTTTTTTATAGCATTAAAGTCGACCTCTCCTTTGTTACAATTCTGCCTTGGTTAAGGATTCTCTAGGTCAATATCGTCTAGGTTTTCTATAAGTAGAAGAAACTACGTATTTTAATTATGGCTAAATGGAGACAGAAATCGCAATGGTTTTTTTTATTAGTCACAATAAGACCTGAAATTGAACTTGGGCATTTTCTAAAATGAGTCCTTTTAGGTTAATTGTATTAAATTTTTTATGATACGGTTAGTTATACAATAATTAAACAAGTTAGTAGATTTCTATTTATTTTTTGAGAATTCATTGTATTTTAGTCATTTTGTAATTATCAGTGTTCCAATAAGCGACGATGGGCTTGAATAGGTACTATGCATAACGCTGATATGTGCGAAATATAATGTTGAGTTTCTGACTACCCTCTACTTGGTATCCGCATAGATTTGCGTATTGAGTATAGATCTCAGATTCATTATGGGGATTACAGTAGTGAGCTTGTTTATTTTTATTGTTATCAGATTACGAGGCACAATATACAAAATGTCAATACTGACTCAGTTTTAAAATAGTTATTGACTTTCGCCTTCTGCCTTGGATTATGTGTCGCATAATATTATTTCTAAAATATTGACGTCTAAATCTTATCTTTTTTATCTTAAAGATTTTTCTTATCAGACTTCCATTTTTCGACCTCTGTGGCGCGGCGGGAATGTAGCCAACTGCGACGCCAATGGTTCGATTCCCGCTGCGGGATTAATATGAACATGTTCTGCGGATATTTGCGCCTGGTCTGGGTGTTGTTATCCAGATACAGAATCCACGTGTGCTTTAGAATATGCACGTCTGTTGGGTGTTTTTTATTTACATTTAGTTTTAGCTGGTACCTATTAACATAAAACTTTTAAGTGTATACTCGTATCTGTAAACTGCCTGAAATATAAGATCTACCATTAACACCGCGAAACTCTTATGAACTAAGTTCATAACATTTTTTGCTGGATAACAGAAAATAGGTTGAGTTATCTATCTCACAGTAAAAAATAAAGAAAATATTTTTCTCCCAGATTTATCATCGTCATCATCATCCACAGCCCGACATCACCCACTGCTGGGTATAGTCCTCCCTCAGTTTGTGGCATCCACCACGATACTGCGCCAGTCTAAACCATCAACGTCCCGCGACTTGTCTATGTCGTCTGCCCATCTCGTTGCCAGACGTCCGACGTTTCTAAAACCACTCCTCGGCCACCATTCGTTGTCCTGCTCCACCTGTTATCACCACGTCTTGCAATATGTCCCGCCTCCATTTCAGTTCCATAATCCTAAGTCTTTGACTTTGGTCCGTCTTCGTATGTCGACTTTTATTCTAGAATTATAATTCTGTTTAAATGGATGTTTTAACTGACATCATCTCTGTTGCATGTTTCAGCAAATTTTGTACCTTTTCATGTATCCGCCAATAAAGTTTCTAAAAGTGATTGTGGTTCTCTACATGCTGATTTAAACGCAGCTCTACTGCTAAAAAGATACGGGCCAAGTTATAAATACCGTTCTACCAATTATACGAGTGGATATACAATGATAGGTATCTATAAGGTGAAGTGAGGATCGTGCGAGCGAGACGACATGAGGAAAACGTGAAATAAATAGTAAATATTGCGATATAGTAACTTTTTTATCAATGATTTTGTGAATCTCTATCTGTTTTGGTAAGAGATAGTACTCTATGGTAGATACACCTGGCCTTTAAACACTGGTTAACTAGTTACCTTCTAACTTCTTGTTAAGGCATACCAGTTACTTAGTAACCTCATTAACATTGAATCAATAAGTAGGTATTTTAATTAAATAGTCTTTCCTTTTTCCAAGGAAACTATCAGTTGTAATTTATTTTTTTGATTATGGAATCATTTACTAATTGAAGACTTAAACAAGGAAGTATTGGAAAACAGATGTATACACAATAATAAAATTACTAAGACCATAAAAGCTCATAAATAAAATGAAATACGAACATGATTTAATTGGAAAATACGTAACTATATACCTATTAACCAAAGCTTAGTGAATCATGAGAGAAACAAAGGGTTACCAATTAAAGTATCTATAAAAGCACAGCTGCAGTGACGATACCTACTATAAAAAACTATTGATAAGAAGCTTATAATTTCCTAGCAAAACTTTTTATCAACATTTTAATTTTAACTTGATATTATGATTACTAAATAATTACAAAATTTTACTCGAAAAAGCTTACTAAATTAAATATGACGTTTAATTAAATGTGGCTATTAAATCATTATTCTTTGCTGTTAATCGATTATTTATATTATTGGTTAATTATTTTGTTAAATCGTATGAAAAATCGTATTCCTTGAACTTACAGTGAACTTTACATAAATATTCTTGAATAAAAATGATAAAAGTCTTCTATAATAATTTCCCCAAAATATCTCTCAAAGAGGATGTAGGGGGTGTCAAAGTCCAAGAGGTGAATCAACGTACAGCCTAAGCCATAAGTCCTAGAAGCATGAAACTTGGAGGGTATATTCCTTTTGTGATGTAGGGGTGCACTAAGGAATTTGGAAAATTCTACACTTAAGGGGATGAAAAGGGCTGAACAACTTTGTACAAAATATTTGAATACTGAGGATATTAAAAAAATCACTTAAGTGTGCAAGGCATGCAATTATTTTATCAATTACCTATCCCACACGAGTAAAACCGCGGGCATCGGCTAGTAATATATAAAATACATAGCCCCGAAATGAGAAATTCATATTTTTTTGATGTTTATTTAAAAAAACAATATTGAAAAATATATATAGTATGTTTGTTTATTCGCGAGTTTAACACAAATAGCTGGAACGTAAATTCAGACAGCTTATGAATTTAAATGACGCGTTACCACAACACGCCACATAAATAACCACTCTGTACCTATAAAATAGATCACATAATACAATGACAAGAATATTGACCTCGATGAGTCCGGTGTTCTTTGCCAATTCGTTTCGAAGAAAATCTCTTCGTCAAAAGTTTCGTTAATATTATTTAATACAGTATGTGAAACAAAATAATTAATTAATACATAAATAATCAATTAAAAACTATGAGTATGTCTGAGAGACCGTATTTTTATACATAAGGTCTGTGTTATATCATGTTTTCTATAAAATATCTATATAATATCATATAATATTCACTGTTTTGAAATCACGACTAAACTTGTATGGAAAACTTAAATCTGGCTAATTTGACAGCACATTTTTTTTCCATCTCTTTCTTCTGTTACTGTTAGTAAAAGAGAGCAGAACATAAAATTAAGTTTCGTTGGCGTACAAGAGAATCGACGCCGTAGTCTATATAGTCAGTTAATATTTTGACAAAATATGTGTTATATGGTTCACCCATAGTTTAGGGAAATATCATTTTTTTTTAAAACGTGCATAATTTTTCGCGCCTACAAAGCAAATACATTTTGAATTAAATAAAAATCGTGAGAATGCTCGTTACCTTGAGCTTCAACAAGTTAAATAAATAAAAAACCTTTACTAAGTCACTGTTTAAACTTTTTTGATCTGATTGAGACTGGCCTCACTAAACTGAGTCTGATTAAAGATCTAAGTATATCCATCATTGGGCTAACAGTCGTGAGCGTGTTTGTTTCGCCTGTATCTACTAATCTCGCACAAAGACATGTCCATGACCTCTACACAGATTTTTATGAAAAAAACATCAAAGACACACCTTAATTTTGGCCCGAGCTTAGTCAAACGAACTTTTGTACGTTTGTTCGTTTTATTATCTTGTTACAAACAAGTATAACTGGTCATTGAACCAGATTGATTACGAGTTTGATGGCATATACCATCGAAACATACCTAGCTTAATATATACCTTAGTTATATATTTTTTAATACCTACACTAAACTGTCAAACAAACATACGGCCCACCTCTTGGTAAGCGGTTACCGAAATCTATGGACGCTTGCAATACCAGAGGTCTCATTCGCGCGTCTCAGACCTTGAGACATAACGAGTGAAAAGTCTCATGTTCCTGTAATTTCACCAGCTCTTTAAACGGGAACGCAGCAATGCGGGTATTGCTGCTTGGCGACAGAAGTAGGTAGTACTTCCCCGGACGAATTCTTTCACAATTGTATCTGATTTCAAATATTATAAACTCACTAAAATAAAAAGCAAATCCTTTGTTATCATCGTTATTTCGTCGTAAAACATGACGTATGCAAAACCTACACTACAACGTATCTAGCTTATTACATAGTTATGAATGAATGAATGAATGAATGAATGAATGAATGAAAATACTTTATTACTTTATACCTTATGAAATAAACGAAATAAACAATAACACATTAAGACAATGGTACAATAGGCGGTCTTATGCTTAAAAGCGATCTCTTCCAGACAACCTTTGGATGGAGAGGATTATAGGAGGTTTAGTTATGTGTGTATGTATTGGATTTCATGCACAAAAACAAGGTTCTAAAGGTTGCCTGGCAAAGATCGCCCATAGTTTTTTTAAAAAGAATGAGATTATATTTTGTTCCTGGTGTACAATAAAGTATTTTCATTCATTCATTTTGAAATTACAATATCAATATCAGTATCAGTAAATTTGAAGAAAAAGTCTGAGTCAATTATTAATGACTCAATAATAATGTACCTTTTTCTGTTTAAAAAAATAAGAAGAAATAACCTATGTATTAGATAAGGTCGAGTAGAATAGAATAGTAAGTATGTTATTGTTACTGGTGACCTCAAAGGTGTGGCGGCCGATAAGCCAGCTGAGACGCTAGACTATATAAACTAGTTCGATTCTTACTGCAGGACAAATGTTTGCAAGATTGTATGTTCTGAAATTTATTTATCAAAGAGTAACTTCAATACTTTTACTCCTAAAAAGCGTTTGTGGCTTACCTAGTATTTGTGGCGTGCCTAGTTTTTGTTCCATGTCCTAGTATTTGTTCCATGTCCTAGTATTTGTTGCATGTCCTAGTATTTGTTCCATGTCCTAGTATTTGTTGCATGTCCTAGTATTTGTTCCATGTTCTAGTATTTGTTCCATGTCCTAGTATTTGTTCCATGTCCTAGTATTTGTTTCCGGTGTTTTTGTTTACCATGAGTAGTTTAACCACAGTTGATCTTAGGGACTAGGTCTATGTATTTCACTGGTGGATATTATATTATTATTCTGCCAAGAAAAAGGTCGTTGTAACATGACGAAACTATTTTTAATTAACGAAATGGTTTCTCGATAGCGCTAATTATTCAAATCATTAGGTGTGGGCAAGCGATAACGTTATCAACTATGGCCAGGGGACGATATGACTAGCTTTTATTTATAAAGTGTAACTTATAGGAACGGGATTTCATATTAAATAAAGTAAAAGTTAAAAAAATTGATAACTTTATCAATAATTAGATATATCTCTTCTAAACTTGAAGTTGAACCATTGACTTGAAGTTTTTTGTTATAGTTTTGATATCTGTTTTTTTAAGGTGTACAATAAAGTATTTTCATTCATTCATTCATTCATTCATTCATTCATTCATTCATTGTACGCTAGAAGTAGAGCTACTTTTGAAAGAGCTGGTCTGGTCCCCGGACCTATTTTTGTCGCCATTTAATAACGTTCGCATATTGTGTACCGATTTAAAGAGCATGGATGCAGGTGAAATTACAAGCTGCAAGAAACCTCTTGCAAGCGTCCATAGGCTACGGTAACCGTTTACCAACAGGTGGGCATACTTTAGTGATATTAAAAATTCCATCTATATATACATTTTCATTAGCCTATGCTAATGTTTGTATGTTTACCGAATTGTTGTTGATAATTTTCAGTGCAGAATTTTCAGTATGATAAATTTTGTATACTTAATAGATTTTATAGATTACGACGTAGAAGGATATGAAAGAACTTCTTTTTATCTTTGTACGAATGCGAATAATACCAAAGAATATTCAGTGTTAAGTTTTCTACGTAATGTATGGGACAAGGTTTTAATTCCAATACTCTTTTGATCTTAATGAGAAATAAAGTCGATTGGCATCAAAAAGTTTTGGGATAGAATGTCCATCTGCTGTTTTTTTTTTCCAAAATATGAATGCAGCTCAAAATATTTGAAGTTAAAAACAGTCTAAGGACGTTTTTTAACGGAGGTACAAGCCCTCATTGCCTATCTCAAATATCCACCCTGGTTTAGTTCAGATGTACACAATTTTAACAGTAGAATACTTAACTGACATTATGTTCCGAAATGTCATACTTTGACAGCAACCTAAAAATCTAGACGAATTTCTAAAAGAAGCCAATAATAAAATTAGATGATGACTAGAAAAATCATGTAAAGTGTTAGGTTTACGAGTATTAATCTGCATATTTATGAGGATTACTAGTAAACTAATTTAAATGTTAATGAAAACTGGACATTAGCCATTATTAATGAATTACGTGATTCCCGCAACACGGGGAGGTCCAATGTTACTAAGCAGGCACTTACATAATTAGCCAAAAACAACACGCTCACGACTATGGGGAGTATAGTCGTGAGCGTGTTGTTTTTTATACTAAGTATGAGTCTAAAGATGTCTATCTTTAGACTTATACTTAGTACACAGATCTGTAAGAGTATATAGAGTATTATTTACCACATGCCCACGTTTTGCATAGAAGTTAGCATTCCACGTGGCAGGATGCAAGTCAATCGCCGCTTATTGGAACACTAACCGATGGTTTCGGTTAGTTCAAGGGCATGCGGATTCTTCACGATGTTTCAACTCATTAAGCACGTTTTAATGTTAAAAATAATGTATCAGGCTCGCGGTGAAGGTCACGTGAAAGTCACGTGGAAGTCACGTGACTATCCTGCATCTAAAATGTAAATTATAGTATGGGTTCTTTTTATAAAACGAGTCAAACAATCATAGACGCAGAAGGTTGCGGGTTCGATTCCCGCTGCGGGACATATGTTTGAACGATTAGCCAATGTTTGTCTCGGGTCTGGGTGTTATATCAGTCATGTAGTTCCCATAACACAAGCTCGAGTTTGGGGCTAGATGATGCTGTGTGAAAATGACCAGCATTTGTTTTTTTTTATCATATGACCCACCTGTTGGTATACAGCGGAGGTATAACTTGCGCGTATCAGACCCTGAGACATAACAGAAGAAAAAGGTCATGTTGAAACAGTAAGTTCAAAACTCCTCCATTCCAACACGTAAACGTGGAAGAAGTTTAAATTAATAAGGTAAACTTTGTGCTTTGTAAACACAAGCTTTAAAGTCACGTGATATCAAACAAACTGAGACCGTTAAAAAAAGTATAACGAAACAGGTAAACGTGACGATAACTTTTAAAAGCAAAATAACTCTTTTGTAAAAGTTACAAATCACGTTTTTCAAGATTTCGCCTGTACGTAACTGGTTTTGCATAACAACATTTGTGGAATAATAATTGATGCTCGTCATGGTGAAGCTGACCACTTCTAAACATAAGTTCGGATGGAATTTTGTTCAAAAACACATGCAATTTTCCCTCACAATAGGTATTTAGAGCTCGTCCGGGAAGTATCACTGCCTACGGGTGTAGGCAGTAATAGACGCCTACCCCCGTATTTTGCGGATATTCATTATTGAAGTCTATAGCATAGCGTTGCTCCTAGGCCAGGTAAAGCAATGACTTAAGGCAGAAAGTGGATTAGGATAGCTGAACACTGGACTCAGTGTCGCGTATTGGGACAGACCTATGTCCAGCTGTGGACTGATGTGGGATGATGATGATAGCTTAGTTCCAAAGCTTGTAGTATTTTTAAGTGAAAAAACTGACTGTACGTAGAGGAGTGGTAGTGTCGACACTTATGTACGGCAGTGAAAGTTGGGTATGGCAGAAGAAACACGAAAGTAGAATAAATGCCTTTGAAATGAGAACTTTGAGAAGCATGAGTGGTTTGACTTTGAGAGTGAGGAACAGTGAGATTAGGGAGCGTTTTAGAGTGAAAGAAGATGTAGTGACAAGAATAGAGAATGCTATGCTAAGATGGTTAGGGCATGTAGAAAGGAAGGACGAAAGGGATTGATGAAATATGTATTTTGGAAGTGTGAATGGGAAAATTAGAAGGGGTGATCTACCCCTTCTAATTTTCCCCCGGTGATCATATTCTGATCAAACTAGAAACGTACTGTAGAAAGGTCAGTTCAAAAATACCCTAAACTGACGTTCATAGCTTTTATGAAGAATTTGATGAGAGGAGGTATCCCAGAATCGTAAGAGGTGGAAATCCGTGGTCTTTATTTACCCCTTTGGTTTACAGGCTCAAGTTTATGGATCGATGTGTATTCTGTCTCAAGTCCAGATATTCTCGATTCAATTTGTTACAATCATCTTCGATCTTCAACAATTTCCATTTATAGCAGATAATAAGCACTAATTACCTATCGGCTAGCATTGAGTCTAGGTCGAATGCTAATTCTGAAATGCGAACGTCTAGTTTGTCGTTATAGACATGTTTTACAGCCCTGGGATTGTGTTGCGTGTCCGATCAACGTTCGGTTTTTTTCTTTTATAAAATAGGTTTTATGTAGAGTTGGTCTGGATGATTAATAAATGCGAACCAATGTCACCACAAAAACAATGTGAATAAGTCATATTTTACATTAGAAAAGCCTCTGACGTGTTTTCAATCATGTTTTGCAGTGTTTTCTAGTGACAAATGGCGTTAAAACCACTCTTGAGGTCATACAAAACGATTGATATGATATTGAATATTACGAATCTGATATTGGATATATTTTCCCACGAAAACATAATTATATGAGGGAGAACGTGGCGCACACTCACCCTGATGAAGACTCTCGGAATGAGTCGAAACTTAGTCGGTGCCTCACCGATAGTGCGGTATGTGAAAAATATTTTTAAAATATGAATAATCAAATTCACCATAGTTTTTGGAATAAAATTGAATATGTTTTGCAAAAAATGTTAATAGTCAACTCATACTATACACGTTTATATCACGGGTAAAAAGGTTTATTTTTTTATCTACAAGGTACTGAGAAGCGCTACAATAGACAATAAAAAACCCATCATCGTCTCCTTGTCCTTGTCCCACATTACGTGGGGTCGCCCCAACATGTTTTCTTCTTCCAATCTCCTCTATAAGCCGTAATCTCAGTTCTCACTCCTTTCTTTCTAATGTCATCTTTCACATAATAAATCCATTTTTGGTCTACCTCTAAAACACGTCTAAGGGTTTTTAAATCTTGCAACGTGCTATATATCAATATGTGCGTGTCTGTTAGTTGTTTATATATATATTAGTACGGGACTAAAGCTTGTATCCTGCCTGTAATTTTGAACCCAAACTGTTCAAAACATGACTTCTGTGTCAAATATATTGTTTGGACATAATCGCTGACTAATTGATAGCAAAACGGATCTGAGTAAAGAATATAAAAAAAAAAAAACAAAATCATTCTTTGGAACGATTTTGTCAAATAAATAACGTTGGACATTTTCACACAGAATCTAGCCCCAAAATAAGCAGAGCTTGTATTATGGGAACTTGAAGAAAGCTATGGTTACTGCAATAGTTAAAAAATCTATGGCGCAGTCACCAAAGCCTACCAATATATAGATCTGACGATGTCCGTTCTATAGGAATTGATGAATTGGTATACTATAAAAATAACGTTTACTATAGACTTATAGACCCTAAAAAGTGTAATTTGACAGGATGCGTGTCACGTAGGGTCTCCACCCTTGGCCTGGTGTGGCACAAGGCTGCGACCTCGCCCGTACGCACTGAGCATCCAAATTCAATGATTCATGACAGTTCATAGCAGTGCGTATGCAAGGTTAATGCGTCTTGATAAGCAGATAAGTTTGTTTTGAAGATGCCGGTATGAGGTTAATGCTATTGTAGATTAGTTTTCTGTGACGTTTATGTCCAAAATGTGATATTTTAACCCTATTTCAATTGTATGTGTTTATAATTTTAAGTTACTTTCAATAAAAGGGAAAGAATAAATTAAATGTCAAAAATTTAACACTAATGTCTTATAATGTTTTTTTTTACTTTTAATGCCCCACTGCTGGGCGTCCTTCCATGTCATTAATTCCATTGCCACAAGTTAAATAAAATTTAAAATTCACAACATTTCGTCAACATTTTTAAAATCACGTATCAAGTGCCACCTAATGACGTGTTATTAAACCTATCTAAAAACCTATTTTTAGAAGTTATACGAAACGATTTCTACAAAATCTGCATAACAATCAGTAAAACACGATTTTAACATTCCATTTTATAGTGCAGCGCTCCCTAGTGTTAAGTAGTGATTATACCTATCTAACTATAACTATAAGAACTAAACTATAACTATTTTAGCTAGAAATATTGCTAAAAAATTCAATTTTACAAAAATCTATTTTGTAATTCTTTAAATTTTACATTGGTTTCTCTTCTTAAAAGAGTCCGTCAAGCAAAATATGGTACTGACTAATGCCAATTCTTTCCCATGTTTATGACCGAAAATCAGTCAATTGAGTCATTATTAAAACTTATTTTTTTTGGTATATTACCACCATCAAATCTTCGTAAGTTACGCGTGTAATGCAGAAATTTGGGGTTATTTCCGTTATCCCCTTCTTGTAGTAAAATAAAGAAACAACATCAAATCAAGGCAAGAGATAAACGGAACGTTTCTTCACAATATATATCTGCCAATACTTTCTGCTAGATATTCTTTATTAACTGCCACAATTTTACAAAGTTAGGTAGATAAAACTTCTTGAAACTCTCATTTGTAATTGATTTTTACTTTTATCAGAATATCCTTATCCTTACCTATATTTTTTTTATCCACACAAAAAACAAATTTTGTTCGTCTTGATAGACATTCTCAGATAAATATTCAGTGCCTGGATCTTTGAGGATACCAAATACCAAGTAGGGTGTAGTCAAATACACGCCCAAACAGTACATTTGGCATTTGCCCTCTATTTTTGCAACAGAGATGTATTTTCTGACCGGTTCTTGCTTTTCGTATTCAAGTTTAATGAAACGGTATACAGTCGCATATAATAATCCGGTCTCTAAGTTATTATATTGGCTTGACTGTCCGACCGTCACGAAGCTATTCAGCTTGCATTAACAACAAGAAATCCTTGACTCTGCGAACAATTTAATAAGTTGCTGTTTAATCTGTGGCACAATTATCTGGACACTACATCAGTAGTGATGGGCGTAGTTTTATCTTAGAATTTAAATGATCGTGGTTAGGTATTGTTTTAGAATATTATTACGTCTAAACTGTTCCCGTGACTGACCGTCGAGCGTGGTTATGAGGAAGGACCTCTAAGCGGTGAACGAAACGTCAGCAGGAGAATAGTGTGGTATTATAGTCGTAATAATATTCTAAAAAGAAGTGTTATCTGGTCTTGTAGTTAAAGCCAGATGGATGAAAACATTGGGTTATTAATTAGTTATTTTTTTACCTATTCATTAAATTCAGTTGGTCGTATTCTTTAGGGATCCCTGTGTTATTTATGTATTTTTATAATTGTGCGTTTAATAATGTGGCTTCTTATTAGACATTAAATTAAAACTGACACAAAATATCGGTAATAATCACCTTATAAATCGAATATTTTTTATTAATAGCATCGACGAACGGTTTTTGGTTTTAAGATATCCTTAAAAAAACACGCTCACGACTGTAATCTCCATGATAGAGATCCTCAGATCCACAGTAAGCAGGTCTATGAGAATACCAAGCAGGAGTTAGTCAGAGATACATCCAAACAATATAATTGGCACATGACCCCGTTTTGAATTGCAGTTAGCATTCCACGTGACAAGTTGCAAACCCATGCAATAACACTATCCTATGGCACATGCCTTTGATTTTTTTAATACATAATAATATATATGTACTTTTATATAAGTAAGCCTGTTTCGTAACATCTCTACTGGTACCTAGTACACTGTGTACGCACTATATATGAGCAATAGAGACTGAGAATCTGTTTAATGACCATTAAATTATATACTGGATATATTATTAACTTCACAAGTTGAACTTGACTCGCTTACAATTGTTTATTCATCGATGTTTATGTAACCTGTCTTATAATAATAATAATAATGCTTGCTGGACATTTTTCACACAGCATCATCTAGCCCCAAAGTAAGCAGAGTTTGTGTTATGGGAACTACATGCCTGATATACTTTTTTGTAAATACATACATAACATACATAGATAAACACCCAGACCCGAGACAAATATTCGCAGATACAAACATTTGTCCCGCGGCGGGAATCGAACCCGCAACCTTCTGCGTCTCAGGCGGGCCTTTGTCCACTGCGCCACAGAGGTCTTATATACTTGTGATATTATATCCGACAATTTATTTGATAATACTATTTCGTTATGTCAATCTGTTCTTAATTATTATCTAATCTATTGTGTCCCACGGTTACGAAAATGTCTCCTCCAATTCCTTCCATCTTTTTTAAGCTTTACTGTTTTTTTTTTAATTCTGCGGATATTACTGTTCTTTCAAGTTTCTGTATTTATTTGTTGGCTAAAATAAATATATTTTGATTTTGATAGAATCTGCCTCCATCTTCTATCCTCTATACTCTATCTAAGATTATATTCATTGAGATCGCCACGCTAATTAATTTGACCATTTAAAAAAAAAGTATATTCGTTTATTATTAAAATACCAATATAAAAATTTAATTATTTTGTAAACGAGCGCTTTTGCCAAATTTGTCTTTGACTACCTCCTACTTGATGTCCTCATAGACCTATGTATCGGATGTCGATCATGGGGAATGCAGTCGTGAGCGTGTTTGTTTGTGGTTGGTTAAACTATATTTAAATTAAACGATGAAACCGTTTAGCCTTTTTAAGTACGTTTGCAACGTTCTATAGATAGCTCAACTGATCTATAGATAGCTCAACTGATCTTCCAGACGGATATTGTATTATTACATTATTTATTTTACGATACCGTAACTTTTGATATTTTTCCTGAAAACATTTTCAGGAAAAAAACTACTTTTTCAAAAAAATCTTTCACCAAAAAAGATCAAATGCCTTGTTCAAATATTTATAAACTAACCATATTATAATCCTCTTTTCAGATTTGTGAAGCCAGACGAAGTGGCCAAGCTCTGGGGTAAGATGAAGCAAAATGACAACATGACATTCGAGAAGTTCAGCCGTGCCATGAGGTACCACTACCGGCAGGCGGTGCTGGTCTCCGTGCCCACAGCGAGGCTGGTCTACCAGTTCGGACACAAAGGACCAGACTTCAAAACAGATAACCCAAACTTCATGAAAGTAAAGTCAGAACTGGATGTGTCAGATATGTATTCGTAGTTTTAATAGTTAGTACTGTTTATGCTCATTTTATAGAAGATAAAGTTGTTATGAAATATATACAACGGTGTAAGAAAAACTCAGGAAATATGCTGATGCGTTGAAATTCAAACGAAATTCCGGAGGAAATTTATGTGGAAATTCAAAAGCGTTGCAGCGCTATCATGGTTAAATTGACATATATGTTAATGACAAATATGATACCAGAAATCATAAAAGAGCAAAAAAAAAATTAATACTAGTTCCTAAAAAATTTAAAAAAAAAAAAAAAAAAAAAAATGCTGGACATTTTTCACACATCATTTAGCCCCAAACTAAGCAGATCTTGTATTTATGGGAACTACATGACTGATATACTACTAATATATATATTTTTTGTAAATACATAAATATTATACATAGAAAACACCCAGACCCGAGACAAACATTGGCTAATCGTACAAACATTTGTCCCGCAGCGGGAATCGGACCCGCAACCGTCTGCGTCTCAGGCGGGCTTTCGTCCACTGCGCCACAGAGGTCGTCCATTAGGAAAATTTATATGATATTTTTTTGTAAATGTATTATTTAAACTGCTTTCACTCTTGTCCAGAATACCCATTTGCTTCCCCTTTGAGAACCGGAAGGGGTTTATCGCAGGGGATTTATGGAATAAGTCAAATAAATTACAAATATTGGCGCTTTAGCACTTTTGAATTTCCACTATCATTATTAATATTATCACATGACAAAGATTGCAATGGCTGTTGCATTTTAATTAGGAAGAGAATCTGATACTGAGATGTAGCCAAACTGTCAATTGTAAGATACAATATTTTTTTAAAGTCAAATCAAACAACTTGACATTCTTTGCATTTTATTATAGTATAAGTTGTTAGTAAACTTTTGGAAGATAGTTACTCATGTCAATATGACGTTGAAGAGGATCGTCTTTCACGATGCGGATTTTGAGAAGAAAAGTTTTTAGGCAAAGGTTAGATGGATTTGTTAGGGATTCAAAGTAACGATGTGAATTTTAAGGATAGCTCAATGTTTCGGCCACAGTTCGGTGGCGAAGTTGTTCTGGATGTTGTATGTTGGATTGGTATGTCGGTTTGTCACGTCAATTATATGTAACCTGTTGGCATGTCCACTTTTCTATATATGCACTTGCATATATGCGTTATTTAAGCGTTTAAATCTCCGACTGTTCGGTCGATTTTGATGGTTGTTAAAAACTACGAATTTTTGATAAAATATTTTTAGTCGTTGTTACCATTATTAAACGTATAGTAATATGAATAAAATTTGATACATTCCGATTTTATTTATAAATTTTATGTTAGTTACATATTGTTAGTTTTAAATATAACCTTAAGAGTATTTCGAGTTGCCATACGTATTAAATAAATTGTTAAATGTACTTAAAGTTCATCTCACATTCATCGATCACAAATTGTATTTAAGGTTAAATAATATTATAATTTAAATGATAATTCTCCAGTCTCAGTGTTAGTTTAAAAGTAATTTTAAGGTAAACATTAATGGCGCATTCGTGCAATATGGTAAAAACAAAAGGATAACAAAAATAAAAGATCTGCAGGCCAAAGATTAGTATGAACGTTTTTTTCAATAAATATTTATAAGATGAACAAAATTATGGAAATAAAATATACTGACAATATATTTAGTTTTAAGTTTATGACTCTCAGGCGTTTGCTGTGATGTAAGATTATTGTCTCTACTAAGTTCCTTTTGCATGTTTCTCCCATTTTCAATGTTACGTAAAAGTAGAATAAATTAAGTCTGAAACCATGAAAATATATATTGTGTACCTATCATTCAAATTATCTTCATACTTTCCAGTTCAAAAATATATATTGATTATAATGATATTATATGCATATATGCCTTTTTGTTAGTAGCAGTATTATGTAGATATTTTTATTATGTGAATCATGACATCAGAGCGTAAAGTAACTTTCTATTAAATTATATATTTTTATTACTTAACTTCAAGTTCTATGTAACTTCAGTACAAATATCGTGTCTTAAAACAACGAGTGTTTTCGAGTCCATTAGTATTGTATATATTAACTGCATAAGCGATAACATGGTATATACATCATTTTAATGTCCAACATAGAATTTTTTACAAGAACTTAACAAAAATTCTGGTCTCAAAACTTAATAATCAGATTATGAATTATGAAATAGGTAGGTAGGTATTAAAAGATTCATTGATTTCATACAATTTTGTTTTTATATACCTTTATAATAATTTTAAGTACAACTTAAAACTGACTATTCAGTCCGCATTAAACGGAATTGTAATATAATTATATAAAACCCTTAAACACACATATACATATATAAACTATTGAAGTAATTATTTTTTTATTTCCCAGTTTATAAAGAGGTGCATAATAAATGTAAATCCAGAATAATTATAGTATTTTCAATTTATTATTTTAATTTTATTTTAACTAAAATTTAAATTTAGAATAAGTCTATCAGAATCTGTTGACGTGTATTGTGCGATTGAACGAAGTTTATGTATTATTTAATTATTTGTGAAACAGAAGAGAATTATACGATATATGAATGTGAATTCAACGTTATTTTAACTATTCCTTAATTATTTCATTTATTAGCTGTGGACTTTAAATACATAGAAAAAGAGACAAACATACTCACAAAATTAAATAAATAGGTTATATAGTTAATCCCTATAATATATGGACGGGATCAGGGTCTGATGATGGAGAAGAGAACTGAAGATAAATTGGTGAGGGATTCCAAGCTCCCTTCACTCGATATTAAATTTTGGAATACGATATAGTATAGTTTATAGCAATCGATTATCTCTTTTAGAATGGGTTTTAAGTAGGTTTGATCACAAGCTATCATTGAGACCATTCCAATGAGCCCAAAAACGATACCTATGCTGTTAGTTGGGAAGGGGTTGGGGATCCTGTTGGGGATTCTAGACGAGACCTCTAACATCAGGTCAAGGATATTGCAATATCATTGATGTAAGTTTCGAATAGATCACACCTGTGGAAGTTGCTTTCATGCACTCGTCAATTAGAGAAGAGCTGATGATCTTCAAACGTCTGAACAAATTTTCTTGAATCATAGGTAAGAAAACTCACGATCAAATAACCGTTTGACACCTTTGATGCCATAGTTAGACATTCAGATACGCTGATACATAAATACACACACAGTTAGAACTTATAGTAAAAGTCAAGTTTTTTTATCTTTTTTTTAACGCCATCTAGCCCCAAACTAAGCATACCTTGTACTATGGGAGCTATATAACTGATATAATACCTACTTATATACTTTTTTTTGTAAATAAGTAAATAATACATACATATGTATAATATGAGTGCAAACATAGAAAACACCCAGACCCGACATAAATATTTGCAGATTATACAAACATTAGTTCAGCGGCGGGAATCGAACCCGCAACCTTCTGCGTCTCAGGCGGGTCTTTCAATGCGCCAGAGAGGGCGTCAAATTTATTCATTAAAATCACAAGGATCACTTTGAAACGTCGGTTTTATCTACTGCCTGTTACTCCGCGACCAAGCCAGGAAAGAAAGGCAACAAAACAGGGCTGGTTATTCTTTTTTTACAGGTCCTTTTACAAAACAATAAGAACCTACATTTATCGAGTTTGAGCATTTTCAATCCCAAGAGTTTTTATCATCTAAATAGTCCGATATTTATAGTACCTGTCCTATTATAAAGTTTTAGTTATTTAAATTTGTTAATTGTTAATATTTGTATACCTCTGGGGTTGTTGTGTCTAAGTCTGTTTAAAGACGGATCTCTTCAATACCTTATCAATGTGAGGGCCCCATTGAAGCTATCTTATCTAGGGTGATACCTAAGAATACGACATAAATATCCTCTTTTTACTTCGGGGGGTTAAACATTAGGTAAACTGTAGGTATTTTTATTAAGTTGTTTAGTAGTTTTAATGGTAAGTTAGGTATATAGGTAAGTAGCACCTATGTAGTTAGGTACGCAGGAAGGTATATACTTATGTATCAGTATGTGACAGGTAACATCGTGGTCAGAACCTGAATGAGGTCATTTTGTAAACAAAGTGATTTGCACAAGTAACGGCATGCAATCTCGAGAGCCCAGTTCATTCCAAACAAGTTATTGAAAGAAACTTCATTATAATATAATTCATTTTATTATTATTATTTCTTTCAATAGCTTGTTAATAAAATTAAGAATCTACCATTTCCTTAGGAAAATACATATATATATCTAAAAAAATGGAAGACAATAATATACAAATTGGAAAACTAAAGAAAATCGGTATCTCAGTAGGTTGGTTTCTAATATTCTTAAAGAACTTGTGCTGCCATCTATCGATCAAATACATATTTACGACGAGTTTTCGCAGGGATCGGGGTTCCTGCGCTGCACTATAGCGTTCTCAGCCAGCAAAACGGTTTTGTAAATAGTTATGTCACTCGACACTAGATAGCGTAAAATGTAATAAAAATTAAAAAATATATATTATCAAGTGTTATGCATTATAATGCTGTTTATTTCGTTTAAAAGTACAATCAAAAACATTATTTACACTTTTGGTTCCATGCTTAGCAGTAAATATCAAATTTATATTTTTTTATAATCTCGCACAGTTGTTCATAAAGATAAAGATAAAGATAAAAGATAAAAATATTTTATTTTGTACATATAGGTGAAGTACATTTTAAATATAATTTACTTCACCTATATGTACTTAAAACCTATTTTACAACGTTACGTAGATACTTAAAAATTCTCTTGCAGAGTTTCTTTGGTAAGTTTAGAGGTTTGTTTACACAACTAAAGTGGTAAGGTCCACATGTTCGTAAGCGGTTACCATAACCTATGGACGCTTTCAACACCAGAGGTAACACTCGCGCGTTGCCGACCCTGACACATAACGGGTGAAAAGTCTCCTGTGCCTGTAATTCCCAAAGTGGAACACAGCTACCTATGCGAGTAATTCCCCGGACGAGCTCTTTCACAGAGCTCTACTAATACAAAATACAAAATCATTTATTTCAGACATGTACCTACCGTCTGTCGTTTAGATACTAGTAGATCTACCGTAGACATACCTGGATGTAATTATCCATAAATAGAAAAAACAAATTATACTGTTATTAGACACGCCTCTTGATCCTGACGAAATCGCCTCCTTGGAATTTCAGCTGGAATGTGCCGATAGCCAGTTTGGAAGAAGTGTTGGTCTTCTCGCACGGATACATCTCCATATGCTGTAGCAGCTGGTACGCCAGAACCTTCACCTCGCAGAGAGCGAATCTTGACCCTGGAGCAAAGATACTATAGATAAGGTCTACCTTGTAATATTGGCGCCGATTCTCTTGTATTCCAACTAATATTTATTAAAACTGTCGTTCTCTATTAGGTACTGACTAGCTGTGCCCCCTAATTCACCGTGTCGCATCGCCCGCCCGCGCTATGAATTATTTTGCTCAGCTCATTAAGGTAGTTACGTGATGTTAACTACCCTATAACCTTCCTCTTGAATTGGGCTATCAAATACAGAAAGATTTTTTCAAATCTAACTGGTAGTTACAGAGATTAACGCGTTCAAACAAAAAAACTTCAGTTTTATTTTAATTATATTGATATAGATTATTGAAGATTTAGATTGTTCACGCTAGAAAGAGGTGGCAATCATTTTACACCTGTCAAATTAGTTTACGTGTCGTTCTTCTTCGTGTTCATAGTCAGCATGTTTTGAAATCACGACTAAACTTGTATGGACAAGTTACATTAAATCTGACTAATTTGACAGCACTAAAATTGCTATTAATTTCTAAGTTTAGTTGGTGTACCTACACGAGAATCAACCCCATTGTCAAGATAATTTGTAAAAGCATCTTTGCTGTCGCATAGATCCAGCTTCAGCTTTAGCGTAGATGCGGATTTGAGTATTGCTAGATTTTGATGAGAAAAGATGTCGTAAAACTTTTACTGAATATTATATGATAAAGGATCTTCACCTAATTACTTTGTCAACGGATTTTTGATAATTGCAACCACGAATGCTAACTAAATAGTGTGGAAAACGCGGACATATGCCAAATATAATGTTTGTACATGTCCCTGACTACCCCCTATTTGGAAGCCTCACAGATTCGCGTACTGAGTGTGGATCTGAAGATCTCCATCATGGGGATTACAGTCGTGAGCGTTATTGTTGTTTTGTATTTTGCGATCACTAATTACGCACTGTAGAAATAGATGACATCTTAAATATTACAGGAAGTCTAAGAACGTAGATGGTTCAAGACCACTCGACATTACTCGAAATTGCACTCTTTGGAGTCTCATTGATGAGTATTATTGGAGTGTCCTTCTTAAATAATTATTTGTTACACAAATTATTTATGGAAAACATGATTGGAAAGATCCTTTTGCAAAGGAGAAAATGTTCAACCGGGCTGTTCCTTCAGATCCACTTGCCCGGGCTCCTAGAATCAACAGTTGTTATTGGGTTGGTGAGTACAGTTTTATTTAACACTAGTTCTTAATCAATGTTGCGATGTGGGAGCGTCTATATCCCCGTGTCTATACCTCAGTCGCTAACCACAGGTGCGATCGTAGCAATCATATCTGTGCGTAAATAAACGCTAAAATATTAATGAATCTCGTTATAACTTCAATTAGCTAAGCGATTCAGACTATTTGATGAATATTCGATCGCCATCTGTGGGTTGTATGCGTTAACTACGTGTACGGCAGTTGATTGCTTGTCACTTTTGGTGATGTGATGTCACGTAGTTCGATCGTATGCCGACAGATGTCGCTATACGTTTATACATTTAAGTATTATTTCAGCAAATTGCTATTTATTGTATAAAAATTTCTCTTACCGATACAATTTCTGGGTCCCAGCCCGAAAGGCATGTAAGATGAGGGGTTGATTTTGTGTTTGTTCTCGTCGGAGAAACGTTCAGGGTCGAACTTCATGGGATCCGGGAAATACTGAGGGTCGCGGTGGAAGCCCCATACGGGGATGCTGATGGCATCTCCTCTGCGGATCTGGAGATTGAAAAAGATTACATAGATGCATCTTATACGACGACCTCGATGGCGCGGCGGGCGATGTTTGCACGTTCCTGTGTTCCTATGACACAGGGAATCCTAGGGAGTCTGGAAGTCTGGACCATGTACTTATGTACGTTAGGTGTTTTATTTATATATACTTACGATATAATCCTCCGTAACTGATTTATTGGGTTTTCCAGCGTTGAAGTCCTTCACGCAAACCCTATCCAGTGCTGCAACTGGGGGCCAGAGCCTCAACGTCTCTGTAAAAATAACATGCAAAATTGATGTAGCTCATTTGCTAAACAACATCCGTATGATAAAGAAGGTCGAAAGACAGCTCTAAGCAAGATAAAGTGGCAAGGGCCATGGAACATCTTGGTGACTCCATTGGTAAAACTAGACACAACATTGGTAGACTCTTGAAGTTTTTTGTTATAGTTTTGATAAGTTATATCTGTTTTTCTTAAGGTGTACAATAAAGTATTCATTCATTCATTCATTCATTCATTCATTGTACGCTAGAAGTAAAGCTACTTTAGAAAGAGCTGGTCTCTTGGTATTTCTGTCGCCATTTAATAACGTTCGCATATTGTGTACCGATTTAAAGAGGATGGATGCCGGTGAAATTACAAGCTGCAAGAAACCTCTTGCAAGCGTCCATAGGCTACGGTAACTGTTTACCAACAGGTGGGCATACTTTAGTGTTATTAAATCCATCTATATATACATTTTCATTATCCTATGCTAATGTTTGTATGTTTACCGAATTGTTGTTGATAATTTTCAGTGCAGAATTTTCAGTATGATAAATTTTGTATACTTAATAGATTTATAGATTACGACGTAGAAGGATATGAAAGAACTTCTTTTTATCTTTGTACGAATGCGAATAATACCAAAGAATATTCAGTGTTAAGTTTTCTACGTAATGTATGGGACAAGGTTTTAATTCCAATACTCTTTTGATCTTAATGAGAAATAAAGTCGATTGGCATCAAAAAGTTTTGGGATAGAATGTCCATCTGCTGTTTTTTTTTTCCAAAATATGAATGCAGCTCAAAATATTTGAAGTTAAAAACAGTCTAAGGACGTTTTTTAACGGAGGTACACACCCTCATTGCCTATCTCAAATATCCACCCTGGTTTAGTTCAGATATACACTATTTTAACAGTAGAATACTTAACTGACATTATGTTCCGAAATGTCATACTTTGACAGCAACCTAAAAATCTAGACGAATTTCTAAAAGAAGCCAATAATAAAATTAGATGATGACTAGAAAAATCATGTAAAGTGTTAGGTTTACGAGTATTAATCTGCATATTTATGAGGATTACTAGTAAACTAATTTAAATGTTAATGAAAACTGGACATTAGTAATTATTAATGAATTACGTGATTCCCGCAACACGGGGAGGTCCAATGTTACTAAGCAGGCACTTATATAATTAGCCAAAAACAACACGCTCACGACTATACTCCCCATGATACTAAATATGAGTCTAAAATTGTCTATACTCATACTTAGTACACATATCTGTAAGAGAATATAAGGTATAATTTGCCAAATGTCTACGTTTTGCATAGAAGTTAGCATTCCACGTGGCAGGATGCAAGCCCATCGCCGCTTATTGGAACACTAACCGATGGTATCGGTTAGTTCAAGGTTGACGATGTTTCAACTCATTAAGCACGTTTTAATGTTAAAAATAATGTATCAGGCTCGCGGTGAAGGTCACGTGAAAGTCACGTGGAAGTCACGTGACTATCCTGCATCTAAAATGTAACTTATAGTAGGTATGGGTTCTTTTTATAAAACGAATCAAACAATCATAGACGCAGAAGGTTGCGGGTTCGATTCCCACTGCGGGACAAATGTTTGAACGATTAGCCAATGTTTGTCTCGGGTCTGGGTGTTATATCAGTCATGTACATAACACAAGCTCGAGTTTGGGGCTAGATGATGCTGTGTGAAAATGACCAGCATTTGATTTTTTTTTTATCATATGACCCACCTGTTGGTATGCAGCGGAGGTATAACTTGCGCGTTTCAGACCCTGAGACATAACAGAAGAAAAAGGTCATGTTGAAACAGTAAGTTAAAAACTCCTCCATTCCAACACGTAAACGTGGAGGAAGTTTAAATTAATAAGGTAAACTTTGTGCTTTGTAAACACAAGCTTTAAAGTCACGTGATATCAAACAAGCTGAGACCGTTAAAAAGAGTATAACGAAACAGGTAAACGTGACGATAACTTTTAAAAGCAAAATAACTCTTTTGTAAAAGTTACAAATCACGTTTTTCAAGATTTCGCCTGTACGTAACTGGTTTTGCATAACAACATTTGTGGAATAATAATTGATGCTCGTCATGGTGAAGCTGACCACTTCTAAACATAAGTTCGGATGGAATTTTGTTCAAAAACACATGCAATTTTCCCTCACAATAGGTATTTAGAGCTCGTCCGGGAAGTATCACTGCCTACGGGTGTAGGCAGTGATAGACGCCTACCCCCGTATTTTGCGGATATTTATTATTGAAGTCTATAGCATAGCGTTGCTCCCAGGTCAGGTAAAGCAATGACTTAAGGCGGTGGGCAGAAAGTGGATTAGGAGAGCTGAACACTGGACTCAGTGGCGCGTATTGGGACAGGCCTATGTCCAGCTGTGGACTGATGTGGGATGATGATGATAGCATAGTTCAAAAGCTTGTAGTTTTTTTAAGACTCTGTGAAATAACTGACTGTACGTAGAGGAGTCGTAGTGCCGACACTTATGAAGTTGAAGCAACAGTGAAAGTTGGGTATGGCAGAAGAAACACGAAAGTAGAATAAATGCCGTTGAAATGAGAGTTTTGAGAAGTATAAGTGGTTTGACTTTTAGAGATAACAGTGAGGAACAGTGTGATTAGGGAGCGTTTTAGAGTGAAGGAAGATGTAGTGTCAAGAATAGAGAATACTATGCTAAGATGGTTAGGGCATGTTGAAAGGATGGACGATAGGGATTGATGAAATATGTATTTGGGACGTGTGAATGGGAAAATTGGAAGGGGTAGATCCCGGTGATCATATTCTGATCAAACTAGAAACGTACTGTAGAAAGGTCAGTTCAAGAAAACCCTAAACTGACGTATAAAGCTTATATGAAGAATTTGATGAGAGGAGGTATCTCAGAATCATAGGAGGTGGAAATCCGTGGTCTTTGTTTACCCCTTTGGTTTACAGGCGCAAGTTTATGGATCGATGTGTATTCTGTCTCAAGTCCAGCTATTCTCGATTCAATTTGTTACAATCATCTTCGATCTTCAACAATTTCCATTTATAGCAGATAATAAGCACTAATTACCTATCGGCTAACATTGAGTCTAGGTCGAATGCTAATTCTGAAATGCGAACATCTAGTTTGTCGTTATAGACATGTTTTACAGCCCTGGGATTGTGTTGCGTGTCCGATCAACGTTCGGTTTTTTTCTTTTATAAAATAGGTTTTATGTTGAGTTGGTCTGAATGATTAATAAATGCGAACCAATGTCACCACAAAAACAATGTGAATAAGTCATATTTTACATTAGAAAAGCCTCTGACGTGTTTTCAATCATGTATTGCAGTGTTTTCTAGTGACAAATGGCGTTAAAACCACTGTTGAGTTCGTACAAAAATGATCACAAAAACTACATGGCGATCGGTTACGCCATTTTAAATGCCACCTTCGATCGCAGCGTCTCCTAGTAACTTTTAGTGATAAAACCTAGCTAAAAACCACTCTTGAGGTCATACAAAACGATTGATCTGATATTGGATATTATTTCCCACGAAAACATAATTATATGAGGGAGAGCGTGGCGATCACTCACCCCGATGAAGACTCTCGGAATGAGTCGAAACTTAGTCGGTGCGGTACGTGAAAAATATTTTTAAAATATGAATAATCAAATTCACCATAGTTTTTGGAATAAAATTGAATATGTTTTGAAAAAATGCTAATAGTCAACTCATATTATACACATTTATATCACGGGTAAAAAGGTTTATTGTTTTATCTACAAGGTACTAAGAAGCGCTACAATAGACAATAGAAAACCCATCATCGTCTTCTTGTCCTTGTCCCACATTATGTGGGGTCGCCCCAACATGTTTTCTTCTTCCAATCTCCTCTATAAGCCGTAATCTCAGTTCTCACTCCTATCTTTCTAATGTCATCTTTCACATAATAAATCCATCTTTGGTCTACCTCTAAAACACATCTAAGGGTTTTCAAATCTTGCAACGTGCTATATATCAGTATGTGCGTGTCTGTTAGTTGTTTATATATATATTTTACGGGAGTAAGGCTTGTATCCTGCCTGTCATATTGAACCCAAACTATTCAAAACATGACTGCTGTGTCAAATATAATGTTTGGACATAATCGCTGACTAATTGACAGCAAAACGGATCTGAGTAAAGATATAAAAAAAAAATCATTCTTTGGAACAGAATAATTATCAAATAAATAACGTTGGACATTTTCACACAGAATCTAGCCCCAAAATAAGCAGAGCTTGTATTATGGGAACTTGAAGAAAGCTATGGTTACTGCAATAGTTAAAAAATCTATGGCGCAGTCACCAAAGCCTACTAACATATAGATCTGACGATGTCTATTCTATAGGAATTGATGAATTGGTATACTATAAAAATGACGTTTACTAATAGACTTATAAACCCTAAAAAGTGTAATTTGACAGGATGCGTGTCACGTAGGGTCTCCACCCTTGGCCTGGTGTGGCACAAGGCTGCGACCTCGCCCGTACGCACTGAGCATCCAAATTCAATGATTCATGACAGTTCATAGCAGTGCGTATGCAAGGTTAATGCGTCTTGATAAGTTGATAAGTTTGTTTTGAAGATGCCGGTATGAGGTTAATACTATTGTAGATTAGTTTTCTGTGACGTTTATGTCCAAAATGTCATTACCCTATTTCAATTATATGTGTTTATAATTTTAAGTTATTTGAAATACAAAGGAAATAATAAATTAAATGACATAAAATTAAACACTAATGTCATATAATGTTTTTTTAACTTTTAATGTCCCACTGCTGGGCGTCCTTCCATGTCATTAATTCCATTGCCACAAGTTAAATAAAATTTAAAATTCACAACATTTCGTCAACATTTTTAAAATAACGTATCAAGTGCCACCTAATGACGTGTTATTAAACCTATCTAAAAACCTATTTTTAGAAGTTATACGAAACGATTTCTACAAAATCTGCATAACAATCAGTAAAACACGATTTTAACATTCCATTTTATAGTGCAGCGCTCCCTAGTGTTAAGTAGTGATTATACCTATCTAACTATAACTATAAGAACTAAACTATAACTATTTTAGCTAGAAATATTTCAAAAAAAATCAATTTAAAAAAAAAAAAATTTTGTAATTCTCTCAATTTTACATTGACCTTTCTTTTCTTAAAAGAGTCCGTCAAGCAAAATATGGTACTGACTAATGCCAATTATTTCCCATGTTTTTGACCAAAAATCAGTAAATAGAGTCATTATTAAAAAAAATTTTTTGGTATTTGGTACCTTCAAATTTTTGTAAGTTACGTGTGTAATGCAGAAATTTGGGGTTATTTCCGTGGTCCCCTTCTTGTAGTAAAATAAAGAAACAACATCAAATCAAGGCAAGAGATAAACAGAACGTATCTTCACAATATATTTCTGCCAATACTTTCTTCTAGATATTCTTTAACTGCCATAATTTTACAAAGTTAGGTAGATAAAACTTCTTGAAACTCTCATTTGTAATTGATTTTTACTTTTATCAGAATATTCTTATCAGTACCTATATTTTTTTTTATCCACACAAAAAAACAAATTTTGTTACTCTTGATAGACATTCTCAGATAAACACTCATCTTTGAGGATACCAAATACCAAGTAGGGGTGTAGTCAAATACACGACCAAACAGTACATTTGGCATTTGCCCTCTATTTTTGCAACAGAGATGTTTTTTCTGACCGGTTCTTGCTTTTCGTATTCAAGTTTAATGAAACGTCATAAAGTCGCATATAATAATCCGGTCTCTAAGTTATTATATTGGCTTGACTGTCCGACCGTCACGAAGCTATTCAGCTTGCATTAACAACAAGAAATCCTTGACTCTGCGAACAATTTAATAAGTTGCTGTTTAATCTGTGGCACAATTATCTGGACACTACATCAGTAGTGATGGGCGTAGTTTTATCTTAGAATTAAAATGATCGTGGTTTGGATCATTTTAGAATATTATTACGTCTTAACTGTTCCCGTGACTGACCGTCGAGCGTGGTTGTGAGGAAGGACCTCTAAGCGGTGAACGAAACGTCAGCAGGAGAATAGTGTGGTATTATAGTCGTAATAATATTCTAAAAAGAAGTGTTATCTGGTCTTGTAGTTAAAGCCAGATGGATGAAAACATTGGGTTATTAATTAGTTATTTTTTTACCTATTCATTAAATTCAGTTGGTCGTATTCTTTAGGGATACCTGTGTTATTTATGTATTTTTATAATTGTGCGTTTAATAATGTGACTTCTTTTTAGACACTAAATTAAAACTGACACAAATATCGGTAATAATCATCTTATAAATCGAATATTTTTTATTAATAGCGTCACCATCGACGAACGGTTTTCGGTTTTAAGATATCATTAAAAAAAACACGCTCACGACTGTAATCTCCATGATAGAGATCCATAGATCCACAGTAAGCAGGTCTATGAGAATACCAAGCAGGAGTTAGTCAGAGATACATCCAAACAATATAATTGGCACATGACCCCGTTTTGAATTGCAGTTAGCATTCCACGTGACCAGTTGCAAGCCCATGCAAGTGTAATACCACTATCCGATGGCACATGCCTTTGAATTTTTTAATACATAATAATATATATGTACTTTTATATAAGTAAGCCTGTTTCGTAACATCTCTACTGGTACCTAGTACACTGTGTACGCACTATATATGAGCAATAGAGGCTGAGAATCCGTTTAATGACCATTAAATTATATACTGGATATATTATTAACTTCACAAGTTGAACTTGACTCGTTTACAATTGTATATTCATCGATGTTTATGTAACCTGTCTTATATACTTGTGATATTATATCCGACAATTTATTTGATAATACTATTTCGTTATGTTTGGCTGTATATCATTATAAGTGTCAATCTGTTCTTAATTATTATCTAATCTATTGTGTCCCACGGTTACGAAAATGTCTCCCCCAATTCCTTCCATCTTTTTTAAGCTTTACTGTTTTTTTTTTAATTCTGCGGATATTACTGTTCTTTCAAGTTTCTGTATTTTTTTGTTGGCTAAAATAAATATATTTTGATTTTGATAGAATCTGCCTCCATCTTCTATCCTCTATACTCTATCTACGATTATATTCATTGAGATCGCCACGCTAATTAATTTGACAATTAAAAAAAAAAGTATATTTGTTTATTATTAAAATATCAATATAAAAATTTAATTATTTTATAAACGAGCGCTTTGGCCAAATTTGTCTTTGACTACCTCCTACTTGATGTCCTCATAGATCTATGTATCGGATTTTGATCATGAATGATCATGAATGGAATGCAGTCGTGAGCGTGTTTGTTTGTGGTTGGTTAAACTACATATATTTAAAATAAACGATGAATTTATTCATACAACTATGTACAAGTAGGTATATACAAAAAATACAGATGAAACAGCTAGCTATCTAAAGACCGTTGCAAACGATCTATAGATAGCTCAACTGATCCAGATCACTACCAGGCGGAAGCGTTCCCAAAATACTGGCCGCATTGCCACGTTGAATGGCAATGCTAATGCGTTGACCCAGATAAGAGCCAGCTCTCTTGTCACGCGTCGCTTCGACCAGTCGCCCTGAAAGAATTTTGAAAACGCGAAGGGCCCCGGTTCGATGAACGATGAAACCGTTTAGCCTTTTTAAGTACGTTTGCAACGATCTATAGATAGCTCAACTGATCTATAGATAGCTCAACTGATCTTCCAGACGGATATTGTATTATTATATTATTGTTTTACGATACTGATGTTTTCAGGGAAAAGATCAAATGATTTTGTAAAAGTACAAAAACCTATAAATTAACCAAATATATTCCTCTTTTAAGATTTCTCAAATATACTACGCATCAGTATTTTTTTAAGACTTGTATTTTTTTCCAAAAAAGATCAAATAACTTGGAACTAAAACAAAATATAAGCTATTATCCTTTTTTCAAATTTGTCGATTTTTTTACTATTATCAGTAATCTTTAAGACTTAAATGCTTAAAACTTAAAGGATTAAATGCTTTGTACAAATATTTATAAACTAACCATATTATAATCCTCTTTTCAGATTTGTGAAGCCAGACGAAGTGGCTAAGCTCTGGGGTAAGATGAAGCAAAATGACAACATGACATTCGAGAAGTTCAGCCGTGCCATGAGGTACCACTACCGGCAGGCGGTGCTGGTCTCCGTGCCCACAGCGAGGCTGGTCTACCAGTTCGGTCACAAAGGACCAGACTTCAAAACAGATAACCCAAACTTCATGAAAGTAAAGTCAGAACTGGATGTGTCAGATATGTATTCGTAGTTTTAATAGTTAGTACTGTTTATGCTCATTTTATAGAAGATAAAGTTGTTACGAAAGATATACAACGGTGTGAAGAAAAACTCAGGAAATATGCTGATGCGTTGAAATTCAAACGAAATTCCGGAGGAAATTTATGTGGAAATTCAAAAGCGTTGCAGCGCTATCATGGTTAAATTGACATATATGTTAATGACAAACATGATACCAGATATCATAAAAGAGCAAAAAAAAAAAATTAATTCGAGTTACTAAAAAATTAAAAAAAAAAAAAAAAAAAAATGCTGGACATTTTTCACACATCATTTAGCCCCAAACTAAGCAGATCTTGTATTTATGGGAACTACATGACTGATATACTACTAATATATATATTTTTTGTAAATACATAAATATTATACATAGAAAACACTCAGACCCGAGACAAACATTGGCTAATCGTACAAACATTTGTCCCGCAGCGGGAATCGAACCCGCAACCTTCTGCGTCTCAGGCGGGCTTTCGTCCACTGCGCCACAGAGTCCATTAGGAAAATTGATATGATATTTTTTTGTAAATGTATTATTTAAACTGCTTTCACTCTTGTCCAGAAATCCCATTTGTTTCCCCTTTGAGTACCGGAAGGGGATTATCGCAGGGGATTTATGGAATAAATAAATTACAAATATTGGCGCTTTAGCACTTTTGAATTTCCACTATCATTATTAATATTATCATTATTAATATTCTAACATGACAAAGATTGCAATGGCTGTTGCATTTTAATTAGGAAGAGAATCTGATACTGAGATGTAGCCAAAATGTCAATTGTAAGATACAATATTTTTTTAAAGTCAAATCAAACAACTTGACATTATTTGCATTTTATTATAGTATAAGTTGTTAGTAAACTTTTGGAAGATAGTTACTCATGTCAATATGACGTTGAAGAGGATCGTCTTTCACGATGCGGATTTTGAGAAGAAAAGTTTTTAGGCAAAGGTTAGATGGATTTGTTAGGGATTCAAAGTAACGATGTGAATTTTAAGGATAGCTCAATGTTTCGGCCACAGTTCGGTGGCGAAGTTGTTCTGGATGTTGTATGTTGGATTGGTATGTCGGTTTGTCACGTCAATTATATGTAACCTGTTGGCATGTCCACTTTTCTATATATGCACTTGCATATATGCGTTATTTAAGCGTTTAAATCTCCGACTGTTCGGTCGATTTTGATGGTTGTTAAAAACTACGAATTTTTGATAAAATATTTTTAGTCGTTGTTACCATTATTAAACGTATAGTAATATAAATAAAATTTGATACATTCCGATTTTATTTATAAATTTTATGTTAGTTACATATTGTTAGTTTTAAATATAACCTTAAGAGTATTTCGAGTTGCCATACGTATTAAATAAATTGTTAAATGTACTTAAAGTTCATCTCACATTCATCGATCACAAATTGTATTTAAGGTTAAATAATATTATAATTTAAATGATAATTCTCCAGTCTCAGTGTTAGTTTAAAAGTAATTTTAAGGTAAACATTAATGGCGCATTCGTGCAATATGGTAGAAACAAAAGGATAACAAAAATAAAAAGATCTGCAGGCCAAAGATTAGTATGAACGTTTTTTTCAATAAATATTTATAAGATGAACAAAATTATGGAAATAAAATATACTGACAATATATTTAGTTTTAAGTTTATGACTCTCAGGCGTTTGCTGTGATGTAAGATTATTGTCTCTACTAAGTTCCTTTTGCATGTTTCTCCCATTTTCAATGTTACGTAAAAGTAGAATAAATTAAGTCTGAAACCATGAAAATATATATTGTGTACCTATCATTCAAATTATCTTCATACTTTCCAGTTCAAAAATATATATTGATTATAATGATATTATATGCATATATGCCTTTTTGTTAGTAGCAGTATTATGTAGATATTTAATATGTGAATCATGACATCAGAGCGTAAAGTAACTTTCTATTTAATTATATATTTTTATTACTTAACTTCAAGTTCTATGTAACTTCAGTACAAATATCGTGTCTTAAAACAACGAGTGTTTTCGAGTCCATTAGTATTGTATATATTAACTGCATAAGCGATAACATGGTATATACATCATTTTAATGTCCAACATAGGATTTTTTACAAGAACAAGAACAAAAATTCAGGTCCCAAAACTTAATAATCAGATTATGAATTATGAAATAGGTAGGTAGGTATTAAAAGATTCATTGATTTCATACAATTTTGTTTTTATATACCTTTATAATAATTTTAAGTACAACTTAAAACTGACTATTCAGTCCGCATTAAACGGAATTGTAATATAATTATATAAAACCCTTAAACACACATATACATATATAAACTATTGAAGTAATTATTTTTTTATTTCCCAGTTTATAAAGAGGTGCATAATAAATGTAAATCCAGAATAATTATAGTATTTTCAATTTATTATTTTAATTTTATTTTAACTAAAATTTAAATTTAGAATAAGTCTATCAGAATCTGTTGACGTGTATTGTGCGATTGAACGAAGTTTATGTATTATTTAATTATTTGTGAAACAGAAGAGAATTATACGATATATGAATGTGAATTCAACGTTATTTTAACTATTCCTTAATTATTTCATTTATTAGCTGTGGACTTTAAATACATAGAAAAAGAGACAAACATACTCACAAAATTAAATAAATAGGTTATATAGTTAATCCCTATAATATATGGACGGGATCAGGGTCTGATGATGGAGAAGAGAACTGAAGATAAATTGGTGAGGGATTCCAAGCTCCCTTCACTCGATATTAAATTTTGGAATACGATATAGTATAGTTTATAGCAATCGATTATCTCTTTTAGAATGGGTTTTAAGTAGGTTTGATCACAAGCTATCATTGAGACCATTCCAATGAGCCCAAAAACGATACCTATGCTGTTAGTTGGGAAGGGGTTGGGGATCCTGTTGGGGATTCTAGACGAGACCTCTAACATCAGGTCAAGGATATTGCAATATCATTGATGTAAGTTTCGAATAGATCACACCTGTGGAAGTTGCTTTCATGCACTCGTCAATTAGAGAAGAGCTGATGATCTTCAAACGTCTGAACAAATTTTCTTGAATCATAGGTAAGAAAACTCACGATCAAATAACCGTTTGACACCTTTGATGCCATAGTTAGACATTCAGATACGCTGATACATAAATACACACACAGTTAGAACTTATAGTAAAAGTCAAGTTTTTTTATCTTTTTTTTAACGCCATCTAGCCCCAAACTAAGCATACCTTGTACTATGGGAGCTATATAACTGATATAATACCTACTTATATACTTTTTTTTGTAAATAAGTAAATAATACATACATATGTATAATATGAGTGCAAACATAGAAAACACCCAGACCCGACATAAATATTTGCAGATTATACAAACATTAGTTCAGCGGCGGGAATCGAACCCGCAACCTTCTGCGTCTCAGGCGGGTCTTTCACTGCGCCAGAGAGGGCGTCAAATTTATTCATTAAAATCACAAGGATCACTTTGAAACGTCGGTTTTATCTACTGCCTGTTACTCCGCGACCAAGCCAGGAAAGAAAGGCAACAAAACAGGGCTGGTTATTCTTTTTTTACAGGTCCTTTTACAAAACAATAAGAACCTACATTTATCGAGTTTGAGCATTTTCAATCCCAAGAGTTTTTATCATCTAAATAGTCCGATATTTATAGTACCTGTCCTATTATAAAGTTTTAGTTATTTAAATTTGTTAATTGTTAATATTTGTATACCTCTGGGGTTGTTGTGTCTAAGTCTGTTTAAAGACGGATCTCTTCAATACCTTATCAATGTGAGGGCCCCATTGAAGCTATCTTATCTAGGGTGATACCTAAGAATACGACATAAATATCCTCTTTTTACTTCGGGGGGTTAAACATTAGGTAAACTGTAGGTATTTTTATTAAGTTGTTTAGTAGTTTTAATGGTAAGTTAGGTATATAGGTAAGTAGCACCTATGTAGTTAGGTACGCAGGAAGGTATATACTTATGTATCAGTATGTGACAGGTAACATCGTGGTCAGAACCTGAATGAGGTCATTTTGTAAACAAAGTGATTTGCACAAGTAACGGCATGCAATCTCGAGAGCCCAGTTCATTCCAAACAAGTTATTGAAAGAAACTTCATTATAATATAATTCATTTTATTATTATTATTTCTTTCAATAGCTTGTTAATAAAATTAAGAATCTACCATTTCCTTAGGAAAATACATATATATATCTAAAAAAATGGAAGACAATAATATACAAATTGGAAAACTAAAGAAAATCGGTATCTCAGTAGGTTGGTTTCTAATATTCTTAAAGAACTTGTGCTGCCATCTATCGATCAAATACATATTTACGACGAGTTTTCGCAGGGATCGGGGTTCCTGCGCTGCACTATAGCGTTCTCAGCCAGCAAAACGGTTTTGTAAATAGTTATGTCACTCGACACTAGATAGCGTAAAATGTAATAAAAATTAAAAAATATATATTATCAAGTGTTATGCATTATAATGCTGTTTATTTCGTTTAAAAGTACAATCAAAAACATTATTTACACTTTTGGTTCCATGCTTAGCAGTAAATATCAAATTTATATTTTTTTATAATCTCGCACAGTTGTTCATAAAGATAAAGATAAAGATAAAAGATAAAAATATTTTATTTTGTACATATAGGTGAAGTACATTTTAAATATAATTTACTTCACCTATATGTACTTAAAACCTATTTTACAACGTTACGTAGATACTTAAAAATTCTCTTGCAGAGTTTCTTTGGTAAGTTTAGAGGTTTGTTTACACAACTAAAGTGGTAAGGTCCACATGTTCGTAAGCGGTTACCATAACCTATGGACGCTTTCAACACCAGAGGTAACACTCGCGCGTTGCCGACCCTGACACATAACGGGTGAAAAGTCTCCTGTGCCTGTAATTCCCAAAGTGGAACACAGCTACCTATGCGAGTAATTCCCCGGACGAGCTCTTTCACAGAGCTCTACTAATACAAAATACAAAATCATTTATTTCAGACATGTACCTACCGTCTGTCGTTTAGATACTAGTAGATCTACCGTAGACATACCTGGATGTAATTATCCATAAATAGAAAAAACAAATTATACTGTTATTAGACACGCCTCTTGATCCTGACGAAATCGCCTCCTTGGAATTTCAGCTGGAATGTGCCGATAGCCAGTTTGGAAGAAGTGTTGGTCTTCTCGCACGGATACACCTCCATATGCTGTAGCAGCTGGTACGCCAGAACCTTCACCTCGCAGAGAGCGAATCTTGACCCTGGAGCAAAGATACTATAGATAAGGTCTACCTTGTAATATTGGCGCCGATTCTCTTGTATTCCAACTAATATTTATTAAAACTGTCGTTCTCTATTAGGTACTGACTAGCTGTGCCCCCTAATTCACCGTGTCGCATCGCCCGCCCGCGCTATGAATTATTTTGCTCAGCTCATTAAGGTAGTTACGTGATGTTAACTACCCTATAACCTTCCTCTTGAATTGGGCTATCAAATACAGAAAGATTTTTTCAAATCTAACTGGTAGTTACAGAGATTAACGCGTTCAAACAAAAAAACTTCAGTTTTATTTTAATTATATTGATATAGATTATTGAAGATTTAGATTGTTCACGCTAGAAAGAGGTGGCAATCATTTTACACCTGTCAAATTAGTTTACGTGTCGTTCTTCTTCGTGTTCATAGTCAGCATGTTTTGAAATCACGACTAAACTTGTATGGACAAGTTACATTAAATCTGACTAATTTGACAGCACTAAAATTGCTATTAATTTCTAAGTTTAGTTGGTGTACCTACACGAGAATCAACCCCATTGTCAAGATAATTTGTAAAAGCATCTTTGCTGTCGCATAGATCCAGCTTCAGCTTTAGCGTAGATGCGGATTTGAGTATTGCTAGATTTTGATGAGAAAAGATGTCGTAAAACTTTTACTGAATATTATATGATAAAGGATCTTCACCTAATTACTTTGTCAACGGATTTTTGATAATTGCAACCACGAATGCTAACTAAATAGTGTGGAAAACGCGGACATATGCCAAATATAATGTTTGTACATGTCCCTGACTACCCCCTATTTGGAAGCCTCACAGATTCGCGTACTGAGTGTGGATCTGAAGATCTCCATCATGGGGATTACAGTCGTGAGCGTTATTGTTGTTTTGTATTTTGCGATCACTAATTACGCACTGTAGAAATAGATGACATCTTAAATATTACAGGAAGTCTAAGAACGTAGATGGTTCAAGACCACTCGACATTACTCGAAATTGCACTCTTTGGAGTCTCATTGATGAGTATTATTGGAGTGTCCTTCTTAAATAATTATTTGTTACACAAATTATTTATGGAAAACATGATTGGAAAGATCCTTTTGCAAAGGAGAAAATGTTCAACCGGGCTGTTCCTTCAGATCCACTTGCCCGGGCTCCTAGAATCAACAGTTGTTATTGGGTTGGTGAGTACAGTTTTATTTAACACTAGTTCTTAATCAATGTTGCGATGTGGGAGCGTCTATATCCCCGTGTCTATACCTCAGTCGCTAACCACAGGTGCGATCGTAGCAATCATATCTGTGCGTAAATAAACGCTAAAATATTAATGAATCTCGTTATAACTTCAATTAGCTAAGCGATTCAGACTATTTGATGAATATTCGATCGCCATCTGTGGGTTGTATGCGTTAACTACGTGTACGGCAGTTGATTGCTTGTCACTTTTGGTGATGTGATGTCACGTAGTTCGATCGTATGCCGACAGATGTCGCTATACGTTTATACATTTAAGTATTATTTCAGCAAATTGCTATTTATTGTATAAAAATTTCTCTTACCGATACAATTTCTGGGTCCCAGCCCGAAAGGCATGTAAGATGAGGGGTTGATTTTGTGTTTGTTCTCGTCGGAGAAACGTTCAGGGTCGAACTTCATGGGATCCGGGAAATACTGAGGGTCGCGGTGGAAGCCCCATACGGGGATGCTGATGGCATCTCCTCTGCGGATCTGGAGATTGAAAAAGATTACATAGATGCATCTTATACGACGACCTCGATGGCGCGGCGGGCGATGTTTGCACGTTCCTGTGTTCCTATGACACAGGGAATCCTAGGGAGTCTGGAAGTCTGGACCATGTACTTATGTACGTTAGGTGTTTTATTTATATATACTTACGATATAATCCTCCGTAACTGATTTATTGGGTTTTCCAGCGTTGAAGTCCTTCACGCAAACCCTATCCAGTGCTGCAACTGGGGGCCAGAGCCTCAACGTCTCTGTAAAAATAACATGCAAAATTGATGTAGCTCATTTGCTAAACAACATCCGTATGATAAAGAAGGTCGAAAGACAGCTCTAAGCAAGATAAAGTGGCAAGGGCCATGGAACATCTTGGTGACTCCATTGGTAAAATAAAATTCAATTTTTCTTTTTTTTTAAGAATATGTTTGTGTGTTTTTTTTTTGGCGTTGTGGACTACTGTCCTGTTGCAAGA
The DNA here is from genome assembly GCA_961405105.1 of Perizoma affinitatum. Taxonomy (NCBI): domain Eukaryota; kingdom Metazoa; phylum Arthropoda; class Insecta; order Lepidoptera; family Geometridae; genus Perizoma; species Perizoma affinitatum. Next base: position 587,380 of record OY560199.1, on the reverse strand, counting down.
CGTCAGGACGTTCTATTCCCGCTATGATACAAAATAAATGTTTGCATGTTCTGTACATATTGTTTCGGAAAAATAATCCAACAGACTCATACATAGTCCTGACTCTACACTAGGATTTCCTGTGTCTTAGGTATCAGAAACTACGAGTACCGTGGTACCATATCTCCATATATCTATCTTAGGTTAACACCCATATCTAAAGGTAATAAGGAAAGGATGTTGTCACCACTGGTTTTTACTGATCGCCAAGACACAGGGAAGCCTAGAGTAGGGTCAGGACTACAAAAATCATCTTTTCTAGGCCCTGTCTGAAAATCAGCGTTGCTTCTCATTACTAAGCTGAGACGGGAACTGTTTGGCCCACACGGCATAGATGGGACTAATTAGCACAAAAATCTTCTCTTTGTCTCAATCTTATTTATAAGTATTTATAGTGTCTATTTATTATGTAGTGTGTACCTGTCCTTTCTGTGCTTTGTTGTTGCCAAATAAATACTTTTTTTTATTTTTTTTTATTTATAAATACCTACCTGAAATCACCATATCCATGTATGTCATGTTGATTATAGAGTTGTAATCGAACTTCCCTCCGTTCTTAGCCTCGTTCTCTCGGATCTCCTTGACCAGTTTATCCTGGACCTCGGGATGCAGAGCCAGCTCATGCAGAAGGAATGACATGGCGGTAGAAGCCGTTTCGAAACCAGCCAGGAAAAATAGCACAGCCTGAGCTATCAAGTCATCTTGGGACCATTCTAGAACAAGATATTATAAAATAATTACATAGTCAATTTCATTATAGCAATGCTACATCCTCTCGTAAATTGTTTAGGTTTATGGTTCACACGGTTGGTTGTGTATCCTCCATTTGCTGTGGGGAAGATCTTCCACCGGATCCACTTGCTCGGGGTCCACGGATCGACAGTTGTTGCCATGACTTAATATAGATGTCAAAACTACCGGAAAATCTACACGATCAAGACTCTTCGCTGTATATTTGCGAGCGCCATCTGTGGGTGTTTATGTAGTATCATGTACGCCATGCTTCGTATTTCACTAATTAGTTGCTCTTCACTCTGAGGTGTGGTGATGTGACGTAGATCAGTCATGTAGTGTCTAGCTTATAGAAACTTCAGTATGTTTATGGAAGTGATGAGTTGAATTATGTTGTTTGGTTCTAGTTCACTTGAGCTGGGCTTGTGTTTGCCCAGGTGGATGCTAATTTTATGTAATAGTCTGTGTCAGAGTTGGCAGTGTGCGTTGGAGATTGTGCTTATTAAGACGACAGTGGTGTCGATTCTCTTGTAGGTAAACTAACTAAACTTAATTTTATCTATCTTTTAACTATTTTTTTACAAGCAGTTGCAAAAGAAAAATATAGCAACAATTTTAGTGCTGTCAAATGACAGATTTAAGTTGTTCATACAATAACAAGTAGTTCCAAGGATTTTTTAGTCGCAATTTACAAAACATGCTGAAAAAACGAAGAAGAGCGATACGTACTTAATCTAATTTGTGAAGAGTACAATTCATGCCATCTCTTTCTTGCGTGTACAATCAGTAAAACAGAGCGAGCGTTTATATTAAGTTTAGTTTTATAGGAGAACCGGCATTAGTGTCTAGTTAGGGCTCCTAATGCCGCCAATTTAGTTATACATATAACAATTTAGTTAAGAATAGGATATTATTTTTGAAATCAAATAAAGTGCCATTTGCATAACCCAGGTTATACACTAACCCTGGGTCGCAAATGGCCAATTTAATTAAATTAGCTCATAGTAATCTACTCAGATTAGATTAATTTACTACGTATGTCAATGTGCACTGCGATAAATGTGGTAACCAAGCGACAGCCCTTTGGTCTGCGTAGTGCGCCATCATTATTATTAATCATAATTATAATAATTGGGATAAGGACAAGAAGATGATGATATCGACGCATGTCTATACTATTCACAGTTATAGTTAGGTCATTTTACATGACCTTGGCAGGACGTACAGCAAGATGGACCTTCAATACCTGGTGGTTTTAGCATACATTCTCTGATTCCGAGAATATTCTTTAATTAACACAGGGTCAATCATATGAAGCACACAGCTCAAAAAAACTCAATATATGTTGTACACACTGCAAGCATTGGCTTTCTTCGTTAGTTTTATCTTATCATCTCTCAATATCTTGTGTGTAGTTGTTTGTTAAGTCAATTATCGGTAGGCGTAATCAATTCAGTTATAATTATTATAAGATTATCAATCTGCGTATGAATCACTAGTTTTATAGACTTTTCCCGCAGCTTCACCCGCGTGATACCCGGATAAAAAAAGTCTTCCACGAACTATTTAGCTATTCCAAATTTTATCTAAACCATGTGCAGTCGCTACGAGGTTAAATACAACCGTCAAAGTCAAAAGGTCTTATCCATTGAACTCACAAGGATCATTAGAAACGACAGCTTAAAAACTATGCGAATTTTGAATTGATAAGTGAATTTATGACAATTTCTCGAAGCAAGCATTTTTTTAATGATCCTTCGTGGAGCCAACTTAACAAGGTGAACTCATTTATTGAGAAGTTCTTATAATAACATAGATACTATTGATAATATATCATTTGTATTAAATTATAATGTATTGCATCCATTCTCTGTATCATATTATTATTAATTTAATCGTATTTATTTGATCCAAACCCATTCTGAAATCATTGTGATTTGTCTGTTTTAATGGATTTAATTATCAGACCAGATTCTATGTGTATGTATCGTTATTCTAATTTGACAAAAGCAAGTGTACTGTAAACTTCCTCAGGTAAATTAATTACTATGAGTATAATACTACAACTTGTTAGTTTCGCATTGGAAGTTTCAAACTTTCAACATGACTCACCTCGGCTTATGTCTTTCTTGCCAAGAGATGACTCTTCCACTGTAGCGAATCCAGCATCGATGTCCTTTGTGCCTTTCTCTTCATGGGAAAGTTTTCCTGTTTTTAATTAAACAAATTAAAGTACTTACATAATCAAATTAGGTGACCTCTATGGGACATAGAGGACATTACATTTGTCCTTATCAAAAAGCGGATCCGCTATCTCTGAATATTGTTATTAATTTGTTGATTTTTAAATTCAGCTAGTTAGGTTACTCTACAAAAACTTGAAATGTTTTTTGGTGTAAATAAAGCATTTTTCATCTATCTATGTACTCTGAATAATTGGTTCTGGATTATTTGACGACTTCTTTGGTGCAGTGGGCGAAGGCCCGCCTGAGACGCAGACGGTTGCGGGTTCGATTCCCGCAGTGGGACAAATGTTTGCATGTTCTGTTGATATATGTCCCGATCTGGGTGTTGTGGTATTACGGTACTCGTAGTTCCTGATACCGACGATGCAGTGTATCCTAGTGTGAGACAGGAATAGTCCTGTCATAAATTGTATATAGATAGATAACCATCCGACAGACACACACATAGGTGTCTGTCTATGTATTCTGGCACATTAAGACTCGATTTCACGAACACAGAAACGGGCGGTTAGGTCCTAATCAAAGCTTTTTGACACATGTTTTCATAGGAATCTATCTCCTAATAGATGGGTAGACTTGATTGTCCGTTAATTTGTTGGTGAACTCAAGGCTAAATTGGCATTTTAATCATCCGGTTTTGGTTTATTCTACCTTTCTTGGCCTCCATTAGCAAGTGTATCATATCGGTACGGACTATATTTTTCTCCTCCCGATCTTTCATGGTGGAAGTCACAAGCTGCCTGAAGAAACGCTTTGACTTTTCCGAGAACAGGCTGATCTTGAAAAACTGAAAACAAGTGATGAGCTGTCTTGTGTTAAACTGAACTCTCTTTTCTATGTTTTTTTTTTCACAGAAATGATAATAAATAAAATCTTTAACGCACACCCACAAAGTGGGGGATGATTCTGTTTTCTCATCGTAATAATCCCCCGTGTATATAATTAAAAAATCCTGTAGACAATATAAGGATTCCTTGACAATTTTAGATTTGAATATAAGAAAAATGAGCATGCCAGACTTTTATATCCAAAACTATGTTTATACAAAAATCGTGTTCAAAACTTACCTTTAAAATTTTAGGGAAAGTCAGCAGTCCAAAAAACAAAAGTTTTGAAGTTGAAGTTAAAGGTGTTTTTTCCGGTCGTGTAGAAGGTGTTGTCCACATTTGTTTGGGAGTCCACCTTCAGGCCGAAGGCGCAGGAGGCGATGACATCGTTAGCATAACGTGTAGTCAGGTCTTTGACGTCAACGTCGATATATCCAGCTTAAATTAAAAAAGGTATAATCATATCATGGACAATTAGACATCCAGAGAATCCGACAGTTTGTAGCCTGATTCTTCTAGGCATGGTTATGCGCGAGAAATAAGCATAAATTCAATTTAAAGTTTCAAATTCACGGAGTTTATAAATTGACGTTCATTAAATTGATTAAAACCTATGATTTTTAATTTTAGATAAAATTAACCTACAATTTAATTATTGTTCCTGATGTGTCCATCGACGAAACTAGTATTTTCTATTGCAAAAAAATAAAGGATTTAGTAATTGTCAACTCTTGCCAATCAGAATTGCCATGCAGCTACGCATTTTGGGTACGCTTCTGTATGGTTGTGGTCTAAATCTAGTTAAAGAATGTTTGCAACGATATTCGATATCTTATCTTTACTACCAAAAGTATTTTCGGTAAGTATTCATAATACTTTCCAAGTAATTTTACTTTAGATTTAAATCTTAGCAGTAAGCTTAAACAAAATCAAATATTATATAATATTGATACAATTCCTAGCAAGTCGTACCTTCAGACTTCTCAATCTTCATCTTCAAAGCCTCGTTCATCTGCTCTCCAACTTCCACTATGAGATGCAGCATCGCTTTCATTTTGGAGCTGGTGAAGGCAGGGCTCAGGGTCGAACGCATGTCCTTCCATTCTTGACCTGACGCAAAAAATAATAATCTCGTGGTTTCTGTTCCCGATGAATTCTATATCATATAAATATATATATTTATTATATCTATAAGTAGGTATATTATGTATTTAGATATAGTATGTTATAATTATTTATATTATCTGTCGGTGTACACGTACCCACCTTTATTTTTCACCTGTCTTTAACCTCAAAGGTTTGCTGGAAGAAAACTCTTGTTAGGGTTAAGCTCGCCTTTGTACATGTCCTATATGTAAGTTTTTTTTGTCTGTATTTTCTGTGTGTACAATAAAGAATAAAGAATAAAGAATAGTCATCACTGAACAAAGGTAGATGACAATGGTGCAGAGTAAAACTGATATGAAAAATTGCTTAAAATGCTCACTTTTTAATGAGAGCAGGTTCCGACCGAATAGTGGGTCGGCCTTCTCGTCAATTAGGGTGCGTCGGTCCACAAAGTGCTCGAAGTCCTTGACGGTGACCTGTTTTACCAGCTCAAGGTCACGGATCATCAGCTGATGCTTGGTGAATTGAAACTTTCCCACGAACCTTTAGAAAAATATCATCATCATTTCAAGTAAGTGGCTGGATATTATGGCTGTTCACTGTTTTTTGGCGACATTGCTGATTTGGTCACTGGTTGTGCTTAAGATTAACTTATATAAGCTACCACTACGCTTCGAATATTAAGGAACTCGAAACGGTCAACGAAACGTCACAGGTGTTTTCACCTGTGACATAAAGTACGTGGTATAGTCGTAATAATATTCTAAAATCGTAATTCTCGAGAGCCTCACCTTTCTTCAGGAAACGCCATATACAGCCGGTTCCAATTATCAACTATGTGCTCCATGAATAGCATCATACGGGCATTGTTTCCTAGCAGCGGCACCGTTGGCAGATTCTTGATCCCGTGCCGACTAAACTTGGAGTACAGCTGTTTGAAATACATGTATACGGCGGCAGCGATCACTGCCCCCCATACTAGGAGAAGAAACATCCTAAAAAGGAACATCAACTTTAGCATCCCCAGTGTTGTAGTTAATTACTCGTTTTCATACTAGATGGCGCTAGTAAAAAATAACAATTCGTAGAACGCGCTATCGAAGTGTTTTGCCGTCTTGCCTATATTACTTGAGTTTCATTTAATTAAACAGCTACTAGGTTCAAGGGTGCATTCGTTTCATTTCGATACCCCTCCCAGTACGGAAGTTCAGTAGCCCAGATCTAAAATTTGGTCCTTCGAGCCGGATCAATTAAATCCCCAGCCAATTTGTGCATCACAAAAACCTATTGTCTTGACTATCTTTCATGGTTTTAAGGCGCGGGTAGAAATCCAACTAAGTTCTTTTCTTCGGTAGTAATTTTTGTAAGGTGCAGTTGGCCTCTCTGTGGCGTTCAGAAGTTACACTTTGTGAAAGAGCTTTTCCTTATAGAGGAAGTATTAAGTAGCGCGTACTTCTACCATATCTATTTCTGCCACCACGCAGGAATGCTCGCATTACTGCTGGTGAAATTATAGACACATGAGGCAAATTAGACTATTCTCAGACTTTTTTTATATTAACAATAATTAATAAAGACAATGATAAACAGTAGTTGCAAAAAAGGTCCCAACTCAGCATAATACTGGTTGCAAGAACCAGACCTGGTCTTCCGTTAGAGGCGTTTTATACCTCTGGTGTTGCAAGCGACCCTAGGTTACGGTAACAAATTACCAACAGGTGTACTGCATGCTTGTTTGCGACTATAGTTTAAAAAAGCCGGTGGCACGGCTTTTGTCGAATTACGTAACGTAGATTATGACGTCATCACAATAACATTTTGTTTGCAAACTCTAAAATCACACAAACCAAGGTTATCTGGTCATAATTCACTCATAATTATGCATTGCTATTTTTGTCGTATACTGTTTTTGTTTTTAAATCACTGTGATCCATGTTGGCCTGGTGGTTAGTACCCAAACTGCCGAGGTCGTTCGAAACTGCCTGTGCCTCTGACGTCAGAGTGCCTCTGACTAGTCCATAAAGTTTTACGAGCACTGAGTTTTTATTTGAGGGTGTTTTTAACCGACTTCAAAAAAGGAGGAGTTTTTCAAGTCGACTGTATGTGTTTTGTTGTTTTTTTGCAATTTGAGAGCAATCGCCTGTTTTAATAGTAAACACGTTTCATCTTATTTTATTATTTTAAGTATTTGGACATCTCTGTCACACTTTTTGTCACTTTTTTATTATAAACGTGAAAGTTTGTGAGGATGGGTGTTTGTTACTCTTTCACGCAAAAACTACTGAACGGATTTTGATGAAACTTTACAGTAATATAGCTTATACATCAGAATAACACATAGGCTACTTTTCATCCGTGTACCACGCGGGCGAAGCCGTGGGCAGGAGCTAGTGTATGTATGAAAATCAACGACTCACTGACTTATTATGGACAGGCTATTGCTGTAATTTATTATCAAATACACACCCAGTATTATTTACAAATATAAATAATTATGATGATAAAGAGATTATCGAGTATATTAACCTCTGAACAAAACATAACATAAATAAATAGTATACGGAGCTAGCGCCACGCATCTTGTCTCAATTAAATATTAGATTTTTTTTAAGTGATAAAACTGATTAAATTTAATATTTGGTTTTATAAGTGTATTTCTAATCACAAGTTTATTTTACAAATAGTAATTTTAAATTCGATGCAAATTTGCATGTTTTTTTTTTTTTTTTTTTTCGGAGTTACATATATGTATCACTTACATAAAATAAGTATTGTGACCGGCTTCAGTTAGTTCTGAATACATTACGAGCTTATCACAACTTGGTCTGCTTTTATACCGTGTTTTATTGGTAGAGCAATGACGCAGTAAGCTGTATTAGACAAAATGCAACGTAAAATGTTGAATAATTTACTACATACTAGCCACTTTTCACGGCTTTTCCTCCGGGTTAAAAGTAAGTTTTCAAAGCTGGAAACGTCCAATGGAAGCGGCAATCTTTCCAGATCAATCTTATAAAGGTCCGCCTGAGACGCAGGAGGTTGCGGGTTCGATTCCCGCCGCGGGATAAATGTTTGCATTAACAAATATTTGTCTCGGGATCTGGAGGTTTTCTATGTATATTATATGTATATATGTATTTACAAATAAAAAGTATATAAGTAGTATATCAGTCATGTAGTTCCCATAACATAAGCTCTGTTTATTTTGGGCTAGATGATGCTCTGTGAAAAATGTCCAGCATTATTTATTATTATTATGATTATTTAAAATACGGGGGCTATTAATGTTTTACTGTGCGTTTATGTCAGTCACACATCAATTTTATATATATACCACTTATCCATATACTAGTTTTAAATATGCCTTGTCACTGTGTTTGTGTCCCCTCGATATTTAGAGATAGAGGGCTTTACTTATAAAGATAAATAAACAGTTGCCTAGCTAAACAAATGTTTAGATCTTTATATGTAAGGCCCAACTGTCACGTGGAGAGCGCGTGTATTAATTATGATTAATAAATTTGTTTTGAGATATCCCATCAAAAATATTATTATGTATATAAATACTTTTATAATTTGCAATGTAATGGTGACTATTGGTTTTTAATCGCTGTTGATAATTTTTATGCTTTTGTTGACAGTTAACTAAGATAAAGCTTTGTTTATATTCTACCTAAATAATAAAATAATAAGTTTAAGTAAAAAAAAATTTAAATAAACAATAATAAAATAAATATTAATCATCATCACATTAAATTCCTTCCAAAATGTATCTTGCATCTTCACACCCAGTCTGCGGTGCATATACACTAACTATATTTAAAACTAAATCTCTATATCTATATTTTAAAAAAAGTTAACAGTTACTTTAAAACTATCATCTTTAAGAACAAGATTGATTTACAGGACTGTTACAACTACATAGGAATAAAGTTGATGTCACATAGTATGAAGATATGGGAGAAACTGATAGCAAGGCACATGAGAGAGGAGAGTGAGGTGACACAAAACCAGTTCGGGTTCCGCTCCGAAGCTGGCGTCACTAACAAGTTCAATGTGGCTGTAGGCTTGCACCAGGGATCCGCTTTGAGTCCTTATTTGTTCCTCCTGGTTATGGATGCGCTGACATCGGACATACAGGAGGAGGCACCCTGGTGCATGCTGTTTGTCGATGACATTGTTCTTGTTGGAGAAAACGAACTTGAGGTACAGAGTAGGCTGGTAAAATGGCAAGAAAAATTGGAGAAAAATTGGACTCAAGATCAGCAGAACTAAAACTGAACATCTGTTCTGCGACTTCGGTGGTCCCTACAATTTCACTCGTATTGCCTTAGATGATGTATCCCTGCCAGTTTGCTCTGACTTTCGGTACCTTGGTTCATTAATCCAGAACGATAGCGGGATAGGCCGGGATGTGAGAAACATAATAAATGTGGGATGGATGAAATGGCGACAGGTTACAGGAACTATATGTGACCCACGAATGCCTCTTAGGCTCAAAGGATATTTGAGCCTAAGGGGCAAGAAGGAATTTGCAAATTTACAAAACGATCATAAGTGAGTGAAGTGTTGGGCAACCAAAGGGATTAAAGAAATTAAATAATTATTAAATAAGAATTAAAGAAGACTGCACGCAGCTGAGATGCGAATTTTGAGATGGATATGTGGGGTTACGAGAATGGACAAAATAAGGAATGAGAATATCAAGGGAAGTTTGAAAGTAGCACTCGTGATGGAAAAGTTGAGGAGTAATAGGTTAGCATGAGGGCACTTTATGAGGAGAGAAGTATGTCACATTACGAGAAGAGTGTTAAATATGAATGTGGATGGAAATAAAAGCAGAGGTAAGAAAAGAAAAGAAAAGATAAATTGATTGTGTGAAGGATGACATGGTTAAGAAAGGAGTGAGTACTGAGATGACGTCTGATAGAGGAGAGTGGAAGAAGAAAACATGTTGTGCCGAACTCACGTAATGTGGGATAGGGACAAGAGAATATAATTTGAATTGGTGACTGTAATTTATTTTACAACAGTGAAAATGTCATCATCTAGTGACCTATAAATTTGGATTCCCTTGAGAGTGTCAAATTTTTTTGCGGCATAAACGGTCCTAACTTTTTTTTACGTTAACTTAGAAGTTTGTTTTTTTCACAGCTTCAAGGGACTGTAGATCTGAGTATATAGTTTTAATTTCAACTCGATAACTCCACGCGTTCCCAGGATAAATAAAGGTTCTTGACAGATAGACAGACAGACGGACAACAAAGTGATCCTATAAGGGTTCCGTTTTTTACTTTAAATTTACGGAACCCTAAAAAACAAATCAACTACTTCATACCTCGAGTGTGTGTGTGTGTATTTACATGTAAATACTTATAGTAGATAGCATAAGGTACCTACAGACATACAGACTTCGCTCATTCGTCTCTCAAGCAAGTCGTTCCCAGAAACCGGTTCAATATTAGTTAAGTCTCGTCTTTGTTTACGTATTTGTGTCAAACTGGTGTCGAGTTTTTTGCGCGTGAAATTGTAAGTTATTTTTGAGTGTGATCTGTTATTGTTATAGATTTAGATTGAGAGTGAACATTAGTACTTCGACCTAGATCAATACTTTTTACACAGTTGTTCCTAATTAATCGATGTTTGTTGACACATAAAACTATACTTGAGTCTGAGTTTTTAATTTATAAATACTTAATTATCAAGTTTTACTTTATTTTAGTGGATGAATAAAATACATCGTTGAGGGTAAGTTTTCTGGTCACATCCCATTTTGTAAAGTAGAAAACCAGCTGAGCTATGGTTTTTATTTGTTTTAGGATATTTTAACATAATGTTTCAATGAGTTAAAGTCAGCTATGGTTAAGGATAAAAGTACCTTAAATAAATAACTTTTTTATCAAAAAAACTGGTACCCTTTCTGAAAATAAATCATATAGGTAATTTGTCAATACAAAGTCCCGTACATATCTATCTAAGTAGGTAGGTAGTGTATTTATCATTTGCACCTGCAATCATACCAACGAGTATATGTCATTAAGTAGGTAGGTATAGGCTATCATATCACCCACAAACCATAAACGAATCAATTGCATGTTCTAATCTACTTACAAATCATTTTATCCTCTCCATCCAAAAGTTGTCTGTAAGAGATCGCTTCTAAGCGATACGACCGCCCATTGTACTTAACTGTTTATCTGTTTTTCTAATAGTGTACAATAAAGTATTTTCATTCATTCATTCATTCAAAGTTCAGACAAGTTAAGGACTGTGAAAAATCAACATTTACAATAGTTATACCTACCTACCTACAATCCCTGACAGGTCTGTACAATCCCTGACTAGTGTGACTAGGTTTTGAACTTCTTTAAAAATCTATATAAACATTCGCTTGTATTCCTAGAGGAATTCTCGCGAATGTCAAACTAAAGTTCATTGACGACCTCTGTGGCATAGTGGGCGAAGGCCCGCCTGAGACGCAGAAGGTTGCGGGTCCGATTCCCGCCGCGAGACAAATGTTTATATGATCTGCAGATATTTGTCTCGGGTCTGAGTGGTTTCTATGTATAGTATGTATGTATTTACAAATAAAAAACCCTATAAGTAGTATATCAGTCATGTAGTTCACAGAGCTTGTTCATAACACTAGCTCTGCTTACTTTGGGGCTAGATTATGCTGTGCGAAAAATGTCTAGCATTATTTATTTATATATCTAGAGTCAAATGTTTCTTTTTTGCAGACGATGCTCGCCTTAATATGGATCGCGGTGATCTTAGCGGCCATCTACCTTTACTGGCGGCAAACCATTTCCGTGTTCAAACGCGCTGGGGTGAAGTACTCCCCTCCAGTCCCACTGCTGGGCAACATGACCCGCATCTTACTGAAGATGGACCATTTTTCCGATGACATTAGTCGCGTCTACAACTCGTTTCCTGAAGAGAGGTATGAGCACATTCTATGGCTAGAGCTTAGAGAAGAATGAAGGAAAGAAAAAACATTTTTTAAGGAGGAATTTTGCTCGTTTTGTATCTCCATGGTGGCAAGCAAGTATACGGCCCATCTGTTGGTAAGCGGTTACCGTAACCACATACTGTACGCGGGAATCTTCATCCATCTTCAGATGGAAGATAATTACACTTTGGTGAAATGTAAATGGAGCATTTATAATATATTTTTATGTATCTAAGTATAATATTTGGATGTATGTATTTAAGTATTAATTATTTTCATTTACGTATGTACTTTTATTTGTGTGATTTGTTTATATATTTTATACTTTGTACAAGTAGGTAGATACAAAAATACAGATGAAACAGCTAGCTATCTAAAGGCCGTTGTAGACGATCTATAGATAGCTCAACTGATCCAGATCACTACCAGGCGGAAGCGTTTCCAAAATACTTGACTTGACTTCTATTTTATGTAGCTAGTTATTTAAATTCATAATATTTTCTCTTATTTTGGTAATCAGTCAAACGCACTACCGCCCCACTCTTCATTACACATCGGTTAGCTGGAAGAAAATGCGAATTAGCATTAAGTTTGCCTGAAATGATCCAAGGAGGTACTCAAGATAGTTCTTTTTGGAATTCTTTAGAAAGCTTATTCCTGCAATTAAACATTTTTCCACTAAAAACATATTCTTGACTGATTTGCAGTCTTATACGTATGACGGAATCGTCATATATACGATTCCCTGTGCCGCAGGTATCAGGAACTATCAGGTACCACAGCTCACAGACCCGAATTAAATATCTGCAGATGCAAATATTTGCCAATAAAATCGCACTTATCGCGTCTTAGCCGGCCTACCACACCACCGGCCTACCACACCACCGGCCTAAAAACAGGTTGTTTTACTCTAAGAGTAAAAATTAAATCTTTACGAATTGGTCACGCTGACTGTACCGTGGTGCTCGTAGTTTCTGATGCACAGGGATAAGTGTTACAGAACTATTTAAAGTGTACGAAATTGTACACTTTAAAACGAAATAATCGCGTTGTTCGTTTGCTGAAATCGGCTCCTAGAGTACGCTTAATCATCTTTCGAAAGGCTGTTAGGATTTACATAAACTAATTATTGACAAGGTTCGTTGGAAGATTCGAGTTCATGAACCAAATCGTATTCATCCGTGACTTGGAGCTGGTGAAGAAAATCACCGTGAAGGACTTCGACAACTTCCTCGACCACCGCAGCATCATTGACGAGAGCACGGACCCGCTGTTTGGACGAAACCTGTTCTCATTGAAAGGTGAGTGGTATTTTCATATCTTTCAGTAGAATCTTGATGTTGGTTTTTTTTTTAGTAGGGCTCAGTAATTAAAATATTGATTTTAATTTATAAAATCACAAGGATATTTTTTCTTAAGATGATGAGGTTATTCAATGAAATTAATATATTAACTTTTTTAATAAGTTTACAAGAATCAGACAACAAGACTTGCCTAAATTCAACAGGACTGCATAAGCCAAGTCGGGCAAAGGCATTACACGTCACTTCAAAATGAAGATAGATCGATAGACACTATTTTACAGTACAACGCAAAACATAATAAAATAACAAAAACAAATTATATAAACATTTGGCGGTCTTATCGCGATTTATTCAGAAATGAGAACACTTATTTACTAGAATGATTATAAAATGTCAGAACTTATGCCCTAACGTTTGAATTAATAATTTAAAAGACATTAAATGCAAAAAAAACCGACTTCATATAACGACAAAAAGTTAAATGGGCAATTTCATCACCCACAAGCGAGGGTTTTTTTAATAAAATTTATATAGGAACATCCTTGAAGTATTGTGAAGTAGGTGTAATACACACCATTATATTTTAAAAATAATCATTTAAATCGGTTAACAATTGGGAAATATATCGATAAGATATAGGTATCAAACAAACACGATAAAAAAACTGTAATATTTACTTTACTGAAAGATATAAAGACGAAAGTATAGATAATTAACATAATATACAAATTAAACACTATACATTTATTGATCATGCCAATAATCATGTATTTGTATAAATATTTCTGTGAAAAACTGGATGAAATTATAAATGAGAGTATATTCAGGACTGCTCTCGGTCGGACAGTGAGACGCCATATTTTATTTAGGCCAAATAGGCTGTTATACCTACTATAATATATAGTAGTCTAAGGATCGAAAGAGGAGTAAAGATAAAAAAAACACAATCGAAAAACCTAAATTAAGTTGTACTTCATTAATAATACCGAAAACAATCAAAGTGGAACAATCTAACCTTAAATCTAAAATAACACAAAATCAGCTACAGAAAATAACAACCGACAAGAAAAGTGGCTCACGTGACCTGATTTGCACCTGAAGTAATATTTTTCACGATGTTTAACCGTCGAACGCCAACGAGCAAATGAGCCCTCTACCGATCCGCTGTCGCTTTTATAGCAGCGTCGCCTTTATTCGATATCGCTACTGGACTCTGCTAATAGTAGTATATATAAAGTAGTACTATAATATATAGTATAACATAAATCTTTACCAAGGTCTTCAGGAGTCAGAAGCTTGTTTATTTCTATGTATGTCACTATTAATCTCTGAAACGGCTTAAAACACGTTATTTTTACGAACACATCTTTCTAAGTTAGGTTTTATCACCACAAGCCTTAGACTAGAGGGCGCTTAGACGATGAAAAACATAGCGGTTTTATTTTTTTCCAAATTTAACTTTTCTTGTAGCATGCCTATAAAACAGCTGTATTATTTCCATAGATTTATCCGGCGCATAATAACTCCTTACATTTCCATCCCAGGTCAAGAATGGAAGGACATGCGATCCACTCTGAGCCCCGCCTTCACCAGCTCCAAGATCCGTCTTATGGTTCCCTTCATGGTGGAGGTCGGAGACCAGATGATGAAGGCATTGAAGAAGAAGATCGAAGCTTCTGGTGGTAAGAATCATCAAAGTACTTACTACAAGTATTTTTTTACGAAATGTAAATTTTCACATGTCCATATTCAATTGCAGCGTTCAATATTGACTTGTGACATCAAAGAATGTTTCGTGATGACAAAAATCTATTGCTAAAATCTCTATCTGCATAAAAAACCGATTAGACGTTTTGAAACAATCAATCTCGCAGCTAAAAAATACATTTTTGACCGTCACATAACATAGTCCCTTACCCAAACTAGGATTCCTTGTATCAAGAACGATTACCATGGTACCACAGCATTCATTCCAGAAAATGAGGAAGAATAAACAAAAACTCATGTTTCTGTAAACACACATTTTACACAGAAAGAACTCATAACACTAGAGATAAAAATAAAGTAGGTTACTGAAACCCATTGGAAGCTTATCATAATCGATCGAGCTGAGATTGTTTTATACTATTGTACATTGCTTGTTTAAAGGTCATGTGACTTAGCACTTAAAGTGTTACTTTCTAGTTTAAGTAAGCATTTTCAGAAAACTGTATTGGAGGAGGGAACATGGTGAATCCACCAATTTAGTCTGGTCAAGAGTAAGCCAATCATACTTCCACTAGTAGCTGAACATTATCCACTGAATGCAACTAAATTTCTGAACTATAAAAGGAGTCTTTAAGGCACACTGAATTCTTTCTTAACTCTGGCTTTTCACCATAAATCAGGAACTACATGATACGGCAATAAAGAAGTAGATCGTATTTTCTAGTTGGCTACATTGACGAAGATATCAAAGATATGACCAGCCGCTACGCAAATGATGTGGTGGCTTCCTGTGCCTTTGGACTGAAGGTGGACTCCCACCGAGACCTTGACAACCAGTTCTACGTGATGGGGAAAATAGCCTCTTCATTCAGCTTCAAACAACTTCTAAAGTTTTTCGGATTTGCGTCGTTCCCTAAGATCATGAAGGTATGCCTTGCACGCCTTTTTTAAATCGTGAATTAATATTCTATATTAAATCTATTTCATTTAAACATAATCTCAACTTTACGGCCGTCATAATTACGGTCGTAATGTAGCAGATTCAGATTCATTTATTAATAATAAATTGTTACATGTCAATAAAATAATACAACAAAATATTATATACCAAAAAAACAATAGACAAATGTAAGGATTGAGATAGAGTTTACATAGATAATGACGACACTTTTTGTTTCCAACCAGTTAGTAAATGTGGCCAGTAGTTGGATTTATTTAAAAAAATGGCATTAGTATCTAATGGCATATGTTTTTGAACAAAATTAGTCACATCTCCGAAAACTTTGTGCAATATACTTCTTTATGCAATAACTATCTTTGTGCAAGATATTTTTGAATCTGCAACCTTCTTGTTTTGGTTTTTGCTCATATTCGATCACGGTTTTTTTTTCAAAATAAAACAATGACTCCAAACAATTTTTTATACATCATCTCAATTAGTTTTTGCCGCCATCCTCAATTATTCAGATAAATACCTACCTGGACAACAATAATGTTATTGTAATAGTGCTGAAGGTCACTGCCGGACGTTGCTTCGCTGTCCGAGATCCCCCAGTTTTGTCCGCGTGTCAAACGAGTTAGATAGGTTTATTGAAAAATTGATTCCAACTGATTTTTGCAAATGTTTTTTTCTAAATATCTCTCTTCTACTTCGTCTCTTTGGCAATCGGGCGTTTGTCTTTTTGTTTGTTTGTCCGACGATAACTGCCAATCCGTATATTATATCTTGATTAAAATTAGGTAGATCATACTAATAGAGTTTTGTAGTTCGAATATGCATTTCATCGGTCTTCAAAATATATTTTTTTTATAAATTCAAAACGGTTTTTTTCACGTACCGCACTTTCACGTTAGTGCACGATGCGACGCGGAGGGAAAGCGATCACTCTCCCTGATGAAGACTCTCGGTATGAGTCGAAACTTAGTTGTTGCTTTCACCGATAGTGCGGTAAGTGAAAAATCCCGTTTTTAAAATATGAATAATCAAATTCACGATAGTTTTTATTTATATTTATTTTATTCGAAAAAAAAAATATGTCTAAATGGACAACTTCTTAAGATACTATTTACCACTAAGATGTTTTTGTATATATTTTTTTTAAACTAAATAAACTTACATATTTGTTTGAGTTAGCTAAGTACTTACTTAAATAAGTAGAAGAGTTTAGGTAAAATTCTTCGAAAAACATAATTGATTATTGAACCGATTCAAACGTCCTTTCAGTGATTAGAAAGGACGCACTTGATAACGAATGGATTAGAGTTAAATATATCTAAATCTGTGAAATCAACTAGCTTTTTATAAAAACTTGCAGAATATGGTAGCGACCTACTAGCTATGACAAGTTATTGTGTATATTACATTACATTTATCTATACAACTGTGTGCAAGTAGGTATATACAAAAAAATACAGATGAAACAGCTAGCTATCTAAAGACCGTTGCAAATGATATATAGATAGCTCAACTGATCCAGATCACTACCAGACGGAAGCGTTACCCAAAATACTGGCCGTATTGCCACGCTGAATGGCAATGCTAATGCGTTGACCCAGATAAGAGCCAGCTCTCTGGTCACGCGACGCTTCGACCAGTCGCCCTGAAAGAATTACGCGAAGGGCTCCAGTTCCCCACGGACCCAGAGTCTCAACCCCAAAAGGCTCAAATAAGTAAGCTCTGCCGAGACTTCTATATTTGTGCCTCTTGAGATCCTCGGCCGAATTATTACAGTTAACTGAATTATACTATATCTTAAGTTCTTAAGATTTGTTATGGAATACATTTAAATGTGTCCAATAAAGTCTGGATCTCGGTATTTAGTCTCATTCTAACTAGATACCGAGATCCAGATTGCTGAAAACCATGAGATGAAATTTACGGTGAACTAACTTTTATAATTTGTAGGTTCTGAAAGTCAGCCTGTTCTCCAAAGAAACACAGGGTTTCTTCAAGGAGCTGGTGAAGTCCACCATGCAGGATCGAGAGGATAGGAACATAATCCGACCTGATATGATACACCTCCTGATGGAAGCCAAGAAAGGTAGGCATAATGAGGCCATGTTAGTACGCTCTTACTAATTTAAGAAGACATTGTTAATAAAAGCATGTGCGAATTTGAAAGGAAAAAGTTTAGCCCCCCCCCCTAATACAAGCCTTAGGTAGCCACCATGTAAGGATTTTTTTATATCTATAACTTAGTGGTTTTTCTACGTCGGTATGTAATCGAGATGTCCAGTATTAATAATACTGGACTCAAATTACAAAGTAGGTATGTTGTATCGTCTGGTCAGTAAAAAAAAACGATTTTATAAAATAGCTTCTGCCCACGGCATCGCCCGCGTGGTAAACGGATAAAAAGTAGCCGACGTGTTATTCTGATGTATATTACTGTAAAATTTCATCAAAATCTGTTCAGTAGTTTTTGCGTGAAAGAGTAACAAACATCCATACTCACAAACTTTCGCGTTTATAATGTTTACAATGTTTTTTTTTTTGTTATAGTAAAATTTTACACTATCCCCTGTAAAGTTGCGTATTGGCGCTTTACCGCTTTTGCCTTTCTGCTTTCGTTGTAATTATTTTTACTAATATTGTTTCCAGGAAAACTAATCCACGAAGAAAAAACGATTAAAGACGTTGATGCTGGGTTTGCTACTGTCGAAGAATCTGCAGTTGGCAAGAAAGACATTAATAGAGGTAACATACATTCTCGACTTCGAAACCAACATTATCTAAATAAATATCAGCGATATACGGTCTTATTTGTAGGACGTGCTTTCATTGTGTTCCTCAATAAAGTAATTTTTATTTTCATTCATTTCATTCATTCATTCATTCATTCATACATTCATTCATTCATTCATTCATTCATTGTCTCTAATCAGTAGTCTCTAATCATTGTAGTGTGTAAATAGTAATGCTTATTGAAAAAATTTAACAAATAGTATTCAATGCATCTATCGGCGCGCCCCATGTGAATTTTAGTGAACCAAACAATCTATGAACCATCCCAGGGTGTCTAGATAAATACAACTTTCTATTAGCGTTTACGCCTTCGGAAAGATGGAATTGTATGGAAATTAGATTCGCTGTGGTATTGTCACGTCACTGCTGACGTGCTGCCAAGTTTTACCTTGAATTATTTGCGTTAGCGTGAAAGGAATATTAATCGTGAGGTATTTGTTTAGACACCCTGTAGTTAAACAACACGATTGCAAAAAAACTGCATTACAATTCTGTCGCTTTATTAAATATAGCGGATTTTTGTGTAATGGGTAAAAAAATCCTTGTGTTATAAGACCTTTACCTTGACGGCCATTGATAAATTATTGCTGTAAACAAATATTATGCATAATTATATCAGTCAATTATAATCTGATTTATTCAACACAGTACAAAAGTGTGGTTCCAGTAGGTAAAGACGCTTTAAATAACATTGAGTCAATCATTTACAGTTCTTTAATTTATATTATCAATATTAATTTAGCGATTATATTCCTGATCATTTTTATTGGCATGCAAATATTGTAAAGTGCATTTAGGTACTTACAACATAATTGCACTTATTCAAATTATTCGAAGACCGTTTGTTTGAACAGAAAACAACTGTAATCCCAATTCTAAACGAAACTTTGTTATAGCAAATAATGTGGTAGGAAACGAGGTCAAAACTAGTTTACTCTAGTTGAACGCGATCCGGCATATGGCCTAGGACATAGTCAGTGACTTCTGTCTGTTTATTTAATCAACAGCGTTAACTTATAACAAAAAATGTATTATAATTATAAGGCCAATAACAGATAACCTCATCATCTTCTTGTCCTTATCCCACATTACGTGGAGTCGGCACAACATGTTTTCTTCTTCCACTCTCCTCCATCAGTCGTCATCTCAGTACTCACTCCTTTCTTAACCATGTCATCCTTCACACAATCCATCCATCTTTTCTTAAGCCTCTGCTTTTATTTCCATCCACATTCATATTCAACACTCTTCTCGTAATATGACATTCTTCCTCTTCATGACGTGCCCATACCATGCTAACCTATTACTCCTCAACTTTTCCGTTGGCACCTAGATGTAGTTGTATTATATCTAAAGAACGGTCGATATGTTAGGTATATTTGTATTCAAGGTAGACATCTGCAAAAACAGCAGCAATGCTAATGCGTTGCCCTAAACACAAAGTTGAAAACACGCGTGCAACTATACTATTCTAATAGGAACACAATGCGATAATTACTAGAGATTACTAAGAGCACATACTTTGCTAAGTGTAGAAGAGCTTCTGTGAAAGGTCTCGTCCGGGGAAGTGCTATCACCATACCTATTTCTGTAGGCTTCTTCAGGGTCAGCAACGCGTTAGTAATACCTCTGGTATTGCAAGCGTCGGGCTGCGGTTACCTCTTACTAACAAGTGATCTGTATTAGTATAAAAGGAAAAAGAAACGGCTTTAGTAGGCATAGCTCTTGTAAATTAAGATTTCCGATTTCATTTTTGGAACGAAGTTCTTTATCGCGCGTTGTGGAAGGGGGCTAGACGGAAAAAAATCTCACGAAAAGTTGTAACGACACTTTTTGCTATAGTAAGCTATTGTAAGCTGTGCGGCGTGCGCATGTTTCTCTGTCTGTCTCTCTCTCTCTTATAGAAAGCAAGCCAGATATTTTCATTTATTTATTATTTATTTTATTTTATTTTTATTTTTTTTAAGTTGGCTTGCTAAATCACTAATTAATCGAAAGGAACTTCGTTCCATCCGGGTGTCCCTTGGAACCCGGATTTTTTTTTTCCGTATTGGAACATTGGTTGTTATACAAGGCAAGTCAATTTAGTTTATAAATTAAATTTCATAATTACATATCATATAACGCTACTAATATTTTTCTGTAATAATTTGAATAATTAACGGATTTTTTCTTAAATTATTCAAGTATTTGTCAAGAGCATACACTACCCAATCTAGTTGTCATGAGGATTCTGATATTCATGAAATCGTTCGGACAGTAAAATTCATATTTTTTTATTTTCTAGTGTGGTCTGAAGACGACCTCACAGCCCAAGCCATCCTATTCTTCATTGCTGGCTTCGAGACCATATCCGCGGCCATGTCCTTCCTCCTGCACGAGCTGGCCTTGAACCCTGAGGTCCAGGAGCGGCTGGTAGAAGAGATCCGGCAGAACGAAGCAAAGAACGGAGGGAAATTTGACTACAACTCTGTTCAGAATATGGTTTATATGGATATGGTAGTATCAGGTTAGATTTTGGATCATGTTAACAAAAAATATAATGACTTTTTTCATAGATCTGCTGTAGTTTTGAAGTTAATTTAGAAAGATCTATGAAACTAATCATCCAATTTCACCAATATATAGAATTGTCCTACAGGGTGGATATATGCAGTTTAATTTTATCCCATTTAAACAAAAGGCTTTTCGTAGATACCCAATTTTGCAACGTAAGTCGACGAAAAATCGGTCGAGCGAATTCTATTCTTACGAACACAACTTATCATTACTACTATCTTATCTGATTTGTATATACTTTTTTTAATCTTACATACTTTTTTTACTTAGGCTTCTTTTTATCCAGGTAACATGCGGGAAAAGAGTTATAAAATCAAATAAAGTAAAAATATAACGAACGATTATTAAAATATAATATTTTTTTATTATGTATGTTATAAATAAGACTACGCCTTGATCTTTACATATTCGCGTAAAAAGAGTTTTTTTTTAAGTGCCTTCTTAATTTTAATAAAATTTTCAGAAGTGCTCAGACTGTGGCCGCCTGCCATAGCTCTTGACCGGACTTGCCTCAAAGACTACAATTTAGGCAAGCCTAACAGCCAGGCCACAGAAGATTTTATTGTAAGTTATCGTCTTCATTAAATTTGAGTGCCTTCCTCGAATTAATGAATGAAAACTGTATTTTTTTTAATACAGGTAGGTATATAGTTCTTAAGCTATTTTGTTAGGTAACACTGTACTCGACTAATTGGTCTTGCAAATGTACAAAATTCGATACATTGAGATGGGTGAATGTGCCGTCATCCCTGTTGATGGTCTCTGTTTTCTGATGAAACGGTTAGAACGGTCAGCGTGCACTATAGAATATTCCAAATCACTTACTTTGTTATCAAAAACTACCCCCAAGGCTTCGTTTTCGTGGTACCCGTATATATTTTAGCTGATGAAAATTAGTATTTTCGTGAGGAAACAGTTAGTGCTCCAATAAGCGGCGATGTATGCAAACCCATCACGCCTGTCACGTGGAATGCTAACTGGCAAAAGGCGGGATTTAATGTTTGGACGTGCCTCTGACAACCCCCTACTTGGTATCCTCAAAAATCTACTCACTGAGTATGTATCTGAGGATGTCCATCATGGGGCAGACAGTCGTGAGCGTGTTTGTTTTTTTGTTTATGAAAAGTAGCGTTCGTACGAAATGCATTCGCTCGACCATTTTTTGTCGACTTACCTTGCATAGCCTATGTCCAACCTGGAAGTCCATTCTCAATATTGTTGATAAAATCTTTGGATGAGGATAAATAGTTTCGGAGATTACTCCCTACTACCTCTTTATAATATTAGTATCGATGTATTTTCGTAAACACTTAGTTTCATGGTAAACGCAGACGTAATCTAAGCTACCACCCAGTCACCCACCTTCGTTCAACCAGTAGTTTATAAACTCTTCTTCTCAAGCCCATTTTATATTTTGTAGGAAAAACAGGCTCATGAAGGGAATTCATATAATTATGGTTATAGACTTGTGTTTTTCTAAATAGAGCATTCAATACATCAGTAACGCCCTAGGTATGTTGGGCCGCCTGTATGAAATTCATATTACTAGGCAGGTACCAATCAAGTGCAAGATGACACAGGTGTAAAAAAGTCCTTACCCAATTTACCGAAAACCGTTCAATGCAAGTTGAAATGCTTATGTCCAGCAGTGAACTTCTTTATGACTGGCTGCTTATTGGTTACTTTGAAGGTAACTTGAGCAAACTAGAAAGTAGATGCCACATTCATTTTTCTAAATGGCATACCTGCTGCAAAGACTGTAAAACTTGGGTCTTTGTATAATATGATAGTGGACATGACTTTTAAATCACATGGGTAACAATCTCTTGTATTTTTAGGTTCGTAAAGGAACTGGTATCGGCATCCCAGCGTGGGCCTTCCACCGCGACCCTCAGTACTTCCCAGATCCCCTGAAGTTCGACCCTGAACGCTTCTCGGATGAGAATAAACACAACATCAATCCGTTCTCTTACATGCCTTTTGGGATAGGACCCAGGAATTGTATCGGTAAGACTTTTTCCTTTTTTCACATATCTTTTCTGCTGTGGAATTCTGCACAATTTTGGTGGCACAAGACTTTTCAACCCCACACGCTTCTGATATATGTTGATAGAATCTATAATTTCCAGGTTCACGTTTCGCTCTATGCGAGGTGAAGGTCATGACGTACCAATTACTTCAGCATATGGAGTTGTCTCCTTTCGAGAAGACCTGCATCCCCACAAGGCTGGCCAAAGATACCTTCCAGACCAGGCTCGAGGGTGGGCATTGGCTGCGGATCAAGCCAAGACAGTAGAAAGTAAGAGGTTATTATTATAGGTCTTTGCCAACTTCCGTTTTCTTGAATTTGAACGGATTTGATGAAACTTTACAGTAATATAGCTTATACATCAGAATAACATAGGCTAATTTTTATGCCGGGTACCACGCGGGCAAAGCCGTGGGCAGAAGCTAGTTCTAAATATTAATTTTGTTTTCAAGGCATGCTTTTCTATTTTCAAAAATTGTAATTCATTTGTTTTTTTAGGTTATGTCCTCCTATATCATTACATTTGCAAACTATGGATAGACTTACAGCGAGGAAACAATGCATCTTAAACGGCAATATAAACGACGACCTACCATTACCAACGACGGAACAGTGTGTGTCCACAGCATTATGTCGTACGGTATACTGTTGTGGGGGAGTGGAACGGTAAATACCGTTTTTATTCTGCAGAAGAGGGCTGTTCGACTAATTTATAATATGGGCACCAGAGAATCACTTCGTCAGAAGTTTAAAGAAATAAATATAATGACATTTCCTTGTCAATACATCTATGAAAATCTGATGTATGTTCATGATTTGTATGATGTATGTTGTCAGTTTAAGAAAAAAAGCGATAATACCAGAAATAAAGATAAACTAGCTGTTGCCACTTGTAGACTCCATAAAGTTAGTAAATCGTTTAAAGGGCAAGGCGTACGCTTTTATAACAAACTCCCAAGAGATAGATATACAAAAATTGACAATTAACAAATTTAAAAAGTAATTAAAAAAAACTTATGAAAAAGGCATACCTACTATGTAATATCTAATTATTTAGATGATTAAAACTCGTGGGATTCAAATGCTCAAACTCGTTGTTTTGTAAAAGGATCATTAAAAAAAATAACCAGACTTGTTTTCTTGCCTTTTTTTCCTGGCTTGGTCGCGGAGGAACAGGCAGTAGATAAAACCGACGTTTCAAAGTGATCCTTGTGATTTTAATGAATACATGAATTTTGACTTTGACTTTGTTCTGGAAATGTTAATGTCGTAAACGAATCTTTTCGTGTCTTTATTGTCCAGAAAACAACGCAGATAATGACTTATTAAAAGCGAATCCGTCTCTAACTACAGCTGAGCTTGCATAGACTTTTGATGTTAATGTCAAAACAATATTTAACCATTTGTGGCAAATCGGTTAAACAAAGATGTTAAATCGGATTACTATTTACCCATATAAAACGGCAATTTTATAGGTAAGACCTTATTAACAAAAAACATTACAAGCGCAGGTCTGTGATATCCACGAATAAAACTTATGATTAAATCAAAAAGTGATGATAATTGTAGATTATGTATGTCAATGTGAATAACCTAGATGTGTGTGCCATTGAGGAAAGCTGGACTCAAAAACTCTTGAGTGCATAGAAATTTAACTGTGTTTAAATTAATAACACTACTGATAGATTATTGTGTGAAAAATAAAATAAATGTTTTCGAATTGAATTATGTATATTGATGAAAATTGAATACTTTTCCAATAAGCAATTTAGGTGTAAATACAATTAATATAACTATTCTCTGGCGAGTATTATATGTTTTATTATATATTTATGAATTATTTTTCTAGAGATATCTATAGATCGTTTGCAACGGTCTTTGGTTAGCTAGCTGTTTCATCTGTATTTTTTGCATATACCTACTTGTACATATTTGTATGAATAAATGTATTTTTAAAAGAAAAAAAATAATTCTAGCCAACAACATCATAAGAGGAATTTTTAGTATAAAAATCCAACCATAACTTTAAAATGTTCGTATATGATTTCACCTGTATTGATTCACAAGAAAACCATTTAATACGGCTGGCAGCAAACAATTAGTTACACCCAAAGATTTTTTCGGTGAATGTATTCATTAGATATATAAGTCGGTTATATCTGTTCAATATCTGTCGACCTCTGTGGCGCAATGGGCGATGGCCCGCTTGAGATGCAGAAGGTTGTGGGTTCGATTCCCGCTGCGGGACAAATGTTTGTAATGTTTGTCTCGGGTCTAGATGTTTTCTATGTATAATATGTATGTATTTACAAAAAAAAGTATATTATTAGTATACCATTCATGTAGTTCCCATAATATAAGCTCTGCTTAGTTTGGGGCTAGATGATGCTGTGTGAAAATGTCCAGCATTATTTATTATTTATAATATATTCACATACACTTTGACAACCTACCCTATTTCACATCCAGTTATTTTTTTGCAAGTAAATTTTTATAAACAGCTACTATTCATTTTATGTGACGTTCCTTTTCATCCAGTACTTTCTGAGATAAAGCTTGAAAAAAAAAACCAATCGTAAGTATTTTTTATAAGTAAAACAAACTAAAAAATCAAAAAGTTTTATATCTATTTCAAAATCAACATTATACATTATACTATGTTTAAAATTTATCAGATTTTCTAAAGTATGGACAGCATTTGGCAGAAGGTAAACCTCCTTCTAGGATCGTATATCTTCTCTATCTCTTGCTCTTCTTGCCATATTCTTGATAAAAGCAAGATTCTTATTTATCCAGCAATATAAATGTCATCGTATCACTCCATGACTCATATCTCGTGTCTGATTGCAGTATTCTTGAATAGGTCTTTAAGCATGACATATTCTTAGTCTCGCTAGCATCTTTTATGTAGTTGACAAAGTTTGATATGGAGGGAAGGATAGGAAGGGTTTTAAACAAATGTCCATTGGCTTAGTTTTTTAGCTGTAGAGTTTTTTTTATTTTCATGTCGACTTTATTTATCTTACAAATGTTCTAGAGTATTCTAGAGTAGAGTAGTGTGATCGGTGTTTTAGATTTATCAGTCATCACTTTTTTTTTGTTTTGGTTTACCACTTGTTCAGCTTTTTCAGGGACTCTACCATATATTGTAGTTAAGTTGGCTTTTCAGAAAGAATTAAAATTTCGTCTGCAAATCTCAAATGTGAATAAGTTTTCATCAGTTTCGATGGATTCCGAGTAATAAACATTGCTTATAGTATTTTGTTTTATAATCTACGTATATCTTTAAATGATATATATTTTTTGAGATTTATATAATTCTAGCTATTTGTATAACATATCTAATTTAGATCGCTATTCATATTTCCAAAAACCTTCGCCGCATACGAGAAGTAAATAACTATAATTGCTTTGCAAAGAACTAGTTTCGTGTCCTTATTCTCAGCGAGTGTCCTTCTTTCAATCTGAGTTGGAAGGTGTCCGTCGCCAGTTTCCATGAGGTGCTGGTCTTCTCGGAGGGAGACAACTCGAGCTGGTGCAGCAGCTGGTAGACCATGACTTTCACTTCGCAGAGAGCGAATCTGGATCCTGAAAGACGAAAATACGGGAAATCATTAAAAACATCATTGCCTTAAGAGCTTGATAAGACAGCTCCCAAATTGTACTGTATTTGACAACATTTGGTATGAAATTTAAGAAGGCAATGTATCAAATCAAATATATATTTATTTGGGTCAGAAATAAAGTTCTAGAGTATTCTAGAGTAGAGTAGTGTGATCGGTGTTTTAGATTTATCAGTCATCACTTTTTTTTGTTTTGGTTTACCACTTGTTCAGCTTGTTTACCACTTGTTTACCACTTGTTCAGCTTTTTCAGAGACTCCATATATTGTAGTTCAGTTGGCTTCTTCTATCTCTAAAATAACCATATATCCGGATATCCGGATACCATATATCCGGAGAAGTTTAAGAAACTGTGTCGCGAATATTAGCACCCTCCTCCTTAATGAACCAATTAAACAAAAAATATTTCACGATATGTACGAGTGTCTCTACTCGTACCAAATGGCAGGTAACATTGGGAATAAAATGAAAAAAAAAAGTGTATGGACCAAGGATATCGTAACAATCGGTGGATGGATGTGACCTGAAATTGCCAACGAGGCCATTTTACAGCAATAGACTTTTACAGGTTAATTGATGACCCGAGTAGAAAGCAAGAATGTAGCTTTTAATTTAAAAGAGTCGCAAAAATTCCGTGGGACTTGAATCCGCATCTTCGCCTCTAGTGGCAGTGTGCGCCCAACTACGCCATTAAACGAGTGAAACTGAGAAAGTGAAAATATGGGTTAATTTTCTAAAGTCTAAAATAAAATCATCACTTTGAATAGTCGATTTTATCTACTGTGTTGATATGGCTATAAAATTTGCAAACTGAGAATATTACCTGTATCTCTTAGATGTACAGAAGGTTACACTTTTTTAAAACTAATATGTCAAACAAACATGTCCCACCTGTTGGTAAGCGGTTACCATAACCTTTGGACGCTTGCAACACCAGAGGTATCACTCACGCGTTGCCGACCCTGAGATATAACGGGTGAAAAGTCTTATGTATCTGTAATTTCACCGGCACGAGCGTTACTGCTTGGTGCCAGAAATAGGTCAGATGTGTACTTCCCCGGACAACCTTATTCACAAGGAGTTCAACTACTGTCCAAGTCCAACTTTGTAGATCTTTTACTTTGTAAACTAGAATATATTAAAAGATATTTTCATAAATTAAGGTTTTACCAATACAGTTCCTTGGACCTATTCCGAAAGCCATGAAAGAGAAGGGGTTAATTTTGTGCTTGTTCTCATCAGAGAAGCGTTCAGGGTCGAACTTTGTCGGGTCGGGGAAGAACTTGGGGTCGTGGTGGAAGCCCCATACGGGGATGCTGATTCCAGTTCCTTTACGAATCTAGAAGATAAAATATGGAAACACATTAGGAGTAACAAAAGCTGGCTCTTATATGGGTCAACGCATTAGCATTGCCATTCAGCGTGGAAATGCGGCCAGTATTTTGGGAACGCTTCCGTCTAGTAGTGATCTGGATCAGTTGAGCTATCTATCGATCGTTTGCAACGCTCTTTAGATAGCTGTTTCATCCGTATTTTTGTATATACCTACTTGTACATAGTTGTATGAATAAATGTATACAAAATAATGGTAATACTGTCTTTTTACGTAAAAAATATTTAGATTATTAAGATTATTTAGATTAGAGACGTTTGTTTGACGAGCTTGTATGAAGAATGCGATGAGGATGAATGAAACAAAAGAGGTATGACATGATCGTAGTAAATGGATGTCTATTCCTTCCAGAAACAGATGTGATAATAAACAATAATTTATTTATTTATTCAGACAGATCAGTTCATTTTGGTAATAAAAACTTAAAACTAGGTTATGTATGGGTTTATTTATGCATTTATGTGGGTTTGCTGTCGTGTAAAATTACGTCCAACTGGGCCTCAATTGTTAAGCTGGTCATTTTATTCATAAGCAAACCTTGATTCATCTGTTCTGACGAAATGGGGACAAGTCGGTGTGAATGTCCAGTCCAGTCCGGTCGGCAGTTAACCGACCGGGTTACTTCGATTTGCCAATTACATTGAAATTGGAACAGTGAGCGAGGTATTACTACAGATTTTCAAAGTTAACCTGTTGATGCAGACGAGTTACGTTTTTTTTATTCATATAAAGTGGAAATCAAGCATGCGCCCCTGCAGGGAAATTTTGTGGGTTAAAGTTTTGCTCACAGCAGTAACTTTTTGAAGTGACGTTTTGCGATTGAGCCAAAAAAGAAACTAACGGTCAATAAAACGTCATTGGAAAATAGTGGTTAAATAAACAAACACACGTCTATAATTAAAATCACCTTCAGATTTAAACTCCTTTCCGCGTGACTGGTATACATTAAAAGTTTAAAAATACATAATTAAAAATAACATGGTATTTCTTTTATTTTTTAACTATTTGTCATAGAATTTGTAGTAATATAAAAAAAAACATATAACATTTCAAACTAATCGCGTACGATTTTGATGTGTATAGTCGTATTATATTTCGATTCGTTATTACTACAACAAAAAATACAAAAATTATGGACAACGGTCTGAAATCTATATACACATTTTTTTTTTGTTTAAACGCGCTTATCACCTACCAGTTTGAAGAAATACTTTTTACATTCGATAGCCCATTTCATGAGGAAGGTTATAGGC
Organism: Perizoma affinitatum; assembly: GCA_961405105.1. Lineage (NCBI taxonomy): Eukaryota > Metazoa > Arthropoda > Insecta > Lepidoptera > Geometridae > Perizoma > Perizoma affinitatum. The sequence continues at coordinate 557,864 of OY560199.1, read as the reverse complement.
TATGTAACATCACGCAACGACGGGCGATGACGCGGTGAATCTTTTCTGTTTTTTAAGATCTTTTTTTATTAGGAACGCATGGAAGTATCAAGTTGAAATTATATAAAATACTTAGGTTTCGAAGCTCTAAAAATCAAGCTTCTAAATCAACGCAATATAAAAATACAGCCATTTATGCGACATATTTTGATACGGCATACCTAGTAAATAATATATTGAATAGTATTTAAAGACTTGAAAGACAGTCTTACAGTATTTTTTTTATTTTGTATACCAGCCTAATTCACCATTGTAACAATTTAAACTTTATAATTATAGTAAAAATAATACCAACCTCTGCAACGCCCTGTCAGGGCCGATGTACCTACCAACCTACATGGATCTACACTAGACCTAAGCTTCACCATTATATGTAGGACATTAAGCACGAAGAAATGAAATTAAAAGCACATTAAGCATGAATTAATTAAATTGAAATGGAATATTCTCATTGATTTTCATCACTTACTATGAAGTCTTCCGTAGCATTGGCGTTGGGTTTGCCAAAGTTGTAGTCTTTGCTGCAGACGCGGTCCAAGGCCGCACCAGCAGGCCATCGTCTCAGTGATTCTGCAATCATAATCAGTTCCTGAGGATCTGGCATCCGTGGTGGAGTTAATCAGTTCCTGAGGAAACGTGGTGGAGTGCGTTGGTTTATTGATAGAAAATAATTATATTTTTGAATTCTCTGATGAATGCTAAGCGAATAGTTTATAATCTTTCCTTAAATAGTTTTATTGACAAATAAATGCCTCTGTGGCGCAGTGGGTGACGGCCCGCCTGAGACGCAGAAGGTTGCGGGTTCGATTCCCGCCACGGGACAAATTTTTTCATCTGCAAATATTTGTCTCGTGATCTGGGTGTTTTCTAAGTATAATATGTATGTATTTACAAAAAAAATGTATGTCAGTAGTATATCAGTCATGTAGTTCCCATAACACAAGCTCTGCTTACTTTGGGGCTAGATGATGCTGTGTGAAAATATTCAGCATTATTATTATATTTTTGATCTCAATTACCAAAAGTAATTGAAATTTAATACTTCACGTATGTTTATCTCATATGTCTTTTTCCCTATTCTATCCTTCATACTAATATTATAAACGCGAAAGTTTGTGAGGATGGATTTATGTTACTCTTTCACGCAAAAACTACTGAAAGGATTTTGATGAAACTTTATAGTAATACAGCTTATACATCCGAATAACATATAGACTACTTTTAATCCGGGTACCACGCGGGCAAAGCCGTGGGTGGAAGCTAGTTCTTTATAATATTAGTATATATTTCATTTTTCACACAGCATTATCTAGCCCCAAACTAAGCAGAGCTTGTATTATTGAAACTACATGACTGATATACTACTTATATACTTTTTTGTAAATACATACATATAATACATAGAAAATACCCAGACCCGAGACAAATATTTGCAGATCATACAAACAGGGTGTTCGCCCACTGCACCACAGAGTTCGTCAAAATTAATATAAATAATATACTGTAACTTGTAAAGATTTAGATACCTGAGACCACCATATCCAAATATTTCATACTCTGAATAGAGTTATAATCAAACTTTCCGTTGTTCTTTTCCTCGTTCTCTCTAATCTCTTGAACCAGCCGCTCCTGGATATCAGGGTTCAGAGCCAGCTCGTGGAGTAGGAACGACATGGTGGAGGAAACCGTTTCGAAGCCAGCTATGAAGAACAGAACTGCTTGGGCTGTCAGGTCGTCGTCTGTCCAAACTGAAAAAATAAACTATATTACAAACCAAATTGTTGGTTAGCGGTTACCGTAACCCATAGGTATGGTGGTAGTACTTTTCCGGACGATTTGCGAGTTTTTTTTACACTATAATTCCTGTATCGTGGGTATCAGAAACTGTGAGTATCGTGGTACAACAACAGCCAGACCCTGATCAGATATCTACAGAACATGCAAATATAAGTCCCGCAGCGGGAATTGAGCTCGCACCTCTTAAGTCGCAGCCAGATACTCGCCCGCCATGCCACCAATGTCGACACCATTATTATTATCATTTTATAGCTAAGTCAGTGCTATAGCAAGCTGACGTGGCAATTGACAGGCCATAGCTCGTAGAACCGAAAACCTCTGGGAACTTAGGGTTCTTGAATCACCAAGAACCGAACGACGCAGTGAAGGCTGAAACTCAATTAATTATGGAGAAGGTCAATGACCAGCGTTGGACGTCTTTTTATTGATGATGATGATATTAAAACCGGCATGCCCTAAAACCGAAACTACGAAGGCATGCTAGTATTCCAATAAAGCGGTCAAGCAACCTGTCACGTGCTATGCGAACTTCTAGCAAAAAGCGAAAATGTGCCAGATATAATGTTCGCATGTGCCTCTGACTACCCTCTTCTTACTGAGGATGAAGTAAAGATGCACTGAGTAGTATCTAAGGATGTCTATCATAGGAAATACAGTCGTGAGCGTGTTTGCATGTTTATTTTTAAATAATTATGTAGCTAAAAATAAAAATAATTGTAGTATAATTACATTTTTTTTTCAAATTTTATTTTAGCTTCTCGCCGCGGGACAAATGTTTGTATGATCTACAAATATTTGTCTCGGGTCTGGGTGTTTTCTATGTATAATATGTATTTATTTACAAAAACAAGTATATAAGTAGTATATCAGTCATGTAGTTCCCATAATACAAGCTCTGCTTAGTTTGGTGCTAGATGATGCTGTGTGAAAATGTCCAGCATTATTATTATTATACAAACCTCTGTTTACATTTTTCTTTCCAACAGAAGACTCTTCAACTGTAGCAAATCCAGCATCAGTATCCACTTTGATGTCGCCATCTTCATGAGTCAGTTGTCCTGGAAAAAAAATACTAAAGCAAAACATAGAAGATGTTTTTTTTAAACTTAAGTGGCCGTATCGGCCTACTTATGAACGTTTCCAAGATCAGACGTATCACTCGCGCTGACGTTCTGATTAACATCCACAATTTAAAAATGTTTGATGTACTAATCTCACATAATTGATATTAGTATAGATCTTTGTAACCATTGCAAAACCATAGAAATAAGTTTTAAAAAGTGTAGTAGTCATAAATATAAATTTTGTAAAAAAACTCTTAAAGGCGCCACAGTCTGCTGAGTTATGCTTAATGTTATGTGCTATGTAGTAGACTGTGTCTAGTTATATATTGAATGTGTATTTAATTATGATAAATAAAGACCCTTAAAATAAAAAAAATAAAAAATAAAACTCGCGCTGACGATCCTGAGACATAACGGATGAAAAGTTTTCTGTTTGTAATTTCACTGGTAACTAGCCTTAGAACCGGAACACAGCAATGCGATCATTACTGCTTGGTGGCAGAATTAGGTAGTACGACACCGGATGAGCTCTGATATATTAAAAAAAGTAGGTATTTTTAAGGTACAATAAATACCTTATGCTCTAATCACTTAAAGAAGGAACTAAAAATAAAAGGAACCTTTGATAGTGATTTTTCAAAATGGCTACCTGTCACGTGGTATGCTATCTACTTTGAAAACGTGGCCATAATATAACGAATGTTAGGACGTGCTTCTGATTACCTCCTACTTGTCCTCAAATGTCTACGCACTGATTATGAATCCGAGTATGGTTATACTAACAAAAAAAAAAAAAAAAAACACGCTCACAACTGTATTCTTCATTGAAGAATACAGTTGTGAGCGTGTTTTTTTTTAATCCTTTGGTGACTTTTTGCAATAAAACCTATACAACCACAATCCTTGAACAAATAGATCGATTGCAAAAAAACCACATAACAAACTGATGAGCCGGAGATAAAACTGGTGACGGACAAACAAATCATCTTTTGGCATATACAGGCTCTTCAGGACGCGGCTAATAAGACCTGCCTAACTATCCATAATCATGACTTCAACTTTTTGTTTCAATTTGATTAAATTAATAAAGAATATAATGAGAGTGAATAAATAATAATAATAATAATAATAATAATTTATACAAAAAATCGTATACTACACACATTACATATTTATGATCTAAAATTAAAATAAAGTAAAATTTATCAAAAGAGGTATTTCAGGATTGTAACAAGTGGAAATGTGTTTACTGCCTACCCCTCCGGAAAACAGGTGTTAGGTTTATAATATATAGTATTGTACCTGTTGAATCAGAGCGACATAATCGCATTTAGATTAATACTTAAAAAGCTTTTATAAAAATACTAGCTTCTGCCCACGGCTTCGCCCGCGTGGTACCCGGATAAAAAGTAGCCTATGTGTTATTCTGATGTATAAGCTATATTACTGTAAAGTTTCATCAAAATCCTTTCAGTAGTATTTGCGTGAAAGAGTAACAAACATCCATCCTCACAAACTTTCGCGTTTATAATAGTAGTTGGATAGTGCGTGACACGAAGTTTCATGTTCCAAATTCATGATAGAGGTTATTTAGTTATTTTTAAATACATTTATTCATAAAACTAGGTTACAAAAAACTCTCATAATCTCTTATTATCCTCTCCATCTAAAGGTTGTCTGGAAGTGATCGCTTCTAAGCGATAAGACCGCCCATTGTACCTTCTTTTTTTTTACTATGTTAAGTAACCTAAGTTTTTTGTTTACTATGTTATTTTTTTAAGATATTCAATAAAATATTTTCATTCATTCATTCAAAAAATACAGATGAAACAGTTGTCTAAAGACACCGTTGCAAACGATCTATAGATAGCTCAACTGATCCAGATCTCTGCTTAGTTTGGGGCTAGATGATGCTGTGTGATAAATGTCCAGCATTAAAGTCGCTGTAAAAGTCTTATTATGAAAATACCTATTTTGCTCGCTTTTTTAATAGATGGGATGAAAAATACTTATTTTTTCCAAAAAACTAAATTTTGTAAACAATTTTTTTTGTAAAAAAACTTACCTTTCTTAGCTTCCATCAGCAGGTGTATCATATCAGGACGGATAATATTTTTGGTCTTCCGATCCTGCATAGTTGACGTCACCAAGTTTCTGAAGAACCTCTTCGATGTTTCAGAGAATAAGGATATCCCAAAAAACTGTAGAATAAAGTATTAAAGGCTTTAATCATAAAGATTTTGAAACAGTTGTTCAGGTAAGCAGCTTTATTTAAAAAAAAAACGTGTTCAAAACCGTAAAGGAAAACATCATGAGGAAACCGGCATGCCCTAGAACCAAAACTTTTAAGGCATGTGACATCGTTTAGTGTTCTAATAAGCGGCGATAGGCTTGCAACCTGTTACGTAGAAAACTAACTATTTATAAAACACGAAGATGTTTAATTATAATGGTTGGACGTGTCTCTGGGTTCGATTCCCGCCGCGGGACATATATCTGTATGATCTGCAAATATTTGTTTCGGATCTGGGTGTTCTATGTATAATATTATTGCATATATTTACAACAAAAAAACAATGTACTTATATAAAAATTATAATAATGTTTGGATGTGTCTCTGAATCTAAGTAGGGGGTACTTAGAATCGTCATAGATCTACGTACTGAGTATGTAAGACTCAGACGAGTTCCAGTTGTGAGCGTGGTTTTTTAATCAGTTTTAGATTTTACAAATGTTCTCTATTAATAAAACGAACTTACCTCAAGTGAAGTTTTATCAGTTTTAAGAGCATTTATCATTCCTTGCCTTTGGATACTTAGCCGAGTTGTAGAAACACCTAAAGTATGTAAATGATAACAAAATGTATTGTTATAATTACATACTTATCTTTAAATATGTTCAGCTATGTATTAGCTATTATAATAATGACAAAGAAACAGTAAGATCCGTTAATTTGTTTATTTAGTTTGATAAAGTCATGTCAAAGTCGAGTAAATGCAGTGGAGATGAGACCTTTGAGAAGTATGTGTGCTGTAACTTTGAGAAGTATGTGTGGTGTAACTTTGAGAAGTATGTGTGGTGTAACTTTGAGAAGTATGTGTGCTGTAACTTTGAGAAGTATGTGTGGTGTAACTTTGAGAAGTATGTGTGGTGTAACTTTGAGAAGTATGTGTGGTGTAACTTTGAGCGATATAGTGAGAAAAAGCGTGCTAAGAGAGCTTTTTTTTATTTATCTTTTGGCAAATTACAAATTACATGTTCTTAGATAAGTAATTTAACAAATTATAGATATAGGTTCATAATAATCAATTTATAAAATCGATATATGGATTTTTGCACTCGAAAACTGCATTGTGGTGTGAATGGAGATGTAGTAACGAGAGTTGAGAAAGGTATGTTGAGATGATTTGGGCATATAGAAAGTATGGACGAAATAATATTAACAAAATAAACATACAAGGCGAGCGTGATTGGGAAGGTTGGAAGAGGAAGGCCTCGGCGAACGTACTCTGACCAAATTGAAGACATTCTAGAGAATGGCCAGCTCAGAAGTACACTTAATCGCCGAGCTTGTATGAAGAATTTGATGAGGATGAACGAAGCGAATAAATAAATAAATAATTTTGGACATTTTTCACACAGCATCATCTAGCCCCAAACTAAGCAGAGCTTGTATTATGGCACTACATGACTGATATACTACTTATATACTTTTTTTTGTAAATACATACATATTATACATAGAACACACCCAGACCCGAGACAAACATTACAAACATTTGTCCCGCAGTGGGAATCCAACCCGCAACCTTTTGCGTCAGGCGGGCCTTCGCCCACTGCGCCACAGATGTCGTCGAAGAGAAAGAAGTATGCCAGGATCGTAGCAAGTGAAAATCCTTGGTCTCTGCCTACCCCTCCGGGAAACAGGCGTGACTATATGTATGTATGTATAACGTCATGTGTTTTATCAGCATTTAAATAATGATAACAGGTACTTTTAGCATTCTTGATTGTTAAGATGACTATGAGATTGGGTACCAATTATCTGTATAACAATATTAAATTGATATGATAAAGTACAAGTGACAAGGCGATACATCTGATCAAGAGGTCGTGGGTTCGAACCCGGTCGTGCACCAATGGATTTTTGCACTCGAAAAAATTAAGTGCGCATTAACACGTGCTCAAAACGTTGAAGGAAAACATCGTGAGGAAACCGACATGCCCTAGAATCAAAAATTCGAAAGCTTATGCCAACAGTTAGTGTTCCAATAAGCGGCGTTGGGCTTGCAACCTGTCACGTGGGATGCTAACTTGCAAAACGCGGGCATGTACCAAATGTAATGTTTTGACGCGTCTCTGACTACCCCTACTTGGTATCCTCAAAGATCTACTCACTGAGTATGTATCTAAGGATGTCCACCATTTGGATGAGTCGTGAGCGTGTTTGTTGTTTTTGTTTGATAAACTACAAAAAGTCTGTTTCATAATGATAATATAATTCCTAGTACAATACTCATCACAAACATCAACAGCCTATAGAAGCCCACTGCTGGATATAGACCTCCCCAAAGAGTGCCACGACGAACTATATTGGGCCACCTCGGGCCTGTTATCAGTCGAATGTTTTGACTATAATTGTGGTCAGAAATTTAATATTTTCATTATATGAAATTAAAATTTAAAATGATAATCGAGAAGTATGTAAAAACAGAGGTTCAGTTGCATGACATAAGCTATAATAATATAAATTGTAAATGTATATAAAAAGATAGGTAAATTGCACCGTTTAAAAATCGATTTAACAGGATAAAACAAGTAAAACCTTGTTTATTTAATTATATGAATATGTAAATTGATGACTTGATTTCAATAAGCTGAAGGTTGTTCGTTTAATATTCTAGTCAAACAAACATTACATGTTGTTTACAAGATAAAACCGACACGTTTCAAAGTGATTTTTTGACTTTGACATAGAACTTAAACACTAGAATGGACGCCATCTTTAAAGATGGCGACTGACCGAGAATTTTACGTTACGTTATAATCGCGACGAGCTTATTATTATTATTTATTTATTAAGAACATGACAGACACAATAAAAAAAAACTCAGTATCATCTAGCCCTAAACTAAGCAGAGCTTGTGTTATGGGAACTACATGACTTATATACTACTTATATACCTTTTTTTTGTAAATACATAAAAACTATACATGAAAACACCCAGACCCGAGACAAATATTTGCAGATCATAGAAACATTTGTCCCGCAGCGGAAATCGAACCCGCAACCTTGTGCGTCTCAGGCGGGCTTTCGCCCACTGTGCCACAGAAGTCGTCAATAATGCTCGCATCGTAACGTTTTACGTTACAATAAAACGCTCCGGTCAGTAGTCACCTTTATGTTATGTAGAATCAAATGTTCATGCGTAAAACGACTCAATTGCAATTGAGCTAGGTCTATAAATCCAAAAGACCACATCGCAGACTAGATCTCATCACCATCGTCTCTCACTGTCTTTCCTGAAGAATATAGTCTGGGTATCTTCAAGGTAAGAATGTATAGTTACTTCTAGAAGTTCATGTTCATCGCTGGCCATAACACAGGGCCGTATCTGATAAATACTTACCCTCATCCTGATGGTAAGTATATCATACTACTATTATAAACGCGAAAGTTAGTGAGGATGGATGTTTGTTACTCTTTCACGTAAAAACTACTGGACGGATTTTGATGAAACTTTACAGTAATATTGCTGGACATCATCTAGCCCCAAACTGAGCAGAGCTTGTTTTATGGGAACTAAATGACTGTTAAACTACTAATATACTTTTTTTTAATTCGTACGTAATATTATATAAAAAACACCCAGAACAAAGACAGATATTTTCAGGTCCTACAAACATTTGTCCCGTGGCGGGAATCGGTTTAAAATTAATTAATTTTTAATTCATTAAAATTACAACGATCACAATTCCTCACCTTCATAATCCAGGGAAACGAAGAATATCCGAAGAAGATCAGCAGCTGTCGGAAATTGGACTCAGAGGCCTCCTTGCCCAGAGCATAGAACTGATTGTCGCGGTCCTGATGGGAGTCCACCTTTAGTCCAAAGGCGCAGGAGGCCACCACGTCATTTGCGTAACGGGAAGTCATGTCTTTTATGTCCACGTCAATATAGTCCACTGTGGAAATATTAAGAATATATACCTTATTTATACCGGAGCCATACGATGCCTCATCTACTGCCTTGTCCAGAGTGGACTAACCTGTCTGCTTAGCATGAAGACCCAAGACCACGGTTTTGTCTACCGCCGAGAAGACAAAAAGTATTTTGTCCCTCTCTTTTGTTTGACAGAATATGCGACAGAAATAGTGTTTGTAAACAAAACGCTGTCTTGGGTGCTCATGCTAAGTGGTCTGCACTATGAAATACCTGTGCTAGACAGAGGATGTTGTAAATTGTGGCCAAATAATAGTTAAATAATATTACGACGAAGAAGAAGAGTATATTGTTTTCTAGAAAGTAAATTGATACAAATATTTTAGCTGGTCTTTTAAACGAAATAACCTCATTGATAATTCCTAGCATTTCCAGGACCTCGAGACTCCTCGAGGAGGAAGGTATCTGTGGACGTACTCTAACTATATTGGAGATGTTCTGGAGAAACGCCAAGTCAAGAGAAACTAAACCGAACTTATATGAACTTATACTTATAAGAGATATTCCAGTATCGTAACAGGTGGAAATCCGTGGTCTGCCTACCCATCCGGAAAATAGCCGTGACTTCGCAAAATCATACGGTCTAAAAAAACAGTATTTCTTGGATCGTAGGATTTCTACAAGTAAATTTATTCTACAGTATAAAGGAAAAATAACAGAAACAAAATTAACTAAACACTTACATACTGTTGAATTCACCAACAAATAAGGGTGGTCTAACCTAACCATTGATTACGACAGATTCCTATGAAAAATGTGTATAACAGCTTTAATTGGGACCTACATCCGTTATTGTGTTGGTGAATTCGGGCCTAAATTACACATTGGCTTTACGAAGACATTATCGTTTACATGAGTAATCAGAAATTATTGACAGCGATTTTGTTCTCAAGCCCATCTCTAGGGTCTAGGGTTATCATCTAGGGCTAGTTCTATTTTAAGGGTTCTTATTGAAATTGGTTTGGACATGGTGTGGCACACCGAAAAGGAATGTTTATTTAAAACTGCATAACTGAAGATGTAAACATTTGCAAAGCACTTGCTATATGTTAAGCAATTCATTATTTAAATGCAATCTTCATCTTAAGAATGTGCCAAGAATCAATATTTAAAGTGCTATTTATTATAGGTACTATAGTTCAATTTGTTTTTAGAATAAGTACAAAACTGCTGTGTTCAACTAAACATATCATCATCATCAGCCTACATCAGTCCACGGCTGGACATTGGACTCTCTCAATACGGGCCACTGAGCCCGGTGTTCGGCTCTTCTTATCCATTTTCTGCTGTCCTTCTTAAGTTATAGATCCACCTAGTCTGGGTGGCGCCCCACACTACGTTTGCCCAGACGCGCAAACATTCCCCGCGCGTCCCGCAGCGGGATTCGAACCCGCAACCTTCTGCGTGTCAGGCGAGCCATCGCCCACTGCGCTACAGGTCGTCAGCATAGTGTTAGAAGGTCTTACCTCCAGAATCTTGGATGCTCTTCTTCAAAGCCTTGTTCATCTGCTCTCCTACTTCCACCATGAAGGGCACCATCACTTTCATCTTCGAGCTGGTGAAGGCTGGACTCAGGGTCGAGCGCATATCCTTCCATGTCTGACCTAGGAGCAAGGTGTCTTTCCAATTTTATTCATCTTTTGACAAAAAACATGTTTAAATAAAATGTACAATGGCAAACGTACGACAATAGTCCCATAATTAAGTTATAAATATACATCAAATATTTTATTTTCTAATGAAAAGCTTTTGGTCCATAAAAGCTTCATCTATTCTATAAAAACTTTTATCAAGCAATTGTTTCCTAACAAACTGTTTGAAGTAATTTTCGGGCATACTTTTAATTTTTTTTGGAATTCTGTTATAGTTTTACTGCCGTGCAAAAATAACTCCTTGAAATCTTGGCTAATCTCGTTTTTGGTACAACCAGGCGATTTTTATGCCTCGTATTGTAGTTATGGACATTTTCGACACTTTTTATATTTTCTAAATTTTCCCTTACGAAAATCACATTTTGATAAATAAATTCACCAATCATTGACATTATTCCTAGTTCCTTATATATCCCTGCAGGACTGCAAATACTCCATTCCCAAAATGTATCGTAGAACATACCGTACCGCTCGTTTTTGTAGACTCTTTTAGCTTCTGTCGTTTTCCCTAAAATAATATTCCATATGTCATAAGCGAATGGAAATAAGACGACGAAATAGACGTTTCGTGCTGCCTTTTCCCAGCCTATTTCTTTAATTAGACGACGAAATAGACGTTTCGTGCTGCCTTTTCTCAGCCTATTTCTTTAATAAGACGACGACATAGACGTTTCGTGCTGCCTTTTCCTAGCCTATTTCCTTAATAAGACGACGAAATAGACATTTCGTGCTGCCATTCCTCAGCCTATTTCTTTAATAAGACGACGAAATAGACGTTTCGTGCTGCCTTTTCTCAGCCTATTTCTTTAATAAGACGACGAAATAGACGTTTCGTGCTGCCTTTTCCCAGCCTATTTCTTTAATTTTCTTAATTGCGTATGTAGTGGTTTTCACCAGTGATGTACTTAGATGAAACACACAAACAGGATTACATTTTCTATCGTTATTTTTTTACAGGTCTTTATTCTCTAATGTACATACAGAGAATACAGACAAATAACTTACTTATAAGACATGTCAAAGGCGGCGTAAAATTACATAGTTTTCTTCTAGCAAACCTTTGAGGATAGCAACAGCTGATAAATAGCGGTGGGTACGTGTACACAAACGGATTAATTCTAATAATAGTACTAATCATAAAATACTTTTATTAATTATCGAGTTTATACGATTATTTTTTTTGTAACGGGGCGGGATGTGAAAGGCAATAATTAATGGAAAAAAGTATATTTGTGTTATATTTTTGCATTGCTGTATTCTGGTATACCTCTGGCGTTGTAAGCTTCCATAGGTTACGGTAACCGTTTACCAACAGGCGGGCCGTATGCTTGTTTACCACACTATCACTTACTTTAGCAAGTCCTTAACTAGAGCCCTGTCCTCTATTACAAAACTCTGACAATTGTATATCCGTTTTAGTAAGTTATGGAGTTATTATGAATAATCCTGGGTGTCTAGACAAATACCTAACGCTTACTTTTCCTCTCACGCTAACGCTAATTTGTCAAGGTAAAACTTGGCAGCTGTCACGTGACATTTCCACAGCTAATATCATTCCCATACAATTCAATCTTTCCGCAGGCGTTAACGCCTGTTGGCGCACTTTCTGTTGAAAGTGGTATTTGTCTAGACACCCTGGTTACATTAATATGTATCTTAGTTTCTTCCAAATCTAGCGAAAAAGAAAATCATGGCGCTATGGTGTTTGAAAAATGGAGACATGAGAGCGGTGATGATACTCACCTCTCATAGAGAACAGGTTCTTCCCGAACAGCGGATCGTTATTCTCATCGATGAAGGAGCGGTGGTCGAGGAAATGCTCGAAGTCCTTCACGGTGATTTTCTTCACCAGCTCCAAGTCGCGGATTACCACGACCGGGTTCATGAATTCGTATTTTCCTACAAACCTATAGAGGAAATCAAATAGGTATTTTTGTAGGATTATTAAAAACAAAAACCTACATTAAAAAAAAACGGTCAAGTGTCGACTCACGCGCAGTGCAGGGTTCCGTAGTTGCTAATAAATTTAATTTTAGTTCTGTAAAACAGTTAGTCCTGTTTTACAGAACTAACAACTTCGTCTATGTATTGAAATTGACTTTTTTTCTTCTCCAAGTACATTTAATAAGTCGGTCGACTACTACTCGTTAACTTGTAAAGTCTACTTGGAACTTTAACATTAAAACAATTAGCACTTTAAAGCTTTTGACGACCTCTGTGGTGCAGTGGGCAAAGGCCCGCCTGAAACGCAAAAGTTCGATTCCCGAAGCGAGATATATGTTTGTATGATCTTGAAATATTATTCATGTAGTTCCCATAATACAAGCTCTGCTTAGTTTGGGGCTAGATAATGCTCTGTGAAAAATGTCCAGCATTTTTTTTTTTTTGTCATGGAACTACTTGACTGATATACTACTAATATACTTTTTTTTAATACATACATATTATACATGGAAAATACCCAGACGCGAGACAAATATTTGCAGATCTTACAAACAATTATCCCGCGGCGGGAATCGCACCCGCAACCTTCTGCGTCTCAGGCGGGCCTTCGCCCACTGCGCCAAAGAGGTCGTCTTTATTCAACTTGCAATGTTTATTTTGGTCAAATCTTGCAGCTGAAATAGAATCACTTCCTCTTATCCTACGGAGTTGAATTTTTGCATGTTGGTTCAGTTCTGATGACAATGTATTTTTATGGTAAGCATGACCTGAATCGACATTCAGGATTAGCTCCAGATAAAGGAACTCTTCAACGGTCAACAGCACAGACACGAAAACTTGTATACGCATTTTATTATATATTATTATAGCTGATTTTATAACTTAACTCATATATATACATATATGAGTTAAGTTTCTATACATAGAAAACACCCAGACATAACTCAAAAACAAGAATTTGTTCATACAATCTTAATCCCATTACACGACGTCCTCCTAGGACGGACTTAGACGACGTCCCCCTAGCTTTAAGCGATTCGTTGATTGTCAGTCAAAGTCAAAGTCAAATTAATTCATCCACATCACAAGGATCACTTTGAAGTCAATCAAGTATCATGCTAAGATTATAATTATTAACATTAAGATGACCTCAGAGAGGTACTTGTCCTTTTGCCCGCAACCAATGATTTGTTTGTAAGTGACCAATTAATTTGAACTCTCGTACCATTTAGAACTGTTATTCCAGTAATGGAATTTATAACGAGCGCTGCCGTGCTTCCATAATCATTATATGATGTCGGTCGGAGTCTCTCGGACCTCTTATAACCTTATTATCCTAAACTGCTGTTATCTTCTCAAAAAACCACCTTGAGTGTTTTCTGAAACTTCCGACGTGTTTTCGATCGTTAATTTCGGCGCCTCCTTAAGACTAGTGGCGATAAAACTGCTTTATGAATCATTGAAGTGTATATTAATCGATAAAACAACATAAATATTTAAAGACTGTGGCGCAGTGGGCGGAGGCCCGCCTGAGACGCAGTTTTAGAAATGTTTGTATCTGCGAATATTCATCTCCGGTGTGATTGTTTTCTATGCATAATATGTATGTATTTACAAAAAAAGTATATAAGTAGTATATCAGTCAACCATAAAACCAACTTATTAAATGTGGAATATCAGTCATGTAGTTCCCATAACACAAGCTCTGCTTAGTTTGGGGCTAGATGATGCTGTGTGAAAATATCCAGCTATATTTATTAATTTTATTATTCTATAAAAAGAGTCCTTCAGAGCAGAATACGTATCAGCAATGGCCCAAGTGTTGCAGATAAAGTTGGGCCGTATGCTTTATTCTCGTAATAACATTAAAAAAAACGAATACACTAAAAATCAAACAACTTATGGCAAACGCATATACGGACTCCGATTCTGACAAATCCAACACCAGAAATATCATAGCTACTATAAGTTTTACGGGTATTTATCGCGTTTACCTTTTTTAATATATAATATAATCCGTTTATTTGAATTAAAAAATAGGTTAACGAAAACAACTTAAAGAGGTACAACACTAAGTAGTAGCAGGTTATTAGGTAGGTAGAGGACAGTTTTTATCACCTACTTGGCAAATAAGTTATATTTACTAGACCCCACACTAGGATTCCCTGTGTTGTGGGTTTCTAGTCTCGAGGTATAAGGCACTGAATGTCTAGTTAGATAGTTAGGTATAAAGTTGAAATATAAATAAACTCAATAAGTTTTGGTTCTGGTACATTGGATATTTATCAGGACAAACAAACAGTAGGTACTTAAGTTTTATAATGCAAAATCATATTATACTGACTCATCATTATCCCGTGACCACGGCTGTTGCAATACAGTAAAAAACGTCGGGAAAATAATAAAAAAAAGTGACCGCGATAAAAACCCGTAAAACGTAGAATTATTTTATAAAACCGCGAAAGTACTAAATACTAAAATCATAGCTACCATAGAAAAAAAAAAGAATTCTCACCTCTCGTTAGGAAAATCGAAATAGTATCTGTTGATATCGTCACTGAAGTGGTCGATCTTAGCCACCATCCGCGCCATGTTGCCCAGCAGTGGGATTGGAGGGTAGTGCTTGACTCCATGGCGGGCAAACAGCGAGTAGTGTTGTCTGAAATACAGGTAACCAGCCCCAAAGAACACAACTGCCCATATAATGAACAGCATTGTCTGGAAGAGAAGACCAAATTACAACAAAGACAATAGGTTTTTGTTTTTTGAAATGACATGGATCATAAGTTTATTATTATTATTTTTCAATGAGAGATCACGATTATTTTTGGGTTTGTCTGAAATACTTATAAGAATCGTCTCTCAAGTGTTGAACAACGCAGTTATTTGTAATAGTACCTATCAAAATATTAGGTTAAATATTTTAACCTAAAGTTAAAGATTATGATAAAAAATAATTCAGCAACATTTAATTTAATGTACATTTATGTCTGAGAAATAAACTATTCTAAACTGAAAAAAACTAAACTAATAACTTACATATAAATACTGGTAGGAAGAAACGTTATCACGAAAATTAACAATAAAAAACGTCAAAAAATTTACATAACTTCACAATAACAAATTAATTACTAATTCATAAATTGATTCATACGTCTTGTTTTACCGACAGACGACAGGCATATGATCGAGACAGTACCGAGAATATATATGATGTTAGACAGAAGATGGTCCAAAAGCTACAAAGAGGTTATACTTTATGTTTAATGATATTTTTGGGCTAAGCGTCGAGTTTTAGTCAAACACTAGTTTCATAAACCTGCTCAAAGAGTTTATCGGACTCTTTAAATACAGGTTCACTTAAACTTAACTAAAGAGATCCCAACCCATTAATGTAACGTTACTTTTTTTTAAGTACCATATTTTTTTAAACAGGTAACCCAGAACGTCATTTCTGATTTGCAATCCCGAATAATAACGCCGAATAACTCTTTTATCGATCACTCGACATTCCCCGTGGCGCATTGACAGGTTCGCGATAATTATTCGACATTAAAATTATACTATAATTTGTAAATAAATAACAATTGCATGCCTACATTGGTCTTGATAATTTCTAACATTTTTTTCATGATTTCTGAGAATTTAATAAAATTATTCCGATTTGTATACAATGATATTATTACGCTTCCAAGTGTTGGCAAAGTTTTTCATTAACAACTACGATGCGCATTTGTACTCATTGTAATTTTAAAATGTACCTACCTGTTTTCTTAAGAATATATATATTTTTGTTTGTGTACCTGTGTTACTTTATGGTACATAAACATTGTTTAAAAGGACGTTTCATAATTAAAAAATAAATCTTTTCTGGGAATACCTGTATTTATACCATATCATGGACTCCATGTTCCCAACAATGCCCTTTTAGATAGATAGATAGATAACACTTTATTGTACACCACATAATAAGTTGCTTACAAATAACACAGCAAATTACAATCTAATCGCGGAAGTACAATGGGCGGTCTTATCGCTTATAGCGATCTCTTCCAGACAACCTTTGGATGGACACGAATTGACATGTACGATAAAGGACGGTGGTTTATAGACAATAAAAACATAAAAAGTGACGTAATATTAGATAAAACATATATACATACATACATACATACATACATTATTATATATACAATATGATAGAAATTCATCAGCTTTTTTATGATACAACCTAACATACTTTTTTATTTTAGGGGTCTGTGAGCCAGTATGCGGTTAGTCCTTTTGAATCGTTATTAATAACGATTTCAATATTAAAATTACCACGGCACCTATAACAAAAATACGGTTGGAAAAAGTGTACGAAAATCCGTTGCTAACGTTCTTTTTTTATATTTTATTTTGGGTAATATCAGAAGGTAACCTCATGTAATATATACAGTCAAAGACAAAAAGTTTTTTCTGACTTAGCTGATTATACCTGTGTTTGCAAGAAGTTGTTTGTTTGGATTTTTTTGTTACAATTTTTGAAACGGCCCATCGGATTGTGATGCTTTTTTGCAATCGATTTGTATATCTTCAAGGATGGTTCTTAGGTAGGTTTTATCGTCACAAATCACTTGCAATCACTTGCGATAGTATTAAATTTTTGTAAAGACGTCGGGAGTATTAAAATTTTGTATGTATTTGATGTTTTTATTCTGTTTATTTAATTTTTATGTTTATTGACTGACTTTTGTGTAAGAAATTACTTGTGCCTATCTTCGTGGTATCTTTAATCAGCTGGTATTCACCGTTGTAATTCAAGTAAATTTAATAAATAAAATAAAATAAATATTCGTTGTACGGAACCTTACTTGAGAGTGAACTGAAACGCACTTAACCGGTTTTGTTTCAAGGCCGACGTGTTACGACTCTGCGCATGAGTTGCATAGTTTACACTATGCACATCTTCAGATAAAGTTACAAGTGGGAATAAATCTACCTACTTGTATACCTACCTATATTGTACTTTCGTAGGTAGGTACCCTTGCTGAGTACTTAAACACGGTCAAACACTTCCTCCATATAATTTAGTTGAAACTATACACAACAACAAAACACTTAAGACAATTAGGTACAGAATAAATAAAATAGAAGCTTAATAAATTGATAAAAGATAGAAAAAGATTAGAATAAGGATTATATATTTCAGAAATAATGTAAAAACAGGGGAATATATTTTCCATGTAAGTGCTAAAAACAGAGTAGATTTTTTTTATAATCATTACACTTTTATTTTGATAAAAAGGCCAAATATAACGTAATATCGGATTATTTACACGATAAAAAAACTTGGGACAGAAGTTCCACGAAAATTATACAATTTAGACGTAAATTATTTTAGAATATTTAGAGTTCGTTCATTAACGTAACGTCATCAAGAGAATAGTAAAGTACGTGGTATAGTCGTAATGATATCCTAAAATGATACCAAACCACGATAATTTCAAATCTGTAACTTATTTCCTTTATTGCAAAAGGATTTTTAAAATGAATAACCAGACTCGTTTCTTGACAGACTTTCTTGTTTCAGACTCGTCAAAAAAAGAAAGCAGTATCTAATGTTCACACTGCTTAGTGTGGGTTCTGTTGAAAATAAGCTTATAATATATTTAAATTTTACCTTCAGCTGTTACGATATTAATTAGTGCGTTGCTTGTACTACTATGTATAATTTTAAGATCTTTACATAATGTATATGAAAGCAATTAATAAATAGGTATTTATGACTTTCATATAAAAAATATTGGACGTTTCGAGTTGAAGCGATGCCGATCCCGTGCAGCGCTGATATGTGTGTGATAGCCTTTACCGTAAGCGAATGAAATGACAAAAAACATTAAGTCATTACAAAAATCATGATATAAACCGATGATAGAACAAATAATAAATAAATAATGCTGGACAGTTTCACACAGCATCATCTTGCCCCAAACTTATTTAAATAAAAAAAAATTGTACGTAAGAGGCTACATTATTGCAGAGGCCGCGAAATAAGCTATTGCAGGCCGAGCCCCATTCGAGGAATTCAATGATACGAGACAGGCAATTGCCATGTCCGACGGGGCATATATAGTGCTTTTCTCAAAAAAAAACGCACGGAAATACAAAAGTTTCTTAAGTAAGATATTTTTACGAATATTTCTTTGATTACGCTGGAAGCATGGAAATTAACTGCACTCAGTTAATTTCCATGTAATTTTCGGAAGCTTTTTTTTTATGTGTGGTGTCAAATAGATCCTAGTCTCAGCATCTGCACCAAAATCTGGGTAGGTAAGATGCTGTTACTGGGTTAAAAGAGGTCATAGAATAATGGTACACTTTTGCTGCTTATGCAACGCCGTCTTGCATGGTCTCCGATATGTAGCCTGACGACTGTGGCCACCCGGTAAAATACACATTATTATTTTCGGCATCCACAACCTATCACAACCAGAGTTACGAATTCGATATCTCCGAGATAGACCAATTATCATTCCTCACCAATAAATAATAAAAATGTTTTATTCATTAAAAACAAAATGGGTGTTTTTTTACAGCCGTGTTGGTCTAGTGGGCGAAACCCCGACTTCTGATCCGGAGGTCGTGGGTTCGAACCCGGTCGTGAACCAATGGATTTTTCCACTCGAAAAATTTATGTGCGCATTAACACGTGCTCAAAACGGTGAAGGAAAACATCGTGAGGAAACCAGCATGCCCTAGAACCAAAAATTCGAAGGTATGTATCACTGAGTATGTATCTGAGGATGTCCACCATGGGGAAGACAGTCGTGAGCGTGTTTGTTTGTTTTTTTTGCATAAAACAAATCTGCTTGCTACCTTATACCTATCTTACATACCGATATACATAATCGGTATGATAATAGTATATATATTTATCAATTCAATGTAAAGAAAGTAAAGTTCTAACTTGACTTTCTTAACATTTACTTGAAAGAGATTAAGGGACGTAGTTTAAACCACAAGTGCAAGTTTAATCTTCAATCTTCAATTATGTCAGCGACGCGTGACAAGAGAGCTGGCTCTTATCTGGGTCAACGCATAGCCATTCAGCATGGCAATGCGGCCAGTATTTTGGGAACGCCTCCGCCTGGTAGTGATCTGGATCAGTTGAGCTATCTATAGATCGTTTGCAACGGTCTTTAGATAGCTAGCTGTTTCATCTGTATTTTTTGTATATACCTACTTGTACATAGTTGTATGAATAAATGTATTAGTTTATAAAAATAATAATAATAATAAGTCCAATGGTAGTTGATCAGAAAATTCGTTTTTAAATGACAGTAAACCATCGATTAACTTTTATCGTAGATTTACTAAATCCAAAGTTTAAACTAGGTACTATTGTTCTTAGGGCCCTAAGATGAAATCCTGTTGACTTATCTTATGCACTAGTCTCAGCCGCTTCATCATTCGGCAATTACACTTTTAAACTTTTTACAAGCTCCGAGTCACCTACTGAATTTCGACAGTTCGTTATTTCGACACGTCGCTAACTTCGATAAAACATAGTTCGACAAGTCATTGTTTGGACTGAACATACTTCGACAACACACACCTTCGAAAGACCACTGCTTCGACAGACTCTACTGCGACATACACTTGTTCGGCAGATAATTATTTCGACATTAACATACTTTTTCTTCGACATAATACTGCTATAAGATGTAACAAAACTAATTTGAATATTTGCATTATTAGCGATAGGAATAAGATAAGATAAAGTTTTATTTATTTTTCTCGAAATAAAGTTTGGTACAATTCCAGTAATACAAATATTATGACTAATCATTACTTAACTTAACAATAATGACAGTTTACATGGTAAGGACAAATAATTGAGCACTACAAGATTAGGAACGATTCCTAATCATTAAGAATTGTACCTCGGTTTATCTCTGTTCCCCACACTAGGTCTGAAAGCCTGTATAGTGGGGTCACAAGGAATTCGCCACGGACTCTCTTCCATAGGAGTTGTTTCCTGTATCAACTAGCGATCATGATTCTTTTAAATTCGCTAAAACTAACTCTATGGTACACAAGGAAAACAAAAAAATAAAAAAGTATTAACTATTGAAGAAACTCAAAAGAAAAAATGATAAATTTAGTACTAATAATGTGGTCCTATATCTAGAGGATAATTATTTTTTGTTGTCTGTGTATAGGGAGTGGTGGGGGGGTATGTATATATGTGGGTTGCGTGTGTGTAAATATATGGGTGTATGCTTATGTGTGTTTATTAGTATGTAAGGATGAGTAAGTCAGTCTATGCAATATTCATCAGATTCTCAGTTTTTATCGTAGTTGAGTTCCCTGAGATAATTCTTCAATTTCAATTTTAATTTATATATATTCATATCTACTAAACCAATATTTTTACTTATTCTATCGTATAGCCTTGGTCCTATATTAGCTAGTGCTATTTGGCCAAATGTTGTAAGTGCTTTGAGAGATTTAAAGACCAGATCTTTTCTCCGTTCTTTTTTTTGTGAGACTAATATGTCCGAGTTTACGAACGTATGTTGTACAGTACCTTTGCTTCTAAACAAACAGAGACATCTAGCGAGAAACAACCGATTTAAAACACAAGACCGACCTACTTACTACGTTCGTAGCACGGTGAAGAGACTGCCAAAGTAAAACATCACTTCTAACGTAGCATTTGCGTTCACCTAATAAAACATAGATGTCGCTTATATTGAAATAACATATCATTAAGAAAAATAAATACGCATAAAATAATATTAAGAACTAGAAAAAGCTAAAGCTATCCAAATCATTTTTTGTTTGTAAGAATTTAGGTAAGTTTTACAAGAATAAACAAAACACTTATATGAAAAAGTATTTGTAGCTAATAGTTTAAAAAAAAAAATATCATTGGTTATATATATATCGGGATGTCTCCGAGATACATACATCAGTCAACTATACATCAGTCTTGAGCATGATAGTTTGTTGTTTGTCACTAGGAGGAAACAAAGCCATTTTTATACCTAAAAATAATTACTAAAATAGTAATTTAGTAAAATTCGTATAGATTATGCAAATGGCGACGACCACTGCAGTTAATCTTGTTGGATTTCCTTTTCCTGCATAATTCATTTTATTTTCCCCTAGATCGAGAGCCTACGATTACTTTTCTTACTCATCATAAGCACTAAACAATATGTCACAAAATTCCAATTCAGCGGGACTCGAACCCGTACCTTCACCTCTTATCAGCAATGAGTTGACCATATCAGTAAAAATATAACAAACTTTGAGTGAAACGCTCACCAAAGACTTCTCACGAATCTACAATCAACAAAATATTAACTGTTACGCGAACAAAAAAAAAACCGTTGGAAATACTGTGATATGCTATATATTCTACCTAGAGCGGTCATTAACTACTGACCAAATTAGAATCCCTTATTATTTATTTATATCGTAAGACGTTGCTTAAGATATTAATAAATAAAAACGAAGACTATGTTAACAATATATTTGTTTAGAAAATAAAAAGACTAATACTTTTTTAGAAATTAAAATAATTTTATTTTAATTTATATTTGTATAAATATATATTAAAATATTTTCTCCAATTTCGAAGCGGTTTAAAAAAAACAGACGAATTGAGAACGTCCACCTATTTTGAAGTATGTTGTAAATTATGTAGCTAAAAAATTAAATTTGAGTGTATTACTGATATATAAACGTTAGACTAACGTTATAAAATATATGTAACTATGTATAATATATGTATGAACGCCTGAAAATTTAGCGCATTGTTAGAGTGCTGGGTTCTCGTTGACAAAAAAATATAGAACTAGCTCCTACACTATTCGTTTAACGAGTCTTTGATGTCAGCTTCCCTTAGCTTTGTTCTGAAATTTTATTTACACTTGAAATATTGCCACTTCTAATAGAGGAAAATACTAAAAATATGCTATTCTCTCTAAAAAGTATTTTCAGAGAATTCTCAACAAAAAACTATACGAAGGTACCTTTTGTAATGACACCCGTACTCAGAGTATGTTATTTGAATTGAATTGAATTTTCAAGGCACTTTTATGTCTCTTTCCCAAAAGATGATTGTTATGTTACGTTTTTTTTTTACTTTTCAGAAGACCTTTTAAAGCCGCATATAAAATGTTAGTTGACCACTTGTTAGGGTCTGAGGTTTGATCGCCATACGCCACTGGGGGGCACTGCACAAAATTTTACAAAACAGCCTTTTATGTAAGGGAAGTACAAATGAAATAAAAAAATATTAGATCAACTGCAGATTTTTTCAATTAGATATTAGTTATCCGTAGTTATTGATCATTTTGATTTATCTTTCTTTTTATTAAAATAGATGGACGTTTGTATTTTTTAAATTATGTATTGTATAATTTATGCACTGACACTGTATATATTGCACATTAGAAATAACAAGGCGTTAGTGAGTTTTTTACCAGGGAATCAACTGATAATTTATTCAAGGTCCTTTTCACAAGCCGATAACAATCCAATATTTAACAAAACATTAATAAGCTAATCTTAATGCCAGCTATGACCTCATCTCTGAACTATCAACGTCTGATAACGGTAAAGTACCGTATAGAAAACATTTATTAATGAGTGATACGACAGAATCTTCTGCAGTTTTAAAAGAAACACCCTCTGTTCGTCATGTCTAAGGAGCTGAAGAGCAAAATCGTGGTGATCACGGGAGGAGCTGAAGGCATAGGATATGAAATAGCCGATAATTATCTAAAGAAACAAGTGAAAACCGTGATTCTGCTTGATATCAACGAAAAACAAGGAGCAGATGCAGTGAAGACGTTGACGACAAAATACGGCAACGGAAAAGCGGTTTTTATAAAGTGTGACGTCACTAAAGATCTAGAAGCCGTGTCAAAGAAAATTCTCGACTCTTTCAAGCAGGTAGATGTCCTCATCAACAATGCAGGGATCCTTAATGATAAATTGATCAGGAAAACTATCGACATCAATGTCACAGCGGTCATCGAATGGTCTCACAAGTTCTGGAATCACATGAGGAAGGATAAAGATGGGAACGGTGGAACTATCATCAACTTGGCATCGATATACGGTTACAGAATCGACCAATTTCTACCAGCGTACCAAGCATCTAAATTCGCAGTCATGGGTTTCACCAAATCTCTCGGCCATGAGTACAATTTTATGAAAACTGGAGTTAGAGTAGTGGCTATATGTCCTGGTTTCACGGAGACAAAGTTGACCTCCCAACCGGAAAGTTGGGACGATTTAGCCGTGGACGATTTTAAGGACTTCCTGGATGGTAACTCTTGGCAAAAAGTGGAGGCAGTCGGCAAAGCTGCAGTTGATGTTTTCGAGAAGGGTGAAAGTGGAACGGCTTGGCTGATTGAGGGTTCGCGCCCGATTGCAGAAGTGGTCCTGTCGCCTATGTGTCGCTAGAAAGGTTAAATAAATATTTTTGAATTATTGATTTTTTATTGAAATATAAACTATGTAGGTTTAAAATGATACTTCCATTACATTTTGATCTAGGTAGCTTGTTGATTCACAAATATAAAAATGTTGGCACTGGTGTTCATATATTCGTATTTAAAAATAAAGTTGGGTCTAGTTGACTGTTGTTGTCCTTCTTGGGTTTGTATGAAAAATTGAGTTTTACACTACTATCGTATCGGATAGTGAAAACTTCTTTTATTTTTATTTTTACTTTTACGTTTTTCATGATACTGACAATAAAATAATAATAAAAGTGTAAATAAAACGTTAGTATATAACAGACATGCAAAGTAACGTAGCGTCTGTGTAAACGTAGCGTATTTTTCAAACTATAATTACGAAGCGATTAAAATGGAAAAGTGTTTGAAAAATAAAACAATTGTAGTGACTGGAGGAGCAGATGGCATTGGTTTAGATATTGCAACTAAATTTATACAAATGGGAGTCAAATTAGCTGTTTTACTCGACATCAACGAAGCTAGAGGTAACAAAGCAGTCATGGATATTACAGCTCATTTTGGGAACAAAGCAATATTCTTAAAATGTGATATTACCGAGGACCTGGATGATGTTTTTGATGAAATTACAAGCAAGTATAACATTGATGTTTTAATCAACAGTGCTGGGATAGCAGATGAAAAAGTCCCAAAAAAAATGATCGATGTCTGTCTCACAGCTCCAATAGACTGGTCTTTTAAGTTCTGGAACTACATGACAGAGAACAACATAGCTGGTACAATCATCAACGTTTCTTCAATCTTCGGTTTGAGGATCTCTCCTATATGCCCTGTATATCATGCCGCTAAATTCGGACTGACTGCCTTCTCCAGGTCTCTCGGGCATGAGTATAGATACGAGAGACATAGAGTAAGAGTCATCACTCTGTGTCCGGGATTCACTGAAACGAACTTGACGTCAGCCTTTCTGAAGACCGATGGTGTTAGGAGTGATTTTATTGATATGATAAGGAGCCATGAGTGGCAGAAGGTTAGTTTAGTGGGTGATGCTACTGTGGATGTGTTTAAAAATGCAGAAAGCGGCAGTGTGTGGGTTATTGAAGGAGGTAAACTAAAAGAAGAAATTCTTGTAAACTGATAGCATTTTAATAGATACGATTGTCATAATGAATGGAAATCACCGTTGATCTTTAATCTATGAGTTCTTAGACGAAATAAATAATTAAATGAGGGAATTACTCTTTTTTAAATAATATATTTTCTTTCATAATATATTTATTGCGAAACACAGGTAATGGGATGACAGATAAATGTTATAAGATTTTCTACTGTATTTTATCATAGTATGGTGTACAATAAAATAAAATAAAATTAGCACATCCTACTACTATTAAAAACGTGAAAGTTTGTGAGGATGGATGTTTGTGACTCTTTCACGCAAAAACTACTGAACGTATTTTAATGAAACTTTACAGTAATACAGAATATACTTACAGTATACATCAGAAAAACATAGGCTACTTTTTATCCAGGTACCATGCGGGCGAAGCCGTGTGCAGAAGCTAGTTACAAATAAAATTAGTACTAGTACTTTACACAAAAAAAACAGGAGTGACATTATGTCTAGGAAGGTATGAGAAATATTAATAAACGCAGCTAGGGTTCAGAAAATAGAGGCGTGTATCAATTCAAATGATACACAACTCTTCAAATGATACGAATCTTATACAATGTACAGCCAGTCTCATCCCACAGCTGGGCAAAGGCCTCTCTGCTTTTGTGTCCGACTATATGGCATAAGTTCTGGAATAATAAAGTATTATGACATATTTTTTACTAAAAAACGGGATAATTACCATGATTTGTGAGGTTAAATGTTTCCCGATACTTCGGTACAATTGCATGTAACATGATCACGGGAACTGATCTGATACTGGAAAAAAGTATTTTGAGTCGTTGCAAACATGTGGTGGGGAGTTTGTTTGCTTTTGTGTCTGTATGCTTAAAATGCTGTTTTCAAAACTGCCTAACCGATGTAATAGACTTGTAGTATGCCACGAACTAAGATCTCAAGATGTACAATTTTACACCATGGTTAAGAACCACAACCAATTGAGCTCATAAAAACAAAAAAAAAAACAAAAAAGCCTACGACTGTATTTCCCATAATGGACATCCTTAGATAAAATAAATGTTCGTGCGTAGATATTAGAGGTTAGTCAGAGTCACGTCCAAACATACAATTTGGCACATGTCTGCCTTTTGTTAACATTCCATAGGTTGCAGTTCATCACCGCTTAGTGAGTATCCTCAAAGATCTACGCGCTGAGTATGTACAGGGGGGTACAGTCGTGAGCGTGTTTGTTTGTTTCTGCTATAAAACGGTTAAAATCATCGTCATATCTAGAAATACATTAGCAACATTTTTTTTTTTGTATTGAGTTTTGACGTGGTATATTATTTTAATATACCAACGTAACGTTATATTGTAAAAAAATCAACCGACCACATGTTTTAATGTTACAGATTTGTGATGGCAACTTATAATCAGAATAAAAGAAAAATAATATTAATATAATCTCATGAAACAGTATCTCCTTAACATATTGACTTAGCAAAAACTGCTTATGTAGATAGACCGATTATATTTATCCGGGTGTCTAGACAAATACCACTTTCAGCTGGCTTTAACGCCTGCGGAAAGATTAAATTGAATGGAAATGACATTAGCTGTGGAAATGTCGCGTGCCTACGGCCAATTTTTTCCATAACAAATTTTCATTAACGTGAAAGGAAAACTAAGTGTTAGGTATTTGTCTAGACCTCCAGGTCCGTTGGAGATTGAAAACAATAAATCAATTGAGTATTTAACTCCCGTTTGTATCCTTTGGGTACGGAAAACGGAATCCTAAAAGTATCTACTTGTCAGCAAGCTAACACAATAATACTGTGTAATAACATTTATTCTCTCACTGACAATAATTCCACGTATAATGAGGGGGGCAACAGGTGGGGGGCAACAGGTGGGGGGCGGCTAAAAGCTTTGCTACATTCGTTCCTATCAAGTACGCTTGAAACTTGCTGCTTGTGGACATGCGGGGGAAAGGTTGTATGGCTTGAATAACGCTTTTCAAGGCGTTCTGCCAGAGTTTTTACACGGGAAACCTATAGGTCAGCAATACCAATAATATAAGATACTAGCCTCTGCCTACGGCTTCGCCCGCGTGGTATGGAATAACAAGTAGCATATGTGTTATTCTGATGTATAAGTTATATTAATGTGAAGTTTCATCAAAAACCGTTCAGTAGTTTTTGTGTGAAAGATTAACAAACATTCATCCTCACAAAATTTCAGATTTAGAGGACTGCCCGAATTTTTCGGCTAGCCGTGAATACATTATCTCAGGAATAAAACTTTTATATCTTCCGGACCATTCTCATGGTCCATCTTCTCAGCACATTGACCGCTGACAGGTTGGTTTTGAGTTGTTGCAAAGAGCTTATCGCTGCGCTTTACTCGATAGGTACCTACCTACGCTCAGAATGATGCTGGTTCGCGGGTACTGAGCCGCGTATGTCGTTCGCATCGATCTTCAAACACCATAATGATGTTCTCACAAATGTAATTTTTATGTAACTTTGTTTTAGCTACGATATAAAAAAAAAGTAATTTATGGTACCTGCCTAGGTAAACTAGCTTGATTAACATCCACAATTCAAAAATGTTTGATGTACTAATCTCACATAATTGATATTAGTAAAGATCTTTGTACAATTGCAAAACCATAGAAATAAGTTTTAAAAAGTGTAGTAAGTAGTCATAAATATAAATTTTGTAAAAAAACTCTTAAAGGCGCCACAGTCTGCTGAGTTATGTTTAATGTGATGTGCTATGTAGTAGACTGTGTCTAGTTATATATTGAATGTGTATTTAATTATGATAAATAAAGACCCTTAAAATAAAAATAAAAAAGGACCATTCTCTATACTACAACAAAAGAATCATCAAAATCGATTAACGATTGGCGAAGATATCAAGTAACAAACATCAAAAAGATCAATTGAAGTAATAACCTCTTCTTACTTTAAGTCGGTTCACAAAATGCTGGATGTTTTCCATGCATCCAATATAATACTTTCAGGATGCTGTTGAGGCTGCCGCGTTTTTGTAGTGCCTCCGAGATGTTCAGGAAGACAAGGACGGATGGCTTTCATGCCAT
Source organism: Perizoma affinitatum (assembly GCA_961405105.1). Taxonomy (NCBI): domain Eukaryota; kingdom Metazoa; phylum Arthropoda; class Insecta; order Lepidoptera; family Geometridae; genus Perizoma; species Perizoma affinitatum. The sequence continues at coordinate 529,441 of OY560199.1, read as the reverse complement.
CATCCGTAAAAAGACGACATCTCTGATGAGTAGAGTTCGGAGCACTCAAAACAGTATCCTCAAAACAGTTGCGGAGAGGTGTACCTCCTATTTGGAGGCATTTTGTGCGGAGGGTTGTCAACCAGTGAAATCAAAATGATCTTATCGTTTGATCATCTTCCCGTCGCAGAATGTCTCTATCTACATATCTTCGCAAAATTTACAAACAAATAGTCTTAAGTATCTACTAACAAAATTAATGAATTAAATTGCCTGAAATCAATTTATTTTTTCCAGATCACACAGTTCGGTTTGCTAGTTAAGGTGTAGTGGTTTCCTTTCGAGCAATAATCGTCTTTGAGTGAAAATGTCCGACGAACGAAGGGTTCCGTTTTTGCCATTTGGCCCAACACTAAAAACGGCCTAAGTCCTGCTTCTCCAACAAAGTTCAAAACTCATACAAAGTTCCTCCCCATTTCCCCACATTAAAGTAGAAATTTCAAAAAATCCTTTCTGAGCACATGCTTACGTTATAAAATAAACCACGAGTGGTATCAGGAACCACGAGCACCGTGGTACTGACGACAAACCACGCGAGTAGCTCCCTCTTTGAAACTTGTGAAGAGATCGGGTCTACTTTTGTTTGTTGCGCTTCTATCAGAAACTTGGAAGCATTCAACTTAAGAGGGGAAGCTCGGCTAATTATACCTACCAATTTACGACCAGCATTGCTATCTAACACTTGAATCGAATTACAATCGGGATGAGGATCGAATTAGGGCGATTTGGTATTTTTGACATTCAAAATTAAAAAAAAATATGCTGTTCATTTTTCACTCAGCACCATCTAGCCCCAAAGTAAGCACAGCTTGTGTTATTATGAACCACATCACTGATATACTACTTTTTTTTTTGCAAATACTTGATGATGTTTTTTGAGTATTACTGGAAAAGTAGCAATTTCTCAAGAATAAAACTTTTATGGGACCTCTTCGGGATCATTCTTTAAACAACAAAAAAAGAATTATCAAAATCGGCTAACAATTCACGAAGATAACAAGACACAAACAAAAAATCTGTTCAGTGTTTGAATCAATCTACGCTACAAGCACTTACTATAAAACATAAATCGATCCAGTCGTTTCCGAAATAAAAGGTCTTAGATCCAATTCAGTTGAACCCTCGCACAATATCTTACACCAAAGCTATCTACCGTCTCTATGTACAAAAATAGTACCAAGTTACTAGCACCAAATTTAATTAAAGCAGCCATGACTGAAGTTTATCCGTTCTGCTGGGAGTATTAGGGTCGGCGTTTCTTTAATATAATAATGTTAATGTAGCAGCCGATCACGGTTATTATGATATTGTGATCAGTTGATACTGTAATCGGTTGATAATGTGATCGGTTGAAGCTGTGATTCGTTTAAACTACGATCACTTGATAAGTTCAACTCATAACTAATATTCGATCTGTGAATAGTTGATTTTGTGATGATTTGAGACTGTGGCCAGTTGATACAGCGATTAAATTAAAAAAAACATAAAGCTATTTCAAAAAGGCTTCTGTACTACATAGGGCTAGGCTCTTAACCAATAGTCTACGAGTTATTAATGATGATTATGAAATTAAAGGATTTGCTTGTTTGGGACAGCCCTATTTCACGGAGCGATGTTTATTAGGGTTAGCAATTGGCGCGATTAGGCTTAGCGTCTTATAGGCGGCCATGTTAATGGGGTTGGCCAAGGGTTCAGGACTTATTTCTGGGATATTGGAATTCGGCTGTAAAATAAAATTCAGTTTTGGCTAATAAGTTTTTGAACATTTTTGGTTTGATAGCTGCATGCAATTTGTTTGATAGTTGCATGCAGTTTGTTTCAACTGTATGCAGTTTTTTTCAAAGTGATTTCAAGTTGAGTATTATCCCAATTTGTGGCTTTTAACTCATTCAAAGTGCATGTCAAAGTTTATGTAGTTACCTAGATTACCTTATATTATGTACCTATCGATCGCTATTTAGCGATAAGACCGCCCATTGTACAACATTATCAAAGTTTATAGTAACTAAGCTGACGTGTTATTTGGTGTGCAAAAAGTATTTTCTATCTATCTGTCTATGTTCTCTAATTTATACATAAACATAACGATTTACTTGATTAATAAGTTGCAAATACGATTAATATGTATTTATATTTCTATATATAATGTCCATTGGCAGTTTAGACAAGGAACCCTAAAAATATATCAAAATAACGAGATCGTTATGTGTTCCGTATAATTGCAGAGCTCTGACTCTCTGCTTATGCGATCGAGTACCGTTAGTAAAATAATACATATTTATTTTTATTAATATACAAATACATTAATTTACCAAAATATATAAAAATACAATAAAACTATACTAGGTACCCGCACTAGGTAGACATTCGTTAAGCTAAACCATCATCATTCTATCAATAATTTGCTGGCATATGGTAGAGCTAATGTAATAACAACATAATTTGTCATATAAAACTAACAACATTAATAAAAGTTCATCTTTTTCCGTAATTATCAGTGTCTAGTAGCTACTAGTAGCTAGTAGCTAGTATAGTTGCTGTATTGCTAGTATAGCTATTTTACAAGAAACTGATTATAAAGAATAAAAAACCAATAAACCTGAGCTTATACCTTTCTGTCTAGGTACATGGACTTCTATCTTTTTTTTTCATAACTCATTTTATCATCCTAACTTTCTTGCAAAATTTGATATATAGATCATTATTTATTCAAACAATAGCTTACAAATTATATTTAATTCAGAAATATTATAAAAAAAAGAAGGCAATACTCTGTGGTGGTGAATCGGTCTTCAGCTCAGTTTACAAAAGTACCACGAAACAGATATTGTACGAATTAAAATTATTTTGGAGCGGCTCTTAAAAGTTGCAGGATGTCAGTGGATAAAGACACAAAACAGTTGGTCAGGGCCTTCTTCAACGAATGTTTATGATGTAAAATAAATTATATTTTTTTTCTTTTTTTTTTCTGTCCGTACATGCATGGATACAAAGTTGGAATAAATAAAATTAATGAAGTTGGAATCCAACCACTTGAAGCCATGCACCGATCAATCATCGTACCACTTCACAAAATGTAGAAATACTTTATACCATGTTTTGGGTGTTTTTATATTATACTAGCTACTGCCCACGGCTTCGCACTTTCAAAATAATTGATCTTCATAAAAATAGTTATGCCACGGCCGCCCTTGGCCGCGGCAAATCGCCCGACATATTACTTCTTTTTCTCAGCTCTTAAGGGTTGTAGCGTGATGTTAAATAGTCTATAATATCTTACTTATGAATTGGGGTATCCAATGCAAATAAAAATCTAATCTGACTGGTAGTTTCACAGAAAAAACTAAATATTTTATACAATATTACAAGTTAAGTAATATAAAATGGGTTAGTATCTTTTTAGTTAAGTTTAAGTAAACCTGTATCATAAGAGTCCCCTCTTTTCTGTGGTTCGTACACGGTAACATTTGTTATCTGCTATAATTATACAAAACTATGCTATAGTAAAAACTAATTTTATGGTAGGATGCGGAGAAAGCTAATTTATAATAAATATGTAAGTACATTTACATTTTCACGAGGTATTTTCTGTTTACAAATATGTTATAATTTGCGCAAAATTTTTGTATGATATACAAAAGTATGTAAGATAGGTATTAGTTATTTTGGTATGTATACGTAGGTGTTAAAACGTTTTTTGTAAATCAAGCACATCTGCTTCACGCAAATAAAATATTCATGTAGTTTGGAAATAAAATATAAAAAATCTCAAATTCAGTTCTCATGAATGAATAAAACATTTTTATTAATATTATTACTTTGATTTTGTATACTCTTTCACCCTATGTATCATCCTTGTACTCGATAGGTAGGGTTGACAACTGTGGCCTCTCGTTCATATCATATCGACAGTCGTATTTCACTTTTAACCATCGCCTACGAAACTGTATATGCATTTGCAGGTTGTTCGTTTGTTTGAATGTTATTTATTTAGTTCTATTTTACCACCATAAAACTTAGGTATATTTGTAAGGTAGCTTTCAAAGTCAAGGGCTCTGAAAGCAAGCCTACACCCGTGGTGGAACGAACACCACAGCCGTCCACGTCCAGCGGTCAAGGAAGCTCGGGACGCAGCTTGGAGGGACTAGGGCCACGATCCGTCGCGGCCAAAAAGCCCTCTAAACCTGCACCCCAAAGCTCCGTAAGGCCGCAGGACGCAGGACGCGGGCGAGATGGCAGGAATCCCCGGGAAGGGGATAGGGTTGACAGGCGGGCTGAAGCTAACCGAGGGCGTGGCACACGCCCGAAGTTAGTGAAGTCGAAGCCTCGATACCACCGGGGAAACCTGTAACGGCTACCCGGGCGGGGACGGCGAGGATCCTCCAGGCCAACCTCCACCATGCCGCGGCAGCATCCGCGGTAATGGAGTGTTGCCTAATGGAAGGACAGGCTAGCCTCGCCTTGATCCAGGAGCCTTGGGTAGCCAACACTCAGGTTCTGGGACTTGACGCTGCCGGTAAGATTTTGGTAAATAGTACTGGCACAAGACCCAGAGCATGCATAATTTTTAAAAACAATGTGGATTTCTTGCCAATTCCAGAGGTATGTAGTGATGACCTGGTAGCAGCTTTTGTCGACCTCAAAGGCTGGAGTGGTGCGAGGGTAATCTTGTGCTCAGCCTACCTTGCCGGAGAGAAAGACGACCCGACGGGAGACTTGGTGCGGGTGGTGGACTACGCTACCCGGAACAACGCCGAACTTCTCGTCGGGTGTGACGCCAACGCTCATCACACCGCATGGGGGAGCACGAACACCAACAGTAGAGGTGAGTTACTTTTTGACTATCTTCTAACCAACAACCTAACCACGCTTAACATAGGATGTAAACCGACCTTTGTAACTCGTGCTAGGCAGGAAGTTCTGGACATAACTTTTACTACTAGGAATCTTGCTAGACACATTAATGACTGGCAAGTCAGTAATGAAAACTCTATGTCAGACCATCGACACATCATTTTTGAGATAAAGTCCGTCTTGGAGTCTCAAATTACTACTTATAGGGATCCTCGGACTACTGCCTGGGATGTCTTCAAAGACAAACTAAGGCACACCCTAGAAAACTGCCCAAAAAGTATAAAGTCCCGCGACAGTCTAGAAATAGCGGTGGCCCTTCTTACGAAAGGAATATGCACAGCCTACGAAGAAAGCTGCCCGCTAAAAACAAGAACGACGAAGCGGCAAGTTCCGTGGTGGAACTCTAAGTTAGGAAAACTAAGAGCTAAAACCAGGAGATTATTTAATAAAGCTAAAAAGACTCACATATGGGAGGACTATAAAAAAGCTTTAACTGAGTATAATTTAGAAATTAGGAAGGCGAAAAGGGCATCATGGAGGAAACTCTGCGAGGAAATTAAAAGCTTGCCTCAAGGAGTAAGACTTCATAAACTGCTCTCCAAAGCCAAAACTAACGAGATTGGTCTCCTCAGAAAAGGAGACGGTTCCTTCACAGTCAATGAGAAGGAAACCTTAGAGTTGCTGGCCATGACCCACTTTCCTGGTGCACTTGATGGGAACTCACACCATCATCCGCAAATAACAAAGCCTCGGAACGAGGACTGGAAGAGGGCGGCAAAAATTATAAGACCCAACCAAGTAAAGTGGGCCGTAAACTCTTTCAAACCGCACAAAGCGTGTGGGGAAGATGGCATACTCCCTGTTTTTCTACAGCAGGGGATTGACATCCTTTGTCCGTATTTGGTTAAAGTCTTCAGGTCGAGTCTCGCCTGGGGATTCCTACCAGAAGAATGGTCCAACGTGAAAGTTATCTTCATACCCAAGGCTGGAAAGAAGGACTACAGTCAGCCAAAGTCCTTCAGGCCAATAAGCCTATCCTCTTTTCTTTTAAAAACAATGGAGAAGGTAGTAGATAGATATATAAGAGATGTGGCGCTTATCGCATCTCCCATTCATCATAGCCAACATGCATATCGTAAAGGCAAATCCACGGAGACAGCACTAAGCAGTCTCATCGACAGAGTGGAAAAGGCTATGGAAGACAAGGAGATTGCACTATGTGCATTCCTTGACATTGAAGGAGCTTTTGACAACTCGCCTACCTCTCTGCTGGTAAATGGGCTGATAAACAAAAATGTCGACCCTACCACCACCAGATGGATAGAGGTAATGCTCACACAGAGAGGAGCAAGACTAGCCCTTCACCAAACCGCTATTCAGATTTCCACGGCTAGAGGCTGCCCACAAGGCGGAGTTCTATCGCCTATTTTATGGACTCTGGCTGTGGATAAACTCTTGCATAAACTGGCAGACCTGCAAATCGATGCTCAAGGCTACGCCGATGACCTTGTAATCGTCGTGCGAGGCTTCTGCCAGTCCACAATTTCGAGCATTATGCAAAAAGCTCTGAACACTGTCAACGACTGGTGTGTCAACAGTGACCTCTCAGTTAATGCTGACAAAACAGTGATTATACCTTTCACCAATAGGCGGAGGCTAGACAAGCTTGTAAAGCCTAAGCTTAATGGAAAAATTATAACCTTTTCCACTGAAGTTAAATATCTGGGCGTCACGATCGACCAAAAACTGACGTGGAATACACACTTGGCCAACGTTTTAAAAAAGGCTAAGATTGCCCTGGGGGCTAGCAGTCGTCTGATGGGCAACAACTGGGGTGTAAACCCCATGATTGCACTGTGGCTGTACACTACCATTGTGAGGCCGATAATCACATACGCCTCCATGGTATGGTACGAAAAAGCCTTTCAGTCTACCGCAATACAAAAACTAGGCAGTCTACAAAGAACTGCATGCCTTATGGCCACGGGAGCCATGTCCACCTCCCCTGGATTAGCGCTCAATGCATTGCTTGGACTACCGCCTCTTCAGGTACATATGCACAAAGAGGCGAAAGCCAGCATGTACAGGGTAATCATCCAGGGCAGAAGAAACTGGCTTTCCCAGAAACTGAGATCTTTACAAGACTCAACGTTGGAATCACCCGTACTGAACATGACAACTGATGCCATGCTGCCACGGCATGTGTTCGAAAAACACTTCGCTGTGGTAATGCCCTCTAGAGAAGACTGGTTGAACAGCCAGTCACTCTGTGAGGACAGGTGTCTCAACTGGTACACAGATGGTTCCAAAATGGGGCTGAATGTAGGCTGTGGAGTATATGGAGAGCGACCCAAGTTCAAAAGTAGCATAAACTTGGGAAATCACGCATCCATCTTCCAAGCAGAGGTGTACGCCATCCTAGAATGTGCAGAAACCAATCTGCAAAAGCGCTACACCAACCATACTATTTACATCAACTCTGATAGTCAGGCGGCCCTTCTGGCTCTGGATTCGAAGGTTATCACGTCCAGGCTAGTTGAAGACTGTCTGTCAAGACTGAACTCTCTGGGCTCGAGGAACAGAGTTGTGCTAAGATGGGTACCGGGACACGCTGGGATCGTAGGTAACGAGTGTGCTGACGAACTTGCGCGTGCAGGGGCCAACGGAACACAAATGGGACCAGAGCCATTTTGTGGTATACCAAAAAGCCTAGCCCAAAGAACCCTTCTGAACTCATGCTTTGAAGAGTCGACCAATCTTTGGAGAAACTCTCCAGGCATGAACCATTCTAAAGCACTGATCAAAGCCTTTGACAAACGGTATACCAACCAAATCTTAGCGCTAAACAGAAACAACCTTCGCACTATGGTAAGAGCCTTGACTGGACACTGTCGCCTCAACAAGCACATGTTCAAACTAAGGCTGAGTGACACGCAAACCTGCAGACTCTGTAATGAGGCAGACGAATCGCCCCTTCATCTGTTAGGAGAGTGTGGACCACTGATACATAAGCGTAGCCTTCATCTGGGAAAACACATTCTTAGCCCAGATGAACTAAAACTCATAACACCCAAAAAGATCCTGCAGTTTCTAACAGCGGCAGGGCTGAGAGGTGAATTATGAACGCCCCAGTGGGGAAAATAAACAAGTGGCGATCACAATAGGCCTAACGGCCGCAGCGATACCAAAGCCACTAAAAACCAATAAAAAAAAAAAAAAAAAAAAAATAGGTATATTTGTGTACAAAATAAGTAAATATAATAGACTAGCCTCTGGCCATGGCTGCTCCCGCTTGTTTCCCGGATAAAAAGTAGCCTTTTTGATACAGTATCATAATAGATAGATAGAAAATTCCTTATTGCACAAAACAAATATGAGTACATAGGCGAACTTAATGCTAAAAAGCATTCTCTTCCAGATAACCTTTGTGTTTTGTGTAAAAATTTAAGATGTGTCGGTAGTGCGCAGAAAGGATTAAAACAAAAATATTAATATGTAGTAATTATGTAATGCAAATTTTTAAATACAACTAGATTATTGATTTTAATACTTAAAAACTAAGGATATAATAACATAAATAAAAGAAAATGATATATACATATATACAAATATTAAAAGTACAAAAGGCAAATTGCTCAATCTTTGCCTTCACCGAGGAAGTGATTGTAGACTCTAGCCCTGAACACTACAACTGAAGGAGCTTCACGGAAAATGGTTGGGATATGATTCCAGAGACGGGTAGCAGTTATTGTGAATGAGCCGGCATACGATGCCGTATTAAACTGTGGAGTCATCAATTGAAAACGTCGGGTAAAACGAACTGGTCGGCCTATTGATGATACGTGAGGGAAACGCTCACTAAGATAGCTGGGGGAAAGGGGGTTGCGAAGGACATTAAAGAGGAGTGATAAAATGTGAGCTTCGCGACGTGAACGGATTTCGAGCCATTTCAGCTGCTGACGAAAAACAGAAACATGATCATACTTCCGCAGTCCATAGATATAACGGATACAGAGGTTCTGCAGGCGTTCTAATCTATTTAATTATTCTTCCATAGCATCAGGGTAACATACATCCGCATAATCTAAAATGGGAAAGAGCAACGCATTAACCAGCGTGGTCCTCGTAGATTGTGGCAGGAAATTCTTCATTCGTTTTAGAGAATGCAAGGTACCGAACATTCTCCTACTGATCTGGGTAATATGATAGTCCCATGACAAATTTTGTGTAATGTGAAGGCCCAAGTTCTTAACTACCTTGCAATATTGTAGCGCAATATTATTATACTTAACTGGAGGAAGGATATTTGTGTCAACATTGCAGATCAGCCTGTTTCCACCAACAATGATCACTTGTGTTTTATTGGGGTTGATGAGTAGACCAAACTTTTGAGTCCAATCATATACAGCACTGAGATCTTTGGTGAGATTTTGAATACCTTCAAGGATTTGATCAGGTTCAACACTGAGATATAATTGGACATCATCAGCATACAAGTGATATGATGTAAAGCGAATTACCGAAACAAGTGTGTTTATAAAAAGAGAGAAGAGAAGAGGAGAAAAAACACCACCTTGAGGTACAACCGCTTCAATAAAACACCAGTCAGAGGAAACATCATCGATTTTTACACATTGCTGACGTATTTATATTATTGTAAAGTAGCTGGTGTGACGTAATAAAACTTATTTTATATGATTTTTTACATGCTACCCATGAAATATTCCATGCCTAGTAGATACAACACATAGGTTCTATTCAGATATCAGTCTCCAGTGACAAATACTTAAACGCCGAATCAGATTCAAATGTCACATATTGCCATAATCAGCCTGCACGGGTCGCTCTCAATAAATCAAAAGGCACTTTAACTTTGCAACGATTGTATATTGCGTAAAGAAAAAAGATAAAAATCGAGCTCACATTACCAAATCACGTTTCCCTCCTCACTAATTCACCGAAACACTTCGATACCGCGTTCTAGAATGTTACTTTTAACAGCGACATCTAGTTTGGTTTTAAGACACTATTTTTTCTCTAAAGCTGGTATGAAATTATGACATGATAAGACGCACTCCATACTTTGAAGTTCGCACAAATTAGATTGGTAGGTTTGATTTTATTTAAGGTATTCCAAGAATACAGACTACAAAGTTCTCAGTAACTAGATCAGCGCATGTCAAAACGCATCGATAGCGCGTTCTAATCGACAGTAGCGACATCTAGTTCTGTCTTCGTTATACTTGTTAACAGGTGCATTAGTATCTAGTATAAAGATGTTGTTTATCAGCTTGCGTTTGTTCAGAACAAAGACTGTTTTATTTATTTGTATTTACTGTGTGAGTAAAGGTTACCTACCTCAGAGACAAAGATACATATTTTACAAACATTTCATCTCTCTACAAAATAGAGCATTTATAATATACTAGCTTCTGCCCACGGCTTCGCCCGCGTGGTATCCGGATAAAAAGTAGCCTATGTGTTATTCTGACGTATAAGCTATATTACTGTAAAGTTTTATCATTAAAATATTAGCACAGGTGGATTATTGATAGCGTAAGCGAGAATACTATAACAGGAATAAATTTTCTTTATAGCAATGACTAAGCTTAATTTTTGAAGAGCTCCAAGGGACCTTACACCTACGTATTTGATATTAATAATAACTTGATACACGCGTTCTTGAGAAAAAGGGTCTTGGCAGACATACGGACCCATATAGGATCATTTCCATTTTTCCCTTTACGGAACCCTAAAAAATACCAATTGATCAATTGTTTGTTCTGTATTTTCAAGTCAACTCGGAGCAATTGAAAGTTAATAAAATAAGCCTTTGATAGGTTTCAGTTTATTGCTTTAGTTTAGCAAATTTTCATTGCGAACAAGAAATTTTCCAGTTGGTATTATAATATGAGCTCAGAGAGGTCTAGAAAAACATCGTGAGTCGGCATGTCCTAGAAACAAAAATCCGAAGCTATTTGCTGGTATGTGTTGTATTTGCAAGCTGTCACGTGGAATGCCAACTTCTATGCTGTATTTCCCCAAGATCAGTGTTGCCAGCCGGGCAATACTGATCTTGAGGTAAAGTAACCTTTCATATTTTTTTCAATTATTAAGGTACTTAAAGTATTTAAACAGATATTGGTTATATTAACATACAGAAAAGTGATCATTTAGTAATGTTATCCATTTTGAGTTGCATTTCACGATATAACTTTTTCTAATCCAATGGTTTTTTTTTTTTTTGTTTCCTAGAAGTAACCCAACTGAGTTAAAAATCACCTAACAGGTTACAAAAGTATTTTTCTAGCAACTTCGCCCAAGATAGATCTTTGGGTATACCACGTACGTGGTAATCAAAGAAAAAAAGAAAAAGTGGATGAATCCTAGACTCAGAATAGTGAATGAATCCTAGACTCGAAGGAGTAAATGAGTTCCACATTTATAAGAGTGAATCAAATTAAAAGTTTTAGAAAATGAATTCTAAAACATGAATGCCTATATATCTTCAAAGGTTATCTGAAATAATCGCATTTTGTCCGTTAAGATAACGCATAACATAACTTTACTAAGTAAATTATTATATATTTAACTTTTTATGGGTGACTACCTAAACTATCTATAAGTAGGAATACCTATATTGAGTTTGTTAGTAAAATTAATGTTGAATAACAAATGAGTACATAAATCATTAATATCTAAAGATACTAAAATACGTAGATATGCTAGTACTTATGAACCGAGAAGGGCTACTATCTTGACTCGTATTTCCGGTGTATTTAATGTTTTTCGCAAATATAATAATCCTTTCGTGTTTTTTATATTAAAACACGCGAAATATGTGGTAAGGATTCGATCTCGCTCTGTACTTTTAGACAAGCTTAGCTATTTAACTTTACATATTAAAAAACTCTATCTGGCGCTGTCAGTTCCCATCTTTTCCTTTATGGTCTGTTAATATGTTGTCTGTTGTCTTTGGTACTGGTGCTATCTGTAAGTGTTTTGTCTGTATTCTTCGTGTGTAAAAGCCTTGTTGGTCTAGTGGACGATACCCCATCTTCTGATCTGGAGGTCGTGGATTTTTCCACTCGAAAAATGTATGTGCGCATTAACACATTCTCAAAACGGTGAACGAAAACATCGTGAGGAAACTGGCATTAAAAAAAATCGAAGGCATGTGCCAACAGTTAGTGTTCCAATAAGCGGCGATGGGCTTGCAATGTGCCACGTTTAAAGCTAACTTGCAAAACGCGGGCATGCACCAAATGTAATGTTTGGATGTGCCTCTGACTACCCCCTACTTGGTATCATCAAAGATCTACTGACTGAGTATATATCTGAGGATGTCCACCATGGGAAAGAAAGTCGTGAGCGTGTTTGTTTTTTTGTAAAATAAGGAAAAATAATAAATCCTAGAATCGGAAATGTGAATGATCGCTCGTCTCTGAAAAGTATCTCGCTGTATGCCACCCCTTGTCCCTCAGTCCTGGCTTGAAGTTGATAAACGAGTCTCCGGTAATCCTCAGGTAATCTCACCGTCGGTCGCGCCGTGATTCAACCTTACGCTAATCCTAGACCTTAGTCACTGCTGGTTTTCATATTAATTTATTAATGCTCAAATGTACATCAGCTTTTCATCTCATAACAGTAGGTCTAGGGAAGTACATGGACCCTGTCAGGGCGATTATATAATGATAATTACAAAATAAATGTCAAATCCTATCCTACTAATATAATAGACGCGAAAGTTTGTGAGGATTGATGTTTGTTACTCTTTCACACAAAAACTACTGAACGGATTTTGATGAAACTTTACAGTAACATAGCTTATACATCAGAATAACACATAGGTTTTTTCATACGGATACCTCGCGGGTGAATCCGTGGGCAGAAGCTAGTAATACATAATAGGAAAAATAAAAAATATCGTCATAAATTGATCTAGTATAAAGTCAGATTCATAATTAAAAATGTAATTACTAAAAAAAATATCTAAGGCTTTTGACATTTGTCCCGTAGCAGGCACTGAACCCACTGCTCTAGCGTCGCAGCTGGCAACTCTCCCGCCGCGCCACCGAGGTCGTCATCGAGGTCGTAATGTTTCATTAAGTCGGGACCGGTGCAGCGGCTGACTCGACCGAGGATCTCAAGATTCTCAAGAGGCGCATTATGGAGGCCTTGACAGTGCTTACTTATTTGAGCCTTTTGGTGTTGAGACTCTAAAAGTCCGAGGGAAATCAGAAAGTACCTTCGCGTGGCTTTTATCTGAGTCAACGCATTAGCATGCATCGTTGTCAAGGCGCTTGAAGAGCGCCTGAACTATTGAAGTTGTTAAAATGGAGGATTTCTTTAACGGTTTTAATATATAGGCTCAACTTAGAGCATATACAAGTTCATTATTTTCCTTCGATAATTCATTATATCGACGAGCCATTCTAGTCAAAGGATTATAATGGGAAACATTATTTAAGTAGGTTAGCAAAGCAAAGAGGTTTGCTTTATTTGAATTTCGTGCTTTAAATTTAATCTTGAACGATATCACCGACAGTAGCATAGGGAAATCAATAATCCTATCATACCGAATTACCCATGGCAAAGTGAATTTTATACACTTCGTTTTTTTAGCATTAATTATGAGATTATTTACGGTAAGCCAATCAAGAACTCTCGATATAGATAATACGTCGTAATAGGATTAAGACCAATAAACTTTGCAAATAAAACTATATCACACACGTTTTTTTTACGAAAAAATTAACATCGTAAACGTAAACCAGAAACAAAAAAGGGCCAAGTATCCGAACCCTGTGGCACCCTCATGTAAATCCCGAAGACCTTTCCCTGCCAAACTCAACCCTTTGGACTCCATTGGATAAGTAAGATCCAGTGCTTTATTTCGAATGCCGTTATGATTTAACTTGGATATTAAATTACCATGATTCACACAATCAAAGGCCTTAGATAGATTGCAGAATTATGCGATCGCGTTCTGCGCGTTCTCCCAGGCTTCCAAATTCCCCAAACATCTTCAGTATTATTTATGTTTAGTGAATACTATCGTCATTAACGTGCTTAAAACTAAATACGACTTTACATTTTTCAACACTTGATTTTAATAAAGAAGCTGAAAAGTTTTAGCCTTAGTTACACTTTTAGGTACAACTATCAAATGCATCCGCGAAATCAATATTACTCCTTAGTATTTTATTTTAGAAGTTCAAATTTATCACTTTGATACGGGTTTTAGATATACCTGTTTCATAATTTTTTTTTTTTTCTTAAATGCTATGATTTTGCTGCAAGTTTTCTATATCGATTATAGTAGGGTATTATGATGCATGTTTGGCATTGCAGGTGTTTGCACTGATTTATCTAATCTAGGTATTTATTTGATAAGAAAGTAATTAATAAACTTTATTTGGCCAACATGGAGAACTGATAATGAGTTGAGTTCGGTTGAACTGCCGGTCGAGTTAAATTAACTATATACAAAGGTTGGAAATAAATAACCTGTTTGTTTGTTTGTATTTCCTTGTGGGTTAACTCGTGACGTAAGAGGTTGTTTGGTTTACTGTTATCATTCGTTAGAATTAGAATGAATAGAATTATTTATTTCAGAAAATAGTAAGCTTACGGTATACACCGAATTGCTAACTATAGGTTAAAACTTTAATATAATCTTAGGGAATTAAATATTGATGAGGGGCTGCCATAAAAAATGTCGACATGTTGGAACTCGTGTGTAAATGCATTCAGTATAGTTAGCGCCCTTAATGTCGGCGCATTGTTGGCATGGCTCTCCATGCCAACAATGCGCCGACATTAAGGGTCCATTCACACATTCTGTCCCACGGCAAGTACTCTTACTTGCCGTGGGACAGACAGGCAAACAACTGGTGATGACGGCGACCAGAGCGGAGGTCATTGTCAGGGACATATAATGGCAGATTGCTCAATATGGTCGGATTGTTTACTTTATTACGCAGTGCTAGGTAGCAGTGAAAAGCTATAAGAAGCTTACGTCTCAGCTCAAGCGTATTGAAGATACCGGCTTCGAAAGGAAGGCTAGGGAAGGGAAAAGATACGGGTAATAGCAGTACATTCGCATGTAGATACACCTAGCAAATTTACGTTGAAGCCTCTCTACCTTGGCCTCGGATATTGAACATACGAAACGGTTAATCATTATTATTATTTAAATAATAATAAACATATTTATGCACAAAAGGTGGGCTTAATGCTAAAAGAATTTCAACCTGCAAACCTCAAAGAAAATTATCCAATTGAAATGCAGATTGATTTTTATGACTTCAGGAATGATTGCTGTATTTTTTTTATAGCCACAATAGGTAGACGATAGAAAACAAGTCGAGGGATATAAAAAAAAAAAACACTTTTTCTAGTGAGGAGAACATGAACATCTCAGTTTTATTTAATTTTTTTGTCTAAAAATTTTCTTATATTTTCTGAAGTTTCGTAGCTAATTTAGAAGCTCTTAATCGCATGGAGTGTTCGGCGATATACCGAAACGTGGAACCGAGCGGTATAATGAAGTTGGAACATTAGCAAAGCGACAGCAAACAAAAAACAGACACACTCACAACTATATTCCTTATGACGGGCATCCTCAGATGTAAACTCAATGCGTAGATCTTTGAGGACACCATGTATAGGATGGTCAGACGTACGTCCTACAATATATTTGGCAGATGTCTTCGTTTTGCAAGAAGTTAGCATTCCGTGGCAGATCACAGGCTCATCGTCGCTTACCGGTTTCCTCACGATGTTTTCCCTCACCGTTTTGAGCACAACAACAATAGTAACGAATATCAGTGGTAATGAAACGTATTTTAAATTTTAAAATGATAATAACAAAATAACGTCGGCTGTAATGTGTTTTGTTTGTGTTATTAAAATAAGGCATAACGACTGGGCGTGGTCCGACACGGGCTTGGCTAATTATATTTTTCCACTTAGTGCAAACTACACTCTATCTTCACCTCCAGAGTGCAGTGCAATTATTAATCTATTATCTAGTGATTTCTTGCACGATTATCGATATCTGTTACATAAAATCGAAAGAACATGCATCATTGCCCATTGTATAGTGAAATTTACTAAGAAACCATTGGTACTTGGTATCCATTGGTATTTTGAGATGTTTGTGCTTATTTGGTCGTTAGTTCTGGTTACGGTAGTGTCATCATACCTTTGGAAGACATACACGAGATTCAGCAGTTATGGGGTGAAACAACTCAGGCCGGTCCCACTGCTGGGCAACGCTAGTGCGTTGATGCTCAAGAAGGTCCATTTAGCTGAGGACTTACATGTACTATATCAGACGTTCCCGAATGAAAGGTTAAATGTTTTTGTTATACTGTTAATTTAGTGTTGTCAAATACCTCA
The DNA here is from genome assembly GCA_961405105.1 of Perizoma affinitatum. Lineage (NCBI taxonomy): Eukaryota > Metazoa > Arthropoda > Insecta > Lepidoptera > Geometridae > Perizoma > Perizoma affinitatum. Next base: position 513,142 of record OY560199.1, on the reverse strand, counting down.
CTCTCTAGAGGGAAAATAAAGTGCTTCCGCTGTCTATAATAAATTAATTTATTAAGACAAATAATTTCATCATTTATTTGTCGACCTCTCTGGCGTAGTGGGCGAAGGCTAAGTGAGTCTGCTCAGCAATGAGGCTGTTTATTTTCGCTATGGCGTCGAAGATCTATGAAATTATACAAAAGAGATTGGCAAGTCTCCATGATCGAACAAAAGTGGCACCCGTTATAAATGTTTTGTAACAATCATTTTCTTGAAAATGTGGTACAATGAAGGGACAAAAACCACAACTTGTGTAGGTACGATCAACAGTTTAAACAAATCTTTTTTTTTGCGTTTTATAAAAACCGACTCCAAAAAGGGGAATGTTGATAAAAAGTCTTATATTTTCACCCTTAGGGTTGGGATTTATTACATAACATGAGTATGAGACAGCTCCCAAAATAAACCCTTCCCATTAAAAAAATAATAATTAATATCGGTTCACAATATAATAGCCGAAGATATCGCGTTACATATGTATATACAAAAAAAAACATCCTCCTTCTTTGAAGTCAGTTGAAGACAAAACAAACACGTTCACGACTGTATTCCCCATGATGGAAATCAATCTTCATCAGTACGTTATGCATAAGAAAAATAAAAAAAATTACATCTTAATTAGAAGTAAAAAAATAAATTCGATGAACAATAATGCAAACACAATTTATATAATGTACAGGATAATCTAAAAATAAAATAAATAAATAGTATTTACGAAAAAAAATATATAAGTTGTACATTAGCCATGTAGTTTCCATAGCACAAGCTCTGCTTAGTTGAGGGCTAGATGATGCTGTGTGAAAAATTTCCAGCATTATTTATTTATCTGAGGGCACAGCAGTGCCCCGCCAAGTCGAGCAAAGCACAGCCGTAGCATACTTTTCTCCAAGCTACCCATGCTACTTTTTAGTTTCGACCCCCTTGTAACTCGAATAACTAGCTAGTTCTAACTAGTTGTGAATAACTAGCTATATTTCCAGATAACCTCCTATTTTTACTAATTAGAAAACAAATTCTGACAAGTTTTAGAATAGATGCTTACGTAAATTGACTGAATTGGTTTTATATGAGATCTCACAACTTTTCGCGGTGAAAGGACGAGACTTGCAGTCTCGCAACGCTCATGCCCCGTTCACATTTATGTTTCTGATGAGATTTATTTATTTCTTTCATTATTATTATAAAAATCTTTTAAAATTGAAATATACCTTAACAATTTCGCTATCCAAGGTTCGTTGGGCGGTTTGAATTGACACGGCCGCTCACGTTCATACAAGACCTGGATCTGATCAAGAAGATCACCGTCAAAGACTTCGAGCACTTCCTTGACCATCGCACTTTTGTCGACGATACTGTGGACACTCTATTCGGGAGAACATTGTTTTCATTAAAAGGTTAGTGAATTTAATAAAAATAGTGTATCCATCGATCAATGTATCCAGTCTGCATGCAGACGTGTAAATATTAATAATGTCTAGCACTTCTATATAAAAGAATCAAAATATTCATTTAAGATGTATAAGCAATTATTAATTAACGAATAATTGAACTTATGCCTGCATACCATTCCTTTTAATACTTTAAGATCTTCAGGCTGAGTATTTTAAGTATTGATAAAATCATGAACAACTTTTTCGATGACCATTTTCAATGATCAGATAAAACATTTATGTGATCAGGATGGAGCGTGAAGGTCTAGAAGATACCTATTCACTATTATCTAGAAGAGACCCAGTATTGAATTTTTCAGGAAAGATTGTAGTGTGTACAATTCCTTTCTTTTAAGGTGAAACCAAAACCTGACGTAAATGTGATGAAGGTGGGTCCTTCATGTACAAATGCTTATCATACACGTTGGGCTCATGCATAGAAAATTAATGATAACAGCATATAATTTTAAAAAGTACTATAATTTCCAGGCCAGGAATGGAAGGACATGCGCTCGACTCTGTCGCCCGCGTTTACGAGCTCCAAGATGCGGGCTATGGTACCCTTCATGGTGGAGGTCAACAAACAGATGATAAGCGTGCTGAAGAACAAGATCCTACAGTCTGAAAGTAAGAATCTTAATAACGGGAAATTTACAAAAAAGTCCAATACGATATTTAATTACCTATTTTTTCACCCTTTTTTTTTCCAAAATTGGCGAAGATATCACGTAACATTTACGCAAAAAACATCAAACGAATTGAGATCTTCTTCCATTTTTGAATTGGGTTAACAAATATCTGTGTATTGAACTTTGGATAAGCATAGATTTTATACACATAATAAGAATTATAACGGCCAAGTTATAAGCTATTGTTGTTATGTCTCCATTCTGGCTAGTGAGATATAGATGGATGAATATGATAGACCAACCATTTTCCGTGAAGTTTCTTCAGTTGAAGTGTTCAGAGCTAAAGTCTACAATCATTTCCTCGGTGAAGGCAGATATTGAGCAATTTGCCTTTGTATTTTTAATATTTGTGAAATTTACTTGTGTATATTCTTTTCTTTTATTTATGTTATTATGTCCTTAGTATTTAAATATTAGTATCAATCATCTAGGTGTATTTAAACATTTGCGTTACATAATTACTACATGTTAATATTTTTGTTTTAACCCTTTCTGTGACCTACATCTTTTTCCACAATACACAAATGTTATCTGGAAGAGAATGCTTTTAGTATTAAGTTCGCCTATTTATCTATAGTGAGATAGTACAACTGATTTCTCTTCTTGAGGCGTGGTATTACATTCTTACTGCCATAATCTCAATAAGTATTTAAAGTTTAAAGCAATCTCAAAATGTATTATTTACAATCACACAATTTTCTAATGAGCAAAGTGTGTCATGTGTGCTCTCAAAATGATCACGTATATATTTTATCCCAGCTGGTTTCATAGACCTGGACTGCAAGGACCTCACCACCCGCTACGCCAATGACGTCATCGCTTCCTGTGCTTTTGGATTGAAAGTGGACTCTCACGCAGATGAAGATAACAATTTTTATGTCATGGGCAGATCTACTGCCCATTTTGGATTCAGGAGGATTCTGGTATTCCTTGGGTACAGCGCTTTCCCGAATGTTATGAAGGTAAGCTTACGTATAGTATATTCTTCGAAAACAAAAACATCATAGATGGTGGAAAGTATCAGTTGGTTCAGTTCTCTTTCACAACGGGGGGTGTGAACGGCAGTTCACGGATGTCAACGATAGCTCAACACAGGTTGATTTTAGGAAAAGTTTAGTGGACTGTATCGTGCAAATTAAAAGCTTATACATATGCCTAGATACATAAGAACCAATAGAACCAATACCCAATAGCATTTGTAACGTTATTCTAACGGTAGGACGAACACACTGATGCAGGTGGATAAATCACAGGAATAGAATACAGCAGCTAAAAAGAAATGGAGCATGCACGTACTGATGATTTCTGGAGTCCAGGAGTCAGGGGTCCTTGGGTCCACGTTGCAAGTCGAGAGGTTCGAAACGACATTACACTACTTGTTCTTCATGTAAAGTCACACGTATAGTCTAGATATACATAAATAGTGAAAGTTCAGTGGTAATTTGGAAGATTCCACCGAATAAAACATCATGCTAAAATCAGTGATGAACATCGTAAAGCCCAAAGGGGGAGAATGTCCAATGTACAAAATGTCCAAATGTTACGAAAAACTGGTGTAGAAAATGATTATTATTAGTCACATTTAACTACGAAATTATGGCAACGATATCCCATAACGGCTCAACTGATTTGAATGACATTTGCAAAGTATAGTTATTGACCTAGAATAACACATTTTTCTTATAGATACTACATGGAATAAGCCGTATGCAGACACTAGAGTTTCAATAATTCATAAATATGAAATATTATTTCAGAAATTCAACCAAAAAATATATAAGGATCACACAAAAAACTTCTTCAAAGACCTTGTTTTGAGGAACATGAAGGAAAGGGAAACACATAACATCTACCGAGCAGATATGATCCACCTGCTTATGGAAGCTAAAAAAGGTAAACATGTGTTACTTGTTGAGAAAGATTAATGTATAAAAAGGTCTGACTTCACAGCACTGGCCGTAGTTTATTTACTTGTATTAGCAGCCACGCGACTTGAAGCCACTTTACCTAAAACTGTGAACAATAAACAACAAATAATTTTGTTAATTAACCAGTTAATAAATAAATACAGCTCTGCATTTATATATTCTGTAGCAGCTTGATGGTACGCTAAACATGTGAGATAAGAAAATAAAGGAAGCTAAAGATGTCTATGTTAATAGAATGAGGGAATTACCTCTCCCCATAGCTACCTATAATAACTATGATAATGTATTGATGATAGGTTAGTTAATGGTGGACGAAGGTTCTCTTGCCGATGATGAAGATAATCTCTAGTAGATGAAAAACTTGAAAACAATACAATGGTATTCAAAATGTAAATATTTCAGGTAACCTCACATACGATGAGAAGACAGCAGACACCGATGCTGGCTTTGCTATTGTTGAAGAATCTGAAATTGGAAAAAAAACTGTGAACAGAAGTAAGCAGTAAAATGATTTTATTATTTGTTCTTATCTGATTCTGGAATATCAGTTATTATGGAAATATACTATTTTTTTGTACAACGCGTGTCAATGTAATTTTCTCACTTCCATTATTTTTCATCTTCAAATACATTAAAACACAACGTGGTGGCCTAGTGGGCGATACCCCGACTTCTGATCCGGAGGTCGTAGGTATGTATTTATGTGCGTATTAACACGTGTTCAAAACGTTGAAGGAAACAACGTGAGGAAACCGGCATGCCCTAGAACCAAAAATTCAAAGGCATGTGCCAACAGTTACTGTTAGTGTTGCAATAAGCGGCGACGGGCTTGCAACCTGTCACGTGGAATGCTAACTTGCAAATCGCGGGCATATACCAAATGTAATGTTTGAACGTGCCTCTGACTACCCCCTACTTGATATCCTCGAAGATCTTCTCACTGAGTATGTATCTGAGGATGTCCACCATGAGGAAGACAGTCGTGAGCGTGTTGTTGTTGTTGATTTATATAAAACAAATCGTACAAGTATACACTCTCACTGCTGGAATCCTCATGATAGAAATCTTCAGATCTATGCTTTGTATGCAGTTCTGTGAGGATTCCAAAGGGGTATTCAGAGCCACATTTCAAACATTATATTTGGCACATTTATTAGTCCCCCCGTTTATTAGCATTCCATGTGCAAGGTTGCAAGCCCATCGCTGCTTATTGGAACACTAACCGACAGCATATGCTTTCAAACTTTGTTATTTGGTATCCTCAAGATGATTCCCAAATTTATTCCCGAAAATAAATCTGAACCCTTTTATTTTCAGCATGGTCTGATGACGATCTGATCTCTCAAGCGTTCTTGTTCTTCCTGGCCGGTTTTGAGACGGTATCATCCACTATGTCTTTTCTTCTCCACGAGCTGGCTGTGAACCCTGGCGTCCAGGATAGACTGGTGCAGGAGATCAAGCAACACGATGAGAGGAATGGGGGGAATGTCGATTATGGCACTGTTCGGAATATGACATATATGGACATGGTGGTTTCTGGTAAGGGTATAGTTGTATCATCAGATTGTTTAAGGCTCTGGACGAAGTATCTGAGGTTGTAAATGAGTTCACATTGTTCGATTGGTACCACACTTCAGCGGAATGTAAGATCAACAAAAAACAAGCAGAGTATGCTGTCTGATTCTTCAAGGCTCGGTCGCGATGAATCGGCGTAAATTCGCTGTAAAATTATAAATACATACAACTAGTTTCTAAGTTGACGTTTCTATATGATCCAAAACACACTTTTATCGCGCAAAAAAATATAAACAGTATTTCACTATCTTTACCCAGGTTCCATTATCAGACCCTCGACACCAAGTGCAATCTGTTGGACTCGTCAAAACAAATAACATGAGTCCAAACTTGAGGGGTTTACTAGTAGTCACTGAATAGTTCCACTATCCACCTTCTGGCTTCATCATCAGAACAGCACCATGATACCAAATTATAGTAATGTCATCCGAACTATATAATACATACAAAGTTTCATTTCGATATGACAATTAGAAGTAGCTTTTACTAAAAAAACGGGATATTTACCAGGATTTGTATGTTTGAATGTTTCCCGATATTTCGGCATAGTCGGAAAACATTCAAACTCACAAATCATGGTAGCCATGATAGTTTCAAAAATGAATTAGAAGTATGTCAAAATTGATTTGTTTGTGACCTATTGAATTTGAGATACATAAACATAATTTAAGCCTGTATATTTTAGAGGTTCTGAGGCTTTGGCCGCCAGTAATTGGCTTGGACAGAGAATGCATCAAGGACTATAACCTGGGAAAACCTAATGACAAGGCAACTAACGACTTTATTGTGAGTATCTAGGTACCATATCCTTTGATAGTTCATAGTGGTGAAACAATGTACCAAGGTTCAATGAATTGAGCAGTGGCCTTCCGTAGAGCAAAAGAGAGCATAGCTAGAATGCAATGACTGTAGTTTTTCTTCTTCAACAATATTACTATTAAAAAAATATTTCATCTGTATTTAGAATGGACCTTCAGGGTGGACATAGGCACTATACCGTTAAAATAAAATGACTCTTCGTGGAAACCAACTTTGCAACGAACTTTGCGAAAAAACTGTCGAGCGAATGTGTTTTAAAAGCCGTAGGCAAAAGCTAGTCCTACTAATATTATAAACGCGAAAGTTTGTGAGGATGGATGTTCGTTACTCTTTCACAACTTAACGGATTTTGATGAAACTTTACAATAAATAGCTTTTTATCAGGGTACCACGCTGGCGAAACCGTGGGCAGAAGTTAGTACATGATAAAATATTAATGACATGAAGAACAAAGTAATATTTATGCTGATTTCAGATCCGCAAAGGCGAGTCGGTTATCATCCCCGTGTGGTCCATGCACCACGACCCAGCGTACTTTCCTGATCCGAAGCGGTTTGACCCTGAGCGCTTCTCAGAACAGAACAAGTGCAGCATAAAACCTTTCACTTATATGCCTTTTGGGTCCGGCCCTAGGAATTGTATCGGTAAGTTTTTATATAGTGATGTGCCTGAAGATTCGAAAAACAAAAATTGTAACCCACCTAGAATGACCACATTTCGGGATAGTACCACATCCATACCACATTTCTGCGACACGTTTTTGAGTTTAAGGGCTGTATTATTGGCAAATACTCGCCATAAATTCATTATTATCATCAGCAGAGAAGTCCACAGATGGACATAGGCCTCCCCCAAAAAGTGTCATGATAAACGGTCCTGGGTCCATCCACCGACTTCCATCCGGACTGTTGATTCAACGTTGGTAGGATGCAGTGGTTACATAATTTTGTCGTCAATGAGGAATGGACGAAGATAAGACTTGATGTCACAGAAAACGATGAGATGAGCTAATTCACGACCTCTGTTGCGCAGTGGGTGAAGGGCGTGCCTTCACCACTATGCAAATATTTGTCTGGGTATTAAAAATGAGTATCATGGGATCAACATGACTGGTAAATATCAGTCATGTTGATCCCATAACACAAGTTCTGCTTAGTTTGGGGCTAAATGATGCTGTGTGAAAATGTCCAGCATTATTTATTTACTGGTGTTCCAGGTTCGCGCTTTGCACTCTGCGAGGTGAAGGTGATGCTATACCAACTTCTGAAACAGCTGGAAGTTTCACCATGTGCGAAGACTTCCATCCCAGCCAGACTTTCCAAGGACACTTTCACGCTCAGCATCGAAGGGGGACACTGGATTCGACTTACTCCTAGAAAATGACTAACTGTTATAAAACCTGATCTTCGCTTATAAGAATTGAATTTTTAATGATTTAAGACTGACCTTTGCCTTTTATTAGCCTTACTAGAACGTTACTCATCCATCGTTACAACCTTTGTACGTTAAAAGGTAAACTATTCCAGGATTGCTCCAACGGAATGTGCAATGAGGTTTGACGGAAGACACGCAGACTTAATTTGAATGAGAAGCAGCTGAGAGTGCGGAATTCAGAGAGTACCAACAAAAAGGCGTAAATTATCGGAGTCCTGAATTCACCAAGCATCAGTGAATCAAACACGCAAATTGTTAAGTGGTTTCTTTGTGGAATGGAAAAATCTGAAAACAGAGTCATGGTCAAAGGCAAAATTTAATTATTTTATTTTTTACGACCTCCGTGGCGCAGTGGGCGAAAGCTCGCCTGAGACGCAGAAGGTTGTGGGTTCGATTCCCGCCGCGGGACTAATGCTTGTATGATTTGCAAATATTTGTCTCGGGTCTGGGTGTTTTTTTACGTATAATTTATTTACAATAAAAGTATCTAAGTAGTGTATCAACCATGTAGTTCCCATAATACAAGCTCGGCTTAGCTTGGTGATGCTGTGTGAAAAATGTCCAGCATTATTTATTTATTAAAATCACAGGGATCACTTTGAAACGTCGGTTTTATCAGAAGGGCTCCCAGGGGGTCCTACTGCGTAGCTCGCTGAACGCGTCTTGGGATCCCATCCCTAGTTTAATTTTGCCAATTTTATTTAAACAATCTTATCTTTGAAGGAGGAAGGGAACAAACCAGTCCCCTTAGAAAATAACCACGGAAAAAAATATGGAAATGACATTAGCTGTTGTGATATCGTGACTGCCAAATTTTTCCTAGACACATTTGCGTTAGCGTGAAACGAAAACCAAAGATGAGATATTTGTACGTTCTGAGTACGTCCACTACATTCTGTAGGTATTTTCTGATTCACGCCTAATTCTCGATAGTCAAGTGGATATGAATCAAAGTAATTTTATTGCGGGTAAAATCTATATCAGACACATAGAAAACTTAAGACGCCAGCACTCAACTTTAAAATTAGTGATATTAAAAAAAATATGACGTAGGTACCTACTCATTTTCACACAAAACTAAAGTGTAGTAAAGTCTATTCGTTATAAATTATTCCATCCACAGTCTAGTCTGAAAGAGATCGCTTCTAATCGATAAGACCGCCTGTACTTTACGTTTTTTTTAGTTTTGTTAACTTGTGTAAATATATACAAGTTACCAAAATACTGAATGAATGAATGAAAATAGTTAATTGTATTCTAAGGCATTTATTGCGTGGTCTTCGTCTATATATATTATTTGAGTTAAATATATTTAATACTAGCTTTTACCCACGGCTTCGCCCGCGTGGTACCCGGATAAAATGCATATGTGTTAATCAGATGCATAAGCTATGTTACTGTAAAGTTTCATCAAAATACGTACAGTACTTTTTGCGTGAAAGAGTAACAAACATCCACCCTCACAAACTTTCGCGTTTATAATAGTAGTAAGATATCAAATTAAAACGATTAGCCATCAGTACTAGCTATAATATCATCAATAAACAATTCGGACAAAAAAAAAATGGCATCCATTGATAGAGATCTTCAGATCCATAAATAAATAAATAAACAAGGGCGAACTATACTCTACATAGGCGATCTTAATGCTAGATAGCATTCTCTTCCAGCTAACCTTTGTGTATTATGGAAAATTCTTGAGGTAGTGCATGAATAATACGAAAAATGATCAGAGACACGTCCAAATATTATATATACGTTTTTACATAGTACGTGACAGGTTGCAAGCCTAACTCCGGTTATTGGAACACTAACCGATAGCACAGGCCTTCCAATTTTTCCTTCCTCGTTAGTTCTTAGATATGCTGATTTCCTCACGATGTTTGAGTGCGTGTTAGGTGCACAACCGGATTCGAAGTTACGACCTTCGTATTGGAATTCGGGGTACAATCCACTGGGCATAGCTAGTGAAATTAAGAGGACGTATATATTTTTTGCTAACAAACGCATGAACGTAATCCTGACCCCACACTGGGGTTCCCTGTGTCGTGGGTGTCAGGATCTACGAGTGCAGTGGTAACACAACACCCAGACCCGAACCAAATATCTGTAGAACATGCAAACATTTGTCCCGCAGCGGGAATCGAATCCACAATTCTTGCGTCGCAGCCGGCTAAGGTTGTATTAGCAAGACCCGCCCAATAACCTAGGTACTAGGAATAACAAAGCACATATTTAATTTAGTTCTAGGGAAGTACTCAAAGTACTAATTAATTATTGAGCGCCGGGTCACAGTTTCATTTGTAGAATAATGGCGGTGGCGGTGGCGATAGCGGTGGCAATCGTTGTTCAAAGTGCTCACCTAATTTTGAAAATTTTTACCCTCAAATTGATCGCCACCAGTATGCGGAACGTGTCATGTTAAGGCTCGGTCAAGCTGACTCGGTGGCGATGACGATCAAAGGGTGAATCTCTGTCAAGCGGTGTTCAAAATCGATAGCCACCGCCAACGCCACCGCGTTAGTATGACCGGGCCCTAAGAATCTCGATTTTACCGAATAAAACAGTCGGTAATCGTGTCACATGTCTAAGCCACCATTATTGCGGCCCTTACTGCTTGATAAAGGTTCGAAGAAGATATTCGTGGAATTTTATTTTTTATTAACAAGGACGGTAAAAGTATAGAGCGGATTTGGTTGGTCCTATGTTTCGGGAAGTTATATCCAGAAACTGAGCTTTTAAAAACTGCTAGCTGCAAAATCTTCAAAACGGCGTTAAAACATCCGGTAGTCTGTACCAGGGATAACACCGCAGTGGAGTATTCTTCTAGACTTCTATCCTCTAAATTATTCCACTATCCAACTCCTGGCTCCATCATCAGACCCTCGTTACCAAGCCCAATCTATTGGAATCATCAAAACGAATCATATTAGCCCAAATCCGAGCGGTTTACTAGACACTGAAGAGTTCCACTATCCACCTCCTGGCTCCATCATCAGATCAGTTCCAAGATACCAAATTAAAGTATTGACATCCGAACTACATACACATACAAAGTTTAATTTCGATATGACAATTAGAAGTAGTTTAAAATGTACTTTTAATTTTTTATTAAATTGTTTGTTAGTTACGTAAAGCAAATTATAAGCTAACTAGCTTCTGCCCACGGTTTCGCCCACGTGGTACCCGGATATAAAGTAGGTAGCCTATGTGTTATTCGGATGTATAAGCTATATTACTGTAATGTTTCACCAAAATCCGTTCAGTAGTTTTTGCGTGAAAGAGTAACAAACATCCATCCTCACAAACTTTCGCGTTTATAATAGTATGATGCATCCATGGTTATCTTTTATATCTTTTCATAACATATTTAGTTACATATGGCTTTTGCAAGTGAGTCCTACAGATAGAAAATTAAATTAAATTAAATTAAATTCCTTTTTTTGCGAAACATGGGTACAAGCAGTAGATAGTACAGTAATAGTAAGTCCAGCCATGATCTGCTCTAAGCATGCAAAATTTTATTATTATGTACCTAAAAAAAAAAAAAATTAAAAAAAATTAAACCTTCATCAGTCCTAGAGCTGATCCCGCACTACAATTCCCTGTGAATTCGAATTGATGGCAAAAGTGTGAAACGAGAGCGGTAGGAGATATAAGTTCTCGCTATCCACGATGGAGCCGAAGATCGGAGACAACGGGAATAACCCAAAAAATCCTCGAGGTTTTTGCGTAGAAACCATAAGTAGGTAACATTTTTGCAGCATCATCGTCCCCAAGCTGTCGCGGCCTCCATCAATCTTATCCTTGAATATTTCCGAACCGCCCTCCTCTGTCCTTCCCTCCATTCCCTCGGCAAATACGAAAAAAATATGTCTTGCATTTTTTCTTAAACCAGTTTAACTATCTACAACGCAAGGCATTAGTCACATTTTGAACAAGATTATATATTATCTTGTGTGCGTGATGTAAGCGTGTTTTTTTTAAACTCAGCTTGATTTATGTAGGTACATAATAAGTAAGAAATTGTATCAACAACCCAATTTCTATATACGCTAGCTACAAAAAAAATAGTTTAAGTGCTTAGCAGGGAATTCTTAAAAAAACAAATACTTGTGGACAAGCGGATAACTAAATCTCACCTTACTCTACGACCTCGATGGCGCAGTGGTCGAGAATCCGGCTGCGACGCAAGTTGGACAAATGATAGCATGTTTTGCAGATATTTGTTCCAGGTCTGGGTATTATGATACCACGGTACTCTTAGTTCCTGATACCCACGATACAGGGTTTTCTAGTGTGGGATCAGGTCTATATATGTGACTGATATAATTTCTCAATAATATAGGTTGAAATCTATTCATAGCACTTTTACCCGCAACGCAAGGACCACGTACAAAAGTTTGTCATAAGAGTTTTTTGTTGGTTACTATTTATGTCCGAAATCTTATCTTATAGGTTTTGAAATCAACTTGTACGACTTCAAGGATCTTCTTACATAAGTTTTATTGTCACGATTGAATTGAAGTCGATTATGGAAATCGGGGGTTACCAAATACAGTAAAAATGTATGGTGTGACTTCAAAGCGGAAAACAGCAATGGGAGCATTGCGGCAGAAATAGATACAAATGGTAGTAGTACTTCCCCAGACGAGCTTTTCACAAGGAGCTCTACTTATACTTATACTTATACCTCGCCATTGACAGCAACGTGACCCCCACTTGTCCAAATACCTACCCGACGACCAAGGTCGTCTCAAAAGTAATAGTGCAAAATGAGAAATTTGTGGCTCTCGAAATCGTTACAACATTTTGTCGTGTCGTGAGTCGGCTTGTATAAAAGCTACTCCGAGAGGGTCACGTGTTCCCGCCAATATCCGGCTGTGCTGGCGGGCACCGGAAGTGACTGATGGCTGGCGAAAGCTTTGCAAGAGTGGTTTAGCTCGCCAAGGGTAAGTAGGACCTAAAAATTATAGTCAGGAAATCGTAAACTCAGTTAAATTTCTGGAAGTATTTATATACTCGCAAGAAGGAATTGAACACTATAGAAATCTCCATATCGTCAGCTGACTTAACTTTTTACTCTCTGTGGACGTAATGAAATCCGTATCAGTGATTAAAAATGGTGTATCATTGGTTGAATATAAATTAAGGTAAAGCATGAAATTTTGGTATAATAGTAACTAATATAACTATGACATGAATAAAACATTTGGTTTGCAAAAAAGGAGTATTCGGAAAATTGAGAGAATCATGCAGGGAATGTTTTTAATACTTAAGGGATTTTGACAGTTCCAAATCTTTATATACAAGGTCTCATAAGTTTCTTATCAAAGTACTTTCATGAATATGAGACGTCAGAGGAATATATTATGAGAGGAAACAATAGAAGAAAAAAAAAGAAGAATAATAAAGATTTGATAAAACATTGTGCAAAATAAAGAACTGTCGAAATAAGCCATTTGATATTGTCAAATAAGCCATTCATCAAAAAACAGCTCTAACACTATCTGCGTATTTATATTATTGATTAATAATTGATTTTGTGCTAACGCAAATTATCTATTTTTTATATTGTTTATTTCGTGATTGTCTATCAAAAAATGTTGGGGAGGTACTTAAAACAATCAAGATTTTTATTTTACCACTTTGTCGACGTGATTAATATGTACACCAATGTGAAATTACAGCTTTCTAGTACTAAGAGTATCTGAGCTAAGCCGCAGACAGACAGACAAGACGGACATGGCGAAACTATAAGGGTCCCTTGTTGACTACAGAACCATATAAATTAGTTAACTACAACGGAAACCTACAGATATAACAGTAGAATTAATTTTTCATCCCATCTATTCGAAAAACGACGTTTTGTTCCTCGATAAGTGCGAGCAAAATGGGTCATTCCGGCGCACTTAATAACAGTGAAGAAATGACTTTTAAATTTGGAACACTATTTTATTAAAAAGTTTGAACGCAATTTGCTTCGATAAAGTCCTGGCTGGTAATAAAAAAAGCCCGCCTGTCGACGCGTCATTGGTCAACTAAATTAAAAAAAAAGCGCGGGAACTGCATTTTTATTATATTTTATTACTTTTTATCAAAATATTACAAACAATTTTAATTGATTCTAACAAATTTAATAAAAGATGAGTTCTAGTAGTAAAAGTGGAATATTAACACCAGAAATCGTAAAATTAAACGCAGAAACTGTCATAAACAATTAACTACCAAACAAATCAAGAGAAAATATCTAAAAGCCTATGAAAATTTAATTACATGTAAAAATGAATAAAAAGCAAAGTTATTTATTAAAATAAATTTGTAATTTGGTTATGTAAATATTCGTCACTACTAAAAGCATCTCTTATTTTTTTTTTTTCAAACAATCGCCTCGCCCTCAATACATTATTTTGGTCCCTTGTGACACAATCTACTATAACTTTGGCTTTGGCTGTGATGCCAAGACAGAGTCATAATGATAGTCCTAATTTCTTTATGACTCTGCTTTGATGACCTCAGTGGCGCGGCGGGCGAGTACCGGCGGAAACGCAAGATGTGCAGGTTTGATTCCCGCTGCTGGACAAATGTTACAGATAATATTAGTGTGGGGTCAAGACTATGATGTGTCTGGGTACCAGAGTGTAGCTTTTACAGAAGTTTGTGTTGTAGTAGTCTTGATGAAGAGGAGAAATGGAACAAAAACTGAGATAACAGATTTATATTCCAGTAGATCCGCCTTCTACAAAAATAGGGTTAAGAATGCCATCGCTGCCATTAAATTCACCCGATTTTATAGAATCAACCTTTTAAATTAAATATGTAATTTATACTTGTAGCGACGTCTCTCGCCACATGATTGAACTAAGTTACAAGTCGATACACAGATGGCGTTGCATCGAAGTGTCTAGATCGCGCAAACAAAGTTTTCACTCAACTTGAACATAATTATAATACCTCCGACAAACAACTGTCGGTCCCCTAGGACAGGGGTCCTAACCCCGGGCAAGTGGATCAGATGGATCAGCTCGATGGAAGATCTTCCCCACAACAAATGGAGGACACAATACCAACCGTGTTCTCTATATACTTAATCAATAAATAAACTGTACCATAAAATATAAAATATTTAGACTCTAACTATATCAAGCAATTAAATTGACTAATAAAAGTATGATTTTGACTTAGGCGCCAAAATGAGTTCAATAGCAACTAATACAAAAAAAAATCTACGATGTATTAAAGTATAATTGACTAAAATAATATTCCAATGATTATATTGTAACAGAACATAATAAAATCGAACTGTGTTACTAAGATTATAATTGTATTGATTTGACGTGGTTACTATTCTAACATAGTGTTATGCTGCACGACGCGAAAAAAGTGCGAAAGGCTCTGTTTATTAATACAAGTGTTGTATCTATTGATAACATAGAGGACGAAGGCGAATTTTATTATTTTACTAATAAAACATTATAAAACCATTTTTTTACTAGTTGGGGTAGTTTTATAGACAAGTTAAACCGATAATTTAAAAAATCCATTAATAACGTGTATTAACGATAATTTTCAAACATTCATCATTTTCCCTATACTTTATTCTTAGCCTGTAATCTGTAGGTTAATTAAATAAATATTTTTATATAAACTCATTAAAATGCAGTTTGTATAAAATAAACTTGACGTGGACACAGTCGAGGGCGCAATATAGCATACATTTAGAAACAAATAAATGGACGATTAAAAAGAATAACCAACCTTCTTTTTTTGTCTTTCTTCCCTGGCTTGGTTGCAATGGAAAGGCAGTAAGTAAAATCGACGTTCCAAAGAGTTTATGTTTTTTATGAATAAATGAATGTTGAATTTGTCTTTGATGAAAAGTAGCTCTTTTAATCGGCTAATCCAATACATATCCATTAAGGCAGCATTCGAAAGAAACGCTTGACCGTTTTCTGGTCGACTTACATTGCAAAGGTCTCTTTGAAAAGCCCTTTGACTTTAAGGGGATAATTTAATCAGTCAATGTCCATCTTGAAAGTCCATTCTAAATATTGGTGAAATAATATTTGAAATCGGGTAAATAGTTTCGGATAACTTTCTACATCCAAACTAAAAAACATTATTTCTTCATAATATTAAGATTTTTGTTGACAATTCCTACAACCGTTTACCCCAAGTACAATGCTTAATTTTTAATTAAAACATTGTGCTTAGGCACAGATAGGTATTATATTTTGAATAGTCGGGGTAGTTTTATAGACAAGCCTATCCTATAATACAAAATTATATAAGACTATCAATAATCAGTTGTGCTTTTTAACAAAAATGTATCCAATGTCTCTATACTCACTTCAGCCTTAGTCTGTATAAGTGAATTAAATAAAACGTTTTTCTAAATTCGATAGAACGCCGTTTGTATGAAAATAACATTGACATGGACAAAGTCGCGGGCGTTCACTAAAGCATACATTAAAGCCAAATTAAATTCTAATTGATAAGCTCTCCGGTTTGACCGTTACTGATAAGGTCAACAAATTACGCAGAATACATTTCTGTGTTTGTTTTGCAATCACTTTATTTATATACAGTATGCAGTTTATAAATAACATAATGGTATTGAATATTAAACAGTGTTCTTTTTAGCATATTTAGTGTACTAGGCATAGAAACTCACTACCAAATCCTTTTGCAACGATCTCTAGATGGCTCAAATGTAGGTACCTACTTTTATTTTTTTGTAAATAGATATATATAGAACCATAGTTATATATAATGCATAACCACAGAGTATATACTTTATCCTATAGATTATAAATATCAACTACCTTGGCAACTGTAAAATGGTTATGGTAACACATCTCTATAGAACAAAACACTATCTTATCCTATCTTATATTATCTTATCTTATCTTGCACATGCCCGCGCTTTACCATAGTACTTAATCGTACCATAAACGCAATATTATCAAAATTGTCTCCTTAACATAGTAATTCTAGGAATTTCAGATTATTCGATCTATTAATAAGCCTCAATTATAATAGAACTTAATTAAAACAATAACACATAACAATAAGTTACATAGTATCATTTAATCAATATTACGCTTCCAAGCAATTAAGTTTAAATTGACTTCAAACAACGGAAGGTTGATAGAAAAAGCAATATGAAATATCAATCCCAATTAAGAAAGTATATTTAAATTACAATAAAAATATAGGTATAGTTATTACAGTTAAACTCTAGGGATTTAAAATGCTCCAACTCGATAAATAAATTATGTACCTATTGTTTTGTAAAATTATCATTAAAAAGAATATCCAGCCTTGTTTTGTTGCCTTTCTTTCCTGGCTTGGTCGCGGAGGAACAGGCAGTAGATAAAACCGACGTTTCAAAGTGATCCTTGTGAATTTAATCAATAAATGAATTTTGACTTTGACTTTGATAGTAGGTAGTAACATACAACAGACAATTTAGATACAATGATATTACGAAGTCTATGGCGTACACTGCACTATATTTATTATCTATGGGAGGCATCTCTGATATTATCTATACCTAAATAAAAATATAACCGCGTTTTTTTTTAAATTATAGGATAATACATTTATATTCTCGGTTCTGTAAACCGGCAAATGTTATTTGTGCGAGGTAATCCCAGCCATTAGCACAAACAAGGAAGGCTAGGCTGTTACTCCCAATCCCAGGAGTGATAGCATTACTATCTTGCTAGCACTGCGGGTAAGGGGTACGGTATAATGAATAGTTAGTACGGGGCATCTTGAAACGGGTCACAAAGCGACCAAGCGCCATAACTAACACTTGTATACACCTACCTTCTGGTTATAGTGCAGCGGATTAATAGTAGGACAAGTTCACACGTCCGTTCGGCGGGCGAGTTGCCAGCTTCGACGAGAGGTGCGGGTTAGATTTTTTAGAAAATAATAAAAATAAAAATAAATAATTTCCAGCTCTACAGGTGTCATATAAAAATAAAAATTATTAGAATAACTTACAATTAAAATGACACACACAGAGACAACACAGATAACATGCAAGCTCGTACATTTTTGTTGCGGGACAATAAATGTTTGTATTTTCTGCAGCTATTTGGTCTTGGGAGTTGTGGTACCATTGTAACCGTAGTTCCTTTCTCTCGATACACAGGATGTCCTAGTTTGGACAGATATTTTTACTCGTAGTTCCCATGGCCCCACTACACAGGGAATCCTAGTGTGGGTCAGGACTATGCATGTGTTTTTTCATACCATCAATCATTGTTGGAAAAGTACAGCAAGTTACAAAAAGTATATATAAATAGATATTTTTTTGCTTGGATCTGAGCAGGAATAGGTGTGGATAGCCCTAGAAGCTACGAATTTTTATGTGTGATCTTTACAGTCTCTTGAGAATAAGGGTTCTCGAATGGCGAAGATGAATAGGGCGACGCAGTCTATGAAGGCCTCCTACCAGATAGACTGATGACGTATTTAAGATGGAAAGTCGGTGGATCAAAAAATGCGTTTTTAAACTTACAAATGGCTTAAGGCATAACTTGCCGGTAGGCTAAAGATAGGCCTTTAAAAAACTATCGATTTATTTATTTAGTCGATAGATTTACGGGTGATAAATTAAAACTTTAACCAAGGTATCCCTAGCTCATACGAACTTTTTCGATAGTATCTTACTGCGTTTGTGTATGCTATGGCCACACCAACCACTTTGTCTCTGTTATCTCGCCGCGGTGAATGTTATCTGTGCGTCGCGTGGTGCCGTACCGGGACCACAGAGCAAATAATACTAATCACAAACAGTATCACTCCATTAAAACCGCTACGCAGCACAGCCATAATTAAGTTAATTTAAATATTAAAAAACCCCAGTGTTTTCCATCGTCTATTGCAATGCCCTCTAATAATTTGTGGCGATAAAACTTATCTAAGGACCCATACAAATCGGTTGTAAAATATCACGTTACAATCCAATAGACCATTTCTTTTTGAAACGGCTTGGTAACAGACAAACAGACAAACCTCTTATGTCAAGAACCGGTGGAATTGGCAATGGGCAGCTCATATAGCTCGCAGAACTGACAACAGCGAAAAAGGTCCTCAAGGTATCACGAACCGGATGACGCAGTGAAGAAAGTCAGACCCAATGGATGCAAGGCCCTAGATCGTTTGGCATGGCACTTCCGCTTGTGATGATAATGACTGTATAGACGTAGTCCTCTTCCATTTAACTATATCAATATCTAGATCTAAATAAATTCCATGATAAGGTAAAGTCAACGCTGCTCTTAATTACCTTAGTTCTCAAAAAATAATATGTATAAATAAATTTGTGATGCGAAGTCAGAAATAAATAATGTTCCTTCCGTTTGGCAAAACCACAGAGTAATCAAAAATTTGTTCACCACATTTTTTGTCAACGGTAGATTTTGAGTACGAGTCGATTTAATTCTTAAAATATAGCTGTATTACGCTCATTTTACTGTGAACCTCGGTGCCAAGTGATACCTAATGCCTGCTAAAATGTTGGCGGCAGAATATTAACGTTTCATGTTTTAACAAAACAATTAAAGCGACCTTCTGCCTGTTTGCGTCTACTGTGTATCTTTTGCGGGTAAATACTTGATAAAACAAAAAAAAAACAAAAACGTCAGTGGCGTAGTAAACGAGTAGTCGATTGCGATACAAGACGTGAGGGTTCGATTCCCGCTGCGGGACAAAGTTTTTATATTCTGCAGATATCCGAGTCTGGATGGTGTGGTGCCACTGGGACTTTGCATTTCCTGATATCCATGATACAGGGATGGAGTCAGGACTATGCATGTCGTGGGTGTATAAGCACGCTCACAACTGTGATCCCCACGATACACATTCTCAGATCCATAACATTCAGTTTGCAGATCAGTGCGGATCTTCACCAAGCATTATATTTTGCACACGCCCATGTTTTGCATAGTAGAAAGAATTCCACGTGACAGTATCGCCGCTTATTGGAACACTAGCCGATAGCACATGTCTTCACATTATTGGTTCCTCACGAACCATTTTTTTAATATCCAAAGTAAAAGGATGGGTCTTACCAGGCATTCAAATTGACAGCTAAAACCACAGACTACTTAGGCATGCCATGGCACAGACTATAATATCTATACATACAAGCATATCGAAAACCAATATTTAAATGGACGATTTACATAAATAAATGCTGGTAATTTTTCACACTTCGTCATCCAGCCCCAAACTAAGCAGAGCTTATATTATGGGAACTACATGATACATACTTTTTTTTGTAATTACGTACATATTATACATAGAAAACATTCAGACACGAGACAAATATAATATGCAGATCATACAAACATTTGACTCACCACTACGCCACAGAGGTCGTCAAAAGGTCGGGTTCTTTGAATCCACGCCCTTTAGGAATACGTGCTATTAGCCCAGCCAATTCGGACGTAATCAGGGCACAGCCACAGCCCACATGATAATTTCCCTAAATAGAGGGAGTGTTAAGATTTTTCTGCCCAGAACCCTGAAATATCACAACCGTTCGATCTCTCCTACACAAGATCATCGCAAATAGGGGGAGAGTTGAATCGATAGATAGATAATACTACATGAAAATATCTGGAAGAGATTACTTTCAGCGATAAGACCGCCCATTGTATCTATCTATATTGCTTAAAAATTCAAACACAACAAATTACAAGCTAATCGCGGAAGTACAATATGCGGTCGTATTGCTAATAGCGATTTCTTCAAGACAACTTTTGTAAGAACAGGATTATGATGTAGGAGGGTTTACCTTCAGCTCTCATCACCTTTACTCAATCGATGTTATATTTATACATAGGTATATTATGTATTTAGGTATGTTATAATTAGTTATATTCTTAGAATTTATCCGTCTGTGTATAAATACCCACCATTATTTATCAGCTGTCCCTATACTCAAAGGTTTGCTGGAAGAGAACTCTTGTTTGGTTTAAGCTCGCCTTTGTAAATGTCAAGTTATTTTTGTCTGTATTGTATGTGTAAAGAATAAAATTAATGTTGTTGTTCAGGTTGCATTATTGAAAATTTAATGCAAATCGGTTCAGCGGTTACGATAACAGACGAAGAAAAACATATGGATATTGTTCCATATTTAAATTTATAATTAGTAGACAAGGACTTTAAGGGGTAGGGGCTCCAGCTTAGTTTATGTACAGAAAGTACACCTGCCACCACACTAGGATTCTCTGTGTCGTGAGTATCAGGAACTATGAGTACCATGGCCCCAGAACACCCATAGCCGGAACAAACATCTGCAGAACATGGAAACATTTGACATTCGTTTAGTTACACTTCCAGAAAGGTTTTAATTTAAGATATAATTTAACACGCCACTAGAGGGCGCTGCAATGTAAAACAACTTAATTAATCAGACAAAAAAGTTAATTTTGTTAGTTGTAACTTAAAAATAGGTAATACACTATTAATAAATAATAGTGATTTAGTCCTCTGGATGAGTTTCCATATCATGTTCCCACTATGCAAATCCGTAAGGAGTTATTTTAAATTTTGTAAAATTTACTTGCCTATTCTAAGTTCAACAAAATTCAAGCCATCACGCTTCTGCTAAAATGTACTAAAAAGCCTTTATAAATGTGAACTCTATTTACATAACAAGTGTGAGAAGGGCCTCCTGCCGTCACTTAAGGGCGGCTTTATGGCCTGTTAACAGATAACAGGGCAAGGGAGGGCCCAAAAACCTTTGAAAATAGACAAATTTAAGAAAAAAACGCGACTTTTATAAATTTTTCAGTGTATTCTCAAGATGTTTAATATAACACAGGTTGGCAAGGGCAGAAAGCTGGCTCTTTGTATAAAAGATCCAGAATTATTTTCTTTGTTAGGACCCAACTAAAGACAGAACGATAAATTTTCTTAAGTCACGATTCCACTGGATACAAATTGCTTTTTTCCCGCAAACGCAAGATAATAAAGTCCTGACCCTATACATGGATTCTCTGTATCGTGGGTCTCAGAAACTATGAGTAGCGTAGTACAACACCCAAATCCAGATCAAATATCATGCAGAATTTGCAAATATTTAATAATAAATTATTTATTTGCGTGTTTGTTTGTTTATTTGTTTGTTCTTTTAGCAATAAAAAGGCTCTACCGATGGTCATGTAGTTTTTGTGACTTCAGGAAAGGTTTAACGCCACACGTCACTAGGAGGCGCTGTAAAAAACTTTAAGAAGTTTAAAATTTACAAACTGCAAAAATATCTGTCCAATCGTACACAGACTGGAAATTATTTTAGCAATAATAATGTTTGTTCCACCTAATAATAATGCTGGACATTTTTCACACAGCATCATCTAGCCCCAAACTAAGCAGAGCTTGTATTATGGGAACTACATGATTGATATACTACTTGTATACTCTTTTTGTAAATACATACATATTATACATAGAAAACACCTGAGACAAATATTTGCAGATCACACAAACATTTGTCCAGCGACGGGAATCGAATCCGCAATCTTCTGCGTCTCAGGCGGGCTTTAGCCCACAGCGCCACAGAGGTCACTAAAGCACAAAATTTAGTAAATAGACTAGAAAGATGAAAGTAATATTTATTTTGGCCGTAAAAATGCGGCGAACGCATTATTAGCCGTTCAGAATTTGTTATAAATTTGGTAGTGTTCCGTAATACCAAAAATGATGACTGAAAACTTGTTATATTTTTCACATCGTGTTGTTATTCTGTAATTAGACAATTATAAGCTATGTACCTAAATCAAACAATACGTAAGTTATTATTGTTTTTAATACGAAACAAATATGATGAAAACATGTCATGTATGACATAAAAATATGCAATTCGTTTACATTTCAATTTGGGTAAGTTTTTTGGAAAAATATATACCCAGGTACCTAGATAAATACGTCATACGTTCGCTACTACCGTTTAGCTTAGAAAAAAAAAATATGTGTTGCTTTGGGTGGAAATAGGTCAAAAAGTTAATGCGCTTCAGATAGACCCCTTTGTGAGGAAGCAAATATTACAGAACACAAAATATACATAAAATACTTAAGTCTAAAATATCACTAATTAACTTAAACAAAGGACTAGAGAACTTAGAGCAACATTCTAAAATTAAAATGTAACTGTCATTCCACGGTTTATTGTCCGTAAACAAGCTTGATGGAAGAACTTAAGTTATATTGTCGTGAAAGATACTCTTTGACATAACACAAATCTTCAAGTCGAAGTGAAAGGCAATGGACATATCTCATCTTATCCTACTATATCTTACTACTATTATAAACGCGAAAGTGTGTGAGGATGGATGTTTGTTACTCTTTCACGCAAAAACTACTGAACGGATTTTAATAAAACTTTACATCAGAATAACACATCTAGTACAAAGATAAGTCGAGAGAGTTCGTCTGTAGTTAATTAAATAAATATTTTTATAATGATACATAGTCCTGAATCCCAAACTAGGATTCCCTGTGTCATGGGTATCAGGAACTACGAGTGTCGTGGTACCACAATATCCAGACCTGAAAGAAATACCTTCATAAAATGCAACTTTGCCCCGTTGCAGAAATCGAACCTGCACCTATTGTGTCAAAACCGGCCACTCGCCTGCCGCGCCAATGATTCAAAACCCCATTATTATCACATTAAATCCTCTCAATCCAAAGGTTTTCTGGAAGCGATCGCTTCTAAGCGAAAAGACAACCCATTGTACTTTAAGTTTTTTTTTAGTTTTATTAAGTTTTTATTTATTTTTCTTACGGTTTAAAATAAAGTATTTTCATTCATTCATTCAGGATTCAGGGCCAAGGCGGCATAAAATACGAAAGCTTTTGGCCTCGCGTACCGAGAGGTCGCGGGTTCGAGTCCCGCCGAGGTAAAATCTTTGTATACTATCCAACTTGATTTCCATTTTGTGAGAATTCCAACTTTTTGTAAAAGCTACATTTTATATTTCATGTTAACATACGAATTCAGTATTAAATTAGTTTTGCATACATTGTGGACTCCATTGCATTAAGGGATATTGTTATAATTTAAAATATATATATTTTTTTAATGGCTGTATGTATTGTATAAAAATGTTTATTTGTATTGTATGTTTATTCTCCACACTTTCAGTCAGGCAATAACACCGTCATTCTTTTAAATAGTTCTCTCCATCCTAAAGTTGTCTGGAAGCTTTCAGCGATAAGACCGCTCATGGTGCATTTAGATGATAAACACTCTTGGGATTTAAATGCTCCAAATAGTTCTCCAACTCGATAAACAATTTAGGTACCTATTGTTTTGTAAAAGGCTTATTAAAAAGAAACCAGCCTTGTTTTGTTGCCTTTCTTTCCTGGCTTGGTCGCGGAGGAACAGGCAGTAGATAAAACCGACGTTTCAAAGTGATCCTTGTCGATTGATTTGGATGAATAAATGAATTTTGACTTTGACTTAGGATATAAATGACTGTAAAAACGAACGTCTTTAAAATTCAAAGTTTGATCTTCTATTTTTCAAGTTTAAATAAATATAAATAAGACATATTCACACTGCATCATCTAGCCCCAAAGGTAAGCAGAGCTTGTGTTATTGGAACTACATGACTTAGATACATTTTTATTTTATTTTGTTCCAAGGACATATTGTGTCTTTATTTTACCAATAACTTTTTTTTAGAACAAGGTTTTCGTTATTCAAACGAATTCAAATTTTAAATGAATTCTGAAAATCCAGCCCTAAAGACTTTTTTCCCCTACATTTCTATACGGGACAGACCCCGGTATAGAGATCTGGATAGTTACAAGGTGAACTTATACTTGACTATATTTCTTTAATATTCCTCTAAAATTACAGACTTGAAGTAGTTGACAAATTAATGACTGACGCTATATAGAGCCTAAACCTTGATTACACAAAGCGACGAGTTTCTAGATATTCCTCAGTTCACTATTCTCTGGTTAACTCTCCCTCTAGGTACTCATAAATATTCATCTTATCAATATGTCCATAAAGCCTAATTAATACTCTTCGTCTGTATTTTACGCAAAAAGCAGGTTATCGGCGCTTGTAATCTAGTGCAAAACCTGGAAACATTATCCAAATATAATATTTGGACGTACCGCTGATTAACCCCTACTTGATTACCTTACGGATCTACAAACGAATAGTTAAGTTTAATGTTTTTTTTTATATCATTGGTTTAGTTGTAATACAGACCACATTCCATCTTCTAGAAAACTCGTCGGAGGTCGTGGGTTCGACCCCGGTTGTTAACCAAATGATTTGTTCTACTCGAAAAAATACGTGCGTTTTAATACGTACTCAAAACGGTGAAATAGAACATCGTGTGGACATCGACACGCCCTAGAAACAACGATTCGAAGGCATGTGCCATCAGTAACAATTCCAATAAACGGCGATGGGCTTGCAATCTGTCACGTGAAATGTAAACTATCAGCGGGCTTAAGCTTAATGTAATTTTTGGACGTGTCTCTGACTACCCTAGGGGGTAAACTCAAAGATCTATGCACTGACTATGTCTCAGTACATCCATTACGGGAAATAATATTCGTGAGCGTGTTTTGTTTTCAAATTTTGCAAAAAATATCTTATCCATCTTCACTCTGGATAAGCGCGTATTTTTGCAAAGCAGATGTCAAAATGCTTTTGTAGTAAATGCGTCCACGGTATGAAGGATAAGGTTAATTACTATAAAACTATGGTAATTTATGTAAATCTTTTATCAAGGCCATAAATTAAAAACTGGGGTTTCGTTTGCTATCTGAATTGCTTATTAATCGAGTTTTCTTAAACTTGAGTCACTTCGAATATCAGTGGAACATAAGAATAAATTAAAACAAATATTCAGTTTAAGTATTTGCTTCTCGACAAATATTTGCATTTTCTGAAAATATTTGTTCTGTGTCTGGGTATTGTGGTACCACGGTACTCGTAGTTCCTGACACAGACAATACAATCATAGTTTGTCGTCAGGATTGTGTAAGTCTCTGTTGGTTGTATATTTATTTCAAAAATGTTTACCCGTGCTCAAAACGGTGAAGGAAACCGGCATGCTCTAGAACTATCGAAGTGAAGGGTTTCTAGGGTCTATTTAGATAATAAAAGTAATTTAATGTGTACTTATTTCTGTTTTCTGTTTTATTGTAAAGCCACCCCGGAAGCCGTAGACAGAGAGAGCGAACAGTCTCACCTCTCACTGACAGTGACATATTGTATAAGGTTAGAGTAGGGTAACTACGTTCCAACACGAAGGCATGTGCCATTGTTATTGTTTTTCGATTGGAATCGCACGTGGAATGCTAACTGCTTTGCGAAATGTAGGCAATGTTTAGACTTAATTCTGACTATCCCCTTGGAATTCTAACAAATGTTCTGTGCTGAGTCCAGATCCATATCTGAAGATCCCCTTGTATTATCATGGGGTAACAGTTGTAAGCGTGTTTTGTTTATATAATTCAACTAAAATTAAAATTTAAGCGACCAAACTCAAGTATGGAAGTCTAGTTCTAAAAAAAAACATACTCGCTTATAACAATTTTCATATGTATTCTTGAAATTATAATATTCTCGTTTATTCTTTTTGAGAATATTAAGCAGAGGGTAGTCAGAGAAACGTCCAGAAAGGACTCGTTTGAACAATTTTCTCTTTCAAAGTGTAAGAGATCGTTGTGTACCTAGTACAATTTATATACATTTAAAACGCTTATTCGTTTCCCTATCCTCAACATTACCTCTAGGGAAATACGGTGTATTTTCCCGAAATCTCAAGGCACTATGTGCACTTGTCAGCCCAGGGCGGACATTTTCAACAAAGCTATAAAATATTCCAGTTGTTGTAAAATGTACACATGATTTCCTTACCTTTCTGTTCCCACAGAGTATAATAGACATGATATCAGATCTGCCACCTATAAAGCTGCCACCCACTGCGGCGCTCGGGTACGCTACGCACTTGTGTTTTGATAGAAAATACATTTAGGATTGTAAGAAATGACGCTACACATAGCTGAGTTCCAGCTGTATATATTGTAATATTACGTTTTTAAAAACGCATTTTCTTTGGACTGAGATATCATCGTAGAAAAAACACACATTCATTTAGCCCAAACTATGTAGAGCTTGTATTATGGGAACTAAATGACTGTTTTTTATAATAATATCAGTAATTAACTTATAAATTATACATAGAAAACACCCAAACCCGAAACACATATTTGCAGATTTGCAGATTCATACAAACATTTGTCCCGCGGTTGAAATCGAACCCGCAACCTGCGTCTCCGGCGGGCCTTCACCCAATGCGCCACAGAGATCGTTGAATAGGGTTTGCAGATCCTAAAGCTTCAAAATTTTAAGGTTTCTTTGTTTTTTTATTGATTGGGGTTTTTTACACTATTTAATGGAAATATTGACTCGTGACCATGATTCATTTAAATTAATTCATATACGAATCCACGCTGTTAATGTGCGCATCCTGCCCGTGCGCTGCAGTAGATGGACGTCTTTAGAGAAACGTTTGAACACAAAGACCTATAGTTTGTGAAAATTTAAGAGAAGCTCTCAATATTGTATTGTGATACAAGAATATATTCTAAGTTGGTGGTTTGTATTGAAATGGAGAAAATATATTTTTTATATACACTTACAAAGCCACGCCTGTTTTCCAGAGGGGTAGGCAGAGACCACATTCTTTATACAAACTCGTCGGTTTAGTGTACTCTTAACCGGCATGTTAATACAATTTAGGAAATCAAAATACAATATGCGAGGCTGACACGCAAGAGGCGCGGGTTCAATTCCCGCTGCGGGACAGATTTTTGCATGTTCTGCTGATATTTGTTCCGGGTCTGGGTGTTGTTGTACCACGGTACTCGTAGTTACTGTTACCAACGATACAGGGAATCCTAGTGTGGGGTAGAGTGTTTTTGTTTGACCTTTGAACTCGTAGCACCTCCGTAGCCTGGCCATAGCATCTCCGTAGCATAACCGTAGCACCTCCGTAGCGCTGCCAAAGTACCTCTAAAGCACTTCTATATATCGTAGATATTCAGAATATCACAATTTTTAATACGATTTCTATGACAAAGCTTATTTTATAATAAATAAAGAATTCACAGTAAAATTTTAATTTAATTCTATGAGTCAATATGTCCTCGGACCGTACTTGTGGTAAGTTAAAAACCACAATGGCTTAAAAATCAAAGCAAGTCTACATTCAACCGCTAGATGGGTACAGTCGGCAACAAAAGTATGAGTAGATTATGTTTCGGTTACTTCAGCTATATATAACTCGAATTAAATATGCTAAGCACCTTTTAACGTCTAAATGGATCAGAAAGGTGCGTGGAGAATTTCTTCTAACATCCAACTCCTGGGTACAAAATTGGTTGTTAATTTATGTAGTTCTGTTATTTTTTTTATATGATGATTTTTTTCTGGAAGGTCCTTGTTTACATACAATAATTTCCTGTCACTTTTGATATCTGAAATTCCGATTCGGTCACTAAAATATTTCATTTACACGCAAAAGTCCTGAGGTTCTCCAACATGGGGATTTCAGTCGTTACATTTTTTTAATTACATACAGATGGGACTTTACCTTACACCGTTTCCCGGAGGGGTAGTCAGAGACCACGGATTTTTATATGCTACGATCCTAGCATATTTTTTTCACGTCATTAATTTTATAACCATCACATTCTTCATACAAGCTTGTCTGTTTAATGTATTCTTGACTTGGCCTTTCTCCAGAATATCTCTAGAGACATTCCCTTTCCAAATATTGCATTATCCCATTATTTTATTAATTCCATAATAATAAGAGTTATTATGCTGTAAGTACTTACACGTACCGGCAATATGAACACTTGCCATAAAGAAGATAACGCCAATAACTATTAGCCCGAGGCTCAAACTAACTTTAGCGGATACTAAGTTTTTTGGACAGATTATATGAGATATTTTCCTTGAAAAGTTTTCAATTTTCAAAACGGTGTCTTTTGTTCCGTCCTCCTTGTGATTTTCTTGCAATTTTTTTCATGCAGTAGCTAGTAACAAGTCAACCTATTGATGTTTTGTGTTGAATCCATTGTGTTGCAGTATACAGTTCTGTGAAAATAAAGTACAATGAATGAGCGTTGAAAAAACCTGCAACAATAGAAATATTTGCACAAATACTTCAAATTTTTGTAGGTAAATGGAAGTTTGCTATTTAGTTAATTTTACGGCTGAACAGATCTGGATGAGATATTTTTATTGTTCGTCACCTTAATAAACACAGGCGCTTAACGCCCGAGCGTAACCTCTGGTAATGCAAGCATCCTTAGGCTATGGTAACCGCTTACCACCAAGTGGGCCGTAAGTCTGTTTAATTTTACGGCTGAACAGATCTGGATGAGATATTTTTATTGTTCGTCACCTTAATAAACACAGGCGCTTAACGCCCGAGCGTAACCTCTGGTATTGCAAGCATCCTTAGGCTATGGTAACCGCTTACCACCAAGTGGGCCGTAAGTCTGTTTAATTTTACGGCTGAACAGATCTGGATGAGATTGATTTATGGTTCGTCACCTGAAAAACATAGGCGCTTAACGCGCGAGCGTAACCTCTGGTATTGCAAGCGTCCATAGGCTATGGTAACCGCTTAACAACAGGTATTGGTGGGTGGGTATGCTTTTTTGCCACTAAGTGTTTAAGAAAAGGTCATAAACAAGTCCAGTTTTCATTATGAAATATCAGAAAAATCCAAAAAAGGTCTTACGTTTTCTATTCTTAAATCTGTAGAAAAATATCTTGCGAATACTGATGCACCTATTACTGGCGTTTTTTTAGGGTTTCGTACCTCAAAAATCTGAAAAATCTGAACCCTTTAGGACATTTTAATAGTTAAGTATTTTTTGTAGTTATAAATATGACATATTTAATAAATCTATAAATTTAATTGTTACTAGGTATTTAGATACTTAAATGTAAAAATTTGCAAGACTAAAATTTCGAATATAGAGAAGCTGACCATACCTATGTAATAATACTAATGTACCTAAATTCTTGCAAATAAATATCATTCATTCATTCATTCATTCCATCTGTCTAATCTATCTGTCAACCTGTACCCTTTTTCTCAGAAACGCGTGGAGGTATCAAGTTGAAATTAATATCAAATACGTGGCCTAAGGTCCCTTGAAGCTCTAAACTCAAGCTTCTTAATCAACGCAATTAAAAAATACGGCCATTTTTGCGAGATATTTTGATACTCGCAAATAAATCAAGACCTATAGGGTACTCCTCGTTGTTTAAAATCATGAAATTTGGCAAGACCTTTGAAGTCAAGTTAAAATATTGCTAAAACCGCATTTAAATCGGATTAGATTTTTCGGAGAACCTTATTCGATTGATAGCTGAATGAAGTGTCATCAAAAAACTACCAATTATTATTAAATTATCAGTTTGTTGCCAGATTCTCCCATAGGCTTGGTCTCACGTGATTTTCAAGCTAATGTTTGAAAATCACTTGAGACCAAGCCTCATGATCATTGATGTTCTTTGTGATTTCAATACAAAAACCTATTGACTTTGACTTTGAATAATCATTATCTGTGGTACCACAGACAAATATACAGCCTCACTCCAAATGGGCTGCTATTAAAAAGGCAATAACATTTTCTCATGAATACAAAACTATTGTCTTCGATAGAGCAAGCTAAGATATTAGAAAGGGCGTACATAAAACATTTTACCGACGAATACCTAACCTCAATTTTGCAGAGGTTGACAGAAAAGAAAAACATGGACCGAGATTAAACGAATCCAATCTTGAGAATGATCCGTTTCGTTTGACAAAATCACACCTATATCGGACTCCTTAATCAAATACAGGTGTTACAGTTAAACGTCAAAACACGGTAAATTTTTAGATTTACTAGTTTAACTTGTATTACCATATGAAAATCTATTTTAATTTAATTTAATTTAAAAATCAAATATAAAGGTTGTTAATCAAAGTCCATTTCGAATAATTGACATGATTGTTTTTTTGTATGGTACATCTACAAAAGTGGTCTGGAAGAGATGCCTTTTAGCTTTAAGGCCGAACATAGTACTTTCGCAGCTAGTTAAAACCGCGGATTTGTTTTATAAATTTGTTCTATTTGAATTTATAAGCAAAATATGTGGTGTAAAAAAAAAAAAAGTAATCTATCTATCTATCTTTGTTTATGGGAGGTCTACGTCAAGCTGTGGACTTCTACAGGCAGTTAATGTGACGATGACTAGTCACACCTAAGATGTACAACATTTTGGACTTTTACAGTAACAGAAAAGGTAACGGATTTTGGGTTTACTTTATAGACATGTTGAAGAATCAGCATTTTGTGATGCATTGAGCAATTCTAATGCAAGGGTCTCCTAGTTGAATGACCGTTCATACGGTCCTACCTCATGTAGGTACTATTAAAACATTATAAAATTTAAAACATAGTTCATATACATAAATAATAATAAATAATATAGCAAATAGTTTAAAATGTAAAGAAACTGGGAATAAAATAGTTATACCTGACAAGTTCTTAATACGAGCTTTATTTGTAGCTAGGGATGGGGATTTCTTTATTGAGGTAATGCGTTCCAATAACGCACTGATTGGTAATGTTTTGAGATATGTCTCAGGATCGACGTTTCACTGTTTCACTGTCTATGTTACACTGTGTGTTATGTAACTGTTTACAAACATTTTTCTACCACATTTATTTGGTTCCTAACGCTTTCATTGGATTATTCCTGAAATTCTCAACAAGGTAATCTCATGATTAAATTTACAGCTATGAATACAGTTTGAAAACTTTGTTACTTTCAGAGTCGCTTAGAAAGAGCGGTCTGCGTTCCCGATAACACTAAATGACCTCATTTTTCATCAATAGATTTGGCTACGAAGCCCGCGAGCGCATTGTTGGAAGCTACTGAACTGACTTAAACTGCTGAAACCAGTAATTCCCTCAATTTTTGTTGGTTCAGGACGGATCCAAATATTTGCTGGACTTGTAAGAATTAGGCGTGTTTTCAGAGATATGATACCTAAATCAACGGAGCATGTTTTAGTGAAATATTTTATTCAAGAGCTTTTAGTTCCGAGCCCCTAGATAGCTCGAATGAACAATGGTCAGATTCTCAGTTTCCTTTTCTTTTAACAGAACCAAGAGTTATTAAACATTAAAGATGAATACGGTTTTATTAATTACTAGCTGTACCCGCTTTCGTTCGCGATTGCCATCCCTGTCGACTAATTAATCGCATTTGACCACAGTTTGGCTCATATTAAGCAACGCTGTAGACTGCGGTGAAGCATTCTTATCAACAAAGGAGCTTTTTACTTTTGATTTGAAAACTCTCAGGTTGTATTTCTCAGAAGACAGTAACCCAGCAAAAAAAGAATCATTAAAATCGGTTTACAATTGGCGAAGATCATGAATACAATTGCCGACCGTCACATAAAAATATATAATAGAACTATAAAATAGCCAATGCTTTGAAACCATGCCTTTGTTGATATCAAACTTTACTAGTCATTTTCAAATGTCAACAAAGTAATTTTCAATCATTTTTTTAAAGGTAATTAACGATATCCTGCTCATGTACCAAACAACACTACCCTGCATAAGTGAGCTACACAGGTAGCTATTTTTAAACCGGAAATGGGTACTTACCGTGAATTATTTAACGGATCGCAGCTGCCTCGTGCAGTTTCAACGGAGTGCTTATAAAAACTAGCGGTTAAATTCTTTTCCATTCTGCAGCGTACCAGTGCAAAATGTGCATTCATTAAAGTGAAATGCTTTTGAAAATGTTTAATAACTTAATTTCAAGCTTGCTATATCTACCATCGACGTAAGGCTTATCAGATTTAAATACTTTTTTTTGCAATAGATTTATGTGATTTTTAATAGATAGGTTTTATTGGGACGCTGCAAAAAATGTTGAAAAACACGTCAATGGTTTTAAAACGATTTTGTCCAGTTGGACTATGTCTAGCTGTGGTATATGTCCAGCTATGTCTAGTTGCAGAATGTGTCTTGCTGTAAGTAATGTCATAAGATTATAATTTGAGTTTTAATTTAAAACTAGAAAGTATTTTGGTGTTAAAAAAATAACTCTAATTATTCTAATTACAGATAGATTTCCCCCATTAAGGCGTTTCGAAATCGATGAGACTTTAATCAAAATCCTCACGGTAGTTAGTTTATCGTAAAGCAGTACCTGATGTAATAAAATTATCCACTAAATGTATACTTTAAGCAATCAATAGCGAGCGGCAAAATTTGTAAATTTACTCTGAGGCCCCTTTATCAAATCTATAGAGTCAAGTCGTAAATATCTTGCACGCTTCCTAACTAACCGTAAATTGATAAATTTGAGAATTAATTGAGTTTTGGCACCGCATACTAGTTTACAATCAGTAGCGATGAACTATAGATAGATAGATGGAGGGCGACTGGTCGAAGCGACGCGCGCAAGAGAGCTGGCTCTTATCTGGGTCAACGCATTAGCATTACCATTCAGCGTGGCAATGCGGCCAGTATTTTGGGAACGCTTCCGCCTGGTAGTGATCTGGATCAGTTGAGCTATCTATCGATCGTTTGCAACGGTCTTTATATAGCTGTTTCATTTGTATTTTTTGTATATACCTACTTGTACATAGTTGTATGATTAAATGTATATTGATAGTTAGATAGAAAATGCTTTATTGCACAAGATAAAACAAGTAAATAGACGAACTTAATGCTAGTTCGCATTTTCTTCCAGCTAACCTTTGCGTAATGAAAAGTGGGGTAGTAGTGCGTTTGAAGGATTTACCAGAATAAGAGAATATTTTATTAAATTAAATTACTAACTACTTAAAATATTTGGAAGTAAACTTCATCAATTATACGTTTTACCGCACAGATTCCTTCATTTTTCCAAATCCAGATCTGATGGTTATGGGTTCGAGCCCGGTAGGACACCAATGGACTTTTCCACTTGAAAAATGTTTGTGGGTTTTAACACGTACTTCAAAAAGTGATTTATTGTGAGGAAACAGGCATGCCCTAGGCCCGAAAATTCGAAGGCAAGCTCCATCAGTAACTGTTCCAATAAATGGTTGATACGTCGAAGGGTATCAACCGTTGAAGGAAAACATGGTGTGAAAACTGGCATGCCCTAGAATCCATAAATTCGAAGGCATTCGAAGAGCTTGCAAGAGGAATGTTTACTATTTACGAATTGCCAAAAATAATGTCTTGAAAAATCTACGCACAGAGTATGTATTTGAGGATTTCCATCGTGGGGAATAGAGTCGTGAGCGTGTTTTTTTTGTTTTTCTTCAGATAGTAGTATCGCAACTGGTCGTAAATATTGTGTGGTTGCTTGATTATTCCGGATTTTGGAGAGTTCCCGATACGGCAAGTTCAATATTGATCTAGGGTTTGTCACCAGCGATAAGGAATATTGTTCTTGTAAGATTAGCGTTCGTATGATCGGTAGCCAAAGACGGGGCACCATCAGTGCAAGCAATAGGCGTAGATGTACTTTAAAATTTAAAAATTTACCTAGTTTTTACGCTGACGGTTCTATAAATGATCTTTGTGATATCAATAAATAAAAGAAAGAAAGAAAATACATTTAAAAAACACAACACAACAGGTGAAAAAATACAGAACAAATAAACACACACACACAAATGTTACATTATACATTACAAAAAATAGAAAAGATGTGTTGTGTGGGGTCAAAAGGTCCCTATCTCAGCATTATACTTCACCGAACCTGGGAAAGGTGTAGCCTATTCACAATAAAATCCATTAACTTATCTGCTGGTTATCAACAGCGTTAACTTATAATAGATTACCCCATTTTTATAAATAATGTAGTGGATTGTTAACTTTGAACATGGAACATCCCTAGCGCCGCCTATCTATCGGGGATATTAGTTAGAGACAGAGCTGCTGACTCCGCCGAGGATCTCAAAAAGAAAATCTCGACAGAGCCTACTTAAAATAATTAAATAATTACATCCAACAATACACGTAGTAATGACGTCACAGAAGGATTTCCTGTGTCGTGGATATCAGAAACTACGTAGCGGATAACACTTATTGGGTTGAGACTGGGGTTCCTGGTGTACCTGGGCCCTTAGCATACTCAAAATATTTTCAGAACGTCTCTGGTCGAAGCAACGCGTGACTCGAGAACTGTCTCATTTCTCTGTCAACGCATTAGCATTGCCATTCAGTGTGACAAGCCAGCCAGCATTTTGGGGACTATTTACATGGCGAACTTTACAGTTTGAAGAAGGACCTTGTATTGTTTGTACTTTAGCATTGCCTTTTAGTGTGGAAACACCAGCATTTTAGGGACATTTCCGTCTGGTAGTGATCTAAATCAGTTGAACTATCTATAAATATGTTTTAGCTGTATAGTCTGTGTCCAAGCATCGACAAACCTAGTATACAAAGAACCTCGGTTTAACCTAAACTTATACATAAATATCAGCTAGATAACCTCATAATCGCCAACCCTTGACATTGAAAACAGACACCAATTTATACGAAGTACGTGACAGCTACTAGATAGATTAATCATGCCTTTGAGGGTAGTAACTACTGTCAGATAAGCGTAATGGCCGGATGCCAGTTACTTCGGGGTAGTTTTCAAGCGCCTCGGGGTGAGACGCTAAATTGTTTATAAGTTATTGGCCGAAGCTTTGGTTGAACAAGAAGGTTCCGTAACGAGGTAACGTAGCGGCAACGATTTTTATGTAGTTAGTTATTAAGATGCCTTTTTTACATAAAGCACGGTGACCATACTCCCCGTGGACGTTAAAGTCATTATGGAAAATAATAAAGTGCGTGTTGGCCTAATAGGTGATACCCCGACTTCTGATCTGGAGGTCGTGGGTTCGAATCCAGTCGTGCACCAATCGATTTTTCCACTCGACAAATTTATGTGCTCAAAACGGTGAAGGAAAATATCGTGAGGAAACCGACATGCCCTAGAACCAAAAATTCGAAGGCATATGCCAACAGTTAGTGTTCCAATAAGCGGCGATGGGCTTGCAACTTGTCACGTGGAATTCTTACTACTTGCAAAAATGCGGGTTTGTACCAAATGTCATGTTTGGACGTGCCCCCTACTACCCCCTACTTGGTATCCTCAAAGATCTACTCACTGAGTATGTATCTGAGAATATCAACCATGGGGAAGACAGTCGTGAGCTTGTTTGTTTTGTTTGTTTTTTGGAAAATAATAAATAAAATCGTACATTTGAATATGAACATATGAATATGAAAAATAAAGGTAAACGCGTTATAGACCCGTTTAAAACTTATAACTATTTTTATTTAAGACCCGTATAAAACTTATGTTTACTTATTTGAAAAGTTTTAAAAATAGTCACTTATTTTGATGAGCTTACAGAGAAAAACGTCCCATAGTCGTACAGCTTTAACAGTAAAGGAGTTACCATAGAAATGAGAACAATGGACAAAGTCAACGTCAAAGTCAAAATCAATAGGTTTTATTCATTTAAATCACAAGGATCTTAAAGAAACGTCTTCTTAAAAATGTCTTGGCAGCTTTTTTTAACCAAAATACTTTCATCCTATTACTTATTATTTAAAGATTATTTAAGTATTTAGGCGCTTTCGAAACTCGGAAATTGGTGAAGCGAAGTATTTTGCTGTACAAAATGTTGGAATTCGACAAAGAGAAATGAATTGAAAGAACTTGATGCTTGTTCGAATAGTTTTTAATTGGAATTTTAACTTGTAAGAATATACGTAGGTATTTTTGTGGCCAACAATTATCATAAAGTAAAGAGCCAGCAGCGACGCTAGAGATGCGGGTTCTATCCTCGCTGTGGGACAAATGGTTGATATTTGTTCCAGGTCTGGGTATTGTGGTACTTGTAGTTCCTGATACCCACATCACAATCCTAGTGTTAGATCAGAAATGTATTGCTTATTTCACAAATCCCCTGCGACAATCCCCTGCGAAGGGGATTTATGGACTTTTTGTCCAGAAATCACCTTCCGGTACTCAAATGGGCAGCTAAGGGGATTTGTGGACAAGAGTTCCAGAAATCCCCTGATCCATTTATTTACATAAAAAAAAACAAATACGCATTTTATTTTTCACTATGTCACTATACATAATCCCGACTGCATCTGCCTCGATGAAGACTATAATCTTCCAATGTTAGGTGTATTCTCAGCATATTGAGCTGAAACTCTTGCCCCAGGGACGTGAATAAAAATAAAACAAGACTTATTAAATTTAATAAAATGTGTAGTTCAAAAAACACGCTTTTATCACGTACTAAAAGTTACAAAAAAAAGAATACATTTAAAGAATTGATTGTATTGTTTGTTCGCAGAATATCAGTACTATAAGTTACAAAAAAAGAATACATCTAAAGAATAGATTGTATTGTTTGTTCGCACAATATCAAAACCTATTCCAGATCTTCGCAGAATTTACTAACAAATAGCCTTAACTAACAAAATGGAGTACATTGTATGAATTTTGATTTTGATTAGATTTTTTGATTATCCACCTCCATCAGCAGATTAGCTCCCAAGATACTTAATAATACTAATATCACAAAGTTTAATTTCGATACGGCAATTAGAAGTATGTTAAAATTGACTTCCAAGATTTGATTACATTGTATGTTTGTTATTTAGTTAGAAGCCAAGCTATTCTAAAAGTTAAAAAAACACGCTCACGACTGTATTTCCCATAATGGACATCCTTAAAGATCTATGCACGGAGTACATACTCCGTGCATTAGTCATTTATCGCCACTAGTCAATATATAAGTAGTATATCAGTCATATAGCTTCCATAATACAATCTCTGCTTAGTTTGGGGCTAGATGATGCTGTGTGAAAAATGTCCGGATATGTCTTTATATTTTAATTTTGTTTTGATTAAATATAATATAATGCTACACCATCATTGTGCCTTTATAATTATTCCGTTTCTAGAAAGTTGTTTTTTCTGCTGTCAGAATGAAATCTCATACCTTTGGTTCAAGTGTTCACTTTGTTTCGTTCGTCGTCCGCGTGCGAAGACGAAATGAAAATTCTTGTATAACTCGCCAGGCTATGAATCTATACAGGGTATACAAATAAACAACCATTAATTCAACGCTTGCATCCGACTTCGGGAAACTTAACAGAGTATAAATTCTACGGTTAACTTATTCTAAAGTCACAATTAATAGTTGTAGAAGAACTCCCCTACTTTGTTGGGAGTGGCATTATGCTGAGACTGGGCCTGTTTGGGCGCACACTCGCAGCGAAAGACTGATAGACGTGTCCGTAGGATCTAGGTACTTACCTCAGATTGTCTTGTCCATACCCTGTATAATTTTGTGTCACTGTCACTATCTTTTAATTATTCGTTATTTGTTCCATGTTTTATGTCTTGTAATGTTGTGTGTGTGTGTGTGTCATATAAATATATTCTTAATCTCATATTCTTAAGAAGGATGGTAAAATTTAATCATCATCAACCAGCATAGAAAGCTTCTAGAAAATTACAGCTGTACTAAAAGCCTGCATTAAAAAAGTACCGTAGCAAACAATGACGATTATATTACCTTTTTCGATTGGCATCACACTTCAGCTGAATGAGGACCATAAAAAGGACCAAAGTTTGGCTAATTTTTGAGTCTTAGTCACAAAATGTCACAAAAAGTCCACTAGTAAATTATTAGTAATCTTTCTTTTAGTTTGACAGCTTTTTGTTTTTTACTGTATCTGTATTTAGTTAATCAAACTATTTAAAAAGCTTTAAGGTATTAGATGTTGTTACAAGTAAACAGAACGGAATGCAAAATACAATTCAAATTTGATTATGTAATTAGTGATGACATTATAAAAGCTTTCAAACTCATAAATGTTAAGAAAACTACAGACCTCTGGGGCGTCTCTGTTCGCGTTGTGAAAACATTGATTGGTAAAATTGCGCCCGAACTAGCTTTAATATTCAACGAGTGTATTGACTGTGGTGTGTTCCCTGATTTAATGAAACACAGTAAAATAATTCCACTTTTCAAACTACCAGGGTCAGAACAAGTGTTCTGGCCCTTAAATTGTCAATAATTAAAAAAAAAAACTTTATAAAAAGGCAAACTATAAAATATTTCATTATTTAAATGATAAAAACTCTTGGGATTGAAAATGCTCCAACTCGTTGTTTTGTAAAAGGATCATTATAAAGAATAACCAGCCTTGGTTTGTTGCCTTTTTTTCCTGACTTGGTCGCGGAGGAACAGGCAGTAGATAAACCGACGTTACAAAGTGGTCCTTGTGATTTTAATGAATAAATGAATGTTGACTTTGTTGTTCTGTAAGTTGTAATATTTAAAATGATTCTTGAGATTTCTTTTTTGACTTTGAACTTGGGCTATGTTTATCAACTGAATTGTGGATAGAGGTTTTATATATTTGTAGCTGGCGCTTTAAGATGTCATCGGTCCATCGGGTGGGGGGGCCTTCCTGCATTTTGTTGTCCGGTTCGAAGATACCAGTCCCTTTATTTTACCAAAATAAATAATATCAACACGTGTTTGTAAATTACTATGTACTAGTAGGTAAGTATATACAAAATGCAGATAAAGCAACTATCTAACCGACTGTTTCAAACGAACTATGGATAGGTTAACTGATCCAGATCACTACCAGACGACATACTTTTACTACATAAGACAGAGTAAGTCAAATACACATATTTACCTAAGTACATAAATTATATTCATACCCTGTATGAATATTTAATTTTATGTTCTCTACCAGTAAGTATTTGGGTAATTCGGTAAATAGCTTTGAAGTTATTTCTGATAAGGATTCTTGAAATAATTGTGATGAAACTTGGCAATTGGTTCTTAAGCAGTTGGTTTGAAAACCTCTGTGGCACAGTGGGCTAAGGTCCGCCTGAGACGCAGTAGGTTGCGGGTTCGATCCCGCCGCGTGCAAATGTTTGTAATGTTGTTTTCATTAACATTAATTGTATTTACTTATAAGTATTTGTAGTTACTTATGTAAAATAAAAAAAAGTGTTATGATATGAGTCAGTCAATATATCATGTACGTGAAAGTCAAAGTCAAAGTTCATTTATTCATTAAAATCACAAGGATCACTTTGAAACGTCGGTTTTATCTACTGCCTGTTCTTCCGCGACCAAGCCAGGAAAGAAAGGCAAGAAAACAAGGCTGGTTATTCTTTTTAATGATCCTTTTACAAAACAACGAGTTGGAGCATTTTCAATCCCAAGAGCTTTTATCATTTAAATAATCAGATATTTTTTAGTATAGTTTTAAGTTTGTTTTTTAATTACATTTTTAAATTTATTAATTGTCAATTTTTGTACATCTCTTGGGAGTTTGTTCCTTGCCCTTTTCTTGCCCTTTAAACGATTTACTAACTTTATGGAGTGTACAAGTGGCAACAGCGAGTTTATCTTTATTTCTGGTATTAACATTGTGATTATCGCTTTTTTTCTTAAACAAATTAATATTTTTGTGAACATACATCAGATTTTCATATATGTATTGACAAGGAAATTGGCTCGACCAGCCTTCTTCTGCAGCACAAAAACGTTATTTATATCTGCAGCACTCCCCCACAGCAGTATACCGTACGACATAATGCTGCGGAAGTAGCTGAAGTAAACTAGTCTAGCTGTGTCTACGTCTGTATAATGACGGATCTTTTTGACTGCATATGCCGCAGAACTAAGTCTCTTCGCTAACTTATCTATGTGAGGGCCCCATTGATGCTTATTATCTAGGGTGTGATACCTAAGAATTCGGTGGTGTCCACGAGAGACAACTCTTCATCTTTGATTTTGATATTTGCTCTAACTTGTGTAACATTAGGTAGTATAAATCTAATACACTTTGTTTTCTTTTCATTTAGTAGCAGATTGTTTACATTGAACCATTTTACAATCTTAGAGATTGCATTGTTTACATCGTTAAAATCGGCTTGTCGTCGCTTTCATTTGAATAAAAGTGACGTGTCATCTGCAAACAATACAACATCATGATCGCCCCTCACAAGATGGGGTAGATCACTAATGTATACTAAGAATAAAAATGGTCCAAGAATTGATCCCTGCGGTACACCCATAGTGAACTTTGAACTTTAACCATTCATTCCCCTTTGATCGCCACCGCATCCACCACCACCACCGCGTCAGATTTAGGCCATTTCCATTTTTGAAATTTAGTGAGGAACCCCAAAAAGAGCTAAGTTCTACACAATTGGATGATGAGATAAATGTATACAAAAATCTCACAAATCAAAGCTAAAACTATGTAGGTACCTAAAAAAAATATTTGTATATAAACACCATTTGTCTACTCATAACTAATCTAAAAAACATGAATTCCAGGATCAAACTACATAACTATAAACTGTAATTTCCACGAGGACAAAGCATATCGTGGACAATGGGAACTACTCGTGGTCACAAACGGGGGAGCTCTTAACGAAACTTTTTAATCTACTGCCTAGGACAAACCAGCCATGGACACACCTATATCATAAAGGAGAAAGCTGTATATTCTTACTAAACTGCATAAACTTTACTGGTCGTATATATATAATATATATAGTTTCTTGTCTTGCTGCTAGGGTACTTACTAGAACAATGGCAGAGTAAGTCAAAACTTTACATTTGGTACATGCCCGCGTTTTGCAGATAGTTAGCATTCCACGTGACAGACACTGAACATTTTTCCACGTAGCAACATCGAGGACATGTAGTCATGTAGTTCCCATAATACCAGTTCTGCTTAGTGTGGGGTTAGATGAGGCTTTGTGAAATTATAATATAAAAAAGTCTTGGAAATATATTGACATGGAAATCCGTCACTAACAACGAATACCGTAAAAATATGTGTTGTACCTAATCCTTGTTCGCTTTTCGCCAAAACAGATTGGTATTTAGAAGTCACAATTTCCGAATAAAGTCTTGTCCAGTGAGTAAATAGTCCTGGTTGTTCCGTTTTCTCATTTTATTAAATAAAAGCCATTGTGATATCTGCCTAACAAAGGTTGTTGATATTTAAATTACATACCCACATACTATATTTTTGTTTCACTGTATGGAATTATATGGAGATAGTCAAGTTTATGATTCAATTTTAACTTATACACGATTCCATGAATAATTAGGTATCCTACCTTGTCTTAAAAGGCTGCCTCCAGTCGAAGAAGGGTAACCTTCCGATTATACTCATAGACATTTACCTTCCCCGTTCTCACCTAAGACGACCTCTGTGGTGCACTGGGCGAAAGCGCCTGAGACGCAGAAGGTTGCGGGTTCGATTCCCGCTGCGGGACAAATTTTTGTATATGCAAACAGTTGTACTGGGTCTGGGTGTTTTCTATGTATGATATTGTGTATGTATTTACGAAAAAAAGTATATAATTCGTATATTCGTATTTATATCAGTCGTTTAGTTCCCATAATACCAGCTCTGCTTAGTTTGGGGCTAGATGATGCTGGGTGAAAAAAGTCCAGCATATATAAAAAAAAACTCATATATGTACTTTGTTTTTGACTAGAATTCAAAGTCCAAACTCAATGGTCGATGGAGCACACTATTCTAAGACTAAATTAACTGAAACAAGTAGGAAAGAAGAAAACTGCCACGACGAAGTGGGACTTTTTTATCTGACTGTAGTAAACAGCTCTAATAATTTGAGTGTGTCCGAATTGTCAGTAAAAAAAATATATAAATTAAAATGTGTCAATTCGGACACAGTGTCCGAATAGTTTGTGTCCGAGTCGTCAGCAAGTCGATTGTTCGGTTATTTTGTTTGCTGTTAGCTATTTCTGGTCAACAGAATAACTTTGTTGATATATATGCGCAGTGTCCATAAATTGTGTTTATCGAAGTCACTGATAAGACTCAATTTATGCGGAGCGAGGATCGTGTGGACGTACTGAGGATTCCCTATCATAATAATAATGCTGGACATTTTTCACACAGCATCATCTATTTATTTTGGTTTATATATTAAAACACTGTTCTCGTTTTATAATATTAATTTTTAATGTGTTTTTTGTTAATATGTATATATTGTTTTTAAATGTAATGATTTGGTTCACCCGTTATGTTACATTTAGTAGTAAATAAATAATTTGAATCTAGCCCCAAACTAAGCAGAGCATGTATTATGGGAACTAAATTACTGTCAAACTACTTATATATATTTTTATAAATACACACATATTATATAGAGAAAACACCCAGACCCGAGGCAAATATTTGCAGATCATACAAACATTTGTCCCGCGGAGGGAATCGAACCCGCAACCTTCTGCGACTCGCCCACTGCACCACAAAGGTCGTCCTATCTCATAACCTACTAATGATTTACATGCGAAAGTATGTCTGAATATTATTTTGTTGTTTGTTATATTCGTAACGGCTGACCCCGTTTGGACCTAATTCTGAATAAGGATACATAGATGGATAACACTTTTTGTACACCACCTATTAAGTTCCTTACAGTATAGGTACTGCAGAATTTACCTATTGATATGTAAAAGGATCATTAAAAAGAATAACCAGCCTTGTTTT
The DNA here is from genome assembly GCA_961405105.1 of Perizoma affinitatum. NCBI lineage: Eukaryota > Metazoa > Arthropoda > Insecta > Lepidoptera > Geometridae > Perizoma > Perizoma affinitatum. Next base: position 469,537 of record OY560199.1, on the reverse strand, counting down.
CTTGCCTTTCTTTCCTGGCTTGGTCGTGGACGAACAGGCACTAGATAAAACCGACGTTAAAACCGAAAAGTGATCCTTTTTCAATTCATATTATTAATCTTTTGACAAATTACATGTTCTTAGATAAGTCATTTAACAAAATACCTTGTGGCTTTAATGAATAAATGATTTTTGACTTTGACTTTGACATTATCCTGAGCACGGACCATTTTTGACATCCCTGTATACAACACACATACTCAATACCAACATACTGTATCCGTTCAAACTATTCTGTGTTTATATTTAATTGGATTAACACAAGGTAATTTTCATACCACGTGAATAAAACTGTGGAGCAGAATACTGTTTCGTTGTTTATCTCGTGGTTCCGAAAGACAACAAAGGAGATTTTATTTATTATGTTATTTGTTTATGGTGTAGGATAATAGTACATTAATGAAGAGGCCACGAATATGCAATTGCAGGTCGAGTTATCAGTTTGAAGGCCGAGCCGTAGGCCATTTTTCACTTGGAACCTTCGGAACTCATACCATAAGTAAAGTATGAAACGACAGAGTTCATCGCGCGGCTAAAGTATGAAACGACAGATTTCATCGCGCGGCTAAAATATGAAACGACAGATTTTTTTTCGTCGACCCCCTTTTGACCTAGCATACCCTTTCCTGATAACTCTTTATTGACATTTTGTTGCAATCTTACTCAATAATATTGAGTGTATTAATATTTTTGAGATAGATAGATAAACTATTTATTGTGCATAACGCCAATTTCAGTACAAAACACAGAAATATAATAAAATAACAAAAGAAACGCAAAATGGGCGGTCTGTTGGATTAGGTACTATGGGATTTATCCGCTAAATACTTGGAGACTATGGATTCATCTGAGAGGCAATAAGACAAGAGGCTCAAGAGGGCAAAATTGGAACATCAACGCAATCTGTCTTTTACGGGATACATTTCAGAGACTGTGCAATGGAGCGGCACAATCTAATATACCTATCTTTTTCCACCACCAAGAGCCTCGTTGAAAAAATACCGTTTAACAGTCGAATTTCCAAAGACATTGCTTCAATATTTATTGTGCTAACCGCGAAGGAACTCTCTATATGTTTTACTGTCTTCTGAGAATAACAACATAAGTGTTTACAAATCCAAAGTAAAAAGCTCCTTTCTTGATAAGAGTGCTTCACCGCAGACCACAGCGTTGCTTAATATAAGACAAACTGTGGTCAAATGCGAATGACCAGTCTGCAGAGATGACAATCGCGAACGAAGTCGTGGGTACAGATGGTAACAAAATAAAATTATATCATTGAAATATTGCCACAGTGATTCTAATTCCAATAGTATCTTGTACAAAGGTCTATCTCCGTTGAGTTATGGTGACCCACAAATATTGTGAACCGTTGTTGTGAACCTGTTATCGTCACGTTGACCTGGATCCATGAATAATTATTTTATGTATAGTTGCATCCGACCTGTATTATATGTTTGAATTATATTCGAGTAGGGCGGCTCACTTAAAGTGTACCTAAGAATATAATAATTGTAATGATTATTTGCATTAATAGTGTAGTTGAGCCTGTCGTTATACAACACTAGCTTCTGCCCACAGCTTAAAAGTAGCCTATGTATTATTCTGATATTTAAGCGATATAACTGTAAAGTTTCATCAAAATCCGTTCAGTAGTTTTTGCGTGAAAGAGTAACAAACATCCATCCTCACAAACTTTCGCGTTTATAATAGTAGTAGGATTAAAGAAGAGCAACAAACTACTGATATACGAAGAGCTACCACATACAATACACATATGGCCACCGAAGTGTCTAGATGGTGTGGAGAAAGTGGAGTTTTAACACAACCTGAACATAATATAAAACACCTCCCAGATACGCGCGTGGATGCGGCAGCGCACTATAAACCAACACAATAAACGCTGGGGACAGGCCAGGGATTACAGGTATCTCTTGTATGTCAGCCCTACCTGCCATCTCACCATGACTGACGCGTCGCCTGCGAAGTCTTAAAAGATCAGATCTGGGGATCATCGTGGGGACCTGAACCTGACCTGGCCCCTGAACAAACACTTCTACAACATCGGAGCCACAGACAGCCCACTCTGAAGAGGGTGTCTAACCGAAGAGGAATCAGCTGCCCTCGTAACCCTGGAATGCGTGGGCGTAACAACACACCGCGCACAAATCCTTGGCAACCCAAGGTCACTCCGCGAAGCCTGCAAAGAACTCAAGAAACTTCTGTGATTCTGGACGGAGTTAGGCTCTAAGGTTAACTAGCCAGAAACTCCCACGCATAATGAACCAATCAAGAGTTTGAATGCGTAAAAGAGAGTCCACACAAATTACTTGTCTTTCTTTCCTGGCTTGGTCGCGGAGGAACAGGCAGTAGATAAAACCAACGACGTTTTAAAGTGGTCCTTGTGATTTTAATGAATAAATGAATTTTGACTTTTGACTTTTTGACTTATTCATATTCATACCTCCGACAAACAACTGTCGGTCCTGGAAGCACGGGCAAGTGGAACAGATGGATCAGTCTGGGGTGGAAGATCTTCCCCTTTGCAAATGGAGGGCACACAACTAACCTTGTTCACCATTTAGGAATACATTTATGTAATTATTAATTTAATGAGGATATTACAACAGCCAGACCCAGATATATTTCTGGCAACAATTAATATCCTTATTCTTATGTATTTTTATCGCTGAAACGCAGGATTTATATTTTACTGAGTGAAAAGAGTGAACGGATCTTAAGCCATCTTGCGGGCCCAATATTTATGGCCTTCACTAAATTAGGTACTATTTCGTTCACCCTGGACCTATCCATCAGTGATCTATCTCCCAATATCGTAGCTCGATTGAGTCTAATTTTCTGCCCCTCTCATCCATTTACCGCCAGTCGCCTCTCCATCATCCGACCTCAATGTATCAACCTATGGAGGAACTAACCATTTCGTTTCTTCTTCACTAAATCTACACTATTATTATAGGTAAGTTTGGCTGTAGGAGGTTATCTCCGAAACAACTCATCCGACTTAAAAAAAAACTTAGAATGACCTTTGGACTTTTTGATGATCGTGGGTATTAGGAACTACGAGTACCTTGTTACCACTATATCATTGGGTATTGTGCTAGCACAGTACAAATATCTGCAGAGCATTAGAATATTTGTCCCACAGTGGGAATCGTACCCGCTCCTCTTGCGCTGCGCCATCGAAGTCTTCAATCGTCTTTGTTAAACTACATCGTCAGAAATAAAGAAGTGTACGGTTGGGCAAAGCAATTATAAAAATGCCACGAATGGAATTGGAAACAAAATGGCGGCTTACACAAAATGGCGGTTTTAATGTTTTGTTTTATTTAAGGTTTACATTTTAAGGGTTTGGTATCTCTGTGTCATAAGCCCCTATTTAATTAGTCATATAAATCTCTTTACTAACTCACATCTCAGCCAAATTAAGTCTCATTTCATTTTTTTTGCAATAAATTTACAAAGCAAAACCTTACGAATATCAAGCTTATTTACCAACTAATGTTACATCCAGAAGTTGGTTCCTCCGTGTCCAGTGGTGATACCGACATAATTAGTTTAGTCTCTCTAATAACCACTACCCAGTAGGTAATTAGGTCAGATTTAGGCCGTTCTGCCTATGTATAATACTAGTATACTCTGAATTGCCTAGTACGAGCAGTAATGCGGTCACACCGTTTTATATGATGCGTTAAAATATGATCAAAATGTTATATTTTGCATGAAAAGCTAACGCCATCGTATACTATACAGTAGGTATCTGTTGGCCGTTTATTTATAAATTTACCTCTTGCGTCTCGTTTTAAAATTAATAAAACAAAAAAAAAACAAACACGCTCACGACTGTCTTCCCCATGGTGGGCATCCTCAGATACATACTCAGTGAGTAGAGGATACCAAGTAGGAGGTAGTCAGAGGAACGTCCAAACATTAGATTTGATACATGCCCGCATTTTGCAAGTTAGCAATTCACGTGACAGGTTGCAAGCCCATCGCCGCTTATTGGAACACTAACTGTTGGCACATGCCTTCTAATTTTTGATTCTAGGGCATGTCGGTTTCCTCACGATGTTTTTCTTCACCGTTTTGAACACGTATTAATGCGCACATAATTTTTTCAAGTGGAAAAATCCATTCCTCCGGACCTCCAGATCAGAAGTCTGGGTATCGCCCACTAGGCCAACACGGCTCTTGCCGTAAAATTAAATAAATATTTTAAATTAATCCTATCCTATCCTACTAATATTATAAACGCGAAAGTTTGTGAGGATGGGATGTTTGTTACTCTTTCACGCATAAACTACTGAACGGATTTTGATAAAACTTTACAATAATATAACTTATACATCAGAACAACACATAAGCTACTTTTTATCCAGGTAACACGCGCGCGAAGCCGTGGGCAGAAGCTAGTATTAAAATAAAAAATCAGTAAATAATTATAGTCTCACCGACACGAGTAGTCTCCCGAAGCATTCCAGAATTAAGTCTCCGCAACTGGATGACTCCGCAAAACGCTTACAAAGAACGTATCTGTAATCGCCCCGTCTTAAGTGAGGAAGAAAGTAAATTCGAGGTGAAAAATCGCGTAATACCCCCGCGATGGGAGACAATGCTGAGATGAATAAGGAGATTTGCTAGTTAAGGAAAGATTACCCGAGTCTATTGTCGGGAACAAAATATGTTGCTGAATTTTGTTGTTTACGTGAAGGTCGAATATCTATTTTTACCGCTATGAAAATAACCTGTGTATGTTTTTGTGATTTAGTATTTCGGTCACTTAAAAAGTATTTCATAAAAAAGATCTTTAAGAAAAAATTTGCGAAACATAATTCTGTCCAAATTTTTTATTTTTTTATTTTTGATAGTCCAAATTTTAAATAAAAAAAAAATCAGCTCAATTTTTGTGCTTAGTCTAAAAAATCTGGGTTCCTATAACAACAGCAAAACCTTATTATATGTATACAAAATACTAGCTCAAATCAAGCCGGTGTAAATGATAGGACATTTATATAAAAAAACACAGATACGTAGATCCTTGAGGATATCAAGTAGGGGGTAGTCAGAGCCACGGCAATCATTCGTGAGTACAGCCCACGTTTTTGTTTAACTTTCCAGCTGACAGGATGCAAGCCAATCGTTTAGTAGGACACTAAAATATATTATTAGCAATATTATATTAATAAAGCTGTAATTTAGACTCAGTATAGTCTGAAATTACTATATGACATTATAATGTAATGATATAGGTATATTGTGTATAAAAAAGTATATCCATAGTACGTAGGTACACCATTTATACCTCTTGTAACCTTTCGTATAGATTCCATCTAAAGGTTGTCTGATAGACATAGCTGATTAGTAATAAAACCGCCCGTTGTACAACATTGTCATGTTGTTTTTACTTATATATGCTGAAATATTATATTTTGCTCTATCATAATTAATCATATCTATGTTTAGAAAATATCGAGGCCGCCGTGATCGGATCGGAAATGGAATCGATAGCGAAATTCGAAAAATCTACTGAAATATACAGGTGCCCTGTAATAACTAAGCTCTGTGAAAGGCTGCCAACTGTTCTATAGCACACAGTGTAAACGAAGCCAGAAGGACAAGTAAAAATTTAACGTTAAAAACAAGTAATCAGTTTAATAACAAAGAAAAGCTACTGTTGTTTCTTAAAAGCGTGGTTCTATAATCTTAATATTAATTTATAAAATGTTAAAACAAATGACATTTCGTATCGTTAATAATCTAAGATGAATTCAATGGATTATAGCCGCCAATTATTATTTGACATTTTGTGCATTCTATGTCATTCCCGTGAACAAGACGATTCCAATGACACCTCTTTTATCAAAATCCATTATGTTGTTTAGGCTACAAGTAAGCAATTTTTTTTGTTTCATCTATTGAATATGGCTGATTATAGCTGTATTTTTCGTTTCACTTTATAAATCCTATGTTACTGGTGTCATCCAGACGAATCCAATGACACCTAATTTATCAAAATCCATAAAGCCGTTGATGGATTTGGCTTCAGCGAAATACATACAGGGCGAAAATAAATACGCTCAAAAATTATTACCCTTCTTTAGGGCAGTGTGGTAAAACGCAAGCTCCCTTCTGTATCCCCCAGGATAGTCATCCTCAGATACTTAGTACGCAGATCCTTGAAGGTACACAGTAGGGCAAGTTCAAATGCTAACATTATGTAATTTTTTGAACCCCCGACGAAACAGAGCAGGTTATGAATTTAACTTGTGTATCTACATCGTATCTCCAAAACAGATGAACCGATTTTTATTGAGTTTTGAACGGTGACTTGATCGAGAGTGTTTTTAGCTATGTTTCAAGAATATACTGTTTTGTCTAATCTAGCCTATTCTATATGCAGGTTTTTTTATTTGTATCTGTTTAAGGACCACTTGTTATTAAGGGCGCTGCAAAAGACGTAAAAATCACTTCAGGGTTCAACAATTTTCAAAGCATTCGGCCATGGTACATTATGTGATGGACTTAATAAGGTCCAAACTGAGGCTAGCCCACTGTTTTATAATAACTCGCTAACATTAGCAGCGTGCTAAAAGTTGATAGCCTCTATCCATTGCTAAGTGTTAGAAAAGGACAGGACTAGATTTAGCTACTTGCTAAGTTAGCAAGTGAATATGAAAAACAGCGCTAGTTTTAGGACTAGCCTTTAGTCGGACCTTATTAAGTCAGCTGCTTTTAAAATAAAATATTCTTTTTTCGGGAGTCTACAAATAATTTTGAATGGTTTACTTTCATCGTCAGAATAAACCCTTTCTGACACTTCACATATTCCAGAATATGTGAAGTGAACCTTCTTTCTCTTTACTTACACTGTACTATTTTTATGTCTCCTCTTCCGTTAACGTGATTATATAGTTGTTTGTTTTGCTCAACGCTCTGTTCGAGCGGTCGAGTATCCTATTACAGGGGAATTACCCGTTTGTGTCTTTTTCTGAGTTCTTGTTGGAGCGTTTTTAAATTCACCTTAGAGCATCACATTTTTATCGAACACTAATATAGTTTCCTACTTGTTTGAGTTTCTCAAGCAAGTTTTGATCTCAAGTTTTTCGAGGCAGTAGTTTTGATACTCAATAAATACTAGATTAATTGCTTTCACATTTAAATGGTACATATCAGATATATAGTAGGTATCTCAATTTTATTATGAATCCTGTCTAAAATATATAAATATAGGTAGACCTAAGAACGATTACCATAAAATAAAGTTAAGTAGGTAGGCAAGGTATCTTCCCTGTACAGTAGGTATTTCTTCTATCAGTAGGTAGTTTGTAGGTATTAAACGTAATCACTCTTAAGTCGCGCGTAATAAAAGCAAGCGCTCTTAAGTCGCGCGTACTAAAGTCAAGCGCTCTTAAGTCGCGCGTAATAAAGGCAAGCGCTTTTAAGAAACGCGCATAATAAAGGCAAGCGCTCTTAAGTCGCGCGTAATAAAGGCAAGCGCTTTTAAGAAACGCGCGTAATAACTGCAAGCGCTCTTAAGTCGCGCGTACTAAAGTCAAGCGCTCTTAAGTTGCGCGTACTAACTGCAAGCGCTCTTAAGTCGCGCGTACTAAAGTCAAGCGCTCTTATGTCGCGCGTAATAAAGACAAGCGCTTTTAAGAAACGCGCATAATAAGGGCAAGCGCTCTTAAGTCGCGCATAATAAAGGCAAACTCTTTGTAGCTCAAAAGCTCACTCGAGAACTTTTTGCAATGCAACTTATAAGCCATTCACGCCACGCGTATTTATAGGCTTTATCGAAGCTATTCCCCAAGCAGATTCTCGTAGACCGAGTGGTGACTGTAGGCAGCCCTATAAAATTACCGCCTGAATTTGTAGCTAGTGAATGTGCTAAAGAAATATTGTGGTTGCAGCAGCTATTGTCAGATTTAGGTGAAAGTTATGATTGTATCACATTAAATGTAGATAATCAGAGTGCAATCAGATTATTTAACAATCCTGTTTATCATAAACGAACAAAACATATAGATGTGAAATATAACTTCATAAGGGTAAGGTTGAATTGGGTTTAGTTAAAACTAATTATGTTTCAAGCAATTGTCAATTAGCAGATATTTTAAAAAAGCAAAAAACATTACCCACTCAAACCTATGCATATCTGAGAGATCAGATTTTATATGATGTTGATTAATTTGTTTTGTTTATTTGTTTATAGGTAGAGTTAAATTTTAGTGGGAGTGTTATAAATATAAAAATGTAACTTGAAATCCATAATGATAGATGGCAGCACTTAGCCATCAATCGATTGTAACTGAGTGTTCTTGCAAAATGGTGTCTATACTAAAGATAAATAAATAAGTTTTTATTACTGTTTCAAGCTGTTTTTAAATCAGAATCCCATAATCCAATACCCCTACTATCAACTATTTAAAAATCTATATGTGATAATTTTTTTACCCCATGTACTCAACGACGTATGGTATCATACAGTCGTCGTCCGGTCTAGGTAGGTTCTCGGTAAGTACCGCCACGTACTGAATATACTGAGGCGACAGGTGCCGCCGAAACGAATATTTGACATATTGCTATTGCAATAGAAATATTTCAGTGGAAGCCTTTACCCACGTACACGGGCATATTGCTTACTAGAGAATATTGCTCCATCCATAAGGGCCTAGTCCCCCATTGCGGATTGCCATAATGAATCCAAAAGAAAATATAATCTAATATAATTTGACGACCTCAGTGGCACAGTGAGCGAAAGTCCGCCTGAGACGCAAAAGGTTGCGGGTTCGATTCGAGACAAATGTTTGTATGATCTGCAAATATTTGTCTCGGGTCTGGGTTTTTCCATGTATAATATTGTACGTTTTTACAAAAGGATATATATAATTAGTATAACAGAGGTCAGAGGTAATTTTTGACATTATATTTTTGACCACCATTTTTAATTTAGAGACGCTACTTAAAAATGGTAGGCTTCTTATTTATTTATAACTTATTTTAGGAGTTTTGGGATGAAATTAACTTGAGACACTTTAATTTGACGGACAAAAAAGCTTGCATGTTATTGACGGTGTTTAAAACCGTTTAGTTTTGTCATGTTATTCTTTGAATGGGGCTACATCCAGCAGACTACTTGCCTTATAAAGATTAAGACCCGATTTCACAAACACAATAACGAACGGTTAGATCTTAATCAAGGGTTAGATCTTAATTTTTGATGAATTGCATGTTTTTAAAGAAATCTGCCATCGTAATCGATGTTTAGGACCGTCCGTTTATTTTGGTGAAGGCCAAGAATCTGACTATTGACGCAAGACTCAGTATTCAGTCTACATAAAAAATAAATAAATAAATAAATAAATAAAATACGGCAAGAAAACAAGGCTGGTTATTATTTTTAATTATCATTTTACAAAACAGTAGGAACCTACATTTTTAACGTGTTGGAGCATTATCTATCCTAAGAGTTTTTATCATCTAAATAATCCGATATTTTATTGTCTTTTTGTAAAGGTTTTTAAATGTTTTTTGTCAAAACAATTTTTGTGTATCTCTTGGGAGTTTGTTATAAAAGCGTTCATCTTGCCCTTTAAACAATTTACTAATCGTTTAACTAGCCCTTAAGTAAGTCTACGCTTTTTTTGAAGTCTTCAATTGGCAACAGCAAGTTTATCTTTATTTCTAGTATAAACATTGTTATTATCGCTATTATTCTTAAACAATAACACTTAACATTAAACAATATTTAGGTACAATATGATTACATCTGCATAGAACAATGGTCGTATTCAAGTAGATATGAATAGATCCACGTACATTTCTGGATCTCAGCTATAACAGTATTCTGTTCGAGGAACAAAACGTTTCAGGATACATTGGTGGTTCTATAGACATCTATGCATGAGGATTTCATAATGAGAACTATCTAGACTATGTTCTTATTTATTTCTTAAATTGATAACTATTTATATTTAAATTTATCAGTGTTCCAATAAGCGGCGATTGTCTTGTAACCGGTAACGTGGGCATTTTTTACACAGCATCTAGTAACGCCTTAATCAAGCAACTTTTTAAAATCTTTGAATGCAGTATTAATTACTTTAAAAAAATATAAGTCTCCATTAAATGAAACTTCATAACTTCAATATAATGCTGGAAATTTTTCACACAGCATCATCTAGCCCCTAAGTAATCAGATTATTCTCTTAGTAGTAAGTAAAACCGAACACGCAGCGATTATGTATTATTTAATTGCAAGCAATTAACGTATATTCGCTTGTTTCACCCGAATTCTAACCAGTTCAACCTCGTTCGAGAGATCGCTAGCTCAACTCATCTAGCCCCGAACTAAGCATAGCTTGTATTATGAGAACTACATGACTGATATACTACTTATATACTTTTTTTGTAAATGCATACATAGAAAATATCCAGACAAATATTTGCAGTTTATACAAACAATTGTCCCGCGGCGGGAATAGAACAACTTTGAGGAACATATCCTTGGTCGTAACTATTCCTTTCTGTTATAACCAGATCTGTATATTCTCGTCTTAAAAAAGCTGACATTGCTCTCATATCTTGATAATATTGCGATAAAACTGTTTTCCTCAAGGAAAATTGTATTTTGGAGATCTGTATGAAGGGAAATGATGTTCTTTTGAAAGCGCAAAACTGGGGATCGAGAATTATGGATACACTAGCTTCTGCCCACGGCTTCGCTTCGGTATCCGGATAAAAGTGTGTTCTAGGACTCAATACCTGTTCTAAATTTCATCGGAATCGATTTTACAAACTGGACAGAGATTATCAGCACAAAACATTTAAATTTTCGCTTCTTTGACGTTTTTACGCGTCTTGCAAGGAGCCGTGTTGCTGCTCCTTGCAAGACGCGTTTGGGATAAGAGTATGTTTGATTGTTTGTAGTTTTTACCTGTTCATTTTTCTAAACCGGCGCGTCGTAACCATTTGTAATGATTTTTTTTTTACTTAAAGAAGGGGCAGCAGTAATAGACAATGAAATGACGACCTCTTTAGCGCAGTAGACGAAGGCCCGCACGAGACGCAGAAGGTTACGGGTTCGATTCACGCCGCGGGACAAATGTTTGTAAGATCTGCTGATATTTGTCTCGGGTCTGATTGTTTTCTATGTATAATATATATTATTATGTATTTTAAAAAAGTATTTAAGTAGTATATCAGTCATGTAGTTTTTATAATACAAGCTCTAATTACTTCGGGGCTAGATGATGCTGTGTGAAAAATGTCAAGCATTATTTATTTATTTAAATTTAAAACGGCTTAACAAATTGTCATACAGTGTCTGTAATTGTTCTGTATGATCCTAAGAAAGATTCTTAGATATGTTTTAACCACGTATCTTTTTAAATAATTACAGGAATAAAAAGAGAATAGTTACGTGTATATACAGGATGGGAAAGGTGTGAAAGAAAATCCATCTTCGACATTCAGATAATTATTTCAATTTATTTTGTACATAATATTTATTTTTATCTCTGTTTGAAACAATACAAAAATACGCAAGCAAACAAGCAGAAATACTCAATACATTTTTACAGGATCTTTATCAAACAAAAAATATATAATTTGGTAATTAATTTACCAACCACAAATAGTACATAAAAAACACTGAAAGTTTAATAAACAAAGAAATTGAGATATATTTACAAATTATTGCAAAAAATTACGACATATATGCAAACATTTAATATAATAATTACATATAATCTTTACAAAAACATTGGCACATCCACTTAATTATATTTACAAAATGGAAATACATTTATTTATCACATTTGTTTTGCATTCACACAAACGAATAGTGCACCTATTTTAATAAACAATATATACCACATTCTTCATCTTCTTGTCCTTGTCCCACATAACGTGGGGTCGGCACAACATGTTTTTTTCTTCCACTCTCTATCAGCCGTCATCTCAATACTCACTCCTTTCTTAACCATGTCATCTTTCAAACCATTCATCCATCTTTTCTTTGCCATACCTCTGCTCTTATTTCCATCCACATTCAAAGGTGCAACGTGATTTTCAAACCTTGTTTTAAGGCGGTCACACACGGCAGCTATAACAAGAGTATTTTGGTGCATATATGAATATACAACTTTTTGAATATATTTTTTTTAAAGTTTAATTACGTATTCGATCAAATAAATCTGTATGATTTACATCTGTGTTAACAAATAAAGAATTTGAATATTATCCGACATATCATATTCTTTGCAAGACATGTATAGGTATGTTGCCATCATTTAATTTCAACGAGACATTACTATGTAGGAATGCTTTTTTGTTTTATTTTTATTAAATGTATAAATTATGTTTCTTGAATAATGTGTAAACGTATAAAATAAAGAGTTTGGTTTTATTTTTTACCTAAAAAATTGTATTCAATGATTAATAGTCAATCATTAATAGTTTATCATTAATAATTAATAGTTAATAGTTTACAACCTCGGTGGCGTAGAGTGATTACCCGGCTGAGACGCAAGAGGTTCGATTCCCGCTGTGGCACCAATGTTTTCATGTTTTACAGATGTTTGTTCGGAGTCTGAGTGTTGTAGTATTATGGCATTCTTAGTTCCTGATACCCGCGATACAGGGAATAGTATAGATCCCGGACGCTGTAATAAATTGACGGGTATTTAAAAAAAACTATGTTCTAGCATTTATTTACATTTATTTTTATTGGTTGAGACGTGCGTAATTATCATTAAAAATTTAAATATACACATTTTCCTGTATATTATAACAGATAAGTTATATAACTAGCTAAATCAGGATCTTTAATCAGGTTATATACCGTGTGCATATAACCATAGAATATAACCGAATGTTTAGTATCTCAGCTAAATAAGAACCTTAACTGGGTGACAGGAGTTTGAAATAAGATGGAAATAACTGAAGATTTCTGGATGTTTTCGACATAATGACCCATAAATATACGGTTCAGTTAATTATATTCTCTAGACTCCTAAACTAGTGTTGGTAGGTATTGGTGTTCTGTTGAGATTACCTGTGGATTATTCAGCAAGATCCAGTGATTTGAGCCAGAATTTAATAGATGTTCTTTGATAGCTGATTTTAGTATCTTAAGTTTTGTGATTTAATGTACCGCCCACGACTATATTCCCCTTGAAGGACATCATTAGATGAAACTCAGTGAGCAAATCTTTGAGGATACCTAGTAGGCTGTAGTCTGAGGCACGTCCAAACATCAGATTTGGTACATGTCCGCGTTTCGCAAGTAGTTAGCATTCCACGTGACAGGTTGCAAAGCCGTCGCCGCTTATTGGAATGATACCAGATTGGCAAATGCCTTCGAATTTTTGGTTCTAGGGCATGCCGGTTCGCTCATGATGTTTTCTTTCACCGTTTAGAACTCGTGTTATAATGAAATAATATTAATCAAGTAGCTTATCTCAGCCAATGCATTCTCCTCATTTAATCAATCACATCGCCGACCATTCATACAATCTTGCTGGTTTCTCTTCATCAAACGGTTTTCTGGAAGAGATTTGTTCTGAGTGATAAGATCGACCTTTGTAAAATTTATGTCATTTATGCAATTTTTCTGTGGTAAATAATAAAGTATGTTCATTCATTCATTAAATATCAATCATCGTAATAATTATAATAATTATAACTCTCATCGTTGTCATACAATCGATTCTGTTGATTTAAATATTATTTTACATAATTTTGACCAAAAAATATCGAGATTACAATAATAATTGGTTACATTATTATTTACAGTTAATATGTCTAACTATATATATGTATGGATTTCTTAGAATTAATTACTAATAACATTCATAGAATTTCAAAAGCTTTTACTTGACAAGGTTATTTAATTTTGTCTTACATACTTGAGCAAAAGATTTTCTTTTATGACTTTTATACAGGGATGTTTCTAGAATTAAGGTCAAAATGTTTTTTTTTAAGTATCCGAAATCGTAGAACATTTGGTAAATAAGAGTGTTTCGTTTAAACATATATCCGTTTAAACTTATGTAAGCACATATATCCCTATACAGTGTTTTGGACCATCATTCTAGAATCACCATAATTAATCACAGAGCACGGAATTTAGCAAAAGGGCAGCCTTAAAGCTTCTTCATAGTAGTTTTGTCATATTGAATATTGAAACATTTTTAAACTTCACAGAGCTTATAATAATTTTTGCTTTAATAAAAACATACGATAGAGGTTTTATATTATAAAACAGCTATGGTTTTGTAAATACATAGAAAACATCCAGGCCCAAGACAAATATTTGTATGTACAAACATTTGTCCCGCAGCAGTAATCAAAACCGCAACCTTCTGCGTCAGGCGAGCTTTCACCCACTGCGCCACAGAGATCGTCAAAACAAATTCTTGTTAACATTCTCAGTATAGGCTGTTGGCAGGTCTATGCCAGAAGCATACTGTCCGAGCTCTGTGACTAAAATGCTCTGTGACTTAGTATAGGCCGTTGGCAGGTCTATCCCAGAAGCATGCTGTCCGAGCTCTGTGACTAAAATGTTGTAAGCTTTACCTAGGTATTTGATTCCACATTCATTTATCCGTTACCATTCAAAAATAACATCGTGATTTATAAAGAGACACGAAAATCTGTGCAATACTATCATATTATTTACATAATTATATAATATTTATTTTATTTTAAAATTGTAACGCGTAACGCCGAAGTCTGCGTGTTGTAATATTAACAAAATATTTGTGTTAATTATTTATATTCAAACTTATTAGCGTACTTCACCGACAGTAAACGAATTGGTATAATTACTTGCATTAAAATAAATATACATTAAATTAGGTATAAGGTAAAAAAATAATGTGAAGAGTTTCGAAATTAATTTTTGGATATACAAATAATTCCCAAGCAGGTAGAAAAACTTGTTAGACAATATATATTCTTTCGTGGAGTATTTTCAGTATTTAGGCACTTAATATCCTCAAGTCTATTTACTCTATTGGAAATCTTGTTTTGTAGATTGAATAATGATAAAGTATTTAACAAATAAAATTATATTATCCTTTTAAAATCACTAGGAAGTTTTATACGTCTGACATCTAGCACACAGCTCACAAGAATAAAAACTATAGATGGCGCTTCTACCATGTGTTTTAAATAAAACCTTTTTATTGAAATAAATATTACTTTTTGGTAATTAAATAAAATAAATCAACACTCTAAATACAAGGCCGGTTGGGCATGTACAAAGGATTTATGTGCTTTGATAAAATTGAGCTGTTGGATAAGTCCAAATCAAGTGTACACTAAACCAATGATCTTGTATGAAGAATGTTATGAGAATGAATGAAACTAAATAGGTATGCCAGGATCTTAGCAATTGGAAATCCATGATCTCTGCCTACCCCTCCGTGAAACAGGCGTGACTTTATGTATACATACAATTGTAATAGATTCACTGATAGGTTTTAAACTAACATTAGGTTTCTAAGAAGTGGTGACAGAACGCTTCGAGAAAAACCATCTTAAGAATTTCGACCGGACGGTAACGATCTCGTGGCTTAGTTGGTATAGTCCTCGCGTATCAAGCAGGTTTGAGACCGAGGTTGAATTTTTGGAATATTATCCAGTAGGTAAAAGGGAAACTTGACTGTATAAGTAGGCTAAAAGTCACATTTAGTTCGATTGAGGAGAGTTTGTTTTTGCTTATCCAATGTTATTTGGGATTTTATAATATTCAAAATAATTTAACGTCGGCGGGACGCGAATCCGGAACTCCTCGCTTGGTATGTGGGGGCTATACCAACTAAGCCACAAGATACTGGCCTGGTCTACCTGTTTTCTATCTGACATAGACCGAAACTCAATTCGATTGCAAGTTTACTCGAGTAAACTTTCAGTCCAATTACAGCATGCTCTCGTATATGTTTCTAAACTGAAACTTTACCCGCAGACTTCGTACTATTACATAGTTATACATAGCAACAGGGTATGTATACATATAAGTTTTACTTCTGTACAATCCAGGGCTCTATTTCATAATTTTCCGGTACCAAAAACCTATAAAGTATCTGAAAAATCAAAATATGCTGTCAATTAAAATACTTTTACCCCGTCGTCGCCAGAAGTCCGTATTTTTTGTTAATTGCCATATTAAACCGACTTCAAAAATGAAGGAGCATCTCAATTAGTCTGTTTTGTGTGTATTTTAAGCGATATCATCGCCAATAATTAACTCAATTATCATTCTAATAAAATTTCATATTGGACTTTTTATCAAATTCCGTTATTTGAAGTCGCTTTTTATTTTTTCACCAACCTACCTTTCAACCCTATTGGCATAGCCAAATTAAAAAAAAAAATGTATTCTTTGTATGTTACATTTGACTATGCCAATAGGGTTACTAAGCAACGTTTGACTCCTAGAGATTTGCTTCGATAACGAAAAGAAAAGCATTCCGAAGTCCCCACAGCACTTTGCACGTTAGAGAATCGGGGCCCTGGTTGTAAAGATTACCTACAGACTCCATGGTCTACTCTCATTTACTTGAGTAAAGGCACATGTCTTCGCGCGATGAGTGACAGCGTCCAAAGGAGCTGAGCATGGAGCCTGCTGGCTGCGCTGGAGACTGCATCTGGAAGAAGACCAGCCGTTAGTTCTACCACCAATAATTCGTGTTTTCAAACGAATCTGTATATACATTGTTCAGTACCATCCCAAAATGTATTCCCACCCTAGGTACCCCAGCTCTAGGTACACACATCGAAATCATAATATAACAAAGGTTTTGATAAGATTGATATTTTTTAACTATCTTGTATAAAACATGTCGTCGATCCTAAACCGTTGAATTTTTTCTTTTTCTTTTTAATCGCTTTTCTAGAGGAATTGATTTAAATCCATTCCATACATAAAACAATGTTCATAAATTTATAATAAAAATAAATTTTTAACAAGGAAACAATTCTTTTTTTTAAATAATATTTTAAACTGTGTTGGCCTAGTGGGTGATACCCCGACTTCTGATCCGGGGGTCGTGGGTTCGAACCCGGTCGTGCACCAATGGGTTTTTAGATGTGTGAAGGTTCCATGTACCTTGTAGGTATGTGTTCTTTATTATTTTTTAGAGTTAGTATCAATACATATCTTCTTATCTTATCTTATTTAACTAATTATATCAGGCCACAGATGAACTAGCTGGTTTCTGGCATTTAGGCTGAAGAGGGGCTCGCTGCACTCCCTACTCGCCACTTAGCATTTACTTCATGGAGATATGTAGATCGCTTTTATCACGTACTTTTTATAATTATGTTAACTAATCGCGAAAGTTTGAAAAATACTTTTGATATACGAGTTGTTATATAGTTTTTGTCGTATCAAAATTTCCTCCCAAGTCATCTTCTAGGCATGTGCCATCAGGTGTACCGAAAAGCGGTGGGCTGGTAACCTAACACGTAGAATGCTATATCTAGATACTCGTAAAACGCGAGAATATGCCTAATATAGTTTGTGTTTTTGTGGAGAAACTTAAAAAAAAACGTAGTAATGTATTTTTTACAATTTGTAGACGTTGTTCTGACGTTAATCTATTCATGATGAAATGGCAAACCAAACTTGTGTTCAGTTTGGTTTGACATTTCATCATGAATCAGCTGACAACTGTCAAATTGGTTGTCACTGGAGAAAGTGTTGCCAATCCAAAAAAGAAACCACTAAAAATACACCCGATATAATGTTTGGACGCCATGAGGAGGGAAGAATGTCACGTTACGAGAAGAGTGTTAAATATTAATGTGGATGGAAATAAAAGCAGAGGTAGGCCAAAGAAAAGATGGATGGATTGTGTGAAGGATGACATGGTTAACAAAAGAGTGGATACTGAGATGACGGCTGATAGAGGAGAGTGGAAGAAGAAAACATGTTGTGCCAACCCCACGTAATGTGGGATAAGGACAAGAAGAATATGTTTGGACGCGCCTCTGACTACCCTCTACTTGATATCCTCAAACATCTACTCACTGAGTATGTATCTGGGGATGTCCATTAAGGAATGAATACAGTTGTATTTGGAGCATCAGCTTAGAGTGAAACGGCCATACTATTTTAAAACGTATAATAATATTATATCTGTCAGACTGGACTGGTAATTCGATAAAAGGGACATTAAAAATGCAATATCACTTTATTCGGTCGAAACGCGTAATAAAGTCCAATATTCCCTGAGCGCCGTCAATAATGTCAAAGTATCTTGCAATAAACTTCATGAAAATATTAAATTCATCTGACATAAAAGATGAAGGCATCTTCTTTTAAAATATACCTCTTTGAATGGAGTAAGAAGTATCTATAGAGCGCCACAAATAACTAATATGATCATACCCATGGCATGAAATCATGCTTATTCGTTGCAAATTTCGCTAAAAGTGAGTTTGAAAGTTCATAGAAACTGGTTGAAAGTATATAATTTATTCGATCGCATGAGGAAGTGGCCAACTTTTGTGACGGAGTTTTAGGCCGCTCGAATGCCAGGCATGAAAAAGCTAGTTAATGTCTCTATCTATCTAATTGTTATAAATATTATATTACTAGGGCAGAGGGCCCACGGCTTCGCCCGCGTGGTAACCGGATAAAAAGTAGCCTGTGTTATTATGTGTAATGTGTTATGTATAAGCTATATTACTGAAGATTTTCATCAAAATTCGTTCCGTAGTTTTTGTGTGAAAGAGTAACAAACATACGTCCTCGCAAACTTTCTAATGTATACTAGTAGTAAGATATTATCTGTTGTTTTAAAGAAAGTTGAAGTCACTTAAATCACACGATGGACATTTTTAGACTCTATACTCAGTGTACGTAGATCCTTATGAATAGGGGTTAAGGTAGGAAGATCATTATATTTGGCAAGTCCATCGTCGCTAATTGAAAAACAACCGATCGATGGCACACGGGATTTGTACGATATGCCGATTTTATGACCTTGCTTTTTTCACTGGTCTATGATGAAAAATGCAACTTAGGTATAAATAATTGAATTGAATGATAATGTTTTTCTTATGAAAAATCTTTTTTTAAACCACTAAATAGGCTAAACAAACCACTAAATAATACAGTCCCAACTGGTAAGCGGTTACCGTAACCTCTGGCCGCTAGCAACAGCAGATGTTGCTGGCGCATTGCCGACCCTGAGACATAACGGGTGAAAAGTCTCATGTACCTGTTATTTCACCGACAACCCTACCCTTAAAACCGGAACACAGCAATGCGATCATTACTGCTTTCAGTTAAATGTTATTTGCAAATTCTTAAAATGCAATGTAGGTAGGCAGAATGAATAATAATTATTAAGATAAAGATTATTTAAATTAAATTTTAATCAGCGTCATAAGTTACGTGAACAAAATACGGACAAGGTTGCCACTTGTTGCCACACACACAAAAAAATATCGATTTTACCTAATTAACTTCTAAAATGATTCAGTTATGATTGGTGAATAAAAATAAATGTAGGAAGAGGGTGTCTGAAATGTCGGAAGAGGGTGTCTGAAATGTCGGAATTGAGTGTCTGAAATGTCGGAAGAGGGTGACTGAAATGTAGGAATAGGGTGTCTGAAATGTCGGAAGAGGGTGTCTGAAATGTCGGAAGAGGGTGTCTGAAATGTCGGAAGAGAGTGGGTGAAATGTCCGAAGAGGGTGTCTGAAATGTCGGAAGAGGGTGGATGTCTAGGGTAAAAATTTAAATATTATATGAGTTAAACTTATAACAATACTAAGTAAGACTAAGCAAACTATCCTGAGTCAGGACCTGTTTAACCAACACGACATAAAGTGTTCTGCACAGTACCTACAACTAGCATACCTATCAAGGTAGGGACACTACGACGAGTATGTGTAGGTACATACCTGAATCCCATTATTAGTGTGTATGTGTGTGTGCGTGTGTCAAAAAAATGTATTTTATTTCTAACTTTCTTTCGTTCATAACCCTCAGCTGTCTCTTTTGTTATATAAAACTTACAACTAGAAACAGTGTTTTGTAAGTCTTGCTTATCTAAGGCCAGTTTCCGGTTCCCCAGGGAAGTATAAATTCCCACATTATCCCGTGAGCCTTCACAGAGCCTCCGCCGTCAAAGATACCGTTATGTAGCGTATTATAACAGAAGAAAACATTTTCCCTACAAAAAGAAATATTTGTAAGCTCCGAGAAAGCTATTTAAGATATTGAAACAGGTTTTCGTGCTAAAATCCAACGGAATGCTTTGAAATTCTCGAATTTAGAATGTTATTTCAAGAGATTAAGAGATATTTCAATATTTTTAATTTTGGCATTGAAATTATCGTGGTTCGGTATTATTTTAGGGTAGGTATTATTAAAGACTATGTGACTATACAAAGTACTATATCTCCTGCTAAGGTTTAGAGATCCTTCCTCATGGACACTAGCCACTAACAAAACGTAGGTATATGCCAAATGTAATATTCAGACGTGCTTACGACTACCCTCTACTGAGTTTTATATCAGAATATGAAACAAACAAAAACAAACAAACACGATCACGATTATCTTCCCCATGGTGGACCTCCTCAGATACATACTCAGTGAGTAGATCTTTGAGGATACCAAGTAGGGGGTAGTCAGAGGCACGTCCAAACATTATATTTGATACATGCCCGTGTTTTGCAAGTAGTAAGCATTCCACGTGACAGGTTGCAAGCCCATCGCCGCTTATTGGAACCCTAACTGTTGGCACATGCCTTCGAATTTTTGGTTTCTAGGGCATTCCGGTCTCCTCATGATGTTTTCCTTCACTGTTTTGAGCACGTGTTAATGCGCACATACATTTTTCGAGTGGAAAAATCAGAATATGATGATGTAGAAATACCGTTGTAAGCGTGTTTGTTTGTTCTGGAAAGTTTCTTTCAGTTTGAATTTAAGCGCATTGACATGATAATGATGATGATGATAATGGAATGACAATTATTAAAGTTATACTTACTACTATTACTTAACATATAGGAGGATATGTGTGGTCGGGCCGCGACATAAAGTCGCACGGACATGCTCCGCACGTGCGGTGGTCGCGTGTGCAGAGTCGCGCGACATCGCAGCGACAAGTAGCCGCGGTGCGTCGGATAGTCCTCCGGGAACACGTGCAAGGTCCTCCAGGAGGCGCGGAGGCCGTCTCCGTCCGCGCCAGAGATGTGAGTCTTCTCAGTTATTAATGGATCCTTTAAAAAAACCATTAGATAATGTAAATAACCTTTTCACATCTCATACTTTATGTTAGTCATTATGTCTAAGCGTAGGCGGACTAAAGTGTATTAGTCCCTAGAGGCTATCTACTAGGATTAAGTTTTTTTTTAATGTTAGACGTTAGTATAAAGAGACATTCGATCCTCTATAAAGAATGGGCTTTTTGATGTTCCATTTTTGAAATTAATTCTCAGAAAAGAATATAGAGAAAGAAGATTTGAATTGATTTTTGAAAATGGAACTGAAAGCTGCGTTCGACGACGTTTCTTGGTGGTCGTTGGATGTATGCGTCAGTGCGTTAGTCAACAAGAAAATAAAAAAAAAAGTTCGTTTTGCCGCGAATTATCTAGAATGTTTAATGTTGTTTAAAGCAACCTTGTTCAATAGTATTTCATTATATAACAGAGGATAATAGGCTTAAAGTGGAGATGGGTAGGATATGGGCCTATAAAAGGTGGCTCCACCTATTACATAAATTTTGATAAATTTTGTCCCGCAGGTTGCGTCTCAGCCGGCTTTTCACCCGGTGCCCACAGAGGTCGTCAACACTTTAATTCCTTTTAAGTGGATTATTTTGATGAATAACTGTGCTATTTTTAGTGTTGTTCAGGTCAGTAGTACCCGATAAAGGATTAAGATGACTTATACATTGTTGGCATGCAAATGTTTAACTTACATAAGGTATATGTAAGTTAAACATTTGCATGTTACATAAGGTTCAACATAATATTATAATAGTTTTAATTTACGTTGTTAGATCAATTTAATGTATTATATTAATAACAAGTCATATTATTTTTAATAACATTTTGATTTCACCTATTTAATTCTTTTATTATTTAGGGTAGTTTACACAAATTATAAAGTAGTCCCCGGCCACTTCAAAATATGTATATTGTAAAAATCACTTTTGTATATATTTTTTACTTTGACCTCTAATTATTATTATAAATAAATAACTTGTATGAATATTAACTACTATCATATATAATCCTCTCCATCCAAAGGTTGTCTGCGAGATATCGTTTTTAAGCGATAAGACCGCCCCTTGTACCTTTATCATAATGTGTTGTTTATATCATAAGGATAAAGTATTTTCATTCATTCATTATTTTACATCATAAAACATTTTTCTTGCAACCAACACATAAGTTAATTGGTGAATTTATTAAGTGGTAGATTTTTAATTTCATCGTGTTTACTATTATAAATCTTTCCACATATTACAATAAAAAAAAATACTTGCATCAAATCATACTTCATACTAAGTTAATAATAAATAAATAAATAGATAGATAACTTTACTGTACACCACATTATATGTTGCTTACAAATAACACAGCAAATTACAAGCTAATCGTGGGATAACAATGGGCGGTCTTATCGCCTATAGCGATCACTTCCAGGCAACCTTTGGATGGAGAGGAATTGACGTGAACGATAAAGAACGGTGTATAGACAATACATAGTGACGAATTATTAGATATACCTACAATAATCTACATCTAAATAATTAGATATACCTACAATAATCTACATCTAAATAATTAGATATACCTACAATAATCTACATCTAAATAATTAGATATACCTACAATAATCTACATCTAAATAATTATTTATTAATTGATTCGCTTATTAATGTTTAGTTTTTAAATAAAAGCAAGAGGAAGTTTTAACCATAAATCAAATCAAAAAAATCATAAATCGTTCATTTATCTTGATAAGTTTTGAGCCATAAATTACATAGGAGGATTTCCTACTTATTTACATCAGCATAAGCTAATGTTACCTTACTAAGTGGAGTTATAAAACATGACTAGGGTAACGTTGGTATCTCAAGCTATCTGCATACAAGCTAATGTGTCCTGCAAAGCCGACGATAGATTAATGTTACCTTACTAAGTGGAGTTATAAAACATGACTAGTGTAACGTTGGTATCTCAAGCTATCTGCATACAAGCTAATGTGTCCTGCAAAGCCGACTAGAGATTAATAGCTGTTGTAGCGATGTAGATAAACCACTCCTGAGTTTCGAGCGGTATGCTTTTTATTTAAAAACTTGGGAGGTGAAACGAGACTGCTGAATAAAATTAGACCAGAGTTCAGAATAACTTTTAAGATATTTGCAGATATGTATTTCCGGTACAGAGAAGAATATCTTTTCTGGTTTCTGCCATAAGATAGATAGTTCTTTATTTCACTACTAAAAAGTACTGTATATAGGCGAACTTAATGCTAGATAACATTCTCTTCCAGCTAACCTTTGTGTTGTATGGAGAAGTCTTGAGGTAGTTCATGAATAACAAGAAAAATTATATTTTATACAAGAACTACATACATATATCTACTTACTTATATATCCTAACCTTATAAGTTACAGAAAATATTTCATATACTACTAAATATTATATATTATTTTATTTTATTGTTCAACAAAAATCTTACCGTAAAAATCTAACTTACGGCCAATGAGAGATTTACATGTTATATTAAAAACAAAATATGATGATACTTTCCGACTTAGTTGATATTTATCATTATATTATGGCCAAATCATACAATATCATTATAAATTGTAACCTATGTGCTATTCTGATATAATGGGTGATTCATTTGGAGGTATTTTTTTAAAATGATTTATTTTTTAAATAAAAACAAATTTATCGGGTAATTTTTATTATTATACGAAAGAACTATTCTTTACATTTATTTTTTAAAGATTATTTGATTCAAATGTTGGCCATAACTCCGGTTAACATAGTCCATTCTACCGTTCCAATTTTCGATTACGCGTCCGAGCATTTCGATTGGTATTTGGTGAATAACGCGAGTAATGTTGGCTTCCAGTTGCTCAATCGTACCTGGCTTATCCATATAGACTTTGGATTTTACATAGCCCCAAAGGAAAAAGTCTAGGGGTGTGATACCACAGGATCTAGGCGGCCAACTCACCGGTCCGAAGCGCGAAATTAACTGTTCACCAAATTGCTCACGCAATAAAGCCATGGTTCCACGTGCTGTGTGGCAAGTGGCGCCGTCTTGTTGGTACCAAATGTCCTGGAGATCACGGTCTTCAATTTCAGGAAACAAATAGTCTCTTATCATGGCACGATAACGGTCACCATTGACGGTTACATTCTGGCCGACCTCGTTTTTGAAGAAATATGGACCGATGATTCCACCGGCCCATAAACCACACCAAACCGTTGTTTTGTCTGGATGTAATGGCAGTTCTTGAATCTCTTCAGGTTGCTGTTCGGACCAAATACGGCAATTTTGTTTGTTGACATATCCGTTAAGCCAGAAATGAGACTCATCACTTAACAAATTTTTTGTGAAAACTGTGGATTTTCTTCAAGCTTTTCGTAATACAGCTGAATAATTTGTAGACGCTGTGCAGGGCTAAGTCTTTCCATGATGAAATGTCAAACTATACTGAACAAAAATACCATAAAAGGTTATCACGACTCACGCTTCATCTGTCAAAAAATCCCTAGACAAAAAAGTACCTCTAAATGAATCACTCGTTATAAGCTATATTACTGTAAAGTTTCATCAAAATCCGTTCAGTAGTTTTTTCGTGAAAGAATAACAAACATCCATCCTCACAAACGTTCGTAAGATCTAGTTGTAGCCATTTTGAGCATTTGTTGTAGAAAATCCTAATGCAATAAAAGTATTTTAAATATCAACTTTCTTTAGTAAATTCCTTTGTTATAACATTAAATTTGATTGCAAAATTCTAATTCACTAAGTGAATTTTAATCATACTTGTAATTTGAATTACATAATCATTATTGCCCATCCATATAAAATCATCTTAATAGGAATATTCTTTGAGTTGAAAGCTATGATTTTTCGGTATCTCAATGAAGTAGGCAATTTATTCACTAGATGTTCACTCAGATGATCCTAAACGTTTTTTTTTTCACCAAAGAAGATTATTTTTTTGTAAAAAAATTGT
Organism: Perizoma affinitatum; assembly: GCA_961405105.1. NCBI lineage: Eukaryota > Metazoa > Arthropoda > Insecta > Lepidoptera > Geometridae > Perizoma > Perizoma affinitatum. The sequence goes on along the minus strand of OY560199.1, from coordinate 444,241 downwards.
ATACCTAACCTCCCGACAACAACAAACCCTCCATAGAAAAATACACGTTATTGGTATCCCTTATGACCCATTTAGCACTGCTAACGCGGAGGTGACGTCCTCAATTCCTGACAAAGAAATTACTACACAGATACACCGACCCTTTTGGTGTATCCTACCAAGCGGCTTCTGCGCTCGCCGATAGTCCGATGACGGTGACCAAGGTCATCTGCGGTCTTGCAGCATAAACGTCCATTCAAAAAAAAAAACAGACAAGTGCGAGTCGACTCGAACACCGAGGGTTCCATACGTCGCGACATGTACATACAATTATGACCGCGCATACCGTTGCTTAACCTCGATGATTGATTAAAATAAAGACTATATTGTTTATGATTTAATTAGAAATGTATAGTTTTCAGATTTTCCCTGTTCTTGTAGTATAAGTCGATATTGCTAAATTTCATACTTCTAGGTCAACGGAAAGTATCCTATAAATTTTGATTCCCTGAAGAGTATCGAAATATACGTTTTTTGAGGCATAATGAGGCCGCATCTATTATTATTTTTTAAAACGTTAATATAGAAATTTGTTTTTTCACAGCTTCAAGGGATTGTAGACTTGAGTATATGGCTTTAATTTCAACTCGATACCTCCACGCGTTCCCGAAAAAAGGGTCTTCACAGACAGACAACAAAGTGAACCCTTATACCCTTATAGGATATAAGGGTTCCATTTTTTCCGTTCGAGGTACGGAACCCTAAAAAACTACTGTCGCTCCTCACCTGATGGTTGATCAAATTGCAAAGATCCCTTTGCAATTTGAGGACACACCAGCAGAGTTCTCCATAAACACTAGACGGAGCTATCGATCGACGTGCTTAAATTACTTGAACTTGAATCCATTCGTTTCAATCATCGCAAATCCAATTTCACTAGAAGAGTTCAATTTACATTCATTTATTATTTGCGAATGTAAATTTTCTGTCTGAGTAATTTAATATGGCACTAGAGGAACTTCAATCGCTTCAAGGATTATACAAAATGAGGATTATACATTTTGAGAATTTTACGCCCGTTTCGCATTCATTTTTTACGCCTGTTTTGCATTCAATTTATTTTATTAAGCAACACCAACTATATTGGTTTAAAAAAAAAATAGCTTAAAATAGGGTAGGATTGTTATTCAAAATCATCATAACTGATGGTAGGATTGTGTTCTGGTTCCGGTGGTCTAGAGGGCGAGTAGCCGGCTGAGACGTGAGAGGTGCAGGTTCCCAGTGCGGGATAAATGTTTGCATGTACTGCTGTTACTTGTTCCAGGTCTGGGTGTTGTGATACTACGGTACTCGTAGTTCCTGGTACGCATGACGATGGGAATCCTTTTTTTATTTTTTTTTAAACTCAGTTCAAACAGGCGTAACTGCGCTAGAAATCGGCGTAACTTCACTCAGTCGACTTAGACGACGATTCTGTATGATTATTATGACCTAATGACTTTGATCTGCCTGTAGAAATCCACAGTCAGTACATAGACCTCCTCTAAAGAGTGCCATGACGAACAATCTTGGGCCATCTTCATCAATGGACTTCCTTTAGGATATCATCGGTACATCAAGTAGGTGAGTGCACCATCATGTATCTAATTAAAACAAAACTACCCTCTTAATTTCAAGGGTGTAAGGAGTTGGTAGGGCATTTAATCAGTTATCATACTTTTTTGCATATATATAGTTTTAGATAAACGCGACAATCTTGCTTGAAAATATGGCATTGGTAAAATCTAATAAGCCATACTAATTTAGAAAGGAATTCATTTAAAGTCCATGCATTTTATATGCGCGGAACCAGTTTTGAATAAAACATGCATCTACGACTAGCTATTCAAATCTAGCGAACGAATCTAAACAATTTTCATAAAATTATGAACAAAATACCTAGTTATATTATGTGGACTCGTTTGTCTGAATAAATAAATTTTTTTATTATAATAACTACATCAAGATTTAGACGCGGCACAAGAGTTTGAATGTTCTGCAAATATTTGTTTCGGGTGCTCCTTGTAGTTCCTGATACCCACACCACAGGGAATCCTAGTAGAGTCAGGACTAAACTATGTATGTTTTTTAGTAATTTTTGTTTTTTTTTATTTTATCGGATGCTAGGCGTTGTTTTCAATACAACAGCGTTTGACAAACTAAACTAAACTATCGCTGGAGTAGAAATTAAGTTTTCGAATGGAAATGTTTGGACTTGAATAACCCTTACTTGATATTATCAAAGATAAGTATGTAAATAATGAGCAACACAGTTGTGAGTATGTTTAATCGTTTTCGTTTTTTATTTGGGTTATAGAGAAGTCAAAATATTTTTTTTACAAAACATCTAAAAAAACTTATGCTCAAGTGTAATGTGTAGGCATTACATTTTACTATTTATAATTAAACTAGCTTCTGCCCACGGCTTTGCTCGCGTGGTACCCGGATGAAAAGTAGCCTATGTTTTATTCTAATGTATAAGCTATATTACTTTAAAGTTTCATCGAAATCCGTTCATTAGTTTTTGCGTGAAAGAGTAACAAACATCCATCCTCACAAACTTTCGCGTTTATAATATTAGTAGTATAGGATTTAGACAAAAAAGCTTGTGACAATGTAATATGGCCGGGTTGTGTTTTACCTTTTTCATACAAAGTAGGCTGCGGTGTTTCCCTTCACCGAATTATAATTCACCATTTCCCGGAGGCCCGACCGCCTATCTCATTGGAATGCCAACCTTATCAGATCAGATAGAGCTTTGAGGAATGGATCTTGGCGATGTCCTCTGCGTTTATTTGCCAGAAATATTAAACGTTTTTATTTGCAGGTTTGTTTAGGAACTTATCATTTTGTAGTAAACCTTTCCGTTTTTATATTTGGGTTTTCTTTAGTTACCGTGGGGGAGATATTTTTGGCAACTAGTATTCCACTTAGATGGTGCTGAAGAATTACTTATCCTACTAATATAATAAATGCGAAAGTCTGTGTGTGTGAATGTTTGTCACCACGTATCTCCGCAGCTACTAAACCGGTTTTGATGAAATTTGGCATGTAGATACGTGAGGTTCTGGAATAACACATTTTCACAAGTATACAATAACACAAGTTCTGAATTTTTATGGAAAAAAATATTCCCTGGTTTGATAAACTCAAAAGTTGGTGATTTATCAACGTACAAGGGGGCGAAGCCGCGGGCAGAAGCTTGTATATATACTGCTGTTGTTGAAAAGCGTGGAATCGTGTTAAAAAAACAGATACTCCCATACAAACTTTTACCCGCCATTACCCTCCACCCCTTAAAATGTGAAAATCAAAAAACAGTATTTAGTTTGTGAACTAGAATTACACAACTGATACTACTTAAGTAAATAGTCCGTCTCTGTTGTCCGATAAAGGGGACAATAGAGTTGGACCGGCAAAATTATGGCTATAGCTAATAATCTTTAAAAAAAATATATTGTCTTTTAATGCTAATAATCATTAATTTCGTCCATTTACTTGTTTTTTCTTGTGCAATACAGCATTTTCTATCTATTCTATTTATCTATCGAATCTTGGTAACGGCTGATCAGTTTTGGATAAAAATACATAAAAATTGTATATATCAACATAATGTAAATCATCACAGGTACCAGAAGGGTGTTCTAAAATACTATCCCTGATAATTTAACTGAAAATTGGCTCTAAAAATAAATTAATTCAATTGAAATTTGTAATTCCCAGAAAATACTAAGATCTAATTTAATTCCCAGACAGCATATTAAAAAGTATTTTCATAGTTGGATGTCTGAAATTGATTTTTACAGCTCCTATTCAGGATTTCTTGAAATTTTCTGTTTCATGTTTGATATTGAAGAAAGAAGAATAAAAAAATAATTGTATAATTATGCTGTTTTAAAAAAAAAAATTATTGGCTATTGGAATTCTTGATATGGGTTAGCTGTTCCCTAAGAAACGGTGGCCGTCAAATTTATATTAAACTCAAATATCACAATGTTGGTCGTAATAAAATTAAGACGCATAAAATACAAAACAAACAAACATGCCCACTACTCCCATGGTGGACATTCTGAGTTCCATACTCAATACTCAGACCTTCAAGAATTTAAAGAAGGGGATTAGTCAGCGACACGTCCAAACATGATATTAATTCAATTCAACTCTTTTTAGTGTAATGCCAATCAAGCAAGCTCTGAAAGATATTCTGTAGGTGAGAGATACACGAACGGAATAAACGAAATTGGTAACAGAGAGTTCCTTGTGTAATACCTGAAATTTTCCTTTCTAAAGTTCCCTCCTCCCACCTGATTCTCCTCAGTTGCCCGAATACCCAAAGTTATTAAAATGTAAATGAACCAGTAAACAATCAAATTACAATAATTGAGATCGAAAACAATTTTCGCATAAGCTATAAGGACAATGAAGATGAGTCGGTGAAATCCAACGCCCGCCAAACGAAGGTTAATTTCCTGTAGGGCACTCGCCCCGAAAAGGTTGAAATTAATGAGATTTTTTCATGATTAGCTGTTTCATGTTATGCCTTATTAAGTAGTCAGATTGAAGTGGGTTCGATTCTTAGGTCGTCCTTCAAAAAGTTATTAGGCATTAAATTTTTAACGGGCACTTAACGATTTCTTACTCTATTTTCCATTTTTAATAAGTACCAATTAATACGCTCAATCAATTTGTGGACTAAATTAGGTCAAAATAAGTCTTTCAAAGTTAATATTTTTAAACAGACTTATGTTATTAACTTCACCTTTAATTAAATAAGAAAAAAAAAATGTAATCAAATCTTGGAAGTCAATTAAAACCTATTTCTAACCGTCGTATCGAAATGAAACTTTGTATGTAAGTATATGTAGTTCAGATGAAAATAATATAATTTGGTATCTTGGAGATAATCTCATGATGGTTTCCATCATCAGGAGTTGGTTAGTGGAAATCTTCAGTGGCTACTAGTAAACCCCTAGAGTTTGGGCTATACAAATAATATATATTTCTTTTAACAGGTTCAATAGATTGGGTATGGAAACTAGGGTCTGATGATAATAATTAATAATCATTTTTATTGCGTAATTGAAGCGTGTTTTTTAGCATTTACACATTTATTTATATTCTTCCATTGAAAACGATTATCTTAAGGGGCCATAACTGTCGCGGTGGCGGTAGCAGTGGCAATGGCGGTGGCGATCAATATATTCACGAACTTTTGACAACTATTTCGTGTTGATCCCGAGACATTAATTTAAGATGTACCACGACCGCCTTCGTCCCTCGACCTACCGCGTCGCCCGCCCGCACTATGTTCTGTTGGTCGACAGCTTATAACCTTTCTAAAGAATTGGGCTATCGAATTCAAAAGGAATTTTAGAAATCCGACTGTTCTAGAGATTAGCGCGATCAAACAAAAAAAACAAATGCTTCAGTTTTATTACTAGTATAGATGTGTTTACAGTATAATGAAGGAGACGTGAAACCCCTGTTATTAATATATCATTTTGTATGAGGGGAAGGAGCGGTACTCCCTATCACAGGATGCCGGTTAAAATGGCCCGGATATATCCGACTATACGGGAGCTGTCGCGTGAAAAAAGGTCTTTATTCGGTTGTAACCGGAGGCGTGGAAAAATCTGTTCTAAAAACATATGAGAATCCTACATATATATCATACAAAGTTTAAAAACCTTTAACAAAGGCCTTTTATTCTCATGAGAAAAATGATAGAACGCCCTGTGGCTTTGCAAATGTATTATTATTTTTATGTAAATACCCGCTAGTCTTACAAATGTCACTCTTTGGGTGTCTCAAAAACAAACAAACACGCTCACGACTGTCTTCCCCATAGTGGACATCCTCTGATACATACTTAGAGTAGATCTTTGAAGATACCAAGTAGGGGGTAGTCAAAGGTACGTCCAAACATTACATTTGGTACATGCCCGCATTTTGCAAGTAGGTAGTAAGCATTCCGCGTGACAGGTTGCAAGCCCATCGCCGCTTATTGGAACACTAACTGTTGCCACATGCCTCTTCGAATTTTTGGTTCTAGGGCATGCCGGCTTCCTCACGATGTTTTCCTTCACCGTTTTGAGCACGTGTTAATGCGCACATAAATTTTTCGAATGGAAAAATCCATTGGTGCCCGACCAGGTTCGAACCCACGACCTCCGGATCAGAAGTCGGGGTATCGCCCACTAGACCTACACAGCATTTTACTTTAATAAAAATATGTTTTTTTTTTTTTCTGGTATACATATTTTTTTCATACAAACCGCATTTTCTCGCTCCAGTGATATACAGATGCAATTTTTGTAAAATCCTTTTTTGTTGTACGATGACGAGCCTGTCAAAGTTCACGTATACACTGACGCCACCGCCGCTGTTATGTGTGGGGCTCGATTGGCACCACACTATAGCAGATTTTTTTTTTAATCAAGGGTCATAATAAAAAAAACAAGCAGAGTTCGTTACCTGATTCTTTTAGGCTTAGTCGCGCGTGCGGAATCGCCATAAATTCACTTTAATATTTTTCAATCACGTAGTTTTTAAGATCTTAATCTCTAAATAATCTAAAGCAAGGTTCACTGACGTAAATAATGAAGATATTTATTAGGGACCGGTAAAACTGATGCGGTGGCACCGGTGGCGATCTATACATTCACGAAAACTTTGACAACCTTTCCCTTTGATCGACACCGCCACTGCCACCGCGTCAGTTTAACCGGGCCATAACTTAAATTATTCCTGTTATAAGGTTTTTCAATTTGCAAAGAAAACGTTTTTACTTTTCCTCAAATCAAGAAACACGGCTGTACGTTTCTGAAATATAAGTACTTTAGGGTAATAAAATACAAATTGTTAATATAAGGCTTTCGCCACCCTATCACATTCGCTTCTGTTTCTAATCAAGAGTGAAGCCTTAAAAAACCGGTCAAGTGCGAGTCGCCACTTAGGATTTTGAACATCCACTTACAAAAATACTAACACTTATAAAAATCTGTAAAAAGTCCAAAATTATTACCATTAGAGGGCAAATTATAAAATTTTAAGTAACGTTAAAATTAACAAAGCAGTGTTGAACTAATTTCATGTAATTTTTTTTTCTGTTCTTTTTTAATTTCCTGACTTTTATGTAATTTATGTTGACTCGCTTTTGTGCTATTTTTAATTATTGCAATCGGTATTAACCGTTTTAATTAAATTAATATATACAGGATACAATGGAGTCAAATGATTGATTCAAAAGTATTGTCTATTTTTTTATTATTTTGTACCGATGCGATAATCGAACCCACAATCTTCTAATGAAGTATCTCGCTCAGGAAATTAAAACCCCGACAGATGCCACTCTATTTTCTATCACGTTATTTTAATTATCGTCCCTCTAAATAATTAAAAAGATCCATTACAAAATCCAATTTTGGAACTGCCACTGCTTAAATCGGTAACGAACTTTCCGGGACGAGAATTAAAAATAATTTATATTTATAACAAAAGGACGACCTCGTTCGAAGGGAATAGCTAAATGTGTAAAAAATTAAATGGCAGTGAGATTAGTAGCACAATGGTGCCAGCGATCGGAAAGAGCGCACAATGGGACGATTTGCATTCTTGATATTATTGGCTATTCATTCTACGTCTTTTCATATTATTGAGTTCAAAGAGTATCGATGATGCGATACTTTTAACAAAGCTTTTACCAAAGAGTATTTGATTTTCTTGGTAATACAAGCAATATATTTTCCGGTGAAATTATAGCCATGAGTTTTCATCCGTTATGTCTTAGGGTAAGCAAGGCACGTGCGATACTTTTGGTGTTACAAGCGTCCATAGGTTACGGTAACGGTGACCAACAGGTGGACAGTTTACCACTTTAGTTGTATAAAAATAATACAAGTCTAAGTAGTGGACACGTGACAGAACTCGACAGATTTGTCACTGCCGCCTCCAAGCTATATAAATGATTTTAATTTTAATATAACAGAATCCGAGCATTAACTTTCATGCATAATGTAAAAGACGGAAATGTAGATGAATCCAAATAAATCATGGATTGAAATTTCATGGATCATGGATGGAAATTTAATTTAATTAAAATTCGTTTAATAAATACCACCTGTTCAGTTCTGTGACTGAACAGGTCCGGATGAAGCCTAAATGAAAAAGTACCGAACCAGACGAGGCTATTAATGGATTTTTGTGTTTTAATTGATGAAGCGGCGTCATTTTCAGGACAGAAACTAACTAGGATTGATGTTTCTATCCAAACAGACAAATCGACATTTTATTTTTAAATTGAAAAAAATGTTATAGGCGGCCTGGCCTACCCATCCGTCGTATCGTTTCGAATTTGTGGAAATGACGCTACATCTATTCCCTATTAGCTTCTGCTCGCGGCTTCGCCCGCGTGTTATGTTGATTAACCACAAACTTTTGAATTTATCAAAACATAATATAATAAATATTTTTAATATACTATTACAATATTTATATAAAGTTTTATATAAAATAAAAATCTTTTTTGTAGTAATATTTGTTTTCCATACAAATTTCAGAATTTTAATGCACACCTCCTAGGGGTAGTTTTGAAAAAATAAAAAAAACTTGTTTTTTTATTTATTTTAAAGTTTATTTGTACCGAGTTTTGAGCGAATCTAAGCAAGGAATAAAAATTTCCATAGAAACTATACCACCCTTTAACCCCCCTTAGGGGTTGATTTTCGAAAATTAGCCTTATGTGTTTTTCCAGAGCCTCAACTATCTACATTTCAAATTTCATTAACACCGGTTTAGTAGCTACGGAGATATGTGGTAACAAACACACAGACTTTCGCATTTATTATATTAGTAGGATGTTAAAAAACCTTAGATCCATATTCAGTACGAAAATCTAAAGCATGTAGGGAGAGACTACTCTCAACAGAGACTACCTTCTAGAACTATCCTAGTCATCTACAACACGTCGCCTAATGAAAATTAGATCATGCTCTAGAATAAACAGTGATTTTGACTTCTCAATTTCTTTCCCGGCCACCCAACTCTACATCAAATTCACACTAGCAACCGAAAGAGTTGAACTGATTGTCTCTTCCAGCCCGCTTAACATTAGAACCCAAGACAACGTTTTGTCTACGTATAACAAGACAAAAACTATTTCTGTCGCCTATTCTGTTAAACAAAAGAGAGGGACAACATATTTTGTGACTTCTCGGCGTTAGAAAAAATCGTTGTCTTGGGTCTCCTAATGCTAAGCAGGCAGGAGTATTATCTGAGACTGGTGTTCTTAATGAATAATTACACTCACTAAATTTCATACCTGTTCAAGAAAATAAAAAAGAATTATTCAGGTTAAATAATACACTTTAGTTCGCCAACGCTAAGCTATAATGACAGACTTTTAGATTATGATAATTAAAAAAGAAGATTTTATCTTTCTTATTATTAAGTATCATTTGGGAACACAATTAAAAAGCAGTTGTATTTTAATATTTGTTTTTTTCTGTTTCATTTTTACTTTTAGATAGGTAGGCTATTCTAATTTATATTTGACGACCTTTGTGGCGCAGTAGGCGAAGGCCCGCCTTAGACGCAGAAGGCTGTGGGCTCGATTCCCGACGCTTTATAAATGTTTGTAAGATCTGCAAATATTTGTCTCGAGTTTGGGTTTTTTCCATGTTTAATATGTATATATTTACAAAAAAAAAGTATACAGGTAGTATAGTATATCAGTCATGTAGTTCCCATACTACAAGTTCTGCTTGATGGGGCTAGATGATGCTTTGTGAAAAATGTCCAGCATTATTCATATATTTGTTTCATAACTATTCACCATAATTAAACTTGCAAAATTGTTTGTTATTGAAATGTTTTTTATTGAAAATAAATTATCATTTCGATGGTGTTACACTGACCTCTTGTGGCTCGGAGTCCACGAACCAGTCTATCGTGGCCGCTGGGAGAGAGTAGTCAGAGGTGCAGTTCACCATAGCCTGCTCCCCGACCTGAACCAGCGTCGGCAGCCCCGTGATCAGCGGGTCGTATTCTGGTAGCACTGTGGGCAAACGCTGTATTGATCATACTCGTAGATTCGGGGGATGTACCGTGACCAGGCTATCCAAACACAGAGTTGAAATATTTGTTGCAGTATCTTTTGGAAACACATTTGTATGTTGTTATTTGTCTTTTCTGTTTCAGTTTATTTTTAGATGGATAGGCTTTTCTAATTAATATTTATTTCAACATAGAACTTGCAAAATTGGTTGTTCTTTTATGTCGTGCTGAATAAATGTCTTCGTTGAAATAAAAAAATCTAGCTTTCCTCAAGCGTCTGTGCGAAAATGTGGGTAAGGAACGTAGAGTAAGAATGAAAGATTTTGTGACAGTTAAAATGAAAACACGTCTGAAAGACCCCTGATTTTTCGATATTTATACCTTATTATGTTCATAGTATAATTTAGAAACTGAGTCATGGCTCATGAGTGCCTTTTCTCGTTCCTTCTGTTTATTTCCTCCTCTATAAAATAATTCTTATAAATTACGGAATGCTGCTATACAATGGTATAGTTTACCTGCTAGCGTCATGTTCGCCGACATCCTGTCCACTGCGAACCTGGGACCCTCGCTGGAGACCTCACAGGTATACTTGGCGGTGCCGCGTTCAGCCCTCACGGTGATCGCACACGACGACGCGTCGCACGAGCTGTTGGCTATTACTACTCCGCTGCTGTTGAAAGCTCGGCTCTCCAACTGAACAAAGAGAATTAAATATTAATACAGAGATAGAGGAAAGGTGAAGACATGAATTTAGGAAGGAAAGCACCTCGGCAAAATCATCAATGACGATAGTTGTATAATTATTTGTAAAAAGCGTTGCTACGCCATCTTTAAGCTGAGATAGAACCTTTTTGACCCATACCACTGCAGCATAGTCTGTGGTCCTTAGCGTTGGTTAATACCCATGTATAATTCTACAAACAGTAGAATTATACCTATTACGTATCTATTTACCATCTTTTTTTATTGTTAATCCGTTTTACCGTTATCTTGTAATGTCTACTTGTCTATGCTGTATATGAATGTGTCAAATAAATAATATATCTCAATAAAGTTTATTTTATAGTTCTAGTTTGTTGACGGTAAGCCTCGGCCTGCCTATCTGTTGCTATACTCTAAGAATATAGCAACCATAAAAATATATGAATAATATATTATGAACACCATTAAATGTATTGAGTATTGAGTCAAATTTTATTGTATTGTTTATGGTACAATAAAGTATATTCATTCATTCAACAAGAATGTGCATAGTCTATAGTTATATTGGGTTGATCCGTCAATGGTAATATGGAGAATGATTCTTAATAACTTTTGAGTTTTCCAATAGTTTCTGATTGCATTCATAGCTTGCTGGTTTCACACCACTCCGGACTACCATAGAGCGCTATACATTCTTTATACTACATCGAAGTTCTACAATTCTCACTGCAAGATAAATGGAGTTCGGGTCGGGTGGTCTGTTCCTAGACCGTACAGGAAGTTCTTTATAATATACTTTTGTCGTTATACCATGAAATACAGAATTAAAACTATTGTAGCTAAATATTATATTTAAAAATGTAAAATATAACTAGTTACGACTGTTTTTTGACGGTTTGGTACCACTAGTTTTTCAACGGCTAATTACTACTGTTTTTCGACGATTTTGTAATGAAGTTTTGTAGCAAATTTTGTAGCTCTTCTTAATAACAATGGTAAGAATTATTCTTAATTACAGGGATTAAAAAGTAGGCACCTATTTATTAATAAAGAGTTTTTAATCATTAATTAAAAACAATTTCAAAGATTAAAAGATAACCCAAAAATCCATTCAGCAATTCAGGAGTAATAAAAGTTTCATTAATTCCCACCAAAAAGTTTCATTTTTATAATTAATGCAGTGAAAATAGCCTCGATAACACAAATAATTGCAAATAATTTAACGTACGTAATATAATTTTACTTGTGTTTATATACTTGAGTAATGAGTTCAAATGATGAGTGAATGTTTGAGCAGCGAATAGGCACTTGAAGTGGGGTCACGAAAAAGGCGATTTATAACATTTGCTTGAAATAAAAACTATTGTGAGTATTTGCATAAATGATCATTGACCATTGACATTTACAATTGAAAAATGTATATGCATTAACACCGGTATAGGAAAACATGAGGAGAAAACAGCTTGCTCTGTATAAAATTATGCCATGTAGTTTATGTAATTATAACAATCGTTGGATAAGAAACTCTTTAGTTACGAGTGTTGCCATCCAAAACAATATCCTAGTATTTTTTTATTTAATGTTAATAATATAATAACAAAATGTCTTATATTATTATGATTAAATAAAATTTAATTCCTCACTTGCTTACGTTATTTTGCTTACTCGGGATGAGACTCTTTCGAAAAAAAAACAATAGTAAAATCGCTTATTAAAAATGTTTCGGATAGTCTTGATTACATACGATTATGATGTTTTTTTTAGTTTTACGGGAAAAGTAGCAATCTCTGAGGAATAAAACTTTTATGAGACCACTTCGGGATCATTCTCTATACAACAACAGAAGTATTGTCAAAATCGGTTAACGATTAGCGAAGATAATAATAACAAGTAAAAAATAAAAAAAAAAAAAAATGTACCACCTCCGATTTTTAAGGCATTAGTTACGTTATTTCACAAGAATTGTTTACAACATTGATTAAAAATGTCTGACGTATCAAACAACGTCGAACGCAGTTCACATATTTTCCGGATACGGATATCATCCTTGGACATCATAGACCTATGGAATCTACATGTATCTATGGATTACTGATAAACGATACACACCATATATATACATTTTCATAGGTGATTTGGTAACTTCATTAATAGATGTAAATTTACATAGTTTCTTTGTGAACTCTATGCCTACACAGACTATCGAATAGTACATACTGAAGGCTGTTATTTACAGATAAATTCAACAATAATTATGTAATAAAGTATTTACAAAAAAAAAATATAAATACTATTATTATATATCAGTCATGTAGTACCCATAATATACAAGCTCTGCTTAGTTTGGGGCTAGATGATGCTGTGTGAAAAATGTCCAGCATTATTTATTTAGTAACTGCTGAGAGTATATTAATTTATTTTATTATTACGTACACCACCGATCGCACAGATTCCTCTCCATCCAAAGCTTGTTTGGAAGAGATTCTAAGATCGCCTTTAAACGATAAGACCGCTAATGTACTTTTAGTTTTGTAAATATCTCGTTTTTTCTTGTGGTGTATCATCAAAGTATTTATAAACAAGCATTTAAAAAATATCTTCTCTCTTATCTAATGGCCCATTTAGACCTCCATCTAATATGTAAACTCAATTACGTAAAGTTTCACGTTTTTCCGCTAACACGTGTTTACTGAATTTTGTTTGTATATGAACGAAATAAATTAGTCGTGTACAGTTTTACTGAAACGAAAACATATTTTATATTTGAATTTTACGTAAAGCACTCACGTATGCCTGGATTATCCCATGTACCAAATAAAAATATGAAACATGGCGATCACGGAAACAAGAATATTGGGATTTGCGAGTTTATCTTTTTTTATCTTTTTTACACATTCAAATGAATACCGAATTTTCTTTTAACATTAAAACATAAAACAAAATCAAGGTTTTATGTATTTAACGTAGCTCCTTTTTATAGTTTTATCTTTTTGTAGAAAAAGAATATTCAATATTCATTTTAATTCTAAAATGAACCATATTTTTTGTTCGTAATCAAAGAACATCAAAATATGTCCTCGAGAACCTAAACCTAACATAATAATATGTTTTAAGATACCAATTACTTAAATTGTGCTTACTAAGTTTGTAATATAAATAACGAAATCTAAATAGACCCAACGCTAATGTACCATTATAGTACAACCGAGACCAATGGCCTTTAGTCACGTCTACTAATAATGATAATGATGATGACGGTACCTCTAATCTTCTCGACTACTTCTGTTAAACTTGACTGGAACTTATCAAAAGTTGAAAACTTCCATCGAACGTTCTGGATTTCCATTATTATGAACAGGAAAAAACTAAAAAGTTTGTATACTTCGAATCTGATGGAAACTACGCTAACAGTGTATTTGAAATGGCGTGTGTCTTTTTATTTGGGTTAGATTTTACGGACGATAATCACGAATAAAGAACTGATGCGTATATTTTTTCTTTTATTATTGGTATTTCTCACCCTTAAATAGAGACAGGAAGAATGTGTTTTCACATATTCACGGACACATTTAATGAATGAATGAAAATAATTTATTGTACATCTTAAATAAATAACATAGTCAACAAAGTCTTATTATTAAGACGATACAATGGGCGGTATTATCGCTTAGAAGCGATCTCTTCCAGATAACCTTTGGATGGAGAGGATTATAAGAGATTGTGAGAGTGGCGGGGTGTACAAAATAATAATAATAAAAGAATAATAACTATAACATTATATATATAATAAATATGTTAAAATACAAACCTACAGATATAATATATATATATATATATAATACATATACACATTATAATACTTTTTGTAAAAAAGCAAGACAAGACTGTGCGAGACTATGATGTTCCTGTCATATAAAACAGCTTCACACGAGTTTTGAATATGGCAACGCGTTCCAAAGGCGCACTGCCTAACTTGTAAAGGACTTATCGTACAAACTAGTGCTGTGTGCAGGAGTTTCCAGTAAGAGGTTTTCACATTCTTACTTTTTTCTAAAAGTGGTTTCAAATTACTTTTTAGCTTTACATGCTATATTGTATTATTACTAAGATAGATACATTTATTTATTTTCAATATTGTATTCTGGATAGGTTGTAAAATAATTTTGACATTTAAGACATTAAATGTTAAAAAACAGTCTTTCTCACGTGCTTACGTTATTTAGCTGACCCGGGACACTCTTTCGAACAAAAAACAAAAATGTAGGAAAATAGTAAAATAGCCCACAAAAATGTTTCGGCTAGTTGTGATTCCATGAGATGATGATTTTTTTGAGTTTTACAGAAATAGTAGATACCCTCAACAGTAAAACTCTTATGGAACCTCTTCGGAATCATTCTTTATACAACAACAAAATAATCATCAAAATCGGTTAACAGTTAGCGTAGATATCAAGAGAAAAACAAAATTGAGAACCTCCTCCTTTGATGTCAGTTGAAAATGTTACCGTAGCCTATGGACGCTTGCAACACCAGCCCGCTTAGCATGAACACCCAAGATAAAGTTTTGTCTATGAAAGAGAAGACAAAAACGATTTATGTCTCCTATCAAACAAAAGAGAGGGACCAAATATTTTTGTCTTCTCGGCGGTAGACAAAACCGTTGTCTTGAGTCTTCATGCTTAACAGGCTGAGGCAACAAACGCGCGTTGGCGATCCTTTAAAAATGACAAAACGCCCTTTTTGAAGAACCTCCGAAGAACAGTATTTTTCATCTTGTTGATGGGAGATTTATCATCTTATACTCGTACCTTTCATATAAAATCTGAAGAACATTTCAACTGAATTCTAGAATTAATAGCTTTTAACATTTGATACGAAATATTTTTAACTTACCTGACTGAATGAAAAAACAAACACGCTCACGACTGATTTCTCTATTATGGACATATATTTACATATATTATATTTGGCAATTAACCACGTGTTTGCTGTTGGTATTCCACGTGACAGAATACATGCCCATTGCCGCTTATTGAGACAATAACTGATGGCCCATGCCTTCGAGTGTTTCATTTTAGGACAAGACGGTTACTTCATGATATTTTCCATTAAGATATCAGAACGTTTTCAGGATATATAAAAGTAAGGTACTTTTGATATAAGTTCGAGAAAAAGATACTTCACAACTTTTTTACTGATAAGTTTTTTTGTTTTCAAATTATAAACTTTTCCCGTGTTCTCTATGCCTAAGAGGTGCCTCATTTCACACCTCACTTCCCGTTAGCGGCACGCTGCAAATTAGTTTTGAAGTGAGAATCTCTACGGCTTGAAAGTTGCGCGTGACGGGGTCTTAAGATTCTTGTCAAGATATCGCACTTTACGGAGAAAAGCCGAGAGAACCTCCAGTTTTGGTTGTTTGTCGTATTTTGACGCCACCGTCACGAGGTGGCGATGGCGTTGCTATCGATACATTCAAGCAAACTTTGACAACCACTTGCAAACCATTTCCCTTTGATCGCCATTCTCCGTTAGGTAAGACCTCGAAATGCAGGCCATGGATTAGGATAGGAATTGCCCTTAGTATATGTATGATAATTTTATTATCATCCTTATTTATTTTACTGGTACCAAAGACACAGGGAGTCCTAGTATGGGGTCTATATATATGTTTGTCGGGTGTTTATTTATGATGACTATTATTATTTATTTATATTATTTCTAATAGATGGTGCATCCTAAAAAAATTGCTTTCTACAAGGGAACGTGCTTGCACCAACTCTCTTTAACATCTATATGAACAACCAACTCAGCAGTCCATCTATGATTAGTATCGTTTCATAAGATGCACATTAGAAGAATAAGAACTCTTCACCACCTGATGTTTTACCACCACTAAAACACCTACCAGGGAATGATCTTTCGAGGCCAGAGTGTAAGACCCAGCTTTGTCCCCAGATTGTCCGCTGCAGACTCAATTGTGCAAATAGAATTCCAATTGAATAGAATTTCAGATGAACTGAATAAGTCAACAATCGATGCTATAAATATGGCCAAATATTTTGTAAATACAATTTGAATTGTAGAATCATTGCCTCAAAAAAAAGAAGATTTATAGCCGGAGTAAGATAAGAACAGGTGTTTTACAATGTAAGCCTTCCTAAAAAGTAAGATACAAAGTGTCATATCTCACGCGGAGAAGCCTCACGGAATTAAATTACTTCGGAACTTCTGTCGTTACAGCGTTTTTATGGATTCTTTAAGTGATTGCACTTATCTAATGAATTGACAACGAAGGCCGGAAGATGGCAGTCCACACCAAGTATATACCACAAAAAAGTGCCGTGTTGGCCTAGTGGCCGGTACTTGACTTGCAAACAGGAAGCCGATAGTTCGAACCCGGTCGTGCACTAATGAATTTTCCCGTCGAAATTTTTATAGTTGTGCGAATTTACATGTGGATATTGTTTATTTATTAATTTAATATAATGCGATTCAATTTGATATGAGTAATTAACTTATTTTGTATCGTGGCAAAGTAATGTCAATAGCATAGCGCTCGCAAAACGGATTTAACATTTCTGCACCGATTTAATTGGAATAATACCTCATTGTTAAGTCTTATGTCTCTCTGCTGAAGCGTAGGCAAAGATTTCAACCTGGAATATAGCATGAAATTCCTAGATAGATGTTTCAGTACCTTCAAGCAATATTGGTACAGAATTCAGATGGTAAGTATATTAACTACACTCTCTTTTCATATAGTCACAGAAGCTGGCATTTAAAGCAGGTAAAATGCCATGAAATATTTTATTCCATCGCAAAAATCTTCATATCGCTGAAATAGTGAGACATAACCCGCAATGTACGCGCACGTGCGATGCTAATATAAAGCCTTCGCATCAAGTAATGGACACAGTTCATTTCACATACAGTATACCAAGTGCGAACAAAACAATAATGACGACCTCTGTGGCGCAGTGAGTGAAGGCCCGCCTGAGACGCAGAAGGTTGCGGGTTCGATTCCCGCTGCGAGAGAAACGTTTGTATGATTAGCGAAAGTTTGTCTTGAGTCTGGATGTTTTCTATGTATATTATGTAAAAAAAGTATAAAAGTAGTTTGGTGCTGTGTGAAAATGTCCAGTATTATTTATTTGTTTACTATGCATATTATTTACAAAAAATAATAATTTTGTGTCTCATTGATAGAACTTCTTAATAGTACCAAATAATCTAATTTAATAATTAACATGTTATTAATATTATAGATTAAATTGATCTAACTTTGTTATTAAAAATTATAATTAAAGTAATTTGATATCAGGTTTAACTTACATAAACATTTGCATGTGTTTGGTAAAATAGATATATAAAACTATAACTACTTACTATACATTTTTTGTAAACAATTATTTCTCGCAAATAAACCAATTTCAATTCAATAAAAAAGAATCATAGAGTGAGTCTACTGTGCGTTAGTGCTATTCATTATTCTGTGACAGAATAATTCTGTATTAATTAATTATACTTATATCAGACAAAGTTAAAGCTAAACTATTTACTGAACTATTAAATGGATTATTTTGGAACGTCTTGCTACGTGATAACATTAGTTTAAAAGCGGCGTAGATGCTGTTTGAGCCTGGTATAACTCTACCAAAACCTAACGATTCTTACAATATCATATAATCCTTTCCATGGTACGGTTATCTGGAAGATATTGCTTCTTATCAATAAGGCAATCCATTGCACTTTAAGTTTTGTAGTTAATTGTTAATTTGTAAATTAATTATTTTCATTTATTCGCGATTTCAAGCCAATACCTGTTCCGTTGGTTTCAACTGCTTGCTTTCGTCCTGTAGCGCTCACGTCAGAGAGTGCTGTAGTACTGACATAGCGTGACAAACGCGTTTGTACTGAGTTTACCTACTGTAACGTTTAGTTTATACTGTGCCACAAGCGTGAGTCATAAAATCTTTTCGCAGAATACGTGAAAACACGCGAACGGCGTTCCCTCTAACGGCCGTTACATGGACGGATGGGAATGTACGAAGCCGCGGGATTTCGGATTGATGGATGTTTATGGTGTAGGTAGTAGTTGTATTTATTCCTTAAATCCCAAACATTAACACGGATAACGTTCGTGCTTCGTGTTTTTGGTTTAGAAGTCCTAGAAAGCTATTGCAAAACACCGCACTCCAATCGGATAGTTTTTGCGTGAAAGAGTAAGAAACATCCATCCTCACAAACTTTCGCGTTTATAATAGTATTAGGATAGGTTAAACAAATACTAATAAATTATATATGCTGCTGTATAGGGGCATTGTCAAGTACATACCTAATATTACAATAATTGGGTTCTATGTAA
The DNA here is from genome assembly GCA_961405105.1 of Perizoma affinitatum. Taxonomy (NCBI): domain Eukaryota; kingdom Metazoa; phylum Arthropoda; class Insecta; order Lepidoptera; family Geometridae; genus Perizoma; species Perizoma affinitatum. The sequence goes on along the minus strand of OY560199.1, from coordinate 425,100 downwards.
ACTAGTAACGAATGGTTTTGCAGATAATTATTCAAATGATATTCAGTAATTTGATATATCAATTAAGATGTAGAACTGAGTTGCAAGTAATATATCAATTAAAGTGTGGAACTGAGTTGCTTTTGTCAAGAATTACATTTATTGATTACCGTCTCATTATTATTATAATTATTTAATAACTTGTAACACGCAGCAGTCAATTAATGATCATTAATTAAATAAAACAAGCAGTTTGTTGCCTGATTCTTGGTAGGCTTGGTCGCGAGGAATCAGCGTTATTTCAGAATTGTGATTTCAATAAATGTTTTATTTATGATTTGTTTTATTTAATTTGTTATTGACATATAACGAAATGCCTTTTGAATTTAATAAATCTGGAAAAGTAAAACTTAAAAAAAATATATCTTAACCAACTCCGGCGATTCTAACTTGTGCCAAAGTGTATGTATTAGCTGACAATAATTGCGTCTTTCAATCATACATTTTAATATTAAATAACTTTCGATAAGTACCTGCAATTTTTGTTTCGGATTACTATATTTTTTTCCTATGTTACCTTTTCTTTTAATAGAACAAAAACTTTCACAATATGACAACTTTAATTAAAACTAAGTCAGCACTTCCAACGTAAGTTGATTTAATGAAGTCAGCTGTTTAATATAACACTCAGAATTCGTAAAACCTTGCCTTGTATTAAGCAAGCTTATACAAGGCAAGGTTTTACACCACAACTTAAGACTCTTAAGACCCTTAAGGGCGATAAGAACCGTCTCCAGGAAACCAACCTTATAATATGTGTTGCGATGCGGGCAGGAATAACTTACAAAAACTCTCGCATATCTCCCAGGGGGGTAGGCAGTGAGCACGGATTTATTTCTACGATCCTGATACACTATTCACAATTGCCTAAAGTTAGTTCTCGTGATGATCTCTTCATTTCAACTCTATACGATCAAATTATCAATAAACAACTTTGAATAAAAACAGTATTTGCAAGTATATAAGTAGGTATATACAAAAAAGTACAGATAAAACAGCTAGCTATCTAAAAACCGTTGCAAACGATCTATAGACAGCTCAACTGATCCAGATAACTACAAGATGGAATCATTCCCAAAATACTAGCTGCATTGCCACGCTGAATGGAAATTCTAATGCTTTGACCCAGATAAGAGCCAGCTCTCTGGTCACACGTCGCTCCTACGAGTAGCCCTGAAAGAATTTCTAATAATGAACTAATAAAAATACTTTATTGTACACCATAAGAAAAACAGACATAACTTGTTAAAACTATAACACAAAAAACAAGTACAATGGAAGGTCTTATCGCTCAGAAGCGATCTCTTCCAGACAAGTTTGGATGGAGAGGATTTAATGCGATTGTATTAGCAAATTAAATTGGAATAAATATAGTTCTAGGAAATTAATTTATTCAAGTACCAGTATACGCAAAAAATTCAGATAAAACAGACGATCTATAGACCATTACTATAGAGTTCTTGACATATAATAACACATAATATATATGCTACATTTAAACACGGGCTAAGCTAACTACATAAAGGAAATTGTCTTCAGACTAAAACCCATAGCTGGAACATAAATAAATGTTTACGTATTTGTACCTGAGCTTGAAAGCATTGAGACAAGCCTTTTGAATATTTGAAGATACTCAAGAAACAAACACGCTCCCAACTGTAACCCATTATGCATCCTCAAATGAATACTCTGGTCGTAGATTTGATGATACAAGCAGGGGGTAGTCAGAAGCACGTCCCAAACATTATATTTGGCGTGCATTTTGTTAGTATTAAGTTACTCGTGCTTGTCGAAATGAAATGATATGACTATGATATTGCTATGAGGTATACGATGATATATTTGATTATTTTTAAGTTGTATTCAAAAATAGTATCATAAAGTTAATAAAACGATTAGATTATCAATAATAAGAAGATATTATTTGTAGATACTAACTAGGGTTTGAGGAAATAAGAATCTATTGTTTGCTTATCCCGAGTTTAAATAAGTTCAATATTGTTTATATTTCTCTTGTCACGTGTTATTTTTCCTGTCACATATATGTAGGTACTTGTCTGATAATGTCATGTAAACATGTTTCTGGGACTGAACTAGATTTGATCTTGATGATGTAATTTATACTGTTTTTACTATTTTTATACCACGTGATAGATTGCAAGCCCATCGCCGCTTATTGAAACACTAACCGATGGGGCATGTCTTTATATGAGGCATGCCGGTTTCCTCACGCTGTTTCCATCGTTTTAAACACGTTTTAATGCGTACATAACATAATTTGTCTGGAAAAAAATAAACTTCTTACTGGGTTTTACAAAATGCGTACTAGCCCTTATTCAATATGCGCACTAGCCTATATTCAAAATGCGCACTAATCTTTAATTCAAATGCACACTATCCTCTATTCAAAATGCGTACTAGCCTCTGTTCAAAATGCGCACTAGCCCTTATTCAATATGTGCACTAGCCTATATTCAAAATGCGCACTAATCTTTAATTCAAATGCACACTATCCTCTATTCAAAATGCGTACTAGCCTCTGTTCAAAATGCGCACTAGCCCTTATTCAATATGTGCACTAGCCTATATTCAAAATGCGCACTAATCTTTAATTCAAATGCACACTATCCTCTATTCAAAATGCGTACTAGCCTCTGTTCAAAATGCGCACTAGCCCTTATTCAAAATGTTCACTAGCCTGTATTAAAAATGTGTACTGTCCTTTATTCAAAATGCGCACTAGCCACTATTAACAATGTGCACTAGCCTTTAGCTGTAACATTTCATTAGGCTAAGCCAGTTAATGGCCCTAAAGCAAGGTTTAAAAAGCTTTCAGCTTACAAAAGCTCCTGCCTAATTTAAGCTCATAAGTAGAGTTTTGTGTACAAAGTTGCAAGGTGCTCTACATTTTATAGTCTACATCAGGTAGGGCTTAAACAATTTGTGCTTTTATTTACGAAAAAAAAGAAAACTTTTATACATTATAAAATTTAAAGTGAACAATTAGATCGATAAAAGATAGAACATACTTTATTGAACACCAAATCTACACTAATCTAGGTATACTCATAAGTATACCTAGATAAGTATGTCCCGCCTTGTTACTTGCCTTTCTTTCCTGGCTTAGGTGCGAAGGAACATTAGGCATTAGGTAAACTTGACGTTTTAAAGTGATCATTGTAATTTTAACAAATAAATGAATTTTGACTTTGACTTTGAAAATACTATTTACAAACATATCGCTTACTTTCCATGAGTATTGTATGCGAAAGGTAATTTCTGTACATGAATACGAATGAGGGGACTTGTTCACGCGTTGGTAAGCTTTATAGTTCAGCTGGAAGAAGACAGCTAGTACACTCCATACAACTTATATTGAATCAAACATGATGTTTTGAACGAAAATTATACAATGATGTTTGGTTTGTTTGTGACCATGGTAATAATTCTTAGGTTTAGTACACAGATTCGGATCTATATCTAGTTTAGGAGGTTGAGAAAAGTCCAAACAGAATTAACAAGGCCCAAGTGAATGTACCTGCCTAGTGTTAATCTTATCGTAATTTATACACTAATATTACAAACCAACCACAGTTTTTTTTTAAAAGAGCCTAACTATTCACCTAATCAACATCTTCTTCTTACAATGACTTTAAGCAGAAAAATTACTACAGGTATTTTAATAATAAAACTAAAGAAAAATACGATCACGAGCTCCAAGAAACTATTTAACGTCCGTCGCAACCAAAACCCAATATAAGAAAGAGAACCGCTCGTAGTGCGCTATTTATGTAGCGACCGTCGGCGCAGGTTTTGTCGAGTGAAGATTCTTGTAACACTAACATATTTTTTAATAGATAATACTAGAATATTTTTTTGTTCTGTTAAATGTCAAAATCATGGATGTGACTTTGTGAATTAGTAAATTAATTGAATTGAATTTTAATTTATTTTAAATTGGCACATACAGTTTGAAAATGTGGTAGTTTTATTAAACCACTGGACAGGTTGCTAACCTGTGCTTTAGTATAGAATATAGGATTGGAAGTAGTTGGGGTATCGCGCACTTGGCCAACACGGATCTTTCACGAAGCTCTAGATATCTCTAGATAGAAGCTCTAGTTTATTTGCGATTACCAAAAAAAAACACTCTTACGGGTAAAATTAAAAAAAGAAAAAAAATACTTGTTGTTTTTTATTTATTAATTTCTTTATAATACATAACATGTCAAAAAACCAAGTGGATCTTTACATAAAATGTATATGGGACCAACCTTGAAGTACAACCTTCCCATTCAAAAAAATATCATTAAAATTGGCTAAGATATAACGTAACACACACAAAATTAATTGAGGACTTCATCCTTTTGAAGTCGGTTAAATATATAGCGTGATTAAAATACCACAGATAAAACATTTTCAGCATATTATTAGCACCTCGGTTTAATAACACGTTTTCAACATATCATATCATTAAGATTGCATTTAGAACCAATGACCAATTTATGCCATAGTGATCCATAACACTCATAGTAATCACAGAGATTGAACTAGCTGTATATTGGAAGCTGTTGATTTTATATTATGATAAACAAAAATAATACGGAGTGTACTAGCTCTACGGTGGCTGAAAGGCTGCCAAGGTTTATTAATCTCACGCGGCGGAACAAAATTGAATAAGGAGATGTAATGTCATGACAAATAATTTAAAATGTTACGTTTGGAAACAAATAAAGACATAAGGAAAGTAATCGTGCCCTGAAGTTTCTTGTTTAAAACATGACATCACTGCGCATGCAATGGAACCTTAAAACAGTCTGCCTCATTTAAAAGGTCAGCTCACACTGAGATGCGACACGACGCAAAGACGCGCATAGATCTTTCAGAACCCGCGTGATGCGTGGCGTCTTCGCAGCATGTGACACGACCTAAAGACGCGTGCAGATGCTTGAAGAAGGTTGAAAACCCGCGCTGCGTGACGCCGCGAATCATATGTCTGTATGTGTAGTATTGGGAGATGGTTGGTCGCTAGGGTTCCCACCTCCCCGCGTCAAATCTACACTTGAAGCAGCTCTTGTTTTCATAACAACGAAATAAGACGCGGTGCGCGTCTTTTCTCGTTGCTTTCTGTGACCGGTCAGACAAGGCGTACCTACATTAAGATTTTTTTGGTATTAAAAACCGCATAAACTTACTGTTTTACTGAAATAAAAAAAAACACTTTAAAACGACAGGTTTACGTCACCAAAATGAGGTTTGTACTAACTTTCCATTTTACTGAAAAGAACCATTTACGTCACTTCCACAGGGAACTAGTAATTAAAACTCCCCAAAATTAATTGCACTCACATTCAAGTAAGGCCCATTTCTATTCACAAAGAAAACATTAATTTTTAATTTGAGAAATACTGACTGTCGGCTACAAAAATAGGACCAACAAGGTGTTTGAATTTAAAGTCGGATAATATTTTAAAGAAGGTTTCAATATAAAAAATAGGAATAAAACTTTATATTCTTTACAGGGGCAGAGAGCTGGCGGGGGTCAAAATTGACAATAATATCTGACGGGGGTCAAAGTCAGATATTATTGGCAAATCCCGCCTGGAACGCAGAAGGTTGGGGTTCGATTCTAGCCGCGGGACAAATATTTGTATAATTTGCAAATATTTGTCTCGGATCTGGGTTTTTTCTATATAATAATATGAGTGTAAAATGCAAATATATAAGCAGTATATCAGTCGTGTAGTTTCCATAACACAAGCCGTGCTTAGTTTGGGGCTAGATGATGCTGTGTGAAAAATTATTCATTTATCTAAGGTTCTTGCTCGTGGAGTAACCTCTATAGCTCACGGTTTTAGAGCTACTTTTGATGGCGACTGTACCTAGCAACTTATTTAATTAAAGCAATTAATAACCAACCAATTTAGCCAACGTAGTTTAATTTCTCTGGAGGATTTTTTTTTACAATCTTTTTTTTTATAGCTTGTGAAAGGAAAACTTAAAGTCCTCAAAGACCTCGAGGACTTAGGAAGGTTTACAGCGCGGATGTTCGCAGTGCCCTCTATTGGTATGGTTGGTCACAAACTTATTTTTTATCAACCGACTTCAAATAAGCGGGAGGTTTTGAATTCATTTTTTTTTTCTTTTTTTGTGTGTGAATGTTACTTGATATCTTCGTCAATTTGTAAATAAACTTGTAATTAGCCATTAGCAAAATATGTGCCTGGTGTGCATTTTTTATATAATTTTCTATTATCTTATCTAGATGTAAGTTTTCCCAAAAATTTTAAAATAATTTTATTTTAAATTTTTTGGGAAAACTTACATACAAATTTGAACTTTTTTTTTTTTTTTTTTTTACGGTTTAGTGTATGCCTCGAGGGTGATCTCATATATATTTTATCAAAAATATCCACTCCTAAGGCCGAATTAAAGTGCAGTTTGAAATAAACTAGATTTAAATTGAGTTCCAAGATTTTATTAAATTGATAATAATAAATTAATTTATTGAGGACATGGCATATTATGCACTATTACTAAAAATCAAGTGAAGTGAAAATAAAATAAACATTTTAAAAATGAGGCATGAAATTTAATATTTTTCTTTTGTGCCATTTCTTTACATGTGTAATTTGAAGGCACCATAATATATGGAAAAATTAAGTCAAAGTCAACAAATAGGTTTTTAGTCTATGAAATCTCAAGGATCATATAGAAACGTCAATTATGTAAATTTAGAATTTGAAAGTGAATTTACGTCTATTCCCCGCGCGACCTAGCCTAGTAAGCCAGTTACTGTAACATTACGCCAACTCATCTCCCTAATTGTATTATAACTAAACGTCTGACTAACTTTATTCTATATAACTTTTGAAACTATCATGATATCAGGTTTGTGAGTTTGAATGTTTCCCGATATTTCGGCACAGTTGCATGTATCATGATCACGGGAGGAACTGAAATCTTTGCGGGTTTGGAATGTTAGTGGCAGATAAATCGATCTACCCTCTCTCTCACTCGTTTATTGCGAAAAATACCACTACCATCGGTTCCACTGTCACATTCGAGTACATCTCGGTTCAAACTCACAAATCATGGTAAATATCCCAACGAATCAACGTCGGTAAAGGCTCTGCCGCGTGTTAGCGAGCGAGATGTAAACTCGTCTTCGAGAAACAGTTAACACATTAGTTTGTATACTTTGTATATATGGCGGGCGATGCATCCGCAATGTGGTTCGTATTGCATTATTATAATAAATGAATAATAATGATAATAATAATTATAAAAACTTTTATTTCTCCTTTATACAACATGATTTTAAAATAACATGTTTTTGTTATCTAGCCAATATGCATGACAGGTGTTAGTCGGCTGAAAATATTTTTTTTTATTTTTGGCTTATAGCAAATTTTTAATTTGATTACTAGTTTTCAAGTGCCCTAAAGCTAAATGGTACTGTTATTGTGTACTAGCTTTTGCCCGCGGCTTCGCCCGCGTGGTATGTTGTTAAAAGCGTATGACCGTCTCCAAGCTTCAAAAACTACGATCAAATTTTATCACAAACGGCAGTTTATCCGTGAAACATATAGGTTTCCGATACAATTTTACTGACTTAATTGATACTTATCGTTATAAATTATTATGGCTAATTCACTCAATAACATTATAAATGTAGACTTTGAGTTATTCTGATGTATAAGCTATATTACTCTAAAGTTTCATCAAAATCCGTTTAGTAGTTTTTACGTGAAAGAGTAACAAACATCCATCCTCACAAACTTTCGCGTTTATAATAATAGTAGGATTGAATGATTTGTCCTCCTCTAGGTAACAGTTAACATCTCGATCTCTGGTCGCTCTGCTTCACCTTTTGTCTGCTGTCCTAACGAGGTCATCGCTCCATCTCCTGTGCGTCCTTGCAGGTCTTCGTCTTTTGTTTATTGGATACATCACTGGGTGTCGCATCGCGCGCCTCTTCACCTAGATTTATGAAGGCTCATATTTTCCATACACCGTCACTTCAAAACTTTCGTCGCACGCGAAACATTGTTCCTCTCAACCTTATTTCTCGAAAACGTTGTAAAAAGGCAACATAACTTCAAATTTAGTTCGAGAGTTAACAATAATAATAAGTATTTATTATTATTGTTAACCAATTAAACAATAATAATAAATACTTTATTGAGTACTTAACTTGACATAATATGCACTATTACTAAAATACGTCTTACAATTGTTCTACAATTGGCGGTCGTATAACAAAAAGCGATTTGTTTCTGACCACCATTTTCTATACTAAAAATTAAAATTAAGGTTGTTTCTAAAAATCCTGCCGCTAACAGCTGTGCTGGACAGTGTGACTGTCCACTATCCCCCGAACTAATGTGTTAACTCGTCGGTCGTGCACCAATGGTTTTTTCCAGTCGAAAATTTTCACACGAATTTACGTGCGCATTAACACAAGCTCAAAACGGTGAAGGAAAACATCGTGAGGAAACCGGCACGCCCTAGAACCAAAAATTCGAAGGCATATGCCAACAGTAAGTGTTCCAATAAGCGGCGATGAGCTTGCAACCTGTCACGTGGAATGCTTACTACTTGCAAAAACGCGGGCATGTACCAAATGTAATGTTTGGACGTGCCTCTGACTAACCCCTACTTGGTATCCTTAAAGATCTACTCACTGAGTATGTATATGAGGATGTCCACCATGGGGAAGACAGTCGTGAGCGTGTTTGTTTGTTGTTTTTTTAGTTAGATTTTTGACAATCTGTAAAGAACATCTACTTATATAAAAACCCAAGTTTCATTCGATCAGTGTTTTTAACCTTCGTTAAAAACCCTGACTAGTTTTTCAACTAGTCATAATTAAAAAAGTTCATTAACTTTGCCAAAAAAAATGGTAAATGTGAACGGTATTTTTTTTAAAACGATAAAAATTCACTAAAATAAGTTTTAAGCTCAAATCCTTCTGCGGCGTCAAGTTATAATTATATGAAATTGTTTACTTATGTTTTAAATTACAATCTTTTGTGACAAATCGTTAGATTGATTGTATAAGGCTGTGGCACTTGTACAACTATGTACAAGTGCCAGCTATCTAAAGACCGTTGCAAACGATCTTTCGATAGCTCAACTGATCCAGATCACTACCAGATGGAAGAGTTCCCAAAATACTGGCGCATTGCCACGCTGAATGGCAATGCTAATGCGTTGACCCAGATAAGAGCCAGCTCTCTTGCGCGCGTCGCTTCGACCAGTCGCCCTGAAAGAATTTTGAAAACGCGAAGGGCCCCGGTTCCCCACGGACCCAGAGTCTCATCCCCAAAAGGCTCAAATAAGTAAGCTCTGCCGAGACTTCTATATTTGCGCCTCTTGAGATCCTCGGCCGAATCAGACGCTGCACCGGCTCTAGCTGATGAGATGCTGCTAGGCTAGGGTATCTACGCATATGGCGTCCCATACCAAAAGCCTTCCCTTCTCAACGAGGGCAAGGGTCATGCCGTCAGGCCGCTTAACATCGTATTTGTTTAAGGTTATTTCACATTTGTAACTTTTGAACGTTTCTGCCACGAAGTTTACAGAACTAGAAATGCGTCACAAAGTGTGGACGGACTGGATTTGTCACACACAAAATAAACGTGACGATCACGAGATTTAGTTTTGTAATATAAGCGATTTACCCAGATAAGGTTGATACTACACAGTCGGGTAAAAAGGGAAAATCAGGACAATTCATATAAATGATACCCGTTACTTCAGTCTACAGGGAGTAGATGAACATTCCACTGAAATCATACATTTGAGGAGGGGTAAAAACATAATAATATTTCCATAGAAGTTAACATCTCTGGATGTGAAAAAAACTAGTTCAAGATAAAATTTCTGACGTCATCCTACCATCGGTTCACAAAGAAGTCTTTCAAGTTTTCATTATAATTTTAATAAGATATTCAACAGAACTCAGTGAAATAAAGACAGTTGAATTTTGACACGCTGCACAGACCAAACCATTGAGTGTTTCTGATTTGTTAATTTCAAGATTGTACATAAAATATATCAGGCAATTTGACTTGACCTTGATAAACTTGAATTATGAAGCTGGAATATTTCAACTCTAGTTTTTATTAAAGCTTTTGCGTTTATACATTAATTTAGCGAATTATTATTAGAGTTACAGCCAAAACGCGAGAAAAATAATGAATGAAATAATGTTATTTAATATCCTTGATATAAATTATTAACTAAGCATATAATTTGTTTATCATGTTATCTGTATGTGTTTTTATTATAAGTCAAATTTTTTTACTATAGGTTTTAAATAGTTTTTACACCATTTGGTAGAAATTAGTAGGACTATTTTCGACATGACAACACAATTTATACCTACTTAGTTTTACCACAAACAAATATTATATATTTAAGTTCATGAAAACCCGTATAAAACCTCATTATTCAAACTCAAGACTAATTCAGATGGTTAGCGAAACTCACCCTACTTTTTTTAGTGTGGTTATTTCCTTTGGTTTTTCAATGGTTGAATCTACCCGTACGGTAGCCTTTTTTTTGTGACAGCGTGACACGCGCGAGGCGTGACGCAGCCAGTTAACACGCGAACACGCTAACAGCTAGTTTTCAGCTAAATAATATCGGAAAACATTGAATTTGTGATAGAAAATTGGTTTCAGCATAAAAGCGTCCCATTTTGCTAATTGCTACAATTTGTATATTAATTAATTATTAACTCAAATAGCATACGAATCGATGATTTTTAAAACAATTGAGACGCGCGTACTAATTGAAATCTTTTTGGAACAACGGGTATCAATTACCCAGGTGGCAGACAAAGATCTCAAGTAAGCAACCTACTTGAGGTTTGACAGAATGAGATTTGACAGGTATGTGGTGATATTCATATATTTTGTCTGTGAAATAGCGATGGCGGGAAGCTATTCAAGATTGTACATGAAATAATTACAATAGAAACTATACAACTAAAAACCAAAATAAAAAAAAAATAACTTGTTATTAGAAATATAAAAAACCTCTTTAAAAATATAAAAGTAATTTGACTTAAGTAAAAGACTATAAATAATGCATACAAATAGTCCAAAAAATATGTACCAAATAGTTTTTACTGTCAATTGATTTAATTAACATTAGCTAGAAGACGAATACTAAGATCCCAAAATATTTTTCAAATTCAAGTTGAAGTCCTTTCAACAATCTTAGTGGAAAGTGGAGCTCACGATCACCAAGCCTATAACAGCTAGGATAAAGGTTCCAAAATGATGGGCAGGGAGGGTACCTAACATAATCTAGATAACTAAGTAAGTGCATTTATGTAAGCTGGTAGTATGTCGTTACATTTTATAGGATCAGTGTAGATCTACCTGTCACAATTATTTATTATTTTATGTACACACATAGAAAACAGAAATAATTTTTACATAAATGGTAATGTACAAAGGCGACCTTAATCCTAACAAGAGTTTTCTCCCAACAAACATTGAGGAAAGACATAGCAGAAAAAAAAATGAGGGTACGTATACACAAACTGATAAATTTATATATACCTAAATACATAATATACCTACGTATAAATATAATATGATATATATATGACTTATCACATTCCTTAATTACTTGGCACATCTGAATACCGACGTATGTGGTTTGGCATATTTTTGGCTCAGGTTACACAAATACCTTTCGACGGTGATACTTCACAGAACACACTATCCACTCCAGGTCCTGTGCTTGGCATGTTTGTTCTTTGAGTGCGGGAGGTAACAGAAATGCCAGAGCTATCCTGAGGATTTCTCAAGAAGCTTATTAATAAAGCGGCTTTGTGTTTCATGAGCCGTTAGTATTTTATGACGCCCTCTGTGGCGCAGTTGGCGAAGTCCTACCTGAGACGTAGAAGGTTGCGCGTTCGATTCCCGCCGCGGGACAAATGTTCGTATGATCTGAAAATATTAGACGTCGGATCTGGGTGTTTTCTATGTACTAAAGTGTTTACAAAAAAGTAAATTAAGTAGTTATCAGTCATGTAGTTCCCATAATACAAGCTCTGTTTAGTTTGGAGTTATATGATGGTGTGTTAAAATTTTGCAGTATGGTTTTCTTTTTATCTGCGGCATGAAAAGTCAGTATATGTTTGGGGTAGGCAGTTCTTTGTTTGTTTGTATGTTTGTATGTATTTTTTTCCTCCAAAAAGGTTTACCTGAGTGTGATGTGATTTCTCAAGGGTGGTTCTTTGGTAGGTTTTAACACAAGTCACTACAAAAGACGATGCGTAAATGATTGTTATGCTGTTTTTTTTCAAAAAGCCAGTAAAATATATGTAGGTATCTTGCATTATATTAAAGCCTTCGTAGGACGTACACGCTATCGGAATTGAGAGCATTGAGCACAGTTTTCGGTTATTGTTGTGGAATTATTTATTTGTTGATTATTTGATTATTTTCGTCCGTTAATTCTTCATTTGTCAGATTGAGATTTAACATAATGTCAGAGACGCTATCTTGTTAATTAGTTTTGTATTTCTACAATAGATGTCGCTATAACTAACTATTAAAAGTGAAATGTCGGGAATAAAAAGCCAAGTTTGATTGCTTACTATTCCGCGAACAATAAGTCTGTATTCCAACCAACTTTATCTTATTAAACTTCTGCAAAGAACGACGAGCCACAACTCGCTGTTTTTATATTTGTTTTGAAGTTTATTTGTGGAAAATTTGATATCCCGGTCATTCGTCACAGAAAGAGTTTGTGTCAGGGTAATTCACGGGGTATTACACTGTGGTACAGGTGATAACATCTTAATTGGGTTCCTTTTAACTTTGAATCATTAAATATGTTTTGGCGGTGGCGGTGGCGGTGGCGGTGGCGGTGGCGATGGCGGTGGCATCAATACATTTATACGAACCGTGACCGTGATACCACAAAACTCAGAACCTGGGCAAATATCTACAAAATATATTAACGCGAACTTTGATAATTAGGTATACCTGATAATCGTTTTCCTTTGATCGCCATCGCCACTGTGTCGATTTGACCGGGCCCTTTTATTTTTGTCCTACTAAAGAGCAGACTTACGGCCCACCAACTGGTAAACGGTTACCGTAGCTTGCAATACCAGAGGTATCACTCACGCATTGCTGACGAGATATCAAGATGAAAGATCTCACGTGTCTATAATTTCCCACTAAGCACTTCCCCGGATGTGCCTTTTACAGAAGCTAGACTACTCTCATAACGTGTAAGGATTAAAGCCCTTCTGTAACATTCAATGAAACAAATACGCTTATAACTGTATTTTTCTCGATTTAACCTCCTTATATACATTACTTGTATAGAAGGAGACTTTGACGACCTCTGTGGCGCAGTGGGCGAAGGCCCGCCTGAGACGCAGAAGGTTGCGGGACAAATGTTTGTACGATTAGCTAATGTTTGTCTCGGGTCTGGGTGTTTTCTATGTATAATAAGTATGTATTTACAAAAAAAAAGTATATAAGTAGTATATCAATCATGAAGTTCTCATAATACAAGCTCTGCTTAGTTTGGGGCTAGATGATGCTGTGTGAAAAATGTCCAGCATAATTTATTATTTATAATTACTCAATGCGCAGATCTTTGCGGATACTAAAGTCGTATTTATTAATCGTAGTTTACACTTCCAAATTATATCGTTGGCACATAATGTTTGAGCATGTGTCATGTGTGCCACAAATGTACCCGCGTTTTTGCATGTCGCCAGCATTCAACGTGACAGGTTGCAAGCACACCGCCGTTTATTGGAACAGTAACTGTTGGCACATGCCTTAAAATTTCTGATTCTAGAGCATGCCGGTTTCCTCACATGGTGTTGAGCGCGTATTTCACATTAAATTTACAGTGAAAAAATCTATTTCTGCACGATCAGGTTCGAACCCACGACATTCGGATCGTAAGTCGGGGTAACGCCCACTAAACTATGACTAACATTGAATACGCTAAAGTTAGGACGATTTACTTTAAAAACAGAATACTCTTCATTCTCCCTATGAAGTAACGACTTTTTCCCCTCCACTCGCCGACTTCTAAAGCGGTTAAGTTGGTCTGAGAGCGTCTACACGGCGTCAACGACGTTGTCATTAAAACGTCATGCTAAACTACCCGCTTTTTGCTTTTTTTGATGTTGTTCACGCCGTGCGGCTTCCAGCGCTAACTAGGCGCCATTGTCAGAAATGTAAAAAAAAAAATCTTTATTTTCGTTTCTAAAAACATAATAGATGAGATACGATCTTTTCGGGTTGTAAGTGAATAGGATTTTTTGTAAGAGTGTACGTACAAAAGCTTTCATAATATCTTCAACATTTTCAGAGGTAAGATACTTTTTATGTATATTTTAGAGCATTGTTGTTGAAGAACGAGTTTTGGTTACTAAGTGATATTTAACCTAATAAAAACTAAATATTACGATGATGTTTGCAGTTTTTGGGCGTAATTCGCCGCTTCTAGGAAATTGTATAAAATATTTTGATGTTCCTACCTAATTCATCAAAATATATGAGACCTAACTCCATGAGAAAGATTTCAAGTCGCTATTAGTACATTAACTAATGGCAAGTCGTTGATTCTAGACTTACTAGAGATGTTCTAGGGTATGCCACAATCTTTTCCTTCGCCATTTTGAACGCCTTTTTTAGACTTGATTTAATAGAATAGAAATAGAAATAGAAATATTCAAACTTTTAATGACAACGCAATAAAAACTCATAAAGTAAAAATATTAATTAACTGTAGAACAATGAAGACATTTGAGGAATTTTCTATATGATAAGATAAGATAAGATAAGATAAGATAAGATAAGATAAGATAAGATAATTTATTTTCACTTACACAACAAAAAAAAAAACCTAGGGTCTAATTTACAATCATTTTTAGCGTGCTTATATTTATGTAGATGATTATATATAAGGCTATCGTACTTAGCAAATTAAAATATTGTGCAGGCGCTTGTGGCATTGCAAGATAACTTACCTCCCGTGCTAGTTAAACACTGTGTTACGGCGAGGTAGCACTTCACATCCCAGTAGAACCGTGCAGGTAAATTGCGAGTATCGTACGTGTAAATTAGTAAGCAGGTAGAAAAAGATAAATTTACGGACTAACATAATTTTTAAACTAAGCTAAAATTACTAAATCTAACATGCATTATCGAAAGATATAACTTGATGAACAGATGAAACATAAATATTTGAACAAAAGAATATTAAATCTTTAGCGTTAACTATTTTACAATAACTAATAAGTTTTCTGTAGAGTTATAATCCAATTGGCGTAAAAACTCTTCTAGGTTCCTTCCACATACATATCTAGTTTTATCTTTGAGCACTATAACTTTGCTGATACGGTTATAAAGAAATGGTCCCAAAAAGTATGCAAAACCCTGCGCAAACGTCGTCTTGCATGCAGGAACTTTGTAAACCTCATGTTGTCTTCTATTGTTTAAGTTGTCAGTACGGCCATTCATAGCATGTTGTCTGATGACAATAGTTTTAATAAAAAGCTGTCGTACGGTGAGAACTAAAGATTTTTTGTAAAGGTTTACTGTAGAGTATCTAAAAGTTTTAAAATGTAGGACTTTAAGAATAGAGCGCTGAGTTCTTTCTAATTTAATTAGAGACGATTTAATTCTTTGTTTAGTACTTTTTTTTTATATAAACGAGTTTACATTGTTAGATTGGCACCGCACTAAAGCTGAATGAAGGATCATCAAAAAAATAACCAAGCAGAGTTTGTTGCCTGATTCTTCTAGGGTTGGTCACGCGCGAGGAATCGCCGTAAATTCACTTTAAAATTTTGAATTCACCTAGTTTTTAAATTAACGTTTCTATATATCCTTGTGATTTCAATGAATAAAAACCTATTGACTTTGACTTTGACTAAAGCGAACATACATTTTCCAGTGGAAAAATCCATTGATGCTCCCCGGTTCCCGGTTCGACCCCACGATCTCCGGTTCGGAAGTCGGGGTACCCTACCACTCTCTCGGCCAAGACGGCTCTTAATAATAATTAGTAATAATAAGGTAAATGTACGGTTCAGTTATGTCGGCATTGTATTATGTAATATAATATAATGTTGAATCAGAGTGCCCATAACATGTAATGACGTGATTATTATCTGTTAACATTTACTACGTCTAATGGTGTAAATGTACAGTCCTAACTACATTCCATAGTAGCTACGCCATCTAGTGGCGGTTTAAAACAGACTGCAATGACGGGAAAACGGAGGGGTTACAGCGTGTTCCTTAACTATGAACAACATTATCGTCAAGAAAATCTATCATATGTTAATTACCCTATCTGATACCACAGCAGGTATCAGATACCACAGCAGGACAAACTTTTCGCGGTCATGAATCGATTGGCCAGGATACCAAAAAATGTGTTCGTCACGCCACCTCAGCCTGGGTCACACCCTGTGGGTCAATCAGTTGCTATTTGAGCCTGCATCTCGTCCGGCATACGGCACACATGCTCAGCCCAGTCCCATTTCAGTTTGGCGGACTTAAGGGGCGGTGATTTTGGTTTGAGAACTCAGTGTGGTGTTATGAATGTGATCGGTAAGTTTGACTCTGAGAATGCTACGCTCCATCGCCCGCTGGCAAACCTCGAGTTTGTACCTTTGAAGAGCCGTCAAAGACCAGCAGGTCGATCACACTAACCCATGGCTATCGAGATGGCAATCAATCCACAAATTATCTGATTATAAGTTATGTTAAAAACGGATGGGATGAATCGTATCCCGCTAATTTGTAGGCTGGATGTGCCATAGATGGATTGTCCATCTATGAACGAAATTGGTTCCCCATTGAACGTTCTGTTTTTTACATAACCAATAATCAGATCATTTGTGGATTGATTGCCATCTCGATAGCCATGGGTTAGTGCGATCGCCCTGCTGGTTTGTGCACCGAAGGTCAGGATGGAGAGGATGTGAGGATCCATGATTTTCCGCTTGAGGCAGAGTGGAAGATTACCTTTCATTATGTCTTCCATTGCCCAATAGCTCTTCTAGGAGTTCAAAGCAGACGAGATAAATTTCTTGACTTAACGAAAACGTCAACGAAATAAAATATATTCCATGTTTTGTAATAACTCCTTATTGGAATTCGGAGAATATTTTTTTATTAACTTATTATTAAGTACAAAAATTATGTCTGTCTTTTGTATGAGTTCTGTAGCTTGAAATAAATATTTTTTTTTGTACTTTCAGACTCAATCTTGGCTTTAAGAATTGAAATACGTCTTATGCTATAAATTTTTAATAAGATACCATAATAATAATAACCTTAGTCCTGACCTCACCCTAGGTTTTTAATGTGTAACTATGGGTACTGTGATACCACAAAACCTGAGACAATAGTATCTGCACAACATATAAACTTTTATCCTGGGAGAATTGAAAATCATCGTCATCATCGTCAGAACATCATCGTCATCCCTTAAGATATCTACTCAAACAAAACAAAACTCTCTATACTCTATGGTAGACCTCCTCAAATTCATATTCAGTGCATAGATCTTTGAGTATACCTAATCGGGGGTAGTCAGAGGGACGACCAAACATTAAATTTGGCACAAGCCCGCGTTTTGCTAATTTTTCTACACACTGTGTCGTGGGTAACAGAAACAGCAAAGATCGTGGTACCACCACACTCAGAACATAAATATCTGCAGAAAATGCAAAGTTTCGCAGCAGGAATCGAACCCGTTCTTATTAAATCACAGCCACTAGACGTGAAAACCTTTAATTAGACTCCTGTTTTTTACAAATAGAATCCAATGTTTTTGCAAAATGGTTTTCCTTAAAATTAAAATTTATTACTATCCAAAGCCGAGAAATACTGTTCTATAATTGCTATTTCGGCCTGGACTACTAATTGTCCTTTTTTCTAATTTGCTAGGAAGCAATGAAATCTATTTCTTCTTTCGATAAACTGCTTATTTTTTATGAAACAAGTTGAAATTGTGATAATCTTATGAAAACATTCACAGTACCTACTACGGTATGTGATTTTCATTCTCGACAATTTGACAGCGCGCGATCTTTTTTCTTATTTAAAAATAAATGTGCCTTTAAAATAATAAATATACTTAAACACACCTTATTTTATTTATGTTAGTATGCACTTAAAAAACACCGCTTGTACTCCAAGAATTAAAAAAAAAAAGTGTTCAGCAATGTCTATTATTCGTGTTGGAAATTGCTGGCGTGTTATTTCGTACCAAAAAGAGACGATTTCCAAGTAAAAAAAAAATAAACAAACACGCTCACACCTGTCTTCCCCATGGTGGACATCCTCGAATACATACTCAGTGAGTAGATCTTTGAGCATACCAAGTAGGGGGTAGTCAGAGGCACGTCCAAACATTACATTTGGTACATGCCCGCGTTTTGCAAGTTAGCATTACACGTGACAGGTTGCAAGCCCATCGCCGCTTATTGGAACACTGTGTAACTGTTGGCACATGCCTTCGAATTTTTGGTTCTAGGGCAGGGACGGTCGCTGGACCTTGTGAGAACAAGTCGTGTGTCATTTTACTCCGCATATTTAATTCTATAAACCCAGTTAAAAGTTATTAGCTCGGCAAAAACTTTACACTTTTGCATTCCAAATAACAATACCTTTCGTGTGGTGCAAAATTAAATCAATAATTGTGTATAAGACTGACGTTACAAGTGAAATAACTTCGAATGACTACGCAAAATAAGTGAACGGCAAGTGAGTTAGTTGTAGTTAGTCGTAGAACCGGTTTCACTCGCCTACCTCGCTCGTTCCTCCGACAGAACTTAAGCCCATCATTCGCTTCTGCATTTGGCTAATTTCGACCACTAATACGTGTGGCTCGGTGGCGGTGTGAGCCCAGACATTACTTATACGGTCTGCCAGCTTCCGACCTGGGGTTCGGATCTCTGCGCGATCATCACTTTTTGCTTTTTTGTTTTTGCAAAATTATATATTTTTTAGATATAATCCAATATATTTTTATTGGATTTTGAACATGAGTGATTTTAAGAAAAAGGCTTGCCATGGCTGCATGAAGAATATCATTGCTAAGGAATACTTCAAATGCTTATTTTGCGAAAGCTATTATGATTTGGAATGTGCAAATGTTACGCAACGATCCTTTGCTTCCATGAAACAGGCTCTTAAGGATTCCTGGAAGTGTCCTGAATGCAAAACTAAGGAACGGAAGGGTGACAACTCTAATACCCCGGTTCGTTCTGCTACTGCGCCCCCTGTCCCTGCGAGTGGAAGTAATGATGACGGTAACGTCACTAAGCGAAAACCGACTGCAACAGGCGCGCTGGTAAATGAAGAGGAATGGTGCCTGAATAAAGACAACTTACGATCTCTCATTAAAAGTGAAATAGCTAAAGCTGTCGCGGAATCAGTGGCGGTTGCAGTTCAGAAACAACTACAGAGTGTTAATGATGTACTCGCCGGCCTTCAAATGTCTTTTGAAGCCATTGTCCCGCAGCTCGAGAGTCTGAAGTCTACACTTGCAGAGAAGAATAATGTTATCGCTGGCCTACAGGCGGAAAACGGGCAACTTCGTGATGCGGTGTACAGGCTTGAGGACCATATTCGACAAGCTGAACAGCAAGCTTTGGTCAACGATGTTGACATTGTGGGTGTTCCCGAAGCTAAAGGCGAATCGGTTGTCCACGTTGTTACTACCATTGCTCTCAAACTGGGAGTCACGCTAAGTGAGAATGATATCGTTAGCGCTGACCGGGTGGGTGCAGTGCACGATGAGGCAACAGGGCGTCCGCGTGCCAGACCGATCGCCGTAAGGCTTGTGCGCCGTGCAGTACGTGAAAACTTACTGCGAGCTGCGCGTGTGCGCCGTGGAGTCACCACCGCTGATGCAGGCCTAAACGGGGAAGCCCGCCGCTTTTACATCAATGAGCGCTTGACGCGTGAAAACAGACAGCTGTTTCTAAAAGCTAGAGAAATTGGATCAAGCCTTAAATGGAGGTTTGTCTGGACAAAGGACGGACGTGTGTTCGCCCGCCAGCACCAGAGTGACGACTCTCCGCGCCACCGCCTGCGTTCAGAGGCTGATCTGACACGGGTTTTTGGAGCTGCAGCAGTTGGTGCTTGTAGTAAAAAAATGTCATCTTAAATGCTTAGCCCCTCAGGCATTATTTAAGCTCATAGTTTTAATCCTTGCACTTCAAGAAGATTTGCTTTTTCTTTATGTTTTAATTTTTTGTATACTGTGTTTTGCCTTTTTAGAGTCAAACTTTGTTATGAATTTATGTGTGTCTAAATTTTACATTGTATTGTTTATGTATGTTCTTGTGATACTGCAGTACCAAATACTTATAGTCATATTATCCTATAAATTCACTTGCAATAACTCTCTCAATTATATAGTTATCTTTATATATTTTAAACTTAACGTAATCATATCCCAGGTTCCATATTATATCCCCATCTACCAATTCATACTATTTACCGCACTTTTGTATTTCTCTAGAGTTCATACAATTGAAAACTGGTTATACGTTTTCTTAAATCATGGTTTCTAAGACTAAATTTTGTTCTTTGGGTCTATATAATGCAGGATCTCTAAATACTGGTCACAACGATTTCATAATGGCCATGCATAATTTTAAAAATGACTTGGTAGCCATAAATGAAACTTTTATAAAAAAAGGTGAAGAAGCACGAGCCCCGAAAATACCCGGTTACAAATTTATGCATACCCCAAGACCGTTACACTTTAGTCGTAAGAAAGGCGGAGGCGTGGGGTTTTATGTAAGGCGTGGAATTCGTGCACGGCTGATTAAGCATCCTGATGCTGAGATTGAACAGATGTGGTTATCACTCAATGTGAATGGATCTTGCATTGCAATTGGTACTGCGTACCGCCCTGATTGGGTTAAAATAGATACATTTATTGATGCTCTGACGGATTCTGTTGTGCATTTTTCTAGTTATGAGGGCATAGTCATTTTGGGAGACTTTAATGTTAATTTACTTGATCCTAGTAACAGTATGTCTAAAAAACTTTGTGAATTTCTTAGTTACACAGGTATGACTCAATTTGTACCCTCCGCAACTCATTTTACAAACAGCTCTGAGACCCTCATTGATGTAATATGTGGTGACTGCCGAATTCGGAATGTTAAAGTTAATAAAATCACTGCATCTTTTGGGCATGCCTTTGTTACTGCTATGCTTAATATTAAAAAAGAAAAAATATATCCTAAAGCTATTATATACAGACCTCTTAAAAATATTGACCGGAAGCAATTTGATAGAGACATTTCAAATATTGACTGGGACCCTTTCTTTGACGTGACTTCTGTTGACGGAATGGTAGAAGTTTTCACTAACATTGTTACGAGCTTACTTGATGTACATGCGCCCATTAAATCTTTTATTATCAAAGATAAACCTGCACCGTGGATTACAAACACTATTAAGATAATGATGAACCATCGCAATGCTGCTCATGAGAAATATCGTAAAACGAAACTTGAGGTACACAAACAATATTACAAGGAATTGAAGTCACTAGTCAACAAGGGCATATACAATGAAACGCGCGCTTATTATAACTTTCGCATAAATAATGAACATAATGTAAAACAACTATGGAAGAATATTAAACAAGATGTTCTCCCCACCTCAAATGGTAACGATTATCTTCCCGACCACTTAAGCGACCCTACCGTAATAAATGACCATTTCTTGAATGTTCCTGGCACTAATTCTGTTCCAATATCTACGTTAACATATTTTGAATTTAATAAATTTAACAATACTATTTTTTCCTTGCAGCCCGTTGATGAATTGGAAATCACCAAAATTCTTCTTTCTATTAAAACTAACGCTGTTGGAGTTGATGGTCTTTCGATGGATATGGTACTACTAACCTTACCATATACCTTACCTCTAATAACTGCAATAATCAATAAGTCTATCGTTACCTCAGTTTTTCCTAGTTTGTGGAAAGTGGCCTCAGTAAATCCAATTCCTAAAACATCGAACCCAACTACTGTAAATGAACTTAGGCCCATTAGTGTTCTCCCCGTACTGTCAAAGGTACTTGAAAAAGTTGTTTATAATCAACTTAGTAACTATGTCGAGCGTCACAATGTATTACCTGATGTACAGTCCGGTTTCCGTAAAGGCAGGGGGACAACCACTGCCCTGTTGGATGTAGTGGATAACATTATCGCGGACCAGGACCAAGGCCTGGCCTCAATCTTGGTACTGCTTGACTTCTCAAGAGCTTTTGACTCGTTAAATATACCACTACTACTCTCTAAACTGTCATATTATGGGGCAGATACTAACACCCTTAAATGGTTCAATAGCTACTTGAGTAACCGATCTCAGTATGTTCAGATTATTAAAGAAGATGGCACTAAATTAAAGTCTCCTCATAAACCATTGGACCGCGGGGTACCACAGGGGTCTATCCTTGGACCCCTACTATTTATTATATATAGCGCTGATATTTGTTGGGGTATAGAACATTGTAAATACCACCTATATGCCGACGATACACAGTTATATCTACCCATAACCGCTAGTGATGTGACTGTTCAAGTAAAGAAAGTCAATGAGGATCTAGGTCGCATAGCTAAATGGTCTCAAAATAATGCTCTTGTACTTAACCCTACTAAATCAAAATTTTTAATACTGGGGACAAAATTTCAGCTAAATAATCTTGCCAATATTAGCCTAGATTTAAATATATTAGGTCATAGCATTGAACAGGTAAGCGAAGCCAGAAATCTTGGAATAGTATTTGATAGTGCACTTAGATTTGAGCGCCACATCTTGACTTTAGCACAAAATTGTTTCTTCAGACTTAAGTTGCTCTACAAAATCAGGCAATATCTTAAGGAAGAGGTTCGTGTTAAAGTCTGTGAAACTCTTATACTATCGAAACTTAACTATGGGGATTTAGTATACGGCCCGCGACTTACATACAAAACTAGCCGCCTTATTCAAAGAATTCAAAACGCATGCTGAAGATTCTGCTATCATATTCCGCCGCGAACACACATCACACCATACCTAAACACTTCTTCAACACTAAACATGGCCTCGCGACGGGCTTTGCATATGGCCACACTGGTTCATGGTGTTTTGACATTTGGTACCCCTATATACTTGTTCTCTAAACTTGATCAGTCACGTACTAAATATAGCACTAGGCCTAATAGAAATTTGTTGCATTATTATAATCACAAAACAGCTAGGTTTCGTGGCAGTTTCAGGTACCAAGCAACCAAGTGCTGGAATAACATTCCACCACCACTTAGGTTGTTAAAATCCAATTTCACTTTTAGAAAACGGCTAAAATGTGTTATTTTGGATCAACAAAAGTCTGGATTGCCTGATTCCGATGTCCCTTTTAAATGTTAGATTTTATTTAAGTTATTGGTTTTTTGTTGCTTATGTTATCATGATTTTCTTATAGTACACAGTAAATACATGCATATAATAATATTTATCTATTTATATCCTTTGTGTTATTATTCATGCTCTATATATTATTTTTAAAGGCACTACTCTTATTACTGAGTATACATAATATATTTTTATTATTTCTTCTTTTTTTTTTACTGTTTGTAATCGCAGGGTCCTGTGCTCGTTCTTGTCCTGGTCTAGGCAGAATAACAGCGCCTTCTGTTCACAACAGTCGGCATTATGCTGAGCCTAGGCCAATTTGCTACTGCATCACACATAAGTCATACTTATTTATTTCTATGTTTCAATAATAATTATTTTTTCAACCTATTATTCCTATGTTTTTTATTGTGTAACCTTTTATTGTGTACCTTTTTTAATGTTCAAAATGTTTAATTTATATTGTGTGTATTGTGGTGGTAAATAAATGATATGTCTATGTCTATGTCTATGTCTATGTCTATGCCGTTTTCCTCACGATGTTTTCCTTCACCGTTTTGAGCACGTGTTAATGCGCACATTCATTTTTCGAGTGGAAAAATCCATTGGTGCACGACCGGGTTCGAACCCACGACCTCCGGATCAGAAGTCGGGGTATCGTCCACTAGGCCAACACGGCCATCAATTTCCAAGTAAGTGAGACAATATGAATATTATGTCGTATAGCCAAAAAGTATAATCCGCTCTTTGATATAACGGGTAGCCGCTTTACAAAACATTGCTATTTTTTAATTTGGCGTATTTGACTTCCTGCCGGATTGTAATTGTTCAGCCATGTTGTAAACAGAAAAGAGGTTCTTAGGTTTTTTTTAAATCTACAAAACGGCATTAAGAAACGACTACACATTGTCATCCGCTTTGGATAACGCAAAACGCTCCAACAACCTATCGTACCATTGTTTATCCGATTTACAACTTTACGACAATACGCCGTATTAGAAAATAGTGCGGTTTTGTGAAACAGATAGCAGTTATGACCCCAGACAACATCTTTTTTTTTTTTTAAGTGTGGTAATGTAACTTTTCTTTGTCTGTATTTGTTCACCTGTTGTGTTGTGGTTAATAAATGTATTTTCTTTGTTCTCTTTCTTTCTAAGTAGGTTATACGTAATGTCTAGTACAACAACATAGACAAGTACCTCTTGTGGCGTGTAGCGGAATATCTCGTGCGTGTCGCGGTACCATTTGACGGAGTGGAGCGGCGGGTCGCGGGGATGCCGCGCGTACGCACAGCGCAGCTCAGCGTCATGTCTAGTACAACAACATAGACAAGTACCTCTTGTGGCGTGTAGCGGAATATCTCGTGCGTGTCGCGGTACCATTTGACGGAGTGGAGCGGCGGGTCGCGGGGATGCCGCGCGTACGCACAGCGCAGCTCAGCGTCATGTCTAGTACAACAACATAGACAAGTACCTCTTGTGGCGTGTAGCGGAATATCTCGTGCGTGTCGCGGTACCATTTGACGGAGTGGAGCGGCGGGTCGCGGGGACGCCGCGCGTACGCACAGCGCAGCTCAGCGTCATGTCTAGTACAACAACATAGACAAGTACCTCTTGTGGCGTGTAGCGGAATATCTCGTGCGTGTCGCGGTACCATTTGACGGAGTGGAGCGGCGGGTCGCGGGGATGCCGCGCGTACGCACAGCGCAGCTCAGCGTCATGTCTAGTACAACAACATAGACAAGTACCTCTTGTGGCGTGTAGCGGAATATCTCGTGCGTGTCGCGGTACCATTTGACGGAGTGGAGCGGCGGGTCGCGGGGATGCCGCGCGTACGCACAGCGCAGCTCAGCGTCATGTCTAGTACAACAACATAGACAAGTACCTCTTGTGGCGTGTAGCGGAATATCTCGTGCGTGTCGCGGTACCATTTGACGGAGTGGAGCGGCGGGTCGCGGGGATGCCGCGCGTACGCACAGCGCAGCTCAGCGTCATGTCTAGTACAACAACATAGACAAGTACCTCTTGTGGCGTGTAGCGGAATATCTCGTGCGTGTCGCGGTACCATTTGACGGAGTGGAGCGGCGGGTCGCGGGGATGCCGCGCGTACGCACAGCGCAGCTCAGCGTCATGCCTAGTACAACAACATAGACAAGTACCTCTTGTGGCGTGTAGCGGAATATCTCGTGCGTGTCGCGGTACCATTTGACGGAGTGGAGCGGCGGGTCGCGGGGATGCCGCGCGTACGCACAGCGCAGCTCAGCGTCATGTCTAGTACAACAACATAGACAAGTACCTCTTGTGGCGTGTAGCGGAATATCTCGTGCGTGTCGCGGTACCATTTGACGGAGTGGAGCGGCGGGTCGCGGGGATGCCGCGCGTACGCACAGCGCAGCTCAGCGTCATGTCTAGTACAACAACATAGACAAGTACCTCTTGTGGCGTGTAGCGGAATATCTCGTGCGTGTCGCGGTACCATTTGACGGAGTGGAGCGGCGGGTCGCGGGGATGCCGCGCGTACGCACAGCGCAGCTCAGCGTCATGTCTAGTACAACAACATAGACAAGTACCTCTTGTGGCGTGTAGCGGAATATCTCGTGCGTGTCGCGGTACCATTTGACGGAGTGGAGCGGCGGGTCGCGGGGATGCCGCGCGTACGCACAGCGCAGCTCAGCGTCATGTCTAGTACAACAACATAGACAAGTACCTCTTGTGGCGTGTAGCGGAATATCTCGTGCGTGTCGCGGTACCATTTGACGGAGTGGAGCGGCGGGTCGCGGGGATGCCGCGCGTACGCACAGCGCAGCTCAGCGTCATGTCTAGTACAACAACATAGACAAGTACCTCTTGTGGCGTGTAGCGGAATATCTCGTGCGTGTCGCGGTACCATTTGACGGAGTGGAGCGGCGGGTCGCGGGGATGCCGCGCGTACGCACAGCGCAGCTCAGCGTCATGTCTAGTACAACAACATAGACAAGTACCTCTTGTGGCGTGTAGCGGAATATCTCGTGCGTGTCGCGGTACCATTTGACGGAGTGGAGCGGCGGGTCGCGGGGATGCCGCGCGTACGCACAGCGCAGCTCAGCGTCATGTCTAGTACAACAACATAGACAAGTACCTCTTGTGGCGTGTAGCGGAATATCTCGTGCGTGTCGCGGTACCATTTGACGGAGTGGAGCGGCGGGTCGCGGGGATGCCGCGCGTACGCACAGCGCAGCTCAGCGTCATGTCTAGTACAACAACATAGACAAGTACCTCTTGTGGCGTGTAGCGGAATATCTCGTGCGTGTCGCGGTACCATTTGACGGAGTGGAGCGGCGGGTCGCGGGGATGCCGCGCGTACGCACAGCGCAGCTCAGCGTCATGTCTAGTACAACAACATAGACAAGTACCTCTTGTGGCGTGTAGCGGAATATCTCGTGCGTGTCGCGGTACCATTTGACGGAGTGGAGCGGCGGGTCGCGGGGATGCCGCGCGTACGCACAGCGCAGCTCAGCGTCATGTCTAGTACAACAACATAGACAAGTACCTCTTGTGGCGTGTAGCGGAATATCTCGTGCGTGTCGCGGTACCATTTGACGGAGTGGAGCGGCGGGTCGCGGGGATGCCGCGCGTACGCACAGCGCAGCTCAGCGTCATGTCTAGTACAACAACATAGACAAGTACCTCTTGTGGCGTGTAGCGGAATATCTCGTGCGTGTCGCGGTACCATTTGACGGAGTGGAGCGGCGGGTCGCGGGGATGCCGCGCGTACGCACAGCGCAGCTCAGCGTCATGTCTAGTACAACAACATAGACAAGTACCTCTTGTGGCGTGTAGCGGAATATCTCGTGCGTGTCGCGGTACCATTTGACGGAGTGGAGCGGCGGGTCGCGGGGATGCCGCGCGTACGCACAGCGCAGCTCAGCGTCATGTCTAGTACAACAACATAGACAAGTACCTCTTGTGGCGTGTAGCGGAATATCTCGTGCGTGTCGCGGTACCATTTGACGGAGTGGAGCGGCGGGTCGCGGGGATGCCGCGCGTACGCACAGCGCAGCTCAGCGTCATGTCTAGTACAACAACATAGACAAGTACCTCTTGTGGCGTGTAGCGGAATATCTCGTGCGTGTCGCGGTACCATTTGACGGAGTGGAGCGGCGGGTCGCGGGGATGCCGCGCGTACGCACAGCGCAGCTCAGCGTCATGTCTAGTACAACAACATAGACAAGTACCTCTTGTGGCGTGTAGCGGAATATCTCGTGCGTGTCGCGGTACCATTTGACGGAGTGGAGCGGCGGGTCGCGGGGATGCCGCGCGTACGCACAGCGCAGCTCAGCGTCATGTCTAGTACAACAACATAGACAAGTACCTCTTGTGGCGTGTAGCGGAATATCTCGTGCGTGTCGCGGTACCATTTGACGGAGTGGAGCGGCGGGTCGCGGGGATGCCGCGCGTACGCACAGCGCAGCTCAGCGTCATGTCTAGTACAACAACATAGACAAGTACCTCTTGTGGCGTGTAGCGGAATATCTCGTGCGTGTCGCGGTACCATTTGACGGAGTGGAGCGGCGGGTCGCGGGGATGCCGCGCGTACGCACAGCGCAGCTCAGCGTCATGTCTAGTACAACAACATAGACAAGTACCTCTTGTGGCGTGTAGCGGAATATCTCGTGCGTGTCGCGGTACCATTTGACGGAGTGGAGCGGCGGGTCGCGGGGATGCCGCGCGTACGCACAGCGCAGCTCAGCGTCATGTCTAGTACAACAACATAGACAAGTACCTCTTGTGGCGTGTAGCGGAATATCTCGTGCGTGTCGCGGTACCATTTGACGGAGTGGAGCGGCGGGTCGCGGGGATGCCGCGCGTACGCACAGCGCAGCTCAGCGTCATGTCTAGTACAACAACATAGACAAGTACCTCTTGTGGCGTGTAGCGGAATATCTCGTGCGTGTCGCGGTACCATTTGACGGAGTGGAGCGGCGGGTCGCGGGGATGCCGCGCGTACGCACAGCGCAGCTCAGCGTCATGTCTAGTACAACAACATAGACAAGTACCTCTTGTGGCGTGTAGCGGAATATCTCGTGCGTGTCGCGGTACCATTTGACGGAGTGGAGCGGCGGGTCGCGGGGATGCCGCGCGTACGCACAGCGCAGCTCAGCGTCATGTCTAGTACAACAACATAGACAAGTACCTCTTGTGGCGTGTAGCGGAATATCTCGTGCGTGTCGCGGTACCATTTGACGGAGTGGAGCGGCGGGTCGCGGGGATGCCGCGCGTACGCACAGCGCAGCTCAGCGTCGCGACGCGGGTCCAGCCAGCGTGGGACCTCCACGGACGTGATTGTGTGAGACAGCGTACGTGCTGAAACAAATACAATACATACATACTTTTGCAACAACAATATATTCTTATTAAATATACCGTTGCAAACGATCTATAGATAGCTCAACTCATCCAGATTACTACAGGTGGAAGCGTTCCCAAAATACTGGCCGCAAAATTAGCTATCTTGTCACGCGGCGCTTCGACCAGTCGCCCGGAAAGAATTTTGAAAACGCGAAAGGCCCCAGTTCCCCACAGACCCAGAGCCTCAACTCCAAAAGCCTCAAATAAGTAAGAAATAAATAATTAAACCTATTCCCTCAGAAAAACTTCCCCGTACATCTACTGTGTATACGTACTGTAATATAAATGCCTTCTGTGGTGATTTCGCGAATGGTAGCGGACCAGCTCGCTTAGCATGAGCAAGACGTTTTGTCTACGGAAGAGAAGACAAAGACTATTTCTGTCGCCTATTCCGTCAAATAAAAGAGAGGGAGAATATATTTTTGTCTTCTCGTCGGTAGACAAAATCGTTGTCTTGGGTCTTCATTTTAAGCAGGCTGCTTGAAAGAATGAAAAAAGAGTCCTTCAGAGAATGCAGCAATGACCAGGTGTTGATCACCATCAGGTGGGCCGTATGACTGTTTGTCTCGACATTATACTGAATAAAACTTAGTTTAAAAAAAAACTAAAATACACACTTTTATCACGCATTTAAAATTATAAAAAATAAGATTACAATCCACATAGAATATTATTTGCTAATGATATTGTACTTTATGTATATTCTAATTAGTTAAATGAAAGCCTTAGATGCAAATCCTATTTATGTACTTACTATGGTTTAACGTTTCATTTTACTCAGTAACTATTCTATAAACTGTGGTGCTTTATTAAAGCAACTATTCGCGATTTAGCGCGGCCGCATATAGGATTACCTTTCATTCACTTTGTGGCGTAAAGCCAGGATATCCAAGAAAGCGGCGGACGTCATATGACGTCCGGATTGTGGAAAGTGAGAGACTGACGTCGATTTAATATCTATACTATGTTATTTTATTAGATCTATTTCAAACAAAGACATATTTAACTTTTTTTTTCACTACCTATGGATTATTAACAAGTGCTCAAAACATTGTGAGGAATGCGTTTCGCCATGTCCGTCCGTCTGCCTGTTTGTCTGTCTGTATATCTGCTTAGCTCAGAGATTTTAACACACAAAGCTGTAATTTGGCATACACGCCAACGCCAACAAAGACGTAAAAACAGATCCCTGAATCGAAAATATTTTGTCTCACACCCGCAATATTTTGGAACGATTTATCCAACGATACCCCACACTATGCGATAAAAGAGAACAAAAAAATCATCCCGACTTTACGTGTAGAAAAGAGACAAAATCAATTGTCAACATTTTTATATTACTACTTTAATTAATATACTATATCATTTGAATGTAGAAATAGTTTTTACCAAATTACAGCTTTCTAGTATTAAGAGTCTCTGAGCTAAGCCGCGGACAGACAGACAGACAGACGGACATAGCGAAACTTTAAGGGTTGAACCCTAAAAAACAGAGAATAGGTTAAATGAACATATACCTACATGTACATGACTAATAACCGTCTTAAAATATGACGTGCGCTGCTATGTAGGAAACCCTGACTTTAGCTTTTAATTTGAAATCCTACCAACAAAGCGGTTCCTCACTCATCAGCGGCTACACGGAAGTAACTACTAGGTATCTGTGCCATCATATCTTAAATAAAAGCATTTTTGACATTTAAGGCTTTAAAAGTTCCCTCAGCACGAGTTGCTTGTCTTAAACTCCTGTAAATAATACTGCTGAATTAAATAACAAATGTTTTTATCTGTAAATATTTGTCTCGGGATATGGGAGTTTTCTATGTATAATATGTAAATATTTACAAAAAAAAATGTGTATAAGTAGTATTATCAGTCATGTAGTTCCCATAATACAAGCTCTACTTACTTTGGGGTTAGATGATGCTGTGTGAAAAAGCCCAGCATTATTTATTTATTTAAATTACATAAAGGTACCTATATCGTAACTCTTAGTCAAAAATCCTGAACCAAACACTTAAGAAAACTCATGTCGCAAATCTGTCAGTTTTAAGGGTTCAGCATCCAAAACTTAAACTCAATAAAAACATTACTAGTCCTTACCAAGTCTACGCTTAACATGGCAAAGAATTCAATATATTGCCAAATACTCGTAACAACGGGAGAAGTTTCAACAATTGTATAAATTTATCTATTATTTTTCAGAAGTTATTTTCTGTTTAGATCGCGGAACTACGTGAAATAACGGTGTCACGCGTTTTTTGCTTTAAACAACCGAGTCTAAATTGCAAATCACTTTGAAAATTACAACCGAAGGAATTCCCTGCGGTAATGTATACCTTACATTTTTCACCTCATCTCCGATGCGAGACACGCCTTTGAAGAATACATTCTGTGATTTTTCAGTACTCCTCTTATTTTCTAAGAGTCACGTAAAAAATTGAACCCTAATCCGCTTTGTGATTTCTGGCACTAGGGTTAAAACACAACAATCAGAGGCGCGGTTTAGCTAATATATTGAACGCAACCTGTCTTGTTATCTAAAAGCTATTTCTTCTTTCCCTCGGCTCCTAAGGGTTGTAGCGTGATGTTAAATAGCCTATAGCCTTGCTCGAGATCTAAGCTATCAAATGATAAAAAAAAACTGTACCGAATGGTAGTTCCATAAAAAAAATCTAAAATGCTTTATATATTGGAATAAACGTGTTGAGTAAGCAGGGCTTGTGTTATGGGAACTACATGACTGATATACTACTTTTTTTATAAATACTATACATAGAAAACACCCAGACCCGAGACAAAGTATATAGTGACATCGGTAAAGCATGTTGTGTCACTATACCTAATATCATCATATTTACACATGTTTAAGCAAATAAATTATCTTTATCTTTAAATATTTGCAGATAATCAAACATTTGTCTACTACGTATCAGGCGTTAATATAATTTAATAAGTTTTATTTATTACTATCCTCTGCCCACGGATTCGCCCGCGTGTAAAAAGAAGACTATGTGTTATTCTGATGTATAAGCTACATATATTATATTACTGTAAAGTTTCATCAAAATCCGATCAGTAGTTTTTACGTGAAAGAGGAACAAACTTTCGCGTTTATAATTGAAGTAGGATTAGGATAGGATGAATACTTGTAAGTTATTTGTATTAAATATTATTTATGGATGATAATCTGAAATATTTAATTAACAATTGAGTTAAATTATACAATTTCAAGCAGGAAGTGGTGAAAAGTTCAATTATTTTGGAACTCGTTTAAACAGGGATTCGTGCTCATTGTTGCTGACAGGTGGGGATTAACCCTTACGTACACTTCGTATATTTAACAAGGGGAATGAACACTCAAACCTTTTTCTGTTTGTTTTTGATTCGTAACATTGTTTGTCTTTGGTTCAGGCGGAGATTCTTAAAATTAAACCTCAAAGGGAGCCGAATATAAGGTTTCTGGATGATTATTTATTATGATAATGCGGCCAGTATTTTGGGAACGCTTCCGCCTGGTAGTGATCTGGATCAGTTGAGCTATCTATAGATCGTTTGCAACGGTCTTTAGATAGCTAGCTGTTTCATCTGTATTTTTTGTATATACCTACTTGTACATAGTTGTATGAATAAATGTTCATTATGATATTTTTGTTATATAAAACAAGATGAGAGAATGGTAGAGTTTTTTGAATTTTAGAAACATAATTTCGTATGTTTACAAAAATATATTGCGTGGATGAGTCGTGTTGGTCTGGTGGGCTGACTTTCAATTTGGAGATCGTGGATACATTTCACTTTAAATGTCAGTCAAAACATCGTGAGAGAACCCTAGCTAGGTTAAGCATACCCTTTAACCAAAGCATATACCGCCAATTAGTGTTCCAACTAATGAAAACCAGCGCAGCTTCAGTTCCCGGTGACGTCACCACCATATGGATTAGCATTATATGCTGAGACATATAATGCTAATCCATGCTGAGACCTGTCGTCACACGCGTCACAGAGAGTACTAGATATTTTGTGCCTACAGCCTATCACGGAACCTACCTATAACTTAGTGCCGAAATATGTACCTATACACGTATGTTTATATATATCATTTCTGTAAAATTGTGTGTTTCTTTCTTTATTTTTTTATTTCTTTCTTTCTTTCTTTCTTTCTTTCTTTCTTTCTTTCTTTCTTTCTTTCTTTCTTTCTACTTTCTACTTTCTAATAAGGGACGATAGACTTCCAACCTGTAACGTGGCCTGCGCTATATGTAAGGTTTGGACGTGGTCAGAGGGTAGTCAGACCACCTAATTGTTATCATCAAAGACATGTGTAAAAGTATATGTATTGGAGGATGTCTATCACTCATGGGAATAGCTCAAGGTTTGCTGGAAGAAAACTGTTTTAGGGTTAAGCTCGCCTTTGTACATGTCATTTAATTCTGCCTTTTTTAAGAGTTTATTTGTGTGTACAGTAAAGAATAAATACAGTCATAGTTTGTTTATTTTTGTTAAATCTAGAATATCATCATTCTGTAAGTTGTATGCAAAACCTTTGTATTATTATGTCAAGGAAATGTTTTCCAAACTTCTCAACAAGCTTTGAACAGCACTGATCCCAACAAAGGGGAAACTTTTAATGCTAACGGTCAGCTAACATCAACGCCTATAAATTTGTCTCATAACGGCGTAACCGCAACGACCCTTCAAACTATTTTCCATTATTCAGAACTAGCTTCAGCCCGCGTTCTCACTCGCAAAACACTATAAACTTTTCATTGTTGTACTCTCTGGTGGCAGAGATAGATGGTGAAGCTATTGAACGTTGACTTGGGCAATAATCATCATCATTCGGAGCATCTTTATTCTTTACTAGCTATTGTCCACGGGTTCGCCCGCGTGGTACCCGGATAAAAAGTGGCGGATGAAAAGTAGCTATTACCGTTAAGGCAGCACTCGTAAGAAACGCATTCGCTCGATCGTTTTTTAGTTAACTTACGTTGCAAAATGGGTCTCCACAAAAAGATCTTTTATTTTAATGGAATAATATAAAGTCTATGTCCACCCTGAAGTTCCATTTAAAGTATTGGTGAAGGAAATATTGTGAATCGCACATTAAAAAAATACCGAAAGACAGAATATGACATGTAAAAAAGCGAGATTAACCCTAAATAGAGTTTTCTTCCAGCAAACCTTGAGAAGCATATCGTCTTCTTCGTCCATCCGACTTCGTGAAGTACTACGACGTGCTTTAAACTTAGGCAAAAAAAAAGCCTAAGCTCAAGCATAACAGAAAAAAAGACTTCTCACTTGCACTTATCAACTTCACGTATCACTTAACAGCGTATCCGTTAAGATTATTTTTACTAATCACTTAAAACTTTCAGTTTGATGTCTGAACCATTTTTGTGATAGTCTCATGTTCGGAGCTCTCGAATAAAGTATTGCTTGCTTTATTCAGGAGCTCGGTTCGGGATTTATATCAACTAATCAATCTTATTGCTCTACCTACTGCAGAAGAATAAGGTGATAATAAATATTACCTTCCTATTCTTCTCATTTACAATAATAAATCCGAAGAGTTTCCTTGTTTTTTTGTTTGAAATGAAGGAATAGCGTGGCCGGTGTTTAAAGGGGCCGAGGGCGGCCGTGGTACACCTAGTATTAAATAATAATTAAGGACTAAAATTAACATGTTATGCACTATAACGAATATAAATTTGTCCTACAATGTGCGGTCTTATCGCAAACAAAAATTTCTTCCAGATAACCATTTCAAAATCGTAGAAAACAAAATGATTTCAACGAGGGCAGGATGTTAGTACCTACGCTCCGTTTGAGAACAATGACTCAGATAAATAAATAATGCTCGTTATATTCACACAGCATCATCTACATATGCCGGTTATATTCACACAGCATCATCTACATATGCCGGTTATATTCACACAGCATCATCTACATATGCCGGTTATATTCACACAGCATTATCTACATATGCCGGTTATATTCACACAGCATCATCTACACCAAATGTAAGCAGAGCTTATTTATTTATTTATTAATTGCTTTCATGTACATAATATATTTGTATATGTCTTAGGTAATTTAAATAGGCAGGTTGGTACATGAGCCCTGTAAGGGACCTGCAACTTGAGTTCGATCTCAAAATGTTACTAAATATTAACAAATAAAGGTGTCTAGGTTAAAAAAACATAATCAAAATACATAACCTTTATCTAGATTAATGTTCACAATATTCGGTAAATAAAATGTCGAATTTAATTTAAATACAGTAAAATTTTATTAATATCATGAAAATGTTGTCATGTCAAAATTAAACTCATTAAAAGTAAATAGTAAATAACATTTATGTATTCAGAGATTAATATGCAAAATAGTTGTGTTAACTGACCTGTGTGGCGTAGTGGGCGAAGGCCCGCCTGAGACGCAGAAGGTTGCGGGTTCGATCCCCGCCGCGGGAGAAATGTTTGCATCTGCAAATATTTGTCTCGGGATCTGGGTGTTTTCTATGTATAATATGTATGTATTTACAAAAAAAAGTATATAAGTAGTATATCAGTCATGTAGTTCCCATAAAACAAGCTCTGCTTAGTTTGGGGCTAGATGATGCTGTGTGAAAAATGTCCAGCATTATTTATTTATTTACATGACTGATATACTACTTATCTAATTAACATCGCGCGTCTTTTCGACTAGATATATAGATCTACGGCACATATATTTTCATACAGCATTACCTACTTCATAAAGTTACGTTGGACGCGAAACATTGTGCCTCAAACAAATTTTCCCCGCTGAAAAAAGGACAATGTAACTTCAAATTCAGTTCGGGAATTCTCATTTCTGTTCCCCTGTGAATAATCAGACAGATTTCTGTGAAAAATGTCGGTGACGCGCAAATCCTTGGGCATTCATCTTTTCATTACAGTAATCAACACTTGCGAATCTCGTTGTAGTGTCTGTCTGTCAATGCAGTCTCTGTCTTAAGGCAATAAAAAATAAAATAAAATGTGTAGTTTAAAAAAAAAAACATTTTACAAATTAACATTTAACATTTTGAGTAATTTAAAAAACAAGATTTTATCACGCACTTATAAATTCAAAAAAAAGTCTAAATTCGAGGGGTTTACTTGTAGCCACTGAAGAGTTCCACTATCTACCTCCTGGGTCCACCATCAGACCTTCGTTATATTGGCTTGGACAAAACGTATTAGAAGCCCAAATTCGAGGGGTTTACTAGAAGTCACTGAAGAATTCCACTATCTACCTCCTGGCTCCATCATCAGACCTTCGTTATATTGGCTTGGACAAAACGAATTAGAAGCCCAAATTCGAGGGGTTTACTAGAAGTCACTGAAGAATTCCACTATCTACCTCCTGGCTCCATCATCAGACCTTCGTTCTATTGGCTTGGACAAAACGAATCCTAGAAGCCCAAATTCGAGGGGTTTACTAGTAGCCACTGAAGAGTTCCACTATCTACCTCCTGGCTCCATCATCAGACCTTCGTTATATTGGCTTGGACAAAACGAATTAGAAGCCCAAATTCGAGGGGTTTACTAGAAGTCACTGAAGAATTCCACTATCTACCTCCTGGCTCCATCATCAGACCTTCGTTATATTGGCTTGGACAAAACGAATTAGAAGCCCAAATTCGAGGGGTTTACTAGAAGTCACTGAAGAATTCCACTATCTACCTCCTGGCTCCATCATCAGACCTTCGTTCTATTGGCTTGGACAAAACGAATCCTAGAAGCCCAAATTCGAGGGGTTTACTAGTAGCCACTGAAGAGTTCCACTATCTACCTCCTGGCTCCATCATCAGACCTTCGTTATATTGGCTTGGACAAAACGAATTAGAAGCCCAAATTCGAGGGGTTTACTAAAAGTCACTGAAGAGTTCCACTATCTACCTCCTGGCTCCATCATCAGACCTTCGTTATATTGGCTTGGACAAAACGAATTAAAAGCCCAAATTCGAGGGGTTTACTAGTAGCCACTGAAGAGTTCCACTATCTACCTCCTGGCTCCATCATCAGACCTTCGTTATATTGGCTTGGACAAAACGAATTAGAAGCCCAAATTCGAGGGGTTTACTAGAAGTCACTGAAGAGTTCCACTATCTACCTCCTGGCTCCATCATCAGACCTTCGTTATATTGGCTTGGACAAAACGAATTAGAAGCCCAAATTCGAGGGGTTTACTAGTAGCCACTGAAGAGTTCCACTATCTACCTCCTGGCTCCATCATCAGACCTTCGTTATATTGGCTTGGACAAAACGAATTAGAAGCCCAAATTCGAGGGGTTTACTAGTAGCCACTGAAGAGTTCCACTATCTACCTCCTGGCTCCATCATCAGACCTTCGTTATATTGGCTTGGACAAAACGAATTAGAAGCCCAAATTCGAGGGGTTTACTAGAAGTCACTGAAGAATTCCACTATCTACCTCCTGGCTCCATCATCAGACCTTCGTTCTATTGGCTTGGACAAAACGAATCCTAGAAGCCCAAATTCGAGGGGTTTACTAGTAGCCACTGAAGAGTTCCACTATCTACCTCCTGGCTCCATCATCAGACCTTCGTTATATTGGCTTGGACAAAACGAATTAGAAGCCCAAATTCGAGGGGTTTACTAGAAGTCACTGAAGAGTTCCACTATCTACCTCCTGGCTCCATCATCAGACCTTCGTTATATTGGCTTGGACAAAACGAATTAAAAGCCCAAATTCGAGGGGTTTACTAGTAGCCACTGAAGAGTTCCACTATCTACCTCCTGGCTCCATCATCAGACCTTCGTTATATTGGCTTGGACAAAACGAATTAGAAGCCCAAATTCGAGGGGTTTACTAGAAGTCACTGAAGAGTTCCACTATCTACCTCCTGGCTCCATCATCAGACCTTCGTTATATTGGCTTGGACAAAACGAATTAGAAGCCCAAATTCGAGGGGTTTACTAGTAGCCACTGAAGAGTTCCACTATCTACCTCCTGGCTCCATCATCAGACCTTCGTTATATTGGCTTGGACAAAACGAATTAGAAGCCCAAATTCGAGGGGTTTACTAGAAGTCACTGAAGAGTTCCACTATCTACCTCCTGGCTCCATCATCAGACCTTCGTTATATTGGCTTGGACAAAACGAATTAGAAGCCCAAATTCGAGGGGTTTACTAGTAGCCACTGAAGAGTTCCACTATCTACCTCCTGGCTCCATCATCAGACCTTCGTTATATTGGCTTGGACAAAACGAATTAGAAGCCCAAATTCGAGGGGTTTACTAGTAGCCACTGAAGAGTTCCACTATCTACCTCCTGGCTCCATCATCAGACCTTCGTTATATTGGCTTGGACAAAACGAATTAGAAGCCCAAATTCGAGGGGTTTACTAGTAGCCACTGAAGAGTTCCACTATCTACCTCCTGGCTCCATCATCGGTTCAATGTTATGTTCAAGATACCAAATTATAGTATTGCTATAAAAACCACATTTACATACAAAGTTTAATTTCGATACGACAATTAGAATTAGTTTAAAATTCTAAAAAAAAAAGATTTGATTTTGATTTTTTATTTAGATAGTTAATATAAGCGTGTTAAAAAACCAATGCCATCTCAAAAAAGTACCAACGTTATATAAATAATATGTATTTTGACGGAAACTGTCGCGGTTCACGGCGGTGGCTGCGGTGGCGGTGGCGATCAGTACATTGATACGACGGTTTGACTAAGCCTTTACTAGAATGATTAACTTAACGCGTATCTACTACAACGCAACATTTTCATCGATAACACATCGACATACGTTTTAGTTACATCACTACATCCTGCCGATCGGATGTGATGGCCTTAGTTAGATTATTCTAAAGGATTTAATCTGGCGCTAGTGATGTGTTAGTTGTTATTGGGGATTGAAGTGGGAGTATTTTCAATAAAAACTTAAAATATTAGCACAGCGTAGAAATGTTTAAAATAGTAGATACTTATGCCACGGACATTGGAAATAAAAACCTAGTCGCAATAAATAATAATTGTACATTAATATTGCTCTATTAAAAGGCGTATGTAACAGTAACACGAAAATCGAGAGAAATATTTAAGTGAAAAAACATCTAGCCCCAAAGTAAGCAGAGCTATGGGAACTGGGAACTACAGGACTGATATACCAGGTACTCGTACTAATATACTTTTTATTTTTGTAAATACCTCTAACAAGTTTGTCTGTAAGAAATCGCTTTCAGCCATAAGACCTGCCATTGTGCATTTCTTTTGTTTTTTGTTATTTTATTGTTTCTGTGTTTTGTACTGTAAATTGGTGTTATGCACAGTAAATAACTTTCTTTTGTTCTTCTTATTTGTCCCGGGGCGGGAATCGAACCCCCAACCTTCTGCGTCAAAGGCGGGCATTGGCCCGAAAGTGTTTATTTTCGAAAACGTGACAGGAAGATAATGTCACGTTATAGAAAATAAACACGCACATTTTTTTTTGGTTTGAAAAAAAAATGTTAGAGTCGTCTCATATATTTTGTAAGACCAAACTTAAAACTTGTTGGTACAAAGAATAGTTTGATATTATAATATTAAGGAACCACCCCTAACGCTCGCCCCATGCATAAAATTAGTTAAGAATTCCCTTCCATTCGTAGATAGCTACCCTTCCGCACCAGCTACTTAATAAAACATCGGATAGTCCCTTCTTATGCTCGCGCATTTTAATAGGTTGCAGGTATCGCGAAAACATACGGGTCAGAATTCTTACAAATGACAACGCAAAGTTGCGTGAATTGGAATCATTAAGGTTTCATAATTTTCTTATACGTCCTATATAACGTGGGGTCGGCACAACATTTATTTATTTTATTTGTAGATAATAACTACACAGTTATCTTGTATCACGTCATCGTCTCACTTTTGCAAGTAGTTAGCATTCCACGTGGTAGCGTCCGAGAAAATTTTTTGTATCTGCATTTATCTCGGGTCTGGGTGTTTTTTATCTATAATAAGTATATATTTACATAAATATATAAGTAGTGTATATAAGTAGTATATCAGTCATGCAGTTCCCATAACCCAAGCTTTGCTTACTTTGGGGCTAGATGATGCTGTGTGAAAATGACCAGCATTATTTAATTATTTATTTATCTATGTTCCAACAATGACTAAGTTATTTTATAGCTACGAATAACTATATTTTTAAAATGTTAAGATAGGATAAGCATTTAAATAGTTTAGTAAATAGGAAATATAAAGCTCCTTTTATTTATTTATTTTAATTTATAGGTCCTTAGGTCCAATCTTAATGTTGGTGAAATATTGTTTGAAATAGATAAATTGCAAATGCATGTGGAGATTATAAGCTTGGTATTGTAATTCATTTATTTTATGAAAACCATCGAACCTTAAAAACACAATTTACCTATGACTATAGAAGCTATCAGGCTATCTAGAGGTCTCCACTAATAGAAACATATTAATTAACTAGAAACAACATAATTTCCCAGTAACTCTTATCATAACAAACTCTTTGCAGTTGGGTAAGAAATTAGAACAAACTTACACCTGGTTATCATTCGCAAACACGATATCAAAGGATTTATTAAGCATTATTTAGCAGGTACTATTCAATAAAGTTAATTAACTCAGTTTTGCAAAAACATCTTATTAGTTTTGTTACTTAGCTTATTTCTAAAGTTTAACAAACATTAACTGTAAATATCAATAAAAATATATATATTTGAGTGTTGTATCTATGAAAAAACTTATCCCTACCTAGTAAAGTATTATAATATCTGTGCCCCTACCTTTGTGAAAGTGCTACGCTATAGAAGCTCTACGAAACTTTGAGTAGGCGTAGCACTTTTATGACTTGATTCGATTTTATTATCAAACCAAAAGCAACATCTCTATTTGCGGCCTGTCGCAACACTCTCGACGTGTGTAAGAGCTTTGAAAAACAAATGCTCCCGGATTTGCATAAATAAGTCCCACTTTATTAGAGTGAAGCTAGTTCGACCTTCAATAATTCGTCTGATTTGTTTTGGGTTTGTTTTGTATCGACGGATACCATTTCTATACCCTTTTACCAAGTATCTATTTTCGAAACTAATCTGTTTTGTAAATTTATTTAATATTAAATAAGTTATTAAAAAGGAATGAATTATAAATGGAAAGCCGTGTTTGCCTAGAGATCTAGTCCAACTTCAGATCCTAAAGTCATGGGTTCGAACTCGGTCGTGCACAGATGTTTTTTTTTCAATGAATATAAAGTAATCTTAACAGAGGTTCAAAATGGTAAAGGAAAACATCGTTAGGAAACCATGGCATATCCAAGAACCAAAAATTCGAAGATAAGTGCTATCCATCAGTGTTCCAATAATCGGCGATGGACTTGTTGGCAACCTGTCACGTGGAATGGTTACTACTAGCAAAAACGTGGACATATGCCAAATATGGCGGTGGCGAAATGGTTGTCGCGTGGCCTACCTGAGATATCAAGCTGAAAAATATGATATGCCTGAAATTTCACCGTCAACCATACCTTTGAAACTGAAACACAGCAATTAAAACATTGCTGCTTGGTGGCATAAATAGGCGTGGTGGCAGCACTTCTCCGGATGAGCGCTTTCACAGAAGCTCTACTGATCTTAAAACACAAAAAAAAACAATAGACGTTTATTAGTTACAATCCATTGGATAAACTTTCTTCATAAACCACTTTTTTGTATTTTCAAAAAGCTCTATTATTGCCAAACTCTTCGCCGAGAATCGATTTCCATTCATTCCAACTTGAAGACTGAACACCCAAAGGCCGGTATCCTTTAGAATGTACCTGCTGGTATCAGAATCACTTGTTATAGAAACCTCATCCCAAACTTTCTATTGATTTTGCTTTCCACAGATTGAGTCCCCAATAATAATGACCCAAACATTTTCGGCGAAGGATATTATTTTGGAGACGCGACTTTTTTTCCATTAGTACCTAGGTATCTACATTTGCATCACCATATTATTATGCACATTTGCATATTTATTAGTTACTACCTAGTAATTA
This sequence comes from Perizoma affinitatum, assembly GCA_961405105.1. Lineage (NCBI taxonomy): Eukaryota > Metazoa > Arthropoda > Insecta > Lepidoptera > Geometridae > Perizoma > Perizoma affinitatum. Next base: position 383,171 of record OY560199.1, on the reverse strand, counting down.
CTGTCCGCGGTGGGTTAGGTTCAGCTTAATTCAGTAGCAAGATTTGACCCACGCATAGTAAATAAAAAGGCAAGTTAAACAAGTTAAAGAGATTTTTTTATTTAAAGGACACACAAAGTTAAAGCATTCGTGATACTCTAAGTACTTAAAAGCTTGATTCAAGATGGCCGTAACAATCCCTCATCATGTACGAGCTAATGGTCACCCAACATTCGTGTTATAGAGTAGACAATTATGAGCTTAGTGCCGGGGTAGGCTGCGTACAAGAGGTGCGGATTCGATTCTCGTTGCGGAACAAATGTTTTCATGTTCTGCATATATTTGTTCTTGGTCTGGTTGATGTGGTACCACAGTACTCGTAATTCTCACCTAAACCACAGGAAATCCTAGTCTTTTTTTTTTTTTTTTTTATTGGTTTTTAGTGGCTTTGGTATCACTGCGGCCGTTAGGCCTATTGTGATCGTCACTTGTTTATTTTCCCCACTGGGGCGTTCATAATTCACCTCTCAGCCCTGCCGCTGTTAGAAACTGCAGGATCTTTTTGGGTGTTATGAGTTTTAGTTCATCTGGGCTAAGAATGTGTTTTCCCAGATGAAGGCTACGCTTATGTATCAGTGGTCCACACTCTCCTAACAGATGAAGGGGCGATTCGTCTGCCTCATTACAGAGTCTGCAGGTTTGCGTGTCACTCAGCCTTAGTTTGAACATGTGCTTGTTGAGGCGACAGTGTCCAGTCAAGGCTCTTACCATAGTGCGAAGGTTGTTTCTGTTTAGCGCTAAGATTTGGTTGGTATACCGAATGGTATTAACCTAATCCTAGTCTTAGGTTAATACCATTATCTGCAGGTCTGCCGTAAGCAGGAATCAACGACAAGAAGTCGCGTCTGACACTTCAAGTTTCAGCTCAACTCGCGTCGCCTTCTTATCTAACTTTCGAACTGTCCGGATTTGCCAAGTATAATACAGTTAGATTTGAAAAAATCTTTTTGCATTTGATAGCCCATTTCATGAGGAAGATTATATGCTATTTAACATCACGCTAAGATCCTTAGGAGCCGAGCAAAATAGGTAATATCACGGGCGTGTGATGGGACGTGGGTCGGTCGGTGATGGGACGTGGGTCGGTCGGTGATGGGACGTGGGTCGGTCGGTGATGGGACGTGGGTCGGTCGGTGATGGGACGTGGGTCGGTCGGTGATGGGACGTGGGTCGGTCGGTGATGGGACGTGGGTCGGTCGGTGATGGGAAATGGGTCGGTCGGTGCCGAGGGCGGCCGTGACTTTCTGATTTCCGGATTAACTCGTTTATTTTGTAACCATTTATGAGACGATATGGACAAGTCATATAATTTTAGAAGCTATTTATAGTCATCATTATTAGTTTAACAACATCGTCTTCTATTATGGCACCACGAATATACAATCAATATACTAACTTGCAAAACGCGGGCATGTATCAAATGCAATGTTTGGACGTGCCTCTGACTACCCACTACTTGGTATCCTCAAAGATCTACTCACTGAGTATGTATCTGAGGTTCATCCACCATGAGCAGTCGTGAGCGTGTTTGTTTTGTATTTTAGAAATAGGCCAAATCCATAATTAAATTAAAACTTACTAAATTACTGATACAGAAGGTTTACCGGATGTAAATATCTTAATGACTAATTCTAATGATCTGAATCTTTTTATGTATCTTTTATATAAATTGATAACTATTGTAATTTTATTGTTATATGCTTAATATACATTTAATTTTATTCATTTGCATGACATGTACAACTATATTTTATGAATTTTCAAAAGTTTGTCATTTATTAATTTTGCATGCTTGTATGATAACCATGGCTGTTTCTACTTTATCTTTTACTACATACTGCGACCCATTCAACCCAACAAGCTCCTCGACTATGAAAGAGATGAAACGTAGAAATACCTCGGATATTTTCTGGACCAATTCGTCCCGGCATTTTATGGCGGAGGCTAACGTCACAATGGACGATGATCGAATGGTTTTTTTATACACAACTAAAGTGAAAAATATACGGGCTGCCTGTTGGTAAGCGGTTACCGTAACCTATGGACGCTTGCAAGACCAGAGGTAATAATTTATTAAACATTATGATCACAATAAAAAGAAAATAATTACTATTTCTCTTAACATAGATTAAAAAAGCAATTTTGTTTCTGCTAGGTTTCCTCCGTAGCCAGATTACAAAAACAAAACGCAAATGTCAGAATATTTTCCGTTTTTTAGTATTTAGAATTAAGACATTATTCCTGATTTTACCGAAAATAGGTCAAAAGAAACGGCTGTATAAAATCGATCTCAGCTACAGTACTAGTTTATAGCGAGCCGTAAATCCATTGTTTTACGGCTTAGCAGTCATCTCTTTTCAATTTAGACATCAGTGCAAGTATATATATATATATATATATAGAAAAAGATTCACACTAAGCGATATCTTGCAACATGATATGAAATTGGCACGAAGGTAATGCCTTACCTAATCCTACTACTATTATAAACACGAAAGTTTGTGAGGATGGACGTTTGTTACTCTTTCACGCAAAAACTACTGAACGGATTTTGATGAAACTTTACAGTAATACATAACTTATACATCAGAATAACACATAGGCTACTTTTTGTCCGGGTTCAACGCGAGCGAAGCCGTGGGCAGAGGCTAGTGTAAAAATATAATTGAAAACTTATTTTTTAATCAAAAAATGTGTTTCCTGAGTGGCCTCCATCCATGTCAGAATCAATTTATATTTATTAATTGAAATTACGAGGATCCACAGCATTAGGAGTCTACTCCTAATTGACGTGTTTATTTCCACGCCTGTATTTATAATTTACTTCAAATTGTACCAAATCCTTTTTGGTAATTTGTTATCCATTTTATCTCCCGTGAATACGTAAAATTGTTCGCACAATTTTACGTAGTCGTAGGTTGTTTGGAAAAGGCTGAACAAAAACACCCGGTAAATGGAATTCGCTAATCATCCTATCTCGGGTAAAAACGTTATTTTGAAGATTTTATAACACAACGAGACCGGTAAGATTAATATTTATAAAAAAATATAACTTCGCCCGCGTGGAACCTGGATAAAAATTTGACAATGAATAGTACCTACGTAAATTTAACATTTTAATTTACGTAGTTTATAAAAAAACATATGGAAACATTATTAAAAACAAATTATGGATAACATATTACTTGTGATTTCAATTAACAAAAAGCTGTTGAATTTGAGTTCATTTATATTGGGACTCCAATCTACTCTAGACTAGGATAAAAAAAAACTTCACTGTACTAAATCTAATATTATAGCGGGATATAGATAGATAGATAAACTCTTTATTGTGCATAACCAAAAATTACAGTACAAAACACAGATACAAACGCACGATTGGCGGTCTTATCGCTGAAAGCGGTTCCTTCCAGACAACCTTAGGATGGAGAGAACTATTTAAAAGAATGACGGTGTTATTGAAAGAAAGAAAGAATATATATTATTTGACATACTAAAATGTTACAAATTGTATATGAATCCATAGGTTCCTGAACTAGTAGAAACTGTATTTCAGGAGCCATTGGCTCTTACCTAATTACAATTACTTTACTATATTAAAAAAGAAAAACAAGCATGCCTTACTGAAAGTGTGGAGGACAAACATAAAAAATAAATTACAAATAAAAATACTGGAAATGTATAAAGCCATTAGCTTAGTGTGTAAAGCTTAACTGCACCATCCATATCTATACAAAACATTATCTTTACAGACAAATTGAAACACGCCAAACAAAACACTATTAAATTACGAAGGGAGATTACAAATCACGAATAATGTATTCCGTGCCGGTCCCGTGCCGGTCCCGTGCTGATTGAACGTAGCTTCCGCACGGAGTTTTTGCACGTTTTCCTGAGCTATTCTTTTTACATTACAGGGAATGAGCAATATCCTGCAGATTTAAGAGGGCTGTGTTCCGGTTTCAAGGGTATAGTTGCCGGTTAAATTACAGGATAAGAGATCTTTCATCTTGATATCTCAGGGAGTGAGTGACACCCCTAAAGTTGTGTAGCTCGCGAACTAGATTTAGAAAATATATCTTTAGTAAAGAGCTATTATATCCGTATCTCATACTATATCTTTATATCTTCTAATATACTGTTCAATTCGGATTGATTGAACTGTATGGAGCTATGGACGCTACCTACATTTACGCCAATTAGCAAGTTAAACAAGCGTTTCGCTTCAAAAACAAAAAAACAAACACGCTCACGACTGTCTTCCCCATGGTGGACATCCTCAGATACATACTCAGTGAGTAGATCTTTGAGGATACCAAGTATGGGGTGGTCAGAAGCACGTCCAAACATTACATTTGGTACATGCCCGCGTTTTGCAAGTAGTAAGCATTCCACGTGACAGGTTGCAAGCCCATCGCCGCTTATTGGAAGACGAACTATTGGCACATTATATTTTTTAAAAAAGGGACTTGCAAAAACTGTGAAAGTTTTATTTATATTTCTATTAAATTGTATAACTCTATTCCTATTGACATAAGAAATAAGAGTGATATTGAATTTTACAAGTAAAATATAAATTAATATTTAAAAGCTTTTACAAAATTGACGAAGCCTTTGCTGATAAAATAAATGTTTTGTGATGCTGACTAATCTTTTGGCAATACTGACGAATTTTAACTAATTTTAGTATTTATGTCCGATTTGTAACCTTACCGATTACCGATTTGTAAAGTAATACTTAAGGTATTAAGTACTTTTGTAATTTTGTTTTGACGAATCTAAGTACATGTATCATGTCAAAAGTTAAATAAAAATGATGATTATGATTATTATTATGAAACTAATGATAAATGGAGTCGCATTTCACATTAACATTCGTATCGGTTCGTATTATATTTTATATCATCGAGCTACTCACTGAACAAAAAGTAATGTATCAACTCGCTCAGTCGAACTAAAATCTATACATCACTAGGTGGTATACTGACGTAAAAGAACTATATGTATCACTGAGCCGAAAATATATGATATAGTGGGCTTCTGCGCACGGCTTCGCCCGCGTGGTACCCGGATAAAAAGTAGCCTATGTGTTATTCTGATGTATAAGCTATATTACTGTAAAGTTTCATCAAAATCCGTTTAGTAGTTTTTGTGTGAAAGAGTAACAAACACCTCATAAACTTTCGCGTTTTTAAAAGTAGTATGATATATCTTTTCACTTCAGTGATACATTTTGCGCATCTCTTGCAAGCAGTTTATTTGAATCTTTAGTAGAAAAAAAAGAAAAGTTATTTCTGAGTTAAACGTTTTTTTCTCATTACTTTTTATAAAGTAAAATTGTATTTAATAGCTATGTTGGGCTAATGTTCTGTATTCAATCCGAAGGTTGTAGGTTCGAATCGAAGAGTGCACTAATGTTTATTGAATTTTTGTGTCATTAAGACGTGCTTAAAGCGGTGAAGGAAAACATTGTGAGGAAACCAACATGCCCAAGAAACACAATCTCGTATTCATTGTATCCTGCAGGTTCTCTAATATCATCAGATCCTCACGTTCCCACTTTGCTTACTATTTCGATTAAAAAACAAAAAAAAAGACACCCAGAAAAAAAAAACAGCTTGTCGTGATTCCATGAGATGATGATGTTTTTTAAGTTTTTCGGGAAAAATAGGCCATCGGTTAATGTTTCAATAAACGGCGAGGTGCGAAATATAGAACATCTGAAGATCTCCATTAAAAAAAAAGGAATTCAAACAAAAAACCGCTCACAACAGCAAATCCAATTAAAATCGTTGATTCAGTTCATTGAGGTAGATAACCAATCAGGTGCTTAAAACCACGTTTAAACATTGGCACATGCCCACGTTTTGCTTACATTCCCAAGTGACAGATTGCAAACCCGTCGCCACTTATTGGAACACTGACCGTATTGTCAATGTCCGTGGCATCATTAAAATTATTACTAACACCATATGTTTCAAGGGTATGGGAAATTACTGGCATAATTATGAGACTTTTCTCGCGTTATTTCTCAGGGTAGGCAACGCGCAAGTATACCTCTTCTGTTGTAGGTTACGGTAACCGCTTACCAATAGGAGGACCGTATTGTTTGCCACTTTGGTTGTACAAAAAAAACTATTAGTTTCTTATCGCTTTTAAGTGATAAAGACCGCCCATTGTATCTCCAAGCTTAATATGTTAATTTTGATGTTGTTAATCTCATGATAAATAGATAGATAGATGGATATATAGATAGATATATAGATAGATAGATAGATAACTATTTATTGTACACCGCATAATATGTTGCTTACAAATAACACAGAAAATTAGAAGCTAATCTCATGAGGTGTTGAATTGAGTATTTCATATATTGAAGTTTTCAACACAAAAGCTCCTCTATTGATGATATTTCCTACATATTGGAAGAGTGCGGGCAAGTTGCTAACTTTGTTACTTAGTTGTGGAAACTGGGCCAGCTACGGTAACGCTAAACAGCATCGCTAAATGTCACTACGAAGCTAATTTTGTTGGCTCCACATCAACTTCAGTATATATATACTAGCTTCTGCCCACGGCTTCGCTCGCGTGTGAACCGGTAAAAAAGTAGCCTATGTGTTAATCTGATGTATAAGCTATATTAATGTAAAGTTTCATCGAAATCCGTGCATTAGTTTTTGTGTGAATGAGTAACAAACATCCATCAACATAACTTTCGCGTTTATAATAGTAGTAGGATAGGATGTGAAGGTAAATTCATAATACCAACTAATTCGTTAATTAAATTAGTTGACTTACTTATAAATAAAACATAGTCATGAACCCATACTAGGATTACTACTGGTGTCGTGGATATCAGGAACTACGGGTACCGTGGTCCACAACACCCAAACCCGGAACAAATATATACAGAACATGCAAAAATATTTGTCCCGCAGCGGGAATCGATCCCACGTCTCTTGCGTCACAGCCGACTACTACTTTACCCCCTACATTGTTTCTACATAAATATATGCACCGAGTTTATATCTGAAGATGTCTATCATGAGGAATAGTCGTGAGCGTGTTTGTTTTTTGTATTTTTTTAAAATGTGCGAATGAAAGAAGATTCCGCGTAAGTTCCTTTCATAATGTTAAATGTACATTATGTGTGTTTAATCTCTGTATTTGTGGTGTCCCTTTGTTTTCAGATATTAACGTAAATCAACTTATAGTTTTAAAAAAGAACTGTTCGAGTCTCCCTCAAATTTAGATAAAATCCTCTTCATCGCCTTATTTTTTTAAATCTTGTTGATACGACATTGGCAAAATAGTGGCAACCCTAACCTCATAAACCATACACAATAGTTGAAGATTCCGCGAACCAGTGGACTTCAGGCAATATTTGAACTGGACGAGAGATTTCGAAGGGGATGCGACAAAAGGCTCCGCACAAATCTTTAAAGAATCTTTAAAGATTTAATAAAAACATATAATACACAGTCCTGATTCCACACTACATATATTCCCTGTGTCGTGGGAACTACGTCAGTTATCAGGAACCACGAGTTCCGTGGACACCACGACATGGAATTTATAACTGCAGAACATGCAAGAATTTGTGCTTCACCCTGTATAATTGTATACAGGGTGTAGCGTATTAAGTTACCAACACTTTACCTACGGATGGCGGTATCATTAAGATTTTTCACAACCTGTTTTTGTTATAGCATTCCTGGATAACTTAACTATCAAACGGTGAAAAGAACATTTATAAAAAAAATCGGGTCATATGAGTTAAAAACTAGTACATAAATTGCCTACTTCGTTGAGACTCTGTAATACTATAGCACTTGTTATTTTGAATTGGAATTTTGCAAATAAAATTAATATTTAATAATAAAGGAATTGACTAAAACAAAAAAATGTACCAAATTCGATATTAAAAATACATTTGTTGCATTAGAAAGTGCTCAAAATGGATACAACTCCTCTGTGGCGCAGTGGGCGAAGGCCCGCCTTAGACACAGAGGTTGCGGGTTCGATTCCTGCTGCGGGACAAATGTTTGTCTCGGGTCTGGGTGTTTTCTAAGTATAATATGTATGTATTTACAAAAAATATATATAAGTAGTATATCAGTCATGTAGTTCCCATAACACAAGCTCTGCTTAGTTTGGGGCTAGAGGATGCTGTGTGAAAAATGTCCAGCATTATATATTTATTTAACTAGATCTTAAAAAAAACTCTTATAAAATGCATAGAGATCATGAAGTTACAAAGACAAGCTCTGCTTACTTTGGAGTTAAATGACGCTGTGTGAAAATGTCCTACATTCTTATTTATTTGTACCACTAAAGTTAATTATTATTAATTTAAATTATGAAATATTTTACCAAGACAATAGTATAAAGATCACATTTGGTATTTAAGCCACTGGTTTCAAGCAAAGCAAATGCACGGCGTGGTCCCGGGGGCGCTGTGCTCACTCAAACTTCAATTCAGTTACATCTAATCGAAAAGCGTGAAGCATTCACACAGAGCTCGGATATAAAAATTTGCTCGTTGCTAGATTAATCGAAAATATTTTCGTGAAAGATTTATTATAAACTAGCTACTGGCCACGGCTTCACCCGCGTGGTACCTGTTAAAAAATAGCCGATGAAAAGTAGCTTTTTTTCTACCCCATGATATTAACATGCTCTGTGGAACAGACAATCTCGAAAAAGATCATGTTTTGAAATAAAAACTTTCCTAAAACTAATGAATTTTAATGACAAGGTGGAAAGTTGATGGGGATAAGACAGTTTCTTATGTAATTAGTAGATTTCATACATTATATGTATAGAAAAAATAAATATGTAAAAAAAAATACATTAGATGTTTAGAAAAGTCGAAGACATGTGGCACTCGCATACAAGAGCATAAACGAAATTAAATTCAATGTATAAAAATGATCACTTTTGTAGGTGCGGGCTGGCTGCGTTTGTATGTAAAAACGCGAGGATTCTCAAACTTATTAAAAATTAACTTGTTTTCACATTGCAAGTCGAATACGTACTTAAATATAACTGCACCCGTTATAATGTCCACGAATTTATCACGAATGGTTGAATATGCAGTGCTTGTAGACGTTATCCAGCTAAAGTTGTCATAACATCCGCATAGAGAAGGCTGGCCGCGCACCTGCCTACTAAATTCCTTAAAAGTTATACAAATTTAATAAATAGTTACTAGAATTTATCTGTTACTTTGTCACAAATTTTGATTACATTTATTTTTATCTTGATGGTAAGTTATTTTTATATAATCTGTAGCTACGTGAAAGCAGCCATTCTGGTCTATTATTGACTAATGAAATTCGGAATATCACCTCAAAACGTGGCATAAAAAACTGCTAACGCTCAATTACTTTATAGAAATGTTAACATGTAACTTGTCTATAAAGTCATCTATAAGCTCGGAAGTTGGAGTACAGCCTAGTGGGCTGTACCTCGGCTTCCGATCCGAAGGTAATGGGTTTGAATCCGGACATGCACCAATTATTTTTTTAATGACTTAACACGTGCTCAGAACGGTGAAGGAATACAAATTGAGGAAATCGGCATGCTCCATAACCAATAATTCTAAGACATATTGTGCTATCGGTAAGTGTTCCAATAACCGGCGATGGGCTTGTAATCAGACAAACATCATTTTCCGATATATCTCTGACATCTACTTGGTATCCTCACAGATCTGCGTACTATCTGAGATATCGTAGCTCTATGTAACTATGGGTTTTCGTGACACGTAAAAAATATACAAAGCTAGTTAAAAAAACACTTAGTAAACAGCTCCAAGTGTTGCCAGCAATTCCGACCACTTTAGTCGCCGACTGTGCGGCCATACTTATTTTAACGGTACACTCAGCTATTATTATTGCAAATGTATTCCGCCCCATTCTGTTACAATGTACTTTTAATATAATGGCTAGAGTGTTTCCTTTGCATTCTGATATATTAGCTGCGAAAATAAGGTTAATGGAGAGTATTTATTCTCAGAAATGTTATTAAACGATTTTAAAGAAAGTAGTCCAGTCTGTATAGCTTGCAGAATCGACCATCGCTGGGTCGATTCTGCGGGACAAACGTTTGTATGTCCTGCAGATATTAGTTCCGGATAGGGTATTGTAATACCGAAGTTATCTTTAAAACTTCTGCAAGCAGTTGGTAATGATGATCAGAATATTGCCAACTCAAGCTGACACGAGAGCGGTGGCAGTAGCGGTGGCGATCAGTACAATCACGAGAACTTTGACAACCATTACCCGTAGGTTGCCGCTGGCACTGGCGCTAGTGCCATCGCTTTGCCGCTACAGTTATACCACTTCCGCCACCGCTTCCGCCACCGCGTCAGTTTGACCAGGCCCTTATTTGATTACTTAACTGATCATAAACACGGTAACTTTTACAATTACTGTGTTTATTCCAGTTTCACACTAACCTTTAATTGGATAACCTGAAATTGTATCCGGATTATGAGAATTGTGAAACAAGTTTATTTTACAGTTCATTTTACAATTTATTCGTAATTTTATAACAGTTTCAGTAAACTTTGCAATCAAAAGCAAGAACCTATATTATATTTAGTACTGTCGTTAGAATTTAACTATTTTAAGTTGTTTTTTTTCTTATATCCGATTGTGTACACGTGGGCACGTGTACCACTATTAATCAGCTTTCACTACCTCCATCTTGTTATGGTGAAGCTCGTTTTCGTACATGCCCTATATGAAAGTCTTTTTTGTCTGTATGTACACTAAAGAAAAAAGAAAGCCATAAATTATATCCTCGTTGGTTCGATTCCCGCTTCAGGGTAAATGTTAAGAAGTTCTCAGATATTTATTTTGTTCCAGGTCTAGGTTTTATGGTACAACGGTTGGTACTCGTCGTTCCTGATACTGCGGGGACTATGTGTCTATTGAGCGATTATTTATTTATTTACTAGCGACCCGCCCGACTTCGGACGGATCTTTCAAATATCCAAATTTTCCGGTGGATTTTCCAAAGAAAATCCTTTCATACAAACTTAGTTCTGTAAATTAAGGACATTACAAAAAAATCTGCTAAATCGAGCCAATTAAATGACGCGGTAGTAGATTTTTTATTAATATAGATTTAATTAGGACTTGTATGCAAAGTTGACGAACCATTCACCACGTCGTGTATATGCGTGTATGGTCGGGCCGTAAATCGGTGCCACGGGCCGATAGTCATCAATTTGGGCCGTCGTTTTTATGGCCGAGTAGAATTGCTCGGGTTATGGTCTTTGAATTCTGACTGCGATCCATGTACTGGGTGATAGATTCAGGGCATTTTTATTGTTGAATGAAAACTCTAGTTTTGAGAACATTTTTGTCTCTCAAAGAATAATGTTGGAGACCTCGGTGGTGCGATGGGCGAGTAACCGGAATAGAGGTGCAGGTTCAATTCAATTCAAAACACATGGGATATTAGTGTGGGGTCAGGATTATTTATGTGGTGTCTATCGTGGTGTTTTTTGTATGATATTACATACTTTGAAAGATATAGAAAAACGTTTTTGAACAATGCAACTTAAAGATTCAGTTGTCGATTGGTTTAAAACAAGTTTAAGAACTGTTTTTAAACTTTATACGTTTTAGTGTAATATATACAAGCAGTGATTTATACCCACATTGCTGCGTTCTCGTTTAAAGGGCCGTTGAAATGACAGGCACAGGGGTCGACAACGCGCGAGTGGTACATCTGGTGTTGCAAGCATCCATGGGTTACGGTAACCGCTTACCAAAAGGTGGGCCGTGTGCTAGTTGGTCACCGTAGTGATATTAAATACGGTGGCTTTGTCCTCGTTTATTAGGAGTATAACTTAATATTATATAATTCATGGTCATAAATAAAATAAATAAATAAATAATACTGGATTTTTTTTCACACAACGTCATCTAGCCCCAAATTAAGCATAGCTTGTATTATGGAAACTACATGACTGATAATAATACTTTTATACTTGTTTTTTTTAATACATAAATATTATACATAGAACACACCCAGACCCAAGACAAATATTTGCAGATTATACAAACATTTGTCCCGCAGCGGGATTCGAACCCGCAACATTCTGCGTCTAACGCGGGCCTTCGCCCACTGCGCCACGGAGGTCGTCAAATTGCCATTTCGTTAGTGCAATTAGGGGACAGTTACTTAATGGCTGTGCTATATCTGATTTCCAAAGCAGTTTCTGCTCACAAACACATTAATATCAACTGCTAAAATCTAATTTCCCACTTCTTTAGAAAGTTCGAATAAGCTACTCTTCGCTAGTGTAAAACTTCACATTTAATTTTCGTTATAAATCGCACCGCACTTGCGTCACGACGCGCTGGAAGGTGGCGCAATTGGACAAAGTGAGACGCTTTGAAACTGAAACATATTCCACTTACAGTAACATAGTGGAAAACGAAACGCAGCGTTTTAAAAACTGACCTACAATCACCTCCTCGGTGAAGGCAAATTCAGCAATTTGCCATTTGTACTATTAATATTTGAGCAATTTATTTGTGTATATATATTTTTTCTTTAATATATGCTATTATATCCTTAGTATTTATATATTAAAATCAATAATCTAGATGTATTTAAATATTTGCATGACATAATTACTACATGTTAATATTTTTGTTTTAATCAATTCTGCGCACTACCGAAACATCTTTGTGTATTTTCCACAATACACAAAGGTTATCTGGAAGAGAATGCTTTTTAGCATTAAGTTCGCCTATGTACTCATATTTTTTGAGCATTAAGATATTTCTATCTATCTATCTACTAATTTAGTTGTAGTTTTGCGAAATAATATAATATTTATTTTGAGCAGAACCTGTGTCACACGTCTTATAACAGAGATAACTAGATAGTTATAGTTATGTGAGTTATCTTGAATGTGACAGATACGAAACGACAACTCTATAACCATAAGGAAAGTAACCACGACGACAACTAAGATTAGTTTGTATGGGAGAAAGAAACAACGTTTTTTAGACATTCCGGGCATTTCTTAAAATAAATATTTCGAAATAACCTAACTCGGATTATCATAAGCCTTTTAAAACCAAAAATAGCCAAATCGGTCCGGTCGTTCTCAATTGATGCGTTTTCCAATGAATTTCATTTTTATTTTAACAACGATATAGATAGATAGAAGGTTTAATGCATAGTTATAGTACCAGACAAATACGCGTTTTGTTGTGTTGGCTCGATGTAGATTTTTTGCACATACGCCATTTATTTTTATTTTTTAATCCTACTACTATTATAAACGCGAGAGTTTGTGAGGATGGATGGTTTTTACTCTTTCACGCAAAAACTACTCAATGGATTTTGATGAAACTTTACAGTAATATAGCTTATACATCAGAATAACACATAGGCTACTTTTTATCCGGATACCACGCGGGCGAAGCCGTGGGCAGAAGCTAGTACTTATATAAACACCATTTTTTTAAATAAATATTTTCAAAATAAACACGCTAACGTCTATATTCCACATGATGAACATTTTCGGATACTCAGTGACTTCTGCAGGCCTTGGTTGTCTGATAGCAATTGCTAATTGTAAAAATACCGCCCGTTGTTCAACAATTTCAAAGTTTGTAGTATTTATCGAAGCTGAAATAATATTTGGTGTGCCAAAAAGTATTTTATATCTTCTTTCTATATACAGGGTGTAATCGTTAAGTGTGCACAGGCGATTATTCCGTAACTATTGCAGATATCAAAAAACTTTAAACTGATATCGAAAGTACTTTACCTAATGAGTAAAATGACATTAATAACTTTTTAAAAATAAAACGAGAAATATCCAAAAAAATTACATTAATCACTCCCATACATTTTATTTCTTAGTAAGTACAAAATTTTGTGTTCAAAGCATATGTTCGAAGTGACGTCCTCCTTGTGCAATACAATGACGAGCTCTATTTACAGTTTCTAAATGAACTTTCCTTAACATTTGCGGAGTAATTAAAGCAATTGCACGACGTACACGATTCTGTAACTCTTCTAGGCTGTGTACTCTCTCAGCGTACACGTGGTCTTTGACAAATCCCCATAGGAAGAAATCACAAGGCGTGAGATCCGGGGATCTGGCAGGCCAAGGGGTTGCACTATTATTGGCTATTAAGCCATTATAATTGTTTCGTAAGAAATTCATTACAACATTTGTATTATGTGCAGGTGCTCCATCTTGTTAAAAATTATCGACCTTCTTTCATCGTCTGGAATTGGTTCTAAGAGACTTGGCATATCGTTTTGTACAAAGGAGAAATATCTCTATCTGGGTACTCTCTTCTGTAGGCGATAATGGCCGCCCTATTGTTACAATCATGTTTGTAGTACATTTTTAACATGTCCCTCTTTTCTGTATTGGAATATGCCATTTTTCAATCAATAAATGCAACAATCACGATTATTAACGCAAATTGAAAAATACAATAAATTGGCGGGAACGAGAACCCGCGATAAAGAATTTGAATTTAGAACGAACACCAAAGAGTATTTTTCTTTTTGTTTTTATTTAGTATGTTGCTTTTCAGCTAGTTCAAATCAATACAATATTGAAACAAGGTTTATTATAAATTTGAAGTGGTAAGATAATTAATCTACACGTGTATCTACTTGAAATTCATTAATACCTTCATATCGTACATAATTATAAAATGACAAGGGTAAAATGAGTAGGTACTATTCCACTTAAAATAAGGAAACTAAAACCTTTCTACTATCTCATACTAAATGTATGGGAGTGATTAATGTAATTTTTTTGGATATTTCTCGTTTTATTTTTAAAAAGTTATTAATGTCATTTTACTCATTAGGTAAAGTACTTTCGATATCAGTTTAAAGTTTTTTGATATCTGCAATAGTTACGGAATAATCGCCTGTGCACACTTAACGATTACACCCTGTATAGGTGGTGTTTTTTCGCGTAGGTACCTAAATGAGCGGATTCGAGCTCCGCGAACGGAAAACTAAATTTTCTTTCAATTTCGCTCAACTGCGTCAATACGTGCCCTTTAGAATGCCACAGTGTAAGCGAGAGTCTAGTTGAAAGGAGGTAATCTTCAACAAAAATACAAAATACTCCTAATAATTTATGACGCGAGAGTTATAGTTCTGGTGATACAAGCATAGGTTACTATAACCGCTTACCACCTGGTAAGCCGTGTGTTTGTTTATCACTTCTGTTGTATATATTTATGAACTCGCTATTAAACTACGACCTCTGTGGTACAGTGGGCGAAGGCCCGTCTGAGACGCTCTACAAGCTCTGCTTAGTTTGGGGCTAGATTATGTGTGAAATGTGTCTCAAATTATTATTATTATTAATTAGTGATAGTTTTTCTTCGATTATGAATAACCCATGCGAAGTTCTGACAATATCAGAGAAGACAAAATAATCATGTGTAGACGAATCGGAGAGGTGGAATGATAATAGATACATAGATGGAAAATTCTTGGTTTCCCATAACAGTAGTACATAGGCGATAATTTTACATGTACTGACCACCATTGGAGACATGAAACACAAAACCAAGATGGTCTAAAACTTTCGGGGAAGCATGTAATGTTGAATGAAAATGTTGCGACTAATGATGATGATAGTTTTTCTACAAACGTGAATATAATTTTTGTGACTTAATGTTCTTTCAGACATTACTTAAGATATAAACAAATAACGTTATATTTAAAAGAATACACAGCTTTATTATTTCCGAGCAGAAGTTTCAGAAATGGTTTCATATCCACGATAAAATCAAAAAGTCGACGTTATGTAGTTTATCTACTGTGTGTAAGCACACTGGGGTTTGCCTACCACCAGCATCGCACGCTCCAATTCGGCATTAAATATAAATTATGTTATTTCCTTTATCGGGCCATCACATTCGAATTAGGCCCAGACAAAAACTGGGGCCTAATTCGAATGTGATGGCCTATACTTTCTGGATGGTTATACTTTCAAAGTGACCCTTCGAAAAACTTTTAGAAAACCAATTTATTACCATAAATTTACTAAGTCCAATGTAGGGAAGAAAGATTCAACCAACTGGAGGCCGAGGACATCAGCAATTATCAGATGGAAATCAGTTGGAGCAGCTCTAAGCTGAGACACACGGCACAGATGGGACTAATTAGCACAAAAATCTTCTCTTTGTCAATATGTTTTTGTTAAGATCTTAGGTATTTATAGGGTTTATTTATCTATAATTAAGTGTATCAGGTATACATCATATATCCTTTCTGTGCTTTTTTGTTGCCAAATAAATAACTTTCTTCTTCTTCTTCAACTGAAGAGGCAGTGGGAAGGCCAACAACCGCTAGAAGATAAAGGTTCTAAACTTGGGGTATAGTTATCGTACGAAATCGGATTGTTGGTAAATCAAAAGAATTTGAATTTTGATGAAAATCAGATTGAAAGCTGAATAAAAGTAAATAGGAAGATAAACACGTTATAATTAAAACCTAGCTAATTAGAAGTTAATATATATAAAGCACGGAAGTAAACATCCTTGACATAAAATCTACTCGTATATAAAAATTGCCGCATTTTTAAAAGATAGTTACTTACTTGAGAAAGGCTCGACCGATTTAACTGATTTTTAATTTTGTTTTATTTGTAATTAAAATAGCCGTGAGTTTGTTGAGAGCCGTATTAGCTTAGTGGTCGGTACCCCGACTTCTGATTCTGAGGTCGTGGGTTCGAACCTCGTGAACATCGTGAGGAAACCGGCATGCCCTAGAGACATGTACCAACAGTTAGTATTCTAATCAGATTACACCTGTCACGTGGAATGTTAACTTGCAAAACGCTGGCATGTGCCAAATGTTATGTATCCTCAAAGATCTACTCACTGAGTATGTATCTGAGGATATCCATTATGGGGAATAAAGTCGTGAGCGTATTTGTATTTTGGTTGTTTGTTTTTTTTATTGGATAATTTGGATAAATCGTGCGAAGCGGCCGTGCGTAAGGGCGGGTCGCTAATTTAAACTAATTATAAAATTAATTACCAAATAGATTTCAGGAAGGATGAATGCGCTGGTTCCGCCATCACTTTTAATTGTAATATTCTATGATTATTGTACATTAAATTTTATACATTTGCATGTTAAATAATTCTCTTATTTTTCTATTAATTCCGAGATAATTAAATTTGCATGCTACTTTAATTTTTACCACCCATGTTTCGCAAATAACAAATAACAAATAGGAAACTGAACTTCTTCAAGGTCACAAATGTGGACGCAGCTTTTTGTAATGAAAAAAATTGTAATTGAAATGGAAAGCTATGGCGCTTCCCAGCAACTGTCCATTTTGTTAAAAGTTCATCACAGTCCTTCGTAATGCAGGCATGCGTCACTACAGACCAGTTATCAATATAAAAATAACATTATGCACCTCAATTTAAGGTTCAATATGGTACGGATGTCAATTAATCTATAATTTGTTAAAAAAAACCCTTAGTTTTTTAGTGAAACATTACTACACATAATCTCAATTACTTGACATAGGCTTATAATTATTTTCTTTGACTAACCTCATATTGATACATTGCTTCTACTTTGGCGGACTCACGGCTTCTCGCCGTCTGCAAGGTGCAGGTTCGATGCCTGCAGCGGGACAAATGCTAGAATGTTCTGCATTTGTACCGGGTCTGGGTGTTGTGGAACCACGCGATACCCGTAGTTCCTGATACCCACAATACAGAGGATCCTAGTGTGGGATCGCAGGACTATGTATCCGTGTTTATTTATTTTTATTACATTTATTTAACAAAATTATAACATTGGTTGTTATACAAGTCAATTCTGTTTACAACCTCTTTGTGATGCAAAAATGAAGATTCTGCTAGAATCATATTTATGAACTCATTCAGACAGTAAAATGCATTTTTTTTAATATACTTCGTTATGTGCCTCGATGCAATTTTTCATGCTATATAATAGATTATTGAGGACACAATAATGGTAATGCATCCATTGCGCATAAAAAAAAATATATATTTTTTTTAACACGCTTACATTAGCTTCTCTTCTAACCAATGAACAAACAATGTAATCGAATCTTGGAAGTCAATTTTAACATAGTTGTAATTATCGTATCGAAATACAATAATTTGGTATCTTGGAGCTGATCTGATCATGGAGCCAGGAGGTCGATAGTGAAACTCTTAGTGGCTAATAGTAAACCCCTCGAGTTTGGGCTCGTGTTATTCGTTCTGATGATTCCATTAGATAGGGCTGTGAAACGAGGGTCGGATGATGGAGCCAGGAGGTGGATAATGTTTTTTTAGTGTGATATTTTTTTTAACTACATTTTATTATGTTGCACAGATTAACGTTCGTAAGAAACGCATTCGCTCGACCGTTTTTTAGTCGATTTGAAAAATTGGTCTCCACGAAAGCCTTTTCATTTAAACGGCATAACATATATCCTACGTATTGCCCATTCTAAATATTGGTAAAAATAAATTGAAATCGAATGATTACCCCCTACTGAAAACCTAACAAACTTTATAATATTAGTATAGATAAGATTTAAAGTGTTATCAAAATGCAACTTTTGCATGGAACTCTGTTTCCATCGCTGGTTCCACTACATTATTGACATATCCGTTGAGCCCGCCGGCGCTGTGTTGTGAACCAGTTCATTGCGTATTCTGGAATAGTTATACGCATTTTTCGAGTTCCAATACGGCAATATATTACGTTTTGCATTCAATGATTTACCAGAAAATGTAGTTATTACGAATTGATTCAGCGAACACTGCGAAAAATGTATCTATCTCGCTTAGTCTTTTTAAACTAGCAATGTGGCAGGCATCGGCTCATTGGTTAGTGGTTACCATGAGACGTAACGGGTGAAAAGTCTCATGTTCCTGTAATTTCACCGGCATCCGTACTTTTCAAACGACGCAGTGGATGTTCGCGCGCAAATTTTCCACTAATTTTGGAAACCGTGTCAACCTACCTATCCTACTTTTTACTAATATAATAAATGCGAAAGTCTGTGTGTGAATGTTTGTTAGCACGTATCTCCGTAGTTACTAAACCGGTTTTGATGAAATTTGGAATGTAGATAGTTGAGGTTCTGGAATAACATATAGGCTATTCTAATTTTCAAAAATCAACCCCTAAGGGGTTTAAACAGGGTAGTAAAGTTTCTATGGATTTTTTTATTCCTTGGTTAGATTCGCTCATATCTCGGTACAAATAAACCGTAAAATTGATATTAAAACATGTATTTTTTTTTTCAAAACTACCTCTAGGAGTTCTGAAATTTGTATGGAGAAAAAATATTCCCTGTTTAATAACTCAAAAGTTAGTGGTTTATCAACATAACGCGCGGGCGAAGCCGCGGGCAGAAGCTAGTAGTACATAATTAAAAAAATAAATTAACATAATATTTTTCACTTTTCTTCCTCCCAAATATTAATTGATCCCATCGTAAGTTGCTGTGTCTTATCGGGGTCGTGAGTTCGATTTCCATACAATAGATTCGAATAGGTACTCTATAGCAATAATGGATTTCGATACCGTGACTATCTAGCGTACCAGATATAAAAGGATTTTCATAACAGCGGCTTCGATACAACGGCTTCTCGAAAGGGCGTCGCACTGACGGCATTCGAATCTAAATATGAGACCCGCTGAAACAGGCCTCATCCCCATAATATGCCCCCATTCTGCCCACAAAATGTCCCATTCTCAGTATCCGTCACCCTTTATTTGAAGATATCAGAGGCTCGATCCATTACAAGCCCCTAGGCGTCTCAAATTGTTATTTACGTGGTTCTGTATGTCAAGAGGTGTATTCATTACAATGGAATGAAAGTTAGTGGTCCCACGGGCTGAAACTATCGGGACAGAAGTTTGGTTACATTTTCAGTGTTATATTATCACAAAAAAAATGTTGGAGAAGGCATCATACTAGCTAAAGAGCTGATTGTACTGGAACATTCAAAAAAGGCAAAAAAAATACCAATTTAAGTTTAAATAAAACACACAACTATTGATATTCCTGGCATACTACATTGGCTAGAGCTCAACTTTAGAACCGAAGGTCGTGTTCAAAACCCAACTTGATCGCCAAAATTTATGTACCTACTAAAAGGTGAAGGTACCTTGAACCAATAAAAACCATTGACACTTGACAAGCGCACTAAATATTTCCATTATATAGGTTCATTCACTACTAGGTCATTAGGTTCCATTCAGTGTCGACATGACCTGAATCAGGGTCACCAATAAAAAATAAACTAGGAAATCGCGCAGCAAACACGTTTCGTCTAATTACAGTAACCACCAAAGTTAGCCGGTTGGGTGTGCAATCGATTTCTAGATTCTAACCTTCAAACGCACGTTTGAAACGAAAACTAAAACTCGGTTTTTGATAAAACGGAGTTCCACGACATAGAACCGGGTTTAAAATAGATCTTCTATTTTCCGGAAGAACTATTCGAAGGAAAGTTCTTGTCTCGTATTTGTCATGAATCTGGCGAAGTCCTGTTTAAACAAGATCTGCTCCCGTGGGATCGACTTGAGACAACACGCTTTATGGATACTTTTGGAATTTCAAAAGCTTGAAATAGTCCTCAAAACGTATTAAGTTTACTTATTTCTTAAGTTTATCCGTAACAACAAAACTCGTAAAAAGTATCTTCTGTGCTTTAAGGGATTCAGCTTAAGTATTTCTTATTATTTATAATTAAACAAAGCAAGGGTACTTGATAAAATAACAAGCTTATGTTTACGGTTTTGCCCGTGATTCCCAGGTGAAAAGTATTCAAGGACTCGAGTCATACATTTAAAATTTCATCTGTTTCAGTTCGACCGTTATAAAGATTTTTAGCAACAAACTTCCATTCAAATATTTCATTATTTGAATGGACGACATTTTAAATATTATTCGCATCGATAGATAGCGAATACTAGTGTGGGGACAAATTCAAACAGAGCAAATGAAATGAAATGAAATAATTTATTAATAACTCACGTTGCAGGTTACGTTAGGTATAGTATTACCTATTTAATAATTTATGCTTACTTATCGTTTTTATAAATTAATAATAATTTTAGCTTTCAAGTAACAAGTAAAACTCGTTGAGGTCGTAAAAAACGTGTTCTAGAAACCACTTTTTAAATGTTAATTTAAACGTCCCGGTGGTGAGTGCATCACGGATAGCGGTAGGTATTTTGTTATACACGGAAGGAAGGGAGGGAAGAAATAACATGCTAATAGCGATTTTTGTTAATAAATGCATAAAACAACATATAATTTAAAAAAAAATTGACGCGAGACTAGTGCACACACATATTAACAATTTTTAATAATTGTTAATATTTTTATTCTGTTTGATTAAATGATATTTTATTATATTAGGATACTTCTTACTCGAGTACCAGGCGAGCGCAGCGGTGTGCTAAACCTAGTCATATCTGCATGACATTACTTAATCAGCAACTATAGTGAAGACGTGTGCTGTCACATCGCTGTGTTCCGGTTTGTAGGATGCCGGTGTGATTACAGGCACGAGAGACTAATCACCCGTTATGACTCAGGATTGGTAACGATACCTCTGGTGTTGCCAGCGTCCATAGTTTAAAATAACCGTTTACCAACAGGGCCTTTAGTTGTATAAAAATATCCCTTGCAGTATCTTGCTGACACTTGTTTCATTATTTTTAGATGAGAGCGCTCCCCAGGGCGGGGGCGAGTAAACAGGTCGCACGGGCCCTGGGCGGGCGCGTTTATATACCGGTAAATATAATTATTTACACTGGAATATAAATAACGTCATTTGTAATGTTTTATAAGGTTATCATTTTAAAGAGGTTTTATAATGTGGCTAATTTAATTAAATGATTCTTTGATGCCGTATTTTCGACTGAGAGACACCATTAAATCGTGTCATTTTATTGGGAGTTATCCGGATCTAATAATTATAACGACCTCTGTGGCGCAGTGGGCGAAGGCCCGCCTGAGAAGCAGAAGATTGCGGGTTCGATTCCCGCTGCGGGACAAATGTTTGTCTTGGGTCTGGGTGTTTTCAATGTATGTATTTACAAAAAAAAGTATATAAGTAGTATATCAGTCATGTAGTTCCCATAACACAAGCTCTGCTTAGTTTGGGGCTAGATGATGCTGTGTGAAAAATGTCCAGCATTATTTATATTTATTTATTTATTTATAATTATTTATTTTTGTAAATTTATTTATTTAAAAAAAACAGGTTATAAAAAACTCAACCTTATTAAGGCCAGGTTATGAGTTCAGAGAGATATTGAATCGCTGTCTCGCTTTCTGACCCGTAAAAGTCGTTAGAACCAACATTTTTACATTTAAATATATATATATATATATATATATATATATATAACACCCAACATAGTCATTTTCCCACACTAGGACTCCCTGTATCGTGCGTAACAAGTTTTTGTATTGAAAAACCTAGTAGACATACTATAAATTCGCACTCAGCTAACACAAAAAAACGAATATAGATTTCTATAATATCCTTGAAGACTTAGTACGCGGAGGCTAAAGTCACCAACTAACACACGATAATGTCACACCTGTGACATTATACATGACATTATTTTGTGTGTGCACATGTGACATAATGTGTGACGGAGACCACGGATTACCAATTGCCATAATCCTGGCATACTTCTTCCGCATCATAAAATCTTCTTCATACAAGCTCGACAGTTCAGTATACTCTTGACTTGGCTTTTCTCCAGAACGTCTCCAATTTGGTCAGAGTACGTTGAGGCCTTTCTTTTCCTATTATTCCATTCACGTCTTCTTTCATCCATCCATGCTACTTCTTAAACCATCTCAACATACCAAAGTACCTTCCTCAACTAAGGAGAGAAAATTCTACCGATATTTTTTAACCAATGAAATATCAACCTCTGAGATATTTTAGGGATTTAACATCCCTAAAATAACGCACATAAAATCATATATTATTTTGTGTGTGCACAAAATAATATAAAAATAATATTATCAGTTTTGGCAATTCAATGTTCAGCACAATTTTATCGCCATTTTGGAACAACATATAATGTTCGCGACGCGATTTCTTTGAATAATCCAGCAGCGCTGCGAAAATAAAAGGTTTGTTCAAACAGCTTTTATTTTGTACAAATAACGTTTTAGAACTGTCCCCGTTGTAATTGGAGAACCATTCAGACAATTTAATTGTTAAAACTAGGACTTTCACAGACTTAAACGTTTAGCAAGCT
This sequence comes from Perizoma affinitatum, assembly GCA_961405105.1. NCBI lineage: Eukaryota > Metazoa > Arthropoda > Insecta > Lepidoptera > Geometridae > Perizoma > Perizoma affinitatum. The sequence continues at coordinate 359,825 of OY560199.1, read as the reverse complement.
TCTATTTCCCTTGCGCAATCTCTACGGACACTCAGCGGACAAGCGAGAATTACGACAATCAATCACAGTTTTAAAATGTCTAAAAAGTTTTTGTGCATTTTCGAGATCATAAAACTAGTTTTCGGCTCTCGACCACCCTTCCCTCAGGTTCCAAATATAATAATGACCAGATGACGTCTCGTTTTTTTTGAAAATTGACAACGTTTTGAAGACTTCAGTGGTGGCGTGGCGGGCGAGACGCCAGCAGCGACGCAAGAAGTTCAGATTCGTTTTCCGGTACGTGACAAATGTTTGCATGTCTTGCAGATATTTGTTCCTGGGTGTTATGGTACCACGGTACTCTCAGTTCCTGATACCAACGATACAGGAAGTTCTAGTGTGGTCAGGGACTATGTATATTTGTTTTTTTTTTTTATTTATAACTAGCTGTGCCTCGGCCGCTTTCGGCTCCCGAACGATCCTCCGCGTCGCATCGCCCGCCCGTGCTATTACTACTTTTGCTCAGCCCCTAAGGGTCGTAGCGTGATGTTAAATAGCCTATAACCTTCCTCATGAATTGGGCTATCAAATGCTATGAAGTTCAAACAAAAAAACAAACTCTTCTTATTATCAATAATAATAATAATGCTGGACATATTTCACACAGCATCATTTAGCCCCAAAAAAGCAGAGCTTGTGTTATGGGAACTAGAAGACTGATATACTACTTATATACTTGTTTCTTTTTTGTTAATATTTTACATAGAAAACACCCAGACCCACTTATTAGTCAGTAAGTTCTAAATAATAAAGCTAGTTTGGGAGCCAATGGGGATGAAAATCACGTGATTTTATGTACTAACCCTTCTGTAACTTCCACCTTCATCAATAACTGTGTAACCTTTGTTTGTTAAATATAAATTATCTTATCTTATCTTAAGTATAGATTTATTAGTTTTGCAGAGGAACGAGACATCGTCGATTTACACCTGTAATAGGAATACGTGACCTGTAATCTTCTGAAAAAGGCTATTGATTAATTTATCTTTTTTTTTAAGTTTTAACTGTATTGCAGCATCCGTGTTAAAATACCCGTTAAACTTATATTATCTAGATAGATAGATAGATAGAAAATTATTTATTACATAACTAAACATAGGCGAACTTAATTCTAGATAGCATTCTCTTCCAGCTAACCTTTCTGTATTATGGAAAAGTCTTGAGGTAGTGCATGAATAATAAGAAAAATTATAAAATATACAAAACAAACACGCTCACGACTGTCTTCCCCATGGTGGACATCCTCAGGTACATACTCAATGAGTAGATCTTTGAGAATACCAAGTAGGGGGTAGTCAGAGGCACGTCCAAACATTACATTTGGTACATGCCCGCGTTTTGCAAGTAGTAAGAATTCCACGTGACAGGTTGCAAGCCCATCGCCGCTTATTGGAACTTTAACGATTTTTGGTTCTAGGGCATGCCGGGATCCTCATGATGTTTTCCTTCACGGTTTTGAGCACGTGTTAATGCGCACATACATTTTTCGAGTGGAAACATCCATTGGTGCACGACTGGGTTCGAACCCACGACCTCCTGATCAGAAGTCGGGGTATCGCTCACTAGGCCAACACGGCAATAAATTATAAATCTATACTATTACTAAAATACAAACACTATTCCCTATATAAACAATATTACATATACCTACTTACTTACATAATCTAAATAAGTTATTTAATCGCGAAAGTTTGAGAAACGGCTATTGAATACCGTTGCCTAATAACTTCAAACTGACAGCCCTATCTAAAATGTTTTAAGATTTATCCTAAAGAAATGAACACACCAAAAGTTTCAAGTTTTAACAAAACCACTTTCTGAACTGTCTGACAGATGAAGAGGACTTCGGTTAAACATAAACTTCTCTGAAACGAAAGACACATAGAAGCTAGACTATTCGATTTCAAGTATTTATCTGTAGATGAGCCGTGTTGGCGTAGTGGGCACTACGCCGACTTCCGATCCGGTGGGCGTGATTTCTAACTCTGCCGCGCAACAATGGATTTTTACAAACGCAAAAATTATGTGTCACCTAAGTGAAGGAAAACGTCAGGAAGAAATACGCATTTCCAAGAATCCATTCGAAAATACAAAGGCATGTGCCACCAGTTAGTGTTCCAATAAGCGAAGATGAGCTTGCAACCTAGCACCTGGAATGTTTGGACTTGCCTCTGACTACTCCCTTATTGGTATCCTCAAAGATTCACGCACCGAGTATACAGGGTGTAATCGTTAAGTGTGCACAGGCGATTATTCCGTAACTATTGCAGATATCAAAAAACTTTAAACTGATATCGAAAGTACTTTACCTAATGAGTAAAATGACATTAATAACTTTTTAAAAATAAAACGAGAAATATCCAAAAAAATTACATTAATCACTCCCATACATTTTATTTCTTAGTAAGTACAAAATTTTGTGTTCAAAGCATATGTTCGAAGTGACGTCCTCCTTGTGCAATACAATGACGAGCTCTATTTACAGTTTCTAAATGAACTTTCCTTAACATTTGCGGAGTAATTAAAGCAATTGCACGACGTACACGATTCTGTAACTCTTCTAGGCTGTGTACTCTCTCAGCGTACACGTGGTCTTTGACAAATCCCCATAGGAAGAAATCACAAGGCGTGAGATCCGGGGATCTGGCAGGCCAAGGGGTTGCACTATTATTGGCTATTAAGCCATTATAATTGTTTCGTAAGAAATTCATTACAACATTTGTATTATGTGCAGGTGCTCCATCTTGTTGAAAAATTATCGACCTTCTTTCATCGTCTGGAATTGGTTCTAAGAGACTTGGCATATCGTTTTGTACAAAGGAGAAATATCTCTGTCCATTTAAGGTTCCACTGTAAAAATATGGCCCAATGATCCGATCTCCAAGAATACCACACCACACATTAATTGAGAATCGCACCTGAGCTCTAACTTCAGTAGTTAAGCGAGGATTGTCAATTGACCAATAATGCGAGTTTTTTCTATTGTAAATGCCGCAGTTTGAAACATTACTTTCATCGGTCCATAAAATTGACCTTACATTGACATAATTATTGACTAGCCAATTGCAATAGACCAGCCGACGAGCAGGATCATCATTGTGCAGCGTTTGAGTAGGTTTTATCTTAAATGCTTTGAAGTTGTGTTTTTTTAATAACTTGTGTACATAATTGTGGGACACTGGAAATGATCGGGCCACTGAACGCGTTGATTCTTGTGGATTATCTACTACGTAGTTAATAATATTGTTATCTAAGTCATTATCAAATTGCGGAGCTCTTGTTCTCGAACCTTTTTTTCTGTTAAAAGATCCATAATTTATCAAATTGTTATCCAACTTACGTAAATCGTACCAGAAGGAACTTCTCTATCTGGGTACTCTCTTCTGTAGGCGATAATGGCCGCCCTATTGTTACAATCATGTTTGTAGTACATTTTTAACATGTCCCTCTTTTCTGTATTGGAATATGCCATTTTTCAATCAATAAATGCAACAATCACGATTATTAACGTAAATTGAAAAATACAATAAATTGGCGGGAACGAGAACCCGCGATAAAGAATTTGAATTTAGAACGAACACCAAAGAGTATCTTTCTTTTTGTTTTTATTTAGTATGTTGCTTTTCAGCTAGTTCAAATCAATACAATATTGAAACAAGGTTTATTATAAATTTGAAGTGGTAAGATAATTAATCTACACGTGTATCTACTTGAAATTCATTAATACCTTCATATCGTACATAATTATAAAATGACAAGGGTAAAATGAGTAGGTACTATTCCACTTAAAATAAGGAAACTAAAACCTTTCTACTATCTCATACTAAATGTATGGGAGTGATTAATGTATTTTTTTTTGGATATTTCTCGTTTTATTTTTAAAAAGTTATTAATGTCATTTTACTCATTAGGTAAAGTACTTTCGATATCAGTTTAAAGTTTTTTGATATCTGCAATAGTTACGGAATAATCGCCTGTGCACACTTAACGATTACACCCTGTATATCAGAGGATGTCAACAATCACTTTTTTTCATTAAAAAAAACTTGTTAAGTTGAATTATAGAACTACATATTTGTATCCCAAAATCTCGCCCAGAAAGAAAAAAAAACTTCGCTTATTTTTTTAAGTATGAAGGGGGTAGATCCAGAAAATTATGTTCGGAGCGATCACTGACTGACGACTTCTGTGGCGCAGTGGGCGAAGGCCTGCCTGAGACGCAGAAGGTTGTGGGTTTAATTTCCGCCGAAGAGCAATTTTTTGTATTATCTGCAATTTTTTTTCTCGTAAAAAATAGTATAAGTAGTATATCAGTCATGTAGTTGGAGCTAGATGATTCTGTGTGAAAAATGTCCAGCATTATTTATTAGTAATAATCACTATTCAGTTTATTTTCCTAATGAGTTTTCTTGGAGAACTGGTCCAATGTCAACGCGATTGTCTATTTGAGACAGTCAGTCAAACAGTGTAATAGTTGGCTAAACTTTTCAAAAGTGTATTTCCTTACCGCTATGTTTTGGCAGCGGACGCTCCTTGGACTGGACATCTGCCAATGTGTTTTACTCCATGAAATCTATTGGTGCTTGACTGTTTATTGATATCTTCTTTTCTTTTATTTATTTTTTAACAGCCAACATCTACATAATTTCGTCCTACACTAGAATTTCCTGTATCATTTTAACTTAGCCCTGAATCCACACTCGAGTTCGTGTGTGTATCAGGGACTACGAGTACCGTGTTACTACATCACCGGAACAAATATCTGCAGAACTTGCAAACGTTTGTTGCTCCTCAACCTCCTGGAATCAAATCCGCACCTCTTGCGTTCTCTCCCGCCGCGCCAAGAAGGTCAATTTTGTACTGTTTCTCGTTATTTCGAGATATATAACCAAGATAGCCTTCCTGATAATGATAACAATCAATATACAATATTAATTTCCAAACAATCATTCGAAAACCAGAAACTAAGGACTTTACATATAAATATTATTTGACAGTTGATTCAATAAATACTATGTCTCGTTATGTTATGTATAATTTAAAATTTAACAGAAGTAAACGAAACACTATTTATCTAAACAACTGTTCAAAACATTTATGAGTAAGCCTTTAAATCGTTATTTCTTTATATTCTCCCGAGGCCAAGTTTGAGGCCACAATTTCAATATCTGTCTCAGACAGATATTGATAGATATTGACAGATATTTCAATGTCTGTCTGAGACAGATATTGAAAATTGAGAATTAATATAGTGCTCTATTATCAGCATGAAGAAAATCACTTTTTTTATTATAAAAAAATATTCCCTGATCCCGATCACTGTCTTATCCTGGGAAATAGAACGAAGGGACATCTGTCAGGATAATAATTCCCTGGATTACAGGCTGGAGGGATTACACGCTTACCTATTGTTTTGGAACAACTTTAAGGGATTCTAGGATATCTTTTCCGCAGATTTTTTCATAACGATTCGTCAACGAAAGCGCTGGTTTATGAAAAGATTTAATTTTTAAAGCGCCCGGGTTTTTACGAGATTTCGCGTCGATTCGGTAGCATCCCTAATATAATTATCTTGTGAATATAGGGGTGTCATTTTATTTACAGACATAAATTTTCAACAAGACAAACTACCTACCAAATATTGAACAAGGAAACGAAGTCTGCTTTCTAAATATAGGACTAAGTAAATGTAGAAAACATAGTTAAAGTCACCAACTAAAGGGGATAACCCAAAAGGCTGGCGGCATTACCTCGTTGAATAGCAATGCTAATTTTCTGACCGAGGTAAGCCACTTCGAGATTTCCCTGAAAAGGAGTTAAGCATCATTGCCTAAGGTTTCCATCGCTACATACGCATCCATTGCTGATGGATGCGTATTTTCACCTCTTAAGATTTCCTGCTGAAAAGGGATTTGATTTTCAAAGTTTCAAAACTCATTATTATTTTGTAATAATATCGAAAGATACTCAACAGCTCTAGCAAAAAGTTTTAAATTATTGCATAACTACTCGTAATAGAAAATGATTTTTCCTCTGCATATTTCTCTCTCAAAACTTACGAGGCGCCTTCGCTTGGAAGGCGCAAGGCAATCACCACGCGAAGGCTGTCGCGAATAATTCACCAACACTCGCTGGCTTTTATTCAGTGTGTGCTGTTGTATGCATACTAGTGACGTAATGAATTTCATCTAAGGCGTTAGCGTCGTTCGAGATGAGAGCGAGCGAGGATTTAGGGTACTTTGGGTGGCGTGAAAAAAAGATGATCCGCGCATTATCGAGACAAAACGGGGAAGTATTATTATAAAGTAGGCACCTACTTTCATTGCTGTAGAAAAATATTAACTTTGAGTTGATAACTTTTACTTGAACTTAACTAAGGTATTCTAACTGTATACTTAAGTACCTAGAGGTCATAATATTTACAACCACTAAATAAAATAATCGTGAATGCTTCAGTTTCTGAAAAGCTGTAAAGATTATTTAATTTTTGTATTGAAAATTAATCTTTTTTAAGAGGTAAAACCGCCCAGTGTACTTTAGTTCTATTAGTTTTTTGTATATATTTCTATCTTTTGGTGTTTGTACAATTTACTAAGTCAGCCTTCTCAAGGTATTAACTGAAGAAAATATATAAAGATCTTTTCTTCAGTAAAACCTTCTTAAGTTTGAAAAATATGTTATGACTCCTATCCAATTAAGCAATAATTTGACTGAGAAAGTTTGGATGTTTGTTGCTAATAACCTGCGTAAAGATTTGTATGAAATTTATAGTTCATGACCTAAAGTAACATAAAAGACTTTCTAGCAAGACTTATATACCTTCATGTATTACGAAGTAGGTTTTTACTATATCTTAAAACATGCTATGATAACTTATATTAATTGCAACTTGTAACAGCAAATCATTCTGAATACACATCGTATTATTATTCTATTAAATGCCATTTCCAAGTACATCAGTTTTTATGTCTTTATTATTTGACACATTATTTCAGAGGCCACGAAATAGGCAATTGCAGGCCGAGTATCAATTTTAAGGCCGATTTCAATGATAAGAGACAGGCATATGCCTGTCTCTTATCATTGAAATCGGCTCATATAAAGTACAGTTTCTTATGTAAGATACTTTTACGTATTTTTCTTTGTCTTCGCTGAGAACAGGATTTCCATCGCTAATTTGTCTTCCAACCTTCTATCTGGAGTAGTGAAATCAATATCCATTTCAATTTCGGAAACTTTGAAACTTATTTTTATTGTTGACGCGTGACAAGAGAGCTGGCTCTTATCTGAGTCAACGTATTAGCATTGCCATTCAGCGTGGCAATGCGGCCAGTATTTTGGGAACGCTTCCGTCTGGTAGTGATCTGGATCAGTTGAGCTATCTATAGATCGTTTGCAACGGTCTTTAGATAGCTGTTTCATCTGTATTTTTTGTATATACCTACTTGTACATAGTTGTATGAATAAATGAATAATTTTTATTTATATATTCATTATGTTGCTCATTATATTGACGGCCTCTGTGGCTCAGTGGGTGAAGGCTCACCTGACACGCAGAAGGTTGCAAGTCCGATTCCCGCCGCGGGACAAATGTTTGTATCTACAAATATTTGTCTCGGGATCTGGGTGTATTCTATGTATTAAAATGTACGTACCAATTTACAAAAAGTATATAAGTAGTATATCAGTCATGTTGTTTCCATAATACAAGCTCTGCTTAGTTTGGGGCTAGATGATGCTGTGTGAAAAATGTCCAGCATTATTTATTTATTTTATTTTAAATCAGAAAATGAACAGTTTAAATATTCCAATACACTGTAAAATGGGTGATTTTATAAAACAGTTTTTTTTTTTATTTTGATAACGTTAACCCGTGGAATAGGCTATTTGACTTGAGTGAGTCCAAGAGAGAGTCCGATTCTATTATTAAAACAAACAAACACGCTCACGACTGTATTCCCCATGATAAGCATCATCGGATACATGCTCAGTGCGTAGATCTCTGAGGATACTAAGTAGGGGTAGTCAAAGGCACATCCAAACATTATAAATGGCATATGCACGTGGTTCGATTGTTGACTTTGATATAAAGTATTTGTTGATGACCGTTCTATAAAAACATTGATAGTTGGGGAAACGAAAATTGTAGAGAATGTTGGGTTTTGTTCAGAGGAAACCTGCAGCGTGTGTTTTGTTAGCATAGGGTTGATTTTGTTCTAACTAAATGCAACGTTTGTCCGTACATTTTTGAACTTGGCGTTAAATATTTCACATCGCCTAAAGTGTCAGAAAAGTTTATTTTTATTTTGTAAAAATCAATGCAATTCTGCTTCGTGAAATCCATGCAGTCGATTCTCTCACATATAATATACTAGCCTCTGTCCACGGTTTTGCCCGCGTAGTACCCGGATAAAAGCCTATATGTTATTCTGATGTATAAGCTTAACATAGCTTATACATCAGAATAACACATAGGCTAAAGTGTAAATTTTCATCAAAATTCGTTCAGTAGTTTAACAAACATCCATCCTCACAAACTTTCTCATTTATAATAGTAAGTAAGATATAAATAATGCTGGACATTTTTACACAGCATCATCTAGCCCCAAACTAAGCAGAGCTTATAAGTATGTCAATACTACTTATATACTTTTTTTAAATGTATACATATTATAAAAAAAACACCCAAACCCGAGACTTGTAGATGATACAAACATTCGTCCCGCGGCGGGAATCGAACCCGCAACCTACTGTCATACTTATATAGATTCAACTTCTTCTTATATATCTACGCCATTTATTTGTTATCACTTCAAATATTTCGACGAAATTCAGTTCCATAGAACCGATTCTCATTTAATAAAACCTTGATTAACTATGAAAGAATCGATTGTTTCTTAAAGCAAAGGAATATTGAAAAAAAAAAAATAAGATAACGCGTTTACCTCTGGTGTTGCAAGCGTCCATAGGTTAAGGTAACCGCTTAACAACAGATGAGCGGTATGCTTCTTTGCCGAGTTAGTTATATAAAAAGGTACCTTTTACTAGGACCGCACATTGTACAACATTGTCAAAGTATGTAATTCTTAACTAAGCGTATGTGTTATAATTATGGTGTGTTAGGAAAGTATTTACTATCTATCTATCTATCTATCTATCTATCTATCTATCTACCCCTATATTATATGGGTTACAAACTGCAGGGCATGACCATTTCCTACAAGAAACATTTACACACTTATCCTGTAAAACTCAAAATTCACTTAACACTTTATTACAAAAACATTGACCTCCGAATACTTTAGGTATAATCCTTGAAGTACACTTTTCTCGGCCTCCAGTGTACTTACAAGATCAAAGGAAGCTTTTGTACACATAGCCTGAAACGTAAGGCTCTATACATTTGTACACATAGCCTGAAACGTAAGGCTCTATACATTTGTACACATAGCCTGAAACGTAAGGCTCTATACATTTGTACACATAGCCTGAAACGTAAGGCTCTATACATTTGTACACATAGCCTGAAACGTAAGGCTCTATACATTTGCCTTTTGTTATCTGAGAAATTTACACATAAAAAAATCTAGTTATGTTCCTGCAAGTTCATGTTTTTAGGTAACTTAATCTTACAATCCTTTTTTCTTGAGAAATCATCAGCATTACTGTGGTGTTTTGTGATTGCGGTGTAGGTTCGATACCAGAAGTGTCGGCGGATCAACACGAGCTATCCGTGCGTTTGGAATGAGGCGGCTGATCCAGCAATTCAAAGGACGTGGAGTGTACCTAACATTTCAGTTAGAAGCGTAAACAGACTCCTAGTATATCCCTGTATGTTCTACTGAACACTATACAGATACTGGGAGCAGCCAGATACTGGGATTATACCGCCGTTTTATATAAAATAAAATTGACTACGGAATTGAATAATAAAACTATGCTTGGTCATTGATAGGTGATATCTAAAATAAACAAAAGGCAAACTCAATGGGTTTTTATTAATTGTCAAAGTCACAAGGAAAAAATATCAACTTATAAACTACGTGAATTTTAAATTTTCAAGTGAATTTACGAATGCACCTCGCGACGAAGCTTAGAAGAATCAGGCAATTGTTTTTTTATGATCCTCCGCTATCAATTGAAATTGTAGTTGAGCTATCCAAAGATCGTTGCAACTTATCTATACATAGCTCAACTGATCCAGATCACTACTGCACGGAGGCGTCCCAAAAGTTTGTTTGCATTGCCACGCTGACTGACAACACATTGACCCAATAAACAGCCAGTTCTAACTTTAAGCGATTCTTCGACCAGATTGAAATTTTGAATGTTCAATCCACCGCACTGAATTTCCGATCTTTAGATCGCAATGTGGAATGTTCCCATTGGGCCCGTACCTCGTTTGCATTGTACATTCATACATAAAAGTTTACGATATTAAAAACATTTAGCATTCCGCGAATAAACAAATTGAATTAAACAGTAATATAACAGCGGGTCGTTTGTCAAGGGTTCGTGAGGGGGTCGTGAGGGGGGCCGTAAGTAAGCCGAAAGAGAGTCGTACAATTTAACATATTACAAAACTTCAGGTAAAGCATTAGCAGGTGGGTCGGTGGAAATGAAAACGTGTAGATAACCAACAATCTGACGTGTTTCTGTCATTTTCTATGAGAATAAACACGCTCACGACTGTACTCTCCATGATGGACATACTCAGTCACTCGATGCGTATATATCATAAAAAAACTAAGTAGGAATCTTTGAAGCTATCTAGACTTGGACTGTTTTCGTCGCAAAATCAGGTTTAACATTACATCCAGGTCAGAGACGCTCGCTCAATCTATAATTATGATCTCTGTGAGTTCAATTAATAAATATATATTGTGTTTGACTCTAAGGATTTATTTCTCGCCATTCAGCGAGGAAATACTGCAAGTGCTCTTTTGCCGCGTGAATGGAATGGGGTTCGATTTCCGCCGCAGACCAAATTTTTGTATGATCTGAAAATATTTGTCTCGGCTCAATAAATATATGTTTTATTAAAAAAAATCCTCTACCACTTATAAACGCGAAGTTTTTGAGGATGGATTTTTGTTACAGTTTCACGCAAAAACTACTTAACGCATTTTGATGAAACTTTACAGTAATATAGCTTATACATCAGAATAACACATAGGCTACTTTTTATCCGGATACCACGCGAGCGAAGCCGTGTGCAGAAGCTAGTATGTATATAAGTAGTATATCAGTCATGTAGTTCCCATAACACAAGCTCTGCTTAGTTTGGGGCTAGATGATGCTGTGTGAAAAATGTCCAGTATGGAATATATTTCCGGCTGTAGCGACTTGCAAGGGACTTCATCCCCATAACTCCCTGTTCACAATCAGCGGTCTGTCCCATCTGGGACGTAAGTCGGCTGAATCGACCGAGCGTTTCCGAATGTTTCCGAATGCTCACACAAACAGAATCTATCAACTGTAAATAACATGCGAACAACTCTTAGTAGGGTGACTATGAATCCGGAGTTCATATTTTAGTAGGATGACGATAAATCTGGAGTTCATATTTTAGTAGGATGACGATAAATCTGGAGTTCATATTTTAATGTCAGTGATAAACGTTTTAATCACGCGAAAGCGCTTTCTGTTTTTTTTTTACAAATTACACAATGAATTTTATAAATAGTTTTGTTTGAACTGAAACAAAACAAACAGGCTCACGACTGTATTCTCCAAGATCCCAAGATGGATGTCCTCAGATTCATACTCAGTTCGTAGATCTTTGAGGATATCATACTTGATATCCTGATATATCCTGATAAACTGGGCACAGTAGGGTAATCAGAGGTACGCAAAAAAATATATTTGGCACATGCCCGCGTTTTGCAAGTAGTTATTATTCCACATGGCAGGTTGCAAGCCCATCGCTTCTGAACTGAAACGTTCGTTCCAAAAGAAATGATGCAACAACTGCCAAAAGCTTCAGAAACACGGTTAAAATCATATATTATTAATTATTATTAACCTACTGGTTAGTTTTTATACTTATATGGACATGCAATATACATATGTATTTAGTATTGCATATTCACAAATATATTAAAATTATTAGGACATTATTATATTAAATTTCTTTAAATTAACGAGAGACTGGTGTCACACCAATTATATTAATTAAGTTTAATAATTGTTAACGTGTATTCCGTCTTAACAAATAATATTCCATTCTATTCTATAATTTACTTAAAATTAATAAATAGATAAAACTCACTTTTATCCATGAGAAAACAATAAACGTATTCAAAATTGTCAAAAAAAATACGTGAATAAATTGGCGAGCCAAGGCTCGTGGAAGATTACTTGGCAGTGGAATTGAATCCCAATCTTAATGCTCCACGAATAAATCCACGTATTTATGGTCACCCTGTCGGGGTTATAACAGTAACTATAAATTTTATTATGATAGTCTGAGCGGACCGAATGGAAGCTTACTTGAATTGAGCTTTCACACCCGACTGTGCACGGAAACGATGGGTATGTTACGATGGAGTATGCTATCGATTTGTGAAAGGCATTTCAAAATCAAAAATAAATATACATATAAAAATATACATAGATCGCCCATTGTACCTTCTTAATAATAAGTTTTTATAATGTTATTTGTTTAAGGTGTCTATAAAAGTATTTTCATTCATTCATTTATTCAATTATATTTTTTCATTAAAAATACAAGTTACGAAACATAAGTGTGTTGAGATCTATTTTGTTAAGTTTAAGTAATCCTGTATCAAAAGAGTGCCCTCTTTTCTGTGGTTTGTACTAGAATACACCCAGACCCGAGACAAATATTAATAGTTCATACGAACATTTGTCCTGTGGCGGGAATCGAACCCTTCCCTTCTGTGTCTCAAGCGGGCCTTCGCCAACAGCGCCACAGAGGTTGTCATTTTGTTTCGATACATTTTGCGAAAATTTGTTGGAATATCCGAAAATGTATTAAAAATACTAAAATACACAGTAAAATTCAATAGATCTAACTACAGCTAACGACCTAGAAATATAAAGGTTAATATTATACAGGACTATCTTCTGCCCACGGCTTCGACTTTGACTTCGGCCCGCGAAGTAAAAAGTAGTCTATGTGTTATTCTGATGTATAAGCTACATTACTGTAAAGTTTCATCATAATCCGTTTAACAGTTTTTGCGTGAAAGGGTAAAAAATATCCACACTCACAAAATTTCGCGTTTATAATAGTATAGGATAGGATAGGTACCGGAAGCTCGTACAATGTATGTGGACGTAACTAGTTCCAATAATAGGGGCGAGGGGCATCCTGTTTAGCTTCCCATAGAGAGGATGATATAGAAACTTCAGTTTAAAAACTACGCGAATTTAAAATGTTAAAAGTGAATTCACTCCGATTCCTTGCGCGCGACCAAGCCTAGAAGAATCTGGCAACCAATTCGGCTTGTATTTTTTATGATCCTTCATTCAGCTGTAGTCTGGTGCCTATCGTACGACATGAACTCATTTTTTTTTAAAAGTACCTAGCATCAGTGGTAATAAATCAACGTACTTAAGTGGGCATTACCACAGGGTCAAAACAGTGATATTTCTGCCGCCATTTGTAAAATTACTTGCACACGAGATACCTTTGGTGTTGTAAACGTCCATAGGTTACGGTAACCGCTACGCAATGGAACCCTTGTTAGAGTAAAAAAATCAAAGTCAAATTTTGGCTTATATTCATTGATATCACAAGGTACATAGACACGTCAGCTTATAATAATCATAATAATAATGCTAGACATTTTTCACACAGCATTATCTAGCCCTATTATGAGAACTACATGACTGATTTACTAACTAATATACATTTTTTTTTGTAAATACATTCATATTATACATTGAAAATACGAGACAAATATATGCTAAATCATACAAACATTTCTCCCGCGGCGGTAATCGAATTATAAACTACTAGCTTCTGCCCACGGCTTCGCTCACGTGGTACCTGGATAAAAAAGCCTATATGTTATTCTGATGTATAAGCTATATTCTGATGTATAAGTCTTATCAAAATCCGTTCAGTAGTTTTTGCGTGAAAGAGTAACAAACTTTCGCAAGTAGGAAGTGAATTTACTTTGAATTAAGCCGCCCAGATTAGGTAAGCTACTCTACCCCAGGCACTAGATCCTGACGCCGTCCACGGAAGGACTCCAAAGTTCTGTTCTGTGTATTGGCTAAGTTGCTCTCTTAGCAGCGCTCTGGAAACATGGCGGTCATTACGAGTCAAGTTATGGCCAACTTAACAATTGTAGAACTCTTCAGTTTTACTTGAGATGAGTCGGTAGTACCAACTGTATATATACATAAAGCTAAAGACCATACTATCTCGACTTCTGTGGCGCAGTGGGTGAAGGCTCGCCTGAGACGCAGAAGGTTGCGGGTACGGTTCCCACCGCGAGACAAATGTTTGTATGATCTGCAAATATTTGTCTCGGGTCTGGGTTTTTTCTATGTATAATATGTATGCATATTATACAAAAAAAAATGTATATAAGTAGTATATCAGTCATGTAGTTCCCATAATACAGGCTCTGCTTAGTTTGGGGCTAGATGATGCTGTGTGAAAAATGTCCAGCATTATTTATTTATCTGATAAATGATATTATACAGTTAAATACAGTTAAATAAGTGCATTTTGTTTGTTTGTACCCATTTTTTTCACATGTAATGAAAATAAATATACTTTTACTTTTATTTTACATAAAATCGTTACAGACTAACAGACGGACGATAGCACAGTATATCTATCGTCCGTATTCGAGACCGAATCATAAATTGTATGTAAACAATGAAATGTCCATCTGACAGATAGATAGTCCTGATCCCGCACTAGAATTCCGTGTGTTTTGGGTATCAGGGACTACTAGTACCGTGGTACCACAACAACCACACTTGGAACAAATATCTGTAAAACAAACAAACATTTGTCCCGAAGCGAGAAACGAACAGAACCTTGTTTTTGTATCTGTCTATTCGTCTACCACGCCACCGTGCTTGTATCTAGATTCTATGTATTTTTTAGAACTTGAATTTTGATTTAGTTTTAGGAATATTATGAGCCATAGATTTAAAATTAGAGGGTACCTACAGTTGTTTTGAAGTGTCAGGGTTTTTCTGGAATTCCCTAGAGGTTGCAGTGGGAAGATATGTTTTTGATGAAAAACTTCCACGCGGACAAAATCGCAGGCATTCTAGTATTGAGTGTTTTTAATGTATTTTTAATATGTATGTATTTACAAAATGTATATAAGTAGTATACCAGTCATATAGTTCCCATAATACAAGCTCTGCTTACTTTGGGGCTAGATGATGCTGTGTGAAAAATTACCAGAAATATTTATATTTTATTATTTATTGAAAATCTTTAGAAATGTTTATAAGAGGAGGTGAGTGAATTGTAAAAGAATATTGAGTTGGGTTTTATAGAAATCTCTTTATAAATCAAGTAGCCCTTTCACATTTCTGTCGGCTTTCATCATTTCTATAAATAGTCGTCAATTTATCTAAGAGGTTACTTAAACATGATTTTTAATCTGTGATGAGAGGGTGTGTTGGTGTGTGTGTGTGTGTGTCTGTACAATTTTACATACAATTTATAGCCAGTTTTGTACAAAAAATAACCACCCGTTGCCCGGGCATAAGCTTCAGACTAGCAGAAAATTTATTTATTATTTATTTTATTTATTTATTCAATATAACAACATTACAGGTTTTTTTTAACCCTAAAGCGATGATATATGAAATAAAGTTTAGATTGGAAATCTCAATATTTTAGCTCGGTGGGTCAAAGGCTCGGTGGTTATAGCGCCCTCGTACCTCGCCTCGTACAGGGCGGGAGCTGGTTCGATACTCGCTTGAGTTTAAAATTTTTAAAAAACTTGTTTAAATAAGTTGGATGTCTCCCATTGAGAAAGCAAGGACTTCTTGGTAGGGAGTAGTTTGACAACTTAATTTTAAAAAAAGCATGCATCCCGCCTACAGAATGGTCTCACCGACACCCACACCTTACAAACTGGAATACAGCAATGCGAGCATTTCTGCTCGGCGGCAGAAATATATATGGTAGTAAATACATATGGTAGAAATATATATGGTAGAAATATATATGGTAGAAATATATATGGTAGAAATATATATGGTAGTAAATATATATGGTAGAAATATATATGGTAGTAATACTTCTACTATCTCCTATTTTTATTTACAAACAAAACAAAAAACACAACAAACACGCTCACGACTATCTTCCCCATGGTGGGCATCCTCATATACATACTCAGTGAGTAGATCTTTGAGGATACCAAGAAGGGGGTAGTCAAAGGCACGTCCAAACATGCTCGCGTTTTGCAAGTTAGTATTTCACGTGACAGGTTGCAAGCCCATCGCCACTTATTGGAACACTAACTGTTGGCCTAACATGCACTAACATGCCTTCGAATTTTTGATTCTAGAGCATGCCGGTTTCCTCACGATGTTTTCCTTCACCGTTTTAAGCACTTGTTAATGCGCACATAAATTGTTCTACTCTACGAATGTCAACTTCAAAATCGCCTCGAAAGTATATACCGAATAACATCGATTTCATGTAGTTCTTAAATCAATTTACAGTTAAAAAAAAAACTGTTCGAGTTTCCCTCTATTTTAAACGGACCAAATTTCGGTAAACTCCTCCCCATCGCCTTATTTTTTGGCAAAATTGAGGCAACCCTAACCACATCCTACTTCTATTAAAAACGCGAAAGTTTGTGAGGATGGATGTTTGTTACTCTTTGACGCAAAAAATACTGAACGGATTTTGATGAAACTTTACAGTAATATAGCTTATACATCAGAATAACTCATAGGCTACTTTTTATCCGGAAACCACGCGGGCGAAGCCGTGTGCAGAAGCTAGTAAGCCATAAACAAAAGTTGAAATTAATTTAGTTCCATAAAATTCCACCAAATACTAGAGCGCTAGTATTGCATGCAAGTGAACCGAATTGCACGAATTCGATCCTTATACCAAATTGCGATTAGCATCGAGTGTCAATGGGAACTCACCTGTTCTTGAGAGCTGTGCGAGAGATATATATACAAGTAGGTATGTATAACGTTGGATTATCCAGGCACAATCTGCGCGTTAGGTATTAGGGTACTCTGTCCGAAACCCATACTATATTTTTATGTTATATCAATGTATTTTTTTTAAGTTGATTAAAATGATACCAAAAGTAATTCTGGTTAATTTTTCACACAGCATCATCTAGCCCCAAAGTAAGATGTGAAAGGGCTACTTGATTTATAAATGGGTTCGTATAACATTATTTCTATAAAACTCAGCTTATATTTTTTACAATTCACTCACCTCTTTTCACCAACCAAGGTTTTAACCTTTCTAAAGATATTAAATAAATACTTCTGCTCAATTTTTCACACAGCATCATCTAGCCCCAACAGCAGAGCTTGTATTATGGAAACTACATGACTTATATACTACTTATATACATTAATTTTCGTAAATACATACATATTAAGCATAGAAAACATCCAGACCCGTGGCAAATATTTGCAGATCATACAAACATTCGTCCTGTGACGGGAATCGTCGAAAACCTTCTGCGTCTCAGGCGGGCCTTCGCCCACTGCGCCACCGAGGTCGTCTTATTTAACAAAGGTTTACAAATTATGTTATATAGTAAGTAGGTACTCCTATGTAGGTATTATCTACAATTTGTTAAAATACAGAAAGTTCCTTTAAATTGAGATTCTATGCTATCAAGAAGGAATTGGTCCTTTGGTTTTTTTCTCATTTAGCAAATCCCGGGTTAGACAAGCGATTTTTTCATATTTTTTTTTTCAGTTTTATTGTCTTAAACTGAAGGAAAGTCTTGACTAAGTAAAGCTACCTTACTTCGAAATTTAAGTGACTTATCCACCAGTAGGATGGCCGTAGCATTTTGTACCGTTTAATAGTGATGGTAGGTAACATATTTGTATGAGAAATAACTTATACCAGAGCCTGTCCTCTCATTCCAATACGACTTATATAGGTATATTTGTATTTCTATTTGTATTTCTATTTATTTATTTTTGATAATATTCAAAAGGAACGTTGAAAAATGCAGAAGTAAAAACCTTTGTCGCTACTTCCAAAGCCCGTCCTTAAAACATAGGGAGACTTACAAAAAAAAAAACATGACTTGATGCCCGTCTGCACCAAGACAGAAATGCTTAAGCATATGCTTTGGACTATAAGTCCGTATGCGAGAAGTAGGGTTCACAATGGGGTATATTTTGACCCAAATGTCTAACAAGTGTTTATATCCGAAGTTCTTTCTTTTTTCTATAGGCTAAGTATTTGAGTAGTATTCTACCATCTGTCTGTGTTTTTGTGTTCAAATAAATACATTTTCTTTCATCCTTAACAGGTCTGTATAGACCAATCAAGAACATACATAAAAGCAGCATTAAAATGGCAAAAGGTAGTTTATGAATATGGAAGAATCGTTTAGCAAATAGTGTGAATAGAATTTTCCGCGTTCTAATGAAAGCTCGGGGTTTCGTCATTATAAGACCAACTTAATTTTGGCTCTGAATGTGATTTAAGATCTTTTACATAATCATAATCCTGTAGAAGGCAACTGCCTCTCAAATAGAGTGTCATGAAGAACGATCTTGGGTCACCTCCCTATTTTATATGAAATATTAGACAGAGTGAATATAGACGGGAAAAAAAACGTGGGGTAACCGGCATGCCTTAAAACCAAAAGTTTGAAGGCATGTGCCATCGATTGGATCGATAAGCGGCAATGGACTTGCAACCTGTCACGGGGAAAGCTAACTACTTGCAAAACGTGGACAAGTGTGTAATGTAATGTTTGGACGTGCCTCTGACTACTTCCAACTTTGTATCCTCAAAGATTTACGCACTGATTATGTATTTGAGGATGACCATCGTGGAGAATACAGTCTTTAGCGTGCTTTTTTGTGATTAATACGATTTTCACGGCCAACATACGATTTCAACAAAAAAAAAACAAAAATTTTAAATTTGAACTTTACTAATGTCTCATCTATACTAATATTATTATAAAGTACCAAAGTTTGTAAGTATGTATGCAGGAGGTAATCTCAAAAACTACTCATCCGAATAAATAAAATCTTTCACCTTTATGTAGAATGGACCTTCAGACTAGACACGGGTATTTAATCCCTTTAAAATAAAAGGACTTTTCTTGGTAACCAGTTTTGCTACGTAAATCGACCAAAAAACGGTCGAGCGAATACGTTTCTTACGAACGCTGCCTTGATAATGAGAGCTACTTTTTATCTATGTACCACGCGAGCAAAACCGTGGGCAGTAGCGAGTGATAAATTGGTGTGAAAAAAAACTTTGTTAAAAAACGGAACGCAGCAAAGATTAGCCGCCCCATCCATCAAAAACGATCTTTCCACTCCATTAATCATTTCCCACCGAACCAAAAACAATTTCCCTGTTATATACCATCTCGCTACTCACCGATGAGCGTCCCTATCAGTAGTAGCAACATTTTAAAATCACTGACACATCACAACACCTCACATTCCTTTCGCATCTCGCGCGCTGTGAGCCGCTCCGAGCGACGTGCGTGCGCCACCGCGGTCCGGACACAACTGAGCGATAACGCGGTTATAAATCACTAATATCTTAAAAAATGATTCCTCGCGTCATCAGGGAACAATGTTGTATTATAGAGAAAAGATGGCGACATCGGTGGTGCGGTGGTCGAGTAGGCGGCTGCGACGCTAAGGTGCAGGATTCCCGCTGCGGGACAAAATGTTTGCATTAGGATGCAACGCAGGAAGAAGTCAGAGGGAGATTATATTTGGCTCATGCCTACGTTTTGTATAGTAATTAGCATTCCACGTGACATACAAATCATTGTAAATATCCTGTTTTAAGTGATGATAATTTATTAATTTATTAGAGACGCTGAGTTAGTTGTCGGTAATATAAAGCGATTTCGCAGGATCAACTCAGGCTGTGATAATTTTCAGGTGACTGAAGGCCTGTTACAAAGCAGCAACTGTTATAGCTAGAGGCCGACATCTTAACGTGTCCTCCGAACCAATTAAGCCCTGTTTTAGATAGAAAACCTCTTTATTGCACACCAAATCAAAATACAGAAAAAGAGGAATTAAAAAATATAAAAGGTACAATGGGCTTTCTTATCGCTGAAAGCGATATCTTCTAGACAACCTTTGGATGGGCAGGATAAAATGGAATCTGTTTTAAATGCCAAAAGTCTCAATAAAATTTGTGAGTTATTGAATCCGACTGAAGTGAATAGTTTTATATTGGTATAATTTGTTAACAAAAATATTAATTTGTTTAAGAAAAAATGATAATGTTAATACCAGAAATAAAGATAAACTCGCTGTTGCCACTTGTACACTCCATAAAGTTAGTAAATCGTTTAAAGGGCAAGATGTACCTACGCTTTTATAACAAACTCTCAAGAGATATACAAAAATTGACAATTAACAAATTTAAGAGACGTAATTAAACAAAACCTTTATAAAAAGGTATACTATAAGATACCCACCAACAAGTTTAAAAAACAAACCCTACAGATACATACAAAGTCCTGACCCCACACTAGGATTCCCTGTGTCGTGGGTATCAGGTTCCGTGGTATCACAACACCCAGATCGGGAACAAATATCTGCAGAACCTGCATACATTTACTCGCAGCGGGAATCAACCCCGCACATCTTGCGTCTCGTCTGGCTACTCGCCCGCCATACCACCAAGGTCGTCGATCATTGAAACATCCAAACTTTCGCATTTATAATATTTGTAGTATCAATTACGATGATATTTTGTTGAGCTCCATTTTCGCTTCGTCACTTAGTAAATTCTCTCAATAATATTAGATGACTTGATGTTTTAACAAACTGTGTCGCCACACAAGATTGCGGCTGGGACAATCTCCACTTCATGTGATGAGTCATCACGAATTATTATAGATAGCTAGATAGATATATAGATTGATAAACTCTTTATCGCACACAAAAGTAAAATCCAAAAACACAGGAATTAAAAAAAAAGAATATAAGAGGTACAATGGGCGGTCTTATCGCTTAAAGCGATCTCTTCCAGACAACCTTTGGATGGACAGGATAAAATGGAATCAAAAGACGCGGTGTACAAGTAAACCTATATTAAAATATAATATATAGGTATTTAGGCTACTACCCTTTCCAATTACGACCTCTGTGGCAAAGTGGGCGAAGGCCCGCCTGAGACGCAGAAGGTTGCGGGTTCGATTCCCGCTGTGGGACAAATGTTTGCATAAACAAATATTTGTCTCGGAATCTGGATGTTTTCTATGTATAATATATACGGATTTACAAAAAAAAAGTATATAGTAGTATATCAGTCATGTAGTTCCCATAACACAAGCTCTGCTTACTTTGGGGCTAGATGATGCTGTGTGAAAAATGTCCAGCATAAAAAAAAAAAAAAAAATTACATGTATTTATGGGACCTTATATACATCCTCCTTATATACATGTTCCTTCAATCTTCTTTCGTCCATCCTTTCTTTATGCCAAAACAACCTTAGCATACCTCATTATATTCTTGTCATCTTCTTTCACTCCACAATGTTCTCTTATCATACTTTTGCTACTAGTAGACTAATTACTAGCTTCTGCCCACGGCTTCGCTCGCGGTACCCGGATAAGAAGTAGCCTATATGTTATTCTGATGTATCCTACTACTATTATAAACGCGAAAGTTTGTGAGGATGGATGTTTGTTACTCTTTCACGCAAAAACTACTGAACGGAATTTGATGAAACTTTACAGTAATATAGATTTTACATCAGAATAACACATAGGCTACTTTTTATTCGGGTACCACGCGGGCGAAGCCGTGGGCAGAAGCTAGTAAGCTATATTACTGTAAAGTTTCATCAAAATTCGTACAGAAATTTTTGTGTGAAAGAGTAAAAAATATCCATCCATTGACCACCCATTGTACACTTGGTAACATTAAGTTTTTGTTATTTTGTGGTGTACAATAAAGTATTTTCATTCGTTCATTCATTTTCATTCATTCATCCTCACAGACTTTCGCGTTTACAATAGTAGTAGGATTTATTATTCTTGAGCTATATCTATGCACCGTTCTCTCGAAGCCTTTATCGTGATTAGTCCATCTCACCTTCCGACTCTGTGTTGTTCGGTTCGTGGTAGCCATTCGAGAACTTTAATTCGCCAGCGGTTGTAGGCGAGTAATCTGGCCTGGCCCATCTATTGCCATTTCATCTTGCTAAATTGAGTCGTTGCATTCTTTGGGGGCAGGCCTATGACTATACATGCTGCCAAATTGTCTTTGTACCTTTTTAAGAAGAACAAACAAAAAAACACGCTCACGACTGTCTTCCCAATGGTGGACATCCTCAGATACATACTCAGTTAGTAAAATTTTCAGGATACCAAGTTGTTATTGTTTTAACAACTGTTGGCACATGCCTTCGAATTTTTGGTTCTAGGGCATGCCCGTTTCCTCACGATGTTTTCCTGCACCGTTTTGAGCATGTTTTAATGCGCTTATAAATGTTTCGAGTGGAAATACCACGACCGGCTTTTATTTGTCTAAGGTCTCCAATAATGTATTTTCATTCATTCATTCATTCATTCATTCATTCATTCATTCACTACCTCATATTCTCAACCTAAAGTAAATCCCCGATGTTCGTGCACCGAACGAGCTTTAGCCAGTGGCTTTGCTCGAGTGAAAATTGATTTTATATTCGCTGCGGAAATCCCGGATGGAATCAAGTATCAAATTTCCGACTCCTATGTCTGATTTTACAAAGGCGGGTACAAAATGTCATGTACGTTTTTATTATATCGTATTATAGTTATTGCAAGAAATCTCTGTAAATTTGTGTTGATAAAATATTTGTACGATTCGACTGTATCATTTCTGCTCGTTTTTAGTAATTTGTACTTATTGCAAGTAGTCTTTTCAGAATGTTTTTTAAGTAATCTCAGTACAGTTGTGTTAAAAAAATTGTTATATTTGACTCCTTCATTTTTGAACCGAAATACGAAAGCAATAATCAGTTATTGTTCCAATTAGAGGCGATGGTTCTTTCTAGGTTTTTTCTGTTCAATTACCTTACTTTAAAGTACGAACTATGTCTGGAAGAGATCACTCGGCGATGAGGCAGCCCATTATATACTTTTAGCTTTGTCAGGAGTTGTTCATTTATTTTCTTTGTATATATAATTTGCTACATAACCTGTTTAGGGCATCAGTAATCAGCTACAATTATTAAAAATATGTTTCTCGTTACGTTAACAATATCAGTTTGTTTAAATTTTCAGTGTAAAAACTCGTAAAACCAATTTCATTATCCTAAACGCAACAACAAATATATTTCCAGCCAATTTCCACAAAAATGGCAACACCCCACTAACTTACCATAATTTATAACTCAAACAACCCTCGTGGGTAATTCTCATATTCCTGCCAAAAACACAGTTAATTCAGACCGCGTCCGGTCTGCTGAGCTCCACGCATGCGCGACCAGAACTGACATTTATTTTTAGACTCGGCAGGTGTTTTTAGCTTATCAGTGCATAGACTCTAATGTGGGGAAAACTGTGAGAGGGCGTTATCTCAACTTAAATTTATCTAGTCGTGTTCATTCTCACTGAGAATAGCCTGGGACTTTCAAGAGCCCTAAAGAAAATCTATCAAGCTGATTTTTTGCTGCCGCTTTGTCCAAGATTTGTCCAACCAACTTTGGCAGTATGGGGAAATAACGCGCACCCAATTTGGTAGAGGATGGCAGATACTATACTAACTAAAACTTAGCTTATGGTATGGTGGCCTGACGTACTGAATAATTCGTTCAAAGCCAACCAAATTCTAGCCAACCACGAGTTAATAATTCACAAAAAATATCACAAAATGTTCTTTGACTCACTCCAAAGAGAATTGAAAAACAGAGCATAGTACATCAGCTCGTCGCTGGCACAGGAAAGAATCGTTGGAATTGTATTTTTGCGTGTTTCTTTTTGCTTGCAGTTTCCTAAAAACGCTAGTATTTCCTTTTACGATGCATCGTCAGAGGCGGCACACCGAGAATATGTATAACATGGCGTAACTTGAGACCACCGTACACAATCATACAGTAGCGCATATATTACTGATCTTGCGATGTCAACTTTATTTGGAGTTGTTCTCCAAATAAAGTAGAGATGTGCAGTGGAACAACTCTGATATAATACTATACATCCATTTAAATAAATAGATCAATGATAACTTGGAAACAGAACAGCGTACATAGGTAATTATTTTGATTTTAGATCGGAAGATATATACGGTTGTACCATAAATATTTACCAATTATGAATAATATTAATATTATATTTTATCATAGGTTTACTTATACACCGATGTCTTATGATTCCATGATATCCTGTTCATCCAAAGGTTGTCTGGAATAGATCGCTTTTAGTGATAAGATCGCCCATTGTAACTTTTATATTTTTTAATTCCTGTGTTTTTGTAGTTTGCTTTGTTATGCAATAAAGAGTGTATCTATCTATCTATAAATAACACTCTATATAATCATCGGTACATAGTTCTGAATTCACACAACGATTCCCTGTGGTCTGAGTATCAGGAACTACGAATATCATGCGACCACAACACCTGAATCTGGAAGAAATTTTTGCAAATAATTTGTTCCGCAGCGGAAATCGAACCCGCTCCTCTTGCGTTCGAACCACATAAGTACGTAAAACAGAAATTAAGAAAAAAAAACATAATAAATAATGCCCAAATTTTCACACAGCATTATCTAGCCCCAAACTGAACAGAGATTGTATTATAGGAACTACATGACTGATTATACTATTTATATACATATTATATATTGTTTTAATTTATAAAATGTTTATTTTTTACAATAAATTTAATATTTTAAATGATGTTTTTGTAACTAGTGTATTTAATTATTTTTAAAATCATTTAGTTTTTAAAAAACAATTAAATACACTAGTTCGTTAAATAAACAATAAACAATATGTGAGTTTGAAGTTGAGTTACTATTAATAGGTTTACTATGCGCACATCATGGCTTTACAGAATGAATTTTTGAAGCAGGTAATGCCAGAGGGACTTGTTGAGTATTGTTGAGTATTGGCGCATTTCGGAGCTCCTTACGAATGCAATGCGATGTCGCTGCAACGAGACATCACATTTTTGAACAAAATATTTGGAACTTGGCTCCAAAATGTTCATTGAATAACTTCTGTGCTTTGTAGAAAACATCATGCAGTATTTTCGAAAACGTGGCCCATTTCAAAATTGGCGAAAACGAATAATAAGTTCAGTTTTAAAACATTTAACATGTTTTTTGATATGTTTAAATCTTATCAACAATTATATAACTAATGGTTTCATCGTTAAAAATTGGTCCTTAGAATAAAATAAATATATATATATATTCTAAATTTACGTTTTTTAATAAAAAAAACATTTCATCTTTATCGCAAACTTTTTTGATATGTCGTATGGAACGAAATCCTGGGGCGCCAAAAAAGTAACAGGCTCATAATGCCGGACCCTGGAATACTTAGTATACGAGTACACGCGCTAGCATATCTAGTAGTATGTACCTTGCAAGCTAATCCGTTGGCAGAAGCTAGTCTAAAATAGAAGGCTCCACAGATAAGGAAACGTCAGTGCGCTCTGCAATCTCTTTTCTGCTATCTCTGCTCATTTGCAAGCCAGCTGACTCGAGTGTGCAGTTTCAGAGATAACAGCACTACGAAATGTCTCCAAACGACTGATTTATAACCATAAAGCACTATAACAAATATTACTAAAACTATATATTTTTTTAAGAATCGGTTAAGCATCATTATTATTATAAAGCGTAGCGTGTGTTTCTTATGAACTTTGGTTGATACTTTTTAGACTTGATTTAATTATTTGACTACTTTTTTATTATAAACGAGTTCACCTTGTTCGATTGGCACCACACTAAAGCTGAATGAAGGATCATCAAAAATATAACCAAAATTGTTGCCTGATTATTCTAGAGTTGGTCGCGCGCGAGGTATCCCGTAAATTCACTTTAATATTTTAAATTTACGTAGTTTTTAAGTTGACGTTTCTATATGATCCTTGTGATTTCAACGAACAAAAACCTATTGAGTTTGGCTTTGACTAGGTACACCAAATTTTACCAATTCTAATGGCAACTCACATAATTGTATCTCACTCTTACCTCAACAACCCACTACATTATTTATAAAAATGGGGTAATCTGTTATAAAAAAAAGAAAAAATATATTTACTTTAAACTTTTCCTTAAAAGAATACCGTTAGTACTTTCCACCATTAGATATCTCTTATGTAGTTACCTGAAGAGCATCCCGATGTATCCAGAATAGCGGAAGAGCTTCGATCCATCTCCATTTATTCCCCGTCTTTCAGCACTCTCAGGTTTTCGCGGAGAAACTACGTGGTAGCTTCCAGTTTAAAAATACAAAGGTAATGCACTCTTCCCCTAAAAGCTGGGGAAAGGAAATTTAAAATGTAAATTTAAATGACGAGAGTCTTTCAGTTAAAGGAGGTCGATGAATGTTTTTTCTTTATTTCTTGGTATTCACGACAAAAAACTTGGTACAGAACTTTTTAAATATTTGTCCTGACTTATATTTCATTACGTCGGTCGTCGTCCGTTATGTGTGATGTTTAAACATTATTGAAGAGAAAATACGATTACAAAAAAAAATAATCAACAAGATAGCCTTGTTTGATTAAAATTATGCCATTTTGGAGAAAGAGAACAGACATACAAACACACACAAACCACAACCGAACAGGCGAGTAAAAATATTTTCAATGTATCTTATACTTTATATAATAAATGCGTAAGTCTGTGTGTGTGAATGTTTGTTACCACGTATCTCCGTAGCTACTAAACCGGTTTTGATGAAATTTGGAATGTAGGTTCTGGAATAACACATAGGCTTATGTAATTTTCGAAAATCAACCCCTAAGGTAACCCTTATGGTGTAAACATGGTAATAAAGTTTCTATGGATTTTTTTATTCCTTGGTTAGATTCGTTCAAAACTCGGTACAAATAAACTTTAAAATAAATAATAAAAAACTTATTTTTATTTTTTTCAAAACTCCCCCTAGGAGGTGTGCGATAAAGTTCTGAAATTTGTATGGAAATAAATATTCCCTGATTTGATACACTCAAAAGTTGGTGGTTTGCTTGTTATTAAAAAAAAATAAACTATGTATTAAACGTAGATAGTAAGATTAATGTAAGCGTCATTTCGACATTATCAATTTTGATTAAACATAAAAAAACTTTTTCTTAGTCTTTAATAAATAAACATTAAAAAAACGAGAGGTAGGGCGTTCCATAGTCGTACAACTATGGCTTGCACCGTAAAGGAGTTCCTATAAAATTGTGAACTTAATTGTGAAGGGTGTAGAGAGCCATGCTGCAGTTTAACTAAACGCTTTATGCCTATAACACGTCTACCCTTGGAGCATAGGCTCCGCGTCTCCACCCCCGACCGGCTAAGACAAACCGAGGGTCAGGGGTCTCGGTCGACCCCAGGGAGTAATGGGGTCCGGTTTCCCCACTCACCGAACACTCGCCACAAGCGGCATTATTATAATTATTAATACGTAACTAACAAAGTTTTATAAAAGTTATGTGAGCGTTTCTAAGTAATTACGAATTCATTGAAGGTTCTATGTCAAATTATACGACCACCATCTAATTACCACACTACCCTATTTCCACGAACAGCTAGTATTTAAAGAAGTTGCCAAATAAACCTGAGTACACATTTCGACATTTTAATTAAGGTCATCATGTAAACAAAGCGAGGACTTAACATTATAGATACCATTTAAGAGTATCTGGAATACAGCTAGATCACTCATTACAGCAGTGCCTCAAAGACCAGGCTGTGATGGGATAATGTAAATATATTTTTCCCGTTGTGTAAATCACGGGATATTCACACTTTTTCCGTTCAAAATCAAAGATGGTGGCAGATTTAATGTTTAGAAATGCAAGCTATATATCTTTAAATAAATAAATAATGCTGGACATTTTCACACATCGTCTAGCCCCAAATTAAGCAGAGCTTGTGTTATGAGAACTACATGACTGATATACTACTTATATACATTTTTTTTTGTAAATACATACTTATTATAGGTAGAAAATACTCAGACCTGAGACAAATATTTACAGATGCAAACATTTCGACGGGAATCGAACCCGCAACCTTCTGCGTCTCAGGCGGGCCTTCACCCATCCTATCACCACAACCCAGTTTTAAGATTCTTTGTAAAGTGTTTGTTTTTTAATCGTGGTATTTGCAATAAAGGATTAAGTATCGATCTATACTGTAAACAGACGTTCGACGTAGATTCTGCTACGACGTAGCACTGTGCTACGACGTAGCAATCGTAGAGCTGCTACGTCCTACACGTACAAATTCTGATTTCTCGCCATCGCCTCATAGTGAGTTATGGCGATGAAACCATTTTTAAAAACATCCTTGAAGAAAACAGCACGGTTTCTTAGAAAGGTTTCAATCAGATAAGCTGTTCTGGAGCTTGCATATATCAGATCCTTGAATATATGCAAGCTGTTTACGATGAGCACGGGAAAGAAATCGAGTTCGAAACGAATTTAATTTATAAAACAAATGGTCGGTTTGTATTTCGACAGGGATACCTGAAGCCGCGGGTGACGTTTCAATTGATTTTTGTGCGAAAGTATTCTGAAATCGAGTGATTGTTTAGGGTTAGGTTCGTATGGTCTGGATTGTAAAAAGTCTGTCTAAATGAATTACTGGATTGAAAAAAAACTATGATAAATAGTCGCATTTTGAAAATACCATGGTTTTAAATGTTTCATTGTATCTTCCATAAAACTTTTTTTTAAAGTACAGAAGCCTCAGAGTCTATTATATCTCTCGGTAGTCCCTTTTTGTTTTGTCTTTAAGGAATGTAATTTAAAAGGGTCCAGTTTAGCGAATGATTTCCCAAAAATAATATTTTTATTTTATTATATTAGTGTTTTATAAATATACATACATATAAGAAAATGGCAAGAATAATTTTCAATATATTAAGCACTAGCTTCTTCGATTAGCCTTAATTAGTTTAACCCATGTGTTATTCCAGAATCTCAATTATCTAAATTCCAAATTTCATCAAAACCGGTTTAGTAGCTACGGAGATACGTGGTAACAAACATTCACACACACAGACTTACGCATTTATTATATTAGTAGGATAGGATTCCAAGAGGGCGGATAGCCGACAGAGATGCAAGGGATTCCCGCCATGGAACAAATGTACGCATATTCTGTAGATATTTGTTACTGTCTGAGTGCTATAGTAACACGTTTCTGGTAGTTCCTGATACACACGACACAGGGAATCTTAGTGCAGGGTCAGGACTATAATAATAATGCTGGACATTTCCACACAGCATCATCTAGCCCCAAACTATGCTTGTATTATGGGAACCACGTGACTGATATACTACATATATATATATTTTCTGTAAATACGTACATATTATACATAGTAAACACCCGAGACAAATATGAGAGACTGTATTTCGATTATAGGTGTGGGTTGTGTTTTTATTTTATTATTATTTATTTTATTCCTAGATTAATGTAATAATTATTCGATATACCTTAGGATTACATAGATTGACCATGGGGAGAATGATCACAATAGATAACAATAGGCCTAACGGCCGCAGTGATACCAAAGCCACTAAAAACTAATGGGGAGAATATACCAAAAGTTAAAAAAACGTTTAAATCCCGGTCGACGCCGCCGGTGACAAGAGGGCTGGCTATTTCCTTGATTAATGATCGATGAGATTTCAATAAATAAAAACCTATTGACTTTGTCTCAAAGTATTTCTTAAGGCATTCAGCGAAAAGCCAGTGCTCATGGCACCTTGCCGCATTTACAAAATGTGTTATTAAATGTCATCTCTTTTCTCCTCTTATTATAAAGATTAGTTTAAAGTTATCTGTTAATTGAAGTAAATCGATGACGTTTTGCCACTGATTCAAAAACAGTTTATAAGCTCTGCCAATAATGAAACTAATCATAGCTAACTTGAGTTCATAAAAATTAAAATCAGCATTTCTGATATAATTTCAAAAACTTTAAAACTTTAATAAGTTACCCCTCGCTTCTCGCTTTTATGCTTAACTTGGACAACTTCTAATTAAGCATCATTATATAAAGTAGATTTTTATCAGATTAAAATTTAATCTACATTTGGCCTGGTTGATAGAATCGGGACATTAGAGCTTGATGCCTGCATATTGACGGGAAGATCAGTTTGCAAAAACTTTCACACAATCCAATTATTAAATACTGCTGTTTGTAAATCTAGAAGGACAAATGACTGGAGTTGTTGTTTTGGAATAACACCTGTTCAAGATACCGCTATTGAGATTTCCATTCTGTTTATTGTTGGGCCATAGTTAGTTAGTCAATATGTCACTATCAGAAGTGACATTCATCACTCTCTGGCTAACCTCCTTCTGTGTTGGAATTCTACTTCGCAATAAAATCAGAAATTACTATTCAAAGTCAAAATTAATATTCATTTATTCATTAAAATCACAAAGATCACTTTGAAACGTCGGTTTTATCTACTGCCTGTTCCTCCGCGACCAAGACTGGTAAGGAAGGCAACAAAACAAGGCTTTTCTTTTTTATCGGTTCTTTAATTTTCCCTCAATCACAAAACACAATTTATTATTTATTTATTTTTTCTCGCGACTATCTTTGTCTTCGCATCGGCAGTCTACGATCGACCATATCGATTGTAGATGTTCACACAATTTTCCTCTAATTTTGGAAACCGTGTTAACTACCTTCCTATCTATCTAATGATTAGTTACGTTTTCCCCGCTTTACTGAACCTAAGATCGCTCCATGTCTTCTCCTGTCGCGATCGCCCAACGTCTCCTCCTGTCGCGAACCGACAGTTATCGAATGAACCTACTATTAAGAAGATGGAATAGAAGAACAGGCGTGTAGAAGCGCTACCAGGCTTGGATGACCTTGAACACAACCACCAAGGTTAAAGAAACGGATGTTTAGGGGAACGGCCGCGCTCCTGCTTCGAGGTGATCATAGATTGTTAAGTGTAGTATAGAGACATTTTTTTTAATTCAAACGTTAGGGCATAAGTTCGTACATTTTATAATAATTCTTGTATTTAAATTTATTCTCAATCTACCTATAGACATTTGCACACCATTTGGATGGTAGAATATTATAAGGGCCTATAAAAATTGTAACATTAATTAGCTAATTTATATATATTTATGCAAATAAATGTTCTGATTTCTTCTTTTCCTTATTTTCGATCTTTTATTTTCAGCACGTGGAGTCGCGCTTGGTCAAACATACCTACTTGGAAAGTTTTTCATCTATTGCGTTTTGCAAATTATGTATGTCCTTATTTTTATTATATTATAATAATAGCACACTGTTTTTGGAACAAGCAGTCCAAACAAGCACAATGTTTGGTATTCGCGGGATATCCATAAATTACACTGCATTTTGTAAACGTCAATACAAAAGCTTGTACCGAAATAAATCTCTGAGATTAGGCTCGTTCGCGGACTGTGGGCAAATACTGGGGTGACCATGACTCTCATACAAAGACCCAGTATATACAAATATATTATTATAAGTAGTAGTAGTATATAAACTCGTAGTATTTTCATTTTGATATGGCAGAAAATGGAAAAAAAAAACCGTATAACACAAGTTAAATATGTCAAACGAAATTTGTTTTTCGGTTCAAAAATAACTACAGGCAATTTTGGGACTTCAACTACAAAAAAAATGGTTTTCTGTCTTAATACAATAAACACTTTTATTTAAATATTCAGCTAAGTAGCTGAAAAAATAGGATGGAATGCAATTTGAAAGATGGGAAGCAAATGAACTTAGGGTCACCTCCTGGGAGTATAGTTTCTAAGATAGTTCTTGGAAAGGCTGGTTTTGAAAGACGTGGTAAATAAAATAAATCTTTTCAAAACGACTTATGAAAATATCCATAAATCTCAAATAATGTGGTCAACACAGGCTGAGTGCGTAGTTGTGGATCGACCGTGGTTGGGTAAACGCCGCGATAGTCCAGCCTTTCCGCCGTTCCCTAATATCAGCCACGATAAAACCTCTATTGTGTTTACGCATCAACATTACCCCATATGGTGATTTAACCCCACTCACGTTTTTATGAGAAATAAAACTTGATTACAAATAAAAAGGTCAAGAACATTTTTATTCGGTATTTATTTGAACGCGAAAATATCTTTGACACTTCTGAAAGTAATGAGATATGCTTTATATTTTACTGCTTATCAAGGAATACAGCTTACATAAAGGTTTTTTCTTTTATAATATAGTATGTCACAAAAACCTTGTCCGATCATCAATAAAAAATCTAATATTAATTATTAGGATGCATAACTTAACTAAAATCGTCTTTGTCAACTATGGTGCAGGCGGCACAAGTAACAACTGCCGAAGTTGGTTTAGCCATTAATAAGATAAGGTAAGATAAGATATATTTATTCAGTAACTGACGTCACAAATACTTTGTATTGTCAAGCTCAAGGGCTGTAGTCCCCAATAACACCTAGTACTTGTGTGATGGCCCTCTACCGGACATTGGGTGGCATCATATAAGTCACACAAGACAAAATCCAAACTAAGAAAATGTCTACGATATCCCGTTTACCAACAGGTGGTCTACCACCAAATTATTTTTGTACCTAGGTGCCTAATCGTAGACCGCTAGCATTATTTCTGATCGAACTGGATTTTTGTTATATACCGTATTTAATAAAGGTAAAATCTCATAAATTATTATCAAAGTCAAGACATTAGCTCCGTTATTTAACCTTCTCTACACAATTATATTCGGACCGAAAGGTTTAGCTTGCTTTTAAATGTGACTTCTTCAGAATGTTAATCACCAATTATACCAGCTCCTGAAACGTAATTAATGTATTAAAATATTCGAAAGAGCGTCAAAACGAGTGAGAAAAATAACGTAAACACGTAAGGAAGTGTTTTGACATTTAATATCATATATTATTTACAAGCTTTTATTTAACTTGCCTTGTTAGTTAGTATGTATGGTTCAAATCATGCAACTGAATTATAAGCCAATTATCTTAAACCGATTGAGCTGACATTTTGCAAACACGTTTGCTTTGGACAATGCAAGGTTAGCTAAGTGATGCCATTTTTAATCCAATATGGCGGACTCCCAAAGATGGCGGACCAATTATATTCATGCAAACCCATGATATGGGTATCTAATGAAAGGGTTTGCTGAGATAAATACGAAAAAGCTTGTTTTTTTTTATAAATAATTTTATTTTTATACCGCTACCTAATAGAACCAACTTCTAAAAAGAAGCGACTTGCCCAATACAAGGTAAACAGACGAGAACTTAAGAAGACGTACTGTCTAGAACAGCAAAGAATAAGAAAGAATGGAAGAAAGGAGGCCTGTGCCCAGCAGTGGGATGAACTTTTAAATATATTTTGTTACTACTAATTAAGGTGAAACTAATAATAAATACATAAATTAAAAAGTGACCATTATTGATCAGCACCACTCGCGGTGCCGATCCTGTTAAGTCACAGGCACTTAAGGGTGTCTGTGAAATTACAGGCGACCGGGACACAGCGATGCGAGCATTACTGCTTATCGACAGTAATAGATTTTAACGTTGAATCCAAAATATAATAAATTGTATCATAACTATTAGTTTTGACGGGTTCAATTCCCGCCGCGGGACAAATGTTTGTATGAGTTATGTAGTTCCCGTAACACAAGCTCTGCTTACTTTGGGGCTAGATGATGCTGTGTGAAAAATGTCCAGCATTATTATTATTAATATCTAACAGCCACATACATTATGTAAGTACGAAACCCTCAATATTCATTATTTAAGACTAAATTAAAATCATGGCTTGTCGAGAGGGCGTTCTATATCGTGGAGGATTTTGTAAACAAAATCTGATGAGTACCTTGGTATTTAAATTATAAATTAAATCTGACTGTAGGTACGTACCTACCACTGCATGACTATTAAAAAATAAATAATAAATTTATTATATCCATTATTTTACCCGTGAAATATTTAATGTTTGTTTTTTATTTCCGGTTAATATTGTTATTTAACTGACGTGTAAATTGTATTTACCAATTTATATATATTTATTCATACAACTATGTACAAGTAGGTATATACAAAAAATACAGATGAAACAGCTAGCTATCTAAAAACCGTTGCAAACGATCTATAGATAGCTCAACTGATCCAGATCACTACCAGACGGAAGCGTTCCCAAAATACTGGCCGCATTGCCACGCTGAATGGCAATGCTAATGCGTTGATCTAGATAAGAGCCAGCCCTCTTGTCACGCGTCGCGTCGCTTGTGTCATCAGTATCAGGAATAACGTACCATCGTACCATAACACCCCGGACATGCAAAAATACTTGTATGCACCGTAGCGGGAATCGAACCCGCAACACTTGCGTCACAGCCGTGCCCTGAAGTTCTCGAACCGTGACATTATTCATTGTTTACTGTCACGTTCCTAGTTAACCCTGACTAGAGCCGTTTAAGTGTAAAGTTCCGTGTGACATTAGCCACGCTATCTTGAGCACTCTTTTAGCCGAGTGTATCATTACGGTAAAAGCTATTCTGTTTTATGTCCCACCTACATTAGGAACTACATTTAAAGTTTTTTTTATGAGTAGTTTCGTATACCCAAAGAGGTAACGCAAAAAACTACTTATACATTTACGGGGTCTATACATGTAACTCTCACCGCCGACACCACCACCGCGTCATATATGTATGTATATAATGAAAAGACATACTTTATATAATGTACAAAATATAAAATTTAATTTATAGTTGTATACTCGACGGGAATTGGAGTTGCCGTCGCGGTGGCGTGCTTGCGTGCTCGCGAAGAATGCACGATGAAGAATCTCTAAACGGTCAACGAAACGTCAGCAGAAGAATAGTAAGGACCTCTTAACAGTCAACGAAACGTCAGCAGAAGAATAGTAAGGACCTCTTAACGGTCAACGAAACGTCAGCAATAGAATAGTAAGGACCTCTAAACGGTCAACGAAACGTCAGCAGAAGAATTGTAAGGACCTCTAAATAGTCAAAGAAACGTCAGCAGAAGAATAGTAAGGACCTCTAAACAGTCAACGAAACGTTAGCAGAAGAATAGTAAGGACCTCTAAACGGTCAACGAAACGTCAGCAGAAGAATAGTAAGGACCTCTCAACAGTCAACGAAACGTCAGCAGAAGAATAGTAAGGACCTCTAAACAGTCAACGAAACGTTAGCAGAAGAATAGTAAGGACCTCTAAACGGTCAACGAAACGTCAGCAGAAGAATAGTAAGGACCTCTCAACAGTCAACGAAACGTCAGCAGAAGAATAGTAAGGACCTCTCAACAGTCAACGAAACGTCAGCAGAAGAATAGTAAGAACCTCTAAACAGTCAACGAAACGTCAGCAGAAGAATAGTAAGGACCTCTCAACAGTCAACGAAACGTCAGCAGAAGAATTGTAAGGACCTCTAAATAGTCAAAGAAACGTCAGCAGAAGAATAGTAAGGACCTCTAAACAGTCAACGAAACGTTAGCAGAAGAATAGTAAGGACCTCTAAACGGTCAACGAAACGTCAGCAGAAGAATAGTAAGGACCTCTCAACAGTCAACGAAACGTCAGCAGAAGAATAGTAAGGACCTCTAAACAGTCAACGAAACGTTAGCAGAAGAATAGTAAGGACCTCTAAACGGTCAACGAAACGTCAGCAGAAGAATAGTAAGGACCTCTCAACAGTCAACGAAACGTCAGCAGAAGAATAGTAAGGACCTCTCAACAGTCAACGAAACGTCAGCAGAAGAATAGTAAGAACCTCTAAACAGTCAACGAAACGTCAGCAGAAGAATAGTAAGGACCTCTCAACAGTCAACGAAACGTCAGCAGAAGAATAGTAAGGACCTCTCAACAGTCAACAAAACGTCAGCAGAAGAATAGTCAAGTACATGATTAGTCTTAATAATATTCTAAAATATACAAAGTAAGCCTTTTTATTATATTGTAATTTTATTCCATTGCAGTTACAGAATCAGAATAATTTATTCATATGAAGTATACACATCAATTTAAACAATGTCACATTTATGAGAATAAAAAATATAAATTAAATAAAAACAAGTTTAAGTATCTATCGAAGTTCTTATTAATGTGCCATCGTCATCGCATAGAGATCACACATCACCTCTCTTCACGTTCCTATTAATCAATCTATCCAAACGTTACCTGGAAGAGATCGCTCTTAGCAATAAGGCCGCTCATTGTACTACGACGACTTAGCTAATAAGATTTAATATAGTGTTTTTATTTTATTCTGGTGTATGGCGACGATTCTCTAGTATATCAAGATGTTTACTTCTGTGAATTTAGTTAACGCTTAACTTCGTGTTAATTAGTTAACTTTGTGTTTATAGTCAGCATATTTATAAAAAACAAGACTAAACTTATATTATAATCTGATATATTAATATTTATTTCATTAAACTACATCCAATTATGTCCTTACATCCTATCCTATCCTGCTACTTATAAACGCGATAGTTTGTGAGGATGGATGTTTGTTACTGTTTCACTCAAAAACTACTGAACTGATTTTGATGAAACTTTCTGATGATGACTGTCTTCCCCATGGTAGACATACTCAGATACATACTCAGTGAGTAGATCTTTGAAGATACCAAGTAGGGGGTAGTCAGAGGCATGTTCAAACATTACATTTGGTACACGCCGTGTTTTGCAAGTAGTAAGCATTCCACGTGACAGGTTGCAAGCCCATCGCCGCTTATTGGAACACTAACTGTTGGCACACGCCTTCGAATTTTTGGTTCCAGGGCATGCCGGTTTCCTCACGATGTTTTCCTTCACCGTTTTGTATGTGTAAACTTTACAGTAATATAGCATATACATCAGAATAACACATAGGCTACTTTTTATCCAGGTACCACGCAGGTGAAACCGTAGGCAGAAGCTAGTACGTACAAATTTATTATAAATGCTCAAATTTCTTGACAAGTATGCAGAGAGAATATTTGTAAATTTTGGATATGAAGACTCCAATGGAAGCAGCAGATTTCTGCTAGAAAAGAGTTTCACAAACGAATCGCAGCGACAGTAAAAGCGAAGAAAAATTAAGATAACATTAAGTATACTTGGAGTACAAGAGAAAAGCAATTATCCATCTGAAATCTAACAAGTTGAATGATAACTCACAGCTATCAGAATCCCCAAATGCCCTACTTACATTCAATGAGGAGACAAATTCCTCGTCAACTAAGCGGAGTTGATTGTGATTCGTCCATTGTACGGCTGTAACCCTTCCGGGCTATTTGGTGCACGATAAATGTCGAACGCTAGTGCGTGAGGCTCGGTATTAAATCAAAGGCTGTGTGGTTACAGCTTCTGTGCTAGTGAGGGGCACAAGCTTGTTCAAGACCGGTCTTGAATTACAATCGAATAAAACACGTATTAATCTAAACTATCTACATTATCGTGAACTTGATTATTTAATATTTATTTATTTAACCATTTCGTTATAGTAACATAACATTGGCATGTCAAAGTATACATTTTCATGTTCTTAATCTAAAAATATCAAAGTGTACATAAATTCTTAATCGAGATATTTCTACTATGCATGCAAATCAGAAAATGAACAACTCATGTATTCAGTAACATGATAAAAAGGGTGACATTCAAAGAATTCCTTTAATTTAGATTTAAATTGGTTAAGCGGTAGCCGTGTCATTTCTAAAGGCAATTTATTGTACATATCTAGCTTTTGACAGATACCCAATTTATACGTCTTAACAAGTCTAGTTTTTGGAACGTTCAATTTTTCTTTGTTTCGGGTGTTTTAATGGTGTAAATGCTTTTTCATGGGCAAATCGACTATTTTTTAAATGAATTTCTATTAGAGAATTAAAAATAAATAGAGCTATAACTGTTAATATTTTAGATTTCTTAAAATATGCTCCGACTGAAGTTGGTCTACGTAAACCGTATATGATTCTAATGGATCTCTTTTGGCAAATTAGAACTCTTTCAATTTGGGTGGCATTTCCCCATATCGTTATTGCATAGTTCATGATAGAATGGCAGTAAGCATAGTAAACTGAAATAAGAGTTTTTCTATCAATTATTGATTTCAGCTTAAACAACGCATAATTAGCGCTGGCTAACCTATTACATATTTTTTCTATATGGCTATCATAACATAGAGTCGAATCTAGTACATCCTAGAAATGTGACCTCGCTCAGAATATCATTTTTAGTATTTCTCTTACAGGTGTAGTTTAAAACAGTGCTTTTATTTGCATTTAGAATGATGCCATTTGCTTCAAACCATTTTTTTAATTTTTGTACTACAATGTCTTTTTGCTGTTCAACAACTTCGAGCTTCCTATTTTTTATTCCAACGTGCGTATCATCTGGTAATAAAGTTATTAATGCCCAATCTGGCAGGCAATTGGCCAAGTCATTAACGTAGATCAAGAACAATAGTGGCCCCAGTATAGAACCTTGCGGCACACCTATGTTACTGTATTCCGGATCTGATTTTATATTATTTATGCTGACAATTTGAGTTCTATCACAAAGATAAGATTGCAAAATGTTAAGTTCCATTCCTTCAAAACCGTAAAAACTAAGCTTATGAATCAAAATATCATGTCGCAAGCAATCGAACGCTTTAGATAAGTCACAAAAGATACTAGAGACCTTCTGCAACTTGTCCATAGCTTCTAGTATGAAATATACTGTTTTTCTAATAGCCATTTCTGTTGATCGATTTTTTCGGAAGCCAAATTGGCATTCAGTAAATAATTTATTAGATTCAAAATATGCGATCATCCTAGATTTAATAGCACTTTCCAAAAACTTTGAAAGAACAGGTAAGTTGCACACTGGTCTATAATTTCCGATGTCAACAGTTTCTCCCTTTTTATATAATGGCACTAATTTACCTACTTTTAAACTAGCTGGGAAAATACCCTGTGATATACATTCAATAAAAAATTCTCAAAATAATGTCAAACATATAATCATTACATAAAATTAATTCTTTGATCGTTTTAGTATCCATGTCATAAATATCCTTAGATTGTTTACTTTTAATGCTACTTACTATTTTTCTAAGTTCGGAATAAGAGATTCTAGAAAATAATATTTTTATTTTATTCATTGATACATGTCCTAGATATTTATCACAGCTTTCTACTTTAACGTCTAAGTTTTTTGTCAAATTACTGGCTATATTATTAAAGAAATTATTAAAAAAATTTGCTATTTTCTTACAATCTGTTATTAAATGTCCCTGAAGATTACGAATTTTATTTATATTTTGATTTTTTCCTAATGATTTGTTCTGCTGCTCTTTTATAATTTTTTTTGGATTATTCATATTGTCCATTTTTACAATATGAATAATCAAATTCACGATAGTTTTTGGACACTATATAGGATAGCACGACGCGACCCGAAGAGACAGCGATCAGTCACCCTGATGATCGCCTGATGAGACTCTCGGAATGAGTCGAAACTTAGTCGGTGCCTTCACCGATAGTGCGATAGTGGTAAGTGAAAATTATATCATCATAACATTTAAAGTTCCTAATTTTGTTTCGCATAAACCTACGATTACTAATATATCATAATCCGAATTTCGATTTGACTTAATGACTATTTTGACTGCACAAAACGATTGTTTTAAAGACCTTGTTGGCCTGAAAAATCCGTCTTGGATATGTCATATCTCGTTTTAAGAATCTCCTCCTTGTCTGAAGTCGATTAAAACTGCATCCTCCATCATTCTTTCCAGTTCAACTGTATCCTCATTGGTCGCTTTAAAATGAATAAAATAAAAAATAAACATCATTTATTTCAGACCCGAGAAGTTGATCCATATACATTTACATTTAAATCATTACAATTATAAATAACACAAGCAATCAAATTAAAATTAAATTAAGTAAATCTTACCTGAAATAACAATTTATATAATGATAATCGAGAATCTGAAGGTCACAACGGTCCCATCCCTCAGTCAGAGAGCGAGGGATCGATTAGTACCGCGACTTGTTTGCTCGATAAAATCGCGGTTCATCAATAATGCTGGATCACGGTCCACATTCCCTGTTTACTGGAATCTGCCTTATCGATGGCGAGTCTATGACAATTACTCTCTGGAGCTTTTAATAGCTGAACAAATAACTAGTGGTTTGTCCCGGACTAAGACTTCGCTATACATTAAGCCTCGGGTAAACGCGTCAGGACGCCGCCAGTTTTATTCAAATATAGAACTATGTAGATCCCTCATCGGTTTATGTACTTAGCTGAGTCAACATCATCAATATCAAAATCAACATAAGGGTCAAAGGTTTAGAGTTTATTTTTATTATCATTGAAGCTAATCTCGTCCTCCCACCTTTTGACAATATAGACACATCATGGACAAGGAAAGCGAGAGATAGAGAGCAATGGAAGAGGTTGGAGGAAGGAGCCTTTGCCAAAAAAGGGCAAACATATAATAGAAACGATGTAAAAATTTTATATTATAATAGGTTGGGGAAAAAGTTTCTTCGCATTTTTTAAGAAAATTCAAAACATTTTTTAATATAGTTTATTTACATTTAACTAAAGTATGTAGGTACCATTTTGTTCGATAACTTTTTGCCATTTTGTAGGCAGGGACATGATCCCATTGCTATAAAAACTTTGGGGCTTCTGTTCAAAATACCGCGACAAGTGGTTTTGGCAGTCCTCTCGTGATGTTAACCTGACACTGCCTAAAGAATTCTGAAGAGACCGAAACAGGTGGAAATCTGAAGGTGCAAGGTCAGGACTATACGGCGGATGCATTAACACATCCCAGCCAAACTCTCTTAATTTTTGCTGAGTGGCTAAAGATGTGTGAGGTCAAAAATGGTCAAAAATTTCTTCAAAAATGGTTCGGTTTCATTACGTCGTAAAATCACAAATGAGAACACGGTTCATTAGGTTTCTTTCAGTGAGCTCGTGAGGTACCCAAATATCGAGCTTTTTTGTGTACCCAGTTTTTTTCAAATGCGCCAAAACTGTTTTGTGGTCAATTCCCAGTTCTTCAGCTACGTCGTAACTACTGATATGCCGATCTTGCTCCACTTTTTCAAAAATGGCATCCATTTTATCCGTAATAGGGCGACCAGAGCGACGTGCATCTTTGACATCAAAATTTCCGGATTGAAAACGCTTAAACCAAATTTGTGCTACTCTCACAGACACTGCACTAGGTCCATAAACATCGCAAATTTTTTTCGCGGCTTGCGTTGCATTTTTACCTTTTTTGTAGTAAAATTTTAAAATGTATCGAATTTCTTCATTAGATTCACTCATCTTAACAGTACGAAAAACAAATAAAAATCACACATTTTCCTAATTTGAATTTGGAATTATCTTCTTTAAAATTTAAACTTTTAATGATACCAAAACCAGCCAGATACAAATAGTATAGCCAAAGATATTTTATTACAAGTTCATACATACAATAATGCGAAAAGACTTTTTCCCCAACCTAATATTTAATAACATGAAATTTATTTGAAATAAAAAGCTTATATTATTATTATTATTATATAGAAGCTAAGGTCATATTATACACGTGTTTGTCAAAGGTTTATAATCTTTGAGTGTTTAAGTGGAGGGTGAATAGCTATCGACTAGATAAGCTTGCTATATCCGTCCTATAAGATAAGATTATGCTCTAACGGTCGCCTGCAAAGCGTTTAATAACAAAACCGTGATGTATAACGACGCAACGATTACTTTTAGAAGATATAAAAGATGACATGATTTTTATTCATATTGTAAAAACGGGATTTTTCACGTACCGCACTATCGGTGAAGGCACCGACTAAGTTTCGACTCATTCCGAAAGTCTTCATTACAACGTGCGGCAGCGCGGAGTGCATGATGTGACGCGGAGGGAGAGCGTCGCGATCTCTCACCCTCATGAAGATAGATAGATAATTCTTATTGCACAAAAAATATGTGTACATAGGCGAACTTAATGCTAAAAAGCTCTCTCTTCCAGATAACCTTTGTTTATTGTGGAAAAAGATTAAAACAAAAATATGAACATGCAGTAATTATGTAATGCAAAAGACTCTCGGAAGGAGTCGAAACTTAGTCGGTGCCTTCACCGATAGTGCGGTACGTGAAGAATCCCGTTTTTACAATATGAATAATCAAATTCACGATAGTTTTTGGAATAATATGGGTACAATTAGTAATTCTTAAAAATTTTATCATCTTTTGGCTAATGTCAGTGAATTTTGTGTCGCAAGTGAAACTTTCCCGTTTTGTTTCATAAAGTAAATTGAATTAGACAATTATAAGATATGTTTTTTCCTACTGCCATAAACTAAACCGTTTTCCTAAAATATGCTTTTAGTAATGCGTATTTTCAACTTCAGCCCCTTATTTATTTATTTATTGTATTTTGACACAAAGTACAGACTGTCATATATGACCT
Organism: Perizoma affinitatum; assembly: GCA_961405105.1. Lineage (NCBI taxonomy): Eukaryota > Metazoa > Arthropoda > Insecta > Lepidoptera > Geometridae > Perizoma > Perizoma affinitatum. The sequence goes on along the minus strand of OY560199.1, from coordinate 316,963 downwards.
ACTTATTACCACAGACTGTGTTTTCATCACATGGCCTTCAATAATATATTTTTAATGCAAGTAGAGAATAAACACAATCAGCAGGGTAATTGCAAGTTTATTTACAAAGCTCAATTTCTTATATATTCGGTTTATTTATATATACGGTTAATTTTCGTATTTCGTACGAACTTCGCATGATCTGTCGTTTAACTTGTTTTCTTGCAATACGAAATAAAAATAAAACATGGTTATTTCGACAATTGCCCGACAATCTTATCACTATAAATTCCCATTTTTACCAAACCCTACACGTATTTGAAACATCAAGTCACTGCGGTTTTAAATTGAGTCAACTATTTAATAGTGAAACAAATTCAGCAATGGTTATGGAGCAAGGCGATAAAACCGATTCAGAAAAGACATTATGGTACGATTTGTGGTCAAGATAACAACTCAATTGGGCTGAATAAATTGTGACAGAATTGGATGCCAGTTTTATTGCAATATACAAACGGACTATAGTGCGAGTGGGCCGGTCTGTACGGACGCGCGAGCCATCTTGTCAACAAGTTGGCCCAATTGTTTCCGGGCTGTATTATGGTTTCTTTATAAGAAAGTTGGAACTGTGAACTGAGGAGTTTCTCTCAGAAAGAAGGGTGAACAAGGAAAACTAGCGACACGAGATTGGTAACAAAAACATTGTTAGATACTTATTCAATTGTTTTGCGTCTTCTCAATAAAGTTTAGGTAGTATTTTAACTCCTGACGCTAACACAGGGTTGTTATGTGAGGGGTGTTATAAGTTTTACTTGTATTTCTGTGTGGTTGTCTGTGGCATCGTAGCTCCCAAACGGATGAACCGATTTTGATTTAGGTTAAGTTTTGTTTGAAAGGTGTGTTGATTGAGTGTTCTTAGCTATTATTCAAGAAAATCAGCCGATTAAAGGTCATAAGATTTTTTTCTGTTAGCATTTATTTACAAAACAGCATAAGCCGCGCAAACAAATCGTTTGAAAAAAAAACTCTATTTGATTTCTATAGAACTTATAGAAATGTGAAATAAACATGTATTCATTTCTATAGAAATGTGTTTTTAAATCGATTTGTGTCTCTTTAAAGACCGCAAGTCCCTAGGAAGCGCTGCTAGATGTAAAAAAAAAACAAGTATAAGTTTAAAATTCTGCAAAAAAAAAAAAAAACGTCTGTGCACTAAAAAAAGTAACTTGGACGTTATAATGTGATGCCAGCACGTCACCCCCTAACCGTCCGTGCACCGTCCGTGTCACAGTATACTAAAACCAGTAATTCTAGTTAAACTTCCAAGTGAATTGGTCAAGTGTAAGTGATCATTATCATGAAAAATCAACTGCCCGTTTGTTTGTCTGTAGGTTAACTATGGTTTAAGAACATGTTTGTTTTTGTGACCTGACAGAGGAACTTAGATAGGTACCTACTTAGGTACTCTAGAATTTAAAGATAGATAGATAGAAAATGATTTATTGTACAAAATAGTAGTACAAGCGAACTGAATGCTAAAAAGCATTATCTTCCAGATAACGTTTGTGTATTGTGAAAAAGATGTGTTGGTAGTGCATAAAATAGTTAAAAAAAAAATAGAATAGAATAGAATTTCGTAATTTTTTTTTGCAGAAACACGATACAAATAATCACAATAAATAATAATGACAATGTAAAGTGACAAAGAGTAATTGCAAAAAAGGTCTAAACTTAGTATAATACTGGTTACCGCAACCAGCGCTGGCCTTCCGTTAGAACCTTTTTTGGGGTGGGTGATGTGGTTCTTTAATGTGTTCACTCAACGCATTTATTGCTTTTACATAATTACAAAGCTGTTAAACCAGTCTCTCTAAACTCTGGATTAGGGCCATCGTGTCGGCAAACCGAGGTTTTTTAATACTTATAAGTCTTAGGTAGTTAATGTAGATACTTTAAGAGATGGATCTACGTTTGTATTTTCGGGGATAGTTGATTTTAAATGTCCGTGAAATAATGGTCTTATATATAAGTGAATTATTTGTTTTTTTTTAAACAACTTCATACACAAACAAACTAACGACTCATCTGTTGGGAAGCGGTTAACGTATCCTATGGTCGCTTGCAATACTCTCGCGTTGCCGACCCTGAGATATCAAGATGAAAGATCTCATGTGTTGGTAACTTCACCGGCAACCAGACCCTTCAAACCAGAACATAGCAAAACAATTATAACGATTTATTGTAAGTTAAACGTCATGATTATTTCCAATAATTCATTTTGTATCCTAGCTGCTAGCTAAGTAGGTCTATCGCTCGTATCCCTAATTGGTGGCAATACGTGATAGATGCAAATTTGGTGCATTGGATATTTGGAGCGCACATTCGACTCAGTTGATTAGTTTGTACGATTGTTTGAGTTTGTCTATTACATGAGTGGTTCTAACAGAGTATGTATAATGTTGGATGACATAAATACAATACTTTCTTCGAAATGTCGGGAAAATAATAAAATGTGTAGTTTAAAAAAACACGCTTTTATCACACACCAAAAACTATAAAAAAGAATTCCACTATCCACCTCCTGGCTCCATCATCAGATCAGCTCCAGGATACCAAATTGTAGTATTGTAATCCAAACAAGATATAGTGTCTAGGCAACCCTAACATAGGTTTTAAGATACTACTAACTAAATATTGTACTTACACAGTTTGTTAAATAAATATAGTTTTAGAGTTTCATTTCTATACGGCAATTAGAAGTAGATTAAAATGTCCCGCAGCCACGCTATAAAAATAACACGTACTTTAAATACTGAAGATAGAAAGTTTGACTTTTTGAAGACTTTCCTTTATTTTTAATCGATTTCAAAAAAGGAGGTAGTTCTCGATTCGTTTTTTTTAATATAATGTTTGTTACTTGATATCTTCGCCAATTGTTAAGCGATTTTGATGAAATCGAGTCTGCTAAATTTTGAAAATAATAATTCTTATTTTTGTGATACTGATCTATTAGAGAATTATTTATTTGTTTAATAATGCTGGTCATTATCCACACAGCATCATCTAGTCCTAAACTAAGCAGAGCTTGTGTTATGGGAACTACATGACTGATATAATATTAATATACATTTTTATTTGTAAATATATACATATTTTACATTGAAAACACCCAGACCCGAGACAAATATTTGCAGATCATACAAACATTTGTCCCGCGGTGAGAAACGATCCCGCAACCTTCTGCGTCTGAGGCGAGCCTTTGCCCACAGCGCCACAAAGGTCGAAATATTTTTTTTATCTGTCTATCTATATAATAACACCATGAATTCCCTGAAGCGGACCAATGAAAGAGCAATTTCGATATAAATTACAAGCAAGAATATCGAATATCTCTGCAGACACTAGAAAGCTAAGATTCACCGCAAGCAGCCGAGACTCGACTCCAGTGATTAGCGATCGAGTCGGGTTCATTCATGCAGAGAACAGTCGCCCACCCGCAAAGCTCCCAACACTAAATTCCAGAGCGAAGTTCTATATGGCAAATTCTTAATGGTCTCACAAGTTGGGAATTGGTCAAAGAGATCGCGTGCCATAGACTCCGCATATGTTCTAGCTTGAAACAGAAGTGGCTCGTTGACCTGCCTCATGTTACATTGACAGAAAACAAACACGCTCACGACTGTCTTTCTCATGATAGAGGCCCTCATATACATAGTCAGTGTCAGTGTCTGTACAAGTCAGAGGCACGAAAAACATTTGGTACAACAAAAAAATAGACAGTTATCTGGCATTATTTGAGACGCAGAAGATTGCGGGTTCTTTCCCGCCGCGGGACAAATGTTTGTATGATCTTATTTGTCTCGAGTCTGGGCGTTTTCAATGTTTGTTTTTTTTTGTATTTATTTACAAAAAAAATGTGTAAGTAGAATATCAGTCATGTAGTTCCCATAATACAAGCTCTGCTTACTTTGGGGCTAGATGATGCTGTGTGAAAAATGTCCAGCATTATTATTATTATTATTTTCTTATGTTATTAGATTTTAGCCAGACTCTCCGAAGTTCCGGAGATGGGATGATGAGATAGTCCAGACAGCAGGTAGAGACGGACGAGGGTCGCACGAGATATATATTAATGAAGAGGGTTGGAGGAGGTCTTTGTCTGTGGGAATGGCCGAAGGCCCGATGTCGTCGCTTCGCTCCCTCGACAGCTTACTTAATTTATGAAATTGCATATCTATAGTTAAATATTTTTAGCAGCAGATTAATTTTCCTATATTAATAAACTAATATCATATCCTATCCTATCCTACTAATATTATAAACGCGTAAGTTTGTGAGGATGGATGTTTGTTACTCTTTCACGCAAAAACTGCTGAACGGATTTTGATGAATCTTTACAGTAATATAGCTTAAACATCAGAATAACACATAGGCTACTTTTTAACCGGGTACCACGAGAGCGAAGCCGTGGGCAGAAGCTAATACTATTATAAAGTGTATCGTATGTTGTCTTAACAACTTTGGTTAATGCATTTTAGACTTGATTTAATTATTTGACTTTTGTCGGATTCTTCCAAGGTTGATCTAGGAATCGGTATAAATTCACTTTTAAATTTAAAAATGTGAAAGCATTTTAAGAAGATAGATAAAAGAGCAATTATTTTTTTCTGTTCACGATCCTACCTCTATAATTACGTCTCTGGTTTGCTGGAAGAAAACTCTTTTTAGAAGAAGAAAAAATTTAAACTAGGAATCGGTGTAAATTCACTTCGGCATTTAAAAATGCGTAAGCATCCCTTTTAAGTCTGTGGTTTCAATTCACGTTATAACTTGATCCTTGTGATTTCAATTCAATAAAACCTATCGAATTTGACAAAAATATAGACAATAGCAACGCATATACCTGCTATAAATTAACATACTATATAAAATATACTACATATATTCCTCCAGTGATCATAGTACATGCAACTGTGCCGAATTATCGGGAAACATTCAAACTCACATCATCATCATCAAACAATCATGTTAAAAACTACCGTTTTTTTATTTTTAAACAGTCAACAAAGATCTGAAAAAAGGCTGCAAATAACCACATTATTGTAGATTCCTAGAGCACACGTGCTCGTCTCATTAAAGAGGACACTAAAGCCTTGGTGACACATAATAAATTTCCTTTTATTAACAAAGTGATATCATGATTCATCTACCATCCCTTAAAACTAGTTAATCACATTGACGCCCCTCTCATATAGACCCCTTTTCCTGCCATATTGTGGTCTCTGTGACCCCAGAAGACAATAAACTGCCGCGAAATAGCCAAAATACAAAGTTTCTCACATAATTCGATTAACCCGAAAGCAACTTGCGGACCTAAATTATAATTTTCGAAATTTATGATGCCCCAGGCGCATTACGGAAATCAAACCTGGTGCCGACTGAAGCGTCCCGTTCGGCAGCTCACGTATGCATAATTGTACGCTTGTTATACGCCTGGTTGCTGCTTCCATAAATAATATTGACCTCGCCATCTCCTTGATGTTAAATTAATTAATACATACTTAGTCAGGACTAACAGGGAATTATAGTGTCGGGTCAGGACCCGACACTTTAATTCCCTGTATCTTGGGTATCAGGAACTATGGGTACCTACCGTGATACCAGAACACCCAGACCCTGAACAAAGTAATTACAAAAAATCTGTATCTATCGTCCTCCTACCATCAATACAATGGTCTCGGTCTATCAGAACCGCGTGCGTACAAGAACCAGTTCAGTCTTAGTGAACGTGGCATCGTTTGGTCAGTTGTGGCTACAGTAGACGGTGGCCCTAAAGTGTGGTTTGATGATGAATATTTGAGAATAAATAGCCTGTCGAGTAGCATAGCGACACCGAACAGTTAATATAACTTTATAAACAGTCACTAGAAAGCTTATAAATCACAACTTTCAACGCTGGAGACCACGGCGCCATTTTTAACGCAGAACGTTGCAGACAGGTTGCTTGAACTGTGAACAGATTTTTCTTGATTTATTTTAAATGACTTCCAGACTTTCATTCTTAAAGTAGTGGTTTCAAGAAGCAGGTTGAACTAGCTACTGTCCACGGCTTCGCCCGCGTGGTACCCGGAGGCAACGTTCGTAAGAAATGCATTCGCTGGATCGTTGTTTCGTAGATTTACATTGCAAAATTGGTCTCCACGAAAAGCGATTATACTTTAATGGAATAATAAACACCCTAAACGTATCTATATATTGCTATATATATTAATTGTATTTTTCGTTTCAGGTAATCTCTGAAACGAAAAATCCGATTTATATATTTATATCCGATTTATATTTTTAGTTTTAGAGATTACCTCTTTTTACATTAGCCATATTATTGAACAAATCCGTTCACTAAGTGGCCATTGTCTAGCTAACGCACATTAGCACATACCTAGGTCTTTACGGGTCTGGGTGTTTCTATGCAAAATATGAGTATTTACAAAAAAAATGACATAAGTAGCTCTGCTTACTTTGGTGCTAGATGATGCTGTGTGAAAAATGTCCAGCATTAATTATTTCAAACATGTATTTACTATGAGATTATGAAGCTCGTGCACTGGTTTTTTTTCTGGCCTTCTGCGCTATCTCGTAAACAGGTCATAGGAAGCGACGAACCCATTTGTTCTTAATCATTCTTCAAGTGGAACTGATTTATGAGTTTCCACTGGATTGGAATTGTTAATTCCCGTAGAATAAACTAAATAAACGATTGGATGCAGGCGCTGGGTGGACGCCGCTGCACCTGCATTAGAAACAGGTCACTGTTGGACAGGACACCGTTTGACAGTAACTATTGGACAGGTCACTGTTGGACAGGACACCGTTTGACAGTAACTATTGGACAGGTCATTGTTGGACAGGACACCGTTTGACAGGTCACTGTTTGACAGGACACCGTTTAACAGTAACTATTGGACAGGTCACCGTTTGACAGGTCATTGTTGGACAGGACACCGTTTAACAGTTACTATTGGACAGGTCACCGTTTAACATTTCATTGTTGGAAAGGACACCGTTGGACAGGTCACTGTTGGACAGGACACCGTTTGACAGGTCATTGTTGGACAGGACACCGTTTAACAGTTACTATTGGACAGGTCACCGTTTAACATTTCATTGTTGGAAAGGACACCGTTGGACAGGTCACTGTTGGACAGGACACCGTTTGACAGGTCATTGTTGGACAGAACACCGTTTGACAGGTCACTGTTGGACAGGACACCGTTTGACAGGTCATTGTTGGACATAACACCGTTTGACAGGTCACTGTTGGACAGGACACCATTTGACAGGTCATTGTTGGACAGAACACCGTTTGACAGGTCACTGTTGGACAGCCCACACCAATTTGTGTTATTCGGTGATCATTTAAAATGCATCCCGTAAAATGTGTGGTGTAATCGAGATAGAATAGAAACTTTCTAAAAAAATATGCAAAATAATAGTACAAATGGCAGCGTACGTTTTTTTTCTTTAGTTTTGCCCTCTCTCACCCCATGTATGGGGTATCCTGGGTACTCGATTGACAGGGTTGATGACTATGAATTCATTTATTCTGGACTGAAGGCGTAACCATATTTAGTTGTTATAAGGATTCAAGATTAATTGTCCAAAATGAACCGCGTTAACGATACAGAAACGGAAAAAAACACTACAAAACATTCATTGTTAATAAAACGATAGTACCCAGGGAATGTGTCCAATATTTTGGAAGCCGTCATTTAGTCCAACATATCGGGCCAGGCAACGGGTCAGGCAACGGGTCAGGCAACGGGTCAGGCAACGGGTCAGGCAACGGGCCATTCCGTGCCGATCGAACCCGCTTTAATTCTGTCGCGTTACATGCCGCCGCCCGTTTGGGCTCTACATTTTATTGGAAATATTTACGAGTGCGCGTCTCTATACCTATATTCAATACTACAGAGTAGTTCGCTCGGTATTATAATAATGCTGGACATTTTTTACACAGCATCATCTAGCCCAAGGTAAGCAGAGCTTGTGTTTTAAGAACTACATGACTGATATACTACTTACCTTTGTACTTTTCTTTTTGTAAATACATACATATTATACATAAAAAACACGACACATTATTGCAGATCATACATTTTTAACATTTGTCCCGCGGCGAGGATCAAACCCGCAACATTGTGTGTCTCAGGCGGGCCTACGCCCACTGCGCCACAGACGTCGTCAAGCTACTGCCCATCTCACTAGCTACTACCTTGTAGTATTATATTAACTGATGATAAGTAGCTCTTACCGATACAGCAGCTTTCGGAAGAAACGCATTCGCTCGACCGTTTTTTTGTTGACTTACCCTGCAAAATTGATCCCTACGAAAAGTAATTTTATTTTAACGGGATACAGCCTGTGTCCACCCTGAATAAATATTTCAAATAAGAGGTTGTCAGGTCAATTATTTATATTTTAGACTCCATAGAATATTGTGTGAGTCTACTTTCGATCCACTTGTCAATTGTCAATTATTTCTGAGTTGATATCATACCGATTTTGACTTTTGAGATCGAGATTACTAAAAATATAGTTGAAACAGCTCTCTACCGTTGCAAACGATCTATAGATAGGTTAACTACCAGACGAAAGCGTTCCAAAAATATTAACTGCTTTGCCAAGCCGAATGGCAGTGCTAGAGCTCTAGCTTCAACCGGTAACCCCGGAAGAATTTTGACTACGCGAAGGTACCCGAGAGATAATATGTAAATCTCCTAGGTCGAGATACTGAGTGTTCTCGAAAATCTTGTCACTCTTTGACTTGATGCAGAGCTGAAGGCCGATTCACCACCACTTTTTTTTTATTTTAGCTATTTTAGTTTTCAAGAAAAGAAAAAGGAAGAAAAAACATATTTATCCATCTGAAAAGTACATAACAACAAATAACGCATATACAAACACATATACAGATAGGTAAAGCAGGATGGGACGACATTCTGGGACGGTACTGTACTAGTGTACGCAGAACGCTGCTATGTACAGGTTCCTATGAAAGTCCTGAGCTCAGCGTGTGCTGGGAACGAATTCTCAGCACAAGGCTTTAGTGACGCACGAACTAAGTAACTACCTTAGTTATGTATCTAAATGACATAAACATATAATTATATTACGTGAAATATATAGAGATACGTAGATACGTAGATACGTAGATCTGTCGGGGACATCAGTCAGAGCCGGTCCAGCGGCTGATTCGGCCGAGGATCTCAAGAGGCGCAAATATAGAAGTCTCGACAGAGCTTACTTATTTGAGCCTTTTGGGGTTGAGACTCTGTGTCCGTGGGGAACCGGGGCCAAGAGCGTTTTCAAAATTATTTCAGGGCGACTGGTCGAAGCGACGCGCGACAAGAGAGCTGGCTCTTATCTGGGTCAACGCATTAGCATTGCCATTCAGCGTGACAATGCGGCCAGTATTTTGAGAACGTTTCCGCCTGGTAGTGATCTGGATCAGTTGAGCTATCTATACATCGTTTGCAACGGTCTATAGATAGCTAGTTGTTTCATCTGTATTTTTTGTATATACCTACTTGTACATAGAGAGTTAATATAATCAAAATTAGAAATTAATGCCAAACACATATTGCAAAAGGAAGGAATGATAGCTAAAAACATCAAAAAATAATGTGTTTAGTTCTTAAGTTGTAAGTGGTGATTTGAATAAATCTATATCTTATCTATATATTTATCATATTTATCAATACTATCATGTGTAAGAGCCTCCAGTCTTAGCCCATTATCAAAATTATCATAGTCGGGTTACGAGCACCGTACCACTCATCGTATTACGTAGATTAACCAACCATCTCGCGTGCTGACGTTTTATCGAGACATCAAATGCGTTTAGGCGAATATACGAGCAGTCGTACAGTTCCCACGAACTTTTAACTGCGGAAGCAAGGTCGACCTCGGTGGCGCGGTGGGCAAGAAGCCAGAGGTGCGGGACAAATGTTCCCGATCCGGGTGTTGGTACCACGGTACTCCTAGTTTCTAATACCTATAAATAAATAATGCTGGACATTTTGCACACAGCATCATCTAGCCCCAAACTAAGCAGAGCTTGTGTTATGGGAACTACATGACTGATATACTACTTATAACTTTTTTTTCGTAAATACATACATATTATACATAGGAAACATCCAGATCCCGAGACAAATATTTGCATATGCAAACATTTTGTCCCGCGGTGGGAATCAAACCCGCAACCTTCTACTACATTAGGGAATGCTAGTGTGGGAGAGCTATGTATGTTTCTGTGTTAATTATAACGACGAACTGCTTTAAAACAAGGTTTTTGTGAGGGGGTTGGAGAGAGATGACACTATTATAATTGTAATGGATGAAAGATTGGACTATTTCGGGAGGAAATGTTAGTTAGTTGAACTAACTAACTAATGTTAGTAGAAAAAAATAAAGTTGATTAATAATGATAGACAGTGAAAAGGCAACGTTGCTGTGAACGGCTAAAGGTTGTCGAGAGTTGTTATTATATCGTTAAAAAAGTTAACGATTTAATAAAGAGACAAAGAAACTAACGGTTCACCAGGTTGTTAGCGTGTTGTTTTAGTGTATCTTATTTGTGATTTTGATATCGCCATCTTTTAATGAAAGTTAAAATATTCGTATATTATTTTGTGATTATTTCATACGTCATCTCTCTATGAGAGTTAAGATATTTCGGTTGTTTTTGAATGATTCGAGATCAACGTAACCTCCTGTATAAATAACTTCTAATTATATTTTCAGAAGCAAGATGAATGTGGCCTTAAGGTCACATTGACATTTACGGGGTCAGTTACCGAACCCAGCCTCGCCCGCGTCGCAGTCACTACATGCTAGATAAATACGTTTTGTTTTATATTATTTTATATTTAAGTTTTTATGGCCCTGTACTTGTACGTGTATTTTACTGTGTTGCCTGAAATAAATGTATTATTATTGTAAACATGAAGTCTAAACTCCGCGGAACAGTCTCCATAGATAGCGGGCAACACCATGCCATCAGCGCAGCTTTTAGTACAAAGTGCATTTTCATGCATCCTTATATTTTTAGCTTTACAATTTACGGTCGGAGCAAATGGTTTTTGAAAATGAATGTAGCTTACGGTAATTCGGTTTTGTTGCCCGTCGATTTACGGTAAAAAATAAAAATAATGGTGTGTAAGTTTCTAGTGACAGCTGCCTTAACGTCCGGTCAAATTGAAACGGTGGTTACAGTTCATTCACGAGGACTCTGACAACCGCTTCACAAATATTTCTCTTGCATAGCGCTGACGCCCTCACTGTTTAACTGCGCCTTAAGAGGCCAGCGGACGATGAAATGTCCGTACAAACGTAATACAAAAATAATTTATAATAAGAGCTTATTTCCACCATATTAAGTTATTATTTGTATTCGAATAATATTTATCCAAATATGTACCCAAAGTTAAATGTAAACGAATCGCATTTTGTATATTTTTAAGTCTTACTTGTTTCGTATTAAAAACAACAACTTACGTAATGTTTTAAAAACAATCTATTTACAGAATAACAACACGATGTGAAAAATACAACAAGTTTCCGTCATCATTTTTAGTATAACTGACCAACACCAAATTTATAACAAATTATGAACGGCTAATATTGCATCAGCCAAAAAGAGATAGCGATATTCGGGCTGATTTTTTGACACGCCTCGAATTTGCGAGCTGCGTTCGCCGCATCCTTAAGGCAGCACACTTTATATTATCGAATAGCCGGGATTGAGGAGATCTTGGGGTGTCGTGATAAGCACAAAAGCGCTCAGTCATACCTAAATGCTAATACAGATCACCTAGAAAGTATAAAACAAGAACATGATTTTGTTACTATATTCGCTAAATAAAGATTCAGTGTATGCGTCTGCCAGAAAAAGGTGAAGCTGATTGATTGCAATTGATTTGCAGCATCCTTCAACTCATTATCTCCCCAACTCACTAGGGGGCGTTGAAATTGATGATAGAAATACGCGTCTTTTTAGGGTTCTGTACCTCAAAAGAATACAAACGGAACCCTCATAGGATCACTTTGTTCTCCGTTTGTCTAACTGTCTGTCAAGACCCTTTATCTCGGGAACGCTTAGAGGTATCGAGTTGAAATTAAAACCATATACCTACTCAGGTCTACAGTCCCTTGAAGCTGTGGAAAAATCAAACTTCTAAGTTAACGTAAAAAAAATGATAGGACCGTTTATGCCGCAAAAAACGTATATTTCGACACTCTCAAGGGAATCAAAATATATGGGGTTCCGTTGATTTAGAACTATGATATTTGGCAAGTTATATCTTCTTATACTACAAGTACAGGGAAAAATCTGCAAACTATACATTTGTTATTATTTGCCCTACAAAAATAAAAACTATAATAGACAATGTTTTTTCCAACTTTGACGTATAATGCGATTCTATTCATTCTTTCTTTTTCATTCTCCACTTACAAATCTGGATTGATATTTAAGTAAAAACCAACTTTAATTAGGTTACCTAACTAATTTAAGTATGAACTGTTAGTATAACCACAATTTCACAAAAACACAATAATATAAGTAATTATAGGTTTTGGAAACTGAATTTCGAGAAAAGCTCGGAAAAAACTGCGAGACTCGATTCCTGAACTATTTATAATATATGCTTACAAATTTGTACGGAACACTCGGTGGGCGAGACCGACTCGCACTTGTCGTGTTTTTTAAATTGTTTAAAGAATATAAAACGACTAGGACATGACGTGATTTACTATTCCGTATACCGCGGACGGTGCTCATGAGAAAGGACCTTTAAAAAGTACGTATCACACGTACTTTAGTAGTCGTTTTCATATACTAAAATTATAGAAACTTAAAAATACTCTGTATCTGTTCAAGGTAAGAGTGAATAGGTATCTACTATTTTTTGTACTTTACTAAAGTGGCAAACAAACTAACAGACCACCTGTTGGTAAACAGTTACCGTAGCCTATGGACGCTTGCAATACCAGTGGTATCACTCACGCGTCGTGATACCACTCGCCCTAATATACCAAGATGAAAGATCTCATGTGCCTGTAATTTCACCGGCAACCATACCCTTCAAACCGGAACACAGCAATGAGAGCATTACTGCTTGGCGACAGAAATAGACATGATAGTAGCACTTCCCCGGACGAGCCGTTTTTCAGAAGCTCTACTAATAAATCGTTAATTCTCAATCTTCGGCCATTATCATCACTTACCATCGGGTGAGATTATGACCAAATGGAGTTCTATTATTGATATAAAAAAGCAGGTAAATGTGTGTGTAGTAATGAGTACATTATTCAAGTCGTGCGATAACGGAGCGGGGGACATCCCTAACGAGTCCGTACCTACGCTGATTAAAACTAAACGCGGCGCTCGGACGGGAATTATTGTGGAGTAGGGGTGTCACCATTTTCATGTTATCTAATTCGTATGTACGAACGTAACTTTTTATTGCTGGTGGCTCTCTGTTAAATTATACTTTTTGTTGCTAATTATTTTTTAATTAACTTTTATTTGGTGATCTTCTCAAACGCTGCCGCCTCATTCTTCATTACACAAAAATTTGCTGGATGAATATGCTAATTAGTATTAAGTTCGCCTATTTACTTGTTTTGTTTTGTGCAATAAAGCATTTTATTCATATATATATATCTACTATTCCCTTCCTAAACCACTTATAAGCGACTAGTGGAACGCCCCGCGACTTCATTCGTTCTTGTTTTTCTATTCAAACTTGATTTGCCCGCTGCATCCCTCCTGCACCCTCCAGTGGAATTTTCAATTCGGCTAGCGGGAAGTGAATGCCGGGCGGAAATAGCCTACATTTTGCTAAAAATTGTGAGCTATAGGTCTGAACAATTTAAAGAAAATGTATAGTCAATAATAATATATTAATAATAATATTATAACCATTGTAGGCATCGGCAGATGTGAGCTGGCAACCCTATGGCACCGCTACCTCGAAGACTCGCTTCCGTCAGGTCAGGTGGTCAGGTCGGTGTCGCACTAACGGGTTGATAATCCGCTAATGACGGTACAAGGGACCAATGCCCTGACCTGATACGGGAATGCTCTGACAGTACTATCTAAATGACTGCTCTAAGTGTGTTTATTATACTAGCCACTGTCCACGGCTTTACCATCGTTTTTCCCGGATAAAAAGCTCTTACCGTTAAGGCAGTTTTTGTAAGAAACGCGTTTACTAGACTGACGTTGCAAAACGGGTCTCCACGCTTTTATTTTAACGGAATAATGTACAGCCTATATCCATGCTGAAAGTACATCCTAAAACAGGTGTTTTTTTTTTAATTAGATATGTAGTTTCGGATATTACTCCCCTACAAACAAACGCATAATATTATTGTAGATTATTTGCTGTACACGCGGAGAATACAGACGAAAAACATTAAGGACATGTACAAAGGCGAGCTTACCCTAACAATAGTTTTCAGCAAACCAGTAGATTTATCTCTGATAGGTTATTTAAAAGGTTTTATTACATACAAACACTCACGCCTGTTTCACCGGATTCCAGAGTAATAGACCACGGATTTCCGCTTTTTAGATTTAAATCCTTTTTTTGAGTAGGTATCTGTTTTATTTCTTTATTCTTTCATTATGTAAAAAACAACATGTGTAGAATTCATAAAAACTAAACCGTAATCACAAATATATGAAATACTTAGATATAATTAATGTACTCCAAGGAAAATAACAAAATTTAACGGTTAAAATACTCAATACAATAAGTAGATTATATATTCACATTTGGTAACTGAAAAAACAAACACACTCACGACTGTAATCCGCAAGATGGACATGCTCAGATCCATACGCAGTACTGCCGTAAAGATGCCAAGTAGAAGGTAGCCAGGGGCACGTGCCTCTAGCCGTCTCAACATTACATTTGGCACAAGCCCACGTTAATAATTTCCTGCAACCGCGCCACCGCTGATAAACGACGTGTATCGTAATTAAACATAATGAAATCCGCAAAAACATTCCTACTTGAATCGAGGTCAGCGCTAAATCACAGTTTAAAAGCCGCTAAAACCCGCTATCGGCCGAGCCGCCAGCCCGCCGCTGCTCCCCTGCCAAAACACAGCCGTTCCAGTCGCTCCCGACCGGTATACAGGATGATACTCATTTATCGTTCCAAGAACCAACTTTCATCTCTGTGAAGTGGTTCGCCGTGGGCGAAGGCCCGCCTGAGACGCAGAAGGTCGCGGGTTCAATTCCCGCTGCGGGACAAATGTTTGTACGATTTACTAATGTTTGTCTCGGGTCTGGGTGTTATAATATGGTGATAATATGTATGTGGGTGAATCAACTTTTAAGACACTCCTTTGAGACAATTTTGCAAAAGTAAAAATAAAAAAATAACTTTCGAAATCTTTAGAAAAGTTGGTATTATCAGTTGTATTATTTATCCAAGTTTTAGGTTTGATAGTTTGCCACGACATCTAATAAAGTATTATGGAGTTTTATGAAAAAACTAATGAGCGTGTAGTAAAACGGTTCCTTGCGTTACCTATTTACAAATATCGATTTAGGGAATAGAACAAAAAGAAACGAAACATCAACAGAATAATCATTTATTTCAACTTAAATGTACTATTTTTACTTCATCATCAGCCCACATTAGTCCACTGCTGGACATAGGCCTCTCCCAATACGCGCCACTGAGCCCGGTCTTCGGCTCTTATCATCCACTTACTGCCAGCTGCCTTTCTTACGTCATCGCTCCACCTAGCCGGGGGGCGCCCCACACTACGTTTGCCCAGACGCGGTCTCCACTCAAGAACTCGTTTACCCCAACGGTTGTCGGTTCTTCGGCATATATGACCAGCCCAGCCACTTCAGCTTACTAATCCTCTGAGCTATGTCGATGACTCTCGTTCTCTGTCGGATAATCTCGTTGCGGATTTTATCTTTCAGAGAAACCCCGAGCATAGCTCGTTCCATAGCTCGCTGTGCAACCTTGAACTGGTGGACTAGCCCTACTGTGAGTGTCCATGTCTCGGCACCGTAGGTCATCACGGGTAGGACGCACTGGTTGAAGACTTTAGTCTTCAAGCATTGTGGTATGGGTGACGAGAAGATTCGACGTAGTTTTCCGAACGCTGCCCAGCCCAGCTGGATCCTTCTCTTGGCCTCCTTCTCGAAGTTGTGTCTACCTAATTGCAAAATTTGTCCGAGGTAAACGTATATTATTACTTAATCAACCTTAATTTATAATAACAATAACATGAAATAGAGGCAATTTAAAGTCGACTGCGTTACTTTGTTAATTTTAAAATGCCTAACTTTAAGATAAATCTCTATATAGAATAATCAGTCATTCATTACTTATTTTTAACATCGACTATAGCCTTAAGCTCTTCTAGTAAAACGTTTTTCATACTAAAATACAATGCCTAAACGAGCTATCTTCAAAAAATCGAACACAAATTTAGGGACACAGAGGTAACGCCTTAGAATCATAAACCATCCATGAAGTCACAACAGAAAAAGGATAGACTATAACCAGTTTAACTAAATGATAATAAGACTTAAAAATAAACGAGATCAAATAATCACAAAAATTATAGATATTACCTTCATCTAATAGGAACTCTGACTGTAGTATAATCTCTTTTGTCTTATTTCTTTTTAAACACATCAACCATATTTTGAATTGATAATAAGAGCGATGTGCTTTCTTAATAACATCCAGTACCGGTAATATATGAAAATTTGTCTTCGTAATCCAAGTGATATCCTTCTGATCCAATCGAAAACGTTTGGTGTTTTTGTCTACTTGTAAAAACAGTACTTCTACTTATCCGTCTTCCTCAAGATAAGACATCGTTTTGTATGCATATGAGTAAGATTTGTTCTTAATTTGATTTCATTTGTCTATGTTACGTATAATTCTTGACTAATAAAAATCACTAAATCCATAGGCCAGTTAATTTACTTAAATGGTCTGTGCTACATCCAATCTTTGAGTTTTGATCATGACTACCACATGGCAATTCTTCTTCCTATGAATAACCACCCACCGTGGATCTCGTCATATTTTGTAGTTGTTTTGCAATTTAAAGGCTAGATCATCATCATCAACTGATATAGTTTCCAAATTCAGGTTGTTTAATGTCAGATTACTATTTGTGATTTCTCCAAGTTAGAGTTGGTAGCCATGAAATCAATTTCGTTGGTAAATCTTATGACAGAGTGTGATTATTCGTCAAGATGGAGTCAACAGCCCTCGGCTTAATTAATCCTCTACATCATATGAAACTCCGACATTGTAAGGGATAGGACAGGATTGAGACACCTATAGAATCTCCGTACTCTAGGACATTTTATATCACAGAAACAGCTTAAATCCCTGAATTTGAGTTTTCAATACCACCTCGAAAACGCTTGGAGAACTTTAGGAGTGCCTACAATCCTTGGATTTTTGTTTAGCAGGGCTTTCTGTTGGGCTTCAATATCTTGCTCAACAATCAAATAGAGTTTTATTTTGTTGACTTTGTTATCCTGCTGAACTTCAGCCATATCGACACCACTGGCTACAATGTTATCAGCTGTTCTTTTTAGAAAACCTTCAATGCAGCTGGCTCTTACCCATGGCTAGCAAAAAATGAGCACATCATGTTAGCAAACATGATGTCAGTTATGCACTTCCCATAATACAAGCTCTGCTTAGTTTGGGGCTAGATGATGATCTGTGAAAAATGTACAGCATTATTAATAAACTAGTATCGAAAAACATTGTACACATCAAGTAAAAGTTTTGCGATTTCTATAAGCACTTGTGACCTGTCCTTTTTAACTTTTTTACGATCTGCTTTTGCTGAAAGTGTGGTGACCAAACTGCTTGAGATACATATGAAGGTGTAACTGGTGCTTGTGTTAGAGTATCTGGCGGAGGAGTAGCTTGTTGAGTTACATTGAATTCATCGACGTTTTCTAATCTGGAGTCGGATCTAGGCGAGTAGGGTGTTTGTTGTTGTAATGTTTCTACTGCTTGTTTTCGTTTTTTTAACCGTCTTTTTCGTAATGTCTTTGTTGTATTAGCATTATACTTTTCTTTCAGAGTTAAATCTTTATGTCTTATAACATCGGTCTCGGTGATTTTTCTTCACTTCTTTGTAATTTGCCCAGACCTGAGTCAAATTTAATGATGTTACTTATTACAAGTTCAAAAAGCTAAACAACATCACTTACCTGACATGTCATTTTGCCTTACACTCTCTGGCGTTACCGGTAAGTCAGGAGAATTTTTATCTGTCGTTACCGGTAACGCAAGATATTTTTTTACTTAAAACGACGATAAATAATTACACAATTGAAACTGTGCAAATATTTTGGCAAGATCTTGAAATGACACAACATTAGCAACATTCAAACTCACCGCTATTTCCGACGTAACGCTGTAGAACGACAATAAACCCACGCACACCTGTTTTGAGCTTACCGCAGACTGTGGGGCGGGTGGTGTGAGATTAGCATTGTCGGACCACACCAACGAAATATTAGATCAAAGTTGCCCTTAACGACGTAGAATTAGCAGCCATTCTTTGGTTACCAAGATTCACTTTTAATAGTAACACAGTATACTTGTTTTTTTAAGCAATGTTAGGGACAAATGTTTGGGAACGTTAATTAAATATTATTAAATTAAAATTATCACAATTTCGTACATTATAAGTAAGCTTTTTTCATTCTGAATAAAATAACCCTGTAAATATTAAATGCATTCATATTTTTTTTTTGAGAAATTTCATTCTTTGTTTCATCACCTAAGCTTGGGGACACGTATTTATAGTATGAAGATGAATTATGTTCCGCTGTGTTACTAAAAAAATAACGTAAATCTAGCTTTAAAATAAAAAAAGGAGTAAACTGTCTTGCTAATAAAATATCTTTTAATCTATTTACGCTACAAAACAAAATTAACGATACGAAATACAGATTTAATTGTTACTTCTATAACGGGGACACGAAAGGAGTGCCTTAAAAGTTGATTCACCCATGTACTTATTTACAAAAAAAAATACATTTTATCAGTCATTTAGTTCTCATAATACAAGCTCTGCTTAGTTTGGGGCTAGATGATATCTGCTTAGTTTTGGGCTGTGTGAAAAATGTCAGCATTATTTTATTTTTATTTATTTATTTTTTTAATACAACTGAGGTGGCAAACAATCATACAACCCACCTGTTGGTACGCGGTTACCGTAACCTGCTGACCATGAGACATAATAGGTTAAAATTCTCACGTGTGCATTTTTCCAGCATCTATGTAACGGTCGATAAAAACGGAATGCGTTTTTGCAATATCATTTTAAAATAATATTACGACTATTTCACATACTTTACTATTCTTCTGCTGACGTTTCGTTGACCGTTTAGAGGTCCTTCTTCATGAGTACCGTCTCACTCGGGAGTGAGACGGGAACAGCCACATACAGGATGAACAGGAAACGTCAGCAGCAGAATAGTAAACCTGGTATAGCACTACTAATATTCTAAAATGATACCAAACCACGATTATTTCAATTCTATGTTTGCAATATCTGTTTTAGGACGTTTTTATTAGGGCGTACGATACGACACTGTTACTATAACAACGCTACTATAGAAGTAAAAAGAAGAACGCAAAAATGAATTGTTGTAATATCGACCGTTCCTAATGCAGTTGATATATATAGGTGTAAAATACTTCTGCCCGCGGCTTCGCCTGCGAGGTACCCAGATAAAAAGTAGCCTGTGATATTCTGATGTATAAGCTTTATTACTGTAAAGTTTCTTAAAAATACGGTCAGTAGTTTTTGCGTGAAAGAGTAACAAACATCCATCCTCACAAACTTTCACGTTTATAATAGTAGTAGGATTAGAGATATCTGCATCTTTAGATTGCCTGGTTTTGGATGACAGTTACAGACTGTTGTCAAGTAGTTGTCAAAGTTAGCGTGATTCTGAACGAGCACTAAAGTGTTTTGGTTTTGACGATGTACTAACTAGTACTAGGCTTTAGTTTTGACGATGTACTAACTAGTACTAGGCTTTACTTTGACGATGTACTAACTAGTACTAGGCTTTAGTTTTGACGATGTACTAACTAGTACTAGGCTTTCGTTTTGACGATGTACTAACTAGTACTAGGCTTTAGTTTTGAGGATCACTTTTTGTCACACCCCCTGTATGTGACTGCGTAAAAATATACATTGTTGCTGGTTTATAAAATGCAAGTTATTATGGCTGAGATGCCAAAACGACGAGAGGAAACAACGACATTTACCCAAATTGTCGGAGGTTAAGAAACAAATTGACAACGAAATATAAAATATTGCACATTGTTATCAGCTTCTAGAAAAAAGGATATCGTAAACGAAAAGCGACGCCATAGCGCTAAGCTGCATTCGGAGCTACACAACTTTTGTACGACATCATTTTATTTACTACTAGCTTCTGCCCACGGCTTCGCCCGCGTGGTACCCGGATAAAAAGTAGCCTAGTATTTTTAGCGTGAAAGAGTAACAAAAATCCATCCTCAGAAACTTTCGCGTTTATAATAGTAGTAGGATTTGTATACATACAAATTATCACTTACAAAAGGCATGTATAAAGTTCCGAAATATTTTAATATCGGCCTCAATATGTAACTCTTTTTATAAATTCCCTGGTATCAAGGTTCGGTTATCTTGTCATTTACATAAAACATTATCCCGGGCCGTAGCCGTCATACATTATCACACATCCAGGATTACCTCCTCTCCTCCTCTCCTCCTCCGTCTCCGAGGTAGCGACGCTGACGAAAAATGACGCGCTAAGCGAAATACATGAACCATGAATTATTTAACACGCGTAAAACGATAACTGGTGTTTTTACCTTGAAATTATTTCGCATTGAACGGCATACATTACGCTTAGTTCTCTAACTTCTGTGGTTGAAGCTCTAGTAACGCTGCAATGGTTGAAATGTAATAACATGGCTCGTTTGGCGTGAGATCCACTGTGCGTTCGTCGTCGTCGTCTTATGGGATGATTGTTAGAATACTGCAATGGATTTGTACAAATCAATAGTGTTGAAGAAAGGTCTGGTTAGTGAGGCGTATAAATTTGACGGAAACTTTTTTACGCTTTTTCTTCGTTCAAAAGTTTGAGGAATCGCATAATGTAGCGTATTTGAGTAATTTTGAAGAGATGACATGATTTAGATATGTAGACTTTTATATCGTTTTTATATGAAATCAGCGGTATAAATATTTATGATAATTTCGACGATCTCTGTGGCGCAGTGGGCGAAGGCCCGCCTGAGACGCAGAAGGTTGCGGGTTCGATTCCCGCTGCGGGACAAATGGGCGAGAGTATTACAGTTTTTCATTGAAAACTTTCACCAGTGAATAATAGGAGTCAAGTTTATTGAAGACTGCATAAGATTCAAAAAACTTATCCTTAGTTAAGTTCTTCTCATAAACTAAAACCCAAATGAGTGTTCGTATGAGAAGCGATATGCAACTGCTAAATCTATATCCACTGCTTATTAATAAACGTTAAATGTCTAATTAAATCCGGGTTGCGCAAAGTTCCCTCCCGCCCCCGCCCCGCGTGCGGCCAGCCCGTCGGTATTAGTGCGATTACCACACAGTTGGACATTTGATATAAAATATAGTTTATATGTGCCCCAAAAACGTCCGATTCAGCGGGACTTGAACCCGCATCTTCGCCTCTAATCGGCAATGCATCCACCAATTACAACACGAATCGAGTGACGCTGAGTCCAAATTTATTGAGCCCTTTGTATTTTCGTTTAAAAAAAGTGATTTTTTTGAAAATAAATATT
This sequence comes from Perizoma affinitatum, assembly GCA_961405105.1. Classification (NCBI taxonomy): domain Eukaryota; kingdom Metazoa; phylum Arthropoda; class Insecta; order Lepidoptera; family Geometridae; genus Perizoma; species Perizoma affinitatum. The sequence continues at coordinate 295,070 of OY560199.1, read as the reverse complement.
GTCTTTACGACGTGACTCCATTATATCTTGTCTTTTCATGTCCACGGAAATTTAACCTTCCTCACGTAGATTAACCCATTCAATTAGTTAATTAGGATTCATTCATTCATTCATTCATTTATAAACAGGACATTCACAAAAAAATAAGCATAAAATTAGAACAGCGGCCGCTCATTTCATTATCGATAGAAGCGCTTCTTTTAATAATCTGCAGTAGAATATAAATATCTGGTAAATGGATTTAAAGCTGAGATGAAAGACGAAGTGCTATTTATTTATATACTTTTAGGACAACCAATAGCACATTAAACAGAAAGACATAATAAATAAAATATATATACATAAAGAGTGTGAACTGGACAGGAAACAATACAACAGAGTTAGTTATTATGTAGATATACAAACAGACAAAAATAAAAGCAAAATGTATTATTAATTATCGATTGAATCTCCGCTAAGCCGCCGCCACCTCGCGGATTCGACACTGCACCAGAAGAGATCCGGCTCATTATACTTTTTGATATCTCATTGAACTGGTTACCAACTCGCCATAGAAATGTATTCTATTCAAAAAAATATCGTGAATTTGATTATTCATCGACTAAGTTTCGACTCATTCCGAGACTCACCCTGATGAAGACTCTCGGAATGATTCGAAACTTAGTCGGTGCCTTCACCGATAGTGCGGTACGTGAAAAATCCCGTTTTTACAATTAAATGTATTCTGTCTATTTAATACATTTCTCAAAGGCATTCGTGTTCTCACTATTTTGCCACAAGTTTGCCCACGGGGATAACTATGCGTACTAGGTACTTATCCCTCTCAAAGGGTAGAACCAAATGAAACGGCTCTAAGGTCCGATAGACGGACATAATATAATGTACTATTCATATATGTATATGAAACTATATACTTAACGGTTCTTATTTGATTTGCAGATCTTTAAAAAACACGCTCACAACTATAACCCTCATGATCGACAGATATAAACCTACTCGGTATCCGTGAGGTTACCGAGTGGGTAGTTCGGGGCACGTCCGAACATAACATTTGGAGGCACATGCCCACGTTTTGCTTATAGTTAACATTCTGCAAGACAGATTCAATTATTATTATATTCTCTTTCTTCAAAATAAGTTTATTGTTCGTTTTTTAGGGCTTTGTGGATTAGATCCACTCATTTTCAATGGGGATTATTTATTTATTTTATTTATCTACTCTCCATTATCCTCAAAGATCGCTGAGCAGTTTAGCTGAAGATGTCTATAATAAACTCGTGAAGAATTTTTTTTTATTTATTTATTAAATAGTTATAAACAAAATTAATATCAAACAAAATTTATAATTTCAGTGGCTTGTTTCTTAAATTTAAACACCAATAGAACCTACAACTACTTAGTTCCCGTTTAACCTTCTCAGGATTTACAAAAAATATTAAAAAGATACAATATTAAATTACATACTCACTTAACACAATTATAGTAAAAGTTATTTTAAAATTAATACAGACCGGATTATCCTAAAACAATTTGCATAATGGTAACACTGGCTGAACGAGCCAGAAACTGGCTAATTTCAACAGTATGCGATAATGAGCGGTGAAACACCACAATCGTTCATTCACGAACGTGATTTAATCTGTGGCTAAAGTATTATCCACTTAGTTGGCAATTTTCTTCGCTGTGTTAATTCGTTTATACCAACTTCCGAAATTGAGGTTAGCAATTTAGATCTACTGCCCACGTTTTCGGCGTGGTACCAGATTAAAAAGTTGCTATTACCATTAACCCAACGTTCGTAAGAAACGAGGTGGTTTTGTCGTCTATTTACTTTGCAAAATTAATCACCACAAAACGCCTTTTTATTTTAAAGGGATAATATACAGCCTCCAGTATACAGACAGTATGTCCACCTTAAAGGTCCATTCTAAACAGTGGTGGTGTTTTCGATCGGGTTTCGGATATTACCTAACTACCTATTTATAATATGTATAGATGCTGTGGGCGTAGTTCTCCCAATATTGTCAGATACTCGAACGAGTGATAAATGTGCACACGAATGACTGATGGCCTATTTTCCACCAAATTAGCATAAACGGGTAAAGCCTACCGCATCTATTACATAAAGAAACTATGTAGATCGTAAAGGGTTGAAAGGTTTTCGGGGAATGTTTTCACCTCGCCATAGTGTTATAAAGCCCTTAGAAAGCTAGCGAGTGTGAAATAGGCCTTCCCAGAAATAGCTGCAAATTCTATAGAAAGCTTTAACAGCATGGTGAGACGCAAGATGTGGCTTGGATTATTGCTGTTTGTCCCGAGTCTGGGAGTTGTGGTAACATTGTACTTGTAGTTCCTGTAACCACCGGTATCGTACATTGTTAGTTTATAATTAGTATTTTCTGACTATATAGCCTTCGAGCTTTTGGTTCTAGGGCAATCCGGTTTCCTCATGATGTTTTCCTTCACCATTATGAGCGCACGTAAATGGAGTTAAGCGCCCATAATTATAAATGCAAAGTAGGTACCTAATATCTGGAACCCTTTCACCGCACTTATTGTTTCTGCTTCACCCGGGTAAGTCTGACAGGGCCGGCTGTAATCCGGATCAGCAGCGGTCTACGTGTCCGTAATACCACATTCGGATGAGAGGTCACGGTAAGGTGTGCTTTATTAGCAAACTGATAATATTGTTGAAATAAACAAGTAAAGAGACGATTTTTGGTTTGACATTTCCTGTCACTTTCAACATTTTGGTTTATAAAATGTTGTATTAATAATACAAATAAATTTATTAACGCAATAATATAAAAATTAAAAAAAAAATAGTTGCCATTTGTAACTAGGGTTAATTTGTAACAGCAACATTTCCATTCGTTCAGTGGGCCAGAGTTTCCAAAGATGGCGTTAGAATCAAAACCACAGAGAAAAATGTTTTTGCTCTTACATCAAAACGATGTAATATAGAATGAAAATTTGCATTAGTACCAAATTGAGACATTGACGACTTTGTTGCGAGTCTGCGACGAAAGAGATGCGGGTTCGATGCTGCGGGACAAATATTGGTACAATTACATATTACAATTACTGACAAGGTCAGAAGACAGAACATAAAAAATGTGTTCACCACACATAAAAAAAAGCTTGCTATCATTTTGAAATAGTTTAAATAATTTCCTTTTTCTTATCTTATCGCTTTTTCCATAGGAATTTATATAAATTAATTTTATCCATAAAACGGTAGATAAAAAAATATTTATTTTTAATCTTAATTTTTATCAAGGAAAAACACGTTTTATAAATTTTAAGTATTATATATCTCAAAAAAATATGTAGTTTTCAAACTAGTCACAATATTTTTCGATGTGCTTGACCTATATGTCTGTTTATTTATTTATTGATAAGTACTACCTACCTAGGTACCTAATCTATCTGTGGTTGCTTCAGCACCGATTGCAGTGTTGAAGCCAGCCTGGAACAGAGCTTCAAGACTGCTCCCCTCGGGACGGGCATTGACCCGGCATCTCATCTGCCACTCCGGCATGATTGGAACCACCCTGAGCTGATCCCGGCCGTTGCCACTGCTAATCAGCATTTACTGGGAAATGTGCGTATGTTATAACGCAGCAACTTGCCATATTGCAAGCAATTCGATAACCAAACAAATTGGTGCATTACACAACTAATATAAATAAGTAAAATAAAAAATGACATTTTCACACAGCATCATCTAGCCCTAAACTAAGCAGAGCTTGTATTATGGGAACTACATGACTGATATACTTTTTATTTGTAAATACATACATATACATAGAACAAACCCATGCCGGAGACAAATGTTTACAGATCATACAAACATTTGCCCATTTCAATCCCACTGCGAGAGAGAATATTGAAGGTTTATGATATATTTAATAGTCTTCTGCCCCAGTTACGTTATTTTTTTTTAATAATAAATCAATCTACAGGCACACACATACTCCTGACTCCACTCTAGAAGTATCTGTATCGTAGGTATCAGGAACTACGAACACCATGGGACCGCAACACTCAGACCCAGAATTAATATCTGCAGGACGTGCAAATATTTAATTTTGTCCCGCAACGGGAATTGAGCCCGAAACACGTCTTACGTCTCAGCTGGCATACTAGTTGCCATCTCATAACAATATTTCACCAACACAATGTTAGAATCTATGAACCCATCCTTAAAATATTTTTATAACTTTGTATGTATTAAACTGTAAGTAATACAGCGCCATACGTTATTTAATCTGTGCTCCTCCCTTCATAAAAATGTAACGTAGAATGTTCTAAATAAAATAAAATACAGATCAACAATACGTTTTATTATTAATCCTGTCCAATCATACTATTTTTAGAAATAAACTATGTTTGTTTGTCTTGTATTGTTTTTTATAATATAAATGTAGGTTCATTGCACGCTATATACCGAGTATCCGGCCAATCGCTCGCAGTAGCTCCGTAATGTAATTTAATGATCAGCACTGCAGGTGCTCCGCTGTCCTCATCTAAGCTAACTTGGAAATGCATGATCACAGTATGCGGTATGCATTAATACAGAGAGGTTGTTCACACTCCGCTCCAGTGTCAGCGTTGAGCGGATCCAGCTGCCAGCTGCGAGAGCATACATCACCATCGACAGACTGTAGAAGGCTTTTTTTTATTTAAAGGGTTTTTATTTATCGTAATTAAATACACATTCAATATATAACTAGACACAGTCTACTACATAGCACATCACATTAAACATAACTCAGCAGACTGTGGCGCCTTTAAGAGTTTTTTTACAAAATTTATATTTATGACTACTTACTACACTTTTTAAAACTTATTTCTATGGTTTTGCAATTGTACAAAGATCTTTACTAATATCAATTATGTGAGATTAGTACATCAAACATTTTTGAATTGTGGATGTTAATCAAGCTAGTTTACCTAGGCAGGTACCATAAATTACTTTTTTTTTTATATATCGTAGCTAAAACAAAGTTACATAAAAATTACATTTGTGAGAACATCATTATGGTGTTTGAAGATCGATGCGAACGACATACGCGGCTCACTACCCGCGAACCAGCATCATTCCGAGCGTAGGTAGGTACCTATCGAGTAAAGCGCAGCGATAAGCTCTTTGCAACAACTCAAAACCAACCTGTCAGCGGTCAATGTGCAACTAGTGCATACCTAATTGATTTATGTTATATTTAGGACAAGCTATGTGGCTATCTACCTACCAATTGTGAAGATTTAGTTATGATTGTATATCTATTGGTTAACGTAAAAACTATCATATAACTATCTGTCCTATAGTTTTATTAGAAGACGTTTAATATTTTCCGATAAATTGAACCCACTTAAGGAATCCTTTGTTTACCTAATACCCATGCACCCACATCTATTTAGTAGGCACCACCGTGGACCCGCAAGGAGAATAAAGAAATTGTCCGAGTAAGTAGGTACCTACATGCCTACACAATTTACCATGTTTTAAAGAATTTAAAAGGTTAAACTATTGACGAAATAATAAAATAAAACAAAAATTAAGAGGGTTAACAACTATCTCCGCTAGTAGTTGTACCGGCTACCGGCCGGCGCGGCGGTGACGCGTCCGGGTTGTCATTGTTCTCGTCTAATACGTAGTGATGGGGTAAGCGATATCGTTTGTAAGTGTCAATATATGAGAGGTTCGAGGAACGAGTATTTCCTAAGGAAGATATGAGTTTGTTTTTGTTTTTGCTATTACGAATAAGGTAGAAGGTTTTAGTTAATTTCAAAATAAATTCTTGGATTGAATTATAGTTTAATTTTTTGTGGAGTTTAGTAAGATTCGTGAGAAAAGGCGTGTTATAAGCTATTTTAAGAGCTTTGTTCTGTAAAATTTGGAGTTTTCTGTAGTTAGTTGTACACGTACTACTCCACACTGGTGCGGCATAGGTAAAGCAAGGTCTTATAAGTGAGCTGTAGATTTTCATTTTTGTTTTGGGGCTTAGATTACTCCGCCTATTCATGATTGAGCTAAGTGCTCCAAAAGCTTTTAGCCCTTTAGAGCGTGAGTACTCAACATGAGAACTCCAATTGAGTTTGGTGTCGAGGTAGACACCTAGATATTTTACAGATTTACTCCAGTATATTTGATGATCGTTCAACACTAACTTCCTATCTGGAGGCCTGTGCTGTCGGAAGAACATAATGGCCTCAGTTTTGGACTCGTTCAACTTGAGTTTCCATTTGTGGAAGTAGGCAGAGAGTAAGCTCAAAGATAATTGCAATCTACTTATGATTAAATCTACGTCCGAGCTAGAAGTGAATGACGCAGTATCGTCGGCAAAGCATGCTAGATATGTTCGGGGTTGTTTAGGGATGTCATTCAAGTAGGCTAAGAATAATAAGGGACCGAGTACAGAACCTTGAGGTACACCAGCTGGGATGGAATAGAAGTCGGATGACGAATTACCGATAAAAACCTTGAATTTGCGTTCGCAAAGATATGATTCAATGAGTTTCACTAGTCCAATTGGAACATCGTTGATCATAAGTTTATGAAGAAGGCCTTCATGCCAGACAGTATCAAAGGCCTTCTCTATATCTAACAGAAACATTCCAGTAGACTGTTTCATATTAAGGTTATGGGACACATGTTCACTGACACGAGCAAGCTGTTGTATGGTCGAATGAGACCTGCGAAACCCGAACTGTTCGTTTATGAAGCGAGGATCGAGAGATGTTAGTAGGCGATCATAAATAATCCGCTCGAATATTTTACCCAGAGTCGACAGCAAACTGATTGGTCGGTAGTTGACAGCCTGTTTATGGTCTTTTCCTGGCTTTGGAACAGCAATAACTTTTGCTGTTTTCCAGGATGAAGGAAAGTAGCTGAGTCTCAAACATGAGTTGATGATTTTAGTAAGCATTACTACACATTTTTGTGGCATATTTTTAAGGAGTATGTTATGAACGTCATCGTCGCCAGGAGCCTTGCGGTTTTTTAAAGTACGAATATGTTTGAGCACTTCGCGAGGAGAAGCTATTGTTGGCGACGAGGAAGTCGTATTGGTATATGAATTCAGGCTATTGATTGATGCTGTTACATCATTAACAGTTTCAGTGTCGCACCAGTGTAACGTTAAACACATGTTTTTGTAAAACGTAGACGCCAATTCGTTACACTGGTCAGAAACAGAAGTCAATAGGCTGCCATCTAATTTAACTAGCGATGGAATAGAATTTGATTTCCTCTTCAGAGATTTTACGATTCGCCATAAGTCATTGAATGCATTGTCAGCCTTCGATAACCTATCGTTCCAGAGACTGTCATTATACACCTTAACTACAGACTTAATTCTAGTTTGAAGGGTGTTAATTTGTGCCCTTATATCTTTACGAGTGATAGCATCAGTGACCTTTAATTCGCGATAGCGTAGTGAATTTTTATTTCTAATTAGTTTCTTTATGAACTTAGGTAATGTCTTTGTTTGTTGATTGGAATTAATCAGAGGTACTGTATGGTCTCTAGCACTCATAAGAGCGCTAGTTAGTGTGAGCACCTCTTGATCAATTGACTCTACCGAATCTGGTACTTTTCTGGACAGTGAGATATGGTCGTTCAAATAAATGCGAAATTTAGACCAGTCTGCCTGTCTATAATTAAAAACATTCATGATTTCACGTTGAATGGAGCCAGATAGCTTTAAGTAAACTGGTAAATGATTTGATGATAATGCTGTTATGGTTGAAATGGCGTTAATAGAATACACATTAGATGCGATAGCTAAATCTGGCGTAGAACTCTGATGTTCTGTGTTATAATGGACTAATGTAGGTGTAGGTGGTCCATGTATGTTATAATCATTATCCAGCATATGGTTGTACAATACTTTACCACGAGGATTCATGATGCTATGGCGACACCAGTGAGGGTGCCGTGCGTTAAAGTCACCGACAAGTAAGACATGTCTTCCATAGCTAAGTAGGGCGTCTATATCTTGGCGTAGAAGGTCCATGTTAGGTGACTGGTAGATTGAAAAGATTACAAGTTTTTGGCCAGAAAAGAAAATCTCTAGTCCAACCGCCTCCATATGCATTGTTTGGGGAGCGGTTACTTGTGAATGAGGTATATCGACCCTTACAAAGATAGCAACTCCCTGGCCACGTGAGTTCAGCTTGTCCTGGCGATAACAACAATATCCGGGTAAGTGAAGAGGAATATGACTACTGATTTTAGTTTCGGAAATTGCAATTATGTCAGAAGATAGGTCGCATACCGCTAGATCCGCGAGTTCAGAGAGCTTAGTACGTATGCCGTCCGCATTCCAATACAGTAGGCGTAGTTCGTTTGTATTATACATATTGTCCCAAGTGTGTGAGGACAAGTATTACCTTGTCCATCATGTTAGTACATGACGAGAATTCATGCTTGATGTGCTTGATAACATTGAAGATTTTGAGCATCTCGTTGGTTGTAGCATCGAGTTGAGCTTCGTGTGACGACGTTTTGTCATTTGTAGTTTTTGCTGCAGTTGTACTCGTAGCTCCGGGATGTGGCGTGTTGCGTGGAAGATCAGCTGATTTAACTCTGAGTGTAACTGGGCGCTTAGCGTCGCCTGCATCAGATGATTTAGACTGTCTACTTTGTTCTCGCTTTCTCTGTTGAAGACGCAGTAGATAATTAACACGAACTGGACATTGCCTAAAGTTTGCTGGGTGCGGTTCTTTGCAGTTACAGCATTGGGCAGGACTAGTACGCTCCTTCTTCGGACAGTCCTTTGTAGCATGCGTACCGATACACTTCACGCAACGCACAGGAAGATTGCAATTTTTGGACGCATGTCCAAAGTGTTGGCAGCGGTAGCATTGTGTGCCTAAAGATGTGTTTGGCTTGAATCTTTCAATCTTGATGACGCAGTTGCACAAATATTTTATTTGCTTGAATTTCACAATATCAGAGCCTGCAGTTAGCTGCACCAATAAAGGCAGACATGCTATTTTGTCTTCTTCGATGGCCGAACTCTTGAGTTTATTGACAGTAGCATTCATAAATCCCAGTGATGCTAGCTCATCTTTAACCAAGGAGACGGTTTCCAAAGGTATGCCACGGATGACGACCTTGTAGGTTCTTTCTTCTTTACGGGAAAATGTATGGAAGAGAACATCATCTGTCCGTAGACCTTCGGTTACCATGCGGTGGCTCTCGTTCGTATAGCAATGAATTGCGACTTTGCCTTTGCGGCGGTATTGAAGGTGAAAGTTTTTAGTAAACTTCGAAATCAGACTGGTAATCGTTAGATGAGACCATTCTTCTTTGACCTCTACTACAATAGGAGGTATACGACCTGTATTTGCTCGAGGTTTGCAGGCAGGATGGGGTGCTTCACTTTGGCCGCAGTCAGAGTCATCTGCGAGATCACTAAACCGATTGCTGGTGCTGAAGCTTACTTGACTTTTAACTCTGCTGGGGTTAGCAGATCGTTTGGGCTTCCTCCAGATGCTGTCTTCAGCGGGTCTTTTGTTAGACAAGCTTTCAGCTGAAGAAGTCCGAACAAGGTACTTGTCCATAGTCATCGACAAAACTACGAACTATCGATGGTCTGAGAGACGAGTGGGTCAACCACTAGCATGGACCGGTTTGGATGCGCAACGCACTGGTACAGTGTTAACGTGTGTACACCGCGCGGGGCGAACAACGAATGTAGAAGGCTGGAAGGTATGTAGCCTTTACAACTTAACTAATTTTGATGGTGATGCTGGTTTGATGGGCTCACTTTATGTGCCTTTATGGTTAATACAAGTTATTGAACAAATTAAAAATATATTATCCTTAGAGCCATGCCCTCAGAACCGACCACTGACGAATAATGACGTAACGATTCAAACAGAACAGAAAGGCACCAATAAAACAAATAAATGATTAACAAAATCTCATCTAATAACGATTGCTTTGTCGGTGGAGATTGTTCGAGACCGTTCATCATATCACTTGGGGGGCTGATATTCTACTGCCTGATGATTATGAAGGACTGCATTGATAGATGTCATCATCATCTTCTTGTCCTTGTCCCACATAACATGGGGTTGGCATGTTTCCTTCTTCCACCCTCCTCTATCAGTCTTCATCTCAGAACTCCCTCTTTTCTTAACCATGTCATCCTTCACACAATTTATTTATCTTGGCCTACCTCTTTTTACTTACATCCATATTCATATTTTCTCGTAATGTGACATCCTTCCCTCCTCATGACGTGTCTTCGTGTGTTTGAGTGCAATATAAACGTCATAATAACAATGGCCATCATGCTATTTAATACAGGCAAAGTCAAAATTCATTTATTCATTAAATCACAAGTCACACTTTAGGACGTCGGTTTTATACTGCCTGTTCCTCCGCGACCAAGCCAGGAAAGAAAGGCAACAAAACAAGGCTGATTATTATTTTTGATGATCCTTTTACAAAACAATAGGTACCTAAATTTTTATCGAGTTGGAGCATTTTCAATCCCAAGAGCTTTTATCATCAAAATAATCCGATATTTTATAATAGGCAAAGATGTCACATCCCGCTTTGCGATTGAGGACGCTATGTCATTGTTAGAGCGTTGTCATTCGTAAAGCGAGATTTGACATCTGGTTACGCCAAAAGCAAGATTTCGCGTAATTGTATTATTAATTAGATATATACGTTGCATACTTAAATAAAATTTGGTAAGCCAAGGGTTGGTTTACTGTCCTTTGTAATTTCGTATAACTGAATATCGGGCTGCGTGAAGTTTGGACTTTAGCGCGCATTGTCTTGTGTGTGCAGTCTGTGGACTGACGCTTGTGTGTACTGCACATTTTGTGCATTTTGACATTACGTTGGTGAAACTCGCCACGATCGCATCGCATATCGTCGCTGTATCTTCTAGCAGTAGACGGAGTGGAAGCCTTCTCTTCCAGTGCGCGTCGCGAACGATCGTTCTCCGCTAGTTGTATCAGCAGGACAACGTTTCCTCCAGCCCACGCGCGCGCACGCATCGCTGGCCAAACCGCCATTTTTGGTCTTGGACATTTTCAAAGTTCTTATACCATACGGAACTTATGTGGTGCAGTGCCTTGTCAGTCCATGGACCCTAGAGGATTGCGTGACTTTGCAAAGTCCTTCCTATATTACTTAGGGTTTATCTGTGTCAACGTCCCTAGACCGCCGCTATTCTAGATTTTTAATTTGAACCGGCGCGGTGCCCGCAAGCTTATTAAACTTTTGTTGGCAGTTTGACCTTATATTCCTATGTTAAGAGATATACGCTCCATATTGTCCTTCGAAACCGAAAGTAAACTTAAAAAATCTAGAATTTATTTACGTACATAGGAATCTCGTCCTCATTGCTTTATGTGTAGGGTCTTTTTGTGCCGCAGCTATGGCGGGTGTATCTTAAATCGCTATCGCTACCTCCTATGGATGGCGCCCCGCCCTAAAGTTAGCGAGTGGATTGATTGCACTACGTCCGAGTTTAACCTGATTGCGGGATATAACGCGGCGCACGATATTTATTTATTTACGTTACAGTTACATTACATTGGCATGTCAAAGTGTACATAAATTGTTATCCTAATTTTGTATACTCATAAATGTGAATTTTCAACCAACTTCAAAAAGGAGGTTTCTCTATTCGTCAGTATTTTTTTGTGTGTGTATGTTACGCGATCTTGTCCAATTGTGAACCGATTTGAATGTTTCCGCCTGGTAGTGATCTGGATCAGTTGAGCTATCTATAGATCGTTTGCAACGGATGATGATGTATTTTCTTTATATACCTACTTGTACATAGTTGTATGAATAAATGTATTTTGAATGAATGATTATTTTGTAATAATCATAACTACAAAATAATAATTTATTTTTGGCTGGATTATGGTGGTAAAAGTTCATAAAATGTAGGTATATAGTGGTCATATACTACATAAATGTTGGACATATAAATTTTATGAAAAAATATGGGTGAAAAATAAGGGATTTTATTTCATATTCTACTTTTATCAACTTCCCGTTATTAGAAGTAGGTATTATTTTTTCTTGTAAAAAAAAAATGTAAGATAAATCTATTTTTAACTCGTATACTATGTATTTATTTATGTGGTCAGTGAGTAAATAAGAGAGAACGTTTGTAAGTGTCTATTAGCTATCTATAGAAAAAACTTGTGAAACTAGAGTGTCTGGGAGAGACTTCAAGCTTTTTAATATTAAGTAATTAACAGTTTCAAATAACAAAATGGGAACTCACCCGATCGATGGCAATCATATGCCTTGTATACTTTCTTCAGGTAAACTCTTCAGATGATATGGACCCCAGAGAATCACTTCGTCAAAAGTTTGAAGAAATAAATATAATGACATTTCCTTGTCAAAATCTGATGTATGTTCACAAAAATATTAATTTGTTCCAGAAAGGACAATCACAATGTTAATACTAGAAATAAATATAAACTCGCTGTTGCCACTTGTAGACTCCATAAAGTTAGTAAATCGTTTAAAGGGCAAGGTGTACGCTTTTATAACAAACTCCCAAGAGATATACAAACATTGTCAATTAACAAATTTAAAAATGTTTTAAAAAAACTTTATAAAAAGGCATACTATTAAATATCAGATTATTTGGATGATAAAAACTCTTGGGATTGAAAATGCTATAACTCGGTGTTTTGTAAAAGTATCATATAAAAAATAACCAGCCTTGTTTTGTTGCCTTTCTTTCCTGGTTTGGTCGCGGAAGAACAGGCACTAGATAAAACCGACGTTTCAAAGTGATCCTTGTGATTTTAATGAAAAAATGAATTTTGACTTTGAGGGTATAATGCGTCATTTTCACTTTCACAAATAAGTGCTGAAGAAACCACTCTATATTAGTCTTTATACATAAATCCTACTAATATTATAAATGCGAATATTTCCTATGATTGTTACTAAATATCTACGCAATGGCTAAACTGATTTAGATGAAATTTGGAGCAGGTACAGTTCGTGACCTAGAATAATACGCCGTATACTTTTTATCAGGATACCACGCGACTACGCGAGCGAAGCCGTGGGCAGAGTCTAGTATACTATAAATTTATAAAGTTTGGTAAAGTTATAAGCAACGTGTTGGATTTAGTTCGCCTGTAAAGTTACATACACACATACTCCTGTTTGTTGGAGGGGTAGGCAGAGATTACGGATTTCTACTTGCAACGATCCTGGCATACCTCTTTAGCTTAGTTCCTTTACCTATTAGTAAAGTTACACGGTAAAATGAAAAAAAAAAAACCCAACACTAAGATCTCTGTATCGTGGATATCTAGAGTACCATTGTACCACAATACTCACCTGTGGGGAAAAATATCTGCAGAACGTACACGTAGTTGTCCCGCACCGGGATTCGAGCCCGCATCTCGTGCGCTTCACCTGGCTACTCATCCTCCGTGCCACTGAGGCTGACCACAAAAACTGTGGTCCTTTGTTGCTAAGTGTCGACAATAAGTCAAAGTTCCGCCCTCGAAAGGGATAAGGACGGCCCTATTCAATTAACTACCTATCTTAATCAATATGGAGTGAGTAATCTAACCCTCAAATGGGTATCTTTAATTAGTTGAATCGGAGTTGGAGTTGGCGGAATTCAGCAGTTTCACGCCGGAACTCGCTTGGAGGGGGCAGGGATGTAGCCAGGGAGAGGGGGTCCCCGGTTTTTAACTTGAAAATGTAAGCACAAGATATTCATTTTCAACTTGAAACAAGTTCTTAAAATTATTTGTTGTACACAGAAATTTTAAAAAGTTAAGTAGGTTATGTACAAAAGCGAGGTTGACACTAAAAAGAGAGAAAGGCGATGCGACAGGAAAGCGGACACTAAATATTATTATACATTAAAAGTACTTTCTTTGTTCACTTGTTGTTTTGTATTGTTATGTTTCTTAATACGTAGCCAAATAGTTAAGTTAAGTTAGAAATGTGCTTATTAATTTAGAATAAGACATCTATAACTAAAATTTAGGAAGTGGGTAAAACGCTCTGATAGCGATTTCTGTTTGACTAGTGGCGACATCTAGTTCTATCACCGTAAAACTTATTAACACTCGTGTTACACAAATAACATTATTTTACAACAAAAAAAAAATAGTGCTCTTAAACTTTAAATAAAATGTTCACTTATCATATAGAGCAATATCATACGGAAAAACGTTGCATTTTTGCAAATGATTTAGGGAATAAAGTAGATACTTTCCCAATTACAAAAAAAAAAATGTCTGTGTTAACACTTTAAAAACTAATCACGCAATTCAACTTATCTTGTCTACTCTAGACACCAGATATGTGATATTTTAAAATAAAGCCCCAGAATGTCTGATCCTGGCAACACTCCCTGCCGGAAGGCAGTGTTTGGAGTTTCTGCATGCGGCGATTAAGTTTGCCAACGTAATCGCACTTTGCAAGTTATATGAGTTCACTTCATAATGCTTCAAATACTAGCGCTCTGTATGACTTTTATTAGAAAACCTCGGTGGCGCGGCGGACGAGACGCCAGCTGATACGCAAGAAGTGACGGTTCGATTCTCGCTGCAGGAAAAGTGTTTGCATGTTCTGTAGATATTGATTCCGGGTTGTTTTTTTATTTTATTTCTTAGGCATAACATAAATTAATACATTAATAACGTAATTAAAATATTACCAACACAATTATCCACAGCTTCCAGTAATAGTTATAAAATAGAAGAGATCTTGCTACTTTAAACTGTAAGTACCTACTAGAACTTACGTACATTAAAAAGAAACACAAAAAGTACCTAATTGTTGCAGACGTGAACGTGAAAGTTAAATTTTCGCGCGTTTCTCGCGCGTAAAAAGATAATTTTATTCTTAAGAGTTAGGTGTTCATTCGAGTACACTGGTCGAGGACCCCTGTACACCCAGCTGATCAGACTTTAGACCCTTGGCTAAACTAAACGAAACGAACTCAAGAAGTTACATGGTGGACGGATATGACGTCAGACTGAGATACTGTGCAGCGTTTTATGATAATAAATAATAAATAAATAATGCTGGACATTTTCACACAGCATCATCTAGCCCCAAAGTAAGCAGGTTATTTCAATGTTGGACAACTCTGTTCGCATCGCGTTAAAGTGATCATCTAGTTTATTGAATTTGTTCGCTAGGTCGCACTTACAGGTCTTAATCCGGCGACCACCATGAATGCCTCCTGTAGGTCGTCGTCGGGTTGTTTCCGTTTCAGTAGAACTTTGTTCCCGGAGCTAGACGTCTCTTATGTTAACTCTGGATCTACACCGATCACGTGGGGATTGCGATATTTTACAAAGTGGTGTATAAGCCTCGACGGTACCAAGTTACCCAGCAGTAGGTAGGTACCTACGCGATAATGCAGTGTGATCTCAAACTATCTCTAGTTGGGTCAATTAGTTTTTATAAGTTGGGCCAATGTTTGTAGGTAGGTAAGGCACTTGGTATGTACCGGGAAGAAATTATCGGGAAACATTCAATTACGTGTAGAATTCTGTTGTGGTAAGATGGTACTAAAGAGTCTTCCAATAGGCACGTCCGAACTTTGGCAGTTGGTAGCGGCCATCTTGTTGAAGCTACATCTGTCAAATTGGTTGTCATTTATTCATCATGGATAGCTATAGCATTCAACAACACGCCATAATCGTCCTACCGAGAGGACTATTCGTCGTGTGGTGGATAAATTTGAGTCCACTGGTTCGGTAAATGATCGACCATCACCCGTACGTCAACGAAACGCAAGGTCTGCCGAAAACATCGCCGCTGTCCGTGAGAGTGTGCAGGAGAATCCGAGGCAGTCGATTTCGCGTCGCTCACAAGAACTCGGCCTTTCACAGACCACAACTTGGTGAATTTTGCGTCGTGACTTGGGCCTGCATCCGTATAAAATTCAACTCACCCAAGAATTGAAGGTAAACGACCAAAGACAACGACGTGTGTTCGCTGAATGGGCACTGGAGCAGTTAGCAACTGACCGTAATTTTCACAGAAAAATTATCTTCAGCGATGAGGCCCATTTCTGGATGAATGGGTACGTAAACAAACAAAATTGTGGAATTTGGGACGATACCAATCCACATGAGATCCAAGAGCGTCCAATGCATCCCGAAAAAGTTACAGTTTGGTGTGGGTTTTGGGCTGGCGGCGTCATCGGGCCATATTTCTTTGAGAACAACGTTGGCCAGGCCATCACTGTCAACGGCGAGTGCTATAGTTCGATGATTACCAACTTTTTTTGGCTAAAACTGGATCATCTGAATACCAACGTCATGTGGTTTTAACAAGACGGCGCTACGTGCCACACAGCTCATGCCACATTGAATATTCTGCATGAGAGATTTGAGGACATGGTCATCTCACGTGGATCTGATGTGAACTGGCCACCGAGATCGTGTGACTTAACCCCGCTAGACTTTTTCTTGTGGGGTTTTCTTAAGTCGCAGGTCTATGCGAATAAACCACAAACTACAGCGGCCCTCAAAGCAAACATAACCTATGCCATAGGTTAAATTCAGCCTGATTTATGCGCAAAAGTCATGGAAAATTGGATGTGCTCCACCCAGAGAAGCCGTGGCGGACATTTGAATGATGTCATATTCCACACATAATGGCATCACTACATCTTTCAAATAAATAAATAATTTCGATAATATCTCACACTCTTTGTTTTATTTAAATTTAAAGATAGGACATGCTTAATGAAAGACCCTATAGTACATCCTGGTACCCACAACACAGGTACTCCTGTCAGGGCTATGTAATTGACTAGATGTTTTTATTTGAATACCAAAAAAACGGTTACTTAAAACCCGACAGCTGCGGCTGATTTGGTCTCGAGATCTCAAAAGACGTAAATATGAAATTCCCAACATAACTTACTGATTTGAGCCTTTTGGGGCTAAGAGTTTAGGTCCGTGGGAACTCTATGGTTCGAGGGAAAGCGAAATTATTTCAGAGCGTCTATTTGATGCGACACGAGATCCGAGAGCTGTTATATGGGTCAACGCATTAGCATTGCCAATCAACGAGGCTTACAGCCAGTAATTCGGGTATGCTTCCATCTGGTACGTGTTCTGGATCTAGATATTAGCTGGACAGTATTTAGATTTTTCTGTTTCATCTCTATTTCCCTCTTATTCATAATCACTTGCTAACTTAGCAGGTCGCCAAATTTAACCCTGTCCTATTCTAAAATATAAAGGTTACTTTAGTACAGACGGGAATCATGTTATGTTGTATCTAAAGAAAGTCTCCCTATGTCATAATTAAGGACGGGTGCTGGAAAATGCGACACAGTTTTTACTTCTGCATTTCTTCAGCGTTATTTTTTTATATTATGCTATCTTGTAATAAATAAAAAAGATATTTTAGGTTCTTATACATGACTAGAGGCCCAATCTTTGCACGCTGCTAAAGTTAGTGAGCGATTATGAATAAGAGAGCCATTTTGTACATGTATATTTAAGTAGCTGTATAATTATTTATGAAAAATTAATACGTATTCAATTCTGAATAAAAAGTGGTTTATTTGACTCAAAAACAAAGCACAGAAATACAGGAACAAAAACAAATAGACACTTTATAAATAGGTATACCTACATACCCTTACTTTTGGCACTACTATTATAAACGCGAAAGTGTGTGAGGATGGATGTTTGTTACTCTTTCACGCAAAAACTACTGAACGGATTGTGATGAAACTTGACAGTAATATAGCTTATACATCAGAATAACACATAGGTTACTTTTTATAAGGGTACCACGCGGACGAAGCCGTGGCCAGAGGCTAGTACTTTAGGCGTGCCTTTCCATGTCTCCAAATTCATACAAAATACAGTATTATAGATTTATACGGGGAAGTGGGGAATAGTTGGAATCCGATATTTCTCGCTCGGTTCAGAGAGAAAGCCGCTTTCTAATGAGTTTACTTACAAATCCTATTTCGAGGGACTAAGCGGGTAGGGTGGGGAGGGAGATGGAAATCGTAACGACTCTTGCACACGACGTAACCAGGGTGGCTTGTCGCGGCCTGACACCGATCGCAACACTACTCGATAATTCCACACGACAAGCAAAATATCTGAGTTATTCCCCTGGCGAGATATCTTATCATGACAGCTATAGATAGTTATAACCGGTGACGTACATGCATTTGATATAAGAGGTTGCCTGTCTGTTACCTTGGAACCGGATTATCGAATTGTGCGCGGTTTTTAACAAATAGTTCGTATATCTTCATGAATATTTTTAGATGGATTGTACCATAAGTTGCTTAGATGATGCTGCAATAGACAGGCTTTAGAATTTTGCAAATTCTATTTTTTTTTTGATAGGTGCGTTAAAAATAATTACATGCCTTGCACACTTTAGTGATTTTTTTGAATACCCTGATACATATTCAGTTATTTTGTACAAAGTCGTTACAACTTTGTAACGCCCTTTTCATCCCCTTAGAATTTTTTAGGGTAGAATTTTCCAAATTCCTTTCTTTGTGCACCCCTACATCACAAAAGGAATATACCCTCCAAGTTTCATGCTTCTAGGACTCATGGCTAAGGATGTGCGTTGATCCGAAAATCAGTAACGGAACAGTTTTATATATATTGATGAGTATAAATATTATAGTTAATAATGAGTTTATTTCGCAACTATTATTGACTTAAATCTATACAAGACAAAGAACCTAAATCAGGTGTTAGCTACGTTGTTTGTGACAGCGGCCTCCCGCGTCGCTTGTGACATCGTGTGCTAGTTTAGCCGTCCGCAGTGAAATAGCGAAGAGACAAGGCAAGACTTCTGAAATGTCCAAATATACAAGACACGGCCGTTTGCATTTCTGAAACAATTTGAAGCAATCGTATTGGACAATGGCTGTTTAACGGGTGATTACGGAAACTAAGGAAATTGTGTAATCTCTCAGCAGGCAGATCATTTGAAACTGAAAATAATAAATTTTAAACGTGAATAAGCTCCTTGTTTAAGGCTCGTCCGGGGACTTACTACTACCATAACTACCCAAGCAGTGCTCGCATTGCTGTGTTCCGGTTGTAAGGGTATGGATGCCGGTGGAATTACTGGCACAAGAGACTTTTCAACCGATATGTCTCAGGGTCGACAACGCGCGATGATAACCTCTGTTGTTGCAAGCGTCCATAGATTACGATAACCGCTTACTTACCAACAGGTGGGCCGTAAGCTTGTTGTAACTTTAGTTTTAATAATCAGAGGTGGTGTGGTCGAACCCAATCGTGCAATAATAGATTTTACAAGATTTTTTACACCACAAAAAATATGTGGGCATTAATACGTGCCAAAAACGGAAGGAAATCATCTTGAGTAGCCACTACCACTTAGTAGCTTGCAACCTGTCCATAGGAATTTTGAACGCGGACATTTGTCAAATTTAATATTGGACGTGCCTCTGACTACTTCCTACCCACAATGATCTATTCACTGAGTATGTATCTGTGAATGGCCATCATGGGGAATACGGCGTGAGCGTGTTTTTTTTGTAAAATTCGTTTATTTTCAGTGAACATTTAAAATAAATATTCTTCTGTGCATTTCTTTAAAAAGCATCCAACTTTTATCCGCTTAATTATTCGGTGCAAAAGTCGAAAGTCCCACCATACCTCCCCCCATTCACCAAGTTTGTCGGGTGAAGAGATTTAATATTCTAATTAGGTGCCCACTTACACCATCTCATTTCATTAAAACATGGATTGCAAACAGAATTCAGAGAAAAAACATTTTAATTAGCACAGCTGACCCATTTTCAATGGACGAAATGCAGCTATGTCAGATTAAGCAAGGAGATTGCAGATCATATACATACCATAATATATACTAACTTCGATGATTGATTACGTACTATATATAAAGAGTATAAAGACTATATTTTTTATGATTTAATTACAAATGTATAGTTTTCAGATTTCTCCCTGTACTTGTAGTATAAGACGATATTACTTGCCAAATTTCATAGTTCTCGGCCAACGGAAAGTACGGTTTTTTGTGTGTCGAAATATACGTTTTTTGTGATAAACGGTCGTATCCTTTTTTTACGTTAACTTCGAAGTTTGATTTTTTCACAGCTTCAAGAGACTATACCTGAGTATATGATTTTATACTACTCGTTTCAACTCGATAACTCCACGTCTTCCCGAGGTAAAGGGTCTTGACAGACAGACAGACAGACAGACGGACAAAAAAGTGATCCTATAAGGGTTTGAGGTACAGAACCCTAAAAATCAATACAGAGATAACTACTCGTTAGTATTACAAGACAAAAAACCCTTTCATAATTAAATACTAATTATCATCATCATCAGCATCATCATCATCTACCAATGGCTATAGGCCTCCTTTGCTTTTTGCTTTTTTTAAATATAAAGTTTAATCAAATTCCGTTCAGTAGTTTTTACGTGAAAGAGTAACAAACAGCCATCCTCACAAACTTTCGCGTTTATAATATTAGTAAGTCAAAGTCAATAGGTTTTTGGAACGAAGTTCTTTATCGCGCATTGTGAAAGGGGGCTAGCCGGAAAAAATTCTCACGAAAAGTTGTAACGACACTTTTTGCTATAGTAAGCTATTGTAACAATACCTGGCGCGCGACCAAGCCAACAAACTCTGACTAGAAGAATCAGCCAACAAACTCTAACTAGAAGAATCAGCCAACAAACTCTGACTAGAAGAATCAGCCAACAAACTCTGACTAGAAGAATCAGCCAACAAACTCTGACTAGAAGAATCAGCCAACAAACTCTGACTAGAAGAATCAGCCAACAAACTCTAACTAGAAGAATCAGCCAACAAACTCTGACTAGAAGAATCAGCCAACAAACTCTAACTAGAAGAATCAGCCAACAAACTCTGACTAGAAGAATCAGCCAACAAACTCTGACTAGAAGAATCAGCCAACAAACTCTGACTAGAAGAATCAGCCAACAAACTCTGACTAGAAGAATCAGCCAACAAACTCTAACTAGAAGAATCAGTCAACAAACTCTAACTAGAAGAATCAGCCAACAAACTCTGACTAGAAGAATCAGCCAACAAACTCTGACTAGAAGAATCAGCCAACAAACTCTGACTAGAAGAATCAGCCAACAAACTCTAACTAGAAGAATCAGTCAACAAACTCTAACTAGAAGAATCAGCCAACAAACTCTGACTAGAAGAATCAGCCAACAAACTCTGACTAGAAGAATCAGCCAACAAACTCTGACTAGAAGAATCAGCCAACAAACTCTGACTAGAAGAATCAGCCAACAAACTCTGACTAGAAGAATCAGCCAACAAACTCTGACTAGAAGAATCAGCCAACAAACTCTGACTAGAAGAATCAGCCAACAAACTCTGACTAGAAGAATCAGCCAACAAACTCTGACTAGAAGAATCAGCCAACAAACTCTGACTAGAAGAATCAGCCAACAAACTCTGACTAGAAGAATCAGCCAACAAACTCTGACTAGAAGAATCAGCCAACAAACTCTGACTAGAAGAATCAGCCAACAAACTCTGACTAGAAGAATCAGCCAACAAACTCTGACTAGAAGAATCAGCCAACAAACTCTAACTAGAAGAATCAGTCAACAAACTCTAACTAGAAGAATCAGCCAACAAACTCTGACTAGAAGAATCAGCCAACAAACTCTGACTAGAAGAATCAGCCAACAAACTCTGACTAGAAGAATCAGCCAACAAACTCTGACTAGAAGAATCAGCCAACAAACTCTGACTAGAAGAATCAGCCAACAAACTCTGACTAGAAGAATCAGCCAACAAACTCTGACTAGAAGAATCAGCCAACAAACTCTGACTAGAAGAATCAGCCAACAAACTCTGACTAGAAGAATCAGCCAACAAACTCTGACTAGAAGAATCAGCCAACAAACTCTGACTAGAAGAATCAGCCAACAAACTCTGACTAGAAGAATCAGCCAACAAACTCTGACTAGAAGAATCAGCCAACAAACTCTGACTAGAAGAATCAGCCAACAAACTCTGACTAGAAGAATCAGCCAACAAACTTTGACTAGAAGAATCAGCCAACAAACTCTGACTAGAAGAATCAGCCAACAAACTCTGACTAAAAGAATCAGCCAACAAACTCTGACTAGATGAATCAGCCAACAAACTCTGACTAGAAGAATCAGCCAACAAATTCTGTTCGTTTTTATTTTGATGGTCCTTCATTCAGCTTTAGTGTGTTGCCGATCGAATGAGGTTAACTCATTTATATTAAAAGTATCTTATAGTTTATCTTATAGTTTATCATCATCAAATTACAGACACATTATACGTTTCTCCCGTTATGTCTCAGGGTCGTCAACGCGCGAACGATACCTCTGGTGTTGCAAGCATTCAGGTTACGGTAACCACTTACCAACAGGTGGGCCGTGTGCTTGTTTCTTACGTACGTTTTTACGATCCTGTAAAATTCCACCTAGGCATGGGCCTCGCTAAAGAGTGCCATGACGAACGATCTTTGGCTTCTACCATTACCATCCACTAACTTTCCTCTTTGGTCTATCTCGGATAGGGGCTTGCGATATCGTAATCAGGTCATCGTAGTCGCCATTCTACATACTACGTACCTTCTATAGATTGATGACCTCTGTGGCGCAGTGGGCGAAGGCCCGCCTGAGACGCAGAAGGTTGCGGGTTCGATTCCCGCCGCGGGACAAATGTTTGTATCTGCGAATATTTATCTCGGGTCTGGGTGTTTTCTATGTATGTTATGTAAGTATTTACAAAAAAAAAATATATAAGTAGTATATCAGTCATGTAGTTCCCATAATACAAGCCCTGCTTACTATGGGGCTAGATGATGCTGTGTTAAAAATGTCCAGCGTTTTATTTATTTCTCTATTGTAAGTATCGATTCTTTATCCATATCCAAATCATACGGTGGTCTTCACAGTATGGAGTTTCCAACAAATAACTTGCAGGATATTCACAACCTACAATATATATTAATAAATAGAAACCAAACTATAAAGCACAGAGTCCGACCTTTGCATAATCCCCTCTTACGTACAGACTATCGCCGGATCGAAGCCAGCCGACGTAGTACATACATTTTAATGTAAAGAGCGGATACCTTCAGGTTCTAGGACTCAGCTAGTCAGGACATAGTGCAATAAGAGCAGTGGGACATGTCTTTCATCGAACTAAATCTTCTTAGACGGAGTTCAATGCCAGATCTCAGTGATTTGTCACTAGATATAATGTATGATAGTTTTATTGTGAAATAAAACTATCTAAGATGAGTCGAGATACGTTAGGTGTGGAT
Source organism: Perizoma affinitatum (assembly GCA_961405105.1). Classification (NCBI taxonomy): domain Eukaryota; kingdom Metazoa; phylum Arthropoda; class Insecta; order Lepidoptera; family Geometridae; genus Perizoma; species Perizoma affinitatum. Next base: position 271,725 of record OY560199.1, on the reverse strand, counting down.
CTCGAAGTTGCCTTAGTTGCCTATTTATTGGGAGTCAAATCAGTTTTCGTTAGCAGTCCCCACGTTAGCAGACCCCTAGGTCACAAGTTGAGGGGGGCAGACAGATTGACATAATGAAACTAGGTATAAGGGTTTAATTTTCACCACTTCATCAATAAAAAGTCCCCAGTAAATGTTTTCCAATGTGACGCAGTACAACTAGTTTATATGGTGGCTGTTCAAAATGCTTTCATTGCAGCTATTCGGCTTTAATTCTACATTATTAGTTTATCATGAAACTATCTGTCATTTCTTCAGGATGGCCGTGAATAAGTAGTTACAATATCATTATTTTTTACAAAAACCCCTATGTATATTTCCATCATCGGTTTCAGTGCCCATTAGTGATTTGTGGCAAAAACATTTATTATCTAAGAACTAACCTTGAAGACATATAAATTGATTTCCAATCAACTGCATTAAAATTCGTTAGATAAATGGTAACAGATAAATAAACAAACATCCTCTCATGGCAAACGCATATACGATCTTCAGTCGTCACGAGTTAAACCAATCTTAGTGAACTCTGAATCGTATTCTAATGATCAGTTATCTAAATCGAAAAATAAACATTTCCTACTGGTCTACATCCACTATATTCTTGCGCCACCGAGGTAGGCTTGTAGGTACGCATCGTTTCCACGTGTATCTACTTATTCAAACAGGCACAAATTGTACATCTGAATTTTGTATCTCTGTGAGCGGAAATTTTAGTACGCTTTATTGTTTCCTGTTTATTCATGGATTTCGCTGAACATACGTTTGGATAGTGGGAGTGGGCATTTCAATAAAATACGAGTGTCTTTCATTTAAACACGGGCTACGATATTTTTTATGTAGTTTAGCGCGCGAATAAAATTTTCTTGAGGATTCTTCGTGAGAGGCGAAATACGTGTCGATTTATCGCTGAGATTTGTGCATGTATCCATTAATGAGTGTCACTGAACATTTGAATGCTAAATGGTCAGCTTGCAAAATGTACCTCACTACAATGTCTTGAAAATACATAATTAATTTATAATAATGTATCCAATTGAAATGTACATATATGCCACATTAACTCATGAATATTTTGATGCGTTTTTGGATCCTTGTGAATTTAATGAATAAATGTATTTCGACACTTGACCATTCGTTCACTCCTCATTTATCAAAGTTCATTTTTCTTCAGTCACTTCAGTGACTTTTACCTGTAGGTAGATATCCAGGTGTGTTTACAGAATTGATGAAAAAAAGAAAATTGCAAAAAGTATCGTGTAAGGTGGTTTCGAAGAGATTGCTTCTTAGCGATAAGACCATTGTGCTTTTAGTTTTGTAGTTTTGTTAGTAGTTTTATAGTGGTGTACAATAGTAAATAGTATTTTCATTGATTAAAGAATTTATGGACGTACTTGTTTATACCTACTTAAAATTATAGGTACACTAGCTTCTGCCCGTGGTACCCGGATAAAAAGTAGCCTATATATTATTCTGATGTATAACTTATACTACTGTAAAGTTTAATCAAAATCCGTTTAGTAGTTTTTGCGTGAAAGAGTAACAAACATCAAACTTCAAACTTTCGCATTTATAAAAGTAGTAGGATTCTCTGACAATATGATGACAATGCATAATGGACTTTTTTGTAACCGGATTCCCGCGATACAGGCTAGTTTTCGTGCGGGGACCATCAGACCATCACACGGTGACCATTAGACCATCACACGGTGACCATCAGGCCATGAGCTAGGGCCATCAGATTGACACTCTGTAACCTACTTAGAGGTAAATAAACTACATTTGTATTTGTGGAAAATTTTATTTACACAACAGAATACTAGAATTACTTTAAAATTGGAAAAAAATAATAATAATCATAAATATATTTAATATTTATTATAAAAGGAAAGAAGATAATATTCAACCATCAGAAAAAATGCTTTCTGCTTTTGATTTTACCGAGATAACAGCAAAAACACATTCAAATTTCGTCGCTCAACCCCAGATGTTCGTCGCCGGACCGGGCGCAATCTCGTAGAGACGTGGAAAAGGCCTTTGATGTTTAAAAATTGAAGGCATTGCCGTGAAACGGTGCGAATCATTTGTGGAGCTCAGCAATCAATTTCACAACCAGAGACTACAGCCATGAACAAGACAATGCAAACACACCAGCCCGCTTAGCGTAACCACCCAAGACAACGTTTTGTCTATTGAAGAGAAGACAAAAACTATTTCTGTCGCCTATTCTGTCAAACAAAAGAGAGGGACAATATTATTTTTTGTCTTCTCGGCGGTAGACAAGACCATCATCTAGGGTCTTAATGCTGAACAGGCTGAGTGCTACAACTTCGGGTGTACGACCATTTTCTTGAGCATGGTTGTAGTCTTTGGTTGAATGGAAGTAAAAACAATAGACCACGAACTAGACACAATGAAGGATAGGCCTTCTCATTAATAGACCGATGGCAACAAGTCGTTGGATGGAGGTTGCCCAGGATCGTTCGTCATGGCACTCTGACTACGACTGTAATCCCCATGATGGAGATCCTCAGATCCATACTCAGTACGCAGATACTGGATGTGAGGATACCATGCAGAGGATAGTCAGAGACACGTCCAAACATTATTCGGCACATTTCCGCGTTTTGCATAGTAGTTCTACGTGACAGGTTGCAAGCCCATTGACGGTTATCGGAACATAGACTGATAACATACCTTCGAATCGGCCTAAGGCATGCCGGTTTCCTAATGATGTTTTCCGTCACCGTTTCGAGCGCACAGTAAGTATTATTAAAGTCGACTACACATTGTTAAATTATAGTAGCAAGACTGGGAGATGACAAGTCCTTCTGCAAAGTGCCTTCCATTTTACTCAACATGGCGGGAAAATTGGCCGAGACGTGTTTGCGGAATATTTCCTGCAAGAACAGAACATAATGTGCTTTATTTGACAAAACAACAAAGTACCAACATGACAAAGTAAACAGACACTTCATAGAGAACAGTAAGATTATAGAAAAAGACGAATATTTTTGTGGTAAATTAGTCCCCCTGTGTGCCGCGTGGACTAAACTTCCCTAAAACTGATCAAATCTTACAACAGAACAGTCAATGTCAATATATTTTTATTAATTTAAAGATTTAATTATTTTGCACCTTAAAGAAAATCAACAATTTACAATAAGATAGTACACTGTTAAAAGTAGGCTTAATGTAGTTTTAGTAACTAGTTTAAGTGATACAGCTAATAGCCTGAGCTAGGATAGTAAGTATCCTGTGTGATAGGTATTAGCGCCCACCTTCAAGCGATATAACGAAACATATAAGCCAAAGTTAAATTTAGACAGCTTTTTAAAATTTGAAGTATTTTTTTGAAAGTTTTTTGTAGTAAATTAAAAAATATTATTACTATTAATTGAAATCACAAAGATCATATAAACGTCAGCTTAAAAACAACGTTAATATTAAATTCAAAAGTGAATTTACGCTGTCTTGGTCTGCCGACCGAGTCTAGAAGAATCAAACAACAAACTCTATTTGGTTTCCTTATATGATCCGTCATTTATCTATAGTATTCCAATCGAATATCTCCACTAATAAAATAACGTTTTTAGAAACACATAAGTAGATACACATTGACGGTTAAAAATATGTTTATTATCTTTATTCCGATAAGGTATAAGTTCTAAGCAATGTAACCACGATCCGATTATATTTGAAGGATGAGTCCCAAGTGGCAGTTATTTCTGAAAGAATAACCTCCAAATAATTCCACATAATAATACCCACTCAATCACGCGACATCGCTCGTCGCAGGCGACAAACCGCGCGACGTGACAAATCGCGGAGGGCACTGAGTACTGACTCACCTAGCTGGGAATTGGGTATATAGCTTATTGAGAACAGCTCATTCTTCAACGCCGCCTGTCATTGTCGCACTTTGAGGGCGCGTTTGATGGACGGCAAGACATCTTTGCCTATGATTTGACCTGAATTTTAGTCAGAATTGGCAGAAACTTGTTTTTTTTTAAATAGGTATACTTTTATTGTTGACGAGTCCTTACCGGCCTTTGTTGAAGAAAAAACTTAATATTTTGTGTGAAGTTCGGACACATTGCTCAAAATAAATGCCCTTATCTAAATAGGAGTCAGGAGTTTGGTTGTAAAAAGTAATCCTATCCTAATAACATTATAAACGCGAAAGTTTGTGAGGATGGATGTTTGTTACTCTTTCACGCAAAACCTACTGAACGGATTTTGATGAAACTTCACGGTAATATAGCTTATACATCAGAATAACACATAGGTTACTATATATCCGGGTACCACGCGGGCGAAGCCGTGGGCAGAAGCTAGTATTATATATATATGAAGTTTATTCATACAACAATGTACGAGTTACATATTATTACATTGTATACAAAAAATACAGATGAAACAGCCTAGCTATCTGAAGACCGTTGCAAATGATTTATAGATTAGCTGATCCAGATCACTGGACCTGACGGAAGCGTTGCCAAAATAACCATTTTATAGTATCCACATTACAATATCATGTACCTCTTAGCATCGGCTCAGACCCCGCTAATGCCTCTCCAAGGTCCCCAGACCTGAGATAGCAATTAAATGAATTAAATAATAAGAATTTTCGTAATCGGATCAGTTGTTTCGGAGATTGCGTCTTACATACAAAATTTACCATATTATAATTTAATTAATTAGTGTAGATTCTACACAAATATTAATACTTACAAAATATAGGATGATATGACACGTAGCGTCGCTGCTAGCAACGATGACGAGAGCCGAATTCAAAACAAACCGTACTGCACTTTGCAATGTCAGTAATTAATAAATAATTTGATTGACCTATCGATCTGCATTTCTATTTCGTCTTCTGTCTGCTATAAATTGACTAGATGAAGCCGGGGCCGGGGATTGAAGGGTGTGAGAAGTTCCCCCCCACCCCGGTCCCGTTTTAATGCTCCCAAATCCAGGGTATTATACATATATAAGTAGTATATCAGTCATGTAGTTCCCATAACACAAGCTCTGCTTAGTTTGGGGCTAGATGATGCTGTGTAAAATGTCAAGCATTATTTATTTATATTCGATTTAGCTTTTATTTGGTGGTGTTTGTAATGTGCCAGTGATGTTCAGGTTGGCTGTAATGTGCCAGTGATGTTCAGGTTGGCTGTGTCGGCGGGGGTTGGGGGTTGGGGTTGGGGGTGGGGGTGTTAATCCTGATGCATGTCCATCATATGTCGGTGGACGTGACGACGCTCAGCCCGCGGCGTCTAATGTGACTTTATGGACCGCGATGGAGCTTGTTGTTTCTTTGCGTGCTCCTAATTTTAAATCTATTTCTTTATGAAACTCGTTGTAGGTATTCAATCTTCATATTATGTAGTGTTAATAGGATTTCTTTCATTAATTACAAATAATTTGTCTGAGCACCTCCAGAGATATATAAAGTCATGCTATCTCAATTTTTGCTTATTCGTGAAAGCTCATGATTACGAAATCTCAGGATCGTTTTGTAAACTAAATGCCTTACTTAAAGTTAACAGTTGAAAGTGAAATTCAACAAAACACTGTTAAGTTAAACAACTCTTAACTTAAGTAAAGTTACATTGATTTTTCGCGGTAAATCCATAGTTCATATATCCATGGTAGTCCATAGGTTACGGTAACCGCTTACCAGCAGTTAAGCCGTATGCTCGTTTGCCAGTTTAATTGTACAAACCAATAAAGAAGGCCCTTGTGGCGGCCTTTAGTGGTAAAATGGCATTTAGTAAAACAACAATCCCGCGGTCACTATGTCATCTGTCTGTCTGTCTGTCTGTCTGTCTCGCTGCGACCGAGCTGTGGAATCCACGCGTCACTCGTCGGCGTGTTGCTTATGACAGCTGGTGATTTGCACAATAAATTCACTGTATATATTTTTTTTTTAACTTCCAATGTTTGTATGTTAGTCTATTCGTTTAGGTCAAATCTTGCAATCTGAATGAAAATGCTGAATGAAAATACTGAATTAACATGGTAACCTACGGAGTAGATTTTTTAAATGTTGGTTCAGTTCCGATGACAATGTATTTTTATGGTAAGCATGACCTCCAGGATTAGCTCCAGATAAAGGAACTCTTCGATCATAAGACCTTTAGTATTGCATGGAGTTGAGGAGTAGAGTCCTGGACCACTAAAGAAATTGATGTAAGCAGAGTTCTCGCGATTGTGATACCAATATTGAGATGTATGTGTGGAATCACAATGATGGACAAGACAAGACAGGATGAGTATATCAGGGAAGTCTACTTGTAGCGCCAGTGACGGAACATTTTAGGAGTAGGTAAGCGTGGTATGGGCACCTCATGGGGGAAGAATGTCCGACCCCCTTCTTGTGAGGGCGCGGCTTCCAACACTGCCATCCTCTGATATGTGTGATGAACCGAAATGAGGAACTAGATATAGAATCGATCGTCAGCCGGTTCCAGCGAATCGGACCTCCACCTATATCCTAGTACGCAACAAGGAGTCCCGACTCCTGGATTTATCTCTGCGGGATCTTCGATTCAACTATTGTATTTGGAATTATGAAATGTATTTAGCTACGCCGAATTTCCTAAACAATACATCCGAAAGGTTTACGTATAGTTTATTGAATTGTACACTTTTTACGCCTAATTCGAAGTGTACAGGTATTCTTCGAATTGTATGTAATCATAATTCGAAAGTAGAAGTTCCACGAAAACAAGAAATATCTTTTGAGTCACTTACCCCGTAATCCGAAGAAATATCAAACCTTACTAATTCACCAACCATGAACATTTTCTTGAACTTTCGAACTTGAAACGCTTCTAATCACACGACGTGATACTATTTAAAGGGATTCGTCGGGAATCTAACAAAATTTCACTATTAAATTTAACTAGTACAAAACAACTGATGTATTATTGATTAGAATCTACGATGCTATTGATTTTACTTCCCTAAACCAAACGATTACAGACATTGAATAAAATATTGAAAACCAAAAACTGCGTTATCCTACTATTCCTATTCCTATACTACTTCCGACTATTATAAACGCGAAAGTTTGTGAGGATGGATGTTTGTTGCTCTTTCACGCAAAAACTAATAAACGGATTTTGATGAAACTTTACAGTAATATAGCTTATACATCAGAATAACACATAGGCTACTTTTTATCCGGGCGAAGCCGTGGGCAGAAGCTAGTAATATATAAGAAGCTCATTATTATTTTGTATAAAGCCGTGCTATGAAAAACAGATAAATTTAATAGCTGTCTACTCGACGGTGGATTATCAACGTCTGTCAAAACAAACGTATTTCAAATTCAAAGTTGGATTTTATATTTTCCTAAGTTAGTTGTTTCGTTAAAATGACTTGCGTCATAATTACACCAAGTACCTTCTTTTAGAACAAAGAGTTCGCTATTCTGAAAAACCAGCCCATAATATATTTTCCCTATATTTGTGGACGTGACAGACCCCGTTATTGCTGCCTGGATCGTTACAATTAAGCCCAAAATTTTACGCAGGTGTTTGATAAATCAATTGAATGATAATTTTCACTTAATTACAAATAGCTACACAAATATACACATCAGAATGAATAGTATAATCTGTGATTTTTTTAAAAACTACTGAAGGATCTCTGATTTTTTTTAAATATATTATAGCCTATGTATTGCATTTTTTTTTAAATCGGTTTAATAGTTTTGGAGCTTATTCCGTACAAATAAAAAAAAACCCTTTTTATAATATTAGCATAGATAAATATTATAAAACCAACTCAGATGCATTTTTCCTATATATGTGACGTACCCACAGAGATGTGGTTCCTTATAATATCCTCCGCATTTCAAGTTGACAGACATTCAGTGAGTCACGTAGCGAATATTCATTTCCTTTTTTATTTAAACAATCACAAAACTAATAGTACCATAAGAATCAAGATGTACATAACTAATCTATGTACCATATTGTGTGAATGTTCTCTCGTAAAGCAAAGCCTTGAGTTACCTGCTCGCAGTCTGCTCTTAGGAGCGGGTTCAGTTCCGCAGTTCCGACACTACAAGTAGATTGACAGATAGAGAGAAAATGCTTTTTTGCACAAGATAAAACAAGCACATAGGCGAACTTAATGCTAATTAGCATTTTCTTCCAGCTAACCTTTATGTAATGAAGAGTGGGGCGGTAGTGCGTTTGGCTGATTACCGAAATAAGATAAAAAAATATTAAAGCAAAACAAACACGCTCACGACTGTCTTCCCCATGGTGGACATCCTCAGATACATACTCAATGAGTAGATATTTGAGGATACCAAGTAGGGGGTAGTCAGAGGCACGTCCAAACATTACATTTGGTACATGCCCGCGTTTTGCAAGTAGTAAGCATTCCACGTGGACAAACAACAACCGTTGGAGTGAGAGAGTACTACACTGGTGTTCCCGTGACGGTAAGAGAGAACGTGGTCGACCCGTTCGCCGCTGGAGAGACGACATTGTTTCAGTTGCAGGGAAACATTGGGTTAGAACGGCCCAAAACAGAATAAACTGGCAAGAGATGGAGGAGGCTTTCATCCAACAATGGATAACCCCTAAAAATTAAGAAAACAATATACGACTGACAAAAACTACGTAAATATAAATATGACATGACATTAATATAATTGTACATAATTATGAATATGAAATCAGATTATTCTAGATAAAATTAATGACATGCAATATTATTATTCTTTTTTTATTTTTTTATTATTAATATTATTTTATTATTATTATTATTCTAAAATTATAAAATTTATTCTAACTTATAACATAGATATAGTTTTGTTGTGCTTCATATAAAATGCTTAATAAAATGTCAATGAATACTTTTAGGGGAAATAAAGGCTATTTTTATTTTATTTTTTATTTATAAGCATTCCACGTGACAGGTTCAAAGCCCATCTGTTCGCACATGCCTTCGAATTTTTGGTTCAAGGGCATGCCGGTTTCCTCACGATGTTTTCCTTCACCGTTTTGTGCACGTGTTAATGCGCACATAATTTTTTCGAGTGGAAAAATACATCGGTGCACGACCGGGTTCGAACCCACGACCTCCGGATTAGAAGTCGGGGTATGGCCCACTAGGCCAACACGGCCAATAACTAGCTACTTAAAATTAAAGTTAAGCGGTTTACACACCGAGATATCTCTCTTAACGTGTTGTATAAAATAATATCAACGTGCTTTTAAATGTGCTGGGTTTTAATAAACTTACTCACGAAATACAGTAGTGGAGAATATTGGTCGAGCAGCTATTTCCACTCGAAAAATTAATGGAAAAAAAATAACGAAAGGAAACCGGCGTGATGTAAAACCAAAAATACGTCATGTGTCATCAGTTAGTGTTCCAATAAGCGGCGATAGGCTTGCAACCTTTCACGTAGAATACTAACTAATGGCGACTGGTCGAAGCGACGCGTGACCAGAATGCTGGCTCTTATCTGGGTCAACGTATTAGTATTGCCATTCAGCGTGGCAATGCGGCCAGTATTTTGGGAACGCTTCCGTCTGGTAGTGATCTGGATCAGTTGAGCTATCTATAGATCGTTTGCAACGGTCTTTAGATAGATAGCTGTTTCATCTGTATTTTTTGTATATACCTACTTGTACATAGTTGGAATAAATATTGCAAAACCCACTGGCCGTAGTTATCATCCGCCGCGGGACAAATGTTTGAATGATTTGCAAATATTTGTCTTGGGTCTGGGTGTTATCTACATATGTATAATATGTATGTATTTACAAAAATGTGTATAAGTAGTATGTCAGTCGTGTAGTTCCCATAATACAAGCTCTGCTTAGTTTGGGGCTAGATGATGTGATTTTTTCTGTGTTGAAATGTCCAGCAATATCATTATTATCTATGGTCAATGCTTAATTGATTGTTTCAAGTTGTCGCCCATTCTAACTAGATGGCGCTGTTAAATATGTACAATTTTTACATCGCGCTGACGAAAACACACGGCTTTTAGTTAAGTCAGTGCATAAAATTTGTAATAAATGAGAGCTATATTATACCATACAAGCGTATTATTTCTCCACCCTAAGAGCTTTTTGACTTGGATCTGTTCATGGTCCTTCGTCGCTGGATGTGGAACTAATTCCGTCCACCAGCAAAGCACGCGGGAATCAGTAGTGGATCGCTACTGGAGTGCTATCACCGTACGACTTACGGAGCAAGTCGCATCGGGTGGTTGTGCGTAGTGCATGTACGTGCGTGCCGCAACCGAGGAAGAGGAGTGAGGGGAGGCTGAGCCTAGCAGAGGATCAGTGACGTCAGAAGCCGTGGCACTTCAACGGTCTACGGTGACGTCACAACCGTGACGTGTGGAGACACGCGGAGACGGAAGGAGGCTGCCGGGAGTCAGCCAGGGGTGACGTGCGGAATAGCCCGAACGTCATCATCATCATCATCATTTGGTTTGCAGTGAAAATCGTGAGTACGTTTTGTGATCATACAGTGCAGTTTAAATCAGTTAGTCTAAAGTCCGGACTCAGAAAAATTTGCCAAGTTTGAAGAAAGAATATGGACTTATAAAATTTGCATGTTGTGTAGTTAGGACTTAGAATAATTTCATAAAAAGTGTTTAGACGGGGAATCCATGCCCGATTTTTGTCAGAGTATTTAATTTCTCAAACACTTGTAATATTATAGCGAATTTCTTCGGACATAGCCGAATTAAGTGTGTTTTTGTACAACAAGATAATTCTAAGTTAGTTCAACATGTCGTTCTCCGCCTTAGTAAAGAGTTTGGCAAAATATAAATTCACAATAGAAAAATCGTATGAAAACTTTAAAAAATCGCCCAAAGATCGCTTACGCAAGGAGTCTTATTTAATGACTAGATTAGAATCCCTAGAAGAAACATGGAAAATATTTGCCGATATATACAGGAAATTGTCATTGGAGTCGCCAGACGGATCAGAGACCGAATGCATTTCGGATACATATAATGGTGTTGAAGAAATTTACATTGATTATAAGTCGGATATCAGAGAGGTTTTAAAAACATTGAAGCCGCAAGCCACCGATTCAGGGTCTCGCCCTCAGACAACTCCAAGGACTGAAATCAATGTTAAATTGCCTAAGATAAATATACCAACCTTTTCGGGACTGTATTCGGAGTGGACAACATTTAAGGATTTATACGTGTCATTGATACATGACAACCCTTCAATAGACAACGTGCAAAAGATGCATTATTTAAAGGGGCATCTTACGGGAGAGGCCGAGCAACTTTTGAGGCACGTGCCTATTACCTCGGCTAATTATGAGGACTCATGGAAAACTCTAAACAATAGATTCAATAATAAAAAACATCTGGTCGGTTGTCTATTGAAGAGGTTCATGAACCAACCCAGCATTGGGACCGAAGCGTGCAGTGCAATCAAGGATATCCTAGACGTTACAAATGACACGTTACTTGGATTAAAAAATTTGGGAATTGACGTAGATACATGGGACACCATAGTAATTTACGTAATTGCTTCAAAGTTGGATTCAGAGTCACGAAAACTGTGGGAAGCTAAGATCAGTCCCTCAGATGAGCTTCCTACATTGAACCAATTACGCGAATTCTTGGAATCACGTTTTAGGTCGCTAGAGTTTTTGGATACTAAACCAAGATGTAAGGCGATTACTTCTAGTCAAAGGCCGAAGGTAATGCACGCAACGGCAGGCTCCAATGCTGTAGCAAAACTTTTTTGTCCATTCTGCCAAGGTGATCATAAGTTAGCACATTGTAAGGGATTTGTTGCAATCGATTATGATGGTAGGCACAATTTCGTACATAAATACAGTCTTTGTTTCAACTGCTTAGGTAGCAACCATTCTGCCGACACTTGTCGGTCTTTTGTTAGATGCAAAATTTGTAAACAATAAACACCACTCATTGCTCCACCCAAAACCAACTACAGAAACACAGAATTCTGTAGTTTCCAAGCCAGATTTGAAAGCAGAAGTAAAGTCAGCTGTACAAAACGTTAAGGCATCATTAGAGAAGCCATCGAATGTCACAGTGCACTTTTCTCAACAATCGGCACATAGTCAGATTCTGTTGGCAACCGCACTTGTCCAATCAGAGGCAAGAAACGGTCACAGACACCTTCTAAGAGCTCTCTTAGACCAGGGTTCGCAGGCGTCGTTTGTCACGGAATCAGCGGTACAGTTACTTGGTCTCAAGAAGATACCCAACCGAAGCAGCATCACTGGAATAGGCGGTGACAATAATCACTCGTTGGCTTCCAAATATGTAGTGACGATTTACATACAATCACGTCACGAACCTGACTTCAAGATACCAGTAAATGCGCATGTTTTAAGTGCCATAACAAGCCTTCTTCCATTCGAGAAGATAGCTTATATAGATTGGCCAGAGTTAGATGATATAACTCTTGCTGATCCTCAATATCACACCCCGAATAAGGTAGATATTCTGCTCGGTGCTGACATCTACGGACAAGTGATAAGAAGTGGTCTGATTAAGGGTCCTAACGGCACTCCTACCGCTCAGTGCACAGCATTAGGATGGATCTTGTCAGGTCCCACTCATTTGTCTGATAATGATCAGCATCATCCATCACATTGTCACAATGTCATAGTGAATTTGCACGCACAGATTGATGACAATGAAATGCTCAAAAAATTTTGGCTAATTGAGTCGGATCAATTCGCTAGTAAAATTCTCACTGAAGAAGAGAAATATTGTGAGGAATTTTACCGTCAAACTACTCAACGGGACTCAACAGGCAGGTACATTGTGAGGCTTGACTTTCGAGAAGACGACCCTCAATGCAAGTACGGTAATTCGAGAGACATTGCACTCAAAAGATTTCATTTTCTTGAACACCGATTCAAGAAGAATCCTGAAGTCAAGGCAAGGTATTCCGAAGTCATACAAGAATACTTGGACCTTGGACACGCGGAATGTGTGACGAGCAGCGACAAAAGTATAGCGGAATCTGTCTACTTACCGCATCACGCCGTCATACGAGAGGACAAATCCACGACCAAGGTCAGAGTTGTGTTCGACGCTTCGTGCAAGGGGATGAATGGAGTGTCTCTCAACGACACATTGATGATTGGTCCTACACTTCAACAAGACTTGCGCCATATTATTCTCAGATGGCGCATGCATCCGATCTGTCTCAGCGCAGACATCACAAAAATGTACCGCCAAGTTGTCGTCGCAAATGAAGATGCAGATTTCCAGCGATTGGTGTGGAGACACGATCCAGAATCTGAAACAAAAGAATTCAGGTTAGTCAGGGTTACATTTGGAACAGCTGCAGCACCCTACCTGGCAGTGAAGACTCTGCAACAACTAGCGATCGACGAAGGCAAGGAGTATCCCGATGAAGCTGAAAGGATCAAGACAGACTTTTACGTTGATGATCTTTTAACTGGTTGTCAAACAATAGAAGAAGGAAAAAAGATTTATAAAAACATGAAGAAGTTACTAAGTAAAGGAGGATTCGAGCTACAGAAATGGGTAACAAACAACAAGGATTTGGCAGAGATAGTGATGGAAGGACAAGGAAATCAGGAAGGGAAGGTTAACATAAAAATGGATGAATTAGTAAAAGTGTTAGGACTTACCTGGGATAAAGAATCCGATGCCTTCCATTACTTTTCACAGCTTCCAGTTCTTCAGAGTCCAATCACGAAGAGGAAGGTCTCCAGCATTTCCCGTCTTTTCGACCCTCTTGGATGGGTCGCGCCTTGTGTCATTGTAGCCAAGGTGATGATCCAGAAGTTATGGTTGGCCGGGATAGATTGGGATGATGAGTTACCAGAAGAGCTTCTGAAGGAATGGCAGTTCTACCAATCTGAGCTGACTCATGTTCGTGAGGTGAGTATACCCAGATGGCTTCAAGCCAAGGCCAATGACAAGAGCATAGAGCTCCAAGGCTTTAGTGATGCATCTAATTCAGCTTATGCTGCTGTCGTCTACCTTAGAACTATTGACTCCGAAGGTAATATTCATGTCAATCTTGTCACAGCAAAAACCAAGGTGGCTCCAACCATGCAAGTCTCAATTCCTCGTTTGGAACATGAGTTCCAAACGAGGACATGAGGGGGCAGTTCTTTTAGCCAAAGTAATCACAGATGTCGCTTACATGTTGGGTGTTGATCGCGCTAATATACACGGTTGGACAGACTCTACCGTGGTCCTTGCGTGGCTAAGTAGCCACCCCAGTCGATGGACAACGTTTATCGCAAACAGAACGTCCGACATTTTGTCGAAAATGGACAGTACACAGTGGGCACATGTTCAATCGGCCCAAAACCCTGCGAATATCGCATCCAGAGGCTGCACACCTATGGAACTCGCTGAACATAGCTTGTGGCTGCAAGGTCCATCATGGCTAAAAGAAGCAAACATAGCTTACCAGAGACCCAAGTCCATTTCAACTGATCTCGAGCAAAAGAAGGTCAAGGTCCCTGTAGCAATGGAAGTTTCAGCAACAAGCGATCCTTTGTGGTCAAGATTCTCGTCACTAACAAGACTTATTCGTGTTGTCGCATACTGTCGCAGATTTCTAAAGTACAAGAAATATCACAAGCTAGTTCCTTATCTTACAAGCAGAGAACTGAAAGATGCCTTAGATGTTTGCATAAGACAATGCCAAGCAATTGAGCTAGTGGACGCAAAACAAAAGCTGAAGCCGCTATGCCCTTTCAATGACGACACAGGAATAATGCGAGCAGCCGGTAGGATTCAAAAGGCCGAGCTTCCAATGGATACAAAACATAAAATAATCCTTCCAAGTAAAAGCCATTTTACAAACTTGGTTGTGGATGAGGCACATCGCAAGACACTACATGGTGGTCCCACGCTTACCCTGAACTATTTGAGATCAAAATACTGGATTATCTCAGCTAAGAATCTAGTAAAGGCACACGTGCGCAAGTGTGTAGTATGTGTTCGATACGCAGCTCGTTCAAAAACGCCGTTCATGGGCCAGTTACCATCTAGTAGGGTCACACCAGCTAGGCCTTTCCTACACAGCGGTGTCGACTTTGCTGGACCCATCAACATCCGAATGGCCAAGGGAAGAGGCAATAAGTCATACAAAGGCTACATTTGTCTTTTTATATGCATGGCAACAAAGGCCATACATTTGGAAGTAGTCAGTGATCTCACTGCTGATGGCTTCATAGCCGGTTTTAAACGTTTTGTGGCTCGCAGAGGTCATGTAAGCGATGTGTGGAGCGACAACGGAACGAATTTCGTTGGAGCATCCAAGGAAATCGTCAAGCTTGTAACAGCGGAACAGTCAGCAGTCGCTCTAGAAATCCGAGTCGTTGAGCAACACCAACGTTTCATGGCACTTCATCCCCGCTCACGCGCCGAACTTTGGAGGCCTTTGGGAGGCGGGCGTGAAGGCCACGAAATTTCATTTGAAACGTGTCATAGGAGACTCCACTCTAATTTTCGAAGAACTGACCACAGTTTTAACACAAGTCGAGGCTTGTTTAAACTTTTCATTTCCTCGTCGGCGAACCTCTGGTCGTTGTACCCGAACGAAATTATGAGCAAAATAACATTAGTACTCTTCGACGATGGCAACTGACCCAAAGAATGGTTCAGGACTTTTGGCGAAGGTGGTCCAATGAGTATCTAAGTAATTGTATACACAGATATAAATGGTCTAAGGTTACCCCTGAACCGGAAGTTGGCAATATAGTCTTGGTCAAAGAAGACAACCTCCCCCCAGCCCGTTGGTTACTAGGCAGGGTGGTTGCTAAGCATCCCGGTGCGGATAACATTACTAGAGTAGTAACCTTGAAGTGTGGTCAATCTGTGTTAAAGAGACCAACCTCAAAATTATGTATTTTACCAATCACAGAGTAATAGTTATTTGTTAGTCTAAGTTTACTCTGCTATTAAGCTTTTGTCATAGTTAAGTTTAAGTTCTAAGATACCTTGATTTTCTCCTAATGTGTACTATAATAAAGTTAAGCCCAACGCCTGCTGTGTTCATGGTGGGTGGTATTTTGAAGAACGCTTCATAACGTTCTTGGTGGGTGGTATGGTCAATGCTTAATTGATTGTTTCAAGTTGTCGCCCATTCTAACTAGATGGCGCTGTTAAATATGTACAATTTCTACATCGCGCTGACGAAAACACACGGCTTTTAGTTAAGTCAGTGCATAAAATTTGTAATAAATGAGAGCTATATTATACCAAACAAGCGTATTATTTCTCCACCCTAAGAGCTTTTTGGCTTGGATCTGTTCAATCTATGTTATGTTTTTTTTTACGGAAATGAAATATCTCAAATGTGGTGCACATTACAGAACGTATTAAATCATTGACTTTTAAAATAAGTCTAGAGGGATGCGTAGCGCTGAATTTCCAGAAGAAATGTAAATGGTCGGACATTGTACCACTAGGTCGAAAAAAAAGTCAAATAAAACATTTATTCATTAAAATCACAAGGATCACTTTGAAAAGTCGGTTTTATCTACTGCCTGTTCCTCCGCGATCATTATTCTAATATATTTTTTCTTTTGTATTTACAGATGTACAATAAAGATATATCTATCTATGTACTCGTACGAGAGTCGTTAAACTACCTAACTACTAAAAAATAAACCTCAAAAACTTTGGTATTAAGAAACTTTTAGGTTTAGTCCTGAACATGTCACAACATACTATACTATTTAACGATCTTACAACAACCATACTATAGGTAGCCATACTCTATATTATTTCGCCAAATAGATAACTCAATTTCAGTTCACCCCCAACTATTTAGCTGAAGTTCGAGTGGAAACATCAAATAGGTCTGTTAATTTACTTACTGTATAGAGCTGTGCGGAATGAAAGCGCTTTCAGCAATACAACGCGCTGATACAAGCCAATGAATGGGTACAGATTGAACGGGAGCAATTATCTGAATCATTAATCATCTACATCATTAATTTTCAAAGTCTAAAAAAATACTAAAAAAAATGTTTACAATATTACAATGGATCCTGTACTAGGGCGATAACGGAAATCCGAACAAAATTTACTAAGAAGTATTTAATGGAAAAAACAAGCGAGACTTAGTTTGTATAGAAAAACAGATACTTAATAAAAATAATATACAAAAGAAATACTATTATTATATGAATTATAAATCTACACAAAAGTTTTTAAGTTTATAAGTTTGGATGTAGGAGGTAATATCCGAAAAACTTAGTACGATTTCAAAAAATATTTCTCCAATATTTAGAATGGACCTTCAGTGGAGCATAGGCTGTATGTTATCCCGTTAAAATAAATGGGCTATTCGTGGAGACCAATTTTCGCAAAGAGCGAGTTTCCTTATTCGATTTGCAACACACCACACACCACACACCACACACCACACACCACACACCACACACCACACATCACACATCACACACCACACACCACACACCACACACCACACACCACACACCACACACCACACACCACACACCACACACCACACACCACACACCACACACCACACACCACACACCACACACCACACACCACACACCACACACCACACACCACACACCACACACCACACACCACACACCACACGCCACACACCACACGCCACACGCCACACGCCACACGCCACACGCCACACGCCACACGCCACACGCCACACGCCACACGCCATACGCCACACGCCACACGCCACACGCCACACGCCTCACGCCACACGCCACACGCCACACGCCACACGCCACACGCCACACGCCACACGCCACACGCCACACGGCACACGCCACACGCCACACGCCACACGCCACACGCCACACGCCACACGCCACACGCCACACGCCACACGCCACACGCCACACGCCACACGCCACACGCCACACGCCACACGCCACACACCACACACCACACACCACACACCACACACCACACACCACACACCACACACCACACACCACACACCACACACCACACACCACACACCACACACCACACACCACACACCACACACCACACACCACACACCACACACCACACAGCTGAAACACAGAACATAAAAATAAAAAACAGGCAGAGTTTGTTGTCTGATTATTCTAGGGTTAAAACGCGCGCGAGGGAATAACAGATAGAAATAACTAATTTTACTTTACCACAACATAATTCACGTAGTTGACGTGAATATTAATTCTGTATGATTCTTGTGATATTCAATGAATAAAAACCTATTTATTTTCTTGCGATGAAACGTGGTGTTTGTCAAGTCGAAGTCAATCTGAATACGGCGTAATTGAGATGCGATATTACAGTGTGTGTAAAAATGTCGAGCTGAATACGGCTGATTGGTGAAGAAGCAATTTGCTAATCGATCAATTTGCTAACGTGAATCGATGGAGAGGGTTCAACCGCGTTCGATCTGATTGGGAGGTGAAAAATGTGGGGACGCGTAATTTGGACGAGCTTCAGAGAGAAAAATGTACATGACGACTTAGTTTGGGTATGTTATTTCGTTTATCCGTAGTCACTCATAAACCCTAGGTTAAAATGATTTAATACTAGGTATTTTATTAGGTCGGTTAATGAACCACGTGTTAGGTTGGTCATCGTTGGCAGCGTGCGATCGGCTCTCTATTTCCAATTGAAGTTTTAGAAAGGGGAAAATACATTTATTCATACAAATATGTACATACAAAAAAAGTGGGTAAATACAAAAAAAACAGATGAAACAGCTAGCTATCTAAAGAACGTTGTAAACGATCTATAGATAGCTCAACTGATCCAGTTCACTAGGCGGAAGCGTTCCCAAAATACTGGCCGCACTGCCACGCTGAATGGCAATGCTAATGCGTTGACCCAGATGTTTATAAATAGATTAATAATAGCAAATAAATAAACACCCAGCATACACATACAGAGTCCTGACCCGACACTAGGATTTTCTGTGTCGTTGGTATCAGGAACTACGAATATCTGCAGAATAAATATATTTGTACCGCAGCGGGAATCGAACCGCTCCAATGTTAGCTTATGGATATCGATAATAAAGGAATTATTGATTTTATTCCTATGTATTGGACATATAAAAAATATGTATTTAAAAACAACCAAAGATCAGTATTTTTATAAAAAAAATGTTTTTTTTTTAAATAGGTCGTGATTCTTCAGAGTTGGTTCAAAATTAACAGATGAGGGTTGACCCATTAGTATCACCCATTGGATGATTCTGATGGGTCCACATCAAGTCGAGTTTAATTATCAAAATAAAATAACTCTCTCTACCTACATCGTCATTTCATTTCATTGTAGGATAGTACTTAAGTAATATTTAATTCAAAGCTCGTAAACAAAAGTATCAGTCTTTTAGAAGTAAATGTCAAAAGTAACTTTTAATTCGGGAACACAATCAAAGCGGATCGTAGATACAAAAGCTTTCTTGCTCGGAGTTGCAGCGGTAAAGTTATGAACTTGTAACAACCAGACAAGCGCTGACCGCGCTTTTTGGTTCAACATAAGTACCTACCTAACTACTTAAACAGCATTTAAGTTTCCGATTCAAATTAGACTTTATAGTTAAATTTTCACTGAAAAGCGGTATTTAGCCATGACTTGTGGATTTTATAAGATTTATATTGTAGTTTAATCTGTAATTTTCACTGAAAAGCAGTATTTAGCCATGACTTGTGGATTTTATAAGATTTATATTGTAGTTTAATCTGTAATTTTCACTGAAAAGCAGTATTTAGCCATGACTTGTGGATTTTATAAGATTTATATTGTAGTTTAATCTGTAATTTTCACTGAAAAGCAGTATTTAGCCATGACTTGTGGATTTTATAAGATTTATATTGTAGTTTAATCTGTAATTTTCACTGAAAAGCAGTATTTAGCCATGACTTGTGGATTTTATAAGATTTATATTGTAGTTTAATCTGTAATTTTCACTGAAAAGCGGTATTTAGCCATGACTTGTGGATTTTATAAGATTTATATTGTAGTTTAATCTGTAATTTTCACTGAAAAGCAGTATTTAGCCATGACTTGTGGATTTTATAAGATTTATATTGTAGTTTAATCTGTAATTTTCACTGAAAAGCAGTATTTAGCCATGACTTGTGGATTTTATAAGATTTATATACCGATATGATAACTGACTCAACGCATTTCAATCATTCAGCGTGACAGTGCTGAATGATTGAATCAGAAACAGTTGACTTATCTTTAGAAATAAATAAAATATCACCGTCTTTAGCAACTTAAAAAGTTTTATTTTTATTTTATATCTTTTTTCTTTCTTGTACTCGTATACGCAAAAAATACAAACAAAAAACTTACATATAGGACATATAAGGCGAGCTTTAACAACAGTTTTCTTCCAGTAAACCTTTGAATATGGGGACAGCTGAAAAATAATGGTGGGTATGTGTACTTAGAAACAGACCTTACAAAAAATCATAGCAAATAAACTTTCCATTTTCAGATAATATAATGTTCTGAATCATGGCATGATCGTTTAAAATGTTACTCTAGTACCTAAGTACTAGAGTAGGTAGTTGTCTAGAAGATTAAATATACTGTGTTTTCAACCGACTTCCAAAAAATGAGGAGGTTCTCTATTCCTATACGAATTCGGTTCTCTATTGATATACGAATTCGGTTCTCTATTGATATACGTCAAGGGTGGTCCCATATCATTTTATTTTATTAAAATTCTACCCCAAAGAGTGCAAAAATGGGAAATGAAATTTAATATTGTTTATTTTATCAACTTCCCGTTATTTGAAGTCGTTTTTTTATATTTTTTTCCTGAAAAAGAAAGAGTTTCGCGTAAGGAGTAAATATAAAATATTAAATGTAAATATAATGTGAAATACTTCTAGCAACTCTCCCTGCAAACGGACTAGTATGCTATTTACATCGAAGGGGCCTAGCCACGCAGTTCACGGCACATTTTCCATCTGTTCCCGGATCCAATGGTTCTCGTGTATTTTCGAGCTGTGAGCGCTAATCTGCCGCAGACATTTATCATTGTTTTTGCAGCGGTTCTTTAGGCACAGTTGTCGCGGCCCTTCGCGCGTTACAAACAAATCTATAGGAAATATGTGTTTTTATTTTATTTCCAACATTTACACTGAGATGTAGATTTTATCTGGGTATTTGTTTATGTCATTCAAAGTCGGCCATAGCATTACTTCCCATCAGGCAAGATTATGGAAAAAAATGTGTTCTAGAACCAAAGATTTGAAGGCATCGGCCATCGGATGGTGGGTGTTCCAATAAGCGGCGATGGGCTTGCAACCTGGCATGTGGAATACTAACTACTTGCAGAACACTGGCATAAACCAAATATAATGTTTGGACGTGCCTCTGACTACCTCAAATATCTACGCAGTATGTATCTAAGGATTGGCATCATGCGGAATATAGTCGTGAGCGTGTTGGTTTTATTGGTTTTTCCGACATTTTGATAGTGTACTTTAAATTTACTTCTCATCATCATCAGCTGCCTGAAGTAGTTCTCTGTTAGACCTATGGGAGTGACATGACGAACAGTTTCCAGCCCAGAGCTCATCACACTCCGCTGTCGCTATTATTCCCAAGCGTTCGTCCATTTTCCGTTGAAACTATATTTTAAAACAGCGTTATTGTGCGTACCACCTACATACTGATAAATAATTTAATATTGCATACACAAGAATAAAAACAAATAACATAACAAATGAAATAATATATATAAATACTATTCCGTTTATTGGTAACTAGCTTCTGCCCGCGGCTTCGCCCGCGTTCAGGGAACACCACAATATCAAGAATGTTACCTACTTAGTGCTAAATATAATATATATATATATATATATATATGTATATACTAGCTTTTGCATATGGCTTCGCCCGCGTGGTATCCAAGAAAAAAGTAGCCTATGTGTTATTCTGATGTATAAGCTATATTACTGTAAAGTTTAATCAAAATCCGTTCAGTAGTTTTTGCGTGAAAGAGTAACAAACATCCATCTCACAAACTTTCGCGTTTATAATAGTAGTAGAATATATATTTATTATAATGTCGGATTCGAACCCAGTACATTTATAAAGGTGAAGCTAGTAGCGAGCAGGCAACGGTATTTTTATCGCGGCTCGTAATAATCCACGAAGCACCCTCTGGCTTTAAATTTTTCTTCATTATCTCAAACCCACGATCAATTTGGACGCTATAATTAAAATGTCCGCTCGTTCCACCATCATTTCGGACATTGCTATAAAGAGTGTGATGATCATTCTGTCTGTCCGTAATACGTTTCCTTTCTAATAGCACGTTTACGAGAGCCCCTAACTTTCATGGATTGTAAACTAACTTTTTTTTTGTAAATTTAAAATGTCTGATATTGCGGCTTCGTTCCAAATGTGTGTTTGCTCTGCAGATATTCCGGGTGTTATGGGACCAACGTACTCGTAGTTCCTGATACCCACGGCACAGGCTATCAGTAATATGTATGTGTCTGTTGGGTGTGTTGTTTTTATTATATACAGCATACTGATAAATAATAAAAAGTGAATGATACAGAATGAACATTGTGTTTTATAGATTTAGGAAATATTCTTAAAACTAAGTGATCAAAAAAATTTAAACTACTGAATAATCTAACAAAAGTCAAACTACTACGGTAAGCGGTTACGGTAACCTATGGACGCTTGCAACAGAAGAGGTATCAATCGCGCGTTGCCGACCCTGAGACAACAGCTGATAAGATAAGGTGGCTATGATTTTTTGCTTTAGTTGTATTAAAAACTCTTTCACTGTTTTTTCAGTAATTTCCACTGGTTCCGAGCAAACCCGCGTACAGAGCTGACGTGTCACATCCGCTTCCGTTTCCAACGCCGGCTTTATGAACCAAGGGTAAGTACATTCATTATTACATTATCTGGTCTATCGTGACGACCTCTGTGGCGCAGTGGGCGAAGGCCCGCCTTAGACACAGAAGGTTGCGGGATCGATTCCCGCCGCGGGACAGATGTTTGTATGATCTGCAGATATTTGTCTCGGGTCTGAGTGTTTTCTATGTATAATATGTATGTACTAGCTTCTGCCCACGGCCTATGTACAAAAAGTAGCCTATCTGTTATTCTGATGTATAAGCTATATTATTGTAAAGTTTCATCAAAACCCGTTCAGTAGTTTTTGCGTGAAAGAGGAACAAACAGCCATGCTCACAAACTTTCGCGTTTTTAATAGTAGTAGGATTGCAAAAAGTCTATAAGTAGTATATCGATCATGCATAATACAAGCTCTGCTTAGTTTGGGGCTAGATGATGCTGTGTGACAAATGTCATTGTTTATCTTCTTTAGCAACGGCTTAACAATTTTTTTTACCCGCAATGAAGCCACGTACTATTGGAAGGATAAACTGATTTGTCTGCCGACACTTACTTGGCCTGGCTCATGACCGTCGACATCCGCCCAGAGCTTGGGGAATAGCAGCGTTTGAAGTATTTGTTTGTCTCCAAAATACTTCACGAAATTGTAATAATTAATTTATTTTTACAATCGTTTGTAAGATTTCCAGTACCTATGGTTCTTTTATAGAACTGAAGAAACTAGGAGGTGGCACTGTTATTCATTATTTATTTCGACAAGCTGTACTCGGCCCCCGCCCATCGAACGCCCGCGCTGTTACATCTTTTGCTCGGCTCCTAAGCGTGATGTTAAATTACCTTCCTCAAGAATTAGGCTATGAAATACTTACAAAAATATTTTTTTTAAATCCGATTCCAGCTGAATTCAGAATAAAAAAAAACATCTCTTCATATTTATTATTAGTAGTATAAGAGGGTGGGTCAATAAGTCCGTGACTTTTTGCATTTTCCGCCTCTTTCGTGAAAATGTAAATACTCTATGGTCAACAACCATCCTTGAACAGACGACTGTCAAAGTTTGAATTATTTTCATCGTTTAGTTTATCTATGGTAGCCCTTGAAAAAAGAAAAGCGCGGGACTTTTCAATTATAAATGAAAAAGTGTGAATTTGGAGTTAAAGCTTATTTTTTGCGGAAAAAACCATTACGAAAACCAAAAAAAGGCTTTATAAATACTATGGGCAGTCCGCACCATAAAATGATAAAAAATTGTTTTACTGAATGTCGATGTGGTCGTCCTGGTCGACCAGTTGAGGTCTCCCTACCCGAAAAAATTGAAATAAATACACGATTTTTTTATCAAAATATTTATTTAAAAATTACAAGTTACGTAACATAAATGGTTGGGATCTCTTTAGTTAAGTTTAACATGTATTATGAGTCCCTTCTTTTTTTGGTGTGAAAGTTCGCGATCTTGAGATGTTTGTGGCTAGTAATCTCCGTAACGAAAAAACAAAAAAAACAAAAAACAAACACGCTCACGACTGTCTTCCCCATGGTGGACACCTCAGATACATACTCAGTGAGTAGATCTTTGAGAATACCAAGTAGGGGGTAGTCAGAGGCACGTCCAAACATTACATTTGGTACAATTTGGCGTTTTGCAAGTAGTAAGCATACCACGTGACAGGTTGTAAGCCCATCGCCGCTTATTGGAACACTAACTGTTGGCAAACGCCTTCGAATTTTTGGTTCTAGGGCATGCCGGTTTCCTCACGACGTTTTCCTTCACCGTTTTGAGCACGTGTGGAAAAATCCATTGGTGCATGGGGTCGAACCAACGACCTCCGGATCAGAAGTCGGGGTATCGCCTGGACCGTTTTGAATGAAATTCGGAACATGAACTTGGAAGAATAGTAGATCTTCTATGAAACGGATCGTCCGGGAAATTGGTACCATCATGCCTATTTCTGCCGCCAAGCAGTAATGCTCTTATTGCTGTGTTCCAGTTTGAAGGGTATGGTTGCCGGTGGAATTAGGCACATGAGATCTTTCATCTTGATATCTCAGGCAACGCGTGAATCACCTCAGGGTGTCTTAACAAATACCACTTTCTGTTGGCGTCAATGCTTTCGGAAATATTGAATTATATGGAAATGGCATTCCATGTGGATATGTCACGTGACAGCTGCCAAGTTTTTCCTTGACAAATTTGCGTTAGCGTGAAAGGAAAACTAAGCGTGAGGTATTTCTCTAGATCCTGTCAGCTAGGAAGTAGGATGCATATTTTTATATTTATTTATATATTTAGTTGTCGCATCGTTAGTTAATTTTCTGCAGCAAAATTGCTCACAATCTGCAATATGCAGATTACATTGTCGTAGATTTAGCATAATAACTAGCTATTTACTTTTTAACGTCCGTGATGCGAGCTCCAGTTCTGTGCTCGTTATTTTAGTATGTAAAACATTTATATGTTACAGTTCATTTTGTAATAAGGTAAAAGTAAATAATGTATATTTGTTGATATAAATATCTATTCCTATAAAAGGTAGGTAGTTGCTATGCTTTCTGCAAATCTATTGTACCTACTCGTATAAATAGGTTTGAATAATTTTATAGGCACTTTATACCTAACTTTAAACACTAAATACTTTGAAACAATAAAAACATATCTCGGGATTTATTAGATTTTTGTCGAAATCAGTTTTTTTATTCGCAAAACGAGCATCGCCGTTTAACTTGGTAATGCTGCTTGCATTTCTGGGCATGTGAAGACCAACTACTGAAAACAAAGTTGGATTTAAAGTTATAAGAACTCTATCAATTAATTTGTCAGAGAAGCATCACCCAACATATCAATTCAAATGATGTCTCTGTATTGATTGCATACTCTGCCCTCATCACTCAGAATCAAAATAATCAACCTACAAAATAAATGGAACCTACATACGTGACTAATAATGACTCCACTGAAAACGGCAAACAAATAAAGGGACCTGTACACACAACCACTAAAAGAACCCTCACACCGAGCGCACGGGTTAATCTCGGCCGATGTAACTCAGCTGATTCGATCAGACCCTGAATAAAGCCTCAGTGCCCTTAATAGAGCCCTGGCGATAAAATGCAAAAATGCCAGCCAATCGGGACAATTGTAGAGAGTTCGTGACGTCAGGATATAGGGATGCGACCACAAGTCTTGAAAGAGATTGAGATATTACCTACTTGAATGGATTGGTAGAGTATCTCGTATGTCGTAACTTTGAAATTGTATCTTGCATTGAAGTTCACAATGAGTTAACGTATGACGTAATGCCGACCTCGGTGGCGCGCCAGGTGAGTGGCCGGCTG
This sequence comes from Perizoma affinitatum, assembly GCA_961405105.1. Lineage (NCBI taxonomy): Eukaryota > Metazoa > Arthropoda > Insecta > Lepidoptera > Geometridae > Perizoma > Perizoma affinitatum. The sequence goes on along the minus strand of OY560199.1, from coordinate 245,462 downwards.
TGACGCAAGAGATGCGGGTTCGATCACCGCTGCGGGACAAAGCTTTCCTTGTTGTGGGTTCACGACACCCATCCACTTATATAATCGCTCGCTAAATAAGCATGTCTCTTACTCGAACCCTGTCCTTTTCTAACACTAACAAAGGATGCAGACAACTAGTAGTGGTCACGAGGGTTGGATCCTAGTGTGGGGTCAGGACTATGTTCATATGTGTCTGTTGGGTGTTTGTTTGTTTATTAATTAATTATTATATTTTTATTTGAATAATGAAAATAGTCGCTTTCCTACGAAACGTACTATGTAGACTAAAATTAATTAAAAACATAATTATATTTTTTTTATACTAAGGCGTTCTTGGTGTTTTAAAAATATAGAATGGTTAATTTACCAAATCCTTTCACCCCCCATGACACATAGTGCTACGATTTTTTCCCATGACATTGGCACATAATATTAAATAAAAACAGTTCAACAGTAATCGTAATATAAGTAATTCTTGTGATGTTTTTCATTAGTAGCTATCCGAAACTGACATTAATAGGAATAAACTAAATTATATGATTTAATTTCACATTAGTTTTGTGTTCTCATATAAACTGTGAACATTTGACCTTCTAGAAATAAATTATCGGGATTGTAAGTTTTATACGGGTTTTTATCGCATTTACCGTGTAAAAAGTTTTTTACTGATCACGAAAGTTTGAAAAATAATACTAATAAATTATAAATTTTTAAGACCGTTGACCGACTAGATAGGCGGCCATCACTATCGTTTGACGTATCTACAGAGTAGACTTCAATAACTAAATCAATCGGGTGCGAACGCGGCGCATCTTTCCCATCACCGCAAAGTATATGTCGATAACCAGTATCTCAACTAATACTTGCAAAATTATGGAACAAATGCAAATGACTGATCACGCTTTCAACCAAGGTTGAAAGATTTGCACACTCTCACACCATAAAAGATACAAAATTAATAGGTTTTTATTAATTGAAATCATAAGGTTAATTATACCAAAAAAAGATACGCTCACGATTGTAAACGACGATCAACGAGTTAAATATTCAGTACGTAAATCTTCAAGGATACATAGTAGGGGGTACTATGTATCCTAGGGTGGGGGGGTCAGAGACACGTTCAAATATTTAATTTGAGACATGCCCGCGTTTTGCAAGTAGCAATCCAAGTTGCAAGCCCATTAGAATACTAACTTATCAGTACTTAATCTACAAAATCTAAACACGACATTCTTGGAAACTATTCAATTCCTAACTTTGAGAGTGATACCGTTGGAATAGGGGAGTCCCACCCCTTCCACTTCCTATCCTTTTTTACCTAAATTCATCTTTCTAAATCCCAACCTCAGATTGATTTAAACTGAAAACAAAAATGTAATACTGTAGTCTTCTTTTAAGTTAAAAATAACACAACAATGTCTGAAACAAGATCATAAATTGAAAAAGAAAATTCTAAAAACTTAAAGTTAATCCCTCGCCTGTAAAATTGCAAAATGTTCAGTTTTGTCAATATTGTACCAGACGAGCGATGTGTGTGACTATGCAGTATTCTGGACTAAGACATGCAACATTTGGAACTTTTGTACTAATAGGACACGCTTCTGTCGTGAAACTATACTATGCCAAAAGTATGAAAATTTAATATAACGCAGTTCACACTGACTTAAAAAAAAACACTGATTCTGTTGAAATGAAATGGTTTTATTTGCGAGAGATATGGTTACAAATATATTACAGTAATTAGGTATAGTTTCACATATTTCACCTTTTTTGTGTATGGTGGAATATTCAAGAAATGTTTAGCTATTTTTTTTTTAATCATTTTTTTTTTCACAGCATCATCTAGCCCCAAACTAAGCAGAACTTGTATTATGAGAACTACATGACTGATATACTACTTATATACTTTTTTTGTAAATACATTCATATTATACATAGAAAACACCCAGACCCGAGACAAACATTTGTCCCGCAGGGGGAAACGAACCCTTCAGGCGGGCCTTCGCCCACTGCGCCACAAAGGTCGTCCTAAGTCATAAAGTTAGACCTTATATCAATTTAATATAATTTAATATATAATTTACATTGTTAGATCCATACAATTTATAATATTAATAACAAAATGTCATATATTTTTTAATAACATTTTTAGTTCACCTAATTAATTAATTAATTTACATCATATTTTTTTCTCGTAACTAACGCATAAGTTATTGGTGAATTGATGAAGTGGTAGGTTTTTTATTTATAAATCTGTATACTTTAAATATTTCCACATATTACATAGCTACTGTTCTGATACATTGATGTCCTAGATACTTTTGATTACACAATTCTGTATTGAAACAAGTGTAGTTGTTACAGTGATTAGTACATCTGTACTGTGGCACAGTACTGCGCGTCACATGCCGACCTTATATTGGAATAAATCACTGTTCAGATTCCGTGCCCTATTTCAATATTTGTGATTTTATGCGGAAACTCTGAAATACATTTTGATGTTTTGTGCAATACTAATGACCAAAAAAGACACAAATGCAAATTGTTCTGCATTAAAGTGTTTTATGGGTTTTATTGAAGCTAGCTCTGCTCATAGCGTGTGATGCTGGTCCTTCAATATTTGACAAGATTGTGTTTCCACTAGCTTGTGGCTGCTGCGATCACGAAACGTCATAAAGCGAAGGTTCGGATAAAACAAAACAAACACGCTCACGACTGTCTTCCCCATGGTGGACATCCTCAGATACATACCCAGTCAGGAGATCTTTGAGGATACCAAGTAGGGGGTATACATTACATTTGGTACATGCCCGCGTTTTGCAAGTAGTAAGCATTCCACGTGACAGGTTGCAAGCCCATCGCCGCTTATTGGCCTTCGATTTTGGTTCTAGGGCATGCCGGTTTCCTCACGATGTTTTCCTTCACCGTTTTGAGCACGCGTTAATGCGCACATAATTTTTCGAGTGGATAAATATGGATTTTTGCACTACCGGGTTCGAACCCACGACCTCCGGACCAGAAGTCCGGAGGTCGACTAGAGGCCCACTAGACCAACACGGCTCCTCGCATAAAAGAAAAGAAAAAAAAACGCGCTTACGTAACGGAGATCCTCACATTCATACTGTGAGGATACCAAGAGCCAGTCAGAGACAAGTCCAACCATAACCTATATTTTTGTTACATGTCCGCGTATTAGTTAGCATTCCACGTGATTGGTTGCAAGCCCATCGCCGCTTATTGGAACACTAACCGATTGCACATGCCTTGGAATGTTTGGTTCTTGATGGCCTCACGATGTTTTCGTTCACCGTTCTGAGCAAGTGTCAAACGCACAGTAATTGAAAATTAATTCCTGCCCAAAGCCCCCACAAAAAGGTTACAAAATTGATGTGTAGGGTACATAAGGAATACGTTGATTTAATTAAAACATTGTAATTTTCCTCAAAACGAGACAATGGCGTCCATTCTCAATTATCTACACCAACGAATCTTTATGTAAACTGTCGCTCTCTTTTTCTAAGCACGCAAGAAATAGATGGTAATAATAGATGGTAATAATAGATGGTAATAATAGATGGTAATAATAGATGGTAATAATAGATGGTAATAATAGATGGTAATAATAGATGGTAATAATAGATGGTAATAATAGATGGTAATAATTTTGACTCCAGTTAAATTAGTTTACGTGTCCTCTTCTTCGTATTTACAGTCACTACGTTTTAAAAACACGGTTAAACTTGTACGGAAAACTAAAATCCGACTTATTCAGCACTAAAATTGGTGCTGAATAAGTCGGATATTTGATTACATTAATTAAAGAGAACGATAGATAAAATTTAGTTCAGTTGGTTTACAAGAGAATTGACGAAATTGTGTATGCGAATAGGATGATGGCCTCCTTGACCCGCAGCACTCGTCTCTGTAAATGTGGTCGAGGCGGGGACTCCACAATCAGGGCTGATGAGAAGGCCGCCACCGCCCCCGCCACCGCCACCGCCCGCGCCACCGCCGACACCGCGCGGCTCCGGAATCACGCTCACTGACTACGTCCGCCTACACAGAATATAATAGTAACGATAGATGCTTGTAGCTGTCTGTCAGACCACCTACATCGCATCTACATATATAAACAACAATGATATGCTGTTCGTTGGTAAACGCATTACTTGAGAACGGCTGGAACGATTTGGCTATAATTTGTTTTAAAATTTTCGTACTAGTCCGGATAAGGTTTTTATGGAAAAAAACGGTTCGAACGAAATACCAGCGCTGGTTGCGGCAACCGGCGCTGGTTGCGGCAACCAGTATTATACTGAGTTGAGACCTTTTTTGCAACTACTGTTTGTCACTTTACATTGTCTTTATTACTTATTGTGAAATTGTATCGTGTTTTTTGCAAAATAAAACAAAATCTATTCTATTCTCTTCCATTTCAAAAATTGCCCGGAATACGGTAAATTAATGTTCCTTCTTTTATACGAATTGGTCTTGGTTGTCGAACGTAGTGGTTATTTCCATTAAGGTTGTCTGATTGACCTTTCGTATCGGTCGTATCGGTTTCGTATCGAGGTCAGAAAGACATTTGTCGGGTCAGCTAGAATTTAATAATAATTTAGGTAAATCGGGAATTTTTACGTACCCTACAATCGATGAAGGCCCCAGTTTCGACTCTTACCGAGAGTCTTTATCGGAGCGAGAGATCTAGTACGGTACTTGAAATGTCTAATTTTGTTATATAAATATGTGAAATAGGTACCTACATAAGATAATACTTTACATTCTACAACAGTTTTGGTTCTCGAATTATCAAAATTATAATTGGGCCAACATGGGTATCCAAAAAGACAAGATATGTGCGATGGCACATATATATCCACAAAGTTCAAAAATTAAAAACATTTTCAAAATTATAGTTAGGCTTTATGTACTACTGTTGTGAGTAGGTCATGATCGTCTGCACTAAGATTAAAAAAATACTTAAGGACAATCTATACATATAGCTGATTTCTATGACGAAAGACTTAGGTGTATCTATGACGTAGATACACCTAAGTCTTAGCCTTAGTTCGTGCAGAAAGGCAACAGTCTCAATCACTATTTCTAGAAAAATCAAATAAAAAGCTTAATTTCAAATTCCTGAAAATATATCCTATCCTGCTTCCTACTAATATTATAAACGCGAAAGTTTGTGAGGATGAATGTTTGTTACTCTTACAAAAACTATTGAACGGATTTTGATGAAACTTTACAATAATATAGCTTATATATCAGAATAATATTTTTTATCCGGGTACTACGCGGGCGAAGCCGTGGGCAGAGGCTAGTAGTCTATATAATAGGCTCCGACGAGTGTGGTGTTTCCACTATCATGAAAACATTTAATAATTTCGTGAACGTCCGCAATAACCCATACATGCAGTTCCAAACAAAGCCGCCAGCAGCGCTCCAACCTGCCAGTTCATGAGAGATTCACTTACTTTTCGGCGTCACTTTCGGCCTTCGCCGCCGTAGGCCTGCGTACAAACAACAAGTTCTACTACATTATCTATGGTAATATTCGAATGAACGAATGAATGAATGAATGAAAATACTTTATTGTACACCTTATGATAGAATAAGAATAAGAAGAAAAAATAAATATTTATTTTTGACATAATAAATTGTTACAAGTTGTATATGAATCCATAGGCTCCTGAACTAGTAGAAACTGTATTTCAGGAGCCATTGGCTTCTCCCAAAGAAAGTTTTAAACATTATATCGTACCTACAATAAATTTACTACATTAAAAAAGAAAAGCAAGCATTGGTAACAGAACTTACGCAAATAATCTGAGTAAGCAACATTCTCAAAACGTATGCAAACAAACGGCACGTTTATTTTTATTTAAAAAAAAAAAAAAAAAAAACAATAAACAATTATTACGTTACCTATTTATTGTGTATAGATGCAAATATATAAAATATAAATAGGTATGTCTTGATTAGTAATATTCAATGATGTGTAAGTGCAACCAAAGCGCGAATGAACACCCTCCCCGCACCCTCCCCGCACCCTCACACGCACCTCAGCTACACCACACACCCTTAAAAGTAGAAAAAATTAGTTAGCATCGTCTCAATGCTCTCGTACTCGAATTTCTTAAGCCAAGTGAGTATTATTTTTTTAGTTTCATTATTGCCTTTCCTCTTTATTCTGCACGCTTTATTAAGAACAGTGTAGAGATGTGGAACAACAACGTTGTACTGTTTCTGTGCAAATCTGGTTTTCACTTGGGGAACAGGGCAGCGGTCGACTCTTCTGTTTAGTTCAGGTAAGAAGGGAATTGCTTTTTTATGGTATCGTCGAAGAGCTTCATAAATAAACAATTTTCTCACACTAAGCACATCCGCTCTCTCATACACCGCTGTGGTAGGGTGTCTGTATGGTAGATAAAGGAGAACTTTAAGAACAGCACGCTGCGCACGTTCGGCTATAATGAGGTGAGTTTTAGCCGCCATGCCCCATGTACAAATGCAATACCTAATGATGCACTCACACAGTGCTTTATAGGTTTGAATAGCTAGGGTAAAGTCAGCTATTGCTCGAAGAGCTCTGAAAACGTAAATAAGTTTTCTAACCCTTGAAGCCAGTGAAACATTATGACTGCGCCAGCTAAGTTTGTCGTCTACTATAACACCAAGATACTTCATAGAGTTTGCACGAGACAAACTAGCGCATTCACATTGGATAGGCGATTGTTACGGTTACAGGGATAAGAATGTATTTTAACGTTAATATCGGTACCAGGATCTCCTGCAGCTGTAATGCTAAAGCACATGTACTTAGTCTTGTTAGTGTTTAGTGTGAGGAGACTATTTTCTAGCCATTTTGTTACTACCAAAAGACAATCCTCTGCCAGCCTTGCAACTTCATCCCATGTTTTTTCATGAAGGAGTAGTACAGTATCATCTGCAAACATTAGCAATTCAAGACCATTCAGGGTAGTGTTACAAAGTTCATTTATGTAGATGAGAAAAAGTGTTGGTCCTAGAGTACTACCCTGTGGTACGCCAAAGGTGCAGACCGCACCATCACTTTCATACCCATCAATACGTACTCGCTGAGATCTTTCAGTTAAGTAGTCCGAAAACCAGTTAAGAGCCAACCCTCGAACACCGACGTTCTCCAATCTCGCCAATAAGATTGGAATGGAGACAGTGTCAAATGCCTTCTGAAGATCCAGGAAGACACCAATACACTTTTCCCCACAGTCAATATATGACGTAATCTGAGACGTCAGCATCAAAACTGCATCCTCAGTTGACCTCCCCTCCTTAAATCCATATTGGTTTTTACTTAAAAGGTTGTTGATGATATAAACAAAATAAACAATAACAGATTAAGAGAAAGGTACAATGGGTGGTCTTATCACGATCTCTTTCAGACAATCTTTGGATGGAAAGGATTATATGTGATTTTGAAGTGGTACACCCGTACTTAATAATTTACCTTAAATAATATTATTATAGAACATACTACAGCAAAATATAAAATTCATAAAATATAGCAAAATATAGAATGTATATTATTAATATACATTCGGTGTATGTACCAATGTCACGCATAAACTATTATTTAAAAAACCCTATAATAAATACTGTTAACTCTCTTCAAAAAGGGTTCCTTTTAAGAAACACTCCTTATGTCCGGCTACGCAGAGCTTCGTAAAAGACTAACCCTCCTCGTATTCTTAGACATTTATCCACGCGTCTTGAGGTCGCAAAACTTTCTCGAGTTTCGTATTTTTAGTTAAACTTTTCGGGTTACCTTACATAACTATGATGTGAGTTGGAGTGAAGTGTTCACCTCATCACATGTCATTAGTTCGAAGGAGTTTATATCAACCTGCAGATTTTATTGGTCTAAGGCTCTTGTCTAATGTCATAAACTTAAACTTTGAGAAATGCTCAAATTAGATCGTAACGCACCTTGAAATGACAGTTGGATTGGTTCACTCAGTCGAGAAGTCTAGTAGATGTATATGGAATCCCCCTTCCTCACAAGGGGGGGGACCGAGAGGTCACCAACAGAGCCGCGGTCGAATCCGACCCGGAACCCGTGACCCTGTCCAGTGCATTTTTCACTTTAGGGCTAACGCGCCGTCAAACGAATCTTCCCATGACGATTGGTTTGACGACGCATTAGCCCTAAAGTGAAAAATGGAATATCGATGGGTTTTTAGTCGGTATGCCATCACCCACTAGCCACGTGGTCTGGTTGGTGAGCCCGACAGACCCCCTCAGCTTTCATCGGGCCGGGGGAAATGCGTAAAAGTATTTTCCCATAGTAAAAAAAAACTCAAGACGTCTAAAAACACGGGTGTGACGGGCCTAAAGTCCGAGTTAGTAACACAGTAACGCGTGGTTAGATCCTAATTAAAGCTTTTTCATACATGTTTTCATAGGAATCTGTCGTTATAATCGATAATTGGCCTTGACCACCCGTTTATATTAACACGTGTATATATTAGCTTCACTAACTAACTAAATAAATTACAAACAATGTAATCAAATCTTGGAAGTCAATTTTAGCATACTTCTAATTGTCGTATCGAAATGAAACTTTGTATGTATGTATATGTAGTTCGGATGACAATACTATAATTTGGTATGTTGGAGCTGGTCTGATGATGGAGCCAGGTACATAGTGGAACTCTTCAGTGGCTACTAGTAAACCGTTTGAGTTTGGGCGCATACGATTCGTTTTGCCGAGTCTAATAGATTGGGTAACGAGGGTCTTATGATGGATAGTGGATTTTTGTAAGTTTTTTAGTTTTTTTTAAACTGCACATTGTACTATTGTAGAACTCAGGCTAAGTGAGTAATTCGCCGTCTTGTTTACAAGTTAAACTGAAATTCGGCGTCGCTTTCGGCGAACGGTCGTCAACAAGAGGGCTTCGGTCGGCACTTAACTAACACAAGTTAGTTCACTCGGTTAAGTAACACATGCGCTCAGAGCCGCTACTCACGCTACTTAATCGATACTTGGAGCTTAACGACTATTTAACTTGCTTTTGCTGTGAGTTTTCGACGCTTTGATAACAGCTGATAGATTTAAAGTTATTATTATTGTTCTGCTGAGCATTTCCCTGCTGGTTTGGCCACGATCATTTCAATTCTATAACAGATGGATTGTTTCGGGTGAATTTATGAAGTCGCTTTGAATCGTTTTCTGTGATAATTGTTAGGAAGTGTGACAAATAATAATAATAATATTCTTTATTTTCAGAATTAGTAAATTTTACTAATTATTCTAAAAAAACTTAAAAAAAAAACAGAAATAGTGATAGATATGGATAGTAATGAAACGACCGACTGTGTTGCACACTAGTTTATTACTGAAGGTGACAGCGCGAACGGCTCGCATATACATCATTCCTCCACACTTAGATTTTGAACCCTGGTAACAAAATACATAACTTTAGGTATACATTCCAAAATAAGCATGGTAGTAAGATTGAGTACATTCCTAAATTAGAAAAAAGAGTAATATAGAACTTAACAATATTTCTTATAATCTACTTTTGTTTTGACACGCCTCGGGCGTGAGAGAGTGGGTGACGGTGCTGGTGGCAAGTCAATAGTGCACGCGGTAGTATATCGAGGTGACTCACTCTCAAGCGCTCCGTGCTGCGCCCGCTCCGTCGCATACTCAGCGGTCCCTCCCTCACTCCCTTCGCCCTCACAATCACCCCATTCCTCCTCACTTGCAAATGGTGTAATATCAGCTTCAGTTACAATGTTTGTTTCAACAGTCTGTTTATTGGTACTGGCAACTACTGGTAACACTGAATTTTCTGGCGATAATGCAGTAATTGAATTATCATTAGAAGTACAGATAGGCGTGGGAAGCTGGTGATGTGGATTGTTATTCCTACTTGAATCAGTAATTGCGGGCTGATTATTATTACCCGTATAGTTAAATATCTGATCAACATGTCGAATACAACAAACATCAAATTCCTTCATAAAAATTTTATACATTTTATTTCCTACTTTATCTTTTACGATTCCTAGCTGCCAAGTTTCTTTCCGTGAGCTGTACCACCGAGCCCAAACGATATCACCTGTCTTAAATTGCCTTTTTACAGGTAAAGTTGGCGAATCCACTCGAGTTTCGCTAGATGGTACAATTAAATCGAGACGAGATCGTAAATTCCTACCAAACATTAACTTAGCGGGCGTGTCACCAGTGGTACAATGCACGGTATTCCTATAATTAAATAAATATCCTAATAACAGTTCATTAATTTGGTACAAAGGCAAATTATCTTTTAAAATGCATTTTAACATCTTTTTACACGTTCTGACCGAATTTTCGGCTTGGCCATTACTGATTGGGTGGTATATAGGACTTGTTATATAATTTATACCATTACTAGAACAAAATGTTTTAAATTCGTTCGAATTAATCTTAACATCATTGTCTGAAACTAGCACGTTTGGTATACCAAAGGTTGAGAATATTAATTTTAATTTCAATATCAGAGCCTTAGTAGACGTTCCATTATGCATGTGTAGGCATTCCACCCATTTACTGAAAGAATCTACCACCACGAGATATACCCTTTGCCCTACGGTCATATAATCGATGTGCACTCGCTGCCAGGCGGCGGCGGCAGCGGGCCAGGGGGTGGGGGGGACGTACACTCACGCACGTTGCGCAGGAGCCGATCCAGCGCTCGATGTCGCTGTCGATGCCCGGCCACCACATCCTACTTCGCGCGTTACTTTTAGTTTTAATTATACCTAAATGAGTATCGTGCAATTCGCGTAACATCTTTTCCCTGAGGCCCGATGGAATTACTATTCTATGGCCCCTAAGTAGACAGCCGTTTTCGAATTGTAAGTCCGACTTGCATTGAAAATAAGGTAGCACAGACTTACAAATTATTTTACGGGGCCAACCATTCCGCATATACCTAATAACCGTTTGAATCGTCGTATCGCTTCCTGTTGCCTGTGTTACCTCGCGAACTGTAGTGGCGGGCGACGCTTCGTCTAGAAACCTGAGTGCATAATAGGAATCTATATCATCGCTATCTGTTACTTCGGACCGGTTTGTGCAATCTAAAGGCGCACGTGAAAAATAGTCGGCTACCAAGTTCTTATCGCCTGATACATACTGCACTACGTAATTATAAGCCGATAGGATAATAGCGTATCTTTGTAGCCTCAACGCCGTCGTAGCTGGTATACCTGTCTTTTTATCAAAAATTGAAACCAATGGCCTATGGTCAGTTTTTAAAATAAATGGCTCACTTCGCCCATACAAATACTGGTGGAACCTTTTCACACCAAATATTATAGCAGTCGCCTCCTTCTGAATCTGGCTGTAGTTACGCTCACTGGCGGTGAGTGAACGAGATGCATAAGCGAGAGGGCGTTCTTCTTGCGTGTCGCTCTCAGCGCGCTGCGACAACACGGCGCCGAGCCCGGCCGGGCCCGCGTCCACCGTCAGCACGAGCTGCGCCGCAGGCTCAAAGTGCGCCAGCACGCGTTCTGACGCCAGCTCGCGACGCACAGCTGCCATAGCCTTACGCTGTCTTTCTCCCCACTCCCATGGTGCATCACTACGAAGTAGCTCGTGAAGAGGACTTAATACGGACGAAGCGTTAGGTATAAAATTCCTATAGTAGTTAACGACGCCTAAGAACCTCTTTACTTCAGTGACGTTATTTGGCTCCGGAGCTCTCATAATAGCTTGTACCTTATCCGGACTGGTCGCCAAACCAGCTTTACTTATTACGTAGCCTAAGTAGATAACGCTTTCCTTAAAAAAAGCACACTTTTCTTTCTGTAGGCGTAACCCGGCGTCGTTTAATCTACCTAGAACTTCCTTTAACCTATTAATGTGCGACTGCCTATCAGGACCTGTAATACAAATGTCATCTAGCCAAACGCTGACACCATCTATTCCGGCTAGAAGGGACTCCATCGATTTTTGAAAAATTGCAGGTGCATTGGCTAATCCGTAGACTAATCGTGTATACATAAATAAACCTTTATGGGTATTTATCGCCGTGAGCTCCCGAGACGAATCGTCAAACACAAATTGATTATAAGCATTTTTCAAATCAATTTTGCTATACAATTCCCCTCCTCCAATCTTAGCAAAAACCTCCTCTATCCTAGGTAATGGATATTTCTCAATTAAGAGATCTTTATTTAGTGTCACTGAGAAATCACCTGCGATTCTAACCTTGCCGTTTTCTTTTAATACAGGCACTATAGGAGTGGCATACTGTGAATTATTTATAGAAACCAAAATACCTAAACTTACTAATCGCTGTAGCTCGTTTTCGACTTTATCTTTTAGAGCAAAGGGTACAGTCCGTGGCTTAAAGAACTTTGGAACAGCATTATCTTTTAGTTGGAGACGTACTTTAAATTTATTGAACGTGCCCAATTCATCTCGCCACAGATCAGGAAAGTTCTCAATTAAATGAAGTACATCGGTATCACTACATAATAAAGACTTTAGGTCAGTTGTGATAATTAAATTAAAGGCGGACATGAAATCCCTGCCTAACAACGGGGGACCTCCATTTTTAACCACAAAAACTTTAATATTTTTTTTTATTTTATTAAATTTAGCTTCAATGGAGAAAACCCCTACTGGAGAGATTTTATGTCCGTTGTACAAACACATTTTTACATTGCATCTTTGTAAATGGTAATGTGAAAACTTATCATGGTACAATTGATCTGAAATGACACTGCTGCCTGACCCTGAATCAAGTTCCATCGTAATTTTTTGATTTCCTAATAATAAATCAATTGTAATAGGCTTGTCCGCCACATACCTTATATTAAAGTTCTGGCACTCCTCACACACGACGTCCTGGTTAGCATCATTGGTGTTGACATGGTAAACGTGCAAACTTTTAGAATGACCGCACACTTTCTTTAAGTGTCCTTTTTCACCGCACTTTTGACACTTGTAATCTTTGTACCGACACTTATCAGCACTATGATTCTTCATTCCACAAACAGCGCAGCGATTGGAATCGCGGCGCGCTGATGAATCCGAGCCACCAGCGCCGCCGCCGCCATTACGATTTCCGCGGCCAGACTCACGCTGGAATCTCGCACGATAAACCGGTTCCTCCTTGATAGAAACGGTCTCACTAGTGGTGCTTAGCATGGTCTTTGCCTCCTTGGCACACGCCGCCTGCTCTGCCAATTCAATAGCCCGTGTCAACGTAAGCGATGACGGACTCTGTTCGAACAGCTTGTCGCGTTCTGGACCAGCTCCCAGACCGAGGACGAAATGATCCCTCAAGTTCGTTTCCAGAGCGGTGCCGAAGTCGCAATAGGTTGCCAAACCTCTCAGTCGCGCCGCCCATTTCACTAACGTTTCGCCTGATTTCCTGCTAGCACCAAAAAATTTCGCCTTGTCCACGAACGAGCATTTTTTTGGCTTGAAATGGCCATCGAGTAATTTAACTAGGTCTTCGTACTTTAGTTCCTCCAACTCCTTAGGAAACGCAAGATTAAGTACCAAACGGTACGTCTCCTCCGTGAGGTGAGTCAAGAGAATTCCACTCTTTTTTTCGTCGTCCACACTATTAATCTTCAGGAATTGTGTTAGTTTTCCTTTTTGAATCAACCATTCGCTTGTTTTATGGTCAAAAATAGGCAAATTTCCCAAATAAGCGTTCATTTTTTTTCTTTGCGTGGGTAGTTCAACTTCGTTCGCCAGTGATAGATATGGATAGTAATGAAACGACCGACTGTGTTGCACACTAGTTTATTACTGAAGGTGACAGCGCGAACGGCTCGCATATACATCAAATAGATTAGGTACCTATGATACCTATGTCCAAAAAAATATAATAAGTTTAGTATTCTAGGTGGCAATAGCCACCCACCGTTTGTACATATCTGACAAGATCAAACGATCTGCCATACTCTTTATAATTGCGTTTTTACACATGTCAACTCTGGACATAAACGAGGCTATTCTCTTTCTTTGGATGGCATTAAAAGAGTCAACACGATCTTCAGTATACATTTCTGAAGCTCTACAATAGCGCTACAAAGTTCTAGGCGATAAAAATCCATTAGTATTTTAATCGGCATGTTTTGTAGAGTATGAAACAATAATATTGAATTGAACCAAACGTTTTGTCTCTTATTTGGTAGGTGTACAAAGACAGGAAAGAAGAAACTAAATATTATTACCTTTACTTCAAATACCACTATATTTTAATAGTATTCATAAAAAATACACATACACCGAAAATAAACAGATTATATTATATAATATAATCTTTTCCCTTCTTAGGTTTTTCCAAGTGACGAGGTTCATCAGAAAGGACGTTTTTAGGGTCCTTACCAACTGGTGATTGTTTGCCAAATATTCATTTTTTTTTTAATGGTACTTTTTTAAACTCCAATAACAGTTAAATACTATAATCTAGAGCGCCATGGTACCACAACAAATATCTGCAGAGTATGCAAACATTTGTCTCGCAGCGGGAATCGAACCCGCACCTGTTGAATCTCAGCCGGTATTGCCCGACGCGGCCACCGAGGCCGTCATGTTTATCTATTCTCCTGTAAATAAAGAAATATAATTTGTTGTATTTGAATATACAAATAAAAATGTTGAATAGGTCCCCGGAAGACCCTACAGCAAAGTGAGATATAAACACTGATAGGTTTACATGAAGCCCAACTCTACTTGTTAGTTCCACTCGAGTATAATCAAAGGAGCAGGCGGTCCCAGTCGCGGTATCACACTAGTTTCTGTGAGTGTTCGCTCGCCGAGGCCGAGGCACGGTCGGGCCGCGCATTCAGCCGCCAAGATAACGACCTTTATTGCGCACGCGACTGTAACTACAGCTTCATTCTACGTGGAAATAGGCGAGACCACTTACAGCGACTTTATTTAGTTAACTTGTGCATTAAGCTGCGAGTGGGAACGGTGTTTTGTGTACAAATGAATGTTTTGGGTTCATTGTTTGCTTTAATGAGCTTATTGCCATTAGTTATAATAGCTCTGTGTTCTGTGCGCGTTCTGTGCGCGGAGCACGGAGGGTGTAATGATCGTACGAGTGTCTATAGTAGAGACGATCTCGACGGCACGTGTCGGCCGATTAGTGGCTCTTTGCTTTAGCTTTAGGAGTTTAGTGCAGTCGAGCTAAAGTCCGATGGAGGGCGCTGGGCGTCGGGATACATCTCAACCGACCCACAATTTACTAACTCGTAGTTAACCCCAATTATTCATACATAATTATATAATCAATATAATCTTTTGTTACTTCTTAGTTGTATTAGATATTTTTTTTATAACTTTTTGTTTCACGTCATAGGGGTGTAATATATATTTTATTCTGTGCCCATTTACTTTATTTTAGTATAATGTTACTCAAAACATTGTGACACCGAATAGGTATACATAATAAAATATAATCCTTTTCTGGGCCACCTTAACTCAGCTTATTTAAATCATTCACCTAACAAAGGGTGGCCCAGAAAGAACCAAACAATCTGTCACTCATTTCTCAAAGCTCTGTCGAAAACCAAGTTTTAGGTATCCTAAGCCAAACTCATTGTATCAAAATTCATAATTCCCAAGCCAAAATCTTGACAGATCAAAAGTTTAAATTACTCAGTACGTACTTACCAGCCATCCACAAACCATCTCCCAAACTAGAAGATGGCCGTCCGCTCTACAAACCCACAGATAACGAATAAAAGGAAGTGACAGTTCAGTCACAACCAATTTGCTGTTTTATAGATGTAATGTAAATCAGCTTAGGTTTTACATCAAAGTAAAGCCCTGTCAATGCGCTGCAAGTTTTAGTCAATATTAAAAAGATAATAAATAAAATACAATATTCATAATTATAAATGTCAAATATTAAATAAACATTTTTGGATATTTGATTAGTTTTTCAGGAAAAACTTGTTCACTTTTATGGGCAGAATCATATTCGACGTATTATGGGATACCGTGTATTAAAAAAAAACATAATACAAACATAGATATAAAAACAAAAACAATACACGCCTACGACTGCCATCTGCATGATGGAGATCCTCAGATGCATACTCAGTACGCAGATCTGTGAGGAAACCAAGTAGAGGGTAGCCAGAGACCCGTCGAAACAACATATTATAATGTACATGTCCGCGTTATGCAAAGTAATTACAAAAAAAATAGATATGATTCAGACAAAAATAATATATAAGTGTTATATAACTAACCTGTGGGCACAGTTTCGCCCGCCTTGTACCTACCCAGATAAGAAAATAGTGTTTGTTTTATTATTCTAGATCACAAATTATACCAGTTTCAAAACTTTGAGTTCATCTAAGCTTTCGCATTTGTTATTAGTAGGACGAATGTATTTTGTGCCAATATGGCTATGGATTTATCAAAAAGTACAAGAAGGACAAAAACTCATACGATAATTTCCACCCAACTACCCTTTACCTTATTCCTCGGGTGATTCTCATGAATCAACGTGTTATTCCATAAATAATAAACAAGTTCCCATTCATATTCGTCACACCAACAATGATTCAACTTCAAACCGGAACTGAGGGCCCAAAAGGCGTGCTCAATGGACCGCGAGCCATAACTGTCACATCCAATGAGCTGGTTTATTGGCTCATGGCTCGTTGGCGAGTCCTGGCCAAATTAACAGTTCCCGCTGGATAAATACGCCTTGATTAAGACGGCTCATGACGTCACGTGGTTTCATGTGAAATTGGTCAATACAAATTAATTTTATTTTCTAAGCGGCTTACATTAGAGCTGGCTCTTATCTGAGACAACGCTTTAGCATCGCCATTCAGCGTGGTATTTTGGAGCGCTTCCGTCTGGTAGTGATGGGTCAGTTGCCCTATCTATAGATCATTTGCAACGGTATTTAGATAGCTGTTTCATCTGTAGTTTATGTATATACCTACTTAAAAAACTACCTTAACTAACTTACTTGTACTTATTTATTAAACACTTGTAGGTATTGAGTTAATTGCAGCGCCCCTCAGTGAATTATAGCGATAAACATATTAAAGAACCATCCTTGCAGACATACAAATCGATTGTAAAAAAAACAAGTTGTTTCAACGATAAATGCTAACGGACAAATAAACTATCTCTCACGTCAATACAAGCTCCTACATCGCAGGTAAACACATTATATATATTTTTAAAAGAACTAAACATTGTACGTTTGTGTTTTATTTAAGATCAAAGTTAGATATTGCCACGAACTTGGCAACTGTCACGTGACATTTCCACAGATAATGTCATTTCCATACCATACCAATTTCTGTTGGTACCATTTTCTGTTGGTGTTAACGTCTGCGGAAATATTAAATTGTAATCATTCCTCAGACGTTAACACCAACAGAAAATGGTATTTGTCAAGACACCCTACTCTAGGTGGAAAGAGAAATGTTTTTTCGCGTGAACTAAACAAAAGTGAAAAAAATGATAAAATTTTTGATAAAAAAAAATGAAACCACCGAACTTTATGCTAATGGGGAATGTGAGCTATTGGGGAATGTGAGCTAATGGGGAATGTGAGCTATTGGGGAATGTGAGCAATTGGGGAAAGTGAGCTATTGGGGAATGTGAGCAATTGGGGAATGTGAGCAATTGGGGAAAGTGAGCTATTGGTGAATGTGAGCTATTGGGGAATGTGAGCAATTGGGGAAAGTGAGCAATTGGTGAATGTGAGCAATTGGGGAAAGTGAGCAATTGGTGAATGTGAGCTATTGGGGAATGCGAGCTATTGGGGAATGTGAGCAATTGGGGAAAGTGAGCTATTGGGGAATGTGAGCAATTGGGGAAAGTGAGCAATTGGTGAATGTGAGCTATTGGGGAATGCGAGCTATTAGGGAAAGCGAGCTATTGGGCAATGTGAGCTCTATAAAATATAATAAATAACATTGTACCACCGCATTCAGGATAATTAATGTTTTTTTTTTAATATAATTATTATTTATTTGCATTTGTTCGTGTAAATTCACCCTTCCAGAGTCATATTTCCGATACGTCCACACCCATTGGGTCACTGTTGGTACGGCGGTTTCCGCCCGTGCCTTCCTCCTCCCTGCCTCCACCGCCCTCCCCGTCCTCCCCTGGCATTAATGACGGCAGAAATTGATATCATGGTAGTACTTCTTCCTACGAACTCTTTCACTATATTACTACTCTTGTCTGGAAGAGTCGCTTTTAAGCGGTAAGACCGCGCATTATGCCTACAATACTATTTTATAATGTTATTTTTGTGTTTATTTCATAAGGTATACGATAAGGTTCATTCATTCAACGCGTTCTACTAAATATATCGTCAAAAGATACCAAATGTGTTAGGTCCGGCCGCGGTGGCGATCGGTACATTCACGTGAACTGTGGCAACCACCTGAAAACCATTTCCCTTTGATCGCCACCGTCACTTCAGTCTATACGGGCCCTTAGTCCGAGGCCTGATTAAATTATATTTTCATTGCATGAAGTTCATCACATTTGTTATTTCGTTTAGCAAAGCGTTCAAACAGCAGCTGAAGAAAACAGATGTTCAGAGCTCATGTTCTAAACGAGCTATATGGCTCTAGCCAATCATTTGAAACTGATTGTACTTACCGTACAATTACCTTAAGTTTATTCAGTTTTGTTAAGTTATAGGTATTTTTTTTCTTATGGTGTACAATAAAGTATTTTCATTCATTCATTCATTCGTTTTTCGCCACAGATTAGTGCTAAGTAGTGAACATTCGTGGGCAAATGACGCATGTGTGAATGCGGTGTAAAGAAGTGTGTGATAATAATAAAAATAATAAAATAATTCCGGACATATTTCAAACAGCATCATCTAGCCCCGAACTAAGCAGAGCTTGTATTATGGGAACTACATGACTGATATACTACATAAATATTTTTTTTTTGTGAATACATATATATTATACATAGAAAACACCCAGTCCCGAGACAAACATTAGCTAATCGTACAAACATTTGTCCTGAAGTGGGAATCGAACCCCCAACCTTCTGCGTCTCAGTCGGGCCTTCGCCTACGTAAAGGCAGCTGTTTATAAATAAGAGCCAAATATCTCGAGTGATGTGAGAATCCAGTGTGTCAAGTCAGACCCTCAGACATACTTGTAAACGTACGTATTAGTTGTCAGGAGTGGTCAACCTCTTGTAGAAACCTCGTGGAGTGGAGGCGTCTCGGAGGGAGAGGGCGCGCAGACCCTCTCGAACAGACAACACTAGGTACTTCTATCAAATCCTATTTTTGTCAAAATCAAAATAAGATGCTTTCAATATTTTTTTTGCATTGACAACATCGGTTGCGCAGCGAATGGGTAGCTGGCTGAGAACCAAGAGGTGCGGTTTCGATTCCCATTGCGGCACAAATGTTAGCATGCTTTGCAGATATTTGTTCCGGGTCTGGGTGTTGTGGTACCATGGTACTCGTAGTTCCTGATAACCACGATACAGGAAATCTTAATGTGGGATCAGAATCGGTGACTGTTGGGTGTTTATTTACTCATTTATATATCAAGAATCGAAACATCCTTATATTAATAAAACATTTATTTATTTTTTATTTTATAATTATTTCTACTTTAGCAGTGTAGTACTTATATTTATTAAGATAGTTATAACTATTTATCCATGTATTAATCTAATGGTAGGTGCGCTTAACTTTCTACTAAATTCACAAATAAAGTACTCCCACGGCCATTCTCAAAATCACAAAATGTCCTCCATCAAGGGCTGTCTGGAAGAGATCGATTTTAAGCGATAAGACAGCCCATTTCGTTCCAGAAGTTTAAACCAAAATTTAGAGTGTATCATTTGAATTACCAATGAATATTAGTTTGACCTATTTCCAATGAGGAAACGTTCACGAGCAATGAAGCCCTAACCCTAATGAACGGTACCCTAGAACAGCGTGCCTGGACACGTCCTGGGCACTTAATGTATACTGTCTATTGAGTAAAGACATTCAAAGACTCTTGTCTCTTCAACATGAAAGTATTTTCATTCATTCATTCATTCATTCATTTGTTAATTGAAAATATACCAACAATAGCAACAATAGCAAGATAACTAATCATACAACTAGAATCGCACTGATTGTATCATCAGCTCTGTTTTTGCTATAATATTAACCTTCCTACACCAATCCCGGAATGGAAGCAGTTTCAATAAACCGAATATTCCGTTATTGTCTGAGGGATATGTATCCGATATTCCGGTACATTATAACTGGTGATATTAGTCATGCGTTTTAGTGCAACATTGTTTTGTTTCAGTGCAACATTGTTTTGTTAGAATCGCTCGCGTTCATCCATTCAAATCATCATCATCTATTCCAATTCAATCATACTATTATATCTAACTATCCTATCATACTACTATTATCGTACTATAGAATAGTATATATGATAGTATCTTAGAAAGTTTAAATGTTTGGATGGGCGCGTCGTTATTTTTATCCAGGTCCACGCGGTCGAAGTTATGGGCAAACGCGAGTCAAACGAACAAGGTGAAATTATTCATGATGTTTTGTTTTTAAGAATTATATAAAGCCTAATAAAATGTGTAGTTGAAACCAAACAGGTTTTTATCACGCACTTAATTAAAAAAAACACTATCCGCCTCCTGGCTCCATCATCTGATCCTCGTTACCAACAAGCCCAATGTATTGGACTAGTCAAATCGAATCATAACATATGACGACCTCTGTGGCGCAGTGGGTGAAAACTTGCCTGAGACGCAGAAGGTTGCAAGTTCGATTCCCGCCGCGGGACATATGTTTGTATGATTAACGAATGTTTGTCTTAGGTCTGGATGTTTTCTACGTATAATGTGTACGTATTCCCAAAAAAATATCATACAAGTAGTATATCAGTCATTTAGTTTCCATAATACAATCTCTGCTTACTTTGGGGTTAGATGATGCTATGTGGATAATGTCCAGCATTATTAAGTATTTTAAGTATTTGAGCGCAAACTCGAGGGGTTTACTAGTAGCCACTGAAGAGTTACAATATCCACCTCCTGACTCCATCATCAGATCAGCTCCAAGATACCTAATTATAGTATTGTCATCAAAATCACACTTAGAAATATATTAAATTTGACTTTCAACATATGATTAAATTGTTTGTTTGTTATTTAGTTAGTTACAAGTGGACCTAATTATAAGCGTGTTAAAAACTATCAATATACTTGATGATTCAATTAACTTTCTACCGAAGATTGTACGAAAAAGTTCACATTTCAAATTCTGTACAAACAGATATTCGTGAGCGATCACTTTGGAATTCCGAACGCAAATGTCTTGGAAAATCAAATTTGGTATTTTTATTAGCGTTATTTGATATTGAACGATAAAATACGTTTCAGACATCTTATTCGGTAAGTTCAAGTAGCATCGACCCCAAGCAATAACTTGTTTTGGATAAGTACATAGAAATAACTTTACTGAAAGAACATAATTAGGTAAGTACATAGGCGAAATTAGCATTTAGTTCCAGCTTATCTTTGTGGTCATTTTCATTTCGAGTTATGTTCGTTTGGACAATGATCAGATATAAAACGGAGAATTTGTATTTAATCTACACAAGTATATAGCTATGAAAAGTGGAATACGATTTTGCGAAATACCAAAATGTTTGATGGCTTTTTAATTAATTAATAAGACCGCCCAGACATCTGACTTACCTTAATTCTGACCTTATTGAGGTATATTTGTTATCAACCATCCTCTCATAGCGATATTCTCGATTCGTATTGTAAAATCGGTAATTTTCACATCCCGTACTATCCGTGAAGGCACCGACTAAGTTTCGACTCATTCCGAGAGTCTTCATCAGGGTGAGTGATCGCGACGCTCTCTACGATAGCTTTTGTATAATAATTCACAATTTTCGCCGCTAACAAAACAGATATTGTAAGTGAATCTTCTAAGCATTTGTAAGATATTATACATGACATAAGATAACTTTATCTTATTATTACTTGAATTAGATACTAACTACTCTATTTAATAATGAATTTGAGAAATTCGCCAAAATTAAAAAATGCGTGCGTTCATGATAACAGTACCACCATAGACTATAATTACAATCAGAAATCAAAATATTTAAAAAAAATGGTCAGTTAATACATGATGTTAAATTTTTTTAGGTCCTTATATATTCTACCATCCATATGGTGTGCAAATGTCAATTGGTAGATTAAGAATTAATTTATATACAATTATAATTATAAAATGTCAATAACTATTACCTGCCGACCATAAACAACTTAATCTAACAATATTAACATTGTCCTAGTCATTGTTCATAATATTATAATTATTGCCTACTTTATGGCTCATAAATTAATTAAGTTCATATTAACATTGGTCCCCAACCATTTGGTCAGCTTATTTTTAAACAAATTGTATGATAAATCTTTTAATGAATTAAGCCATATATTGTACACATTTATTGCATTAACATATAAATTCTAGTTTGAGTTTAGATACGTATCTATGTGGATTAAATATAGTATAATTAAATATTTATTTGAATGTATGCTTTCAAAAACAGTGATTGTTCTGGTTTAGTTTGGTTGAGTTGGGCTGCTGGATTTAAGTTTATTTGTCTGCAAGGGATGTTATTAAATACTTAGATGGAATAATTTTGTGGTGGCTTAGTGTGCTTCTTACTTAGTGATAATCCAGTTATTATTAAAGCACATAGCCAGCTGGCAAGGACTAAAATAAAAAAGACTGTAAAATAAAAAAAAATACAGAAATCAGAAATAAAAAAAAAATATTTTGCATGAATATATGTAGAGGTCAGCTAATAACATCCTTAATTCCCTAAATTCTAACATCCTACTCCTACTATGATAATTTCTTAACAGTGCAGACTGTCCGTCTATGGAATGAATTGTCAGCTAGCATCAGACGTGCGAAATCACTACCTATTTTAAGATCCTTAGTCAAGGAACACTACTTATCCTCGAGTCGCTTACTGTTGCCTGTCTCTGGCTTACTTAAGTATGTATTATAGAATAGTTAATGCTAGTATGTACGTTTTAAGTAAGTTATAAATTATGTAGGTGATATAATAATATAGTGTTTTTCATAGTATTTGGTACACCACTTACAACCCCTTGTAATACTTCGTACAGACCGTTCCATCCAAAGGTTGTCTGGTAGAGATCGCTAATAAGCGATAAGACCGCCCATTGTACAACCATGTTAAATTTTTTTCTATCTACAAGTATATACAAAAAATACGGTGGATTAAGTATCAATTTAAATACTAGAATAATTATAAACAAAAAGAAACACGCTCACAACTGTCTTCCCAATGGTGGACATACTCAGTGAGTAGATCTTTGAGGATACCAAGTAGTCAGAGGCACGTCCAAACATTGCGTATGGCACATGCCCGCGTTTTGCAAGTTAGCATTCCACCTGACAGGTTGCCCATCGCCGCTTATTGGAACACTAACTGTTGGCACATGCCTTCGAATATTTGGTTCTAGGGCATACCGGTTTCTTCACGATGTTTTTCTTCACCGTTTTGAGCACGTGTTAATGCGAACATATTTTTTTCAAGGGGAAGAATCCTTTGGTTCACGACCGGGTTCGAACCCACGACCTCCGGATCAGAAGTCGGGGTATCGCCCACTAGGTAACACGGCTACAAAATTATACAATGTATATAAAACGTTGGACGTGTTAGCACGCTATGTAAACCCGTTATAGGGACCCGTATTTCGCCATTCGTGTTTTATTGCAATAATTTCCAAAACATTTGAATTCAGCATCGTTTAACATCGAACGCTCTAAAATTCCCGAATCTAATTCCAAGTATCGACCATCCATCACATCCCGTTCACATCCCGGAACCAGTCCCCAGCGGGGGATGTGACGTCACCAAATAAAATAAATGTTCAACCCGTACTCATAAAGTCGTATTTGATAAAGTAATATCCAAATTCTGAGAATTCTGAGATGCGGTCCGTGGCGGGGAAGGTTTATCAAATTACAAATAGATATTGGTGGAAATGGGTACGATGTAGGAAAAGAGTGAGGAAACCGGCATGCCCTAGAAGGCATGCGCCACCTGTACTAACTAGTTGTGGAATGCAAACATACAAACCACGTTCTGAATATGCCAAACGAGTATAGACGTGCCTCTGACTACTCGTACTTGGTATTCTCATAGATCTACGCTCTGAGTATGTATCTGAGGATGTCCACCATGGGGAATACAGTGAGTATTTTTTTATGAATATAAAAAAAAATATTTTTTGTCCTCCATAATTCAGTTTACAGCAGCATGCCTTTTACCAAGTATTATATTATGTTAAAAGTATACTAGCCTCTGCCCACGGCTTCGCCCGCGCGGTTCCCGGATAAAAAGTACCCTATGTGTTATTCTGATGTAAAGCTATATTACTGTAAAGTTTCATCATAATCCGTTCAGTAGTTTTTGCGTGAAAGAGTAACAAACATCCATCCTCACAAACGTTCGCGTTTACAATAGTAGTAGGATTAAAAGTATTGACACGTAAGTAGTCCACTCCTCAGGATGGCTCCGACTAACGTGGCCAGCTCACCACTTAAGCTTATCCGTTTTGCTCCCCACGTCAGCAATGCCAGTCCTAGTGTTCCACTCTGTCTATGCGCGAGAATTCTCCGTTCCATTGCCTTCTGGCAGATCTTGAACCTAGTCTTCTGCAAATCAGTGAGTGACCATTTTTGCATAGGTTAGATCAGGATACACCATGTCGATGAGTTGACTCTTAGGTGTAATTGGTAGGTCGCCTTCCTTCATAAACCAGTAGTTAGTAAAAGTATTATGGTATTTAAAAAAAATGTTTATTACCAAAGGTGAAGAATACAGATTAACAATGCTGGATGAATATTCCGATAGAATAGGTACATACTAATTGGAATCCCTAACGAGACCCAAACTAAGCGTATTATATTGCTTAGTAAATTTTTGCATAAATGTATACAGGTAATGTTAATAACGATGGAGCCGTGTTTGGCGCCAACACAGCAACACAGCAACACAGCAACACAGCAACACAGCAACACAGCAACACAGCAACACAGCAACACAGCAACACAGCAACACAGCAACACAGCAACACAGCAACAAAGCCAAGCCGCGATCATCATACACCAACTTAATCTGTATCTCACCTTATTTTTGTAGCGAAATTAATATTTTAATATAATATAATCTCAGTTCAATTCTGTTATGATCCCGCGGCCCCGTGTTGGGCGCCACAGTCTGACTGCGCCCATCATTTTTCATAAGACAGAATATAAAAAATATTATCGCCATCGCTCCAGGATCGCTATATTAAACTATATTAAACGGTAAGCCAGCCGCTGCCGACCCTGAGGTCACTTACAACAGGTATTTTTCACAGATATTATAAGCCAAATAATGTCAGTCTGGGGGTTGGCATTTAAATATGTTTTATATTATAGACTATTAGCTACTATAAGATGAGATTCATACTACCGAATACCGAATGTAGTTAGTATGTAGATATGATATCCTTCCTTACCTGTGATTCGCTGAAACCAGACTCAAGTGGCTCCATTTGCCATCATTATTATCGCACAAGCAGAAAATAAATTGTAGGTAGCATGTTTTTTTTTTTTTTTTTTTTTCAAAAATCCCGTCTTTTTTCTGTTCGCAATGCAACGCCCTCTAGTGACGTCGGAATAAGAAAATAGTAATTCCGATAGCGAGTACTTCCGAATTTTGTTTTAAAATGGGTTCTCGTTTAAGAGGCCGGTGCGTTAAACAAAGGGACTCAACAAAAACAATTTTAAAACAAAATGCTTCGGAATTCACGGGGAAAAGTCGGAACGGTAGATTTCCACTGGTCACCCGTGTGAATAAGGTAATTAGGTACCTACTTAACATTATATGAGTGAACAAACTAACACGCTCACGACTGTATCCCCCATGGTGGACATACTTACATACATACAAATCAAAGATACATTCATACAATAATTGTCCATAGTTTTTTATTAAGTAGTACAATCAAAAACTTAAACTTAATGTTATTGGTGCACATACATATTGATTATTTGATTATTTTTCGTACATTTTTGAGGATACTAAGTAGTGGGTAGTGAGAGGCACGTCCACACATTGCATTTGGCATATGCCCGCGTTTTACAATTAGTTAGTATTACACATGTCAGGTTGCCTATCGCCGCAAGCCAATGGCACATGCCTTCATGGTCCACACGAGTGAACAAATAGGACAAAATTGAGATAATATGTATGCAACAAATGGAATCTGAATGATTTTTTTTCGTTTCGTTTTTTCTCCACTTTTTTCAATTGAATTAGAATATCAAGTATACATTCAGTTCAATTCAATTTGTTCATTTATAAAGTTTACAGACCATTTTTAGTACGTAACTTAAAACTTAGCCTAGTTACCTACCTACCTTTATTATTACTATAATTCACTTATATATCAGATCTGCTGATATATAGCCTCAAATATGTGGTATATAAATTTGTAATGTGTTAATATTATATTCTACGGCAATAACACTGTCATTCTTTTAAATAGTTCTCTCCATTCTTAGGTTATCTGGATGAAATCGTTTTCAGCGATAAGACCGCCCATCGTGCGTATCTTTTGTTTTTTGTTATTTTATTTTGTTTCTGTGTTTTGTACTGTATACTGGTGATATGCACAATAAAGAGCTATCTATCTAGTAGTCTACGCATGTGACCTAATCTATTATCAAAGGTATCTAAGGTAGATACTTGTAAAGTACCTACCTACCTAAGTACCTACATTTGGCGTCGCTGATCACCACGGTGGCAGATGGAAATCTACCCGGAATCCGTATCGGAGGCCTGAATTAAAGTTTATCCGTTTGTCTTTTTATCGAATCGATTACAGAGACACCCCTCAATAGGTATTTAGGTACCTACCTACCTCCCCCTTTTAGCTTCATTTACTCTTAATTGGGTAAATTGTAACAATGAATGATTAGCCAGCGATCGATATCGCAATGTACTTGCTGGTTTTAAAAAAATATAGGAATCCCTGTGTCGTAGGTATCAGAAACTATGAGTACCATGGTACCATAATAACCAGACGCGGACGCGGGGTCATAATATCTGCAGGACATGCAAACATTTGTCCCGCATCGGGAATCGAACCGACATCTCTTGCGTCGCAGCTGGCTACTCACCCACCGCACCACCGAGGAGGTACTAGCTGGCAGATTGGACAGTCCTCTGCAGAAGCATCTGAATACTGCTTTATTTTATCCCTATACAAATTTATGTACTTAATTAGTTAGTAAAATAATCAATAATTTTAATCTTATTTAATACTAGCCTCTGCCCACGGCTTCGCCCGCGTTGCACTCGTATAAAAAGTAGCCTATGTGTTATTCTGATGTACAAGTTATATTAATGTAAAGTTTAATCTAAATACGTTCAGTAGTTTTTGCGTGAAAGAGTAACAAACAGCCATCCTCACAAACTTTCGCGTTTATATTAGTAGTAGGAGTTTGTGGATCTAAGTAATCTGAATAAAATATATATTAATTAAATCATTTTTAATGTGAGCAAAGTGACTTTAACCGATAACGACTAAGTTGTAGAGATCCTTGTGAAAGGCTCGTACGGGGAATTACCTACTTTCACCATAACATGTCTACCGACAAGCAACAGCTCGCATTTTTGGATCTGGATGAAGGTGAAATTACAGGTACATGATAAATTTCACCCGTTATGTCGGAGGGTCGACAACGCGCGAGTACCTCCTCAGCTGCAAGTGTCCATACGTTACAGTATCTATCCGCTTACCAACAGGTGGGACGTATTCTTGTTTGCCACATAAGATGTATAAATATAGGATTTAATCCCATTTCCATTTACCCTTCTCCGGTGGGTTGTCAGTGTACTCACAGTACACTTATATCTATTTCCAATTCACATAGATATAAGTGTACTGTGTTCAGGTATTTCGTCATGAAATTCATTCATAGAATAGCAATTCCATTGTTATTTTAAGCTTTATTTAAAATACATTCCATTCCGAGCTTTTGCAGATTGATGTTGACACGCTGACACAATTCAATCAATCAATCAATCAATCAGCCAATCACTGGGTACCTATCTACTACATGTGAATATGCCCAGTTATGGTTTTACAGTCTGTGAAATTGGAACAAAAATTGTTAGGAATTGAACAAAGAGATTCAATTGTTTCCAATAAAGAATAATTGATATGACGGACAAAATAGTAAAGACACGGTCGATCGCATGTAAAAAATATGCAAACACCCGCAATAAATCAAGAGTACGCGGACACGGATTACAGTTAATCTCAGGATTGTGCAGACACAAATCAGCGAGCACGGCTCGGTCGGCGCACAGGGCCGGCCGCAGGACGGGGCTCCACCACTCAGACCCAAACTCACTTAACTAACACAAATACAAAATGAAATAAAGCTTCAAATACAAGTGGCCCACCTGTTCGTAAGTGATTATCGTAACTTATGGACGCTTGTAGCACCAAAGTCATCACTCGCGCCGAACCTGAGACACTTTTTTTTATACATCTAAAATTGCAAACTAGCATACGTCCCACCTGTTGGTAAGCAGTTACCGTAAATATAGTTGCAATATTACACCAGAGGTATCACTCACACGTCACCGAACCTGTGACATAACGAGTGAAAAGTCTCATATGCCTGTAAGTTTACCGGCACAATGCCCTTCAAACAGGTACACAGCAATGCGAGCATTACTGCTTGGCGGCAGAAATGGTTATGGTGGTAGTACCTCCCCGGACGAACTGACAAGGAGCTCTGCTACTTCCTACAAATACATTTATTTAGATCTCAAAAAATATTACTAGATAATGTAGATCGTTCCGGAGATCGTTTGCCATGGCACTCTTTCGTGAAAGCCAGTTTGCAAAAGTTATAGGTACTTAGCATTATACTTTAATTAATAATTGCAAGTTATTTATGAACAACCTGTTTATAATCTAAGCCCACTTTCGGTTCCCTCAATCCCACCCTGCACATTTCAAAAGCACAGAAAGCTATGAAATTAATGAAAAAGAAAGATAAACAGAAACAGAGCTGAAAAAATGTAATTTCAATTCAGACTTGAGTAGGAAATAGTGGAGAATTATTGTACTCGGAAGGATTGAGGTACACTCAGACGGAATTATTGTACTCGGAAGGATTGAGGTACACTCAGACGGAATTATTGTACTCGGAAGGATTGAGGTACACTCAGACGGAATTGCTTATGAAGAGAAGGGCTTATCTGAATCTAAATAATTTATTTTTTCGATTGAAACAAAAAACCTTTTAAAACGAGTATGTGAATGTTATTTTAGAGGTTATTTATTTGTTTGTATGTTAACAGTTATGTCCTTCTTCGATCGCTTTAAAAAAAAATACTTTTTTTAACTCGGTTTAAAACATTGACTTTCTTAAAATGTCTATCTATCTATATATCTACTTAAGCAGAGATCGCGCCTGCAAGCTACTTGAGAAATTACAAGGAAAACGTAGGTATCCGAGCATGTAAATTACTGCAGTTATTAATAAATTGAAGGGAGGTGTCACTTCACTTCACTTCTTGATTATGGCTTTTGCAACTAGACATTTGTCACAATTCTGCCAATGTCCGTTTCATCATAGTGTCATAAACTTTTGGAGGTGTCAATACTAAAAGATTGACGATATTTTTGTATCTGTGCTTTGGTTAAAATGGTTATTGCACAGAATATATTATAATTGTGAAGAGTAAACAAACCGATTCTTTTGTGGAGTGTACCTGAGAGCTGTCGTTGAAGAGATCTGAGCGGAATGTTTTCTGTTAAGCGTGTAGACTCATTTTATTATACAATTTCGTTCATTCGTTTCGTTTCCAGAACTTAGCTTTAATTTGATTAAAATTTTGCATTAATATTTTCACCGCACAGAATTGCGATGATGTTATGGAAGTGGTGTTTTTAATCTCTAAACATTGAAGAAATGTTCTATTGGTAATTATAGCTTTCTCAAAACTCATCTCAGAAGATTTCGTGTCTTTAAAGTTTAAATAGTCGTAGGTAGCTAGCAGTGTTTTGTTTTCTATACAGTTGAATTTCAAAATGAAACAAAGCAGTATTTAATGAACACTGCTTAAAAATTCTTATAATGAAGTCCCTGAGAAGTCTGAAAACCCTTTGATCGGCAGCACCACCGCCACCGCTAGCGCCACCGCGTCTGTTCGACCGGGCCTTTATGCGAGACTGTTTCCCAGCAGTGATGCGAGATAAGTCGGTAAAAAAGTTGTTAAGTTCAAAGAACACGTTAAACTAATTTGTTTTCTATTACGAAAATGGTAAATCTTTCTGCTTCTCCTCGGTATTTAACAAAAAATAAATAAATAAGAAAATGTTCTCTTACTCGTTCCGAGCAAAACTGTCGGCTAACAACGTGGTATTGTAGAACTTCTAGACAAGTTCATAGTAAAGTCTAGTTGTATGTACATAGCAGCTGTATGTACATAGCAGCTGTATGTACATAGCAGCTGTATGTACATAGCAGCTGTTTCATCGTTCGTGTCGTAAATATCCCTCAAAAATTGCTGCAGAGAGATCGTTGGACCCATTCACTTGTCTGGAGCTTTGTTCTCTCGAGTTGTCCTCGATTAGCGGTTTTGAAGGCAGAAAGCGATTTTTTGTCGACCCAATTTTCTTAACGCCTGAAGCAAAAAATGGTTGTTATAAGTTGGAAGCCTTGTCTGTCTGTCTATCTGACCATACGATGGATAAACCGATTCCAATCTGGCTTTTGATTTTAACCATAGGTGTTAGTGATGAAATATTAAATGAACAGGTTATCCAAATTAATTTGTCAAATAAATTATTGAATCTTGTAGTTATTTTTGGGTTCCATACCTCAGAAGAAAAAAACAAAACCCTTATAGGATCACTTCGATGTCAGTCTGTATGTCTTCCTTCACACGTTTCTAATACAGGGTCTTACCCTTTTATCAGAAACGTGTGAAGGTATCAAGGTTAAATTGATAATAAAACAAGGTCTCAAAGCACAAGTACTAAAGGAAAAATCCGAAACTTTTTAATTTGTAGTTTTAACACATAAAAATATATTTATTACTAACTTACACTTCCAGTAGTGGAATTCACCGTGTCGTATATCGATGTATAAGCGAAAAAAATTTTCACCTACAAATTTAAGTTTGTTTCAATCCGACTTATATTTTCGTTGAAATCATAAAATGAAATCACAAAATATTTGGTGATATCATAGTTTATGAAATTTAGTACTGTTAATTATTTTCGTAAACATACAAGTTTGTACGGATGCCTCGGTGCGCTAGTCAGACTCGCACATACCCGTTTTTTTTTTATTTTATAAATAAAACTAGTGAACTTTTGCAGATCTCTAACGCAGCTCGCATGTTTACGTTAAAAGTGTCACTCGACCTACTTGCATATTTTTAATTTTATATTTTTCAATTAAGGGACACTTCACCTCTTACTTAGCTAAAGAGCTTTCAGTTATTTTAAAATTGCATTTTTCATAAACTACTTTAACAGATTGACGTTATTTTCAAGAATATTCGATACATAAAAAAAATACAATGAAAATAAACAGCGACGATACAATTCAAATAATATATCTATTGCTACTCGTTCGACAAGTGTCATTTTACAATATTTTTACGATGAGGTTTAAATATTGAAATAAACAAGTCCCAATCCTCGGAAATAATACGTAAAGCACGTAAATAGCATTAGGAACATCACCGAGGGAAGGTTAAATTGTTTACGGCAGTTGGCAACAGAAATAAACAACAATTAACTATTTAAGGGTTTACTGCCTCAGTAATCAACTTTAGAGGCTCAATTAAACAAAGGTTAATCAAACCTTAAGTGGAATTTTGGGGTTTTCTGGAATTGATTAGCAGAAAGTTTTCAAAAGTGAAGAAAGCATTTACATTTACCTAATCGGTTTTATTTTAAAAACGTGATCAAGTTTTATTCCAAAAACGATCGTGTTCATTATATTGTAAAACGAGATTTGTTCACGTATCGGTGAAGGCACTTGCCTACTTAAATTCACGTAGTTTTTAAGATGACGTTTCTTTATGATCCTTGTGAATTCAATATATAAAAACTTATTGACTTTGAGTTTGGCCACGACGCTCTCCCTGATGGAAACTTAGTCAACGCCTTCGACGATAGAACGGAACATGGAGAATTATCGTTTTCCAATATATATACCTCATAAGTCTATCATTTTTAGCCTATATGGCCTTCTCTGGATTCAATAGTGCTACGTGGAAGATCATCTACTCCCCGTAGACTTTTTACTATGTCCTAGAAGTCTCTAGTGAACCAGTGCGAACCACCATCTTGGTTTAATATTTTCGTGGTCCTAAGAAAAGCTGATATCCTAATGAAATTCACCTTCGTGCTTTCGTGAGTCTACCATCATAATTAATCATAATTTCCGACTTTCAGCTCTCATTACGCTAGGCGCATGTTGTGTCTGTGTATTTACGTAAGAACCTCTATAATTTAATAAGCATGTTCCGCGGTCGGTATCTATTCTGGTACAGAGACAAGCATTATCTGCGGCCGCATGTGCGAGCCCCGAGACCGCGACACACGGAATTCATTTGATAGCCCCGAGCGGTCCCGCTGCAATGCGGCGGCGGCGGGAGCGGCGACGGGAGCGGCGACGGGAGCGGCGGCGGGAGCGGCGGCGGGAGCGGCGGCGGGAGCGGCGGCGGGAGCGGCGGCGGGAGCGGCGGCGGGAGCGGCGGCGGGAGCGGCAACGTCGCCTGCGTGAGCTCCGCTTCTAAAGGGACTTATGAATTTACACGAGTTTTGTTTGGTTTATTTCTGCATATGACTGTTGTTTGATGAAGTAAAAGTCTGGCCTTTCATCAAGTATGCAAAAAAGTCGTTCACAATAAAAGAGAAAGAGGTTAGATCGATACGTTTAACATCCCCCGGTGGCGGTGGCGGTGGCGATCAATACATTACCGCGAACTTTGACAACCACTTAACAACTATTCGATTTGATCGTTACCGCCACCGCTTCTACCAGTTTGACCCAGCTTTTACAAACAATTGAATTTTATTTGATTTTTTACGCTGCTATTTTCTGAATAGTGCGAGGCGTGGCTCGGTGTCCCCTGCGCCACACTCCAACAAACTGATGGCATTGTGTGGAAAAGAGCATTTTTGGGCGCATTTAATAAGTGCTCGCAGACTCAGAGTGGGATTTAATTCCGCGCTGTCACCGGCAGCCGACAGCCGGCAGCCGGCAGTGCAATCACAGTAAATAGAATAATTGTTTAGTGTCCCTTATTTCGTCTTTATTTTACATACTAGCGAAGCAACTGCGAATTCTGTGTTTTTGACGTGTGAAAAAATCTACTTTTTACCGTTTTATCTATATCAAAGAAGTTACCGATAAACACGGTTAGAATTCAATTCAAATTCAGATTAAATTATTGGCCATAGCATTAAAACGTTGCTTTTCTCATGACGTAGGTATCTATCTACTTGAACTGCCAGTAGAATAAAATTAGAATGATTTACTTATGAACAACATATTGTTTTTTTTTCAGAAGCTACGTGTTTACTGAGCGCTTCCATGATTCGGAGGTCACGTAAAAATGTCGCTCCCGTCTTATTGTTGGTCTTTCGGTGGCCGAAAAACTCAAACTGGCAAAGATACGCACTTTAAAGCAAAGCTAAATATAGTAGCAGCGAAATAACCTCAATTCTGAAATGTGTATCGATATGTCGCTCACAGTTTCATCACGCTCAGAATTTCATCAACGTTTCGACCTAACGTATACAAAAGGCTTCGTGGGAAGGTTCCGTGAATTGAGCTTTGACAGATCGCGGTATTCAGGCGAGATCGATCGCAGGCAGACAACAGAGCGGTGTGCAGCCAATGTATGTAGGTACACCTTTCACGTTGTACGTAAGATCCTTGAAAACGAGAACGGAAATCTGCCTAATGGACAACTCGACTCTTTTTCAGCCCATAGCTATAGGTAGATATATATATATATATATAAGAATTGTAGAACATACGGTCAATCTAAACAAAATAGGTTTGCTGCTAGAAAATGATATAGCATGCAGTCCGCTTATTTTTACTTTTTATAAAATGCAATTAATTGTTATTCACTAATAAAACACTTATCTTTACCATAAATAATATGACATAATTCATAATATGTTGTTAACATATTAAAAAACAGAGCAAATTACTATCTGAACAATGATCGTGTCGGACATTTTGTTTTCATGCCCGTACCTACCTTTATGGTTTTTTCATCCCGAAATGGAATGATGTTTTCAACAAAAACGTAAAAGCAGTTTACGAGATTTATATAGGAACCAACGTTGCTCGTTAACTGATAGTGCTAAAGACAAGTTCTTCCGACATCATACTCAGTATTTAATATTAAAATGTAAAGTACAACATTACATCGGGCGACACTTTAAAAATCTCTCTCCAAAGAGCTTGTAAAGCGGAGGAGGGTATGTAAATTTCCTGAAGCAAATACTGTTAAAGTTGACTTGGCTCTGTTTGAAGAGACACTTAAGCTACCTACTTAGTTCCGTGCCCCTTAAAGGAGGGACTCTATCAGGCGGAAAACTTGTTAATAACCTAAGTCTATTTCTTTTAAAAAAGAACCTGGTGCCTTTTGCTCGGTAAAACAAGGAAAATCGATATGCTGTATTTTGCGATCTGATACTACGGAATACTTACAATAACGTCATGTCTGTCAGTCCGTCCGTGTGTCACACCCAGTTTCTCATCAATTTAGAGCGAATCGAAATGATAAATATTGTATGAGTAACAAAGTGGTTTAAAAAGTAGCTATTCGTAGGTACCAACCTAATAAAATAAAATGCTACTTTTTCCCGCAAACCCAGTCCTGGAGTAATCAAAATTAGGTTAATTTTCCTCGCATTGTCTGGTGTTTAAGTGGACAGGTATCAAAAGCTTTTTTTATATAAAGCCTCCTGTCAAAAAACGTAAGGCTTTAAGGTCGCTTAGACTATGTTCCCCATCTTACTGTTAAACCTTGATTACTAGTACCTATTATGACATTTTCACACAGCATCATCTAGCCCCAAACTAAGCAGAGCTTGTATTATGGAAACAACATGACTGATATACTACTTATATATTGTTTTTTGTTAATACATACATATTATACATAGAAAACATCCAGACCCAAGACAAATATTTGCAGATACAAATATTTTTCCCGTGGGGGGAATCGAACCCGCAACCGTCTGCGTCCCAGGCGGGCCTTCGCCCAATGCGCCACAGAGGTCGTCGTAGTTTTGCGAATAACATGCGGTAAGAACTGCTGACAGAACTGGTTATAAGGTGTAACGACACCTCACGAGCAGTTTAATTTGTAGTTTATACTGTCTATAGTTTCATCCGCGAGGTACCCAGTTAAAATTTCCTGACGAAAAGTGGCTTTTACCGTTCGTAAGAAACTCATTCGATCGACGCTTTTTTCGGCGACTTACGTTGCAAAATTGGTCTCCACGAAAAGCCATTTCATCCTATCTATTCGAAAAACGACGTTTTGTTCTTCAATAATTGTGAGCAAAATAGGTATTTTCTCTATTAGACTTTTACAGCGGCCAGTAATGAGTTTGAATTTACAACATGAATTTTTGTGACGCGCGTGTTGCGATCAAAGAGATCGAACGACAATAGTACCTAGATTGTTATACAATCTACTATTGACAATAGTACCTAGATTGTTATACAATCTACTATTGATAATAGTACCTAGATTGTTATACAATCTACTATTGCCGTCCGACCGATTTAATATACGAGGTAGCTTTAGCGCTAATTCGAGCTTTCGCTAGCTCGCTAATTCGAGCTTTAGCGAGGAAGTAAATAGAAACCGAGTTAGAATGGGATTTTAGCGCCGTGTGTTTCACTAACTTTCACTACGATTGCGAGAAATAAAATAATCCAATATTAAATAGTTTATGTTATTAAAAATGCCTTTCGCCACTTGATCGGATTTCCATTCACCCCGTGGCGCTTTATCGTTGTTATATTTGCGCCAGAATCCGCCAAGAGAGTGGTGGATGTTCTTCGGAAACAAAGAATCCGCCAAGAGAGTGGTGGATGTTCTTCGGAAACAATGAATCCGCCAAGAGAGTGGTGGATGTTCTTCGGAAACAATGAATCCGCCAAGAGAGTGGTGGATGTTCTTCGGAAACAATGAATCCGCCAAGAGAGTGGTGGATGTTCTTCGGAAACAATGAATCCGCCAAGAGAGTGGTGGATGTTCTTCGGAAACAATGAATCCGCCAAGAGAGTGGTGGATGTTCTTCGGAAACAATGAATCCGTCAAGAGAGTGGTGGATGTTCTTCGGAAACAATGAATCCGTCAAGAGAGTGGTGGATGTTCTTCGGAAACAATGAATCCGTCAAGAGAGTGGTGGATGTTCTTCGGAAACAATGGCCAGTGTACTGTTCCGGAAATTTAGATAGGTGCCGATCTCTTTTGGCATGTTGCTAAATATATTTTTGCCTATAACATGCCTTGTGCATTTTCCGTTTTGATAGTTGAGAACAAACCTGGGCGTGCCTACTCCACTATTGATAGGCTATGTAAATTTTTAGAAATTCTCCACTTATACGGAATTTCCTCTAGTTATTTATCTTTGTATTATGGTTTCGACATCTTTCACTGTTATGTTAGCCAGTTCTGAGCTCTGAAGGCACCGCTGATCCCAAAAAATTAAAACAACCTGTAAAAAAATCCAACAGATTTCGCGCCGATGCCTTTTTTTTAATTTCTTACATAGCCGCAACGCAATGCGTGTATTCAATGGAAGAGATCGCTTCCCTTTTCAAAAATAAAATGTTCTTCTTTTTAATGAAACAGAAATAAGTCGAGTCTTAAACAAAAATTAAAAAAAAACACTTAGAGTAAAATATGCTATTTTATTTTTTAATGACTGACTTTTTAAGCAAGAGAAGTGAAAAATATGTATGTTGTTTCATTGATTGTATGAATAAAGTTACTGGCTGGTGAGAGTCCGGGCGGAGCACGACCACCGACGAAGCCTCAATTAAGAAAAAAAGTCGGCAACTTCATCTGTTCAAGGATTGACATCACAATTAATTTTAAAAATTGTGTTTTTTCTTACTAGACGTACACAAAATATTTTTTTCGTCGGGCGGCAATTCTACTTTGAATCTCTGTGCTCAGGATTAAAAATAGCGCCCTCGGCGTAGACCCTCCACCCTGTAGAACTACTCTGGGTATTGGTGAAATATTTATTGAAATCTGATTATTGATTTACATCCAAACTTTACCTTTAACTTTATATTAGTGTAGATTGAACCTATCCATTTCCTACTCGTAACAACAAAGGCGCTAAGTTTCTCGGGCCTCTCGGAGTGTTTGCATGTTTCATATAAATTCGTACGTTTGCATCACATTCCTTAGATCCATTTGTATTTCCGTTTGATCGCATCTACGTTATTTTCTCGGTTTATCGTAAATAATTCTCGAATAAAACGTCCGTCCCCGAATAAAGGCAACAGACGTTTCCAATTCCTTAAATCGACGTTGTAAAATATTTTATGCTTTTGAGACTTTGTACAGAGTAGGTATTACAAAATAGAGGGATGTGAAATAAACCGCCTTTAGCGGTCGTATTATGTATAAACTCATACGACATGCTTCGGATCTAGCTCTATAGCGATGGAGTGTGGAGGCCTTCACCCAAAATAAATAAGTATTAATGTCAAAGTCAAAGTCAAAATTCATTTATTCATTAAAATCAACATCATCTTTTTGAAACAACAATTTTACCTACTGTCTGTTCCAAGCCAGGAAAAAAAAGGCTGGTGATTCTTATAAATGATCCTTTTACAAAACAAGTAGGTAAGTAAGTACATTTTTCATCGAGTTGGGACAACTTTAATCCCAAGAATTTGGTATCATCTTAATAATCCGATATTTTATAGTCGACCTTTTCTGAAAATGTTTTGTTTTATTAAGTTTTTAAATTTATTAATTGTCATGTGTCATTTCAGCCACAGATTATATATCTAAGCTTAGGCGGACTGATATATTATTATTCTTTAACCTCTATGGATGGACTAAAGTATATTTTTTTATTTTAGTTGTTATTATCACGATCTCTATTATAGGACGTTTTGGCGACCTCTGCGGCGTAGTGGGCGGGCTGCCTGTGACGCAGAAGGTTGCGGGTACGATTCCCGACGCGGGATAAATGTTTGTATAACTGCAAATATTTGTCTCGGGTCTGGGTGTGTTCTATGTATAAAAGTCATATAGTTCCCATAATACAAGCTCTGCTTAGTTTGGGGCACAATATACTCTCTAGGTTTGGGGGCTACCTAGATGATGCTGTGTGAAAAACGTCCAGCATTATTTATTTATTATCAACAGACTACAAAATTAACGTTATCTTCTAGATAGACTCAACATTACAATAGTCCATTTTAAAAAAAAAAACATTAGTTATTTTTCAATACCGACCTACACTATACGCGTTTTTAGGCGATCGTTGGTATTTTCGCGAAAACTATAATTTTTACTGTACCTACCAATAGGTACAGTAGTTTTACCTATTTTAATTTTTCGCAATCGTATTGTAATGTTATATATTATGTTTAACTCGGGATTCTATAGACTCGTATGGGATGGTTATATAGAATGTTTAAATCGGGATTCTATAGCCTCGTATGGGATGGTTATATATTATGTTTAACTCGGGATTCTATAGACTCGTATGGGATGGTTATATAGAATGTTTAAATCGGGATTCTATAGCCTCGTATGGGATGGTTATAATAGAATGTTTAACTCGGGATTCTATAGACTCGTATGGGATGTCGTTCTTTGTCGTTTTACCTATTTTGGGAAATAAATGGCTTATTATTATTATAGGTAGGTAGGTACTCTGATCGTATTAAATTACATGTAAATATGTTGCCTTTGTTCTACGGGACTGTATAGAACGATTTTAAAATTGCTAGTGGAGACTATTCTCGCGACATAGCGTAATGGAGATCGATATTCCAACACTTGTAGATAGGTAGGTAAAGTTTTATCACTGATAGTTGTCAATGGTAGAATATCACTATTCTGCCTGGCAAGTGACATCTATGCATACTAATTAAAATTTATAAAGAGGTAAAGTTTGCAGGTAAGTTTGTATGTAGGAGGTAATACTCATCCGATTTCTCCAATATTAAGAATGGACCTTCAGCGTGGGCATATGCTGTAAGTAGTACCTACCTAGGTATATTATCCCGTTAAAATGAAACGGGCTTTTCGTGATGACAAATTTTGCAAACTTAAGTCGAGGAAAAATGGTCGAGAGAATGCTTTTCTTACGAACGCTGCCTTAACGGTAAGGGCTGCTTTTTTTCCGGGTACCAAGCTGGCGAAGCCGAGGGTAGTAGCTAGTTACCTAACGATAAAGACTGCGGCTGCAGGTACCTACCGAGCCGGTCGTACCTACATAACTAGTTATAGTTAGTATATATAGTTAGTTAGTTGAGGAGTGCGAGTGTGTGGTTTTGTAATAAACTTGCTAATTTGAATATTTGATTGCCTCCAGTTCTGGTGTTCTTGTTCCAGTTGAAATTCGTTTGTTAGTTGGTACCTAGCTATTAGTTATATCCACTGAATATTATTTGGATATTATAATGAAATCAGACATTACATAAGTAAATTTTTACATAACTCCAAAGAGTAGGTATAATTATGATAATAAATACCTATTTACCTACGTAAGTAGGTATGGGTACTGCGTATTGTAAATAATAGTGTAACATAGTTAAATTCGTGTCAGTTCTACTTCTATAGAACATATGAACAAAGTGTCTACCCTTAAACAGAGACAGTAAGAAACGTATTAATGTACATGACTCTTAGCTGTACTTAATTTTATAAAACTAGATCAATGTTCAATAAATGTACTAATAGGGCTCGATTGTAGTACCTATTACCTACAGGATATATTTATTTAAGTATAATAATGTAGTAAAGACGAGTACCCATAGTTACATCTTCAAGAGTTATTAGGTGTTAGCTGTGCCCGGCCGCCCTCGCGTCCCCGAACCCGCCGCCGGCGCTTCTTTTGCTCAGTCTTCAGGGGACGTCATCGTAGCGCGGTGTGAAATAGCATAGATATAACCTTCGTCAAGAATTTTGCTTAATTTTTCAGAATAATTTTTCAAATCCGACTGATATTATCCGTTCTTGAGATTAACGCGTTTCAACAAATCTGCTTACCTATACTTATTTAGGTACAATGATAATTATAATAATAAACACATTACTGTCACATACTTACATAGTGCTTACTCCACACTATATTTTCTGTGTCGTAGCCATCAGGAACTACGAGTAAGTACATCCGTGGCAAGTGAAACATGCGATGAATCGATCAAATAGAATCAGCAGAGGGCAGCACAGGATGCACCAGGATTACCACCAGTAGAAGAAAATAGCGAGATATCCTGATCAGAACCACATGAGCCCTCAATAGTACATCATGACATCATACCACGGCCGCTCTGTCAAGAGTGCAGACTCAGAAGACCCGAACTGCAGAGCATGCAAACATTTGACCCGCAGCGGGAATCGAACCCGCAACTCATGCGACGCAGCTGACTTCTCGGCCGCCGCGCCGTCGAGGCTGTCAAACTTACTTAACTGGTACTATTGCGAATAAACTAATGGTTCATCGGTACAAGTACCTGAGAACATCAGATTGAAGGCCTGTTCAGTTTTTAAAAGAGTTAGATATTTAAGGAAATTGAAAGAAAACTGTTCAAATACGTACTTTAACGTGCAGTAAAGCGTGACGCAGCTGATTTTTTTTCAATAAGCTTATATTTTTAATTATTTACGGCAAACATGGTTGATTGTGTTCTAAATTTTTTATTGTTCTCAAAGGGGCTGATTTTCCACCGAGCTGATCCTTCTGATCCACTTGCCCGGGCTCCTAGACAGTTCTTTTATCGGATGTTTCATTAGGTATAATGTTAGGGTTGCGTTGAAACTCCACTCGCCAGACACTTGGGTTGCCATCTGTGTATTGCATGTGTAAGCTGATCGTATATCTGTAGTTCGTTGCTCTTCGATGATGTAACGTAGCTCAATCATGTGGCGATAGATGTCGCTGTCCATTTGCTGCAGGAACCAAAAAAATTCAACCTACCCTAATTGTCATC
The DNA here is from genome assembly GCA_961405105.1 of Perizoma affinitatum. Taxonomy (NCBI): domain Eukaryota; kingdom Metazoa; phylum Arthropoda; class Insecta; order Lepidoptera; family Geometridae; genus Perizoma; species Perizoma affinitatum. The sequence goes on along the minus strand of OY560199.1, from coordinate 204,069 downwards.
AATTTTGATCTGTAAAATCCTCACCACGAAGTAATGTAACCTGGGGCTAGAGAAAATACCTCACGCTTACTTTTCCTTTCACGCTAACGCAAATTTGTCAAGGAAAAAACTTGGCAGAAGTCACGTGACATTTCCACAGCTAATGTATTTTCTATACAATTCAATATTTCCCTCAGAAAGTGGTATTTGTCTAGACACCCTGTTCAAGCAATGGCTATGGAAATAAAACACAATCTCAAGCTAGAATTCGTTTATTTAAGTTAGGAAGATTTTTAACTAGATCTACTTACTTAATGAGGTATTTGATTCATTGGTTGATAATTAGTTATGATCTCTCTCTACTACTTACGATAGGTATATAGATCACCTGGACCGTCTACTATCTAGATATCATCACTAGCCGTCGCCGCAACAAGTCCGCTATGGATTTGGGCTGCTCTATCCAAATTAAAATACAATACTTTTCTACTTAAGTACCCACTAGTTAGTTTGTTCGATTTGTATGGCAGTGATCCATAACGGTACTTTCACACTGGGGGGCTGAACAGTAACAATAGGTAGGTGGATACAATGTGAATTACAATAAACAGACCCTACTTGACGTTAGAAACGAGACTAATATATATTTATTTATTCGATAGATAGTTAAAGTGCACTTTATGTAATTTTTTGTGTAATTATCATAATTAACTTTATCATATATATATAATTAACTATATCAAATATATATATTTCTATAATGACTATTTTACAGAACTATGAAGGTACAATTTTAGAAAATGTTATCTTATCATTCAGTAACTTCTTGATTATTATATATCCTTAGGTACCTAGTAAATGATTTTTGTACTATTCCATGCAAAGAATAATAACAAAGATAGCTCACGCCAAAATAAAATAAAACGATATAATATAAATTATAAAATAATATTTTACTAAAACATACATACGTACATACAAATACAATATACAATGTAATACGTTAGTTACCCGTTTGTTTGCATCACTTTCTAATGTCTGCCCTCCGCGCCACTCCCGCGCCACTCCCGCGCCACTCCGCGCCACTACTGAATCACCAACGAAATCTACATCAAAATACATTTAATTTACAATAGTTACCATCCGTTTTCGATATTCTATCTGGGATGTACTTACATCCCCCCCGCAATGTACCCACGTTTATATTTTTCAATGTTGCTTTATTGTTTGTATTATTTTTAACAAAAGATGTGATGCTGTTTCTATTGTAACCGACCTTTGTGTCATTTTCAATAGAATACTGGAAACGGTGGATTAATCCAAAAACAAATTTGAACGTTGTCTATTGAGCTTAAATAACAACCTATTACATATATGATTGATATCAAAATAATAATTAAATATGTTTTATATTTAAGTGTGTTGATTTTTGCGCTTTTCCGAAGAACGAGACATTTGTAGAGGCCACGTTGAGCGGCACATGTCATATTACACACGGTATTTGGCCACCAAATAACGTAAATCAACCAACGGAAGACTCATACAACTGATTGTAAATTCAGCTCACAATTTATCAGACAACTAACAAAATAATCGAAAACAACATCTTATATTAAATATTATCAAAATGATTGTGATGTAACACAGCCGCGCATATTCTAGTATCTAAATCGGCTTTAAAACTACTTTTTTCGCTTTTAGAATCGGCAAGACTTTATTCAAAACATATAACAATTATTGGTTCTTAAATATCACAAACTAGCCATCATGACTCTTAATTACCAGATACCGTAGTGTTTTCTAAACAAGCAAAATGAGTCATAAAAAAGTATAGAAATAATTATTTAACAATTTACAATGATTGTTTTAGATAAATTCGAGAGTAAGTTTACAAAAACTTGCACGTGTTTATTTTATAATGGCGGGCAATATTATTATCGTGCCATTAGTCTCGGGTTGTTCCGATCTTGGGCCACATCGGATGACAACGGGAAGTTTTTCCTCGTTGTCCCCCGGTGGGAGACAACGGGAATTGAATTCTCCCACTGTCCTCCGATTTACACTTTTGCCATCTAGCCTGAAATCAAAGATGGCGAACTCGAATTCTATTTGCAAGTCATGAATGTAATATTAATTATAAATAAGAATAATTTAAAGGCAACTGTCAAACGGTAATATTATTAATAAAATTATGCCTACTAAAACTACTACACTCCAGATTCACAATTCACATCGTAACGCGAAATATAATCGATGTACCTTCACCCACACACACACACCGTCACTAAATAACGGGTAAATTATAACAAATTTTACTATTAAAAATACAAAATGCGATTTCTCACAAAAAAACTATAAGCTTAAAATATGAATGAATTCATGAGACGACAGCCGTATTCATGAACGTCACAAGCATAGCCACTTGACGTTCTTGAAAACGACTGTCTTCAAAGAAGTACCGGAATTGGAATACCCAGAATAACTAAACACTTTTAAAAGGATCGTGTTTTATTGTATTATTCCTGAAGTTACGTTTAATAATGTCCTAAGAATTGAGAAAACCTAAAATACTATTAAAAGTTTGTCATCCACGGTTCTACTTAGACGCTATTTAAGTCTTTGGTTGCTTTTTGCGATTTCAAGAAGCGGTACTTCGCTTAACTCACTTTCAATACAAATAAACACCAAACTTTTATGTCAAAAACTTATAAAAAATTTGAAAATATTATTCTTATATACATTTCACATACTCTTTTTTAGAAAAAGCTATTTTTCTAGGCCTTTTTCTCAATACGAAGACTAAAATGACAATCATGAGTGTCTGTCGATAGGTTTTTTAGCAGTTCAAAGAGGCTTCGCTGTGGATGCAAACAAGACTCAACTTTTTGTGTCAAAGCCGCGATCAAACTAAACTGTACTCTGAGGATTTTGATTTCAAGTTCAGTCAGACTTGCACCTCGGTGATCCGAATCCGAGCTGATCTAAGGCAATTTTTTATTCCACTTAAAATAAAACTAAGGAATAAACCTTTTTTACGAGCCAAATACCGCCGTGAGGTGGAAGAAAGCCTTTTCTTTATGTGGAAATAGTTTTCGTACAAATCAATAATTAATTGACATCGTAAACTTGCACCTCGTTTGAATGCAACATACACACATACATACATTTATCATAACTTAAACCTCATAAACAAAGATATTTCGATAAAGAAAATATCTCTTATCCCTCGTTTTAGTCGCGACATTAATTTGTCAAGAAGTGTCGGAGAGTCGAATTTTAAAGACGTCTATTCGAGATGATTTCATTATTAAAGTGTTAACACACTTATGGGAAATCACATAATTTTATAATATCCCACAAAAAATACCTCGGCAAGACTCGAACCTGCGACCTCATAACTTACACAGGCATGGTTTGGTTTGGGCGGATGGAGCCCGGGCCGAGCCGAAATCATTCAGACAAATCAGATAGCGATCTCGTGGATTAGTCGGTATAGCTCCGCGTACCAAGCGGATAGTCGCGGGTTCGAGCCCCGCCGAAGTTCATACTGTTGTGATATCACACAAATGTTTAGAAATGTTCATCTTGTGTTGCCAGTAAGTACATGATCAGTTTGATTAGACATGTGACATGTGACATGTGGTACATAGACCACGTGACTGATTCACTTCAAAAGCTATTTAGTACAAACAGCGCGTCATAGTTGAGTATTCAATAATCCCCATCATTATTATACAATAGATAAACATAATACATATTATTACATAAAGTCTTTGTAATTCTCCAAACATGCGTCGTCCTCGTGTCTAGTCAGTGTAACTTTTGGTATCACTGGTATTTTCTTGGTCATTCTAAACTAGGTCATGTCACCACGTTTTCAGAGCGGTTGTTGCACTCTGGAACGGTTGTTACACCTCTTAACGGTTGTTACACCTCGGAACGGTTGTTACACATCGTAGAAGTAGTTATACTTCAGATCGGTTGTTATACATCGTAGCAGTAGTTACACCTCGGATTGGCAGTTACATTTCGGAACGGTAGTTACACCTCGGAACCGTAGTTACACCTCTGAGCTACATTTCAGAGCGGTTGTTTACACCCCGAGCTGTTGTTCGCGGTTGTTCCGTGTTAGACGATGAGTTTTCCGTTTTGCTTGATGTCCTGGATCGGGGGGTTGGTGTTGGTCGCGGGGCGGGGCCGGGGCGGGTCCGGGGCGCACAGCGGACGCAGCAGCAGCACGAGACCCGACAGGCCGATGAAGACGCCCGCGAGGTAGAACGAGAGGTCGTACGAGCCCGTCATGTCGTACACCCAGCCTGGAACATTACAACACCAGTTGGTGAGTTGGGGCACTCATCGGCTAGCGGGGGTCCACCAGGTGGGAACACTGGGGTCATTTACCAACAAGCGGGAGTCCGACGAGGGGTAATCACTGGGGTCCGACGAGGTGGGGGTCACTGGGATCCGACGAGGTGGGGGTCACTGGGGTACGACGAGGCGGGGGTCACGGGATGCTCTCACCGGCTAGCGGGGGTCCGACGAGGTGGGGGTCACTGGGGTCCGACGAGCTGGGGGTCACTGGGTCCGACGAGGCGGGGGTCACAGGATGCACTCACCGGCTAGCGGGGGTCCGACGAGGTTGGCCATCCCCTGCATGAGCAGCAGCAGTCCGTACGCGTTGGTGAACTTCTCGAGCGTGATCTGCTCGACGAGTATGATGCTGGTGAGCGAGTAGTTGGCTGCGATGGTTCCGCCGAACGCGCCGGCGGCGGCGGCGAGCGCGCAGTAGGTCCGCAGCAGCGGCATAGCGCACGTCACCGCGCCGCACGCCAGCATGCACAGCGAGTACACCAGCCACGGCGACACGCTCTTCCAGTCGCCCACCCAGCCCAGCAATATCTGCACCAATATTACACAACCAGAATATACTAACTTCCTATATAAGCCAATGTTTGTCTCGGGTCTGGATGTTTTCTATGTATAATATGTATGTATTTACAAAAAAAATATATAAGTAGTCAAAGTCAAAAAAGTCAAAATTCATTTATTCATTGAAATCACAATGATCACTTTGAAACGTCGGTTTTATCTACCGCCTGTTCTTCCGCGAACAAGCCAGGAAAGAAAGGCAAGAAAAAGAAAACAAGGCTGGTTATTCTTTTTAATGATCCTTTTACAAAACAACGAGTTGGAGCATTTTCAATCCCAAGAGCTTTTATCATCTAAATAATATAATTATTAGATATTTTCTATATTTAGATATTTTATAGTATGCCTTTTTATAAAGTTGTTTTTTAATTACGTTTTTAAATGTATTAATTGTCAATTTTTGTATATATCTTGGGAGTTTGGTAAAAAAGCGTACACTTTGCCCTTTAAACGATTTTCTAACTTTATGGAGTCTACAAGTGACAACAGCGAGTTTATCTTTATTTCTGGTATTAACATTGTGATTATCGCTTTTTTTCTTAAACAAATTAATATTTTTATGAACATACATTAGATTTTCATAGATGTATTGACAAGGAAATGTCATTTATTTATTTATTTTTTATTTCTTCTAACTTCTGACGAAGTGATGCTCTGGGACCCATATTATAAATTGCTTGAACAGCCATCTTCTGCAGCACAAAAACGTTATTTATATCTGCAGCACTCCCCCACAGCAGTATACCGTACGACATAATGCTGCGGAAGTAGCTGAAGTAAACTGCATATGCCGCAGAACAAGAGACAACTCTTCATCTTTGATTTTGATATTTGCTTTAACTTGTGTAACATTAGGTAGTATAAATCTATAAACTTTGTTTTCTTTTCACGTAGTAGCATTTAGTAGCAGATTGTTTACATTGAACCATTTTACAACCTTAGAGATTGCATTTTTTACATCGTCAAAATCAGTTGGTCGTCTCTTTAATTTGAATAAAAGTGACGTGTCATCTGCAAACAATACAACCTCATGATCGTCCCTCACAAGTTGGGGTAGATCATTTATGTATACTAAAAATAAAAATGGTCCAAGAATTGATCCCTGCGGTACACCCATAGTAACCAGAGACCCCGGAGAACGCTTTCCATTCACGTCAACTATTTGTACTCTATCACTTAAATATGAAGTGAGAAAGTCTAGCGCAACGCCTCTAATACCATAATAATGTAGTTTCCTGATTAGTGTGTCATGGTCTACGCAATCAAATGTCTTGGACAAATCACAAAAAACGCCTAACGCGTCATGCGATTCCTCCCAGGCATCAAATATGTGCGATATTAACTCAATACCAGCATCAGTGGTTGAGCGACCCTTAGTGAATCCGAATTGTTTATTATGCAGTTAATTATTTAATTTGAAATGTCTATGTAATTGGTTTAAAATAAGTTTTTCAAAATTTTTACTAAATGTAGGGAGTACTGAGATAGTTCTAAAATTACCAAGGTCAGAACAAGTGCCCGATTTGAAAAGTGCAGTTATTTTACTGTGTTTCATTAAATCAGGGAACACACCACAGTCAATTCACTCGTTGAATATTAAAGCTAGTTCGGGCGCAATTATGCCAATCAATGTTTTCACAACGCGAACAGAGACGCCCCATGTAGTTCCCATAATACGAGCTCTGCTTAGTTTGGAACTAGATGATGCTGTGTGAAAAATGTCCAGCATTATATATTTATTTATATAAAAAATATAGCAATTTAGGTTTAAGTAATATGTTATGCTACATGTTTAATGAATAAATAACGATAATGTTTAATGAATAATAATAAGTTTGTTAGGTTCTACCACCACTACAATCTCATTTTCAATTTACTAATATTTGTTTTTCCGTTTCATCTTTTTTTTAATTAAACTTATTTTTATTGGAGCTGAGTGTAGTCACCGCTCACGCAGCTTATAAAGTATATGGCGATAGCATCTTCATATACTTGAAGGACTAGATGATGCTGTGTGAAAATGACCAGTAAGTATTTTATTTTATTTATTATTTGATTTCTTCGCAGATTACCTGCCAGACACTAGTACTCCCGAGTGTACGGCCACGTTGGTCGGCAGACGCGTGACGTCACCTTATCAGTAAACACACTATCAGCTGATGCTATCAGCTGCAACTATGCAGGTATCTCCCGCATACAAAGCAGACAACTCATCCACTTTAGATAACTCTAATGGACTCCTTGTAATCTTCTGTCACTTTAATGTGCTTCCTTATTGATATATTACATTCAATTTCATTTTAGAGTTTTGTTTTTATTTAGATAAAATCTTAAAGAAATGCTACATACGCATACGCTATTTAGCGATAAGACCGTCCATTGTACAACATTACTTAACTAAGCTGAGACGGGACCTGTTCGGCCCACACGGCACAGATGGGACTAATTATCACAAACATCTTGTCTTTGTCAATATGTTTTTGTTAAAATCTAATGTTTTTATAGTGTATATTTATCTATTTTTTTTGGTGTGTACCTGTCCTTTCTTGTTGCCAAATAAATATTTTTTATTTATAAAAATTTCTGATGTGTATATGTGTGTATGTATGTTTGTACCTCTCCGAACATGTTGACGATGCCGATGATGCTGATGAGCATGGAGGCCTGCGACTCGTCGAAGCCCATGTCCATGCCGCTGTCCGCGATGTACACGTAGGGCACGTCGTACCACATGTACAGCAGGAAGTTGGAGCACGCGAACACCAGGAACGCGGGGTTCAGGAAGTGGCTGAAGTCCAGGATCTCCACCACCAGGTCCCAGAAGTCCCACAGCCCCGCGTACCACTGCACCTGCGACCGGAGACACCGCACCCACCGATTAACCACTTATTCACCACCTCGATGACGCGCCGGGACTGATGCTTGCAAGTTCTGCAGATATTTATTATGGGTCCTGTGTGTGTCAGGATTATATATGTTTATTTTAAGGTGCTCGAGAGGTGACCTGAAAGTAGGAAGGATAGAGGAAGACATACCTGCAAAGGTGGCAGGAAGTCTGTGCGGTAAGTGATGTGAATAGCTATCGTCAGTGGTAAGTCCATTAACGCCAACTTGCTCTACTTGTACGGTCCTAACTGTGATCGTACAAAGTCGGTGGATGGAGATGGCTCTGAACCATTAATTGTGACATTCGTTAGTGTACACAGAATAATCTTCTCACCTTTTCCTTGGCGATGGTGGTCATTGAGTTCCTGAAGATGTTGGGGCAGGAGGAGGCCCGCAGACGGTAGCGGCTGATGTTCAGCATCGCGCCGCGGTACGTGAGCGAGTGTCGGTGCACGCGCAGATCCTTCAGGAAGCTCGCCGGAGCCGCCTTCTTCCCGCCTCCGCCTCCGCCGCCGCTGTTCTGTCGCTTCAGCCACAGCGTTATGGCCGCTTTGTCGCTCATCGGCTCTGTGCGATCCACGTTCTCGACCCTGGGCACCGAGGTGGGAGACAACGGACCCGGGGTCCCACCCGGAGACATGGGATTCCTCGGCGGAGACTGTTCGTGCAGCCTCCCGCTGTCGCTGAAGCTTCTCGAAGGCAGCATCGTGCCGGGGTAGTTCTGAGCCATGAGTGCGTAGGCGCGTCCGCGGTTCGACATCATCTCGAACACTTCCAGGGACACCCCCTCTCCTCCCGTCATGAACGTGGGCAGATCCACCAGCGAGCTGAACTGAGGCGCGATCGGCGACGTCACCTTCTCCACGTCCTCGGCCTCGTTGGGCTTTGTGGAGCCGGCGGCGCTGCTCTTGCTGTCCGACAAGCTGTCCACGGACGAGCCGAACCGCTTGTTTCTCTTCCTCTCCCGCCTGCGCTTTCGTTCCCTCGCTCGCTCCTCGTTCATCGTGGTAGTCCACGGAAGGTCCCGGAACAGGAGGCCGCAGACGGCCATGTTCAGGAACAGCCCGGCGAGGATGAGCGTGGTCCCGCGCCAACCGTACTCGTCCAGCAGCACGTAGGTCAGCGGCGCGAATATGAAGGTCCCGATCCCGCTGCCGCAGACCGAGATGCCGGTCGCCAGGGACCGTTTCTTATCGAAGTAGTAGGCGACGATCACGACCGCCGCGACGTAGCACAGACTGAGGCCGAAGCCGGCCATGATCCCGAACGTGATGAACAGCGTCTCCATGTTGTCCACGAACGCGGAGATCACGAACCCGAGCGCGGCAAGCAGCGCGCCGCACACGGTGACGCGCCGGCAGCCGTAGCGGTCCGTCAGGAAACTGGCGATGGGCCCCGACAGCAGCGGCATCGCCATGAAGATGCCGGCGATCCACGCCGTCTTGCCCTTGCCCTCGCCGAAGTACTCGAGGAAGTGCGGGTAGAAAACGCCGAAACTGAAGGTGACGCCGTCCGCGATCAGGTTCACCATGAAGGAGGCGAACACCACCACCCAGCCCCAGCCGCCGTCGGGCGGACGCGCCTCCGCCAGGCACTCCTCGTCCTCCGAGGAGGAGCTGGAGCTGGAGGAGGGCGGTCTCGGCGTAGCATCGAACTGCACGTGCAGCGGGCGCCCGTTCGCCTTGCGCAGCGCGTCGCCCGCGCTCAGCAGCGGCTCCACCTCGGGAATGGAGGCGAGAGGCGCGCTCGGGGCGGACGCGGCAGCAGGCGCGGGTAGGTCGCATCCGGCTTGGGGCGACGTGGCGTCCATGCCGCGGCCACGGGGCGGAGCGCGACTCTGCGCCCGCGCCGATCCGTACTGTCACGCCGACACCTCCTGGGCTTGCGCGCCCCGCTCCACCGACGTGACCTCATGCTGAAACAGAACGTCACATGCTGTTAGATCCCTGCCGAGACCGATGACAATCTCAATTATCAATCCGCGAGATCGCTCCTTCTCGGTAACCTACCGCCGTCGATTATCCCATCTAATCTGAGAGCACCCCCGCACCCCGCCGACCGACGATCGAGCGATGCAGGGCGTCGCCTCGTTCTAGCGAGACCTTTCTAAGAACCTGGAAGCCGCATAAAGGCCGTGGCGGATATCGCTTCAAGTGCTAAATCACCGCTCAGCATGCCGCTGATTAAACTACAAAAGCGGTCTCAAAGTTCGAATGTATAGAGAGAAGTCATAGGCCTCGGCGACCATTATGCTGATTGAAGCTTGCATTGAGCGCGATGCAAAGAAATATAATCGCAAACCGAGCGTTCGGCCGTTACATTCCATTCATCGGGCCCATGAATGACACAGCCGATGTCTGAATATTTCAAGTACTACATGTTATGATAATATTTTGTCGGAACTTGTCACGTGCAAAATACTGAATATTGACAATGGTGACAATGCCATGATACTAATGAAAACAACCTTCCTCTTCCGTCTGAGTAGTTGTCGATTCACGACTTTTCGTTGTGAGGTCAACTAACTTAGCAAAACGATTCAATACGAACGGTAACTTCTGCCGGTTCTTTGATTAAATCAGCAAATTTTAACGGACTGAATTGAATCGGTGTCACGTTGACCCATCTCCTGTTTGACTGCTTTAAGGAGAATGCGCGAGAATGAACTTTTATTCGAGTTTGTGTTGGCAAATGCTTGTGAAGCTATACAACTTTTCGGTATCTCAATTGCCTAAGTTTAAATGGCGTAAGTTCAGACATTTAGTTAAATGTGTGAATGCTCCACGCACATCGATCTGGAATTCAAAGAAATTTCTAATAGCTGATATATTTCCCATACCGGTTATTGCGTTTTTGTAGTGCCTCAGAGATGTTCGCGCAGAATAGATCGGGTGATTTTCATACCATCATCCGTAAAAAGACGGCATCTCTGATGAGTAGAGTTCGGGGCAGTCACAACAGTATGTGGATCTCTTATATGCAAATGCTGGCATTGTGTGCGGAGGGGAGGGTATCAGTGAAATCAATATGATTTTATTGTTTGATCATCTCCCGTCGCAGAATGTCTCTATCTACATATCTATTCCTATCTTCGGAGAATTAACAAGTATCTACTAACAAAAAATAAACAACAAAATGGATTGTAATTTGATTTGATTGCAGGGTTTTTACTTAAGCTTTTACCTATTCAAATTGCTCATTATATTCCACATTGCACCACGTGTGTCCGTGTTATGTTGTAATTCAGATAGCCGCGGAAAAGTATCCGGCGATTTGACAAGTTGAGTAATAATATACCAAACTGTGTTGGAACACCGCCAGCACCGCCAGCATCTCGTCATCACATGGATCAAAGTCAAAATCACCATTAGATGATGCTAACGAGGAAGTGTCCTGAAAACTCGCAATGTAAAAACTATAAAGTATGGTTGTTGTAACTTTGTAACAACCAGACAGGACATTGCCTTACTGTCATTCTAGACACACCGGTTCAAGGATTTAAGTTTAATCGCTTAGAAATAGGAAATACTCCTTTCTCAACAAGGTTAATAACTTAAAAGAAACGATAGTTCTACTCTGATTTCTAAAGAAGCTAGTATATCTCATCATCTCATAGATGCAAATGAGAAAACATTATTATTTCAAGGCAAGGAAAATTAGTTACCAAAAAAGTAGAACTGAATCTTGGAAATAGGCAGAATATAAGAAAATTACTTGAGGCGGTAGGGATGTAATCAGGTAAAATCATTTTATTTGGAAGACTAGAATGTTCTCGATCGATAGATCTGGTTTGGTATTGGTACGATTGTAGATGGTAGTCGAATATACAAATATCGTAGTTTCTTTCGATTGACGTAAACGAGCAATAGAAAAAAACTAGATTCACGAGACAGCATCGACGCGTGAACCCTGGCCAGCGTCCAGCAGACCCTCGCCGGTGGACGTCGCCGTCGTCACCATTATTAATATATAATACTAATATTTGGCAACACGCGGCTTCGCAACTGAATGGGCATTTGCGGAACCACAGGAATAGCAGCTAAATCAGTTGGCTGAGTGAACCGTGATTTGGGTTTATTTCAGCTAGCAGGTGTTAGCTAGCTAACGGGTAGGTAGGTAGTCTAGGTACGGTAGAAATGAAGTGGTGCTGTTCGTACATCATTTATAAATTAGCAGTTAACTTAGCGGGATTAGATGCCACCACCAATCAATTAAATATTTCCCCTCACATGGTTCGTATAACGCACAGACTTGCCAGATCGGAGAGGCTCGCACATGTCTGGGGATCTACAGTACCGGAGAAAGTAGCCTGATATTATTTACCTAAGACTAAATTAAAATCATGGCTTGTCGAGAGGGCGTTCTATAACGTTGGTATCTAAATTATAAATTGAACCCGACTATTTAAAATTAAATAATAAATAAATATCTACATCTACAATTTAAATTATTCAACACGTGCAATTTTTTTTTTTAATTTATTTAAGGACTTTTGAACATTGTTTATGTCAGACCCATAAGGTAACACAGTTATATAGACAAAATAGATAACCTGTTTGTTTTTTTTATTATATTGAATATTTTATGTTAATATTACTATTTGACTGACGTTAAAATTTTATTTATCAATAAATTAATTATTCTGATTACCCATTATGCCTTTCAACAATTTCATAAGCCGTTCCAAAAATACAAACAATGATAACTCAAAACCCCCAGCGGGTAGCGAGGCGACCAAATTATCTTAAACTATATATACAACCCTGTTCCACTAATTACAGAGAAACCTTCGTAGGAACCGCCAACCTATTCAACACACATAACTGTATGCATACCGACCTATTTGTGTCAGCGTGAAACTTTTTTAAGATATCAGTGGCTTCAAGTTTCTTTCAGTGAGTCTTAGCTGATATGGCTTGCTGTATTTACCTATTATTGTAAGTAGTATTAACATAGGCCTATGGGATTATTTTATTAGTTATATTAGGGGGCATCCATTAATTACGTGAGGCGTTTAGGGGGGGGTCACGTATCACGTATTTTTTTCCGCAAGAAGCAGTGTCAAATTGCGAGAAAACTGAGTTGAATTGAGCAAAACGTGCTTCTCTATTAAAATATGACACAATAGTATTTATCGCGGTTATGCGGTTATTTTTAAATCCAGCGCAATGAAGCATACATTGACGTATTTACATAAATACGCATTTTGAACAATCTCACGGGGAGGGGGTCGAGCCAAATCTCATCATATCTCACCTAGGGGGGGGTTAAAAATCACCAAAGTCACCTCACGTAATTAATGGACGCCCCCTTACTGTTGCTGAATGTAAACTTACTAATAACAGTAGTATTTATAAGCGTAAACTCCTCATTATTATATACAGATATTGCTAATTAAACTCAGAACTATTAGTGGAAACTGTGAAAGGCTAATCCGCCTCATACAATTTGTAGCTCATTAGCTGTTTGTTTTCCAACTATATATTAAATAAATAATAATATTTTCTATAAATTAGATATGTTCGATCTCTCGCTTCCTAAATGTAATGTAAATGTAAATTCGCGGTCTGCGCTACTTGGCCGATTCTTAGTTTGTTTGGTTATTGTTTAAGGTAGCTGTGCAGCGGCCGCCCGTGCTATTACTTGTTTTACTCGGCTCTTAGGGTCGAAGTGTGATGTTAAATAGCCGCATTGCATTTTTTTCTATAGGACTGGATATAACCAAATGCACTGGCGACCACACGATGACTGCAGTAGCGCACTGACGCGGACAAAATATGCCCTCAAGGTGATCGCCACCCGCACAACGAATATTCGCAAGTGGCTTGCGAATATTCGTTGGCCTTGACGTGTTCGATACATCGCACGTGTCGTCTGCCACAAAGTAACTGGCATAAGTTCACGTTATTGGCACAATGCAATAATGACAGAGGCGAGAACGAACTCATGTGACTTAAGACATCAGTTAAACATATAAACTAAATATGCGCTCCGCCATCTCTGAATGGGATTCTGCTGCTTATAATATGTATGTATGTACAAAAAAAAGTATATAAGTAGTATATCAGTCATGTAGTTCCCATAATGCAAGCTCTGCTTAGTTTGGGGCTAGATGATGCTGTATGAAAAATGTCCAGCATTATTTATTTATTTATGTATAATGCTCAGAGTAATGGCTAAGCTACATACTAAGATTGGTGAACAGACTTGACCATCTTAAGTTAAAGGCGGCTTAAGACTCGCTTCAAATATTTAAAAGCAGTCCTTCAGAGCTTGCAACCCAATACTCTATGTGTTGTAGATGTCAATAGGCGACGGTAACCGCGCGACATCAGGTGGGCCGTTTGACTGTTTGCCTCGACATAACGTAACAAATCACCTTTCAAACCAAAAAAAACTTAACCAAATTTGGTTCATCCGTTTGGGAGCTACGATGCCACGGAAATAGGAAAGATACACAGTTAAACTTTTTGATTCGGTCCGTCGTCGGTCGGGAGTTCATAAGAAAAGAGGCGCAAAGGTAGAATATGCGGTTGGTTTCAGTCACAATTTAAATACTTTTACGTCAGTCTTGGCTTCCAGCAGACACAATGAATGACTGTAAGAAGCCATCAATCCGCCGCTCTAGGAATTATAATGTATTTTCAGAGAGAGCATGCTCTTGGGTTGATCTGCCTAGAGGCGCGTCTGGCAGACAGCCAGCCTCGCCGCCCCGACCTCTTCTTATAAAGGGGGTTGTTCCTACGAATACCTTTTGGACTGAAATGTAATTAGCAGAGAAGCTTACAACTTTATTAATTAAACTTGTAATCACACTAGTCGGGATCGATCGTCATGACTCATGGCCGCTGATCTCTGAACACAAAGTTCATGGTACTTTTACTAGAAGTCAAATACCGTGTCAGTGATTAGATTCGATGCCCAATGCAACATGTATTCGTGATAATTCAGGATGTCTAGACGAATAACACTTTCTGTTGGCCTAACTCTTGCGGAAACATTGAATTGTATGGAAATTACATTAGCTGTTGAAATGTCACGTGACTTAGGACAAGTTTTTCCGTGACGAATTTGCGTTAGCGTGAGGTATTTGTCTAGACCCCCTGTGTAGGAATCTTCGTCGTGTTCGCGTTATTTCGGTAATCACTTGCTGGCCAGGGTGTCTAGACACATACCTCTCATGCTCACGCTTAGTTTTCCTTTTACGCTAACCTTTACGGTGTCAAGGAAAAACTTAGTAGCAGTCACGTGACATAAATGCCAACAGAAGGTAGTAGTTGTCTAAAGGGGCAGGTCGTGCGTATGGTGACTTTGAAAAGGGCCTAGTGACCGATGTGAAAGGATTCAGGGCGTCTCTTAAACGTTCCTTTTATACATACACATGTATGAATGAAGGTATGCAAATGTTTAGAATGAAACCAGTTCAAACAGGTCCATAGCTAGCCTCTAGGTTCAGTCACACGTCTAGTAGTAAAAGTTCAAAGCCTAGATGCCTAGGCGAGTACTATGTAAAGACATAAATATCTGCTTTGTATAAGCTTTTTTTCTGATATTTTGTGGCTTTTGTATGCGGACCTATAAATTGGATATGAAAATTTATTCCACAAAATGTTTTGCAGCAAGTTCAGAGACACGCAGCTAAAATTTTGAATAAAACATGGACGCCGTGACGCGTGAAATCAAATCACGATCGCTCGGTTTCAGACGGTCATCTCGATATATTTGTTATTCTTTGTAATGTTACATGAATACGCTTGTGGTGACAGGAGGGGACGGTGTTTGGTTGGGTTGGTCTGGGTTAAGGGCCTGCTCAAACAGATGTAGTGGCGGTGGTCAAAGGGGTTGCCACCGCGCCATCGCGCCATTCTGACAGGGCCGTAAGAGGTTGTGTAATATTCTATTTATGATTTAATTTCAAGCTATGTTTTATGATACAATTCATAAGAGTGATAGAGTGACTATAAGATGGTGAATTGTAGAAATACGTGAAGTGCCAACAGGCCGGGTTCATATCATAGATAATTTGTATCGCCAGAAACGTTTCTTTCAACGTGGTGGGTTGATAATTGTATACCTAAGTGCCTACTTACGAAATTGTTATAAAAAATGGTTAAGGGGCTGAAGCCGAAAAATATGCTTGATTATTTTTTGCAAATAGGAATAGCTATGTGTTAGTAAGAAGAAACCAGTATAAAATTCATCATAATATTAACAAGAAACTTTTTTTTTTCAAACCATGATTTTCTATTTTAGATAAGTTATCTCCTTACTCATTATAATCAAATATAGAAACTTATTGGTCTTGCTTATGCTACTAATGACCTTGCCCTCAGAATTTGTCCACATTTTGATATGACAATTCGGCAGCTGTCAGCCTTTTAAGTACACAGAATACTCACTATCCATCCACGCCCCGACAAATAGGCAACATAGTAAAATGTGCAAATAACCCTATTCAAATAGAAGAGAATTCGTCTAACCGATAGCACGGTGGCACTCGAAGGAATACTACCTACCAAAGCAACTGGAGGTTAATAAGGCGTTGAAATAAATGTAATTAATATAAAGTAGTACACCCGCCGTGTACTACTTAATATTAATTACATTCTGATTGATAAGTAACATCTAGCATTTTCCACGAAGATTGTACTTATCTATTGAATGGCTTGTGTGTGTGCTTGTGGCTTTTTCGGGGAGAAGATTACCTATTTGTTTATAGAAGCTAAGATATTGCATTGCTGTGATTACGAGACGGAACATCGCAACACAAGTTGAATAACTTTAGGAAGAATTTATTTTATTTTAGTAATTTTGGTTTTGGTATTACTACATATAAGTAGTTGATCTTTGTTGACACGTTTTTAGTATTACTCGTTTTTAAAACTTAATAATAATTACCGAGTATCGATCGGTTTTTGTGGTCATTTAATGATAATGAATGAAACACTTTTAGAAATTATTTGAACATCCACATTTTTCGGCCAAAAAAGTTACAGACAAATCTGTGCCGGGAATGGAAAAAGATAAGTAATATATCAGATTTCAATTTATAAATTATGTTATGGATACAATGAACTGAAATTGTTGTTAGAGTTGTAGATAGGTTTCGGGTGAACTCGTAGATGCTAGTAAATGAATAGAACACACCTCTGTTCGGAGAGACATCTTGGCACGGTGTGACGGTATGTCTCACTCTCGCCAGAAATATCAGAACACGTTCACTAAATATTAACACGCAAAATCATTTTTCACAGATCACTTAGAGCACACACTGTAGCCGAAACAGATGGTTTATAAACTTATAAATGAAGAAACTAGACGTCCAGATAACACAGGGCCTCCACGATGTGGAGATGGATGGAGGTGGCTGGGCCGACGTCTCCGCGTCGCACTCCCTCGCAGAGTGGCACTCACTCACTCACTCACTCACTCACTCACTCACTCCACTCCGCTCACACACTCATTACTTCATAACCAGATAAAAGATTATCTATTGAATGAAGCGTCCTCGCCCAATATTATCACTAATTTATCACTGAATGGCGAACGACATTGGACGGTCGCAGAAAGACCTACACGAATTATCAGTGGAAATAATACTTGAATCTCAATTGATTACAGAAGTTTGTGAAATAGTAGAGATCTCTGTGGAATACTCGTCCGGGATAGTATGGTGGTAACAGTTATACATAGCCGAGTTCCGGTTTTAAGGGTATGTATGGATGCCGGTGAAATTACAGCTTCAGGACTTTTCACCCGTGATGTCTCAGGGCAACGTGCGAGTGATACCTCTGGTATTGCATAGGTTACGGTAACCGCTTACCAACAGATGAACCGTATGAAAAAAACCGTGATCGTTATACACGAACAAACGATTGCTCGTAATATTATTATAGCGGAAACTGAACGAAGACGCATCATAGATGATGTGGGAATAGATTTCCAATACGATACGAACAAAAGAGAGATTTAGGGAACTGGGGCTCGTACTTGTGGATGAGAAGATTCCAAGTTCACGACACTCGCACCGAGCGGCGTCCGTCGACACACATTCGCCAGATAATTGTATCCACGAGAGATAACACGCCAGCTAACAGAAACCGTTACAATCCTAGAACACGGAATCGATCAAACAATAACCTATCTCGGGAATATACTCTGTGGAATAAATCGAATAACTAACTAACCTATAGCGCTCAGCATGAACACCCAAGACAATGTTTTGTTTACGAAAGAGAAGGCAAAAACTATATCTGTCGCCGATTCTGTCAAACAAAAGAGAGGGACAAAATATTTTACTTCTCAGCGGTAGACAAAACCGTTGTCTTGTGTCTTCATGCTAAGGCTGTAATTAAACAAAGAGCAAACAGCTGTTTACTAGATAAAACATTTGAACGACATTGTTCAAATATTTACCACAATCCAATACAATTCATTGATGTACCATCAGACAAAGATAAACGGCTTAAAATAATTGAAACTAACCTACCAGTAAAACTTACAAAAATAAGAACAATACATACTCATTTTTGTACGAGTATTGTTCTTAGTTTTGTACGTTTTACTAGTCAAGTCAAATTAATAAAGTTATATGTAAGTGAAACACGCATTAGCTAAATGTTCTAGAAGGTTGACGGCCACGTGCCAGAAATCTGCACCAACATAATGGTCAGAGGGTGCGCGGCTCACACTGACTCGATTCCAAGAATATGGAAACCCGACTAGCACTCGTCCCGTTGCAAGTGGAAATCTTCTAGGAAGCCAATGCTCTATATAAACATCCTAAAGAGAAGAACTTTATGACTCAAAGTATAACATCGAAGATACCGAGAGTATTTTAACAATTTGGCCTCTAGGTCAGAAACAACTATTAGTGGCAATTAACTCTCAATAGGGGGGCCCAAACAAATACCTCACGCTAGTTTTCCTTTCACGCTAACGCAAAAATGTCAAGGAAAAACTTGTCAGTAGTCATGTGACTTTTCCCCAGCTAATGTCATTCCCATACAATTCAATCTTTCCGACGTTAACGAAAACTGAAAGTGGTATTTGTCTATTCACAGCGGTCTATTCAATACGCCAAGATGTCACGAAGGGCGAGTAGCCAGCCGACCAGCGTTCCAGATATAAGCTTGTTTGACGTAAGATGATCTATAACAAATAGCTATCAATAATGTCTCCCTACTTATACGTTTACTTCTTCTAACAGAAAAAAATAGCAATGCCTTCAATGAAGGATCACTCGCGAGGTTACTTTATTTTGTACACATCATTATACCTCTATTGTCTGTTCGTGTGACCGTTGGTCGTGGACATGAATGTCAGTGTAGTGACATCGATGTACGTCGTTAATTGTGACAAATGTGACGCAGTGGACGAAGGCCCGCCTGAGACGCAGAATGTTCCATTCCCGCCGCGAGGCAAATATTTGTACGATTTGCAAATATTTGTCACGGGGTCTGTGTGTTTTTCTATGTTAAATATGTATGTATATACAAACATCTATAAGTAGAATATCAGTCATATAGTTCTCATAACACAAGCTCTGCTTAGTTTGGTGCTAGATGATACTGTGTGAAGATTTTCCAGTATTATTTATTTAATTGTGAACTGCTTGTCTGTCGAAATCTGTCACCTTTTAGTGCGACCGAAGTATTTCGTACACAGCATTGTGTCTTGGTATCGAAGGATTCATGATTTTTTGATGAGAACGGATAAATAATAGAATCGAAGCAGCCGAAAGCACTCTCCTGCATTAGACTGAGGTAATGTTGAATACGGGTAGGTACTGCCAAATATTCACACTTAAAATACAGAGAATGTGGAGCTGAATGTTCACACTATTCGTGGTTAACCACAGTTCAACATATTGGAACTCTACAGGGGGTTAACCGAAATGACGCTTTATTCAAAAATGCGTCGGTAATTTCACCGGCAACCCATACCTTTCAAACTGGAACACAGCAAAGCGAGTATAACTGATTATCAGCAGAAATATACTAGGTATACTTCCCCGGACGAGCTCTTCAGAAGCTGTACCTACTACCTCTAAAAAGGGTAGCCGGGGAGACCTTACAGTGACCCTGACATTAAAAATTAAACAATACTCGATACTATAGCTGGGAGTGGATGTAGATCGCTCTGATAGTAAAGCCTACTGTGCCGGAACAGTAGGCTTTTGTAAATTGCTTTTACGAAGCGAATCCTATAACTTGGGAGTTGATGGGTAACCAATAGAATTTTTGTAAAGTTTTTAATTCAAGTGTTTTTTTTAATTACTTTTCACCTGTTACGTCTGAGGGTCGGTAATGCGCGAGTTACGGTAACCGGTTACCAACAGGTGTGTTTGTTTGCCACTTTAGTTGCATAAAATAAAACAGGTCTGGGTTGGAGCCAAAATAGTCGGATAGCTATTTTATAAGCTATTTGAAAGACAGTCATGCAATTTATTGACAACATTTTTAAAATCCAGATGTGCCGTCAGTGTCCCTATAAACACTGAAGTGTTGTCTCAGACAATGCTGGGACATCTGTGTGCGTAATGACGCACACCCGACTACCGGCCGGTCTACAATAACTATATCAATAATACATTAAACCATTTGTCCCGAGGCGGGTATCAAACGCGCAACCTTTTGCGTCTCAGGCGGGGCTTCGCCCACTGCACCACAGAAGTCGTCAATAAATCCTCCCCATCTCGGGAAATACATAAAAGTTTCCATCGGTGAGCTTATCAGTACAGGTGGGGTAGAATTCCTCGGGACGCTCAATAAAGCTCAGACTAAGGTGAAAGGAGAACCTTGACGATTTCTAAACGCAAAATTGTATAGATTGATATTCAGTGGCGGTGGGGCGTATTTTGCTACGCAACGCCACTTGGGAGTCGTTAAATTACTGTTTAAACAGCTCACTATAGGAGCTTAGAGTAGATTACGGTTTTAGAATTACAAATTAGCCGGCAGACAGCGCTGTTCCAAACCTAAAAACCCTTCGAAGAGCTTGCCAGAGCAGATAATCAATATTATGTACTGTATCGGGTGAAGTGACGCGGGGCGCTATGCCAATTCACTCTTACATTCAAACAGTGAATCGCTTACAGACAGACAGACAGACAGATAGATAGATAGATAACTCTTTATTGCATACACCAGAATTAAAAAACAAACACTACAGGTTGTGGTGATACAATGGGCGTCCTTATCGCTAAGAGCGATCTCGTCCAGGCAACCTTTGGATGGACTTGAAACTAATACAGCAATTTGAAATATAATTCAAGTGAAAATCTAAATTATTTAAACACAACTATGTACACCATTGGGAATGGTAAAAAATACATTAAACGGAAAAGGGGAAGGCAGTTCAAAAGGTAAAGAACATGGAAAATCATAAGCAATATTAAATACCATGTAATTTATTTGATATAAAAGGTTTATATTATTATTATTATGTACACCATTAACCCAGCATTCACCATTAACGCGGTGAAGGTCGCATGTGCTCGCCAATTGTCTTCTGAAAGCCGTTTACTCACCCCGAACACAGCAGCATCGTAATAACATTCTTAATTCGATAGCAGCATGGATTATATTTGCAGAAAAAAAAAACAAGATTAGCAGAGTGCGTGCGTGCTGAAGTAGATTGGTTGGTTATGAGACGGCACATTGCTGAAGTAGACCAAAATTCAAATCAATCTAACATATGGTATCTACGTTGAGTCCCGAGGCTATCGTAGAAAACATTAGTACTAATGGTCACATAATTTAAGTGGCCACAAAGATTCCAAAACGACCACAGCCCACAATAGCTTCAATAACAAAATGTAATTTGGGGTGCTATCGAAAAGAGTGCCTTTTATGACCTCCTTCTGTGAACAAACAACAATTCAGGCCATCGCGAAACGAAGAGTAATTTTTTTAGTCAGGTCTATTCCACTTGGCAGTATTTTAAATTAAGCCGTCCGTGGGGAAATTTTCCGGGCGAGAACGTAAAATAAACGCGGGAAAGAGGACGTGGCGGTAACTAATAGGAACATCTAGTATAAGGTACAACGTGTTACTCTAACCACAGATAATATAATACTATACTGGTACTCTAACTAACCGTAACGCGACTTCCAAACTTTACAGAACTAATATGGACTTGGTCTTACAACGAAGACTCGGGGTTACTCTTACCAGCAAAACTATTTGTTTTGCTGGTAACGGATTAATGTCTGGAGACATTAATCCGTTAGGTCATCAAAATTGGTTATATGAACCTGATCTAATCAATTTTAATAAATAGCCAGCCACATTAGCAACGCTAACTATTCAAATGAGTAAAGATGAGAACACTACTCAGTGGGCACTGATTAGTGGGAAGTCGGTAGTGTGGGAGGAGGGAGGTAGCTAGGGGAGGGAATACACTCCTGTGAGGTAACTTAATCTATAGGTACTAACATTATAATAAGGTAAAGTTTGTAAGTTAATCTCCGAAAGTAGGTACTCATCCGATATAAACAAAATTTAGAATCGACCTTCATATCCCGATAAAATAAAAGTCGACGAAATAACGGTCGAGAGAGTGTGTTTCTTAAGAACGCCGCCTTAACAGCAAGAGCTACTTTACATCCGTGTACAACGCGAGCCAAGCCGTGAGCAATAGCTAGTCAATCAATAAAACATTAGAATTCAATCTCATAAAAGTGTTGATATCGCCATCAATAGTAACATCATATCGCCAGAGAATGTACAGTAATACATCGCAATCTGCGCCGGGTTATCGCGAGACATGGCTGACTTAGATAATACAACACAACCAACAGAACGTACAGATTACACGACACGATCTCACGGTATTGACCTGCCTTGCTTGGCATGAAGACCCAAGACAACGGTTTTGTCTACCGCCGAGAAGTCATACAATATTTTGTCCCTCTCTTTTGTTTGACAGAATAGGCGACAGAAATAGTTTTTTTCTTCTCTTTCGTAGACAAAACGTTGTCTTGGGTGCTGGCAGGATTAAGGAATCGCCGGTATGCTCTCTGACGACGGACGTCTCAAGTTGGCTTTAGAAAGTGAACAGTTGGGGAGATAAATTCCAAAGGAAAACATCGTGAGGAAACCGGCATGCTCTAGAACCAAAAATTCGAAGGCATGTGCCAACAGTTAGTGTTCCAATAAGCGGCGATGGGCTTGCAACCTGTCACGTGGAATGCTTACTACTTGCAAAGCGCGGGCATGTACCAAATGTAATGTTTGGACGTGCCTCTGACTACCCCCTATTCGGTATCCTCAAAGATCTACTCACTGAGTATGTATCTGAGGATGTCCACCATGGGGAAGACAGTAGTGAGCGTGTTTGTTTTTGTTTTTTACATTGTTTTATCGACATCGACACTAGTTAACACCACCACTTACTTATCAGTTATGCGACTCTGAACCACGCTGCGCCTGCGCAGACTTGCTAAACCTGACTCCGTGGATCGCAGTCGCCATAACACAGTCTCTGTTGGTATTATCAAGGTATTCTTCGAAATTCACACTACGAAATACGAATACATTACGACCTTCTAAGATACCACACCATTGAACCATAGGTTATTATTCATCCTGTAAGTTACAGGCTCGTGGGATCAATGAATTACATGCATAGTTCGTTCTTAAATATTCCAGATTAAAAAGCTTATTAGTATGACGAGCATTTAAACGAGGACATTTTAAACCAATCTGACCTACAAGATATGGGGAGTCAACAATATTATTCAAAATTTTAAATAAATTCAATTTCATTCTCAAGAGTGTCAGTTTCAACGTCTAGTTTACAGCGTGGTAGCAGACTGCATGGCTAGCGCGTTCAGTTCGAGTTGAATAATTCCTACAATGAACTAGACTCCGCGGAGCAGACGTCCGGCGCGGCGTCCGTCGCGGGCGCGGCGTCCGTCGCGGGGCGCGGCGTTGGAAATAGACGGCTAACCTGAATAACCGTCTCGGCTGTACTTCATCTGTAATCCATTAACGTGCAACCTTGACACTAGAAACAATTCTGATGATTCAATTTTGATGGACTGAATTGGACTCCAAGTAAAACGTTGTAAAATGTGCTCATATTGAAATAGAAGTAGTCAAATGTCAAAGTCAAAAATTTATTTATTCATTAAAATCACAAGGATCACTTTGAAACGTCGGTTTTATCTACTGCCTGTTCCTCCGCGACCAAGCCAGGAAAGAAAGACAACAAATAAGTTGGAGCATTTTCAATCCATATATAAATAATCAGATATTTTATAGTATGCCTTTTTATAAAGTTTTTTTAATTACGTTTTTAAAATTGTTAATTGTCTTGTTTTGTATATCTCTTGGGAGTTTGTTATGAAAGCGTACATCTCGCCCTTTAAATGATTTACTTACTTCATGGAGTGTACAAGTGGCAACAGCGAGTTTATCTTTATTTCTGGTATTAACATTGTGATTTTATCACCATATGTAGATGTAGTCTCCAGAATTCCCGAGGTCAGTATATCAAGAAAATAATTAAGTATCTTTCCCTACCTCAGGTTATGTACTGATCTACCTGCCGAGGTTTTCCTAAGTGATCACAGTATGATGCTATTTAAAATAGGCGTTTTAAATTTTTTAATTTTCGACAACGTGAGTTTTATACCTCTGGTGTTGCAATCGTCCATAGGAACCGGTAACCGCTAACCAATAGGTGGCCGTATACTTATTTACTTATTAAAACTTCAGCAACACAAAAGACAAGCTGAATCTGGAGTGTATTCTGAACAGTCTTTGAAAACGGAATTGGAAATGGGCTTGTTAAAAATTCCAATTGGAGCGGCACGGGGCGGCGCGGTCCAGCGCGAGCGCCTACAGATTGAACCAAATTCAATTCAGCCGCTATATTGCTCAAACAAAGACTCGTGAATGAGAGTAGCAATAGATCTGGTCCAGTTATCAGTTGACCTGATGCGACCGCGGGCAGGCTTCACGAGTGACCAGGTGTCGGGAACTACTGATGGGGATCATCTTATGTAGGTATTACAGACTAATTTGATTGTATTTTATCTAAATGTTATTATCAGTCAGTCAGCGGTAGGTACAAGGGCGGACCCTATTACATTATCTACAGTTATACATTATTACATTATAATATTGTATAACGCTTCAACGCCTTCTAGAATTCAGATCGAATAAAACTCAAATTTGACATAATTTCTTATTGTAATTCAGACTCTTGTACAATCAGACTTATTTTATTTTGTTCATCCTACTACTTATAAACGCGAAAGTTTGTGAGGATGGATGTTTGTTACTCTTTCAGGCAAAAACTACTGAACAGATTTTGTTGAATCTTTACAGTACATCAGAATAACACAAAGGCTACTTTTAAACCGTTTACCACGCGGGCGAAGCCGTGGGCAAAAGCTAGTATGAACTTAATTATTTATAATCTTGAAAAAGATTGCCCGCCCTCCAAAGCTATTTCACAGATAATATATTACCACATGCTAATGTCATTCTGTCAAACTACTCGAGAAGACTTGATACTCTATATCTTGGGACCAACTGACTTTTCCAAAGAGGTTTAAAGCTGTACCTATGCATCTTAGGCAGAGGAATGTAACATTCAATTGTATACCAATAAAATAACTAGGACTGTTGTCAATTGGCGCAGGAATTCTAAAATGTGAACCGGCCTGTTGTGTTTCTCATGTCATGGGCATTCGGGTCAATCGATGAGAATCGGGTCCAGAGTTTGATTGATTGATTGCGTGTATTGTAATTGAAAATCATCAACGTACATAAGAATCGTACGGGAGAGGAGAATTGTTGGATCCTTGTATTTTGGTCTGTAGTGATGGAGTTTACGCGACTATAACACGCCATTAGCAACACGTACTATGAGATAGAGTTGTCAGGATCGCTTCTAAGCATTAAGACCGCCCATTGTACCTTTAATTTTAATACTAGAACCTACTACCTAATTTTTGATTTATTCATAAAACATAGCATTCAGAGTACATATCAAAACACGTAATATTATTTAACGCGTTTATTGAGTTTTCTTCCGTTGTGGTGTGTCACAATGAAACACAACTATTTTATTTATTGAGTTAAACATATAATATTGAGTCGTTCTCATCAATATTTCACGACGAGTATTGTTTTCAATTTTTCATCTAGCTTGCTTTGCCATTTGGGTATAGCACTTTTCCCCCCATAATGGGCATCGTCATTGCGAAGATCTTTGAGGATACCAAACAGGGATTAGTCAGAGGCACGTCCAGGCATAAAAGCCATGCGTTGCAAGCCCATCGCCGCTTACAATTTTCTTAGTTGTAGGTCATTTTGACAACCCTTTAAAGGCATCGTTTTAAAATGAGATTTTGTTCTGATACGTAATCTTGTAAGAGGCTAGTAAGTAAAATGTTATCAATGTACTACTTTTCCGTGACTAGTGGAAAGAAGGCAGGCAAAAACTGTAAGTGAACTAGCCGAATTCCAGCTAATCCTGAAATCCTTGGCAAAATGTATTGTGATCCGCAGTGCGGCACAGCGTGCCTACATAGTCTGTGCGGGCATCGATCGAGCACCGCCGCGCGTCGGGCCGGCCTGCGCCCCGCCGCGCCGCCGCGACACTTCATCTCACTGCCGAGAGAACGTCCTGTTCATCTTTTTAGTACTCTGATTTATGTGTTTGGGGCCTATAGAAAGTATAAACAGACAATAGAAAGTATAAACAGACATTTATAGTCTTAGTTATAAATTATCTAAGACTATAAATGTCTGGAATACAGAATTTCTCTAAATACCTACCGCCGCGACACTTCATCTCACTGCCGAGAGAACGTCCTGTTCATCTTTTTAGTACTCTGATTTATGTGTTTGGGGCCTATAGAAAGTATAAACAGACAATAGAAAGTATAAACAGACATTTATAGTCTTAGTTATAAATTATCTAAGACTATAAATGTCTGGAATACAGAATTTCTCTAAATACCTACCGCCGCGACACTTCATCTCACTGCCGAGAGAACGTCCTGTTCATCTTTTTAGTACTCTGATTTATGTGTTTGGGGCCTATAGAAAGTATAAACAGACATTTATAGTCTTAGTTATAAATTATCTAAGACTATAAATGTCTGGAATACAGAATTTCTCTAAATACCTACCTGCCCTTCACCCGCGAGGTACCCGGAAAAAAGTAGAAAGTAGCTCTCACCGTTAATAAGGCAATTCCGGCATTCGCTCGACCGTTATTTCGGCGAATTACGTTGCAAAACTGAAGCCTTTTTAATTTAAGGCTGAGTCGGCAGCGCGCGGATAAGTAAATCCGCACGCATTCCCAAATATATCCGCGTGTAACGTGCCTTTATTTGGGAATATTGAGAGGATGCTTCAAAGTCAAAAATCAAAAGGTTTTTATCCATTAAAGTCACAAGGATCATAATAATATAGATTATTATGATCCTTGTATTATGATAGAAGCGTCAGCTTAAAACCTACGTGGATTTAAAATGTTAAAGTGAATTTACGGCGAATCCTCGCGCGCGACCATTCCTAGAAGAATCAGGCAAAACTCTGCTTGGTTTTTCTTTGATAATCCTTCATTCAGCTGTAGTGTGGTCAATTGAACAATGTCTTGACTTGATCGTTGTGGTTTAGGTAGAGTCGATCAGTTTCTGATGTTTATTTAGTACATAGTGAGAAACTTACGATACGCAAGAAGATATTTCAGAAACTTAACTCAACATTTAGCTTCTATAAACTAACTAACTTAACTAAATCAAAACGAAATGTGTAAGGAATCAAAACTGATTGAGTAACAGATATACCTGGCTGATAAAAATTACAAGGTACCTATGTACTTAGCAGCTGTAAAGATAAACTATTTACTGAATTAAATGAGTTATCATTCGAGCAAACCGTATCTGACACCAAACCACGATAATAATCATTGAGCCATAATTTTCCATTCGCCGTGGAAAAGAAACCCTCATCATGCCATCGCATGACGACCTCTGTGGCGCAGTGGGCGAAGGCCCACCTGAGACCCAGGCGGAGGACGCGGGATAAGTGTTTGTATGATCTGCAAATATTTGTCTCGGGTATGGGTTTTTTCTATGTGTTTACAAAAAAAAAGTATACAATGGATACTAACTACTAAGTACTGTCATAACATCAGCTAATTTAAAGATAGCAGCTGATGGGCATTTCGTAATGATTTTGGGTTCCAATAAGGGTATTGTTTATTGTAAATTAATGAGCAATAAGGGTAATTAGCGTAATAACAAATTAAAAACAAATATACTCTAGCCGCAAACAAATATACTATAACCAATATCAGTGATTATACTTAATGAAAAAAATGAATCTCGTCCACCTTCTGTGGTGCCGACGATATCAGGATATCAGTATATCTGGTTGGATAGGATGTTACTGAATGCTACTGTACGAAATCCCACGTGTTTCTCGGGCTTGCAGATAAAGTCGGGTATCGCGAGGAGCGACCTCGCGCGGCGACACGCGCTGCAAGCATGCGGGGAACTTGCGCAAGGAACCTTTTTATAACTAGGTAAGTCGTGAGACGCGTGACGTCACACTCCGAACGTCAAACTCATCAGCAGTTGGTCTACAATATGTGATGTGCTGATGTTGGTACGAAAATAAATATTACTAAAAAGACTTCAATGTGTTATCAAATAATGAAGAGTGTGTACTGGAGAAAGGCCACAGGAGTGAACTCTGCTCGACACAAAACCCATAAACAATTTGCTCATCGAACGAGGGCAAGTCGCAGAGACTTGGATAAAAATGTTGTCTTTGGATGGGTTAACTTGCACTCCAAATGTGTTGTGGTACTCATCGTTCTGGATACCCACGACTTGGGGAAGGGTCAGGACTATGTATGTGAGTGTTGGGTGTTTATTTATGAGTAAAGTACAAGTTATAGGAACACATTGATAGTATTAGTATTTGGAATTTGCTTTGATAAAGTTCAGTGGCTCCTGTCTCGAGGCAATTAGCTAGCTCATGGTGGTGTAAAAACAACATCTCTTCTAGTTGAACTCTGGGTTTAAGCACACAGACCGACAGGCATGCGTTAAATGGTAGTAAGACTAGAAGATACAAACAATTGATTAAAGCTGCTATAAAAACTAACATTCATATTGTCGGAATTCAGGTCATTAGTTCATGGCATGAATTGTGCCAGAGGTGTTTATTATAGTGCCCACATAAAGCTTTAAGTGGCCAAAATATAAACAAATTTTAGATTTGCTAAGGCCTGGTTAGCATGAAAACAGACAGGCAGTGCTGGTAAGTTGGTTACCAGCTGTCTGTCTCAAGCAAATTGTAAGCCAGATCTACTTTCCTTCTTGTTGGCTTATATATCCAAAACTCATTATAGCAAGGCATTACCAGCGCTAGATTAGTTGACATATTTACATGTAGGTCTACATGTATCAATCAATATATTTTAAATGTGCTTAAGGTAATTCTGTCAATTAATTAAGAGAGTTTGCGTTTTAGTGTGAATTATTATGGAATGTCTAAAGAAAGAAATACATTTTTAATTCTAGTAGGTACCAGAGTGCATGGAAAGAAACTATTTATTTGGCTGGTTAGCGAAGGTCAGGGCAATGTGCTCCCTGCTGCTGAATTAAAAATGTCTTAATATGTTTATAGCTTTACACAGCTGCATGTGCAGACTTTTGTGAATAAAACTTGATGAAATAAACAATTATCTTTTTGTTGCTATTGAGTACATTGAAAATATGAGGTTAATGAAGGCGTATACATATATACACTACGTGGAATACTATGCATGTGTAGAGAAACAGTGAAAGTGTCAATTAGTTTTTTTTGACTTACCAGTATACTTTCGTCGGCTTGTCGATGCTAGAAAACAGCTCGGACCATCGCAAGACTCGCGTTAAATCACAAACACTAAATGACAGTTACTATTTAATTGAAACAAAAGCATAAACTTACAATCAAATCTAAAGGCACTTGTTACGATATTTTATTGCTTTCGATTATAACCTACGAAATTATTTATACTATGTAATTACACAAATATATATTTTATTCGTAGTTTTGAATACTAGATAACAAGGCTAAAATTAAAAAATCTGCGAAAAATATTGCAAATTAACGCTAAAAACTACGAACGAACACGGAAGGAGCAGCGCACGCAACGCAATCGCAAACACACGAATGAATGAATTAAATTAAATATGAATGAATGAATGAACTCAATGAAGAAAGACAACGTAGGTTCTAAATGGAGCCTAGGACGTTTAGTACCGTAGACTAGGAGATACTACGTTTAGTACATAGACAAGATTTTCGGATTTTCCGAAGACACTTTTAGTCTTTCATAGAATTGTTATTTTCCTAAAGTTTTATATTTTTTTGATCTTGGCAGACTAACACCGGGAACGTTTTTTTTATTGCTGATAGTTCATCACAGAAAAGCTTTTCGTTCATAAACTCTTTAATAAAACTAGAACAGTATTATTTTAACAAAATTGACTTACACATATAATATAGTCCTTATATAGTCTGTGCATCACATCAGTCACTGTCAAGTCTGGTGTCATAAATTCAAAAGTTCAAAACAGTTCAAAACAAAACAAACTGTTTGATTTCCATTTTCCAATTTCTAATCCAATCCATAATTTTATTGTGATCGATCTGCCTGGATTTAATGATATAAATATATTAGAAGCAAAATTTACAGAAATGGAAAGTCGATCGCTGTACCTAGTCGAAGAGAGGATAAAAACGTTCAAAAAGTGGCCTTTCAGCGATAAAGAGAGATGCAACGTGCGGCAAATGGCCGAGGCGGGGTTCTACTCGATGGCGACGGGCGCCGAGGACGCAGACGCCGCGAAGTGCTTCCTCTGCGGCAAGGAGATGGATGGCTGGGAGCGCGCCGACGACCCCTGGGCCGAGCACCGCGCGCACGCTCCCTCCTGCGCCTTCGTACAACTCGGCAAGAACGAGGACCAGTTACTGGTGAGTACCTGCATCTGTAACCTACTAAAAGCACTAGATTTGGATAGACAAATGTGCAAAATAGTTTGAAAGGAAAATTCTTTCTCTTATTCATAATTACTCGGTAACTTTATGCAGCATGCTAAAAATTATCTGCCTCTATCCCTTTTTTGGTGTTAGAAAAGAACAGGGCCAGTATTAGGAACCTGTTAGAGTTAGTGAGTGATTATAAGAGGATTTATTTACACAAAGCAATACAACATTACAGATATCTCAAATCTTATTAGTTATTGGTACTTAAGAAATATAATTAAAAAAATATATAAAACAACATCAAACAACACAATAAATACAAATGAAATGTCATTAAATCTAAATTTGTGGAGGTATAGATTGGCAGGTTGCTAGGATTACAAGTAGCACAACTCCTTTTAAGTGATCTTTCTGGTTTTGCATCTAAGGAAAAATTACGAAATAGTCAAACTAAATGAAAGACATGCTTACTGTGTTCTCTGCTTGTTAAGTAGGTATAATAACACAGATGAGACAAAATAAGTAGTCCGATGCTTTACTTTTACTGACGATGTTGCAAAGCCCAACGGCTATGTGATTCGCAGCAAGTATTATGCATGAGATAGGAGAATATTTACAAGCAAGCCAGCATAATGTTAAGTGCTTCACCATTGCATAGGTATTTCTTTTTTTCTCATCTATGGTAATAAAACCCCAGCAAGATCCTGATCCCACACAAGGATTCACTGTGTTATGTGTATCAAGAACTAGGACAGTGGTACTACAACACCCAGACCTGGAACAAATATGAAGCAGATCATGCAAAAACTTGTCTTGCTGCAGGAATCAAACCCTCTTGCGTCACAGCTGGTTACTAGCCCGCGCGCCACCATGTGTAAACATGTGTTTTCAATTATTTGGCATTAATTTAGAATGTATTTTTTTTTTCAGTTGTTGGAATACCTCTCCATCATCAAGCAGTATATGTTGAATGAGACGAAACAGAGTGCGGAGCTCGTCAAGGACATTGTCAATGATAAAGCCAAGTCTGTGAGGAGAAGGTGCCTCAGCAAGAAATGACTGAATTTTAGTTTTATGATTAGATTTGACCAAGTATGTTGCATGATATTGATTGTGAATAAAATTATATAAAAGTACATTATTCCGCAGTTTATAATTTTTATTAAAAATAATTGATGTATCTTAAATTGATAAAAGAAACTTATTATCTAATTAATTTAGTGTACTCAAACACTACACACCTACCTACTATAGTGTAGGTAGCGCAGAGTCCAAAATATTTAGTACATACTAGAAACTTTCAACCAACTAAAAAAATTGAAGTTTCTCAATTAATTTTTATTGCGTATTTAAAAAATGGGGGATGAAATTTTATATTGGACTTTTTATCAACTACCCGTTATTTGAAGTTGGTTTTTATTTTATCCTGATAAAAAAATATATCCTAAATGCATTTTTATCTGTGACACAAGTAGCAATTATATGCGTTTAAAGGGTAAGTAGGGTACCTATGTATTTTATATATATTTTTTTAATATCTTGCATAAATTGCTATATTTTTCGCCGGGTTTTTAAAAGTTAAAATTAAAGTTTCCTTTAATCCAAACTTGTGAATGATCTATACTCCTTGGTTACCTGTGGCTTTCTGTTACCATAGCAACTGTTTACCGGCAATCTATCAAAACAGTCAACACCTTTCAAGGATTGTAGATTTATTTTTATATTTACGTTTTTATCATTTGTGGATTAAAACAACTGAAATGGCTACAGATGTGAAGAATTTGGAGACATATGCCATTATTGGATTTGATGGTGAGTCTTGTCTTGCAATTTGCCTAAATAACCAACAACAACAACTAAATAACCGCTGGTAACCACCAGCGGTTATTTAGTTGTTAGTGGTGCTCTGTTTCAGTTTGCTAAAAAATAAGTGATCAAGACTTGTTGAAAGTAATTTTTAAAGACCTATTCAATGAAATCGCATGCGGTGCCGATGGGTGAAGTTAAAAAATAATCCCCTACTTTATATATAGAACCCTAGTAACTATAGGGTGCATGAAAGTGTTATTTCCACACTAATATTATAAAGTGGTAAAGTTTGTAAGTTTGGATGTAATCTCCGAAACTACATAAGTACTTATCTGATTTCAAATATTATTTCACCAACATTTAAAAAGGACCTTCAGGGTGGACATTGGTTGTACATATATTATCCCGTTAAAATTAAAGGGCTTTTCGTCGTGACCAATTTTGCAACTTAAATCGACGTAAAAACCATCGAGCGAATTTGTTTCTAACTAGGTACGTTAGGAAAAACAGGCTCAAAGGTAAAATAGTTACTTTTTATTCGGCTTAAGCTCGCCTTTGTACATGTCCTATATGTAAGTTTTTTGTTGTCTGTATTTTCTGTGTGAACAATAAAGAAAAAATAATAATAAAGAAACCACGCAAGTTTTATCACAAAAAAAAAGAAAAATTAATTAAACTGAGCGTAAAATTCAAATAAATAAAAGGGTTCCGTTTTCGTAGTTTGTCTTTGGAACTGTTACCACGTTACCAACTTTGGACAACAACAGCTTGTCCACATTTGGTCATAATGCCTTCCCCAAGTCGCGTCATGGAAACCAGTCTTGAGGACATCTCCAGCTTCCCTCCAAGAATGCATCATGTGAACAGTTTATCTTACTCATTAACTTTACGTTGTACAGCTCAATAAGTGATCTTTTTTCATTTGATTGTGGATTGGCCAGTTTATCAGGTCTTAATTGAGTCGTTCGCTTCTGGTCGCCATCTGAGAATAAGTTCCCGGTGTTTTAGTCGGCGTAGGTATAACCCAGTGGCGCCCCTTGTTCCGTAGCAAAAGTTATATTCTGGCAGTTCTGTTTTTCGATGATGATTCTTTCATAAAGTAGGTACCCACCTACCTAACTAGCTTTTGTTGGTAACTGTCCCAGGCTCGGCCATCCGGGGTCTGAAGGTGCACCCGGACTGCGAGCACATCGTGTACCCCATGGGTAACAAGGTCTGCATTCAGGAGTGGAAGACAAAGAAGATGTACTTCCTCTCTGGACATACCAACAGGTAAGTTAACCTATACCTACCTGCTTATCTCTACCTGTCTATTATGTTTATTATGCATCTTAGTAGGTGTAAACGCCACCACTGAGGCTCTTGTTACAACTGCAATGCATTTGCTTTAACTGCAGATATGCAATGGATGGAAGACACTGATTTCAATTAGGTACTCGTATTTGTTGACACTGTGACTTGGCATGTAGTTTCTGTTGCATGAGTGTTTTCGATGTGCATTAAAAGTGTGTTCTGTATGTATGCAGCGTGTCGACGGTGGCTCTGTCCCCGAAGGGCACTTACGTGGGCTCCGGACAGATCAACCACATCGGCTTCAAGGCCTCCGCCAAGCTGTGGGACTTCAAGAAGAGGACGCTTATCGGCACACATGAGCTGCACAAAGTACACAACTATTTATTCATCAAAGTCAATTAAAGTTTATAATAGGTTTATATTCATTCAAATCACAAGGATCATAAGCCATCCATAAATTAGGTACGTCATACGTGCCTGTGACTACCCCCTACTTGGTATCCTCAAAGATCTACGCACTGAGTATGAATCTAAGGATGTCTATCATGCATGAGGAATACATCAGTGGTGGGCTTCTATAGTAAGTGACGCGGGTTCGGGCGTGTCTGTTGCAGGTCCGCGTGGAGGCGCTGATGTTCTCGAGCGACGAGCGGTACATGATATCGCTGGGCGGACGCGACGACGGCTGCGTGGTGCTGTGGGACTGTGCCGCCGGCGCAGCCACGGGCACCGCGCCCGCCGCCAAGCTCACCACCGGCGACGCCGTCACACTCGCGCCGCTCAACTGCCGCCCCAACGCCTTCGTCACCGGCGGCGACTGTCAGTTATCACACTTACTCTGAGCTTGGCCGATGACCAGGGCATGTCTTAGAAACAGATTTCTATGAATTTCAATAAGTGAAATTTCGTTTGAGTCACGTTCTTATAATTAATACCTCCGAACAAAGATAAACTAATATTGTAAAAAGCATGATTTATCAGGTCTTTTGATTTTACTTTCGACGGATGAACCGCCGAGCCTTCTGACGAAACCCTATTCATAGCACCTATCTGAGCAATAGCAGGTCTTATTGCAATTCGGGAGTCTCGCCAATCGCTTTTCATCGAGTAGAAGACGAATATGATGATGTCGTTTTCAGCGAACCTGCGCGTTTGGAACATCCGCGCCGCGAGCAAGAACCTGGACGTGGTGGACGTCTCGCTCGGCAAGCTGCGGCGCTGCGTGCGCTGCATCGCTATCAACAAGGACGACGGCTACGGATACGCCGGCACCACGTGAGTACCCGCGCGCACTACCCTCTGCAAGAACCTGGACGTGGTGGACGTCTCGCTCGGCAAGCTGCGGCGCTGCGTGCGCTGCATCGCTATCAACAAGGACGACGGCTACGGATACGCCGGCACCACGTGAGTACCCGCGCGCACTACCCTCTGCAAGAACCTGGACGTGGTGGACGTCTCGCTCGGCAAGCTGCGGCGCTGCGTGCGCTGCATCGCCATCAACAAGGACGACGGCTACGGATACGCCGGCACCACGTGAGTACCCGCGCGCACTATCCTTTGCAAGAACCTGGACGTGGGTTCTATGTAGTGGTACTAACTACATGTTCTGTCGGTGTTGCAGGACGGGCGACATGATAAAGTTCTCGATCGGGTACCCTGCGGACCCGCTGCTGCCGGTGGACGGATGCAAGCCCTCGCTGCTCGGCTGCCTCGCGAAGTGCGGACCCCTGCGCAAGGGCCGGCGTCCAGAGTCCAACTGCTACAGTCTCGGTAACTACCGCATACTTCCTCGTTTCTGATTGTAGGTATATGCTTGTTACGCACTAAAAGACGGCACCGCTCACGACTTGATCGCTGTTTGAAATGTAGTGCCTTCACCGGGACTTACTGATATCTCAGAGCTGAATAGTACTATAGATTGTGTTGTCAAAGCTATGCACGGTACATAAAAGAGGATGTATTTATTGAATCCATCCATCACCAACATTATGTGCCTATTTTAGAATATTATTACGACTATACTTAACTATTCTCCTGCTGACGTTTCGTTGACCGTTTAGAGGTCCGTCCTCATGAGCACCGTCCGCGACCACGCGACCACGCGAGTGAGACGGGAACTTTAATTCCATGATAATGTGCCTACACGAAAACGAATTTAAATTACTTATATAACATAAAAAAATACCGGGCGCCATTATATGATTCGGGTGTGAAAGCAGACCAATGCTGGTTCAAGTCCCATGAAAATGATTCTTAGTCAACAGTAATTGATTACTCAGCCATGATCGGATATACTTAATTGCAGGCATAGAGGCGATCCTGATAATGGATGACGGCTGCCTGATCGTGGGCGGCGGCGACGGGACCGTGGACCTGCTGGACGAGATCAATTGGAAGGGAGGCTTCCCCAAGGGCAAGATCCTGGAGCCCAACAAGCCGCACTTCAAGGCGGTGAGCTGCCGTTGCATAGCATTCCCATTGCTGTTTTGTCTCATTTATAAACATGCTTAGTTTTTGTCTTTGAGTCAGTCAGAGACACGTCCAAATATTACACTTGGCACATACCCCCGTTTAGTAACCCCGTACCATTTTGTAGATATTAGCATTCTACGTGACAATTGGAAGATCACACATCATCATTTATTCCCAAACTAAGCAGAGTTTGTAGGGAACTACATGACTGATATACTAATTATATATTTTTCTTTGCTAATACATACATATTACTTATGCATATTAATGACGTGTTTAAAGCTAAATATGTGCAGATCATACAAACATTTGTTCCGCGGCGGGAATTAAACCCACAACCTTCTGCGTCTCCGGCAGTATATAAATTTTCTCCATACCTCTCCAGCTGAAGAGCACGAAGCTGGAGGGTTGCATCACCTCGCTGGAGCTGATGGAGAACGCGGCGCTGCGCGGGGAGCGCCGCGTGCTGCTGGCGGGAACGCGGAGCTCCGAGATCTACGCCATCAGCCTCGCCTCCTTCGTGACCACGCTCGTCGTCACATGCCACCGCTGTGCCATCAACGACGTCGCCTTCCCGAGGTGCGCTCCCATCCCCTGCCCGACTGCGTATCCATCTATGTATCTATCTATGGAGAAACCTCAATTTGCAAAGGGGATGATCTGAGAGGGATTTGTCCCCTACGTTGCGCAATAAAACTTTCATCCAAATTTCACGTTAATACAAGAGAACAACAAAATCCCGGTTGTTAGAAAAGAGGGGAAAAGCAAAATGGCCATTTTTACATTAGGGATAGAGTATTACGCATGCTAGTGATGTGATCATGAACGGTCGAATCGACACAGATCTTCCACCGGACTGATTGATCCATCTGATCCGCTTGCTACATCTGAGCTCCTAGGACAGACCTAGGTTGTTCGTTGGGAGGTAATAATAGCTATATATATAAATATGTTCAGGTTTTGGTAGCTCTTCGTATATCAGTAGTTCGTCGGTCTCCGCTGTGCGTCTGAGTCGATGCGATGTCGCTATAAGTATACAACTAGATAGATAAGCCTGGACGTTGCGGTTGCAGAGGCATGTCCGGCGTGTTCGCGACGGGCGGCGCAGGCTCGGTGCGGGTTTGGTGCCTGCACACGTGCCGGGAGCTGCTCCGCATCGAGGTGCCCAACTTCACCTGCGCCGCGGTGCTGTTCGCGGGCGACGGGAAGAGCATCATCTCCGGTAACGACACGCCTGTTGCTGTTTCCAGTTACCGCTGAGCTATTTATACTTATAATAAAGCTGAAGAGTTTGTTTGTTTTATGTTTAGCTCTTTAACATCATGCTACAACTCTTAGGAGCGGAGCAAAGGAAGTAATAGCGCGGGTGTTGCGATGCGGCGGGTCGGGGAACGAAGGCGGCCGTAGCACAGCTAGTACCTTATAGGCTGACATTTCTCGTTTTTTACCATAGATAACATAAAATTGAGTACAGATTCACAATATGTGTCGTTGCACTGATGTTATCGAAGTGCAATAAGTCTGCACGCGGTTGCAGGCTGGAACGACGGCAACATCCGCGCGTTCACGCCGCTGACGGGGCGGCTCATCTACTGCATCTACAACACGCACAACAAGGGCACCTCCGCGCTCGACTGCACCTCCGACGGACGCACGCTCATCTCCGGCGGCTGCGAGGGACAGGTAACACTGCACTACACTACACTACCTATGTGTTAAGGCGAAGCAGCTCTAGATAGGACCTAGGAAGTGAGGGGTGACCTCACGATCGCAGTATTGCAGAAGACAAAGTGAGTGTGGACAAAGAGTGTGTGATGAGAAACATATAGACTTATGCCTCATGTAGGTACATACTTACCTGCTTGTGTATGAATTTGCAGTACTATTTAACGTACGTCCCATCATTGTTCATCCCGACCTGGTCAGCCTCCTAAGCATCAGGATAACATTGCTAGTGGAGGTAATTAGTTTTGCACGTGGCTCTGACGCAGGTCCGGCTTTGGGACATCCGGCCGGAGAGTCAGACGCTGAAGAAGGTGCTGAAGGAGCACAAGAGCCCCGTCTCCGCCATCCAGGTGTCGCCCAATGACGCGGAGGCCGTCAGCGCGGGCACCGATGGATCCGCCATCATATGGGACCTCATGTAACCACCTCTCTTAGACTATAAAGTAACAGGAATTAACAAGACTCACAGAACTACAAACTGTCAAAATATTCATCCATCCATCCGCGAACAAATCACACTCAGGACCAGCATCCAGGAGATGAGGACGAGGCTCTAGCCATAGTGTTGGACAATGGTGCGGCAAACAGCTTGTGCTTCCGAATATGACAATTATTATTGCGCACAGTAATTGATACAGCTCATCGCTCAAGTTCGAAGCGTCTATCGTGCCTTGGATAATTTTGCAGGCCGTTGTGAGTTGATCGTAAGTACATCACACTTCCAGCGAGTTAAACCCTTAAGAAATTTCGTGGGAGAGACGTTGGGGTAGTACCCGCGACGACGTTTATATAAAAACCTCAGGAAAGCCTTCTGAATCGTTTCAAGCAAGAGTGCATAATTATGTGATATAATGCGGGTGCCACACGACAGAACTAAGTACTTTCCAATTTCCGAGCGTTCCTAAGAGCGAACCCTAGGCTCATGGATAACTCCTTCGCCAGCGCGCCGACATGATCTTATATAGTGAGCTTTGGATGGTGGCTGAATGTGAATCCAATACCAAGTGTTTCATTGTGTTACGTGTTGTAACAATGTGTGCGTTGTGTTGCAGCTCGCTGTCGCGGCGGCAGGTGATGTACGCCAACACGCTGTTCATGTGTGTGTGCTTCGAGCCGCGCGGCTGCCAGCTGCTGACGGGCGGCACGGACCGCCGCGTCGCCTACTGGGAGACCGGCAGCGGGAACCTCGCACGAGAGGTACCTCCCTGCCTTACCTCCGGCTACCCCGCGTTCGGCTGACGACTGTTCTCTACCAAATACGAACCCAAATTGAACCACTTTCTCTCTCTCTCATGTGAGTCCAGATCATCCCGCCAACGTCCTCTCGGCGGTAACTCACACAAGGAATTAAAATATGCGCCCACTTCTCAGTATCCATCCGAATAACGTGGCCCGCCCATTCACACTTGAGCTTGTCTGTTTTTCTGCCTCAACTGATACGCAGAAGGTTGCGGGTTCGATTCCCGCTGCGGGACAAATGTTTGTAATGTTTGTTTCGGGTCTGGGTGTTTTCTATGTATAATATGTACAAAAAAAAGTATTTATGTAGTATAACAGTCATGTAGTTCCCATAATACAAGCTCTGCTTGAAGTAATGAGTACTATTTCAAATTGAAGAATAAAGTTTAGCGCGTTAATGTTCTGTGTTTGTTTGTTTGTAAGCTGGAGGCGAGCAAGGTGGGCGCCATCAACGGCGTGGACATATCGCGCAGCGGGGAGCTGTTCGTAACGGCCGGCAACGATCAGATCGTCAAGGTATACATCGTAGCACAATATGACTAACGCGGGGAATACTTCCTAGGCTACGTATCATAGAAAGGTTCCAAAAGAAGCTTGTTCATTTTTTATGTAATATAAAGAGGCTAACGGTCCATCTGTTGGAAAGCGGTTACTGTATAGCCTATGGAATACCAATGCTTGCAATACCAGAGGTATCACTCACGCGTTACCTCTCTGATATATCATCTGTGAAAGATCTCGTGTGCCTGTAATTTCACCGGTAACCACACCCTTCAAACCGGAACACAGCAATGAGAGCATTACTGCTGGGCGGTACAAATAGGTGGTAGCACTATCCCGGACGAGCGCGTTCACAGAAGCTGCTAGTTAGTTGTGGTTTATATTGGTCGGTTGTCAGCTGTGGAAGTACCAGGAGGGCATCTACACGCACATGGGGCTCGGGCACGCGGGCGCCGTCACCTGCTGCCGGTTCAGCCCCGACGCCACCCACATCGTCAGCTGCTGCGCTGCCGGCACCATCATCGTCTGGAAGATGCCGGAGGTACCTCACCTACCCGCTACCTCTCCTTTCCCCTATCTACTTCCATCGACGATGTGTACTAGTGGTTCATCTAGACTCGACTGCAGTCTTCTTTGGAAATAGGTAGGTATATAGATTTTGATTAATCATCTGTAGCAACAAACTATTCTTATACATATAATTATATTCATATCTCCCGATAACAAATGTTGGCCCCAGGATTCCGAGCACGTGGATCAGATGGATCAGCCCGGCGGAACATCTTTCCCCTTTGTAAATGGAGGACACACTGCAGCCGTATTCTCCATTTACTCTCCAGATACTTGCAGACGAATTATTCTAACATAATAATAAGTGTAGTTTAATGCACCCTGTACCATGTACCTACTAAGTAGGCACTTATGTAAAGTGATCCTGAGTTATACCCAGAGTAGGTATAACTCTTTTTCACTTTTTAAAGGAAAATGATTAAAAATGTCGTAAAGTTTTTCAATCAGGCGTTTGAATACGTCCACATTTTGAGTCTGGTCGTTACTTTGCTCTCGCGGGGAGTAGGTAGGTAGGTACTTAGGCTAAAATCGCATTTTGATCCCGACGTAGAGCGTAGGTACCTACCACCTTTTTTGAGTATAGGTGTAGTGAAAACATAATTTTCTCCTCTTATACACTATAAGGTAATCTCGTCCAATCGAGTCATGGATCTCGTTCAAAATGAATAGTGCATTTACTTCCAGCTAACCTTTGTGTAATAAAGAGTTTTTGATCGTCAGCTATACCGGAACCAGCCGAAGGCAGCGAGCGAGGGCGCGGTGGTCGCGGGCTCCGCGCGGGACTCGCCCAAGAGCCTGAAGGAGCAGCTGCGGCTCCCGCTGAACGACGCCCGCGGCCCCCCCGCCCGCGCCAACAGGCTGCCCGCCAAACCCAGCAAGGTAATATACCGCGCCCCGTCCCTACCCAACCTATTCTGCGTCTGAACTTGTAGGGAATTTAATTGATATGAGACTTGATTTTTTTTTAACACGCTCTTAATATTAGCACTCGTAACTAACTAACAAATAATGTAATCAAATCTTGGAGGTCAATTTTAACCTAGGTACTACTTACTGTCGTATCGAAATGAAACTTTGTATATTGTAGTTCGGATGACAATACTATAATTTGGTATCTTGGAGCTGATCTGATGATGGAGCCAGGAGGTCAATAGTATCTTTGATGATACCAA
Organism: Perizoma affinitatum; assembly: GCA_961405105.1. Lineage (NCBI taxonomy): Eukaryota > Metazoa > Arthropoda > Insecta > Lepidoptera > Geometridae > Perizoma > Perizoma affinitatum. The sequence goes on along the minus strand of OY560199.1, from coordinate 162,479 downwards.
GAAGAGGGTAGTCAGTGGCACGTACAAACTTGCAAAAACGCCAAATATAATATTTGGCGTTTTTGCAAGTTCGCATTTCACGTGACAGGTTGCAAGCCCATCGCCGCTTATTGGAACACTAACTGTTAGCACATGCCTTCGATTTTTTGGTTCTAGGGCATGCTGGTTTCCTCACGATGTTTTCCTTCACCGTTTTGAGCACGTGTCGAGCAAAAATCCATTGGTGCTCGACCGGGTTCGAACCCACAACCTTCTGATCAGAAGTCCGGGTATCGCCCACTAGACCAACACGGTAACTTTGGGAGATGTACCGTAATACCGTTGCAATGTAGGAGTCCACCCCTTCCACCCCATGTGCTTTTTTTTACCGAAATTCGTGCGACGGCTTTCTAAATCGCACCCAAACCTTCCATTATTGATGGGAGATTTGGAACTTGACATCTTTTATTCAAAATATTTATTTTGCGACACCGAAAACTTACATGGCTTCTCACTCAGTTTTTGCACTCGGTGCTGCCGTGTTGTAAATATATTTTTTGCTACTTTTGCATTTCAACGTAAACTCGCCAGGTGCATACATACTTATAATACACACATGCAGGAGGAGTTGATAACGGCGATGGACACTTCACGCGGCAGCGTGCGCGCCTGCTGCCCGTGCGGCGTGGGCGCCCCGGGTTCCGCCTCGGGCTCCGCTCCGGGCTCTGGCCCGCGCGCCGCCCCGCCCGCCGAGCCCGCGCCCAGGACCAGCGCCAATAAGACCTGCTGCCGCCCGCCCGGTAATCACATTTTGTTATTCCAATATCCGTTTTAAATATAAAACTCCTATTTTACATTGTAACTCTCTGACTTCTCTTGTACAATCTTGAAAAGATTCCCGCCCTCCAAGTTCATTTGACAGATAATAATATTACCACAGATGCAGCGAGCATTATCACTACATTATGACATTGTCATTCTATTGAACTTCAAGTAGGTACTTACTGAATACTAGATCTTGATGGACTGCGTGGCGCATAGTCGATTCATACCCGAAACTCCAAAAAGAGGTTTTAAACTGTACGCGCGACGGATTATAGAATTTCTTCCACCAACCTCTTTTTTTTTGTAACTTACTATTGACTAGCTTCGCCCGCAGGTACCCGGATAAAAAAGTAGCAAAAAGTAGATGTTAGGTAGCTCTTACAGATAAGGCAGCGTTCGTAAGAAACGTATTCGCCTGACCGTTTTTTCGTCGACTTACGATGCAACTTGGTAGCCATGAATTTTATTTTAAATTGATAATATAGATACAGAATAATTGTATTATGTCCACCCTGAAGGTCTATTCTAATTAATGGTGTTTTTTTTTTTTAATCGGATGAGTACCTAGTTTCGAAGATTGCCTCATAAGTAGATACATACATCCAAACTTAACGTCTTTATATCCCACCAAAAACAATTAATGTAAAATAAGTAGCCAAGACTCGAAAGCTCATCATAACACTTTCACTGTTAAAAAGTTGTCAGATCTCATGAAGAGCCAAGCCCCTAAGCCCGTACTCTACAAACTGTAATCTGTGTCAAAATGTATGGCTCGGTCGTTTCATTGAACTATGCCATGACACAACAATGGATTCAACTAAGGCTAGGGTTAAGGTAATTAGGTACATAGTTAATGTAATATCGAGAATGCTTAGGTGGAGTGTTGTGTTGCGTTGTTTCAGACAACCTCCCGACGCGGACTACCAGCAAGGAGTTCGTGAACAGCAGCGGCGACCGCAACAAAACCTGAACTAACCAACAATAGTACCTACTGTGTGATCATTGTCAAGTTTAGCGTTTATTTATTTAGTAAAGCATTTTGTATCTAGTTTATTGGATCGTTGCTTTTAATTCATAAGTTATCAGCAACACTAATAGCGACGCGTATTCTAATAACGCCATCTGATTAAAGTTTTGGGCAAAAAGTGTCAAAGGGAAGGTACAATCACTCGCATAAAAAAATATATAGGTACATATATATATATATAATATTATAAAAGGCGTGGGGCACAAATTTGACGTAAATGCGATCTAATTCGATGCATTTTAAAAATAGCGAGATTCCTCTTTTTTTGCTGCAACCTTAAAAAAAGATTCGCTTCTATTGGGAATCACAGGTCAGCCCAGGCGTAGCAGCATTTAGTTATGAAATCAGAATGCAGACATAGTTTTTAAAAAAAGTTTATTATTGATGATGGTAATTTTTTATTAAACATGGGACAGCAATAAAAGCTACTGACTTTTTGTAGCTTTAATAGCCGTGTCCTACTTAAATAGCTAGCTTATAAATAAATTACTTGTTACCTATTAGACAAAAAAACATGAACCAATTTACCTATATCAACTTAGTCATTTCTGAATTAACTAAGTTCAACAGACAGACCAAATGTGACAATTTGGAATTATATATTTGTAAGTAATTCTGTTCAAGTTTTATTTAAAACTAAGTACTTGGTTGTTCACCAACAGTAATGGAACATTACAAGATTAAACTTGTGTCAAAATTTAAAGTTTCATAAATATAAATTTGCCACTGGAAACACACATGCAGACTTGCTTTGTGTCGCTCAGTGAAATATTTTCCGAAATCCTAACAGCCATCTATTCAAATAAAAATTTTAAGAATCACTTGGTAAACTAAAGCCACATCATGTCCCGCTTACACCAAGAATTTCAGCCCCAGGCTTGACTCTTGCAGTAGTGCAGCACTAGCTTGTTGTCGGCGCCGAAGCACTGGTACAGGTTGCGCACGAGCTGGTCCGGAGACGGCGCAAACGTCTGGTTCACATACACAAACTGAAACACACATATGCACCATTTTACTTGCAAAAATCCTTGGTGGAATCTGCTGCATTGTCACCATGAGGGCAAGTTTATGAATAGGAAGTACTTAGGCTAAAATAGCCTGGCAGATGCTGACCTTGAATAGATATTTATTTGATGTTATTCATAGAATATCTGAAATAGTTAAAGGACTATCTGTAAAGACAATTATCTGAAGCACCCTGGCCCGGACAGCAGTCCATCACATAGCAAGTTCCTCATGGACCAATCAGTATGCACAACTAGTTGTGTCATTGGAACACCTACTGAAATATTCATTCCATTAGACACAACTTGGCACAACTGAAAAACTTCCTGGGCAGTAGGTTGTCAGGTTTTTTTTTATAACTGAAAATAGCTGAATCATGAAGGATCATGAAACAAACACCAAGCAGGATTTGTTACCTGATTCTTTTAGGATTGGACACACACAAGACATTGGTGTAAATTTACTTAAACATTTTAAATTCACTTAGTTTTAAGCAGATATTTCTGTATGATGGTTGTGATTACAATGAATAAAAACCTATTGATTTTGATGCGACTCACGAGTCTTTCGTGGGGCTCCAGCTTGAGGTACTTCTTGACAAACTCCACAATCCAGCCGACCGGCTTCTCGGCATCCACCGCCCACTTCTTCTTCTTCATGATGGGCGCGTTGCCCGTCGCCTTCAGCAGAATGTCGACTGAAATATGGCCCATTCCAATCAAGCATTACCAGGAACTTCCTCAACAATCAACAAAAGATAGTAAGTACATTTGTTTGGTTTCATAATTTTGAGAATCTAGCTTGATAATAAGTAAAGTAAATTACGTAAATTGTGAGTGATCACATTATATTATATTTTGTATCCAAGCCTACTCGAAGAAAAGTAGATACAGGTATTAGGCTACTTACTTTTAACTTTGTCGGATTTACTGGAATCATTTCCATTTTCCTTTTGTTCGTCTATCTTCAAGCTTTCTGTCGCTGTGGATAGCTCAGTTTGGACATCAGGCTGATTTTCGTCACTCATTTGTATGATTATTTCTGTTTTGTTTACTTACCGAAAATAAAATAACCACATTTAGTCATTTAGCCATTCATCCTACGTACGTATACAAAAATTTGGATGTTTCTATTTCAATTTTAGATTTAGAAGGTGAAGTTATTGATATATTTATACACACATCAACATTGTCTGAGGATATTTCATTTCGAAATGATTTGCTTAAGTACTATTTGCTATTTAGAAAAAGTTTGTATCCTCATTTGTTCTATTTACAAAATTAGAATAAAATCAAATAAAAGAACGCAATAAACAAAAGATTGGCAAAGCCAAGAGAAAAAAAAAGATAGATAGACGAATAACGGGGACTCTGATTAGAATTTTACAACGTTAATTGTTTTCGCCCACTACGCCACGGAGGCGCCAAAACCAGCCTTAGACGCAGAAGGTTGCGGGTTCGATTCCCGCCGCGGGACAATTGTTTGTATGATCCTTTCAACTGATTTTGATCTTTATAATGTCATGGAACGTCGACATTTAAGCAGAGAAGCGTATCAGGGAATGTAGTTGATCGCCACACTGGGAAAAAACGAGTCAACACCCCTAGACAGGATAGTTTTTTTCCAAAATTCCGCCAAGAATCTAACCTAATCTCACGGCGATGCAACTAGTGCAACGGCTCCAATTAGACCATGAACTGTTACTAAGCGACCAAATAGTCAGAAGAAGGCTACATGAAGTTGATCTTCATCCTCGTAGACCGCTTCGTGTGCCAGCTCTACGACAAGGCGATCGCGGAAGGTGACTTGTTTGGGCTCAAGAACATTTGTTATGGAACAATGACCAATGGAAAATGGTTCTCTTTACTGATGAGTCCCGGTTTGGATTCCACTCCGATTCACGAATAACAACACTTGATGCATGATAATACCCCTCCCCACACCGCGCGACTGGTATCAGCTGCCCTTCAGGAACATGACGTCACGGTTTTGAGCTGGTCTGCACAGTCCCCTGACTAAAACTCCATTGAACACGCATGGTACAAAGAAAAAAATATAATGACATTCCCTTGTCAATACATCTATGAATCTTAACCTTTTGGTGCATCTTGTTTTATATTGAGAGAAGTCACATATTCAGCTATTAATTTTAATTAACTGAAAAATAATAATGTCTATTTCAATTGCGTCAAACACTATGCCGATAATATCTGTGGCCGAACGATCTTTGGGAATAGTACATTTTTGTATACCTATTGGAAATTTGTTATAAAAGCTAACTCTATGGAGTCTTTAAGTGGCAAAAGTGAGTATCTTTATTTCTAGCATTAACATTGTGTAAACGCAATTTTTCATTGAAAAAAAAATGAACATACTGTCGATAAGAAATGCAATACCCAGATGTGGATGTTGGTGTGTGTGTGTATGGGGTTGTCCGAACCCATACACACACACACACCAACATCCACTCACTAAGCTCCCTCACACACGTTCGCATCCCAACACGACGTTTGTTGTATTTTTTTTTAACAACAATTAGGCATAGTAATTATTCATTTTGTACAGCCGTGGAGTGTTAGTGCCTGGTGACCTGTAATACAGTTTTTTTTAAACCTATCTCAGGCACCAGTCTGACACAAAACTGGTTCACTATAGTTAAGGACCTTATAAATTAAGAACTTATTGTGTTGAGAAAATAAACATTGATTATTAATATCCGTATCGTGTAATTTTATAAATATTTTAAATGTTTCCCTTATTTTTTATAAAAAAAAACATATTTCGCAAATATAAAAAAATACTAAAATGTCAAATTTCTAAAGTGGCAACGCCAAGAAGAGAGTATATTATATAGCACACGAGTTGTCATAATGTGATTGTAGTTAACAGCTGATCACTGACCTTAGCCAGAGCAAGTGAGAAACAAAAATACATGGATACTAAGAGATGGAGCACGCCTGCTGATGTGATGGAGGATCTGTTACTCGCCAGCGGGCGACATCTGCCCGCGCCTTACGAGGCATGCCTCCTGCGCGGAGAGCGTCCCCCGCCGCGGCCCGCACTCGACGGTCAGTACCTGCCCTGCACACTAGCTACTGCCTCTGCCATGGCAATGGAGCCAAGCCGCCCTATGGCTGCAAGAAGGATGCATTAGTGTTCTTGCATCAATGTTTCAAACAGAATAGTTGTATCTAAATAATACTATGCAGCCATATGGAACATGGAAATCTTTGGCCATAACTCAGTGAGTGATGGCTAAAGATTTCTTTATTATTGACTTTACCTTCAAAAATTGCCTTAATTGAAGGAGATTAATATCAATTTACATAAAATCATTTGGCTTAAGTTAGCAGAAGAAAATGTTGCACTTTTATTTGGCTGCAAACAATACAAATTTTGATTGTAAATATTCCAACTATTTTATTCTCTCAAAAACAAGATCATGTCTGGAGCATAAGTACATAATAGAAAATTATGTTACTTTTAGTGTCAAGCACTATTCAATCAACTATAGTACTAGAGTATTGTTCCCTTTACGTCGAGTCCCGTTACATCGAGTCTTAAAGACTATTGTTATTTTATTACTGTTTACGCTTCCTATTCCCTTTACATCAATTTTGGAAAGGTACAATTGAAACAAAAAATAATAATCAGTCAGTTTTAATAAAAATCACAATCATTTAACATTTCAGACTAAGTATTGGTGTCATTGGTAACATAGACTAAAAATATTGTAATCAAGCACACAATTAAGGACATTGTGTCTACAATAAAATAGGTAGGTACTATAAAATAATGTAACACATTATTTTGTTAAAAACAGTTAAATAAAGTTACATAATATAAAAAAATCACAGAACTCACTAATGTGACAGGAACATCTAAAATAGATTATCACAATCAAAAACTAACATATAAATTTGAGGTCTAATAACAACAAGTAAATAATTATTTCTTTAAAATATACCCTATATAAAAAAACACAAATATCAAATCACAATCAAATACTGACTTACATACTAACTAAAAAAAAATTATACTTAACGACATTCCCAGTAAGCACATAAGTATTTGTGCTTTTATTTTAAAATTATATGTTCCAAACCTTATTGTATACTATATAATATGTTAAGTTTCATTTTAGAATGACAACATCTTATTACTGAGTATATATACATAATATATTTTTATTATTTCTTCTTTTTTTTACAGTTTGTAATCGCAGGGTCCTGTGATTGTTCTTGTCCTGGTCTAGGCAGAATAACAGTGCCTTCTGTTCACAACAGTCGGCATTATGCTGAGCCTAGGCCAATTTGCTACTGCAGCACACATTAGTCATACTTATTTATTTCTTTGTTTCAATAATTATTATTATATCAACCTATTATTTTATTGTGTAACCTTTTATTGTGTACCTTTTTTTTTTTTAATGTTTAAAATTTTAAATTTATATTGTGTGTATTGTGGTGGCAAATAAATGATATGTCTATGTCTATGTCTACAACAACAACCACTTTTTCAACCAACATTTTAAATTTATTGATTACAACTTTGCAAAGGTGTGAATGTTTGATTACCTTTAATTAAACATTCAGTTCAGTATTTATTATTTATCTAGACCCAAGCACTACTAATATTTATGTGAAATGCAACTGAAGTTTTTGAGTGTAGAGTGATGTGGGTATGATTGTTGCCTGCAGATGAAGAGCTGCCCCGCGTGAGCCCCTCGTCCCAAGCCGCACCCCCGCCTGACCTTTGCGGGATCACCAACATGATAAGAATGGTAAATTAGCACTCCTTTATTATTTTTTTCTATGAATTCACAAAGCTTAGGCAAGAACTGAGGCATATCTTAATGACAGGTTTCTAGAAAAAAAACCATGAACTTAATGACACAAGTGTTAACCCCTCTCCCTGCATCTTACACAATGCAGGAATGAATTGGATGGAGATAGCAGAGGATGAATTTAAATGAGTTTACATTGAAACCCACTGCACTAATTATTGACGATAAATGCTCTTGTCTATTGGTATATAGGTTGGTAGGTGCTTAGTAGAGCTACTCTATAAACTCCACACAACGTACATGAAAATATACAAATTATTAATCACAAAAAACAACTTATATGTGATATTGTGCCATACTCTTAGTAAGGTGCTTAAATAATCAGACTAGTTAATTATTTAAGGCCAAAACCTAATAGCTAAAAAAACCAAGCAGCTTATCTAACGAAGCCATCTGTTTCATTTTCAGGTCCAAGACTATGGTGGTGATGAACAGATGGAAAATATCACGAAAGTAGTGATGAGTTCACAGAGTGCACTGACAAATGACTATATTGTGGTCAGCAAATTAGAATCCAGTCCTTCCAAACAGGAGGCTCCCTCAAAGTACAGGCATGACACATCGCCATATACCGATGGCGACCAATCGAGTCCTCATATCTCAGACCGGGACATTCTCACATCAAATTTTAGAAATGATATTAAAAAATTAAACCCAAATGTACAAGAATTTGTTCCTAAATCGAAGGCATTATTTTCACCTAGTCCAATTATGGATCAGCCTTGCTGGAGTTTGCTTGCCAAGTCAGACTCCGAGGACACAGCTTGCCATGCTACAGACATCAACGCTAACGATAGCATGATGGTGTCATTGAAAATAGAACAACAGAAATCGAATCATGTCAATACTACCGATATCAATGTGATACAAATGAAAAGTTCTACAGAAGAAAAATTAGTTCCGGTAGATCAATGTCAAATAGAACGAGACGAACTCGCCGCCATGCTCCAGAAGAATATAAACAGCGGCGTTCACCGGAAGCGCAACGTGGACCTACTCCGGCGGAACTGCGCCTCGCCCGCGCCCGCCCTGAGGCTCTTCACGCCGCGCTTCTACGAGAATTGCGCAGCGCCCGCGTCCGAACCCGAACCCGACCCCGACCCGAGCGCCGAAGCGATGAGCAGCTCGCCGGACATAGCGCCAGCGGGAGTTGATAAAGAGCACACCGCTGAGTCGCTCGATTGCGGTGAGACAGTCGCTTCGGAGACTCGGTTGGGACTCGACGACGCATCGGGCTCGGAGGGGGAAGGGAAGGCGCAGGGCGAAGGGGAGCAGGCGCGCGTGGTGCTGGACGCCATACACAAGGTGACCGGCTGGCTCAACAACGAGCCGAGGGCCCCTGCCGCGACCGCGACCGCGCCCTACCTCGGCCCCATCGCCTTCAAGCGCAAAGAGCGTGCGGCGCCACAGACGCCTCCCGCCCCGGCCCCCGCTCCCCCTACCCCCGCCCCCTGCGCCTACGTCCCGAGCGCGTGGGCGCCGGCGCTGGGTCGTCAGTTCGCGGCGCAGGCGCAGGCGCGGGCGCGGGCGGAGGCCGAGCAGCGCCCGCTCTCCATCTACGACAAGCTCGAGAGGGACCTCAAGCAGAGAGACGAGGCTCTCAGGAAACGCGCAGAGAAGCAGAGAGACGCGCTCCGCCACTGACGCCTCGCTGCTTAAGAGCATGGAACATCATCATTCCACTGAGACTGAGTGATGAGCATGGGGAGCTTTACAATGAAGCAGTATCGGCGAAGAAATCGAGTTTGGGGTACACATTCCAATAAATCAATTAATTTAATGAATCGCCTTTGGATTGTGTCATCGGGTATACATTTTATTTGCCTACAAATATATTATCTACCTACTATTTTATTCAGTCATCAGATAAAATATAAGAAAATATTTGATGATGTGAGGCACACAATATTCCTCAATAGAATAGTAACATGTTTTCAACAATAATTCTTTCTTTTATTTTTAAACAAGATAAACCGAAAATATTATCTTTGGCTTTGAAGATAATGGACAGATTATTGTTTATCTTAACAGCCTGGTAAAAACTCTTTTCAAAGTATCCTTGTGATTTTAATGAATAAATGAACTTCAATGACTTTGTTACCAAAGACTTGTGTTCTGATATGCATAAACTAGGCAATAAATCATTTTTTAAATGACCAATAAATATGAATATGAAATCTTTTGCAGTTGTTTCTTGTTTAGCCCTTTATTTATATTTTGTGTAAGTGTTTAACTGATTAAATGACTAACTGCACTTGTTCCACATTCATCATGGAACATTGAAATACCTAACCCACCATAATATATGGTAATCTTCTGTATCCTTTTATATATTATAATGACTATACACTTTACTATTTTCTTAAAACCAGTGTCTACATGCAGACACTGGTTTTGTAGTCAGATAATAATAATGGGACCAGTGTCCAGTGTCCCATTATTATCCAACAGGATGTTAATAAACAACTCTCACCTTATGTGATGAACAACTGGTCCAGTCGGAGGTTGATCATGTAAGGATACTGGAGAGAAATGGATACAACTGGAGTAAATTATTTCTGATGATGTATGTGGACGAATGTAAAGAACACTCACAGGCGAACGTTTTTCGGTCTACCTTTCGTTTATACACGGAGTAACGGACAAAGTTGGGTTGTATTTGGTTAACATGAAGACTGGTGAAAGTTTTTCTTTGGTCGTTGATGGCCAGAGAAGACAAAACCGAAGGTCCCGCAAGGTGTTAATAGGGCCCGATGGGCCGGCCGGTCCTCCGGGCCCTTGTTTCTTGCCCAAGCTGATACCTATTGATATGTTCGTCGACAACGTCGCCTAATTTCTTGACTCTATTTGATTGTTTAATTTTTTTAGGAATGTAAATATTTTAGGACAAATGGAGCAAAATAGTCACACTTCACTTCTTGATTATGGCTTTTGTAACTATACATTATAGTCACACAATAGGGATAGAAAAAGAGAGGTAGACCACAGAGAAAGTGGGATGACGACATTAGACAAGTCGCGGGAACTACATGGGGTAGACTGGCCATATAAAGGTCAGAATGGAGAAGACTGGAGGAGGCCTTGGCCACCTGGCAAACAGACACAAAAATGGAATAAAATAAACATATATGAATAACAAAGAAATATTGTTAAGTCCGTATAAAGGCTTATTATTATTATTATAAATATTTTAGGGGGTAGTAGTTCCCGAACCCATAAAGCTTTTGTGAAACTCTCTTGTTTTTGTGTACAGGCAGAATAAAAATAATTTTACCAAAGATAATGTACGCTACGCCAAAGATTATAGCGCTAACAATATTATTATTAAGCTACAACGATTTCATCAAATATTTTCATCAATATTTAGTAGAGAGGTAAAATACAGATTTACAGCTCTTCAGGAACAACACTAGTTGTAAGATAGTAAATTTTTTTTATTTTGATGCCACCTTCTTTTTGTGAAAGCAAACAATTTTTAATCTCTGGATACTACGTATCGCACGGCTGCGATTTTTGTTTTGCGATTTTTTATTGAAATTTTGTAATTATTTATAATACGTAGTTACTAGACTAGTAAGAATATTGGCTTCTTTGTACGTAGCTCTTGGTAAGGTAACCATAAGTCAGCTTATAAATTGAATGTATATTTTACAGAATGTTCTGAGAAGGCTCGCGTTCTTAGCGTCCGGCAGAGGTAACAGTCGGCAGAGCAGAGCAGGGCAGTGACCGGAACAAGGAATAGCAAGGTGTCGCGATGTCGCAGTGGACGAGCCGGCGCGCCATCCTGCGCGACCTGTCCCTCGCGCAGGGCGGATGCGCGGGTGTTGTAGGGCTCGCAGGGGTTGCAGGACGGGAGGGGGGCGAGGGGAGCATGGAGCTCGCAGCCTGCGACCGGCCGCCGCCCGCAGCATGCCGCGAGGGTGAGTACTGCACACTGATGTGACAAACTTTATTGCGCATACCCAGGACAGATCACACAACATAGTGTGGCACATGGCCGCAACCTGCAGGTGGCAGTCACGAGGCAGCTCTGAATTGTCTATTCCATAGAAAGTAGCTTTTGCTTAGCCACTGATAGATTACTGTTATTAACAGTTACCTAACAGTTCTTATACATGATCTCTGTCAATTCTTATACTTCCAAGAAAAAGATGTGACTACTCCGGAGACAGGACAACACTGTCATGGTCTGTCTCTGGGTCACTGCAGTGGTCTCATCTGACCTTGTCTCTAAGATCAAAATGTTGCATTCCAGTATAGATGAACTGAAAATTGATAATGTTCACATATTTATTAAAATTACACAGAAGTCCATATATATTGTAATGACACTAACACATTGTGTTCACATACCTAGGAACTAATTCATCAATGAAAAGTATGATTGTGTAGCAACGGGAGCTAAGCAAGCTCTCAGTAGAGGGTAGTTGAATATTTCTTTAGTTCTGATTTATGTGTGTTCTGCTACATAGCTCATACATGGTGCTCCTTTTCCGAGTTCAGTTTCAGCCTGTTCTTTATTTCTGCTGTTGGAGGGCTAGATGGGCTGATATCGCCTAGAGTTGGAGTGAGTTTGGCTTCTTCCTTCACCAAGAAGTCGGTCCTGTCACTATGGATTTTGATCTGATGTCAGGCCTGCCGAGTTTGTTGATGAGTGCTGTGCTATCTGTTGTGAAGATTAGCTGTGTGGGGGGGGTTTATGCTGCCATAGCTATATGAAGTGGTATCAGTCTAACGTCGCTGCTGGAGTGGATTTTGTGCATCCACTGATGAGCGAACATGCCATTCTTTGAATCTGCTGCAGTCTGTTCACTGCCGTAATTAAGCTGGTTCTTGGCCACCATACCACGGCGCCATATGTTAGCACCAATAGTTTGAGGTAGGTGTTGGTTGATGCACGAGCTGCTTCCACAACTGCTGTCTGTTATTCCAGAGACGGAGGAGGAGTACTTGAGGCAGCATGTGAACAGCGCGGGCGAGGCGGGGGAGGCGGGGGAGGAGGAGCCCCTCAAGCCCGACCTGGGCCTCATTCGACAGATGCTCGACATGGTGAGTCCACCGTTATTCTATTGAGGCAAGAAATGCTGTGAAAGACTTCAAAATATAAATTTTGATGTTTTTGCAAAGTAAGAGAGCACTACTTCTCTCTATAGACTTCGTCCGCGCTATTAACGGTTTATAATAGTACATATTATGTCCTCCCGCAGTTTTGTCCGAGCTTTTCCCGAATTTCAATTTCTAAAACCTTTAATAATAATACTTATATTATTGTGTTTTATAAGTGAAATTGTTTTTTTTTCAAAGGTTTTTTTAAAGTAGGTATATATCCTTTTAACTATTTGAGGTGAAAATCGAATGAAAAGAAAACCACCAATGTTTTGTGAAAGATTGGTGTCTGAGATAGGTTTAAAAAAAACTGTAATTACAGGTTTACAGTTAGGTTCATACCTAAATTAGTTAGGTAACCTAATCAAAGTTGTTTTCTTAAATATCAAATTTAATCCAGATTTGTAAGTGGTGACTGAAAAAAAAATGAATATTTTCACATTGTACGTCAAAGTTGGAATAAAAATAATAGTGTTCGTTTTTGTAGTACAATTAATTTGAAATGTATAGTTTTCTAATTTTTCCCTGTACTTGTAGTATAAGACGATATTACTTGCCAAATTTTGTAGTTCTAGGTCAACAGAAAGCACCCTATAAATTTTGATTCCCTTGAGAGTGTCGAAATATACGTCTTATGCGGCATAAACGGACGTATCTTTTTTTTACGTTAACTTAGAAGTTTGTTTTTTTCACAGCTTCAAGGGACTGTAGACCTGAGTGTATGATTTTAATTTCAACTCGTTACCTGCACGCATTCCCGAGATGACAGACATACAGACAGACATCCGAGTAGCCGGCTGCGACGCGCGAGTGTGGGTTTGATCCAGCTGCGCTCTAAATGTTTATGTTCTGCAGATATTTATTTTACTTGATACATATTGGGAAACAACAGCTTTAATAACACTAATGAGCTGTTACCCCTACCTCTATAACTAGGTACCTCTCACAAGCTTCAAAGGTTTGCTGGAAGAAAACTCTTTTTATGTTTTTAACTTTCAGGTACGAGACCTGAATGTGTCGGAGGAAGAAGTAAAAACTGATGATGTAGCCGTCATCAGCAAGCTGAGCCCCTCCTCATCAGAGCCTGTGTCTCGGTCCACCCTCTACAAATCCAACGTGAACACCTTGTTCAAGATACTGCCTGCGGAGGAGACATGTATGCCGCGGACCACTCCTCCCCCAAAGAAGCAGAAGAAACAACGTAATGCTGCCCTCGAGTCAATCCTCCGAGGTTTGGAAAACCAGCAAAATTATGGTTCAGCGGAAACTCACAGACCACCGACTCTGCTCACGCCTCAAAATCTCATCACAAACATTCAAGATGTTAAAGAAACCACTCCAATTGACACACTAAATGCTGAATTCAAGGAGAATTCTAAATTAGTAGCAAACAAAGAAACCGATACCAACGTTGTGAACGGTGAAGAGAAAGTGAAGAACTGGATGGCGCGAATGACGAGCCCCATCCGCAGCGAGTCTCCCCGCATCGACACCCTCAGCCTGGACGCCACCAGGATGTTCAAGAAGAGGAGTAAAGCCGGCGTCGGCTCAGAGGGGACGTCCAACAGACCAGCACACAGCGAAGCGAGGGAGAGCCACAGTTGCAGCTCTGAGATCGGCCGCGGGGCATACATCCCCTCCCCGCAAGCACAACTATACTATCAGATGTACCTGGAGAGGAGTCAGCTGCGGGACTCCATGCGCGACGACATCTGGACCAAGGCGGAGAAGACCATGAAGAAAATAGACGAAAAGAAGTGAGTATATATTTTAAGATAATAGGGTCAGGTGTTTAGGAAGAACAACGTGGGGGGGAGGTAGAAGAGTGATAAAAAAAAAAATTACGAGTTGAATCTGTCAAAATATTTTAAGTAATACAATGGTGGAGCTATAAAAGCTCAAAAACGATCTCTTTCAGACAACATTTGCATGGAGAGGATTTTTTGTTATTTTGGGAGGGACTGGTATTTTATAATGTGTTTTAGTGGGAATCTGAGTGCGTGAGGGTTCAACTCCCTCAAAATACCCACATAGTACTCTAATGCATTTCGAAAGCTGCGGCCGAAGGGAAAAATGTATCTCGGTTCGCTAGGAAATTACATCAGGAAATTATTGAGACATGAATCTTAATAATCATCGATGGTGTTTCAGACGCCTCGAAACAGCGCAGCGAGTGAACTCGGAGGCGGAGGCGGAGGTGGAGGTGGAGGCGGAGGCGGAGGTGGAGGTGGAGGTGGAGGTGGAGGCGGAGGAGGTGAAGGTGATTTCGGAGGTGGATGCGGATCACGCCGCCGGACACCCGCCTCCCCCCTCCTCCCGCACGCCGGATTCCTTCGAGACTGCGATCGACGACTCTTCCTGATGAAGACTCCCCCCTCCCGACGGAGGCACGCAGCCACTCCGTCGGGACATCGTCCGCTCCGCGCTCCCCCGGCATACGTCGAGTCGACGAGGGACTGGCGATGGAAGGGAAATGGTTGTCAAAGGTTGCCACCGCATCAGTTTGTCGGGGCCCGTACAAACACATCAATTTTCCGAATGGCACCATCTATTGATACGGCCCGGGTGCGAACCTGCGACCCCCGGATCGGAAGTCGAGGCACAGCCCGATAGACCATCATGACTCTTTCATCATAATTGTGGATTTATTTAATTTCTAGTCAAAATTTTTAGAATAGACTTAGGATAACATCGCAAATCTGTGAATATGGATCTGAGGATGTTAATCGTGAGGACTACAGTCGTGAGCGTGTTTTTAACTCATTTTAAGAATACAAGCTTATGTAACACGCTCTGTTTCGAAAATGTTCCTTGTAAGTTGTGATCGGAGCGGCTTAAGGTCGCAGAGATATTACTGAATCTATGAATAATCGTTAGTACTAGCTGACACATGTCACGTGACACACGTTGTTCTGTCATTGAATGTGACAGATACCAAACAAATGACAATTCGACAAGCATAGAAGTAACCACTGCGGGAGACAACCAACATCAGTTTGTATGGGAGAAAGAAACAACGTTTTTAAATATTCCGACCGATTTCTCATTCCATAAAAACCTGATTTGGACTATTACGAATATGTTAGAACAACAAAATCGCCAAATCGGTTATCATTTTTATTTATATACCAATAACGTAACAAAAGAGTTGAAATTGTATTATTTGCGTTTGTATTCGCTTTTTCATATTTTAAACGAGTTTAATTGTTCTAAGTGTAATTAAAAGCGGCAACATTCTCGACTTGTAAGTATATAATACTATACATAGATGGGGGAGGAATACTTGTTAGTATGCAAGTATGCGACAATGTATCAGAAATAGAGGCGGCCATGTTGAACATGAACTGTATAATAAGAAAAAGTTGTGTGAAAACCTTTAATAAATGACATTTCATGCTTACCTATTGTTTTATTTTACTTTATACTTTTTTTTATTTTATCCCATAAAGAAAAATAGACTTTCTAATATTTTTTTTATTTCTTTACTTTCACTTGTCTAGGTCTATTCAATTAACTTATGCACTATTTTAATGATTGACGTCCTAAAGCATCTTATTACACATGTAAAAATACAATAATAATAATAAAATACACAAAATAAACAAAAATAAATGTAGTAGCCTAAAAATCGGCAATTTTCAACAAAAAAATTAAATGTCGAATATCTCGAAAAGGGTTAAGTTTAGGGTAGGGTGTTTCATAGTGAAATAAGTCAGAAATGTTGGGTACTCCACGCCCTTAACGGATCTAGCACGATTTTTCCTGTAACCCTGTATATGTGTCGCATTTCAAATCAAATTTATTAATATTCATTTTTACATATACTCTGATCAATATATTCTCCAGTCATTGTCATAATATCTAATCGTTTAAACTTTTGTCTACAAGATTCTAATTTTTTCATTTGCAAAATAGAACGTAGGTACTGCCCTCTTTTGCAAGATGAAAATTGTATGAGATTGAGAAGCGTTTCCCCAGGCAAGAATACCATACGTCATAATAGAGTGAAATTACGCATGGTAAACCATTTTGCAGTTTTTATATCACTGAGGGTTCTTATCGTCTTTATTGATTGAGCAGATTTCCATATAAGTTTACTGTCAATGATTATTACTAAACATGTTATGTTGCCAAGAGTTGTCATAAAGTGTTTCTCAATAGTATTACTAACCAATTCACTATCATGTCTATGTCCTTAAAATAATCTTACAATGTTGGTATTTTCTACATTAAGTAATAAATGAATTGAATTAAACCAGGCCTTGATGTTACTTTTTTTTCTTATGTTACAGGAATGTAGCGTCTTTGATTTGCCTGTATCGAGTATTCTGAGTGGTGTGCCAGTAACATTCCTCACACCTTACAGACGAATTAACAACAATATATATTGTAACGTGATAACCATGGTGCGATGGGCGTGGCCGGATCATGCGTCACCATACTTGCCGAGACTTGAAGCGGGGAGCGGGCGCGCCGCTTGCCACTTTTACTCGGACGGTCGGAGCGTGCGGACGTGCTAGGGAGCTAATTGCTTCTTTATTAAATTCATTTAATTCGATTTATTAATAATGACTAGAAGAGTTCTGTTTTATGTTTCACTTTGTATTTTTAATAAATTTTGATTGTGGTCGATTATATCAGAAGTGGGATTCCTACTTATTCCCATCGCTTTTGGTACACCTGACCTACATTAGAAAAGTGTTGCTAAAAAAAAAAGATCTGATTCTGAATATTTCATTTTGTTCTGTGAATGTTCTTCTCGTTTAAGTAGGCAAAAGCGTAAGTCTAGTAAAGACGCGCTGGATGCCACCCTTGCTAGATTCACTTGAGCTACATTCTATTGCGCCACCGCCGTCCGAGTCTTTGACCCCACAGACACCGCAGCCCAATCTACCCGCGCTGACGAATAACGATGTGGCCGACAACACGCACGATGATGACTCCAAGGCGGGAGGGTTGTCTCTCAAGGTGACGGTCCTAATGGGGACACAACTGGCAGAATCGTGGAGACACTCAATTCGCTTGTTAAGGTCTCGTAATTACATTCACAATATCAATGTCTGGTGCGATGAAGTCGATAGAAAGAAACGAGTGGTTGGGATTAATCACGTGTTCTAGACCGTTTGTCATCCATTTTTGTATTCAGTTTACTCTTGGGTCGCTTGAGTTTTGAGAAATTCAAACCGTAAGTACGTTTTTGTTGTAAAAAACGGGCATTTGATCAATTTTTGCTTACAGAAACGCCGTTTTGAGGGTAAAAAGAAAAAGTTTGATGAAGTGAAAGTATTTATTTGAATCAACTCTTATTAAATCAAAAGGTTTGAAGTACGTTCTAGTGATGAACCGAGGCTTTCTTGAGGCGACATTACATCGACACGTAAGTCCGTAGTAGGTGTTAATCGAGCGGAGTATTGAACTTTATCTTGGAATAAATCGCGTTCGATTCGTGGTTTATTGTAAATGAGTTGCAAGGTTAATGGCAGGTTCAGCAAAAGAGTTTTCGAGAGCCATAAATTTACTGCGTTGCCTTCGTGAAGAGATTTCACCTTGGCATTTGTAATTCGACAAAAAATAAGGCAATTCATCAAAGAAATCATCGCCTTCTAGAACCAGCTATAAAACTTTTGGCTAGGCGTGTTGAAGGTGGTAGTTGCCCATTGATTTATTTGACAAAGCGCACTTTTGTGAGCTATGTTCTGTGTACAAGATTAATTTAATTTTTATGTTTTGAGTCAGGTATAGCCGAGCTCTAACGCACATGTACTAATCCACACACGCGCTCCCATGCGCTTAAGGACGCGCCTTGCTGGTGCGCGCGTCCTGTGTTCCTGTCCACACTCTTCCACGAGTGTGAGGACGCGCCTTGTTGGTGCGCGCGTCCTGTGTTCCTGTCGACACTCTTCTACGAGTGCGACGACGCGACTTGCTGGTGCGCGCGTCTTGTGTTCCTGTCTACACTCTTCCACGAGTGTGAGGACGCGCCTTGCTGGTGCGCGCGTCCTGTGTTCCTGTCCACACTCTTCCACGAGTGGAAGGACGCGCCTTGTTGGTGCGCGCGTCCTGTGTTCCTGTCGACACTCTTCCACGAGTGCGACGACGCGCCTTGCTGGTGCGCGCGTCCTGTGTTCCTGTCCACACTCTTCCACGAGTGGAAGGACGCGCCTTGCTGGTGCGCGCGTCTTGTGTTCCTGTCTACACTCTTCCACGAGTGTGAGGACGCGCCTTGCTGGTGCGCGCGTCCTGTGTTCCTGTCCACACTCTTCCACGAGTGTGAGGACGCGCCTTGCTGGTGCGCGCGTCCTGCATATCTGTCCACGCGCCCCTGTACGCGCGATGACGTACCTTGATGTTGTGCGCATCCTGTGCGTGCTGATCACGCGCCCTTCTGCGTCTTGAGTTTCTGCGCGTGAGGTCACTTGAGGAGCTTCTGCTCGAACTACTGAATCATGTGGGCCTCTGATGCCGGATGCATCACAATTGTTCGACTGGTTCTCTTTCTGTATATAACTACTTCGGGTTATCGATGGTTTGAAAGGTCTCTGCTCTGTTCATATTTCTACAACAAGCATTCTGCTTGCTTGGTTGTTTCGATGAGCTGTTTACCTTACATAGCGGATATGTGCTGGTGAAGCTCTTGTAAAACGTTTTGGACTTTGTATGGCGGGTGATGTAAAGCCGGAATCTATCATTTGTTATGCTTTGAGTTTTAGCTTCCTCTGGAGCTATATAGGCAGTTAGCGTAAAGTTATATGAGCAGTTTTATGTTGTTTTCCCAATAGAATCTTTGTTGTAGACGCTTGAGTGCACGCTTGCGTCTATGGCATAAGAGTCTGTTTCAGTTTCATAAAAACAATCAATTGCTGTAATAGTTGTTTTACATTGAGCGCGTTGTCATGTACTTGGCATGCAGATGTCTTCTCTATCACTATCACGTTGGTATCGAGTGTGATTCTCTACCACGGCAGGGCAGTTAACTCATAATGGGTTCTGTCATAGTATGGTATTGAGTGTGATTCTCTACCGCTTCACGTTGGTATCGAGTGTGATTCTCTACCACGGCAGGGCAGTTAACTCTTAATGGGTTCTGTCATAGTATGGTATTGAGTGTGATTCTCTACCGCTTCACGTTGGTATCGAGTGTGATTCTCTACCACGGCAGGGCAGTTAACTCTTAATGGGTTCTGTCATAGTATGGTATTGAGTGTGATTCTCTACCGCTTCACGTTGGTATCGAGTGTGATTCTCTACCACGGCAGGGCAGTTAACTCTTAATGGGTTCTGTCATAGTATGGTATTGAGTGTGATTCTCTACCGCTTCACGTTGGTATCGAGTGTGATTCTCTACCACGGCAGGGCAGTTAACTCTTAATGGGTTCTGTCATAGTATGGTATTGAGTGTGATTCTCTACCGCTTCACGTTGGTATCGAGTGTGATTCTCTACCACGGCAGGGCAGTTAACTCTTAATGGGTTCTGTCATAATTGGTATTGAGTGTGATTCTCTACCACTTCACGTTGGCATCGAGTGTGATTCTCTGCCACGGAACACGTTGGTATCGAGTGTGATTCTCTACCACGGCAGGACAGTTAGCCTTTCAGGAGGCGCTGTCATGGTATACTAGTCACTACCAAAATTGTCTTTCCTGGCCAGGTTGTGTGTGTGTGTGTGTGTTGGGGGCCCTCGAGATTGATATGTGTGAATGTTATAAAAGGTTGAGTGCAATATGAATAACGTTTGTTGACGAATGTATAATGATTGAAAGCTATTTCTGAAAGGAGTATGCTTATTGAATTATTTTGAGGAATAATTTCTAAAATGTAAATTTCTCTACTCCTTTCAGCTGATGAGACTGATGAATCCATTCTGGAAACAGCAGCTGAAGATGTGGCTGGCCCAAGTCGTGAGCATCCCAGAATTGCGGACGAGGTCGACCGCCCGTCAGGAGAGGCCGTGTAACGTGATAACCATGGTGCGATGGGCGTGGCCGGATCATGCGTCACCATACTTGCCGAGACTTGAAGCGGGGAGCGGGCGCGCCGCTTGCCACTTTTACTCGGACGGTCGGAGCGTGCGGACGTGCTAGGGAGCTAATTGCTTCTTTATTAAATTCATTTAATTCGATTTATTAATAATGACTAGAAGAGTTCTGTTTTATGTTTCACTTTGTATTTTTAATAAATTTTGATTGTGGTCGATTATAATATGGAATTAAAATTACCGTGGTTTGGTATTATTTTAGAATATAATTACGACTATACCACGTACTTTACTATTCTCCTGCAGACGTTTCGTTGAGCGTGGTCGCGGACGGTGCTCATGAGGAAGGACCTCTAAACTCTAAACGGTCAACGAAACGTCAGCAGGAGAATAGTAAAGTACGTGGTATAGTCGTAATTATATTCTAAAACAATATATATCTGTCTAATAAACTGGACATTTTGAAACAGCATCATCATCATGAGTGCGAGAAGCTGTCCCCGCACTTTTGCGATAAGTATCTGAATTCTGATACTTGTGCTGAATTGTTCTAGGTTTGTTCTATAATGTTTCAATCTTTTTTTCTCTACAAAATTAGAATAATACAGCACAACACCAGAACAATGAAAAGGAAAATAAGTAGAAAAAACGGTTGGAATTTAAACGGTATTTTAGATTTACTTTCATTTTCATCTTACATTGTTCCAAAGTAACCCGTACTTTGGAACAATGCATAAGAAACCTAGAACTGAAAAAACTTGGAAAATACAAAAGTGCGGGGCCAAGTTGTAAAGCCGCTATTTTGGTAGTTTTTTTTCAGTTTTTCGTGACAAATTAGCACTTAATGATATGTATTACTGTAGAACAGTCTAGAAACTAAGCTACAACAATACAGCACAAGTTTAGTATCAGAATGCGGGGCTAACTGCTCGCACTCATCATATCTGTGCACTCAGTATATATTATATTTTTTCATTAATAACACACAATACACAGAAAACACAACACCAATCAATCAATAATCATTATAATAATAATAATAATAATGCTGGACATTTTTCACACAGCATCATCTAGCCCCAAAGTAAGCAGAGCTTGTGTTATGGGAACTACATGACTGATATAAGTACTACTTATATATTTGTTTTTAAATACATACATATTATACATAGAAAACACCCAGATCCCGAGACAAATATTTGCAGATGCAAACATTTGTCCCGCGGCGGGAATCGAACCCGCAACCTTCTGTGTCTCAGGCGGGTCTTCGCCCACTGCGCCACGGAGGTCGTCAATATCGGTAATGGTGATGGCGCTTTGCGTAAAGATCGCTCTGGTCTTCAGTGAGTCATCTGGTCCAGTCCTGACTTCTAGAATGTTTGGAGTCCGCGTTCTCTGTAACCCGCTTCTAGACTACGAGGCTTGTTCACAATCGGAATAGGAGGTTAGTTTTGAACATTTTCATAAATTAACTAAACTTTAATAAATTAATGACATTTCCTTGTCAATACATCTATCAAAATCTGATGTATGTTTACAAAAATATTAATTTGTTTAAGAAAAAAAACGATAATAACAATGTTAATACCAGAAATAAAGATAAACTCGCTGTTGCGAGTTTATCTTTATTTTTTTACTAACTTTATGGAGTTGTACACTCCATAAAGTTAGTAAATAGTTTAAAGGGCAAGGTGTACGCTTTTATAACAAACTCCCAAGAGATGTACAAAAATTGACAATTAACAAATTTAAAAACGTAATTAAAAAACAACTTTATAAAAGGCATACTATAAAATATCTAATTATTTAGATGATAAAAACTCTTGGGATTGAAAATGCTCCAACTCGTTGTTTTGTAAAAGGATCATTAAAAAGAATAACCAGCCTTGTTTTGTTGCCTTTCTTTCCTGGCTTGGTCGCGGAAGAACAGGCTGTAGATAAAACCGACGTTTCAAAGTGATCCCTGTGATTTAAATTAATACATGAATTTTGACTTTGACTTGTTGAACATTAACCCTAAACCGGTGAGCTCGCATGACGAATGTGATGAGAATAAAAGAGTTAGGTATGTCAGGATCGTAGCACGTGGAAATCCGTGGTATCTGCCTACCCCTCCGGAAAACAGGCGTGACTGTATGTGTTTTAAAATGTGACTGGGGGCACCTCTTAGCATTCAATTATTTAATAAACAGCTTATCTCCGACCGTTCTGAGCCGGCAATAAAACTATTTATATTGCTAGCAAATAGTCATAATGATTAGTATTAATGTGGAAGGCTTTAAGTGATGAGCAAAGATTGCTTGTGTCCTCGGAGTCGGAGCGCTCTCGTTTGGTTTAGTAATTGACGCGCGGACGCGATCCGCGACGCCCGCGCAATGAACCAACTGGAGATACTTTGTAATATCGGTTGATTGTATCCGAGTGGGGCATCGTCGGGAGGCGGCAGATGCAGTTGTACTGTGGGTGCTGAATGTAACTCAGGGTGGTTGTGCAAAGTGCATTGTTCCCGGTGCGTGCTTGTGAGGGTAGCGGCTCTACTGTCTGCGGCAATAACTCGTAGGTGAGTGTCCTTTGGTAACTAGCTACAAATTATAAATTTTCTGGAAGAAAACTCTTGTTAGGATGAAGCTCGCCTTTTTTATGTCCTATTGTAAGTTGTTTGTCTGTGTTCTCAGTGTGTAGGTACAGTAAGGAATAAAGGACTAGCTACAGATTTGGTAGAAAATGACGATCTATCGTTGCTATAAATAAATGAATAGGAGCGAAGTCCCGTGACTAGTGCTGTGCTAGCTAGTGGTGGGCTGTCTCAGTGCTACCAGTTAAAATATACCAGTTAATATATATATTAGCTAACTACGTAATTCAAAATGTAAATTGATTTATAATTGCATTCCTCGTGATACTTAACAGGTTTTTTCTACTGTCATATTTATAGGATTGTTGTTTGAACGGCTTATTAGAGCGTAGATAAAGTTGTCCTCCTATTCGTTCGCATATAAGTAATATAACACACAAAAACCGAGAAAAATATTCAAGTGAAAAAAAAAATTGTGTAGAAGCGCCTTTTGCGGTTACTTTGTTCAGGAATGACAGGAAGAAATTAAACTTACGATCAGATACGTCTTTTTTACTGATATTTAAATCAAGTTTGGCAAAAATTTTATACCCATGTAATGAGTTTGTGAGTGCCTACTTACATGGGGTGATTGAATGGTGTGTCCAGCAGCGGACGGGACGCGGGACGCATCGGGCAGCATGGTGCACAAAACTATCCACATCGGACTTGAAAACGTCTTCGGGAACCTGGTGAGACACATCGTATTCTTATTATTTTCAACAAAAAAATAAAACAGACTTCAAATAACGGGAAGTTGATAAAACGTCCAATATGAAATTAAATCCCCAATTTTTTCACCCTCGTGGTGGGTATTTTCATTAAACCTAAGGAACCTACCTTGAATTACCCAACCCTATAAAACAATCAATAAAATTGGTTTAAAAGATCCTGTAAAAATACACAAAAAAACGTAAGTACAGACGAATTGAGAACCTCCTCATTTTTTGAAGTCGGTTGAAAATAACATACCCGTGCCGATGACAGGAGGTAGGAGCCCCGTCTATATTCGTTTGTATCTCCTTAACGTCTTATCTTATTGAAATGTGATTTCTTTGCAATCGTTTCGTGTTCTATCGTCACATCACTAGTTACTAGGGGGCGCTGCAAGATGCACCTAGTTAGGTACTTGATGGGAAACACTGGGACGGAGATTTTAAAACTTGTTTAGTTGTCAGAAAGTTAGGTGAATTTGGATGAAAATTAATACATAACTCAAGATTATTGGACGTAGATATATAGATATACTTACCTACTAGATTAATCATTAGTTACTGACATTCAGCCAGACAGGCAGTAGGTATAGATGAAGCAACAGCAAATAATTCATGACGGGACGGAACGGACCCTGAAAATGCAAGCGTTGCTAATATGCAAGTCTGTATCGTGCATTGTTGACGCAGCGAAACGTTAAACACCTACTTAGATATTGCAATGTGGGAATGGGATATTGTATTCATATTGCGACGGAGCAGTGGCTAGAAGGTACCTACCTACTGCATCTTGTATCGTAGTGAGTGAGTGAGTTAGTGAGTGAGTTAGTGAGCATGCAGCCGCGGCAGTGCGCGTACTCTGCCGTCGACGTGGACGTCAGCTCAGAGCCCGAGGTGAGCGCTCACTTGCATATAATTTGCATTACCTACAGTTCCTCATGGCAGCGTTGGTGGTACCTAGGTAGGTACAGAAAATACACTACCTAGACCTACTTGATACAGGTACATAAATTATAACCTACTAGCTAAATGTCTGTCTGTCTGTATGTCTGTCCGCGGCTTAGCTCAGATACTCTTTACTAGAAAGTTGTAATTTGGCATGGGTATACACGCCGACAAACTGATAATACAAACACGTAAAAACTTGTTGAAACTATTTTAAACCGACTAAAAAAAGGAGAAGGTTCTGAATTCTTCTTTTACATGTAATGATACGTTATGCGATATCTCCGCCAATCATTTTATTGTAAACCGGTTTTAATGATTATTTTTAATCGGTAGGGTAGATACTCCAAAGGTGGTCCTTGATCTATTTTATGGAAACCACCACCACTTTTTTTTACCACCACTAAAAATGAAATTTCTGTACTTTTTATCAACTGCCCGTTATTTGAAGAAATATAAAGAATATTTGGCTCGTTAGTCAACTGAGGCCGCTCGAACTTATCCCGCGGGATCAATTGACCTAATTAATATTTTGAATCGGGCAATTGATTCCATTGATACATTTTATGATTTGTATAGACGCGTTTAAAAGTGTTTCGACGTTAGATTTACGAAAACAACAACGTTCGTTGTGTTCGGGTAATGTGCAGTTGAAGGTCAACTTGTCGGATTGTGCGAATACGACCTGCATTCAGCCAATCACAGATAAGAATCTTATCAAAATAGGATGCCTGAAACTAACGAGAGGAAGAAAAAAATTTACTATGCAATAAATCAACTACCTACTCAGCGGGCAAATCACGGTCGGGCATTGCTTAGAAAAACTTAGATATGTTTTTTTTTAAATATTGAATAGTAATTGAAAATCTTGGCGATGCGATCACCATTTTGACATGTAAAAAACGACATGTGTCAGCTTGTTCGCACGTGCCCGCTAATAGCTTTGGTAATGTTCGTCGCACACACCTCCACACGGCATGCACGGCACACCGCACTGACACGGGGGTCAGAGTCGCCCATCTTTGCGGTTGGGAAGGGTGCCAGGTGTTGTGTTGCCTTTCTACATAATTATGTATATTACCTGCATATATTAGGAACATACAAAAACATAGATAAAATTAAGAACTTTTTTTTTTTTATCCTAGGTCATGAACTAAATAAAAAATAAAACACCCCGGGAGACAGAAAAGTCATAGTTTGTCCTGACTCCAAACTAGGATTCCCTGTCGTGCGTATCAGTAACTTGTCCCGCAGCGGTAATAGAACTCGCACCTCTTATCTCTCAGCCGGCTACTCTACCGCGCCTACTGATGCCAAATTTCAATAAAATCGGTTCAGTCCAACAAACATCCATGCTTTCGCATTATAATTATATGTATTGTAGAAAGTAAGATGGAATTCAGCAAAAATAAGTAACTATGTAGTATGACCTCGATGGCGCGGTGGCCGAGTAGCCGGCTGGGACACAAGAGACCCAGATCATATATCTGTTGTTCTGCAGATATTTGATCCGGGTGTGGTTGTTGTGGAACCACGGTACTCGTAGTTCCTGATACCCAAGGATCTGTCGGCTGTTCTTTTTAAAGTGTGGTCATTGTGTCATGAAATGAACCATTTGAAGAACAGGAATACGTTGTGTTTAAGAAGAGTCCGGATGCAGGAGGTCTGCGGGAGGAGCGGGAGGGCGCGGGAGGAGACGTGGCGCGGGCGCGGTTGGGCGCCGTCACGTACGGCATCGACGACACGCCGCCGTGGTACCTCTGCATATTCATGGCCTTGCAGGTACCTACACCATCACTACCTACTCCACTCACAAGTACCTACAGCAGGTACCTACATAAATGTACTTACTAGGTACATAAAGATCCCACCTCTTCGAGACAAAGTTCATAACAGAACATCGAAGTACTTTTAAATAGGTACCTATTGTGTTTGTTTCCTATCTAGAATAGGAGTACAAATTATACTTAAAAAAATGTATATTAGCATACATATTATAATACTAATATTATAATAATATAAACACCAACTATTATATACTCCTATGTATATATGTATATAACAGTTGGTGTTTTGAATGTGTCTGTGTCCGCAGCACTACCTGACGATGATCGGCGCCATCGTGGCCATCCCCTTCATCCTGTGTCCCGCGCTCTGCATGCGCGAGGACGACCCCGACCGCTCCAACATCATATCCACCATGATATTCGTCACAGGTACGTACTTACTTACTCCTGTACCTGATACGCCATAGATAATAGTAACTTTCAGGCCTCTCGTACA
Organism: Perizoma affinitatum; assembly: GCA_961405105.1. Taxonomy (NCBI): domain Eukaryota; kingdom Metazoa; phylum Arthropoda; class Insecta; order Lepidoptera; family Geometridae; genus Perizoma; species Perizoma affinitatum. The sequence continues at coordinate 135,159 of OY560199.1, read as the reverse complement.
TCTAGGAAGAGTTGTTGAATCATAAGCACCTAGTATATCAGTTTACAAACATTTTATACGCTATGGCGTCACTTGGAATCTGCAGGACAGATACTTACATAGAAAATACTTCATTGTACACCAAATAACACATCAGCTTAGTTAAGTACAAACTTGGACAATGTGGTACTATGGACGGTCTTATCGCTAAATAGCGATCTCTACTAGACAACCTTTAAATGGAACGGTCTGCAAGAAAGTTTACAAGGGGTTTAATTGGTGTATTAACCACATAATACCCAATTCCTCTCCAACTTCAGCAGAGGTATCGTGTTTCAGCTCATTGGAATGGGCTAAATGAGTAGGTTATACAAAGATGATGTACGGGGTCTGATCATGGATGGAGCAGGAAAGAGAAATGAAGATTGCTGAGTAATTTTAGGAAACACGTAGGGTCTTTTTTTAATTTTTAAAAATTGCTGAACATGGCATCGTTTATTTCAGATTATATCTAACTTAGTTTATGCCATAATTTTACAAGAATAGAACAGAAATGACAAACATCTTAGTTAGAGATGATGTAGGTACATACTCACCTCAGTAATCTACGTATTATCTGCTGCGGCGGCTCCGGCTTGCAAATAAAACAGTTTACGACATCATAAAACGAGTCGCTTGCTCTCACCACCAGACAATGCTTCAACTAACTCATCGACATAGTGCTATGTACCTACACGCGAGGATCTCCCTAACCATTCTGTAGCGATAGCTCTCGTCACATTATTCAGGTACCACCTTCCTTCACACGAGCAACGAACAAAATCCCTGAACAACTGAACTTTAATTAAACACAACCTGAACACCTCCGACAACTAATACCTACCTACGGTACTAGGAGTCAGCTAATCCATCTCATCCACTTTCCTCACAAATGGAGGTCACACCGCCAATCGTGTCCCCCATAACTCTTTACAGTTTACCAACTATTCACTTTGCGTAGGTAACTCTGTAGCAAAAACTCCCGGAGCTGATGTTGATTTTGATAACGCCTTGTATTTTTAATCTCCGGCTATGTTGAGACTTTGCCTTATCGATTTAAGCAGGCGCCGCGGAGCCGGCACTAATAAAATTAAAAGCTCATTATCTCTGAGCTGCGGGCGCTTCTCGAGACACGCTGCCTTACGAGTGTCGCATGCGGCAGGGCTGGTGACGTGGCTGCAGGCGACGCTGGGGGTGCGGCTGCCCATCGTGCAGGGCGGCACCATCTCGTTCCTGGTGCCGGCGCTGGCGCTGCTGTCGCTGCCGGAGTGGCGCTGTCCGTCGCCGGAAGCGCTGGAGGCGCTGCCCGCGCCCGCGCGACGCCTGCTGTGGACCAGCCGCATGTGCGAGCTCAGCGGAGCCATCGCCGTCTCCGCGCTCTTCCAGCTGTTCGCGGGTGAGTCTCCGCGGGGCGGGGCGGGGCGGAGCGGGGCGGAGCGGGGCGGTACGGTTGTTGTACGGGGTGTCGGCTTGCAGGTTACTTCGGTGTGATCGGGTCGCTGCTGCGGTTCGTGACGCCGCTGACGATCGCGCCCACGGTGGCTCTCGTGGGTCTCACGCTGTTCGACCACGCCGCCGAGGCCGCGTCCCAGCAGTGGGGCATCGCCGCAGGGTATGTTGTTAATTTAACATAAACCCCCGACTCATTATCTCCATCACGTATTTCGCCCCTAGTGATGTGATATAAATCTACCTACAACTTCTTTGTAATGTTGTTCAAAGCGATTACAACAAACCTGTAAAAGCTTTTGCTGGACTTCAGTACATAAACACTGTGCATTGAACCACTGATTACATTAACGAAGTAGGTACCTACTCATTCAGTACCTAGGTAACGCATGTGGGTGGGTGGGTAGGTGGGTGGGTAGGTGGTAGGTAGGTACAGTCGGCACAGTTTTCGCGATGGATCGATGCTGCGCCGCGGGCGGGGCGTTGACCTCTGACCTTTCCTACCTACCTCACCCATCTACTAGTATTTCAGTAAATGCACTGTTTCTAAGCGGATCCTGGCGGCTGAGATGGGTTCGCATTTAAAGTTTCTAGCTGCAGAGCTCTCCTAGACCCTTGAACAGACGTAAGCTGCGGGTTCGAATCCCGCGTGCGACAAATGTTTGTATGATCTGCAAATATTTGTCATAACGTAAACTCTGTTTAGGGTTAAGCTCGCCTTTATACATGCCATTTAACTATGCAGTAAGTGTAAGTGTTTATTTGTGTTAACAATAAAGAATAACGAATTTGTGTCGAGTCTGGGTATTCTACGTATTTACAAAAAAGTTTACAAGTCATCTAGTTCCCATAACACAAGCTCTGCTTAGTTTGGGGCTAGATGATGCTGTTTGAAACTGTCCAGCATTATTTATTTATTTAAAGCTCACTTTAATTAACGTTATGAAAGCCGATACTAATTGCTCCCGTTCCTATTCAAAACGAGTCCGCCATTAGTTGATACGACCCGCCTCGTTACTGCGCCGTCGCCGTCTGTTTGCACGAGTACTTAGTTTACCTCCTCACGATCCGGCTCAGTGACGACACGGGGCAACGTACAGGAATATCCACAGTCATCCGCGCCGGGTCCGGGACGCGGTCACATCTGTCCGTACATTTGGCACCGAGACGCGCCGCCTATGATTTATTGATGACCGCTCATTAACTTGTTGCTACAATAACACTCCACTCTCCTCCTCTCTCCTCCACGGGAGGGTAGGTCGAGGGCGGGTGAGGGCTTGTTGACTAATCGTATTTAGATACCTATTCTACCCTTTATTGTAGGTATACCTACCGTGTAAAGGCAAAACGCTGTATCTTAAGTTACAGTGTTTTGCCTTGACAGGGCTCAATCGTTTCCATTCAATCTGTTCTATGCCCCTGCAAATATATTTTTCTGCTAGCTTTTACCTACACTGAGAAAATACGATTTAGAAAACACTGTATTTACGAAATCCATACGTTTTAAAATGCCAAAACACGTTAATCAAATAGGTATACCGTGTATTACCAAAACAAAGAGACGCGCGAAAAAGATAGTGTCCAAAAAACCAAACTATCAAGATCCGCGCGTCGCGCAGTCTAGCCGCAGCGCGCTGCCTGGCGGGGAGCTCAGCTATTAGTGGTTGTAGCAAGCGACCCGAGGCGCGATTCTGGGATTTGCAACATGCTAAAACCGTGACCGTATCGATCATTTTGAACCGTTTTCCAGCACGTATTTACCAATTCCGATCTTGGGTAACATGTTGCAACGACAAATACGGACGGTATTTGAATTTTTCAAATACCGTCCGTATTTGAAACATTCGAGACGTTTGGGAAAATCTTTTCTAATGTTTTTAACGGTTTTTTTAGAAATTCCGATCTCGAGTGCCAAAACTGACAGCTTAACGCATGGAATTTGTAGAAATTCGTCAGACGTTCACGGTTTCGTATCTCGGCAACAATTTTGTAGGAGAGACTGCCTGTCGACCTAGCAAATAGATCATTTTCTTGTGGATATCGTAGTTCTTTTTGTTTCGAAAATGTCATCAAGATATTTTCTAGCATGGAGATGGAGACAAGAAGATGAACGGGCTCGTGATGGGTACCGTTACGTAAAAGAAATGAAAGCCAATCTACGGGAGTTCTTCAACCCTGTCGAAGATCACCTATTGCGTAAATATCAGAGATTTTTTCACCGGAATAACCCTAGAAGTATTAATGCATTTTACTTACAGTTCCATATATTCCACCATCGTTTCGAATTGCGATGGACTCGTACGCATTATTTTTTCTTGTTCTACTCAAAAATTAATTATTTAAATAAACCGTCCTTATGGGAATCCCTATTTTGACAGAATGACAATGACACTGACAAATTCAAGTAACAAATTCCATAGAGATCTGAAGTTTTTAAATTCAAGTCGTCAACCTTCTAAAAATGACTTTTACACAATTTTCCTAATACGTCATCGAGGGCTCGTTAACCCGTTTTGCACATTTACATGCAGGTAAAAATCAAGTGACTCGTAAAACATCAAGCCGAATAATTCGGTCAACGTTGGCTCGTCCATGGTTTTACGCAGAAAATGGTAAAACTTAGAATTGGGGTACCGGGCGACCTGCGGGACGCGCGGGCCTGAACGAAAAGACGAACAGAGAGACGACCGCGTCATACATATGTTGCTTACAATTTCAAACAGAACTAATTACAAGCTTGGACAATCTTAATAGTGATCTTTTCCAGACCTTTGGGATTTATTACTGTCCAAAGTCTGTGCTTAAGCTTTTCTAACTTGGAAACTGCGACGCAGTTTTCGCTGCCATTTTCAGCGGTCCTTGTGTGTCTATTTTTATTTTGTAATTGTTTTTTGTTGTTTTTTTTTTTCTGCATGACATTTTATTGAATTGGAAATTTATTTTTTAATGATTATGTAAACCTTAAATTTAATGTAAACCTTAAATTTAAATTAGATAAGTAAGTAAATTTGCATCCCAGATATTGGGGAATGTGAGCTCCATCAAAAATTATAAATAACTTTGTACTACCGCATTCAGGCAAATAAATGAATTATTATTATTATTATTATTCTATACTTTCGTAATAAACGGTTCAAAAAAATAAAAGTTTAATTACATAATATGTGTACGCTGATTCTGTTTGATTCATGGAGATGGTGTACTGAGAATCGTTATGCCTACCTCGGTAGGTATCATTGTCGACTTTTGTATTGATTAGTAAAGTTGCAAACAAACATAGGAGCATTGTAAGCGGTTACAGTAACTTATGGACGTTTGCGGCACCAGAGGTACCTATGTATATATCCCTGAGACATAACAGCTGAAATAATCTGTGCCTGTAATTTCACTGACACCTGGCTTTTGAGCAAAGCTTAGGTATCGTCTTCAAACTCTGTTTGTTATCTGCGTAGGAAATTAAAATATTCGGTTAACATTTCAAGCTGAAAGGTCAAAATTATAATTTTATAAATGGCAACATTGTTTATTTCAACTTCAATCGTGCCTAACTTTCGTCGTTATTTTTCCCCCAATAAGATTAAATCTCTCTCGCGGCTGGTAGGTCGGCAACTCCGCCTATACTGACTGCTGTGTAATCTGCGGCGCGGCGGTTCAACATCTCACTACTTTAGCTATATATCTCCCTAGATTTAGGTAGTAGGTACCTGCTCGTGGGTACCTGTGAGTATATCTACAGGGTTACCTGTATGCAGGCGATGCAGGGCCGGGGCGCGGGGTTGCAGGTACCCACATGCAGATCGCAGGCGCTCGTTAAATTGAACTAATTATCTTGTGCCATGACTACAGTATTAGTTTTATTCTGGCATGATAAGTCTCTGTGATAGTCGGGTTTGCGTTGTTGTTGTGAAGTACGTACGGGTCACAGGTGTCCTGAGGGCTGCATTGTTATGTCAAAGCATAGAAGAATTCATAATGCGAAATGCGGGAATTCAAATGACTTTCTCTTTCACTTGGATCGAGACTGCAACAAGGGACACATTCTGTTATATACTCATAGACGCATGTGTAGGTACATACATATAAGTATATATACCTCTCTATAATGTTATAACATACCCACGTCCCTGCAATCGAAAGTACCTACCGACCAACTAGGCTGGTCTGTCAATGTTCGACGCCGAGACTCGCAAATTGGACAAATTTGCGAGTAACTCTCTGACTTTTTATGAGCTTCCTTTTCGTTTGCGTCGTATTCCTTTGAATGCGGCTGTGGTTAGTGAAGTGTGTGAGCTGGTCACACTCACAGCGGGAGTAACTAGGCGGTAATGAGAGGCTACAGTACCTACCTACCTAATCGCTTTCATCTCGCGATCTCCGCGCTGTCGCCTCCTCCCGGCTCCCGGGACAACTTCAACTGAACGATACATTATCAAAAGATTAACATACCGGCGACACAGATAGGTGTTGTAATACCCGGCGCGGTAAAATAAGATTTTTGTTAAAAGTCCGAACTGAATTTCGGAATATATAGATAGTTTTTTAAAACTTTTGAAACTATCATGGTTATAAACATAATGGTAACTAAAAAACGGTATATTTAGAATTATTTGTGAGTTTGAATGTTTCCCGATATTTCGGCACAGTCGCATGTAGGTACCATGATCACGGGAGGTACTCTCAAACTCACAAATCATGGTAAATATCCCGTTTTTCAGATAGTTTTTTATTCAACACATACAGATACAGCACAGAAAAGAAGGACAGACAATTAAAAGACACAGCAAAATTACAGTAGAATACAATACGTGGTTGCTGACCAGTTGTTACTAACGAGGGTGGTCTATGCTGTAGTGGTATGTATGAGTTGAAAAGGTCCTATCCCAGGTTATCGGTGGACCGACGAGGCGAAGCGGCGGCGAAGCGGCGCTGATTATCAGATAGTACCTATGAAGTGAGTGAGGGGTGATCTCACGAGCGCAACGTTGCAGAACAAAAACTACTAAACTCCGTTAGCGTTTTTTCATAATACTGACTACAATAGTACACTTATCTAACGTAAACCCTTGGCCTCGGTCTTATTGAATCTTAGATAATGTTTAAAGCTAAATTAAAACAATTATAATCAAGTAAGTGCTATTACAATATTAATGAGTTTTAGTTGACGATCTGAAACTTTGACCATTTCGTTTTATGAACAAAACTTAATACAAATATAATTGTAATTTTTGCATGCCTTATTTTAAGGTAGAACATAATTGAAACATATAAAACATATATTAAGACCTAAAACTGTAATCTACATTACGTTGAAGCAAATAAATTAATGTTGATCTTTATCGACCTGCAAGTACCTACCTAACTGCTGCTACGACTTGCTGACGACTCGGACACTAAATATTCAGACACTGTGTCCGAATTGACACATTTTAATTTTTATATTTTTTTACTGACAATTCGGACACCATCAAATTATTAAAGCTGTTTATTACAATCAGATAAAAAAGTTATAAATTATAATACTAATGTAGAAAAAAAACGTTACTAAAATGATTAGAGTGGCTTTAAGGCGACATCTTTCGGTAATCAATTGCCTTGTTGACGTGTATAGTCGACCTGTAAGTCGCCACATTCAACTATATTACATACATGTTAAAAAAAACAAAATCAACATCTTATAAATATTGGTTTATATTAATCTACAATATAATCACATAAAAAATATCTCGACAACAGTTACATTGATTGATTTGGCATTACTTTTTGTTAAAAAAAAGAAATTACTTAAAAATCACAGACTACCCCTTAGACAGGACTCATAATATGACATACCTACCTATCTATAAACACCATCTATATAAATCTACCATGTGTCATTTATAAATGAGTACCTATAATTATAATGTTTATACCTATTTATAAGTATTTCAGTGAGAATTCTCGTTATGCATTTCCAAAGCAAATTTGAATTGCAATTTAATTATTGATGGGATTGCAATTATATGAGATGTACCATCGCAAATATTCATCAACGCCTCGTGTCCTCGCACCCAGCACCCAGCACCCAGCACCCAGCACCCAGCACCCAGCACCCAGCACCCAGCACCCAGCACCCAGCACCCAGCACCCAGCACCCAGCACCCAGCACCCAGCACCCAGCACCCAGCACCCAGCACCCAGCACCCAGCACCCAGCACCCAGCACCCAGCACCCAGCACCCAGCACCCAGCACCCAGCACCCAGCACCCAGCACCCAGCACCCAGCACCCAGCACCCAGCACCCAGCACCCAGCACCCAGCACCCAGCACCCAGCACCTAGCACCCAGCACCCAGCATCCAGCACCCAGCACCCAGCACCCAGCACCCACGACATTTTCACGCAGCATCATCTAGCCCCAAACTAAGCAGAGCTTGTATTATGGGAACTACACGACTGATATACTACTTTTTTTTATAAATACATACATTATTATACATAGATATTAGTTATATTTGTAGCTTAAGCTCATTATAAGTGAACCATGTTCTTTATGATTATTTAATAAACTTCTTTAACCTCAAACACTCAGACCCGAGACAAATATCTGCAGATCATACAAACATTTGTCCCGCGGCGGGAATCGAATCCGCAACCTTCTGCGTCTCACTACGCCACAGAGGTCGTGGAACATCCACGTGGAAGTTTAGCTTCAGGACAACACCTCGCTAATTCGTTTTGTTTTGTCTCAATCTCTCAACTAACTTATTTTGCTTTTGAATTTTTCTTGATGTGAGAAAGCGCGCGACCGAGATATGTTCTATTCAGGCTTCTTTCCGGGGCGGTGGAGTAGGGGGTGGGGGGAGGGGAGGGGTACTCGTGTCGGATCTATTCATCGTCGCCTCCGCGTCGCAGCGGCACCACCGTGTATTCTTGTATTATCTACTTATGAGTGTGTATCTGATGAAAGCGCTCAGTGAGAAGCGCTCACGGAACGTGGCGAGATATTCACGCGACCGACAAATGCTCACTGTTTGCTTCCGCTCAGAGGAATCGCAGCTGATTTAACAAACACGCTTCACTCGAACCAATATTTTCCTTCTCGAGTACATATCACCCATTTACCTTCTTTTCTTCTATCTATCTGCTGGCTGCATTTACACATTTTATTTAACAATCTCTTGAGATAGTTAGCAATTGATTCACTGACCAGCCCGCATCACTCCATTATCGCGGGAGGACGTTACCAAATCAATCAAACAAAAGTTTTTATTTCAGACAAAGATACTTAGATTATTTGTTAGTAAATTCTGCGATAATAGAAATAGGTATGTAGATATGCATTCTGCGACGGAAAATGATCAAACAATAAGATCATATTGATTTCACTGATTCACAACCCTCCCTTCCGTACAAAATACCTCCAAATAGGAGGTACACCTCTTCGCAACTGTTTTGAGGATACTGTTGTGAGTGCACCGAACTCTACTCATCAGAGATGTCATCTTTTCCGGATGATGACATGAAAGCCATCCGTCCCAGTCTACGCGAACATCTCTGAGACGCTACAGAAACGCGGCAGCCTCAACAGCATCCTGAAACTATTATTATATTGGACACGTAGGACATCTAGCTGGTATAAAGTGATTATTATTCACTAGACCCAGATGTTGGAGTGTATGTTGTGTATGTAGTGGTGTGTATGAGTGTGTGTTGCAGAACGTTCACGTTGCTGACGCTGTTCTCGCAGTGCATGGGCGGAGTCCGAGTGCCGCTGCCGCGCTGGACGCCCGCGCGGGGCTTCGCTCTCACCTGGTTCCCGCTCTTCAAGCTCTTCCCAGTAAGACCAGCTGATTGCACACTCTGCCAGAGTGCTCTCTGAACGAGGTGATGTGATTGTATGCAGGCTTTCCAAACGGCTGGCATAATATATCAATCATGAGTGTCCTGTGGATATTATTCCGATTCGTTGGCGGAACTGAGCACCGCCTGTTGAGCGTCTGAGCTGGCGCGCTGCCCGACGCCGATGGGACGAGGTTTTTTTATACAACTTAAGTGGTAAACAAGACCACCTGTTGGTGAGTAGTTCTCTAAGGGCGCTTGCAACACAACACAAGGTCACGGACCAAATGTCTCATGTGCCTATCATTTCACTTCCAAGCAGCACTTCTTCAGACGAGCTCTTTCACAAGAAGCTGTATTACTTCTAGCATTGTTGATTATATTGGCGGCTGAAGAGCGGTCTTCGTGAGGTTGGTTGGAGAGGGTTAGGTTCAGCAGGTGGTGATGACGACGCTGACACTTGGGTTTTCGGGAACAGGTGCTGCTGACGATCGCAATAATGTGGTGCGTGTGCGGAGTGCTGACGGGCTGCGGGGCGCTGCCGGCGCGGCACCCCGCGCGCACGGACGTCAAGCTGGACCTGCTGCGGGACGCGCCGTGGTTCCGTCTGCCATACCCCGGTAAAACACTGTTAGAGGCTAAAGTTTCTTAAAAAATAATCATGATCATTAAGTGGGGCTTGTTCGCCGGAAGCTCTTACGGTGAGTGAGTGTCATTTTGCGACACTCGACCTTTCGCCCGGCCTCGTCTGGCTCCACTCATGACCTCTTGCGAGCTTCCGGTTTCCACACTTTTTAAATACACTTTAGGGATGTCATGCACAAAGCAACTGTCTTGGTTTAGTCACTAATTTTGAACCTGTTTTGCTCAAGTCGTTTTTTCGACCTTGGGACAATGTTTATAGAATAAAAAAATAGAGTTAATCCGTCGTTGTTCCGAGTCAGTGGTTGTGGTGTTGCAGGGCAGTGGGGCGCCCCCACGGTGTCGCTGGCGGGAGTGCTGGGCATGCTGGCCGGCGTGCTGGCCTGCACCGTGGAGTCCATCTCCTACTACCCCACCACCGCGCGGCTCTGCGGTCAGTACCCTACTCCTACCGCTCTAACACTCATTGGTTCTGTATTGTGCGAGTGATGTCGATGCGGGAATGTTGCAGGCGCCCCCCCGCCCCCGCTGCACGCCATCAACCGCGGTCTCGGCACGGAGGGTCTCGGCACGCTGCTGGCGGGGCTGTGGGGCTGCGGGAACGGCACCAACACCTTCGGGGAGAACGTCGGCGCTATCGGAGTCACCAAGGTGAGCCGCCGCGGCGCTGCACCGCGCTCGAGGTGAGACTGTGTCTCCGGTGCAGTGACGCACGCTGGTTGCAGGTCGGAGCGCGGCGCGTGGTGCAGTGGGCGGCGCTGCTGATGGTGCTGCAAGGCGTGCTGGGCAAGCTGGGGGCGCTCTTCATCATCATCCCGCAGCCCATCGTCGGCGGCCTCTTCTGCGTCATGTTCGGCATGATCGCCGCGTTCGGTGAGTGTTCCCCGCGTCCCCCGCGGCCTCATGCCGAGCGCTGGACGCTGGGCGCTGGTAACCGGGGCTGATGCCGCAGGTCTGTCGGCGCTGCAGTACGTGGATCTGAACAGCTCGCGCAACCTGTACATCGTGGGGTTCAGTCTGTTCTTCCCGTTGGTGCTGACGCGGTGGATGGCGGCGCACGCGGGGCTGGTGTCGACGGGGGCTCCGGCGCTGGACGCCACGCTGCAGGTGCTGCTCTCCACCTCAATCCTGGTGGGCGGCGCCACCGGCTGCCTGCTCGACCACCTCATACCCGGTCAGTGCCCCCTTCCTCCTCAAAACTTTTGACTACATTTTATGAAATTAGCTGCCATGAAATAGTTCACGTCGGTGTAACTCCAGACGTGTCCATCTCTCTTACCTAGTACCTGCAGCTGACGAGAGCTTCGTTCCTGAAGATATTGTTTTTTTCTCGATCACCCTGCGTCAGGTCAGGGATTAAAGCATGGCGAAAAAGATGCTTAGTGAAAGAATCAACGTGGTGAATGGACCTAGTCCTTGCTCTGTGTGTGTGTGTGTGTGTGTGTGTGCTAACGCGCGGGTGTGTGTGCAGGCACGGCGAAGGAGCGCGGGCTGGAAGCATGGGCGCAGCAGATGGCGCTGCGGCCCCGGACCGAGGCCGGGCCGGAGTCGGCGCCGGAGCCCCACGGAGACACGTACGATTTCCCCATCGGAATGAGCTACATCCGCAGGTAATTCCGCTTATTTATAACTCAGAACTTATGTAGGTATGTGTCTTATGGGTGTCAAAAATATATATATCATTATTGTGACGATTCTTCAATAACAATACAATTTTCGATGTATTAATCTTTAAGGACTTGTGTTCGTGACTGAATAGTTTAGTATGTAAGTTACAAACCGCCGTCTAACAGATATAGGTCATAGTGTAGGCAGGTAATTAATAGTTCGTATGAATATTCACAAGTTAAAATGAGGGCAGTGCGGCTCGGTTGCACCGCAGCGGCTTGTTCCGTGCTTACTAGGTGTAAGTACTATACATAGAATAAGTTTAACATACGTAAAGTTGTTAGAGATTAGTTCGCCGAACTTCAAGGAGGGAGGTGATATCGAAAACTGCGATCAAAGTAAATGCTCGTATGAACTAACGTTCAACTTTGATGCAACTAAGTACATCAACGTAAGAGACGAACCGAACTCAACTCATAGTTGAGCATCTCATTTCATGTATAGAAACGACAGGATTTATTAATAAAGAGAGGTCTTCAAAGCTCGGAAACGCACCGCTCTATTTAGCAGTAACCGGATGGATGGGTCGCCGGAGATCGATCCGAATGGAGGCAGAGCGTCAGACTGACTAACGTCAAGTTACATCGTGAATGCTGCTATTTTATCCGACATAATTGGTTAAACCACAGGTTATACAAAGCACCTTAGTGTGTATGTTTGTTATAATAATAAATATTTATTTAGTATAACATCATTACAATATGTAACATCCAACAGCCACTCATACTCATGACCCCACACTATTCTCTGTATCGTGGGTACTACGAGTAATGTGGTACCACAAAATCCAGACCCGGAACAAATATCTGTAGAACACGCAAATATAATATTTATCACATACAGCTGCGCCCGAGACGTAGAAGGTTGCGGGTTCGATTCCCTCTGCGGGACTGTTTTTATGGTTAGCTAATGTTTGTCTCTGGTCTGGGTGTTTTCTATGTATAATATATATATGTATTTACATAAAATATATAAGTAGTATATCAGTCATGTAGTTCCCATAATACAAGCTCTGCTTAGTTTGGGGCTAGATGTGTGAAAAATATTCAGCATTATTTAATATTTATTAATGAATGTGTGTGTGTGTGTGTGTGTGTGTGTGCAGATGGCGCTGGACGGTGTATCTGCCCTTCATGCCGAGCTACCTGCCGGGAGAGTTCACCGCGCTGCTCGCCCGCACCTTCACCCGCAACCGCAACCGCAACCCATCATCATCATCACACACGTAGCTCCTCCGCACACGGCTGGCAAGCTATCGAATATTTATGATTGTGAGTGAATGCGATTCCATAAACTCACAATCATAAATACAATCATAAACTCACAATCATAAATACAATCATAAACTCACAATCATAAATACAATCATAAACTCACAATCAATCGGTAATAAATATAGTTTTAGCGATTACGACTTGTTTATACTCAATGCCTGGTTACCCGCCCTTAATAGGAGAAGGTTCCTTTATGCAAGATTGTACGTGTGACCGCAGGACTGAGGGTCCGCTTGCAACACAGCACAGACCCTCTGACGGAGGTAAGGGTTAGTTAACCGCGGTTTAACGAACACTCGCAGTAGGTGCAATACTACGCTACCTTCGCACAGGAATTAGGAAATTGATCAAAATTTTAAACTTATTATAAGTATAAGGAGAAAATTCTACTTTATAATTGGATAGCAGAAATGAGTCAATAAATTCAGACTTAGCGTCACTCGATTAATGGCGGATCGATAACGCATTGGGTTATTCCCGTTGGCCCCCGATCTTCGTCACATCGCGAGATAGCGGGATGTTTTTTCCACCTATCCCCCGATTCACAAGTTCTGATTTGAAATCAAAGATCAAAGCACAAAATTAATTTTCATAAATTCTATAAAAAAACGTTCAAGACAAAGGTTCAAGTCACACTGAATCAGAATTATTGGAACACGTTTTAGATTGTAAAGTAAAAGTTTGCAGTTCACAATTTTGCATTTTACAAGCATGTAACTAAATAACTATCCATATATCAGGAATGTCTGGGTAATTAGTAATTAGTTACGTATCTTGGAGGGTATATTCCTCCAGGAATTTGGAAAATTCTACCCTAAGGGGGTGAAGAGGGTTGAACAACATTGTACAAAATAACTGAATACGTATCAGGGTATTAAAAAAAGCCCTTAACGGTGTAAGGCATGCAATTATTTTTGATGCACCTATCAATTACCTATTCCACGTGAGTAAAACCGCGGGCATCGCCTAGTATTATATATAATAACCAGCACAGATCAGATCTGCTCTCAGACTATGAGTACTTCGATAATACTCGTACCTTGTCACGGATTCAATAACCAACCCTGATCCAACTCAGATTGTATTTGAAGCCTCTCATAAAATACTATAACAACTACCTGGATCAGACCAGAGCTGTGCATTCCGTTCAGTAAATAGTAGGTAAGCACAAGGCTTACCTACTATTTACTGAACTTAATAGGGTTCATTCATGGAACTCTGAAACAACATTTATGTGTGTGTGTGTGTGTGTCGGTACATATACACACGCACCCCCACATGTAACATGACAGATCATACAAAGCGTTACATCGTTAGATTATGTAGGTACGTTACATAATAACAAAACACACTTAAAATTAAAAACAATAACATAACTATTTACAAAATAGCGCTTTTATTTACTTCCGCAGAACCAACGCTTAGGTAGCTTTAATTCTATGCCATGTACTACCTACTTGTAGTGGGAATAGGTAGGTACTACGTGCGACTATTCAGCATTGTCCGTGTCGTTAGTAGAGTAGGTACAATATACCTCGCTACCTACTTTAAAAGCGCATGTAAACTCGATGTACGCTCGAAAGCTTTTATCATAAACATAAAACGATACACATCCGGACAGCGAAGCGGCTAAAGGTCAGACACTCCGGCTAATTAGCGGTTTGTCTGCGAGCGGTCGCTCTGGAAGCTCGACACATTTATTATGTAGCTTTATTTGAAGTTATTTGACAACACATGAGTATGTGTGGTCGGTGGAGCCCTGTGCGGGGTGCGGGGGCTCACCTGTTGTCGCGGGTCCCGCGCAGCCGCGCCATCGACCGGTCCCGCGGTCCCCCGGTCCCGCGCCGCGTCGGTCCCGCGCTCCGTCAGTCCGGGCCGCGCCTCGTCCGCGCAGTCACGCGTCACCGGAGCGATGTTCTCAGCGCTCGCGACCCGACCGCGACCAGCCTCCTAACTCCTCAGGTAACTATCCTCACGCAGTCGTCTGTGGATCTCGGATGTTTCTGTGCAGTGCAGTGCAGGTATCGCGGTGTACACGGTACAGTACAGGTACCTGCGTGGTCGGGATCGCGGCACGAGCTGGAAGTAGATCGATTGTGTGGGGCGCGGCGCGCGACCGTCGGCGGCTACCGTCGTCGCGACATAAAGCGACTCCTGGATGGTCGGTTGGGACGTCGCAAGTTGCAAGTCGCAAGTCGCGATCTCATCCTCCTCCGTTCAAGATTAAGATCGAGTATCCTATACGACCCGGTTCGGGCCGAGTCGTTGATTCCCGTTTCATGTTGCGTGAATGCGTATTTTATCGATCGTAGAATCTATTAGTGCTACGTTTCATGAAGCTGTCCGTGCTGGATGTGCGCGAACAATAAACCCGGAATGGTTTCAGTGAACAAAGCCAAGTCCGGTCCGGATGATGCATCCGGTGTTACGGAGGAGGTGTCCGCCATCGATTTATTCATAAATATTTGGTTCCAGCAAATTCCCGCTTTCCTGAAACGTTAACGTTCATTCTGGATGTAGGTACCTACATGTACGCAACATATAATTACATTTACCAACAGAGTAGGTACATACACTACACCTGCTATATTATATTATAGGTAATTATAGCTATATTATATCTGGTCTAACTAATGACGGAGTGTCTTGGAGCGGCTGAACTGCTATCAGACAAGACGTAACAATACCTTCTGATTTCAATATTTTTGTTAAATCATAAAAGTCATGTAGGTATTTATAAATAATACAAATGATCTCAAACACTGTTCTTTCTAGAGCAGCCCGCTCAGCATGAGCCAAGCACCCAAGACAACGTATTGTCTACGAAAGAGAAGACAAAAACTATATCTGTCGCCGATTCTGTAAACAAAAGAGAGGGACAAAATATTGTTAGTCTTCTCGGCGGTAGAAAAGACCGTTGTCTTGCGTCTTCATACTAAGCAAAAACAACGCCATCTTGTCCTCAATCGCAAAGCGGGTTTTGTCATTTTTGGCTGAATTGAATCCCAATAAGACTGTGTGGTCAGGCCCCAGATAGGTAGGTATGTTCGCTCGTAACTCTGTCTGCTTCATACCTACCTAACTACTTTTAATATAAACTAAATCATAAACAATCTAACTGATATCGAGATAGAAACGACTCGTCTGAACCGAGTACTGCTGCTAGTAGTAACTATTATATAATCTGTGCAAGTAGGTATCCTACCTCGACGTCGGTGAAATCACCATGTGATTCATTCGAGACAAAGACAGATAACTGCTAGGTAGGTATATAGTATATAGTATATAGTATATAGTATATAGTATATAGTATGTAGTTGGACGCGCACTGACTTCTCCATGTACCTACCGTTTTTGCCCGATTACAGAAAAGAGGGTAATGCTATGAGTTCTTGCAAATTGTTGAACCTTGTCAGAAGTTTTACTACCGACATCTAGAACGGTCCTATAGTAATGTTACTACACTGTATATAAGTTTGTCCGCTTATGTATTCGCGTAGTACATACTCGCAGTGCAATGGATTAGTTATCTGTATTGTGATTTGAGTAAGCGGGGGCGGATAGTGTCTATCAGATCGCATCGCATCGGTACCGGTACCCCCGATGCCGGCCCGCGGCCCGAATCGGACCGAACGCCGCTATCTGACACGCAATTACACGGAGCCACCGCGCCACCGCGCAGATAACGGACTTACACAACACTAGCTACTGCCCACGGCTTCGCCCGCGTGATACCCGGCCTTTAAAATTCTTACCGTGAATACGCATTCGCTCGACCGGGTTTATTTTACTTATATTGCAAAATTGGTCTCCACAAATAGACATTTTGTTTTAAAGGTATTATTTACAGCCCTTGTCCACGCTGAAGGTCCATTCAAAATATTGTTTAAAGATTTTTTTTTGAGAATAGTTTTATATTTTACATACAAACTTTTCCTCTTTGTAATATTAGTATAGATATAGTGAAGGTAGATCACTGCTCGTAGAAAATCAAATCTATTGTAATATAAAGTTTGAACTACGCCGTAGTAAGTACCAGCCGTAGCGCTGCGTCGTAGAGGTCTGTGGAACCGAGGACTCTACGCCGTAGCGTCTACGAGCCGTAGAGCTGCGGCGTAGAGGACTTTGGTACGATCGATGGTTCATCGCGCTACGTCGTAAGAGCTACGACGTAGAGGTCCGTAGTACCGAGAGGGTTCTAACTAATTAACTACGAGTTGATTTTATAATAAGTTAGATAATGCTAGTTTTGCAATACATAGTTATAGTACATATGTAGTACATGCTGGGAGTAAAGTTGAGAGATGCTATTCATTAATTTGCTGTAACCATGTTGGAATTGGAATATAAGTAAGGGACGGGACGGGACGGAACGGGAAGGGAAGGGACGGGACAGAGCGTGAAGAGACGTGACGTGAAGCGAAGGGACGGGACGGGAAGGGACTGAAGAATACAGAAAAAGAAAATTGTGTCGCATATTTCAGCGCCAAATTATATAAAAATATGGGAAAGACATTAGCTGTGGAAATGTCACGTGACTTCTTTCAAGTTTTTCCGTGACAAATTATATATTAATTATTTATATTTTTGTTGTCTAGACACAAAATGTTCAGGAGACCTCAACATATAGTGCTGCGAACCAATTTTAGCGAACGAATATTCGCGAGAATTTGTAAATCGGACGGTCCTTAAATAGATTTTATCGCCAACAGTCGCGAGGGGGCGCTGGTGATGGAACGTGAACCAGCGTCGGTGGCGTTGTCGGTGGCATTGTCGGTGGCATTGTCGGTGGCGTTGTCGTTGATTGGTAGCTGGAACGTTCAGCTGGTGTGGCGATTGATTTTGGTCGGAGACTTCATACGCTCGCGGTCGGTAGGCGACCGTTACTTCGAGATCCACTCCGACTGGAATAATAGTGGACTTGGCATTCGATAACCACACATATTATTATTATATTTGTCTCGGGATCTGGATGTTTTCTATGTATAATATGTATGTATTTACAAAGAAAAAAAGTATTTATGTAGTATATCAGTCATGTAGTTCCCATAATACAAGCTCTGCTTGCTTTGTGGCTAGACGATGCTGTGTGAAAAATGTCCAGCATTATTATTATAATACTAGCTGTACCACGGCAGCCCTCAGCCCCCGACTCACTGCGTCGCATCGTCCGCTCGCACTATTACCTCTCAGCCCCCGACTCACTGCGTCGCATCGTCCGCTCGCACTATTACCTCTCAGCCCCCGACTCACTGCGTCGCATCGTCCGCTCGCACTATTACCTCTCAGCCCCCGACTCACTGCGTCGCATCGTCCGCTCGCACTATTACCTCTCAGCCCCCGACTCACTGCGTCGCATCGTCCGCTCGCACTATTACCTCTCAGCCCCCGACTCACTGCGTCGCATCGTCCGCTCGCACTATTACCTCTCAGCCCCCGACTCACTGCGTCGCATCGTCCGCTCGCACTATTACCTCTCAGCCCCCGACTCACTGCGTCGCATCGTCCGCTCGCACTATTACCTCTCAGCCCCCGACTCACTGCGTCGCATCGTCCGCTCGCACTATTACCTCTCAGCCCCCGACTCACTGCGTCGCATCGTCCGCTCGCACTATTACCTCTCAGCCCCCGACTCACTGCGTCGCATCGTCCGCTCGCACTATTACCTCTCAGCCCCCGACTCACTGCGTCGCATCGTCCGCTCGCACTATTACCTCTCAGCCCCCGACTCACTGCGTCGCATCGTCCGCTCGCACTATTACCTCTCAGCCCCCGACTCACTGCGTCGCATCGTCCGCTCGCACTATTACCTCTCAGCCCCCGACTCACTGCGTCGCATCGTCCGCTCTACCGAAGCACTATTACCTCTTTTGCTCAACTCCTGTAGCAAGTAATAAACAATAGTTAGGTACCTATTGTTTTATAAAAGGATCATTAAAAAGAATAACCAGTCTTGTTTTGTTGCCTTTCTTTCCTGACTTGGTCGCGGAGGAACAGGCAGTAGATAAAACCGTCGTTTCAAAGTGATCCTTGTGGTTTTAATGAATAAATGAATGTATAGTTTGTCTTTGAGTGCGGACGCCTCGCTGATCGATCGATCGTTTATTTGTCGATCGGCTTTTATTAATAGCGCTCGTATATCCCACTGCAGTAGGTAGGTGAGTAGGTGAGTAGGTACTGCACGGAGCAGTATGTATGTATGCATGTGTGTATGTAGGTAACGAGCTGCGTTTGATGGACAGCGTCCGTCCGTCCGTCGGTTTGTTTGTTTTAGCGAGCGCTTTGTTGCCGTTTATTGGTAGTTAATATCGAGGTGAGTTGGCAGCCGCTGCCGCTGCCACTGCCAAGGTCTCCGCGCCAGGACTCCAGTACCTACTCTGTTACATTTTATTTATACCGTTTTGCTAAATATCCTGCCCCCCAATTACACTAACACAATGGCAATGGGCAACGATCATTTGAATGCGCTCAGCAATGTCCAAAACTTCTTGATCTAAAAATTCCCGAAATGTATAATTATAGAATTGTTGGTCCTTGCTAGGGCTATTAAATGAATAGTTATTGTCTCGTTCCCATTGCCATTTAGTTAGTGTAATTAGGAGGTTGGTCAGTAGGTCACGATACTGAGGATAGGTATGTGTTACGTCGTACCTGTTAGTGTTAGTGTTAGTGTTAGTGTTAGTGTTAGTGTTAGTGGGTACCTAGTTAGGTTATTGGTATCTAATTATTAATAACTTGTTGTTGTATGCGGACTCCAGCATGGATCCAGCATAGATCTAGCATGAATCCAGCATGGATCTAGCATGAATCCAGCATGGATCTAGCATAGATCTAGCATGAATCCAGCATGGATCCAGCATAGATCTAGCATGAATCCAGCATGGATCTAGCATAGATCTAGCATGAATCCAGCATGGATCTAGCATAGATCTAGCATGAATCCAGCATGGATCCAGCATAGATCTAGCATGAATCCAGCATGGATCTAGCATAGATCTAGCATGAATCCAGCATGGATCCAGCATAGATCTAGCATGAATCCAGCATGGATCCAGCATAGATCTAGCATGAATCCAGCATGGATCTAGCATAGATCTAGCATGAATCCAGCATGGATCTAGCATAGATCTAGCATGAATCCAGCATAGATCTAGCACGGATCCTTCGCCATGAACAACTCGGTTCTAGCACGTGCTATGGATTAGCTGTAAATGTTAATTTCCTTCAATCAGCGATGTGAATGAAGTTAAACAAGTAGGTCTAATATAAGTAGGTATTTAATCTACTCTGCATGTAGTCCTATTACGACATGCAGAAAACATAATTAATTTCCTATTTGAATAATATTATGTAGATAGTTCAGGTCATTGTTTTTTTTATAATGTAGGTATATGTCGGTATTATTCTATTTATAAATAAAATCCTACCTTTTTCAATAAGGCATTAAGGAACAACGTAGAAATGGATATAATTTTAGTGGTGACAGGTGTAGGTAGGTAGGTAGGTAGGTGCGTGACTAACTAGGTACCTACCTACTATGAATAAACCGAAATAAAATGAGTTATTGAACATGAAATCTGCCAAACTTCGCAACTAAATGGAGCTGTTAAATACAATGTCACCGCGTGTAGCGACACGTGAACGGAGCGGCGCGGGGAGCGGGGCGGGGAGCGGAGCGGGGAGCGGGGCGGGCGTCAGCGTGTCTTCGTAAACGCAGGAATTCGCTTCTGGGAGCGATTAACCTCACGAAATAGGATATTAACCAACACATTCGACCATAAAAACGTTTGGAAAACACAAACATCCGACCCGGTGTATTCCAGCACACACATTACAATACTATACTAGATGCTAGTGCCCGCGGGGTGGGGTGGGGTGGGGTTGGGGAGGGAGGGGAGAAGCCAGCTTGTAACGAATAGGTTACTTAACCCCAACAAGCGATATATTTTTAACAAAGAATATTTTAAAAGGGCAAAATATCACTTGCTCGTAGTAGGGCAGCTATATAACTGATTTGTAAATAAACTAACTTCTGTCCACGTCTTTGCCCGTGGTGTGGTACCCGGATAAAAAGTAGCCTATGTGTTATTCTGATGTATAAGCTATATTACTGTAAAGTTTCATCAAAATCCGTTCAGTAGTTTTTGCGTGAAAGAGTAACATCCATCCTCACAAACTTTCGCGTTTATAATAGTAGTAGGATATTATAGGAAATACATGACTGATTACCTACTTCTTATATTCTTCTCTTTGTAAATACATACATAATATTATACATAAAAAACACCAATGTAAGTTTTGTGATAAAACTATTGCCCATAATTATACCGGTGAGATCATGTATGGTTAGTATGGAGGACGCGGTTGGTGTTGTGTCCTCCATTTGTTGTGGGGAAGATCTTCCACCGAGCTGATCCATCTGATCCACTTGCTCGGGCTCCTCGGACCGACAGTAGTTTGTCGGAGGTTGATATATGTTCGAGTTAACATATATGTTAACAATTCGTTTGCGTGTTTATACTAGTTTAGTACTAGCCTTATAAGTGTCACGGCCGCCCTCAGCCCCCAGCCCACCGCGTCGAATCGCCCGCCCGCGCTATTACTTTTCATTCTCAGCTCCTAAGCGTCGCAACGTCACGTTGAATACCTTATATAACCTTCCGCATGAATTGGGCTATTAGTTATTTACAAGACCGTTTGTTTGTTTAAGCTAAATATTGTACGCTGAGATAGCAAGCAGGTTACTAACTGAATTATATTGTATAACATTGTGGACTATAATGGCGTCTTAAGATTGTGTCTAAAGCTACCTCCTTATAACAACGTTAAAGGATTTATAAAAGCTACATAATTATACAGAAATCTGAAACATGTTGTTTACTGAATAAATTGATAGTAAACAAACATTTTCAAAAACAAGTTCCCATCCCTGCGTGCAGCAACCGTTCAATGCTAAAATTAAAACCAGCTATCATAATATAATGCGTACACAAATGTTCGTCTGTGCTGTCTGTGCTGTCTGTGCTGTCTGTGCTGTCTGTGCTGTCTGTGCTGTCGACCGGAACGTTGGAGAGTTCCTTTATCTGGAGCTAATCCTGGATGTCGATTTAAACCATGCTTACCATAAAAATACATTGTTATCGGAACTGAACCAACATGTGAAAATTGAACTCCTTAGGTTAAGAGGAAGAGGTTATATTCAGCTTGCAAGATTTGAACTAAACAAACAAACTAACATACAAACATTGCAAGTTAAATAAAGGTTTGAAATTAACTATTGTAATGTCAAAAGATAGAAATCGGGACCAGAAGAAGGTTTTCGTATCGCCATTTTTCTTTGAAATGGCGAGTTGCTAGGATGCCGAGATGGCGAGATGGCGAGATGGCGAAGTGCGGAGATGGGGAGATGGCGAAGTGCGGAGATGGGGAGATAAACAACATTAAACAAACAAAGGCTGCTCTTTCAGCGCGCATTACCAGAATGTCCGGTCGTTGACCTTCACGCGGAGAGGCGGGGGGTGCGGGGTGCGGGGGGCGAGGGCGCTGTGCGAATTTACGATTCCTCCCACTCGTGTTGTTGTGATCGCTCTCCAGCGGATGTGTTGACTCCACCGCACCGCACCGCACCGCACCGCACCGCACCGCACCGCACCGCATCTACTCCCTTATAATCGCAATCGAGAGCCCGCACTCAACTGTAATCCTGTTATTTGCTTGTTCAAGTGGTCATCTGGATAATACACTTGTATCTAGAGCTGAGCCACAATCGGTGACTGTCGTGTTCATTAAATCAAATGAAACAATTCCTCCTGATTGTAATGGGATACCATTTTGAGAGGGAGAACAAGGACCTTGCCTATGAATGGGTGTTTTTACAACTTATCCTTTCTAAGTATTAAGTAATTCATACTAGGAACATAACTTATAACAACCTATAATATGTTTAAGTGAAAATAGGTATAGTAAACCTATTTTCGTACTACACTTCTCATCAAAAAAGCGAAAGATTACCAAGATTTTTTTATAGTGACAAATTATCAAAGAAGATATTAACTCTAAAATAAACTTTTTTATTTATTTATACTTCCGCACAAACAATGTAGTGCTAGGAGGACTTAATGCTAAAGCATTTTCTACCAGTCATCCTGGGCGTGCAAAAAGATGGTTTGGCGTGTCAAGTATGACTATATATACCATAAAAATAATATATATGAAATATAATAATAGTATAAAATATATTGATATATATATACAAATAAAAAATAACTTAAATATCAATTTGTAGTGGCATCAGATGGGGTAGAAGAGACAAAGTAACCTACCCACCTACCCTGTCATGTGCGTCAGTCAGGAATCTGAAACGATCCTTCAAATAACAAGGGGTGTGTGGATCTTTTAGAACGGAAAAAGGAGACATAGGATTTCGTTTTAGCACGGAAATGACTAACATGGTCGTATTTGCGCAGATTAAAGATAAAGCGGATACAGGTGTTAAGCAGACGATCGAGTTTACTGAGAAGTTCCTCAGTCAGGTCGATAAAGGCGACATCAGCATAATCAATAATCGGCACAAGAAGTGAAATTGCAAGAGAAATTTTAGTCGAAAAGGGTAAGAAGTTCTTAAGACGTATTATGGAGTGCAAGGTAGCATAAAACTTTCTAGATATCTCTTTTACATGAGGTATCCAGCTTAAATTGGTGTCAAAGATAACCCCGAGGTTCTTAACAGTAGAAGAGAGAGGAATAATAGAGCCATCAAAAGAGGGAGGGCATGTTGGAAGCATTCACATTACAGAGACGACGAGAGCTACCAATCATGATGGCTTGACATTTGTTGGGATTGACTTTGATGCTAAAATGATTTGATCATGAAAGAAGGCGACACAGATCGTCATTGAGAGCACGGAAAGCATCATCTATTATATCTACCGTAGCAGAAGAGTAATGGTGGAGGTCATCGGCATACATATGGTATTGAGTGTGAAGGTTTGGAGAAAGCATATTAATAAAAAGAGAGAAAATAAGCGGAGATAATATTCCTCCTTGGGGTACGCCGGCCTCAATCTTTCGCCAATCAGAGAAGACTTCGCCATCACGTGTTCTCTGGTGACGATCACTTAAATAAGAGGAGAACCAATTAACAGCTGACGGTGATATATTAAGTTGAGGGAGAAGAGCTAATAAGAGATCATGGTCAACAGTGTCAAAAGCACTACTAAAGTCGATAAGCACCAAGAGTGTCACCCGAGACTCCTCCATATTAACACGGATGTCCTCAGTAACATTTAAAAGTGCTGAAGTGGTACTGTGTCCCTTCCTGAAGCCTGATTGAAAAGGGTTGAGTAGTTGATTATAGGGAAGAAAATCTGTGATTTGACTATGCACTACTGACTCAAGAATTTTAGATAAGAAAGTTAAAATAGAAATTGGGCGATATTGATTAAGGAGAATCGGGTTGGATATTTTGGGAAGAGGAATCACGTGGGCCAAACGCCATTGATTAGGAAATTGTGAGGAGGAGAGTGAGAAATTGACGATATGAGTAGGGAGGGTTTGTTTCAGGATGTGAGAGATCATAATACGACTAATGTTGTCACTGCCAACTGCATTGGATTTAAAAGAAAGAAACACTTTCCTGATCCTGTCTTCGCTGACGGTTGTGAAAGAAAAAGGGATGATATAAGGAACGGGTAGGCTGGATATCTCGGAAAGGGCATCAGACTTAGCTTATGGGCTGTTATATTACAGTTTAAGTGTATATTCATTATAATTATCTTCCTTAAACACTTAAAAAGTAGGAGTCTTTTTATTAAGTCGGTTATAAACTTCAATATTTACATCTCCAGTTGGTAAATCTGTTTCATAAAGGATAAATCTTATTCAAGTTGCAACAAGTTGAACTGTTGCCATTCATTGGCATCTCTCCAGCTTCTGAGGGATGTTCTTCTGGCGAGATCGTCGCCACCGCCCACACCTACCGATACTATCAGAAGTACCTACCTACTTACTTAGAGCTTGTGGTCGTTCTCCACCCCCCATCCCCCTCCCCTCACTCTCCCCTCGCAGTGAGAGTTATTATGAATGCGAGTAAGTACAGTTTATAAAGTGGGACTGCGTCGTTATCGCATTATTTTGGTAGTTTCCTGTGATATAAAATCTTGTGACAACGCAGCAACCGACGTTGGTATACCCGAAGGGACCTTCAGCAATTTTATTCGAAAGACCTAAAGTAATAATTCCTCCCCCTAGTCGTACAAGCCTCAGCATTAAGGATATCCTTAATGCTGAGACTTGTACGTCTCACAAAGTTAGAATGATAATTCTCCAGAATAACTATGTACAGAAGGACAGTGCGGTGTTCTATCGGGTGACAAAACAAGGCGTTGCTAAGACCTTCGACAAAAGATCGATTCTCGAGTTCCGTCCGCGTCCTTCGCGTCGCGGCGTTTCGGAGCCGAGTTGCACAAACATTACCTTCTAGTTCACTTAATCTTAACTCGATTCCACCTCGCTGGGCTCCTCCACACGAACGTGCAATGAGCGAAAGCTTTAGACACGCTCATCGTACGTGTGGAGGGGAGAGTTCCCCCCGGTCCCTGCCGCTCGAACCCGCGTCCGCGCTGCAGTCAGCGTTCTCGCAGCGGGCGCGGGTCCCCCGTCCCCGCGCACAGCCGCTCTGACCCGCGCCCGCGCTGCAGTCAGCGTTCTCGCAGCGGGCGCGGCGCGGGCGCGGGTCCCCCGTCCCCGCGCACAGCCGCTCTGACCCGCGCCCGCGCTGCTTGCAGGATGCACGCGGTGGGGCTGCACTCCGCGCTCGCGATCCGGCGCGAGCGCAAGCGGCGCGCCGAGCAGACGCGCGCGCGAGAGCGACGGTACTCGCTGCAGAGCTCCGAGTCGGGCGTCACCTCCCCGCACTGCTCCACCGCCTCGCTGGAGCGACGCCGCAACCGCCCGCTCCACCACCAGCCGGACAACGAGGTGGTCAGCTCGGTGGGCATGCTGCACCTGGGCGTGGTGTTCCTCGTGCTCGGCCTGTTCCTCGTCGGCTCCGGCTGGCTGCCGGACGACGTCACCTCCTGGAGCAACGTCGGCTCCGCGAGCTGGTTCAACGAGCTCGTGTGCTCGGGCCTGTTCGCGCTCGCGATCGGCGCCTTCCTGATCGCTCTGCACAAGTACCTCACCAAGAGCGAGGAGGACGCCCTCGAGGAGTACGTGCAGCGTCAGCTGACGCGCAGCCGCTCCGGGCACCGGCTCGAGCGCGACGCGGAAACCGGCGGCATGCAGACGAGACACGCGAGGCGAGCGCGCGAGGCGCTCCCCGAGCCCCTCTCCCCGCAGCCCACGCCCCCCGCCTGCCCCGCCTCCCCCGCCGCGCACGGCTTCCTGAACGCGCTCGCGCTCAACGGCGACGCGCTGACGCCGCTCGAGCAGATCGTGGAGGAGGAGTCTCCGCGCGCGCAACACGCGGCTCGCTTCAACCGCGCCACCTACTGCGCCCCCCCTCCCGGCCCCCGCACGCCCCCCAGCCCCCCCGAGTCGCGCTACGCGCTGGCGTCGCGCATGTAGCCGTCTGCGTCTGCGCCTGCGCCCCTCCCTCTCGACTGACCCGGTCGGTCCATCTCGATGCTTCGTCCTCTGAATCCGCTTCTACGTTACGTTCGTTACGGACGGATCGACTCTTCGATGCGATGGTCAGTTGACGTCTCGAACGGGTTCTCCTTCCGATTCGGTCTCTAAGTGTTCGGACTATGAAAGCTCGTCGTCCTACGCTAACTTCGCGAATCGGTTCGTTATGTACGATACTTAGTTAAGCGTGAATTCCGCATTATGTATGGCCTTGAGACTGATCGATGTTTATACCGTACTGACGACTTTTACATAACACGATATTAATATTTTTTCTGTGTATATAGTATGGTGTGTCCCTTATTTCGATTATCAAAAAGTACCCTTTATTTTGTTATTGAACACTGTGCCAAAACTGTTTTCCTCTTTGTATTAATTTTGTTATTTTGTTAAGGTAGGTAGGTACTTTGCCTCGTACTGCGCTCCCACTGCCGACTATTTATTAAGGTACTCATGTGGCAGCTGACTTTGAAAAGCCAATCGTTTCAGTTGTAGCTCGGAGAATCAAAGCTTCTAGTTCATTAAATGTCAGGGATGTTAATGAAAATCTCTGCTCGAATTCTCGAGGTAATTAACTTCTAAAGTATTCCTACAAGTACCTACCTCCTTAACCTTAAACTCGGGATATACACTACTTTTTTACTGCATTTACACGTAAACTTGAATGGCAGCTTGAGTTATCTTAATCCCCGACCACAGACTGCGATGCCAGCATGGTGTGCGGTATCTGTCCGGTGGATTCAACATTTAGAAAAGTGTAAAGAGAGCTTTATAATCTAACCAGTACCTCTGCCAGTACCTCTGCTAGTACCTCTGCCAGTAAATCTGCTGGTACCTCTGCCAGTACCTCTGCCAGTACCTCTGCTAGTACCTCTGCCAGTACCTCTTCTGGTACCTCTGCCAGTACCTCTGCTGGTATCTACTGAACAATAACAATCAGTTATATTTAAATAAACCTGGAGAACATCCAGCTGTTCGGAGCTGGATGTGCAAAAGGGAATAGTTGGTTGTAACATTCCTACCTACTGAAAAAGGTCGGTAACTAGATAACTAGATAACTAGGTAACTAGGTAACTACATTCCACGGAGCTACAAACATGTCGGTGCATATTTTAATGTTTCTGATGACGTAGTTTATTTATGGCTGTGATTCATCTCCGTTGTACTGTGTATCATGTCTACTGTCTACTGTCTATTGTCTACTGTCTACTGTCTAGTCTAATAATAATACTTTAATGATTGATTTACAAGTGAATGATTGATTGATTGATTGATATTGGTTAACTTGCTAAGTAGCTACTTTAGTTAGTACACGAGCTTAGCTTCACAATGCTCAATCTATTTAGGATAGGTTTTACGCATCACGACATGCCCTTTCTATTTGGTCGTTTCGTGATGTGACGCGACGTGACGTGGCTTCGGCTCTGCTCGGCTGGGTTCGGTTCGGTTCGGTTCGGTTCGGTTCGGCGGGCGGCTTTTTATCGCTGTCTATAAAACATTGCCTTATTAAATAATATTCATAATATTGTCGTAAATTATTTACCAACTACTCGTAAGGTAGAGATGGAAGCACAATTTTTAAATAATTCAATATTTATAGTGATTTAAGGTTCAGTAAATTTTATTATTAAAAAATGTAATTTAATGTAGGTACAATGTGCCGGCGAGGTGTTTTCTAGCGGTAGAGTCAAGCGGTACCTAGACCTACCTAGTTCACTGACAGACCGACGGGACGTCTAGCGTTACTTGATATGTAGGTAGTTGATAGCCGCATTCGCCACCGCCAGCGCCACCGCACAAACATATGCGAGGAAGGCAATGAAGAGTGTGTCAGATATGAAATTATTATGGAACTCTTTCCTTGTATTTAAGATTTGTAAACACTGACATTTATTTTGTATTGAAATATGCTCTGTGGTACACGAGCATATTTCTATACCGGCAACACTTTTCGGAACTAAACTCAAAGTACCGAACAAAACATTGTGATATTTGTTTACTTTTAGTAAATTTATGACATTTCTTTAATATTTTTTCTTACATTTAATCATTATAGAACATTACAGTTAATCATTATAGAACATTACAAAAAAATATCACAATGTTTTGTTCGGTACTTTGAGTTTAGTTCCGAAAAGTGTTGCCGGTATAGAAATATGCTCGTGAACCACAGAGCATATTTCAATAAGAACAAAATAAATGTCAGTGTTTACAAATCTTAAATACAAGGAAAGAGTTCCATAATAATTTCATATCTGACAAGTGCATCGTCACATAGTTCAGTCTACGAGTACTCATATTGCGAGTGGCGCGAAACTGCGGTTATTATATTTAGTAGGGAAATTACATTATTTTACCTACTTTTTATTATGAAACGCATTTCCTTGGGAAATAAATATAGGCTAGAAGATGCTGCGTGAAAAATGTCCAGCATTATTAATTTATTTAGGATGTGTTTCGCTGCGAGTACTCTATTGGGGTTACCCGTGGCATTCCACTTCACTTGACTCTGCCGTTCAGAACGCCCCAACTATGTAAATGTTCTAGCTACATCGTTAAATAAACAGTTTTCTTATTTATGTACCTACACTGTCATATCTCAATACGACACGTGAATGTAACATCGTTTGTCTGTAAGCCTGTCATTGCCTGTCATTACCAGTCAATTCCAGTCATTACCAGACTCAGTGGTGTGAGAAGACGCTAGCTCGATGTTGTGACTTGTGGCTCATAAATATAAATATAATACAATAGGTATGTTCGTAATACAATAGGTATCGGTTCGTAGTGGATTATTTATAGGAAGCGCGGTCTGCAGGTACCTACCGGCACCGGAATTAACATCGTGAACTTCCAGGACACACATCCAGGTAGAATTCTCAATGGCAGGGTCTACTCCTCTTGAGCCACGCACTGTCTGAATAATAATTATAAATAGTAAACAGTTTATTGACACAATGAACAAGTTCTGTACAGCAATAAATACAAAAATGATTTCAATTTTAAGGTGACTGTAATGAGTTTGTACATTTTAAAAGACAGCGTGGACTCCTTAAAGTTTGTTGATAGAACACTTCTGTGTTATAAGTACCAACTTATTGGCTTATAACCGAGGTGGTGGTAGCCCTCCAGCACGAGTCCGCGAGCATTTACTTCGGCTCAGAGTTGTTGCGTAGGACCTCACCTACATCACCTACCTGTTCGTCTATCCTACATCGACTTCGCTCCTGTAACTGTTTTGTAGATTCTGATTTTGTAATTTCTGCTGCTGTGAAGCGCTGTGAAGCGTCTCAAGGTGTCCCTCCACTCACTGGTGACTTGCTCTGGCTCAGGAATAAGGTATCTCGACTCTGGACTGTGGTCTGATAGATATCTCTTTGTGAATTTGTCCATTTCCATCGGCTGGTTTCACAGTTTCCGGATGTTGTAGATGTTATTTTGGTTGTGTCAGATGAACGGTTTCTTGAACTTCAAATAGATGATACCTTCACGTAACTGCACAAGTTCATTTTAAATATTATTATTATGAATATCTCGTGCCTATACAACTTTTACAAATTACTAACTAATATAAGTATTTTTGATAGATTAATCGGAGCATCGCACCGTAACTTACCTACCGTACGGCGCGATGCTACATATCTAAATATAACTATAACTTACAATGGTAGGTATGTACATAACTTGCTGTACATACGGAGAGGTTCAGAAGTGATTTCCGACCAACACCCGAACACCCTACACACAGCCGGATCTGAAAATACCCAGATGCTGATAATTCCCAAGAATTATACATATTACAACAAAAACAAACCTATTAATATTGTATGACACACAATGTTATATAGAATGCATGGTAAATGTTTAAAAAAAAAACTAAATGTATTTAAAAATTATAACTCAAAAACGGCAAAAAAAACATAATTATATCAAAAACTGTAAAAAATCGGGGAACAAACCCAAACACAAAATATGGAAATTAAGGGGAGGAATATTTTTTTTGGAGTTTTCTGCTGGACTTCTCTGTATTGAACTGAACCTACCTATTGACAGTGTATAAGTTCAAACCTACCTCTACCTACTGTATGTACCTACTGATAACATTGTAAAGCAGAAACATTTAAAATATTTTTTGGGTAAAGTTATAAAATAAAAATACTGTTAAAATAAATTGTACGAATTCTCGTGAATCTAGTTGTTTTGTTTTGTAATTAGATGTTATTTTAATTATTAGATGTTAATTTGTCGTGATGTTTTGGTGTTATGGAAAACTCATATACCTACTGTTTCGATGTCGTGCAACTTGATACGAACGCTTTTGCGCATTTTTTTATCAACTAGGTACTAATTATAAAATCTTTACACTCACTTATACAAATTATTAATTGCACTAAAAATGTACTTATTTATAATTAAATATTTCTAAATATCAATTATAATCTGTAAATCTGGAACTTAAACAATAGGTAGGTAGATAGGTAACATTTTTAAAATTCCATCCGCGCCTCGCATTCTGCGAGCCCCCCCCCCCCCCCTTTTGTATGCCCTTTTAGCTACTTGTAATAGGTTAGTGACACTTAGGGTTGCCCTACTAAAGGCACGAAAACTATATTTCTAAATAAAATATAGTTGGAGAAACTACTATATTTTAATCGATAACAAAAAGTTGCTAACCCAAAGTGACACTACTACACAGGGCAACACCAGAATAATAAATATGCTGCAAAACTGTACTAAGGGAATCCTGAAAATGTTTTATAAAACTTGTCATTGCCCCACCTAAGTTTGCCCCACAGATAGAATATAGATTAACAAGAAAGCGCGTTGCACGTCGTGCCATTCTACCTCGACAGTGACCATCGCAACACACCATCTGTCACCATCTGTACTTATCTACATACTGTTACCTTAGTGAATGGTTAACACGAAACCATTCGCAAGCTACCAATATATAGCGAGTGGGAAGTATGGAAGTATGGGGACACGGATCACACGCAGCGGATCACACGCAGCGGATCACACGCAGCGGATCACACGTAGCGGATCACACGTAGCGGATCACACGCAGCGGATCACACGTAGCGGATCACACGTAGCGGGAATCGTAGCGTATTTTAGATTTAGCTACTGTTAGTATTGGACGCGGTTTCTCGTTAATCTATATTATCTCGGAGGCCCCTCGTCCCTCATTGCCGAAGTAGATACAACTTACCAACCAAACACAACCAATTCACAATATCAATTACTACAAATCTATTTTCGATGTAATCATTGCATTTACCTAAATTATTATGAAATTTAAAAACAATTCACTTTATAAATACTAGCTAAGGTTTATTTACTTTGACTCAATTTGAATAAGCACGTTTATTATTAAAATTCTCATCATCAATATGTTTGTTTTTATTAAGCATTTACCTTTATCTATGAACTCACCCAGCAGTGGCAAGCAGTGGCCAATCTATCTGCAACAACCACTGAAACAACTAATGATATGAAGCGTTATGGAAAGTGTGTTCGTGTGAATATTCGCTGGTGACTCATTCAGAGACCAAAACTTAACCTTCAGTTCATACAATGAGACACTTTATTCGCCGGTCAATCAGTACTATAGGAACCTAGGTAGGTATTTACAAAGCAAGGCTCCACCGAACAACGCAGAGCTTATTAGTTTAATATTAACTAATTAATATATTTATATAATATATTTGTTTCAGATATGCTGCAGTCGTTATTACAGCCAAGGGAGAATCAACGAGGTAAGTACTTCCCACAAGTATTTTTTTTTCTAACAAAACTTATAGTACGTATACAACATAATTATTTAGTTAATAAAGTTATATAGCCAATTATAGTAACAGCACTTGTAGACCTACTTACTTGCATAAATACACCATTGTACCTACCTGTCTACCTGTCTACAATACAACATGATACAACCCACTAGGCAGAAACTGCTCTGTAAGGAAAGTTGTACCTCTCAGAGTAACTGAGTTATTTTAGGGTTAGAGGCCTTCTCCAAAACTGGGCCCTTATTCACTAGGCCACATGAGATTCGTTACCAATAACGCGTGAAATCATAACGTCTCTAAACTTAAACGTGGTTCCTGAACGCGCCGCGACAAGGAATTGAAAAATTGTATTCTGTATCTATGCCGCACGATAGGTTGTCTATGGCCAGTGTTTTCAATTCTCGATTTCACGCGATTCGTTCATAAATTTTACATCCGTACGAATCGGATAATGAGCGGGGTTTTTAGTTTTTAATTTTTTGTTTCAAGATCTTCATCTCAAGTTGATTTATCAGCAATAAAGGATTGCCCTTAAACCTTATATAATAATACTTTCGTTTAATTTTACAATTAACGAACCTGAAATGAATTCCAAAGTCTTATTTAATATATATCAAAGATATGGATAGTCTAGTTTTTGAGCGAAATGTACACATAACGCTGACTCCACATTATAACCTCGCTACCGCAAGTTACAGACGAACAATTTTTACTAAAGATTATTGAATATCTAGTAATGGATGTCGTTGTGCTCAAACGCTTTAAAAGACGTAGTTGCCAACAACGTACGAATATTAACAGGAGGTTACTAAGTGATTCTGCGATTCCAAATTAAACTACAATTTTACCACAAAAAAACTAGTATTTGTTGAATGAAAACACATAAAATATGTATATTTTTATAATTTACATTCTATTAAAAAAACCGTGTTACTTGTTGACTTCTCGTAGAACCAACCTCTATCAATTACCAAAACAAAACTACATATGAATCAAACTGAAAACGCGCTTGTAACGCGCTAGCTTGACACACGTTATTTTGACAGTTCAAAACGATAGCGTAAAGCACCTCATCGCGTTTATAAAAACTGTCATTGGCATAAATAATACCATTCCATGCGAATTCCACGTTACGAGTTTGTATGGTCATAGAGAATAAGGGCCCAATTGTTAATGCGACAGTTTGCAATAGTAATGTATTTAATAAACTTTCTTAGATGTAGGGATATAGTCATAGATCAATGACGTCACTAAGGGACGCTCCAATGAAAGATGGAAAAGTCGAGGTTTCAAAATTCTGAAAAACTAAGAGACCCATTACCCTTACATAGGTACCTCGCTACTCTGTACATACAAAGCTAGGTCGTTAGGTATCGAGCCATGCTTCCGTAGTTAGTGTGCACGGCCAGCACGGTGGTTCCCCGGTAGGTACGAGTAGTCCCGTCCGCTAGTAGTGCACGGCACGGCACGGTAGCAGTGGTCGGGAGCCCTTACCATGTGATATAATAACAGACAAGATGATCGGCGCCCTGCCAGCAGTGGCGGTGCGGCACGAGCGGCGACGGAACGAGAAACGCAACGCCGCGGCGGCGGCAGCTGGGGGCTTAGGCGGGGGAGGACGGCGTCCGAGCCAGCTGCCGCTGCAGACGCCGGGCTCGGGCCGCGGCACCGACACCGACGCTACACCCTCGCCCGACCCCAACCGCTTCCGGAACGAGCTCTACGTCTGTGGCAAGGTCGGTCACAACATAACGCACCACACCACGACACACAGACACATCACATAGTACAACGCAACACGCTACATCACGATACAATATACAACACAACGCATCACACAACGACACGCAGCGGAACACATCACATTGTACAACGCAACACGCTACATCACTATACAATATACAACACAACGCACCACACCACGACACACAGCGAAACACGTCACATTGTACGACGCAACACGCTACATCACTATACAATATACAACACAACGCACCACACCACGACACGCAGCGAAACACGTCACATTGTACGACGCAACACGCTACATCACTATACAATATACAACACAACGCACCACACCACGACACGCAGCGAAACACGTCACATTGTACGACGCAACACGCTACATCACTATACAATATACAACACAACGCACCACACCACGACACACAGCGAAACACGTCACATTGTACGACGCAACACGCTACATCACTATACAATATACAACACAACGCACCACACCACGACACGCAGCGAAACACGTCACATTGTACGACGCAACACGCTACATCACTATACAATATACAACACAACGCACCACACCACGACACGCAGCGGAACACATCACATTGTACAACGCAACACGCTACATCACTATACAATATACAACACAACGCATCACACCACGACATACAGCGGAACACATCACATTGCACGACATTGCACAACGTTTACTAACAAATAGTTCTGAAAATCCTTTTGTGTTTAAAGATGCATTAAATACAAATACAAATACATTTATTTACCAAAAATATTGAGTTACAATAGAGTTGCCGTTGGTCTCCGCACTAGGTCGAGCCTGTATTGCTAAGAAAAAATATTTTCCTAAATTCATCTTGTACAGAGTGCAACGGAAAATGAAGTAGTTATATGAAAAAACGTTTTTGGAATCGTCCGTACGATTTCAAGGAACTTTCTTATTCTGATAGTGTTGATCGCCAACACGTCACTAATTATGAAATCTTGGAATAAGTTTACACGAGTAGGGATTCTATTGTTGTAGGCACTTTTAAAATGAAGGGATTAATCTAAGCTTATCAGCTTCAATTAATCCCTTCATTTTAAATTTGTCGCAGGTTGCGCTGCTGCACGGCATCGTGGTGGCGCTGCTGCTCGGCATCGTGGTGCTGGTGGTGGGTCTGGTGCAGCTGTCTCCGGGCGCGGAGGCGGCGCAGCACCGCTACTACCTGATGGGAGCCGGCGCCGCGCTCACCGCCGGGGGCGCGCTCGTCGCCGTGCTCAGGTACGCCTCTCTCCCTCTCTCCCTCTCTCCCTCGCTTACTCCCACGCTGCGCTGTTCTCTGACGCTCGCTTTCTCTCCCGCAGATGCGTTTGCCTGCACTGGTTTGTGCGCAAGTACGGAGGGGACGCGGAGGCGGGGGGCGCGGTTGTGTCGGGGGGTGCGGGCGGGGGCGCGCACAAGTCCCACCACGCTGCGACCGCGGGCGCCGCGCTGCACGCCGCACACACGCACGGCACCGCCGCACACACACAGGGACATACGCACACACACACGAAGCAGCAGCACCACAAGCCGAAGGCGGCGACTTCAGCACCCGCTCCCGCCCCCGCCCCCGCCCCCGCTCCAGCTCCAGCGCCCGCCGTGCCCGCCGTGCCCGCCGTGCCCGCTGCGCTCGCCTAACCGACGCACGGAGGCGCGAGCGCCGTGGTCTGGGATCAACAGAAGAATACTATGTTCTAGGAAAATTCCGGCAGACTTTGAGGTACCTGCGTATCAATATTTCCAAGAACCCCACATCCTCGTCCGTGAAGATGCGCACCGATGGGGCAGGTACCTGACGGAGTTTTTCCTTTTGAACTTCGAAGGCGACGCCCCAGCGCAGACCAGTATGAACGATTCAGCCCGGACCGAATCCGGAGTCGGACCGGAGCCAGCGCTCGGATCGGCACCGGTACCACTCGCCGTCGCCGTCGGTCGGAGCCAACGCGACACAACGTCGTTCATCGAGGATGTGTGTGAGAAGTCTAGATCGACTCGATATAATATATTGTAAATATAACCTTTTCTAAGAGACGTTTAGAAACCTGATCTTTATTAAAACTTAGCTTTGATAAAAATGTATTCTTAAATTCAGAGTGATCTCTTGTCGTGATGACTCAGTTCGCGCATTTTTCAGCCGAGGCACCTATCTACTCGCAGTACGAGTGTCGCTGTACCAATACAGTACACTATCTACTCGCAGTACGAGTGTCGCTATACCAATACAGTACACTATCTACTCGCTGTACGACTGTCGCTGTACCAATACAGTACACTATCTACTCGCTGTACGAGTGTCACTGTGCCAGTACAGTAGATACTCGTACGTACATCCAGACTAGGGTTATCAAATTGTAAACAACTCCAAGATGGAGAAAATATCAATATATTTTATTCCTAAAATATATAGTTTTTACTTCTTTGAGCCTTTATTAGCAGGTTTTTGTTTTCGGGGAATGCTTTATAGCTTGTTGTTAGTAGGTAATTAAATGTATAATTGATATATGAATGTATTCTATTGCGATTATTCTCAATTTCATTTATAAACAGATCAAGGTTGCGTTCCGTTGTACGCTTAGACAGCAACATTAGCAACATTAGCAACATTAGCAACATTAGCAACATTAGCAACATTAGCAACATTAGCAACATTAGCAACATTAGCAACATTAGCAACATTAGCAACATTAGCAACATTAGCAACATTAGCAACATTAGCAACATTAGCAACATTAGCAACATTAGCAACATTAGCAACATTAGCAACATTAGCAACATTAGCAACATTAGCAACATTAGCAACATTAGCAACATTAGCAACATTAGCAACATTAGCAACATTAGCAACATTAGCAACATTAGCAACATTAGCAACATTAGCAACATTAGCAACATTAGCAACATTAGCAACATTAGCAACATTAGCAACATTAGCAACATTAGCAACATTAGCAACATTAGCAACATTAGCAACATTAGCAACATTAGCAACATTAGCAACATTAGCAACATTAGCAACATTAGCAACATTAGCAACATTAGCAACATTAGCAACATTAGCAACATTAGCAACATTAGCAACATTAGCAACATTAGCAACATTAGCAACATTAGCAACATTAGCAACATTAGCAACATTAGCAACATTAGCAACATTAGCAACATTAGCAACATTAGCAACATTAGCAACATTAGCAACATTAGCAACATTAGCAACATTAGCAACATTAGCAACATTAGCAACATTAGCAACATTAGCAACATTAGCAACATTAGCAACATTAGCAACATTAGCAACATTAGCAACATTAGCAACATTAGCAACATTAGCAACATTAGCAACATTAGCAACATTAGCAACATTAGCAACATTAGCAACATTCTACGTTCTAAAACGAAGAATGTTGCTTGGAATAGAATATAGTAGTTTCACTTACATACTATATTTCTATTAAATGTGCATAGGAATTAAATTAAATTAAAAGAAATGAATATTTAATAATGCATTTATGAAAATCGTAGCCCATCGAAAGTATAGGTACCTAATATATTTAAATATTTATATGGTATGAATTAGTAAAATGGTAATCATGCATATTGTCCACCTTTTGGTGAGCGGTTACCGTAATCTATGGACGCTTGCAACACCAGCGGAATAATATAACATGTACAGATAATAATGTTGGTTACCAACCTGTCTTTCGTTGTGTTATTGATGAGGTAAGGGTGATACACACATATCTCTCACGATTCACTTTTGTCATTGTAGGTAGGGTAAAGGGTTCCACTGGTTTGTATCTGACGCAGGTACCTACCTACCTACTTGATGAAAGAATTAGTTCAGTTCGTCCCATCGCGAGTTGACGACGAACGGGAATCGGTCAGTTTGCTTTCCTCCTCGTCCCACTGAGTTGCAGTGCAAGTGGACCCACCCATTACCTACCTAGGTACCTACTTCATATTTATTTATGTCGTCTGTCGATGTTTAGATGCAAGTATTATGTTTATGTCCTACTCTTAACTTAGAAATAAATAATATGGTATTAAATATAAGTAACAATCTATGTATTCAATGAAATATCATCTATTATAAAAGGTATTAAAAAAGTAGAAGTTATTTAACTGCAGGGTAGGTACCTACATTTAATATTAATGTAGGTAGGTAGATGTAATTACCTGTAGATGTCTAGACCAATTTGTAAATCGTGAATAAGAATATACCTGGTGGTACCTGGCCTACCTACCTACCTATCTACCTACCTACCTGTCTACCTACCTACCTACCTACCTACCTATCTACCTACCTACCTACTTAGCTACGTAGCTACGTGGTAAACCTAAACCTTTTGTACTTATTGGAATGTTATCCTAAGAGACTGAGAAAGTGTTCTAACGAGTATTTCAAAGATTTATCATTTTGATAGTTGAGCTACCTTATTCAGAGCTCACGAACTTACTAACCAAACATCTCACAATCAAATACAACACTCAGCACCGGTTCTAGGGGGGGAGGGGGGGGGCGCTAACCGGGGCAGCTGACGCGGGCGTTTCAGGGGCAGATTAAGGGGGCGCCAATATGTTTTAAAAAAACTTGTTTCACATAGCGCCTAACTTCTAGCGCACGTTCAATCGAACGGGAATGCACGCGAAGGTGATTTATGAACGTAATTTACTGAAGGGTCACAAAAAATGCCATCTTTGTGAGTTGTTTTTATCAATTTACAACTACCTAGTTAGTTAGTTAGGTATTCACAATAGAAACAGTAACTAGTTACCTACTTACTCACAGGGAATCCCAGAGCGAGATCTATACCTAGTTACCTACATACTTATTTTCCTATCGGGTGTTAAGTTATTTATTATTATAGTTTCCTATCTATATGCCCTAGCTTATAGATAGGAAACTATAATAATAATAGATATTTATATATGTATTGTATCTACCTACCCACCTTCTTACTCTTTGTTTATAAGGTAAGTGGATGTCGCCTCTCCTCAGCACATTTAGACACGTGAAATTAAAACAAATCAGATTATGTAAACTCCCTACCTACCTACCTACCTACCTAGGTAGTAAGTAGCTCACTAAATATATAATTTAATTTACTTACGTGATGGGCTATTTGTATTGATTGTAAAAACGATACCTGTGTTTTGCTATTCTACTGTTTTTTTTAATATTTATAATAAAAACAAACAAACATGCATAGGTAAATATAAAAAACTTACCATACGGACAACGCCATCTATTGGCGTCGGGTGAAAGCATCGAACGGCCGCATAATCTGTGCGCAACAATCTCTTCTAACAAGAGTTTTTATTTATTTATTTTATTTGTTTTTTATTGACCGGTCGGCTTTGGTCAGTCGCCTAGTCGATGCACAGAATGATTCATTGATTAGGGACAGTATATGAGACAGTGGTCAATTGCATTAACAGCCAAGACAGACTCCGCTCACGTGACAGAGTTGTCGACTCTGAAACATGATCTCCATAAAGGAAAACAGCAATGCGACCATTACTGCTTCAATATTTTGTCATTTTTTATATTCAAAATATCTTTTGTCATCATATATGTATAGAGGTATATTGAGGTGTATATGTATATAGGCTATTGATTCATGCACGTCTTAGCTACGAGTAAGAGCCAGACGTCTCGTCCCTCACGCTGTCCGACTGTCCGGCTGTCTGGCTGTCCGGCTGTCTGGCTGTCCAGCTGTCCGGCTGTCCGGATGTCCAGCTGTCCGGTGAAACTGCGTCACCGTGGGGACGCATTTATTTAATTTAACGACGCGCTATTATGCTGTGCCAAATGCTTATTAAGTAGGAATAATCGTTAAAAATAATTGTGTAAACAGCGTTGTCTGAACCATATCTACACCGGAATCCCCGGCCAGCCTCCCCGACCTCCTCCGCATCGCATGCCGGAGCGGAGGAGCGGAGGAGCGGAGGAGCGGAGGAGCGGAGGAGCGGAATAGTCACACGGTTGTATTTAAATGTATGTATTCAGTACATACATTTTAACAGTCGTTAACATTCCATTCACTTTTAACCACGGGTACCTACCTACCTGCGTGTACGTTATATTTACAATTATACTTACCTACCTATATAATATATAATCCAATTTAGATAAGGTGCATGTCGAGTCCAAGTTAACTCATTAGAAATTAATACTCATAAAAATGTACAATTTATCAACCTGTTTTATCAGATTCTTACTTAAGTATAATAGATATAATCTCAATGTTGTTCATAAGTAGGTTCCTAACTACCTACCTATTTACCTAAATCCTTATTATTTATAATCACGCCATTACTTTACTAAGTATATATCTGTTTATTATATTTATTTGATGTAGGTATGTATGTGCGGCTTGTTAGGACAACTACTAAATGAAACTCTCACTTTCAGATCCATAAAGTTAAGATTGATTTTGAATAAGAGGGATTGTTGATTGTATTATGATATAATTTCAAATTATTATGACTTTTAGATGAACAAAAAAAAACATTTTAATTTATTTTCTACAACCTATTCAACTTTCGGCATATCAAATCGTTATTTCTATAACATATTTCGGTCCGGATGGTTTCGACGACCACTCCCACTTCCAACACATTGAAGTTGATTACAAAGTCAAAGTTAAAGTGAACGTCAAAGCCGCTGGGCATGTGTCAACCTACCTACGTTCTATATCATGCCATGATCCTTGAACTATTCTAAATGTAACGTATTATATTATATTATTTTGGTATTATAATATAATGTAAATTACGTTAACAATATATTTTATAAGAATATGATATTTTTAATTTTAATTATGTCTATGCTGTTTTATATGTCATATATTTTATACAAAAGTCTCTTTAATAAAACTTGAACAATGTATGGATTTGTTTTATTCAATGACTTTGCAATGACTTCGAATGGCATTCGAAGTTAAGAACCTGAAAAAATTATAAAATGGATAATCTATTTGGTTTGGCGTGTAAATAGCCACCATCCAATTTAATATAAATCCTGCCAAAAGCCCAGAAATCAATACAATAACACAGTAAAGCAAACCCAACTCACCCGCTCATACAGCTGATGTTACCGTCAGTTACTCACCCGCTCATACAGCTGATGTTACCGTCAGTTACTCACCCGCTCATACAGCTGATGTTACCGTCAGTTACTCACCCGCTCATACAGCTGATGTTACCGTCAGTTACTCACCCGCTCATACAGCTGATGTTACCGTCAGTTACTCACCCGCTCATACAGCTGATGTTACCGTCAGTTACTCACCCGCTCATACAGCTGATGTTACCGTCAGTTACTCACCCGCTCATACAGCTGATGTTACCGTCAGTTACTCACCCGCTCATACAGCTGATGTTACCGTCGGTTACTCACCCGCTCATACAGCTGATGTTACCGTCAGTTACTCACCCGCTCATACAGCTGATGTTACCGTCAGTTACTCACCCGCTCATACAGCTGATGTTACCGTCAGTTACTCACCCGCTCATACAGCTGATGTTACCGTCAGTTACTCACCCGCTCATACAGCTGATGTTACCGTCAGTTACTCACCCGCTCATACAGCTGATGTTACCGTCAGTTACTCACCCGCTCATACAGCTGATGTTACCGTCAGTTACTCACCCG
The DNA here is from genome assembly GCA_961405105.1 of Perizoma affinitatum. NCBI lineage: Eukaryota > Metazoa > Arthropoda > Insecta > Lepidoptera > Geometridae > Perizoma > Perizoma affinitatum. The sequence goes on along the minus strand of OY560199.1, from coordinate 93,433 downwards.
CTCATACAGCTGATGTTACCGTCAGTTACTCACCCGCTCATACAGCTGATGTTACCGTCGGTTACTCACCCGCTCATACAGCTGATGTTACCGTCAGTTACTCACCCGCTCATACAGCTGATGTTACCGTCAGTTACTCACCCGCTCATACAGCTGATGTTACCGTCGGTTACTCACCCGCTCATACAGCTGATGTTACCGTCAGTTACTCACCCGCTCATACAGCTGATGTTACCGTCAGTTACTCACCCGCTCATACAGCTGATGTTACCGTCAGTTACTCACCCGCTCATACAGCTGATGTTACCGTCAGTTACTCACCCGCTCATACAGCTGATGTTACCGTCGGTTACTCACCCGCTCATACAGCTGATGTTACCGTCAGTTACTCACCCGCTCATACAGCTGATGTTACCGTCAGTTACTTAGTTGTGGCAGATTAGCTCAGATTTGTTCCAAATGTGCTCCTTATTCCATTCCTTGCCGACCGGAAAACTTTATCCATATTAGTCAATGGATGTGTTTGATATTTTTCATCCCATCTCTTCGAAAAACTACTACCAGTGTAAAAACAGCATTGCTTGAAAAAAGTTTCAGTGGAATGGCAAAAAAAAAAATCAATTAATTGCATAACAACATAAAGGTGCCATCATTTTTTTTTTTAAATAAACTTAATTATTTTTGTCATTAAAATGCTATTATCATATAAAATAATTTATGATAGATCGCGACATCAAAATTGATTAAGTATTAACTTTAATTTAAAATTTTAATGTTGCCCGGCTCGCTGTTCAGTGTATTTATGAATTGATAACACTCAGATGGGCACACAGTATAATATAGTTATTACAAACATTTAAAACTATCTATGACACGCTTTAAAAGTTAACACACCGAAAACCAACCAACTCTGTAGGTAGATATGTAGCATAAGGAAAATGACTCGTCAAAACGCGCGGGACGCCGCACTTCTCTTTTCTTCCGCGTGAGGGCGCTAGGCGTTGGCTCCTTCAGCCTCGCGATTGGCGCCGACCTAATGTCACTGTCACTCACGCGGCATGCTACAAATAATAGGCTGGATTCAATAGAGTAAATATGTGAACGACTAGAGCATTGCGCTACAAAATGTATCTATTATTTTGTTTTTATGAATGGATTTAGACTTTTGTTATTATTGTGTAATATAAATTTATTTGTGACACATGTTTGCAAATAAATGATTTGATTTGATTTGATGTGATGCGATTTTCTGCAGTTCATTAACTTTAAAGGATAATTATATTTTTTATTACGAGACATAACTTTAAGCGAGTATTACTCCCTTCGAACTGTGATCTTGGTGTTGGGGGGAAAAACCCTCGTCCAATGAAACGTCAAAATCATTGCAAGTTGTCACCTTCAAAAACACATGTTTTCAGTCATTGCGCCATAGTTTCATGCATAGTTTGTATGCTCTCCGGAGATATTGACTCTTCATTGAACTACTGCCAGCGCCATCTAGTAACCTCAGGATAACAACTGCCATGATGGCAAGAGGGCGCTTTTACTAGTATCTCATAATTTCCAGGACAAAGCAGAATAACTACCTGATTGTGCATAGGGGAGGGAACACAAATGAAAACTCCCGAACTGATTTGAAGTTTTATTGTCCTCTTCACAGCGAATTTTGGAAAAATGTTTTAAGAACTATGTTTCTCGTGCGACGAAAGATTTGTAAGTGACGGTGCATAGAAAATATGTTCCTTCATAGATTTAGATGAACAGCCGCGGGATGTGTTGCTCCTGAACGGTTCGTAGGCGTTAACATCCTGCCCCCGTTGAAAATCTTCCGTTTTTAACCCTCTAATTCTTCTGCAGTAGGCAGGGCAACGAGACGGACTAGTTGGCGGCGTACCTACGTTTCCTCTTGCAGTATTGACGTCAGCGACGCGGGGTATTCTGTCATCTGGACCATAGAACGGTCTTGAAATTCGACCGAGTCTCCAGCATAGGGGCGGACAATCGTCTTCTTGTAAACGCACCAAGTCGCCTACATTTGGATTGAAGGAGTTGGTTTTCCATTTGTGTCGTTGCTGTAACTCAGCAATGTATTCTCGCTGCCAGCGCTTCCAAAAGTGTTGATGTATTTGTTGTAGTCTAGCGTAGCGCTGCAGATTGTTCGGATTGCAGTCCTTCAAATCGGGTGAAGGCAGAGCGGTGAGTGCCCGACCAATGAGAAAGTTCCCAGGAGTTAGGCAAAGGAAATCGTCAGGAGATGACGATAAAGGACGGCTGTTTAATATTGACTCTACTTGTGCGAAAAGAGTAGTCAATTCTTCGAATGTTAAGTGTGAATTACCCATAAAGCGTTTAATATGGAATTTAGCTGATTTCACACCGGCCTCAAAAATGCCGCCGAAGTGAGGAGCGTAAGTCGACGAAAATATGAATTGTATTCCGTCTTTACTTGCAAAATCAGATAAAGAATTGGCATTAAAAAAAATATTGATTTCTTTCGCAACAAAATAGCATCCGTTATCGCAAAAGACCTCAGTAGGCCTGCCGCGACGTGACACGAATCGTCGAAATGTCATGATAAAAGTTACTTTCGAGAGATCACTTACGGCCTCAAGGTGTATTTGTATCGTAAACAAACAAAAAGGCAAAGATAACATTTAACAACTACAGAACCGCGGCCTTTCTTGTTTAAAATAAAAAATGGACCGACGAAATCTAAGCCTACAGTTTGAAATGGGAAACTTGGCGTAACACGCTGTGATAGTAAGTTGCCCATCATTAGATTCATAGTTCGTCCTTGAAGTCGTCGACACTTAAACAATTATGAAAAGTGCGTCGAGCTAGATGTCTACTATTGATGGGCCACACGAATTCTCTTATAGTAGCTAGTAGCAATTGTGGTCCAGCATGTAGATTCTGTCTATGCTCATGTTCAAATAAAATTTTGGTTAAGTGATGATTAGCATGCATAAGCACGGGATGTTTTTTGTCAAAGTTAAAATCAGACGCGTCCAACCGACCGCCTACTCGAATTACTCGGTCATCGCTATAGAATGGAGTCAGTGACAAAATCTGAGATTTGGGACTCAGGGTTTACTTTGTTGGCAAATAAGTCATACTCGGGCACGAATGATTCTTGTTGTGTTAAGCGACAAAGATGAAGAAATGACTTATTAATTTCGTCAACTGTCAATGGACCTGTAAATCGAGCGTTTCTTGTATTGTATAGAGGGTTTCTTGTATTGTGTCGAAAACGCAACACATAAGCAAACGTTTGAGTTCGTTTGAGTCTAGGTAGGCTAGAGTATTTTTTAAAATATACTATAGGATCCTTGTTAGTTTGAGGTGTAGTATAGGTAGATATAAGTATACACATAAGCTAGCATATAAGCGACCGATCTATTGTTTAAGGAGATTATGTACTAAATATTCAGATGTTTTCTTTTTACCAGGAGACAAATTAACAGCAACGAACGTTTATGAACAATCAATTACATTAAAACCAAATGTTAGGCCAGTTTATGTTAAGCAGTATAGATTGCCACATTCTTTAAAAGGTGAAATTAACCGTCAGGTACAAAATATGTTAGATAATGATATAATAGAACAAACAAAAAGTGAGTGGTCAAGTCCAATTTTGTTAGTACCAAAAAAAAAGCGCGGATTATAATAAAAAATGGCGATTAGTTGTGGATTATCGAAAACTAAATGACTGTATAGTGGATGATAAATTCCCATTACCTAATATAACAGAAATTTTGGATTCTCTTTCTAACTCAGTATATTTTTCACATTTAGATCTCAACCAGGGATACTACCAAGTAATCTTAGATAAACAGAGCAGAGAATATACAACTTTTAGTACTAGTACAGGCCAATACAGCATGAAAAGATTACCAATGGGTTTAAAGACAAGCGCGAGTGCGTTTAGCAGAGTTATGTCAGTAGCAATGTCAGGTTTAACGTTCGACAAATGTTTTATCTATTTAGATGATTTAGTAGTTTTCGGAAGAAACTTAGAAATACACAATATAAATTTGACGGATGTACTAGAAAGACTTAGAAAAGTAAACTTAAAATTAAATCCAGAAAAATGTAATTTTTTAAAGAAAGAAATGCTTTATTTGGGACACTTAGTATCGGAGAATGGAGTGTTGCCAGATCCAGCAAAAGTGGAAGTATTACGGGATTATCCTGTACCAACTAATACGGATGAAGTAAAGAGATTTGTAGCATTCTGTAATTATTATAGGAAATTTATTAAAAATTTTGCAGAAATAACAAATCCAGTAAATAAACTAACAAGAAAATATGAACCATTTGTTTGGACTAATCAGTGTCAAAATGCATTCGAAAAATTAAAAGAATCTTTGATTACTCCACCTGTATTAGAGTTTCCAGATTTTTCTGAAAATAATGAGTTAATAATACAAACAGATGCATCAGGTACTGCAATCGGCGCAGTTTTGTGTAATAAAAATATGAAACCAATAGCTTATGCTAGTAGACCTTTAAATAAAGGAGAGCTGAACTACCCAACAATTCAAAAAGAGTTAGTAGCTATTGTTTGGGCGATAAAGTATTTTAGACCTTACGTATATGGAAAATTATTTACGATAATGACGGATCACAAACCATTTTAAAATCATGGCTAAATCAATCAAGACTAGATTAAAATCATGGCTTGTCGAGAGGGCGTTCTATAACGTGGAGGATTTTATAGGGAAAATCCAATGAGTACCTTAGACTATTAAAAATTTTATAATATAATAAATAAATGTTATCTAATATATATTAGATTATATTAATTTTAATGCACAATTTTATGTTTATTTTTTATTTTATTTTATGTTAATTGACTGACATCAAAATTTTTATTTACCAATAAATTGATTATTCTGATTATTCTGATTATTCATTAATTTATCTATTTTCTATGAAAGATCCATCTAGTAGACTTCTTAAATTTAGACTAGAATTAGAGGAATATAACTTTAAAATCTTATATGTAAAAGGAAAAGAGAACAGTGTTGCGGATGCATTGTCCAGAATTATCATAACGTCAGATACTTTAAAGAAAATGAACGAGGAAATTATTTCGGTCATGACGAGGGCACAAACAAAAAATATTAACGGTAATTTTAACAAACAAAATATTAGCAACCAAAACGACCAGTGGCCTGATCAACCACAAGTTGTTGAAGTGCTGAGAATACCAAATAGCTCTACGGAAATGATGTTTATAACAAAAAATGAAATGAATAAGTTGAGACAACAAAATAATATAGATAAAGAATATGAATGTTTTATATACAGTAACAAAAGAAATGCATTATATATTAATCTTGATTTTAGAGCAAGATTTACGCGAGCCGAATTCGTGACTAAATTAGGAGAAATTTGCAAAAATATGAAAATAAATGAACTATGCATAGTAAAAAATTATGAAAATGAAGATTTTATAGCAGATTTGTTAAAAGAAATAAAGGATAACCAGTTATCCAATTATCCACGGATTTATATATTAAAAGGAGTAAGAAGAATTGAAAACGAAGAAGAAAAGAAATACATTTTATATGATTTTCATCTACTACCCACTGCAGGTCATGCAGGCGTGCGTAGAATGACTAATAATATAAAAATAATTTGTTTTGGCCAGGTCTACACAAAGACGTAGCAGAGTTTGTAAGTAAATGCATTAAATGCCAAAAAATGAAGCATTGTAGGTATGTCAAGGCAATAACTACAACGGCTTCGTTTGCTTTTGAAAAACTATATCTAGATATTGTAGGACCATTAGACAGAGATATTGATGATACTCGTTATATTTTAACGCTACAATGCGAATTAACTAAGTTTGTAGAAGCGTATACATTAAAAAATAAGGATACGGTAAGTGTAGCTAAGGCATTAGTGAATAATTTTATTTTAAGGTTTGGGATACCCAAAGTAATAGCGACAGATCGAGGAGCAGAGTTTGTTTCTTCAGTAATGGAACAGGTATGTAAATTATTAGAAATAGAAAAACTAACATCAACATCTTATCATCATCAATCAATAGGAGCTTTAGAAAATTCACATAAAAATTTAGGTTCATTTTTGCGAATACATTGCAATGGACAAAAAGAAACATGGAGCCATTGGTTACCATTTTGGTGTTACAGTTTCAATAATACGGTTCATACAGAAACAAAATACACACCCTTTGAATTAGTATTCGGTAGACCTAGTATAATACCATGTAGAGTAAGTCAACATATAGAACCTTTATATAATCCAGATAGTTATGCATTAGATCTTAAGTATAAGTTACAAGTAGCACACCAAGATGCTCGGAATAATTTACTTTTAAACAAACATAATCGTAAACAAATGTATGATAGGAACGTAAATAATGTAACGTATAAAAAGGGAGAATTGTTATTAATTAAAAATTAAGTAGGAAATAAGTTGGACACTTTATGGAAAGGACCATTTGTAGTTTTAGATGATTTGGGAGTTAATGTTAAAATATTAAAAAATAATAATCAATATGTTATTCATAAAAATAGAACAAAATTATTCATAACTTAATATTATATAAACATATACCTATAAAAAAAAATTTATACTTAGTTATATTTTTTTTTTCTTTTACCCCCGAGGTGAGGTGTAGTATAGGTAGATATAAGTATACACATAAGCTAGCATATAAGCGACCGATCTATTGTTTAAGGAGAGTAATAAAAGGTCTTCCACCGAGTTAAGACGTTTCAATAACATCCATTCAAGTTGTCAAGTTAGTCATAGTAGAAGTTATTTTAGTTTCTGGTAAGTTAGTAATGTCTATTTTACTTTTTAGGGTAGGCCAAGTGCTTTCTGGCTCAGATAGGTATGACGGCCCAGACCACCAAAGCGTGGTAATACCTACTTGATCTGGGCTGATGCCTCTGGATATTAGGTCAGCAGGGTTGGCATCAGTTGGCACGTAACGCCAAGAAGCCGAATTTGGTAATTCGCAGATTTCTGAAATCCGTTTTGCTACACAAGTTTTCAAATTTTGGAAGCTGCTAAGGAGCCAGGCTAGTACAATTGAAGAAACGCACCAATGCACTTGGGTGTGTATGTCGTATCCTATGGATTCCCTTATGGTCTTGCATAATTTTGCTGCCAAAAGAGCGGCACATAGCTCAAGTCGGGGAATAGTAGTAGCCTTGATTGGAGCTACCTTGGATTTGGAACAAAGTAACCTTATGGTGACTTCGTTGTTGGGGTTTATCAAGCTTACGTATTCTGAGATGCATCGCTAAAAGAATGAAGTTCTACTGAAGTAGGTTCATCGCATAGTACCCATCTAGGTATCTCAAGACTCAAAATATAGGGTATAGAAATATATGGGGTACAAATTTGTTCCAATCTCTTTGGATCTCCTTTGGAATTGGATCACCCATGATAGCTTGTGTAACCACAACTTTATCATTTCATCGCTGCACAATTTTTGCAGCGATGAAAGGATGAATCGTTTGGTTAAAGTGTGATCATTAGATGGAACTGGAATTTTGAATGGAAAATGCAATTGATCAGTGGATGGATTCCAACCCATACCTAGTGTGAACACACACTCACAATCAATTTATCATTTGAATTTGAAGAGGTTGACTCTAATATGGAAGGTAAATTGGTTTTGAACTTTCTGAGATTGAAACAACCTTTTTGTAGAGCTGTTGATACAGATTTATATATGTGGCTTAGAGCGCTTTCGCTGCTAGCGCCAGTAATAAGGTCATCTATATAGAAATCATGTTGAATTATTTCCTTGATTGTAGTGTCTGAGCATTCTTCACCTAGTTGTCAGAGGCATCGCGTACTTAAATAACGTCTTGATAGGTAGCGATTCATCCTCTCTCCATAATATGAGCTGAAGGTTCCTATTTGCTTCATTAACGGCACATTGTCGGTACATCTTCTCGACGTCTCCAGTCAGGAGATATTTGTACTGTCGACCTCTGACTAGGATGGAGAAAAGAGAATCTTGCATATTTGGACATTCCATAAGAATGTCTTTGACAAAGTACCCAGACGAAGTCTAAAACATAGGGTCTGCTAGCTGAAAACCTTAATAAAAGATATTTGCAATTGTTTTGCATCTACAGGGAATTTAGGTATATAACCTGTTAATTGGGATAGTACTAGAAAACCTGATGTAACGTTGAACTGGCTGACTAATGACCTCAATTGCGCCATACAAGTTTGATGATTGCCTATGCCTATGACATTGACAAGGCAGTTGGAGTTGGATGGTAACGACAGCTTCTCTTTGAGAGACTGTGTTATAAAAGAAGACTGGCTACCGCAGTCTAATAGGGCATGGACCTTCTCTGTTTGGTTCGTCCGAGGATTGACCACCTCAATGAAGGCGGTAGACAGTAAGACTTGATTTGAATTCTGTTTATAAAAAATTGCAATATTGTGTCAGTGCAATTCGGCATGGCTACACCAGAGTTGGTAGTTTTTTTTTTTTTTTTTTATGACATTGGATGGTTTGTGTATAAGGGTATTGTGTCTCCCATTGCATTTGAGACATGGGCCTAGAAGGCAGGTTTGTATTTTATGACCGAGCCTTACACAATTAGGCTCGGCTTAGAGCTTCAGTTATGCGTTCCTCTACACTCTTGGTCAGGAAGGTTGGACAGTTATTAATGCGATGCCCTTCATGACAGACGACTCATATTATACGTGGAGAGGTAGCCGCGTGGGTAGAGGTAGCTTTTTTTTTTTTTTTTTTTTTTTTTCTAAAATGTTAGTGTTAATGTTTATATACTTAGTTTTATATTCCTTATCTTAAATTTTTATCTAAAAAAAATAATAATAATAAAAAAAGTTAGGTTAGTTAGATGTGGAGGTAAGGTTGGTGCCATTTGGATTGAGTTTTGCGTTGTTGTGTTTCGGGAGTTTGTTGTTTGTTGTGGGGTCGCGGAAGGTTGAGGCATGCCGAAGCCTTTGCGCGACGTGGCGGGGAGGTTCATAAAAGGCCCTTCTCAGGGCCCCTCCTCGCAGGATGGAGTGGTCCGATTCCGTGTCTGAGGACGTGTTGGTGACGCGGGTCGGTTCTCCAACAACAAAAGGCCCTTCTCAGGGCCCCTCTCAGGAGGAAGGGATGGAGTCCGACCTGTCGGAACCTGTCGAGGGTGGGTTGGTTCGGATGCGGCCGTCTTCCTCTTTTTCGTGCCCGGGTATTTGGACTCGGACACGGAGACCGAGGGGATAGCGGCCGCGAAGGTCAGCACTGCCAGGAGGGAAAATGAAGGTCGGTTAAGGCGGGAGGTTCGGTTAGTTTAGGTTAGGTAAGGTTTTTTTTTTTTTTTTTTTTTTTTTTTTTTTTTTTTTTTTTAGGTTAGGTTAGGTTAGGTTAGGTTAGGTTAGGTTAGGTTAGGTTAGGTTAGGTTAGGTTAGGTTAGGTTAGGTTAGGTTAGGTTAGGTTAGGTTAGGTTAGGTTAGGTTAGGTTTTTTTTTTTTTTTTTTTTTATATTTTGTCCTTTGTCTCCCCTGACTTAGTCAGAGACTTTTGTATTATATCTAAAGTGTTACATCTCTTTATTTTTATTTATCTTTACTTATTAGTATGACATATTTATATATTTGTTACATATTAATTTAACATATTTCTATTCTATATGATCTATCTATTCCATAAAATCTTCTTTTATTTGTAACTTTAATATTATTCTTCCCTTTGTTTTGTCCCCTTTTTTTTTTTCTTCTTTTACCTTTTTATTTATTTTTATTATTATTTTTTTTCTTTTTATATTTATATATTTTTTATTTTATTTTATTTTATTTTTTTTTTAAATCTGTTTCTTTCCTTTCTTATTTTCCTGTGTTATTCAATATATATATTTTTACAAAGTATATATATTATTAATAATATTAATCATGTCTTATTCCGTTCTATGGATCTCATAGTTATATATTTACAAAATTTTAAGAATTTATATCTACTTTCTTCATCTAAAAGCCATTCATGTATAGTTTCTTGTGTTATATCTCTCTTATATTCTAATTTTAGCATTTCTCTCTTATATGTGTATTGTGGACACTCTTCTATTAGGTGTATAATTGTTTCCTCTTTTCCTGGATCGCATATACATTCAGGTGAAGCCTTTATTTTAAATCTATGTAAATATTGACCAAATCCCCCATGTCCTGTAAAAATTTGTACAATTATTTTATCTAAATCAATCTTTTTAATTATTTTATGTGCTATTTCGACGTGAGGGAAAAACATCTTCGTTACTTTTGCGGTTTCGGAATTTACATATCTCTCCTGCCATATTTTTACTGAATCTTTTCTAATCGATCGTTTAATGAAAGATATGGGACATTTATCATAATTTGGCGCGGTTTTTAAGGTAAGGGCCGCTGCCTTTGCGAGCTCATCCGCGCGTTCGTTTCCATCCACTCCCAAATGTGCTTTAACCCAGTAAAGTTCAACTTGTTTCCCTACCTCCTCAAGAGCGGCGATATTTTTTCTTATCATGAATGCGAGTGGATGGAACGTTTCGTGGTTTTGGATGAGCTCGAGAGATGACCTTGAGTCGCTGAACACCGTGACCCTGGAGTCGCTCATGCTGTAGGCTTGTTGTGTGGCTATGTACAGAGCGTACATTTCGGCCTGAAAAACAGTACAGAACGGCTCCAGGGACAGCTTCTTGCTCTTGAATTCTTTCCCGTCTCGCCACCAGGAGAGGGCTGCCCCTACCTTCCCCTCTATTTTACTACCATCAGTAAACACTAGTAGACCTTTGATGTTATTTTTTTCTATAGTTTCTTCTGTCCAATCACTGATACATTTAAAATCAACCCTTTGCGTTTTTGATGGATGTGTTGCTTTGCTGAAACTTATCCTGCTCTCTATTGACCTGTCCGCTATATATTTGTCGACGGGCTTGCCCCTCTTCGCTTCGTAAATATAAGCTGCCTCCTTTATCCTTAGGTCAAGAGGAAGCAGTCCCGTCAACAACAGCACTGCGGTCAGGGAGACCGTCCTGTATGACCTACATATTTTTTGGGCGAAGCCCCGTTGGATGGCATCCAGTTGTTTCCTAGCTGATATTTTATCCGATGATTCGAACCAAACACTAGCTGCATACAGGATTATGGGCTCTATAACCGCAACGTATATCGTCCTTGTAATCTCCGGATTGAGTCCCCAACTAACCTTAGCTGCTCTTGACAATTGTTTGTAAATATTAGATGATTTCGTACATATATTAGAAATGTGACTGTTAAATGTTAATTTATTATCTATTGTTAGGCCTAATAATTTTATTTCTTTTACCTTATTTATTGGAACTCCCCCCATGTTCATGACTGGGTCATCAAACTTTAGTTTCTTTGTGATTATCATGGCATTTGTTTTGTGTGCAGCAAATTTAAGTTTATTTTTGATGCCCCATTCATGCACACTATTGAGAGTTACATTAATATCTTCCTGCATGTCAAGCATTGATTTTCCGGAAAATACAAGGACGATGTCGTCAGCGAACGCCTGGCAATAATTTCCATTGTCTTCCAACTGCTGAAGCAACGGATCCAGCAAAATATTCCAAAATGTTGGGCCCCCTATCGACCCCTGTATGCAACCTTTAGTGTTTTGTTTTGAGGTTGTTGTTCCCGCATACTTGACTACTACCTCCCTTTCTTCTAGATAACTATTTATTATTTTTCGTAAATTATAAGGGCACCCTTTAATTCTTAATTGTCTTTTTATTGCAGGCCACCACGCGTTATCGAAGGCCCCCTCTATGTCCAGTGATACTACGATAATTAGTTTTTTTAATCGTAATTCCTCGCGTATATGGTTCACTAGATCATAGAGAGAGTCCTCGGTACAGCGCTGTGGTACAAATCCATATTGACGTGGATTGCATTTAGGTAACATGTGCCATCTAATTCTTTTTATAATCATTTTTTCTAGGATTTTGCCAAAAACCGAAAGAAGCCCTATAGGTCGATAGGATTTTGGTTTTGTGTAGTCACTCTTTCCAGGTTTCCTTAGGACAACCACCGATGCTATTTTCCATACTCTTGGAAAGAGTCCAAGACTAAGACACCTATTGGCTATTCCTAGAAATAGATGAACATCGGTGTCAATAGCCCTGGCACATATATCGGCGGTTAGTCCATCAGGACCGGGGGCCTTTTTCGGGTTTTGGCTATCTACCACGTTCCGTATCTCATTAATTGTAAATAGGGGGTCGCTCTCCAGTTCGTCATCTCTGTCTTCTTCTTGTTTTTCTTCTTCTCTTATTCTTTGATGTGTTTTTGTGTCTTCTTTTTCTATGTCGTCTGGGTAGAAGGTGTTTATTAGTACTTTTGCTGATTCGTCTGGGTCCAGCGTCTTTCCGTCGTCATTTGTAAGGAGTAGGTCTTCTTGTCTTTTGTCTGTTTTCCTTATAACTCTATAAATTCCATCCCACATTGTTTCTCTGTCTTGTTTGGAGCAGAACTCTTTCCAGCTTCTTGTTTGTTCGTTTTTTGCTTCTTCTTCGTAGTTTTTCTTTGCTTCTAGGTATTGTTGTATCACGTACTCTCTTCTTCTTGGTGCTGCACATCTTATTCTTCTTTTCTTTGTTGTCATTTCCTTCTTTTTTCTCTCTAACTCCTCTGTCCACCATGGTAATTTAAAACTTGTTTTTCTTTTTATTTTCGGTATCGTTTCTTCGCATGTCTGTTTAACTATGTTTATGTATGTCTCTATTTTCTCTTCAAGTTCTACTTTTGTTTGTGTTTTTTCAATTGACTGGTTCGTTATGTTTTCTTCTTTTAGCTTCCGAGTTAGTACCGTTTTGAATTCTGACCATTTTGCTTTTTTCGTGTTGTAAATTCTGGTTGTTTTCGTGTCACCTGTCTGGGTTGATTTTTCTAGTTTAATAGTAAAAGTTATTGCATTATGATCAGAGCCCGTGATACTATCATCCACTCCCCAGTTTTCTATTTTTGGTAGGATATTTTCGCTGCATGTCGTTACGTCAACTCTGCTCCTGTAGACTTTCCCATTCCTAACTGTCTCGAATGTAGGTTAGGTTAGGTTAGGTTAGGTTGGGGTGCCATGTCAGTCAACCTTCTCGTGTGCCTGTAGGCTCTTGTCGCTTAAGGATCAGCCGGATCCAAGTGAACGGAAGCTTACGGGACGGTGCGCCTCGTTTAAGCCCGATAATAACTTCTCATACGTGAGATCTTATTGTCGAGCAACTAATGGACTGACAGGGGGGGGGCCCTCCGCGTGTCCCTATGGGGCACTGTGGATGGGCCAAGCATGGTGGGCTCGTGGAGGAGCACCATGGGAGGGCCGGGGCGGTGTATGCTGCTCCGGTGGGCTTGCGCGTCCCAATGATCTTCAAGGCTATGCCGGCAGGTATACCCATACCGGACAGGCTTGGAGGGAGGGATCAGCGCAAGTGGAGGGGGCGCCCTTTTTAGGGCGCGGATGAGGGCTCGGCGTGGCCCTTTATGGGCCCGTCGGGCGAGTGGGGAGTGTGCCCTTTTCAGGGCGCACTGTGGAGGGAGGGCTGGGGCGGCATTTGCTGCTCTGGTCGGCTTGCGTGTCCCAATGATCTTCAAGGCTATACCGGCAGGGATACCCATACCGGGCAGGCTTGGAGGGAGGGATCAGCGTAAGTGGAGGGGGCGCCCTTTTCAGGGCGCGGATAAGGCCCGTTGGGCGGACGGAGTGTGCCCTTTTCAGGGCGCACTGTGGAGGGAGGGCCGGGGCGGCATTTGCTGCTCTAGTCGGCTTGTGTGTCCCAATGATCTTCAAGGCTATGCCGGCAGGTATACCCATACCGGACAGGCTTGGAGGGAGGGATTAGCGCAAGTGGAGGGGGCGCCCTTTTCAGGGCGCGGATGACGGCTTGGCGAGGCCCTTTTCAGGGCCCGTCTTGCGAGGTGAGTGTGCCCTTTTCAGGGCGCACTGTGGAGGGAGGGCTTGCGTGTTCCAATGATCTTCAAGGCTATACTGGCAGGGCTACCCATACCGGGCAGGCTTGGAGGGAGGGACAGCGTAAGTTGGAGGGGGCGCCCTTTTCAGGGCGCGTTTGTGGGGTCACTGGCGGAGATCGGGGAACTCCGCCGGCTTGCACGGCCCCACACATGGCCGGGGCTCGGCTGGTTTCCGGGCCACCCGTCGGGGTAAGATGGTGAATGCTAACGCGACCCCATCTTGCCCCACTATGGCGGGGGACTTAACCGGGGGGGTTTTAGTGGGTTCGAGTCCCACATACCCCCTTCCGTCATCCCCATGGCGGAAGGGAAGTGCGTGGGCATTTCCCCCCCTCAAAAAAAAAAAAAAAAAAAAAAAAAGGTTAGGTTAGGTTGGGGTGCCATGTCAGTCAACCTTCTCGTGTGCCTGTAGGCTCTTGTCGCTTGTCGATCAGCCGGATCCAAGTGAACGGAAGCTTACGGGACGGTGCGCCTCGTTTAAGCCCGATAATAACTTCTCATACGTGGGATCTTATTGTCGAGCAACTAATGGACTGACAGGGGGGGGCCCTCCGCGTGTCCCTATGGGGCACTGTGGATGGGCCAAGCATGGTGGGCTCGTGGAGGAGCACCATGGGAGGGCCGGGGCGGTGTATGCTGCTCCGGTGGGCTTGCGCGTCCCAATGATCTTCAAGGCTATGCCGGCAGGTATACCCATACCGGACAGGCTTGGAGGGAGGGATCAGCGCAAGCGGAGGGGGCGCCCTTTTTAGGGCGCGGATGAGGGCTCGGCGTGGCCCTTTATGGGCCCGTCGGGCGAGCGGGGAGTGTGCCCTTTTCAGGGCGCACTGTGGAGGGAGGGCTGGGGCGGCATTTGCTGCTCTGGTCGGCTTGCGTGTCCCAATGATCTTCAAGGCTATACCGGCAGGGCTACCCATACCGGGCAGGCTTGGAGGGAGGGATCAGCGTAAGTGGAGGGGGCGCCCTTTTCAGGGCGCGGATGAGGGCCCGTCGAGGCCCTTTTCAGGGCCCGTTGGGCGGACGGAGTGTGCCCTTTTCAGGGCGCACTGTGGCGGGAGGGCTGGGGCGGCATTCGCTGCTCTGGTCGGCTTGCGTGTCCCAATGATCTTCAAGGCTATACCGGCAGGTCTACCCATACCGGGCAGGCTTGGAGGGAGGGATCAGCGTAAGTGGAGGGGGCGCCCTTTTCAGGGCGCGGATGAGGGCTTGCGTGTCCCAATGATCTTCAAGGCTATACCGGCAGGGCTACCCATACCGGGCAGGCTTGGAGGGAGGGACAGCGTAAGTTGGAGGGGGCGCCCTTTTCAGGGCGCGGATGAGGGCTTGCGTGTCCCAATGATCTTCAAGGCTATACCGGCAGGGCTACCCATACCGGGCAGGCTTGGAGGGAGGGACAGCGTAAGTTGGAGGGGGCGCCCTTTTCAGGGCGCGTTTGTGGGGTCACTGGCGGAGATCGGGGGACTCCGCCGGCTTGCACGGCCCCACACATGGCCGGGGCCCGGCTGGTTTCCGGGCCACCCGTCGGGGTGAGATGGTGAATGCTAACGCGACCCCATCTTGCCCCACTATGGCGGGGGACTTAACCGGGGGGGTTTTAGTGGGTTCGAGTCCCACATACCCCCTTCCGTCATCCCCATGGCGGAAGGGAAATGCGTGGGCATTTCCCCCCCTCAAAAAAAAAAAAAAAAAAAAAAAAAAAAAAAAAAAAAAAAAAAAAAAAAAAAAAAAAAAAAGGTTAGGTTAGGTTAGGTTCCACGGGGTGCCATGTCTGTCAACCTTCTCGTGTGCCTGTAGGCTCTTGTCGCTTGTCGATCAGCCGGATCCAAGTGAACGGAAGCTTACGGGACGGTGCGCCTCGTTTAAGCCCGATAATAACTTCTCATACGTGGGATCTTATTGTCGAGCAACTAATGGACTGACAGGGGGGGGCCCTCCGCGTGTCCCTATGGGGCACTGTGGATGGGCCAAGCATGGTGGGCTCGTGGAGGAGCACCATGGGAGGGCCGGGGCGGTGTATGCTGCTCCGGTGGGCTTGCGCGTCCCAATGATCTTCAAGGCTATGCCGGCAGGTATACCCATACCGGACAGGCTTGGAGGGAGGGATCAGCGCAAGCGGAGGGGGCGCCCTTTTTAGGGCGCGGATGAGGGCTCGGCGTGGCCCTTTATGGGCCCGTCGGGCGAGCGGGGAGTGTGCCCTTTTCAGGGCGCACTGTGGAGGGAGGGCTGGGGCGGCATTTGCTGCTCTGGTCGGCTTGCGTGTCCCAATGATCTTCAAGGCTATACCGGCAGGGCTACCCATACCGGGCAGGCTTGGAGGGAGGGATCAGCGTAAGTGGAGGGGGCGCCCTTTTCAGGGCGCGGATGAGGGCTCGGCGTGGCCCTTTATGGGCCCGTCGGGCAAGCGGGGAGTGTGCCCTTTTCAGGGCGCACTGTGGAGGGAGGGCTGGGGCGGTATTTGCTGCTCTGGTCGGCTTGCGTGTCCCAATGATCTTCAAGGCTATACCGGCAGGGCTACCCATACCGGGCAGGCTTGGAGGGAGGGATCAGCGTAAGTGGAGGGGGCGCCCTTTTCAGGGCGCGGATGAGGGCTTGCGTGTCCCAATGATCTTCAAGGCTATACCGGCAGGGCTACCCATACCGGGCAGGCTTGGAGGGAGGGACAGCGTAAGTTGGAGGGGGCGCCCTTTTCAGGGCGCGGATGAGGGCTTGCGTGTCCCAATGATCTTCAAGGCTATACCGGCAGGGCTACCCATACCGGGCAGGCTTGGAGGGAGGGACAGCGTAAGTTGGAGGGGGCGCCCTTTTCAGGGCGCGTTTGTGGGGTCACTGGCGGAGATCGGGGGACTCCGCCGGCTTGCACGGCCCCACACATGGCCGGGGCCCGGCTGGTTTCCGGGCCACCCGTCGGGGTGAGATGGTGAATGCTAACGCGACCCCATCTTGCCCCACTATGGCGGGGGACTTAACCGAGGGAAATGCGTGGGCATTTCCCCCCCTCAAAAAAAAAAAAAAAAAAAAAAAAAAAAAAAAAAAAAAAAAAAAAAGGTTAGGTTCCACGGGGCGGACGTGGTTGGATGTGACGGAATTGTGGTTAGATGTGACGGAATTGTGGTTAGATGTGACGGAGTTTTGTTTTGCGATTGTTTTGTTTGGAGGGTTTTTGTTGTGTTTCGGGAGTTTGTTGGTAGGGGAGTTTGGAGGGTGTTGTGTGTTTGTGTGGGGTGTTTTGTTGCGTGTCTTGGGTCGCGGAAGGCTGAGGCATGCCGAAGCCTTTGCGCGACGTGGCGGGGAGGTTTTTAAAAGGCCCTTCTCAGGGCCCCTCCTCGCAGGTGAGTGTGGAGTCGGACGTGGAGGTCGACTCGGAGGTAGGGACGCGTGGTTGTCCACCCAAAAAAGGCCCTTCTCAGGGCCCCTCTTCGGAGGAAAGGGTGGACTCCGACGTGTCGGGGATGGGTGAGGGGGAGTTGGCTCGGAAGCGGCCGTCTTCCTCGTTCTTCGTGCCCGGGTATTTGGACTCGGACACGGAGACCGAGGGAACATCGGCCGCCAAGGTCAACTCGGCGAAGAGAGGAGGGAGGAGGTCCACTAAAGTGGGCTCCTCATCAAGGGAGGACTTCCTTAGACCTGCTCTGAAGGAGGTCCTGCAGAGCAGGCCTTTCAGGAAGGAGCGTGCCGTTGCTGTCCCTGACCTCATGACGACCGGTAGTGATACCGATGGCGCCGTGATGGTCGGGGACATCAGCGCGCTTAACGCGCAAGAGTTGAGGGCGCATGCGGGCGAAAAGCTCGCCTGCATTTTGGAGGTTGCTCGTAAGTCGGGCAACCTCAAGGGCGAATTCGTCGCCCGCCTGAAGGGGTCGGCGTCCGGCCTGCGAGAGGTTGTTGACGCCCTTGCGGATCGGAGTGAGGCTGAGGAGACGCGGCGTTTGAGGGCGGATAACGGCCGCCTGCGCCTCGAGACCGAGGCACTGAGGGCTGAGGTGAAGTCGCTTCGTCGTGGCTTCACCGAAGCAAAATCAGAGGCGGCCGCCGCCACCACTGCCGCTGCGTCTGCTGCGACAGCGACGGGGACGCAGGCAGCGCCCGTCATTGTGGGGGCGGACCTGGTGGAGGAGTTGAAGCGCTCCTTGACCTCAACATTCGGGACGATGCTGAACGCCCGAATTGCGGGGATCGAGGAGCGCCTTCTGCCGGCCACGGTGGTTCGCCCGCCACTAAAGGCAGATGCTAGGAGGGCTGTGGTGGCTTCTGTGCCACCCAAGCCGACACTGCAGCGGGCTCCTGCCCCTGCCCCCAAGGTGGGCAAGCGGGCTGCCCCCTCGGTGGCAGCAGTGGCGGGTCCCTCGAGGGAGGCTGCCCCTGTCGCCGTTCCCCAGGAAACCTGGGCGACGGTGACAAGGAAGGGCAAGGGGAAGGGGAAGCAAACTTCCCCTCCCTCTGCACCTGTGGTTGCCCCAGCGGCAAGACCCGTCGCTGCTGCCCCGAAGCCTATAGCGGCGCTGAGGCCCCCGAAGTCCGCGGCCATCGTGTTGTCGCTGCAACCCGAGGCCGTGGAAAAGGGGGTAACTTATAGCGCCGTCCTTAAGATGGCCCAGGACAAGGTCAGTCTCCAGGAGCTGGGGATCGACCGAGTCCAGTTCCGCCAGACGGCCACGGGAGCCAGGATGCTGGAAATTCCTGGCTCCCAAAACACAGAGAAGGCCGACAGGCTTGCGGAAAAACTCCGCGATGTCCTGTCGGAGGTGGCCAACGTCACCAGGCCCGTGAAGGCGACGGACCTCCGCATCACGGGTCTGGACGACACGGCCACCAAGGAGAAGGTGGCCGCGGCGGTTGCCGAGGCGGGCCGCTGCGACGTGCGGCTCGTCAAGGCTGGAGAGATCCGCTCCGGCCTCGGCGGCACCGGCTCCACCCTGGTGTCATGCCCGATTTCGGCAGCCAAAGTGTTGCTGGAAAAGGGCAGGCTGCTGGTAGGGTGGAGCTCGGCACGTGTGGTGTCACTGGGGGTGCGTCCCATGCGCTGCTACAGGTGCATGGGGCTAGGGCACACCCGCCCTCAGTGCCCCGCGGCGGCGGACAGAGGGGACCTGTGCTTCCGGTGTGGAGGCGCAGGTCACAAGGCGGCCACCTGCGGGAGGGCCGAGCCACGCTGCGCGATATGCGCAGAGTCGGGCAGGCCCTCCGGGCACGTAATGGGGGGACGCAGCTGCGTTCCCCCAAAGACGAAGGGCAAAGTTGCCGGGGCCCGGACCGCCCCTGCCGCCCCTGAGGTAGCTCGCCCAGCGGCGAGCGAGGTGGTTGAGATGTCTGACTGATGGATCAGGTCAGACATCTCAACCTCCTCCAGACGAACCTCAACCACTGCGCCAGGGCCCAGGATCTGCTCATGCAGTCCCTGGCGCAGTGGGAAATTGATGTGGCGGTCGCCGCGGAGCCGTACCACGTTCCCCCCCAACATACATGTTGGGCTGGGGACCTGGATGACTCCGTGGCCATTGTGGGAAGGAGTGGCGGCCCCCCCCTCTCAGTCGAAGAGAGGGGTTCGGGGTACGTGGTGGCCAAGTGGGGGGAGTATGCGGTCGTCGGCGCATACTTCTCCCCCAATAGAACCGCTGCGGAGCTGGAGGCCTATATGGACCTCCTGGCCGCGGCGGTGCGAAGAATGGTGCCACGTCAGGTCCTCCTTATGGGGGATCTGAACGCCAAGGCCCGGGACTGGGGCAACCCCACTACTGACACTCGTGGGGAGATTGTCAGGGAGTGGGCGGTTGCCACAGGGCTGACCCTTCTAAATAGAGGGTCGGCCCACACGTGCGTGCGACAGCGAGGGGGGTCCGTGGTGGACGTTACGTTCGCCACCCCCGCTGTTGCTGCACGTGCCCGGGCGTGGAGGGTGATGTCGGAGGTGGAGACTCTCTCGGACCATAAATATATACGGTTCGAGATCTCCACCTCCGACATACAAGGGAGGCGCGTGGTGCGTGCGGACTTCCCACGCTGGTCGATCAGTCGCCTCGACGCCGAACTGGCTGTTGAGGCGGCGATCGTCCAGTCGTGGTCTGCTGCGCCCACGCACCCGGAAGTGGACGTCGCAGCTAGCCACTTCCGGGAGGCGGTGACGGCGGTATGTGACGCCGCCATGCCCAGGTCCCGGCGCCTCCCGGGCCGCCGCGAGGTGTACTGGTGGAGCTCGGAGATAGCAAATCTCCGAGCCGCCTGCTCGACGGCGCGGCGGCCCTACGCCCGCTGCAGGAGGCGGCGTCACGGCCGGACCGATGCGGAGCTGTCAGCTGAGGAGCTGGCAGCTGAGTGCCAGCTGTACAGCTCCTACCGCGACGCAAAGCGGGAGCTGCAGCTGGCAATCGGTCGGGCCAAGACGCGGGCCTGGGACGAGGCTCTGGAAGGCCTCGACAGGGACCCATGGGGGCGTCCTTATAGGGCAGCCCGGAATAAGTTCCGGGGCCAGACGCCCCCGATCGCAGAGTCCCTGGAGCCGGAGCTTCTGGGCGGGGTGTTGGAGGGGCTCTTTCCCGACATCGACCCCCACCACACCCCGCCCACAATGACAGCGCCGTCCTTCCCCCCCGAGGAGTTGGACCCGGCCTCCGTCCCCCTCGTCTCAGAGGTGGAGATGGAGGTTGCCGTCGGCCGCTTACGCGGCAAGAGGACGGCACCGGGTCCAGACGGGATCCCGAAGCGGGTCCTGCGACTTGCCTTGGGGGAGATGGGTGTACAGCTTCGGGAACTGTTCGACGAATGTCTCACGTCAGGGCGGTTCCCGAAGCTGTGGAAGGACGGAAAGTTGTGCCTGTTGCGGAAGGAGGGTCGTGCCGTAGACTCGCCTTCCGCATACAGGCCAATAGTGCTGCTGGATGACACGGGAAAGCTACTGGAGAGAGTAGTTGCTTCCCGTGTCATCCGGCACCTAGAGGGGACTGGGCCTGGGCTGTCGCAGGCCCAGTATGGGTTCAGAGCGGGGCGGTCTACAATAGACGCCCTGCTCTGGCTCAAGGGGTGGACCCAAGAGGCGGTCCACGGGGGGGACAAGGCGTTGGCTGTCTCGCTCGACATAGCCAACGCCTTCAACAGCCTGCCGCATGGAACAATACGGGAGGCGCTCCTCTATCATGGAGTGCCCCTGTATTTGCGGCGGCTGTTGGCGGACTACCTCCAGGACCGCGAAGTCCTGGTGGAAGGACGCGACGGCTTGAGACACCGTCGCGTCGTCCGCGGTGTTCCGCAGGGGTCGGTGCTGGGACCGCTCCTGTGGAACATTGGCTACGACTGGGTGCTCCGTGGCACGCTTCCCGCAAATATGCGGGTGGCGTGTTACGCGGACGACACCCTGGTCGTGGTCAGGGGGAGGGACCTCGGGGAAGCGATGCGGTTGGCTACGGTGGGCACCACTATCGTAGTCGATCGCATACGCTCCCTGGGACTAGAGGTAGCCCTCTCCAAGACTGAGGCCCTGTTGTTCCATGGGCCTCGGGGGGGACCCCCTCCAGGAACGAGGATATTCCTGGACGGGGTCCTGGTCCGGGTTGGGACCCAGATGAAATATCTGGGTCTCATCCTGGACGGGAGGTGGACTTTTGGGGCCCATTTCACCCAGCTGGCCCCAAGAGTCCTAGGAGCCGCTGCCGCTTTAGGGAGGCTGCTGCCCAACGTGGGCGGCCCGAGCGCCACATGTCGCCGGCTGTACTCCGGAGTCATCCGGAGTATGGCCCTGTACGGGGCACCTGTCTGGGTGGACGCCCTCAGTCGCGGGAATATGACCCTGCTGCGACGTCCGCAGCGGGTCATAGCGACGAGGGCGATCCGCGGATACCGGACGGTGTCCTGGACGGCAGCGTGCGTGCTGGCCGGTGATCCCCCCTGGGCTCTCCAAGCGGAGATCCTCGCCGAAGTCTACCACTTCGTGGCGGCGAGGAGATCCGAGGGGGAGTTCCCGGTGTGGGAGGAGGTCGCACGCATGCGGCGGCAGGCGCGGGCTGCCTTGTTGCGGCGGTGGGCGGAGGACCTGGCTCCACCGGTCCCTGGTCAGTGGACGGTGGAGGCCATTAGACCGGTCCTCCGGGGTTGGGTGCGGCGGCGGTTCGGGTCGCTGACCTTCCGATTGGTGCAGGTGCTTTCCGGGCATGGATGCTTCGGAAAGTATCTGCACCAAATCGCGAGACGGGAGGCGACCCCGGCCTGCCACGAATGTGGGGCGCCGGAGGACACGGCGCTCCACACGCTGGAGGTGTGTGCCGCGTGGGGTCCCATGCGGCACACGCTTTCAGCGATCCTGGGCCGGGACCTCTCTCTGCCGAGCGTGGTAAGTGCCATGCTCGGCGGAGAGAGGGAGTGGCAGGCGATGGTCTCCTTCTGCGAAGAGGTCATGTCGCAGAAGGAGGCCGCTGAGCGGATCAGAGAGGATGACGCCCGCTCTGATCCGCTCCGGCGCAGACGTACAGGGGGACGAAGGGGGCGGTTTGCCCGCCTTCTTCTTCCTCCGTAGTGGGGTCACTGGCGGAGAGTCGGGGGACTCTCTGCCGGCCTGCACGGCCCCACACGTCTGAGGGGTAACCTATGGTGAGTAGGTTACCCCTCCTTGAGGCCGAGGCCCGGACCGGTTCCCGGGCCGCCCGCCGGGACGAGATGGTGAATGCTAACGCGACCCCATCTCGTCCCACTACGGCGGTGGACTGCTCACCGGGGGGGTTTTTAGTGGGTTCGAGTCCCACATACCCCCTTCCGTCACCCCCATGGCGGAAGGGAAATGCGTGGGCATTTTCCCCCCCTCAAAAAAAAAAAAAAAAAAAAGGTTCCACGGGGCGCCATGTCAGTCAACCTTCTCGTGTGCCTGTAGGCTCTTGTCGCTTGTCGATCAGCCGGATCCAAGTGAACGGAAGCTTACGGGACGGTGCGCCTCGTTGAAGCCCGATAATAACTTCTCATACGTGGGATCTTATTGTCGAGCAACTAATGGACTGACAGGGGGGGGCCCTCCGCGTGTCCCTATGGGGCACTGTGGATGGGCCAAGCATGGTGGGCTCGTGGAGGAGCACCATGGGAGGGCCGGGGCGGTGTATGCTGCTCCGGTGGGCTTGCGCGTCCCAATGATCTTCAAGGCTATGCCGGCAGGTATACCCATACCGGACAGGCTTGGAGGGAGGGATCAGCGCAAGTGGAGGGGGCGCCCTTTTTAGGGCGCGGATGAGGGCTCGGCGTGGCCCTTTATGGGCCCGTCGGGCGAGCGGGGAGTGTGCCCTTTTCAGGGCGCACTGTGGAGGGAGGGCTGGGGCGGCATTTGCTGCTCTGGTCGGCTTGCGTGTCCCAATGATCTTCAAGGCTATACCGGCAGGGCTACCCATACCGGGCAGGCTTGGAGGGAGGGATCAGCGTAAGTGGAGGGGGCGCCCTTTTCAGGGCGCGGATGAGGGCTTGCGTGTCCCAATGATGTTCAAGGCTATACCGGCAGGGCTACCCATACCGGGCAGGCTTGGAGGGAGGGACAGCGTAAGTTGGAGGGGGCGCCCTTTTCAGGGCGCGGATGAGGGCCCGGCGAGGCCCTTTCAAGGGCCCGTTGGGCGGACGGAGTGTGCCCTTTTCAGGGCGCACTGTGGCGGGAGGGCTGGGGCGGCATTCGCTGCTCTGGTCGGCTTGCGTGTCCCAATGATCTTCAAGGCTATACCGGCAGGTCTAACCATACCGGGCAGGCTTGGAAGGAGGGATCAGCGTAAGTGGAGGGGGCGCCCTTTTCAGGGCGCGGATGAGGGCTTGCGTGTCCCAATGATCTTCAAGGCTATACCGGCAGGGCTACCCATACCGGGCAGGCTTGGAGGGAGGGACACCGTAAGTTGGAGGGGGCGCCCTTTTCAGGGCGCGTTTGTGGGGTCACTGGCGGAGATCGGGGGACTCCGCCGGCTTGCACGGCCCCACACATGGCCGGGGCTCGGCTGGTTTCCGGGCCACCCGTCGGGGTAAGATGGTGAATGCTAACGCGACCCCATCTTGCCCCACTATGGCGGGGGACTTAACCGGGGGGGTTTTAGTGGGTTCGAGTCCCACATACCCCCTTCCGTCATCCCCATGGCGGAAGGGAAATGCGTGGGCATTTCCCCCCCTCAAAAAAAAAAAAAAAAAAAAAAAAGGTTAGGTTCCACGGACCTGCTGGGTTGTCCCAGTGGGCGGAGAGGTGTACTCCGACGTGGCGCGTCCCCAGGTGGCGGATAGGGGAACGACTCTCAGTTACGGTACCTATCACTTCTGATAGATACTGTAAATGGGGGTTACCGGTTTACCGGCGCGGACCAAACACCGAGGGGGAGAAGGGGAAGGAGCTTCTCTACGCGTCCCTCTGAGTAGCAGAGAGCGCAGTGGATGGAGATTGGTAGAGGGGTCAGCTCTGTGGAGCTGCATATGAGCTTTTCCACTTTATGGATGGAGACGAGCCAAATCTCAAGGTTCCGGCGCCTGCCGAGGGGAGTACTGTGTGTGTGGGCCCGGACCCGTACTGCTGCATCTCATTTATAGCCGTTGTGTACAGCGGTTGTGGGTGACATGTTGCGTTGCGTGTCCGGGTTCACACATGCAGTATGGTCGGGGGGAGCCCGGCCGCTAGGGCGCCAAACTAGAGGGGATCTCACCTCTATAAAAGGAGATACCAAAAATGATTATGGCGAATTGTGAAAATATACGACCCCAGGAAGGTACCAGCCTCTCAGAGGCTGGAGAATCCTTCAGTGCTTCGGCACTCTGCCCCTTGTATTCTGGGGGGGGCAACAATCGTCACGACGTTAGGAGGTCTTCCCGTGTTTCGGCGCGGAAGACGGCTGTTTCGGCAGCGGATGTTGTGGAAAGGGATGTGTTTGTCGGCACTATTGCGTCGGATTCAGATGAAACTGATGCAAGTGTGCAGACAATGGCATCGGTTCGGTCTTTGAGACCCCGTAAAAGGAAATCTGTCCAAGGATTGAAAGGGACAGTATCTGATGGTGAGGGGCATTCAGTGGAACCACCAAAGGTCTCCACTGCCCGACGTGGGCGCGGCAGATTATCCGTTTCTAGCACCCATATCGGGCTCGCTCGTGCTAAGGAAAATCTGGCTAAGCCCTCTGAGACTTACCGGCTGGACTCGGAAGACGCAACCGCGTCGAAACCGTCAAATTCGAAGAAGGGGAGAACAATATATTCTCATTTTGATGGGGATTCGTTCAACATCAATGAGCTCCGAGATCGTGCCTTTGATGAAATGAATGTGATTTTGGAGGTGTCTCGCCGATCTAAGAACCTCAAAGGCACGTTCCAAGGTAAAATAAACCAGGCCGTAACAACTTTAAAAGACATTGTCGATAGCTTGAAGTCACGTACTATCGACGATGAGACGACGCGTCTCCGGGCCGATAATGATCGGCTTAGCAGGGAATTAGCCCACCTAAGGGCAGAGTTGAGGGCCCTCAAGCAAGACTATGAGGACAGGAATGCACGAGCAAGTGCTCCACATCCTGCTCTTCCTGTACCTGACTTGGAGGACGTAGTACGCAGGGTGACCGTTTCTGTAGGAGAAATGGTTAACGCCCGTATTGCTGGGATAGAGGACCGCCTCCTTCCGGCGAAGACGATACGCCCGCCGCTAGCTGCGGATAAGAGAAAAAAGGTTCCAGAGGAAGTTTTGATGTATTCCCCACAGGCTCCTCTTGCAACCCCCAAGGCGCGCAGACAAGCTAGCAAGATTGCTGCCTCTGCCAGCTCTGACAAACCTCCTACCGACCCGAAGCCCTCCACTAGTCGGGCTGCAGCCTCCTCTGCGCTCAACGAGGAGGGATGGACGGCTGTCACTAAGAAGGGTCGCAAAAAGAAATCGCCTGTTACTGCGGCTTCCGCTACGACTGTAGCGTCCCAACCGAGGCTTGCCAGGGGGCCAGTAGTGGCTCCTCCCGCGGCCACCAAGCGCAAGGCAAAGCATAAGGCTAAGCTGAGCGTTCCGCGTTCGTCGGCGGTCGTCATTACCCTCCAACCAGAGGCTCTCGAGAGGGGGGTGACTTACGCTGACACTCTGACCAAAGCCAAGGAGTCAATAAACTTGGCAGAATTGGGTATCGACGGAATTAGGTCCAGAAAAACAGCAACGGGGGCTAGGATCCTGGAACTCCC
This sequence comes from Perizoma affinitatum, assembly GCA_961405105.1. Lineage (NCBI taxonomy): Eukaryota > Metazoa > Arthropoda > Insecta > Lepidoptera > Geometridae > Perizoma > Perizoma affinitatum. Next base: position 67,318 of record OY560199.1, on the reverse strand, counting down.
TGGTGCTGCTAGCGGCCCCAAAGCGGACCTTCTCGCCGAAAGGTTAAAGTCCGCCCTGTCTGATGTTGCCCGGGTTGTTCGCCCTGTGAAAACTGTGGACTTGCGCATCTCAGGGTTGGACGACTCCGTTAGCAAGATGGATGTTGTTGAGGCAATAGCTGCAAAAACTATCTGCGCTCGCGACCATGTAAAGGTTGGAGAGATCCGCACGGGGCCTGGGGGCTCTGGAGTCGTTACGGTCCGGTGCCCAGTTCCCACAGCTAAGGTCCTGACTGAGGGTGGTCGACTATTGGTTGGCTGGAGCTCCGCCCAGGTCTCTGCACTAGATCCACGTCCTATGCGATGCTTCCGCTGTTTGGGCATTGGCCACACTCGGCTGATGTGTCCGTCAGACGTGGATCGCGGAGAGCTATGCTTCCGCTGCGGCAAGCCGGGACACAAGTCGGTGACCTGTAAGGCTGAACCCCGTTGCTCTGTTTGCACTGCTGCTGGGCGCCCGGCCGGTCATACGATGGGAGGCAGGAGTTGTAACCCTCCTGTCGTAAGGGGTAAACTGGCCCTTGTGTCACAATCCTGCCCCGCATCGGTCCGCAGCGACGTGGCGGCAGTAGATATAATGTCGGACTAAATGTTTAGTTCGCATTACAATCTACTACAGTCGAATTTAAACCACTCTGCTTGCGCTCAAAGCCTGCTAATGCAGGTGGTGGCAGAGTGGTCAATTGATGTCGCCGTTGCTGCCGAGCCGTATAGTATCCCTGATGGCCCTAATTGGGCGGGGGCTACGGACGGTTTAGTAGCCATTTTCTCCCCCAGCGCTGTCCGTTCCCCTCCCCTGTCGATGAGAGAGACGGGACCGGGATATGTTGCAGCCACATGGGGCGAAGTCACTCTTGTTGGGGTATATTTTTCCCCCAATAGGAGTCTTTCGGAGCTGGAGGCCTACCTACAAGTGCTCGGTGGTGTAGTCAGGAGGATGTCTCCGTCACAGGTCATAGTGATGGGGGACCTCAATGCCAAAGCTACGGCTTGGGGTTGCCCAAGAACTACTGGACGAGGTGAAGCTGTATTAGACTGGGCGGCGGCAGCTGGTCTAGTCCTCCTAAATCAGGGATCTTCATTCACGTGCGTGAGATGGCAGGGTTCGTCGATAGTGGACGTCTCCTTTGCCACCCCTGCTATTGCAGCGCGCGTGAGAAATTGGCGCGTTCTAGAGAACGAAGAGACCTCATCAGACCATCTCTACATACGGTTTGAGGTCTCTTCCCCCGGTGGAGGGTCGCGGTTGCTAACTAGCCAGTCAACAGCTTTTCCACGCTGGTCGGTTGGGCGCCTGGACCATATGCAGGTGGAGGAAGCAGCTATAGTCCAAAGCTGGTGCCCTGCTCCAGCAACGCACCATGGGGTAGATGTGAGGGCGAGCCAGTTCCGAGCGGCCCTCACGGCAGTGTGTGATGCCGCCATGCCCCGCGCGAGAAGGTTGCCAGAGAGAAAACAGGTGTACTGGTGGTCGGACGAAATTGCATCCCTCCGGTCCACCTGCGTCCGTTCTCGCCGAGCATATAAACGGTGTCGAAGAAGGCGGAACCATACGGTTGACGAGGAGAGGCAACTCTATGATGACTACAGCCAGGCCAAACGGAATATGCAAGTAGCTATCTTCAAAGCCAAGTCGGAGGCCTGGCAGGAGTTTATAGAGGACCTTGACAGAGACCCATGGGGACGCCCCTACCGCACGGTACGGAAGAAATTGTGCAATCGAGCCCCCCCGACCGAATCGTTTCAGCCCCATCTCCTTGCCGAGATAGTAACGGGACTATTCCCAGACTGCCCGCCGCATATCCCACCTCGTATGGCGCCTTCTGATCCTCTTTCTGAGGGCCCGTCTGTTGATGAGGTTCCTCCGATATCTGAAGAGGAACTTCGGGCTGCGGTCCTGCGCCTTCGAGCTAAGAGAACGGCGCCGGGCCCCGACGGTGTGCCTGGTCGAGTTAGGTTAGGTTGGGGTGCCATGTCAGTCAACCTTCTCGTGTGCCTGTAGGCTCTTGTCGCTTGTCGATCAGCCGGATCCAAGTGAACGGAAGCTTACGGGACGGTGCGCCTCGTTTAAGCCCGATAATAACTTCTCATACGTGGGATCTTATTGTCGAGCAACTAATGGACTGACAGGGGGGGGGCCTTCCGCGTGTCCCTATGGGGCACTGTGGATGGGCCAAGCATGGTGGGCTCGTGGAGGAGCACCATGGGAGGGCCGGGGCGGTATATGCTGCTCCGGTGGGCTTGCGCGTCCCAATGATCTTCAAGGCTATGCCGGCAGGTATACCCATACCGGACAGGCTTGGAGGGAGGGATCAGCGCAAGTGGAGGGGGCGCCCTTTTTAGGGCGCGGATGAGGGCTCGGCGTGGCCCTTTATGGGCCCGTCGGGCGAGCGGGGAGTGTGCCCTTTTCAGGGCGCACTGTGGAGGGAGGGCTGGGGCGGCATTTGCTGCTCTGGTCGGCTTGCGTGTCCCAATGATCTTCAAGGCTATACCGGCAGGGCTACCCATACCGGGCAGGCTTGGAGGGAGGGATCAGCGTAAGTGGAGGGGGCGCCCTTTTCAGGGCGCGGATGAGGGCCCGTCGAGGCCCTTTTCAGGGCCCGTTGGGCGGACGGAGTGTGCCCTTTTCAGGGCGCACTGTGGCGGGAGGGCTGGGGCGGCATTCGCTGCTCTGGTCGGCTTGCGTGTCCCAATGATCTTCAAGGCTATACCGGCAGGTCTACCCATACCGGGCAGGCTTGGAGGGAGGGATCAGCGTAAGTGGAGGGGGCGCCCTTTTCAGGGCGCGGATGAGGGCTTGCGTGTCCCAATGATCTTCAAGGCTATACCGGCAGGGCTACCCATACCGGGCAGGCTTGGAGGGAGGGACAGCGTAAGTTGGAGGGGGCGCCCTTTTCAGGGCGCGGATGAGGGCTTGCGTGTCCCAATGATCTTCAAGGCTATACCGGCAGGGCTACCCATACCGGGCAGGCTTGGAGGGAGGGACAGCGTAAGTTGGAGGGGGCGCCCTTTTCAGGGCGCGTTTGTGGGGTCACTGGCGGAGATCGGGGGACTCCGCCGGCTTGCACGGCCCCACACATGGCCGGGGCCCGGCTGGTTTCCGGGCCACCCGTCGGGGTGAGATGGTGAATGCTAACGCGACCCCATCTTGCCCCACTATGGCGGGGGACTTAACCGGGGGGGTTTTAGTGGGTTCGAGTCCCACATACCCCCTTCCGTCATCCCCATGCCTGTCATCCTCAAAAAAAAAAAAAAAAAAAACGTGGTGCGTCTGGAGAGGGAGAACGCCGATCTGCGCGCTCAGATGGCTGACCTCTCTAAGAAGGTGGAGAGTCTGACGGAGGCCGTCCGTCAGCAGTCAGGTCCCCAGGCCAGCGCTGAGAGTGCGGCCAAACCGGCGGCGTCAACACCTGCTGCTGGAGGGGCTGACTGGGAAGGTCGGTTTATGGAGCGTATCGCTGCGCTCATGGACCGGAAGTTGGCTGCGGCTATTAAAGCCCAGCCAATTTCGCCCCGGACTGGCGTGGCTCCCGCAGTGCCAGGCCCTTCTCCGAAAACACCGTCGGGGAAGGGCAAAGTGACGGCAAGTCGCCAGCAACCGCTCGCATCAGTGGCACCCCCGCTGTCACTGCGGTTGGAGCGTCCTGTGGCGCAGGCACCGACTACATGGGCGACAGTAGTCAAGGCCAAGAAGGCCAAGAAGAAGGCGACACCGCCGGCTAAGCCGGGCCCCAAAGTTGGCCCTAAGTCTGGCCCGAAGGCCACCCCCAAGGTGGGCGCCGTGCCAAAGCCGGCGCGTCCGCCAACTTCTGCGGCTATCACGGTGACGATTCCGGAGGGCTCGGACGTCACCCTGGCCGCGGTGATGGCAGCGGCTAAATCCCGCATCAAGCTGGCCGATGTTGGAGTGGACAATGTCCGCTCCAAGCGAGCCATCACGGGGGGGCTTATTATGGAGGTGTCAGGGCCCGACTGCGCCTCGAAGGCCGATAAGTTGGCTGAACGCATGCGCGTGGCCCTCGAGGACCTAAAGGTCCGCATCACTCGCCCCATGAAGATGGGGGAGTTGCGGCTTAAGGACCTCGACGATAGCGTCTCGCCCGAGGAGGTAGCGGCCGCGGTCGCCAATGCTGGCGGCTGCTCGGCTGACGACGTGCGGGTGGGCGACATTCGTCGCTCGCCTACTGCCCTGGGCACGGTATGGGTCCGTTGTCCACTAGCTGCGGTCCGCAAGCTAGCTGCGGCAGGGCACGTGATCGTTGGATGGGTCTCGGCGCGGGTCGATTATCTGACCTCGCGGCCGCTACAGTGCTTCCGGTGTCTGGAGTACGGGCACGTACGCAGCATGTGTCAGAGCACAGTGGACCGCACGAACTTGTGCTACGCGTGCGGCGAACCCGACCATCGGGCAAGCCAGTGCACGCGTCCGCGCAAGTGTCCGCTGTGCTCCGACTTGGGCTGCAAAGCTGACCACAGGATGGGGAGCAAAAAGTGCTCTCCTCCTAAGGCTAGAGGTAAGAGGAAGCCAGCTCCTCCAGCCTCAGCCACCGGAAGCGGAACGGCCCCAACAGGGGCGGCCGTTCAGTCGGGCCAAGGCCCGCCACCCCAGGAGGCCATGGATGCCTCTTAATGGATCACACCATTAAGGTCCTCCAGTGTAACCTTAACCACTGCCGAGGGGCGCAGGACCTTCTCCTGCAAACCCTCGCGCAGAGGTCGGTTGCACTTGCCGTAGTGGCGGAGCCCTATTGTACCCCCAGCCATCCTCGCTGGTTCGGGGACGATATGGGCTCCGTCGCTATTTACTGGGCTGGTGGCGAAGGTGACCCCCACTGTGCCCTTATAGAGAAGGGACAGGGCTTCGTGGCCACGGAGTGGGGTCATATAGCCGTTGTGGGCTGTTACGTCTCCCCGAACATAGGTACCCTTGCCGCTTACGAGGCGTACCTGGACGAGGTGGGAAACTGCATACGCAGGTGCCTGCCCCGTCCCGTGCTTGTCTTGGGCGACTTCAACGCGCACTCGCGAGTGTGGGGAAGTCCCCGAGACAACCCTAGGGGAGTTTCCGTGGTGGAATGGGCGGCGGGACTTGACCTCCGGTTATTAAATCGGGGGTCCGTCAACACGTGTGTGCGATGGCAGGGGGAATCGATCGTGGATTTGTCATGGGCGACTCCCTCTGTCATACACATGGTGTCGGGATGGAGAGTAGCGGAGGAGATGGTCACACTGTCCGACCATCGCCACATCATTTTTGATGTGGCCCTTCGCCCTCCCGGCCACGTGTCCCGCCGCAGTAGCAGCCCGCCGCGACGATGGGCCCTCAAACGGCTTGACAGGGATCTCCTGGAAGCCGCAGCCATCGTCGCGGCCTGGCCGGAAGGCCACGCCGTAGAGGATCTGCCCGATCCGGAGAGGGAGGCGGACTGGCTCAGGGAATCGATGACATCCATTTGTGACGTCTCGATGCCCCGAGCCAGACCAACCAAGCGCAGGGCGGTGTATTGGTGGTCGGAGGGGATAGCGAGGTTGCGCGAGACGTGCCTGCGCTCCCGACGCCAGTACACCAGGACGCGGAGGAGAAGGCGAGCCACTGCCGAGGAGATAGAGAGAGCCTACGGGGCATACCGAGGCGCTACCAAGGCGCTCCAAGTCGCCATTGCTGACGCCAGGTCTCGGTCCTGGAGCGAACTCCTGGAGGGACTGGATAGGGATCCATGGGGGCGCCCGTACAAGATGGTACTGGGCAAGCTCCGGCCGTGGGTCCCTCCATTGACGGAAACCCTGGACCCTGTGTTGGTAGGGAACGTGGTGGATACACTGTTTCCCAGGGTCCAGGATAGTCCCTCGTCATCACCCGACATACCATCGGACCCTAACATCTGGTCTGATGAGTTGGGGGTGACCGAACAGGAGTTGGACCGAGCCGTGAAGCGCCTCAGGGCTCGTAACACCGCACCCGGCCCTGACGGGATTCCAGGTCGGGCATGGGTGCTGGCTCTCTCTGCCGGCCTTGGGGACAAGCTGAGGCGGCTTTTTGACAGCTGCCTTCGCTGCGGTGTTTTCCCTAAAGGCTGGAAGGAGGCAAGGTTGGTCCTCTTGAAGAAGGACGGCAGGACTGCGGATTCCCCCTCTGCGTATCGTCCCATTTGCCTGCTGGACGAGGCTGGCAAGTTATTCGAGAGAATAATTGCCGCCCGTCTATGCATGCACCTATGGCAGGTAGGCCCCAACCTGTCGGATGACCAATACGGTTTCCGACAAGCGCGTTCGACAGTGGACGCGATTCTTCGTGTCCGTACGCTGTCGGACCAGGTAGTGTCCCGGGGCGGGAAGGTACTGGCGGTATCTTTAGATATCGTCAACGCCTTTAATTCCTTGCCCTGGAGGGCGATCCGGGAGGCGCTTGTGCATCACGGAGTGCCTCCTTACCTGCAGCGCATCGTTGGCGCCTACCTGCGTGACCGGTGTGTGCAGTATGTGGGCAGGGACGGTGCTTTGCACCAGAGGGAGGTTTGTTGCGGGGTTCCACAGGGGTCCGTTTTGGGCCCGCTTCTGTGGAACCTCGCATACGACGCGGTCCTGCGCGTCAGTCTCCCTGTCGGCCTGCATGTGGTCTGCTATGCGGACGACACTCTCGTGTTGGCTGGCGGGGACACTTTCGAGGGGGCCAAAGGGCTCGCCGAGCTTGGGGTGGCATGCGTGGTGGACAAGATCCACGAGCTGGGTCTGAGGATAGCGCCACAGAAGACCGAGGCGCTATGGTTCCACAAGTTCCCGAGGGGACGGGAACCACCCAGCATGTCGGTTCGCGTGGGTGACGTTGACGTCCAGGTGGGCCAGTACCTCAAGTACTTGGGCCTTACCTTGGACAGTCGCTGGCACTTCGAGGAGCACTTCAGCCGCTCTGTTCCCCGGATTCGGAAGGTGGTTGGTGCTTTGCATCGGCTGCTGCCTAATCTCGGGGGACCCAGAGAGGGAGTTCGCCGCCTCTACGCGGGGGTGGTGCGATCGATGGCACTCTACGGAGCACCCGTTTGGTCAGGGAGACTGACGGGTGTTGGTCGCTGTAGGGCTTTGTTTAATAGCCTGCAGCGTACCATTGCCATTCGTATCGTACGGGGATATCGGACGATATCCCTAGAGGCGGCAACTCTGTTGGCGCGGTTCCCGCCGCTCGACATCTTAGCGGAGATGGACGCACGGGTGTATGCTCGTCTTCGCGATGATGACGGGGGCGGAGCTGCGCCTGCTGAAGTGCGGTCGGAAGAGCGCCGACGTGCGCTCCGGAAGTGGCGTGAGCGGCTCCATGAGCCGCGGTGTGCGCGCCAGCGCATCGTTGGCGCTATTCTGCCAAATTTCGAAGGCTGGCTAGGGAGGGAGGCGGGTAACGTCACCTATCGCCTTACTCAGGTTCTTACCGGGCACGGGTGCTTTGGTGAGTTCCTGACTAGGATAGGACGCGAACGGACACCGCAATGCCACCATTGTGGGTGGGACCGGGATTTCGCACAGCACACGCTGGAGGAGTGTTCGGCGTGGTGCGTGGAGCGGCGGATCCTGGTCTCCAGGATCGGGCAGGACCTCTCTCTGCCAAGCGTAGTAGCGGCTATGCTGGCAGACGAGACGGCGTGGAGGGCGGTGGCCTCTTTCTGTGAGACCGTAATGGTTCGGAAAGAGGCCGCTGAGCGCGATCGGGAGAGGGCCGATCCCGCTCGGAGGAGGCGGCGGCGGGGTGCAGGCAACGGCCGCCCCGCAGCGCCTGCCCCGCAAGGGGCGTAGCGGTATCCCCTGGACCAGGAAACAGGGGACCTTCCAGGCCCGCGGGTGGTCGGAGCGAGGGCTCTGGCTATCCTCATCCTCAAGCGGGCCTCGGAAGGGCGACGGTACATCGTGGCATGTGCCGCCGTTTAGAACCGCGAAGGAGCTGGGGGTGGCTTGGGGTTCCCAACTGCCCCCGGGACGTGCAAATCCCCTGGACCAGGAAACAGGGGACCTTCCAGGCCCGCGGGTGGTCGGAGCGAGGGCTCTGGCTATCCTCATCCTCTAGCGGGCCTCGGAAGGGCGACGGTACATCGTGTCATGTGCCGCCGTTTAGCACCGGGAGAGAGCTGGGGGCGGTTTGGGGTTCCCAACTGCCCCCGGGACGTGCGAGGCGTTGTGTTACAGCGCCTGCCCCGCAAGGGGCGTAGCGGAATCCCCTGGACCAGGAAACAGGGGACCTTTCGGGCCCGCGGGTGGTCGGAGTGAGGGCTCTGGCTATCCTCCTCAAGCGGGCCTCGGGAGGGCGGCGGTACATCGTGGCATGTGCCGCCGTTTAGCACCGCGAGGGTGCTGGGGGTGGTTTGGGGTTCCCAACTGCCCCCGGGACGTGCGAAGGGCGTTATGCGAGAGGGGCACCGGTGCGTTCCTTTTGGAGATCCCGGAGCCCCTTGACATGCATCGAGGCCGGCCACCGGCCACCGGGGGGGTGTATGGAATCGGTCTCTCCACTTCCCGGTCTCCTATTACTCTCCGGGAATATCCTTTCTTAACTTCGTACAGAGAAGCTGCTTCCCGGATTCTGATGTCCAGTGGAAGCAACCCAGACAGTAGTAGGGCCGAGTTTAGAGAGACCGTTCTGTATGCTTTGAGGATCCTCTGCACTATCCCTCGCTGTACAGCATTTAGTTGTTTCCTAACTTTTTCTTTTTCTGTTGCAGGTGCCCAGACGCTCGCCGCATACAGGACCACCGGCTCCACTACTGCGGTATATATGGTCCTAACTATCTCCGGTTCGAGTCCCCAGCTGACCTTTGCTGCGCGTGAGATCTGCTTGTAAAGGTTCAGGACTTTCCGGCATACGTTACTCACGTGAGTATTGAAGGTGAGTTTGTCGTCTATGGTTACCCCTAGGATCTTAAACTCACGTGAGTAATCTATGGCTTGCCCGCCCATGTTCAGATGTGGGGTGTCGTGTTTTAACTTTCTTGTGATCAGCATGGCACTGGTTAGGTTAGGTTAGGTTAGGTTAGGTTAGGTTCCACGGACCTCTTGCGTGTCCCAATGATCTTCAAGGCTATACCGGCAGGGCTACCCATACCGGGCAGGCTTGGAGGGAGGGACAGCGTAAGTTGGAGGGGGCGCCCTTTTCAGGGCGCGTTTGTGGGGTCACTGGCGGAGATCGGGGGACTCCGCCGGCTTGCACGGCCCCACACATGGCCGGGGCCCGGCTGGTTTCCGGGCCACCCGTCGGGGTGAGATGGTGAATGCTAACGCGACCCCATCTTGCCCCACTATGGCGGGGGACTTAACCGGGGGGGTTTTAGTGGGTTCGAGTCCCACATACCCCCTTCCGTCATCCCCAATGCGTGGGCATTTCCCCCCCTCAAAAAAAAAAAAAAAAAAAAAAAAAAAGGTTCCACGGACCTGCTGGGTTGTCCCAGTGGGCGGAGAGGTGTACTCCGACGTGGCGCGTCCCCGGGTGGCGGATAGGGGCATGGCTCTCATTTGGGAGTTACCGGTTTACCGGCGCGGACCAAACACCAAACGGGGGGGAAATGGGGAGAGTGGGTCCCTCTGCGTGTCCTTATGATCAGCATAAGGCACAGTTGATGGGGCGGACGGAGGCAAGGAGCTTCCAACTCCGTCGGGGAGGAGAGGCGGGCTCGGTCGAGCCGCCTGGTAGATCCTTTAGGATCGGAGGAGAGCCAAATCCCAATATATGGTTCTGGTGCCTGCCGAGGGGAGTACTGTTTGTGCGAATTCGGACTCGTTCCGCTGCATCCCATTCGCAACACAAGTTGCGGGCGGGATGATGCGGTCTGTGTCCGGGTTTGCAAACACAGTATGGTCGGGGGGAACCCGGCCGCTAAGGCACCAACACACAGGGGACCACACCCCTTTAAAAAAGGAACTTTATGATAATGGCGAATTGTGGAAAAACACGACCCCAGGAGGGTACCAGCCTCTCAGAGGTTGGAGAATCCCTCGGTGCTTCGGCATCCTGCCCCTCGTATTCTGGGGGGGGCAACAATCGCTTTGTTGTAAGGAGGAGAGACGTGGAGAGGAGTGACGTTGAGAGGATGAGTGATGTGGAGAGGAGAAATGACGTGGAGACCGGTATGGACAGCGGTTTCTTCATGAAACCAACGCCAGTAGGTGCGTCAGGAGATGGTGGTGAGGAGTCGGACTGTTCCATCATGTCCGTCTCCTCAAGGGCTTCGACTTCGAGTCGCAAGCGAGCGCGAAAAGTGGACGACGTTGCCGAGAACCCTACGGGGTCTAAACGCGCCACTTTCCTGAGAGAGGCGAAGGAGAAAAGCATTGGGCGGGAAGACGATGTCTTCGACCCATCCGTGCCGCCGACGAACATCAGGTCGAAGGCAAAACTGCCGAAGTCAGAAGACCTAGGCTCGGAGATGCAGGCGCAGCCTACTGGAGAGTTGGTCGCCTGCATAAAGATCCATATGGAGACGGTGGAAAAGATCGCGGATAAGTCCCGGAACATGCGAGGCGACTATATCCACGGTCTGCGTCTCGCTGCGAGGAAGGCACACGCAGCCGCTGAGGTTCTTGCAGGGCGGGGCTCTGTGGATGCCAACGTGGTGCGTCTGGAGAGGGAGAACGCCGATCTGCGCGCTCAGATGGCTGACCTCTCTAAAAAGGTGGAGAGTCTGACGGAAGCAGTCCGTCAGCAGTCATGTCCCCAGGCCAGCACTGAGAGTGTGGCCAAACCGGCGGCGTCAACACCTGCTGCTGGAGGGGCTGAATGGGAGGGTCGGTTCATGGAGCGCATTGGTGCGCTCATGGACCGGAAGTTGGCTGCGGCTATTAAAGCCCAGCCAACTTCGCCCCGGACTGGCGTGGCTCCCGCAGTGCCAGGCCCTTCTCCGAAAACACCGTCGGGGAAGGGCAAAGTGACGGCAAGTCGCCAGCAACCGCTCGCATCAGTGGCACCCCCGCTGTCACTGCGATTGGAGCGTCCTGTGGCGCAGGCTCCGACTACATGGGCGACCGTAGTCAAGGCCAAGAAGGCCAAGAAGAAGGCGACACCGCCGGCTAAGCCGGGCCCCAAAGTTGGCCCTAAGTCTGGCCCGAAGGCCACCCCCAAGGTGGGCGCCGTGCCAAAGCCGGCGCGTCCGCCATCTTCTGCGGCGATCACAGTGACGATTCCGGAGGGCTCGGACGTCACCCTGGCCGCGGTGATGGCAGCGGCTAAGTCCCGCATCAAGCTGGCTGATGTTGGCGTGGACAATGTCCGCTCCAAGCGAGCCATCACGGGGGGGCTTATTATGGAGGTGTCAGGGCCCGACTGCGCCTCGAAGGCCGATAAGTTGGCTGAACGCATGCGCGTGGCCCTCGAGGACCTTAAGGTCCGCATCACTCGCCCCATGAAGATGGGGGAGTTGCGGCTTAAGGACCTCGACGATAGCGTCTCGTCCGAGGAGGTAGCGGCCGCGGTCGCCAATGCTGGCGGCTGCTCGGCTGACGACGTGCGGGTGGGCGACATTCGTCGCTCGCCTACTGCCCTGGGCACGGTATGGGTCCGTTGTCCACTAGCTGCGGTCCGCAAGCTAGCTGCGGCAGGGCACGTCGTAGTCGGATGGGTGTCTGCGCGGGTCGACTATCTGACCTCGCGGCCGCTTCAGTGCTTCCGGTGCTTGGAGTACGGACACGTACGCAGCATGTGTCAGAGCACAGTGGACCGCACAAACTTGTGCTACGCGTGCGGCGAACCCGACCATCGGGCAAGCCAGTGCACGCGTCCGCGCAAGTGTCCGCTGTGCTCAGACTTGGGCTGCAGGGCTGACCACAGGATGGGGAGCAAAAAGTGCTCTCCTCCTAAGGCTAAAGGTAAGAGGAAGCCAGCTCCTCCAGCCTCAGCCACCGGAAGCGGAACGGCCCCAACAGGGGCGGCCGTTCCGCCGGGCCAAGGCCCGCCACCCCAGGAGGCCATGGAGGCCTCTTAATGGATCACACCATTAAGGTCCTCCAGTGTAACCTTAACCACTGCCGAGGGGCGCAGGACCTTCTCCTGCAAACCCTCGCGCAGAGGTCGGTTGCACTTGCCGTAGTGGCGGAGCCCTATTGTACCCCCAGCCATCCTCGCTGGTTCGGGGACGATATGGGCTCCGTCGCTATTTACTGGGCTGGTGGCGAAGGTGACCCCCACTGTGCCCTTATAGAGAAGGGACAGGGCTTCGTGGCCACGGAGTGGGGTCATATAGCCGTTGTGGGCTGTTACGTCTCCCCGAACATAGGTACCCTTGCCGCTTACGAGGCGTACCTGGACGAGGTGGGAAACTGCATACGCAGGTGCCTGCCCCGTCCCGTGCTTGTCTTGGGCGACTTCAACGCGCACTCGCGAGTGTGGGGAAGTCCCCGAGACAACCCTAGGGGAGTTTCCGTGGTGGAATGGGCGGCGGGACTTGACCTCCGGTTATTAAATCGGGGGTCCGTCAACACGTGTGTGCGATGGCAGGGGGAATCGATCGTGGATTTGTCATGGGCGACTCCCTCTGTCATACACATGGTGTCGGGATGGAGAGTAGCGGAGGAGATGGTCACACTGTCCGACCATCGCCACATCATTTTTGATGTGGCCCTTCGCCCTCCCGGCCACGTGTCCCGCCGCAGTAGCAGCCCGCCGCGACGATGGGCCCTCAAACGGCTTGACAGGGATCTCCTGGAAGCCGCAGCCATCGTCGCGGCCTGGCCGGAAGGCCACGCCGTAGAGGATCTGCCCGATCCGGAGAGGGAGGCGGACTGGCTCAGGGAATCGATGACATCCATTTGTGACGTCTCGATGCCCCGAGCCAGACCAACCAAGCGCAGGGCGGTGTATTGGTGGTCGGAGGGGATAGCGAGGTTGCGCGAGACGTGCCTGCGCTCCCGACGCCAGTACACCAGGACGCGGAGGAGAAGGCGAGCCACTGCCGAGGAGATAGAGAGAGCCTACGGGGCATACCGAGGCGCTACCAAGGCGCTCCAAGTCGCCATTGCTGACGCCAGGTCTCGGTCCTGGAGCGAACTCCTGGAGGGACTGGATAGGGATCCATGGGGGCGCCCGTACAAGATGGTACTGGGCAAGCTCCGGCCGTGGGTCCCTCCATTGACGGAAACCCTGGACCCTGTGTTGGTAGGGAACGTGGTGGATACACTGTTTCCCAGGGTCCAGGATAGTCCCTCGTCATCACCCGACATACCATCGGACCCTAACATCTGGTCTGATGAGTTGGGGGTGACCGAACAGGAGTTGGACCGAGCCGTGAAGCGCCTCAGGGCTCGTAACACCGCACCCGGCCCTGACGGGATTCCAGGTCGGGCATGGGTGCTGGCTCTCTCTGCCGGCCTTGGGGACAAGCTGAGGCGGCTTTTTGACAGCTGCCTTCGCTGCGGTGTTTTCCCTAAAGGCTGGAAGGAGGCAAGGTTGGTCCTCTTGAAGAAGGACGGCAGGACTGCGGATTCCCCCTCTGCGTATCGTCCCATTTGCCTGCTGGACGAGGCTGGCAAGTTATTCGAGAGAATAATTGCCGCCCGTCTATGCATGCACCTATGGCAGGTAGGCCCCAACCTGTCGGATGACCAATACGGTTTCCGACAAGCGCGTTCGACAGTGGACGCGATTCTTCGTGTCCGTACGCTGTCGGACCAGGTAGTGTCCCGGGGCGGGAAGGTACTGGCGGTATCTTTAGATATCGTCAACGCCTTTAATTCCTTGCCCTGGAGGGCGATCCGGGAGGCGCTTGTGCATCACGGAGTGCCTCCTTACCTGCAGCGCATCGTTGGCGCCTACCTGCGTGACCGGTGTGTGCAGTATGTGGGCAGGGACGGTGCTTTGCACCAGAGGGAGGTTTGTTGCGGGGTTCCACAGGGGTCCGTTTTGGGCCCGCTTCTGTGGAACCTCGCATACGACGCGGTCCTGCGCGTCAGTCTCCCTGTCCCTGTCGCACGCATGCGGCGGCAGGCGCGGGCTGCCTTGTTGCGGCGGTGGGCGGAGGACCTGGCTCCACCGGTCCCTGGTCAGTGGACGGTGGAGGCCATTAGACCGGTCCTCCGGGGTTGGGTGCGGCGGCGGTTCGGGTCGCTGACCTTCCGATTGGTGCAGGTGCTTTCCGGGCATGGATGCTTCGGAAAGTATCTGCACCAAATCGCGAGACGGGAGGCGACCCCGGCCTGCCACGAATGTGGGGCGCCGGAGGACACGGCGCTCCACACGCTGGAGGTGTGTGCCGCGTGGGGTCCCATGCGGCACACGCTTTCAGCGATCCTGGGCCGGGACCTCTCTCTGCCGAGCGTGGTAAGTGCCATGCTCGGCGGAGAGAGGGAGTGGCAGGCGATGGTCTCCTTCTGCGAAGAGGTCATGTCGCAGAAGGAGGCCGCTGAGCGGATCAGAGAGGATGACGCCCGCTCTGATCCGCTCCGGCGCAGACGGACAGGGGGACGAAGGGGGCGGTTTGCCCGCCTTCTTCTTCCTCCGTAGTGGGGTCACTGGCGGAGAGTCGGGGGACTCTCTGCCGGCTTGCACGGCCCCACACGTCTGAGGGGTAACCTATGGTGAGTAGGTTACCCCTCCTTGAGGCCGAGGCCCGGACCGGTTCCCGGGCCGCCCGCCGGGACGAGATGGTGAATGCTAGCGCGACCCCATCTCGTCCCACTACGGCGGTGGACTGCTCACCGGGGGGGTTTTTAGTGGGTTCGAGTCCCACATACCCCCTTCCGTCACCCCCATGGCGGAAGGGAAATGCGTGGGCATTTTCCCCCCCTCAAAAAAAAAAAAAAAAAAAAGGTTGGGGTGCCATGTCAGTCAACCTTCTCGTGTGCCTGTAGGCTCTTGTCGCTTGTCGATCAGCCGGATCCAAGTGAACGGAAGCTTACGGGACGGTGCGCCTCGTTTAAGCCCGATAATAACTTCTCATACGTGGGATCTTATTGTCGAGCAACTAATGGACTGACAGGGGGGGGGCCCTCCGCGTGTCCCTATGGGGCACTGTGGATGGGCCAAGCATGGTGGGCTCGTGGAGGAGCACCATGGGAGGGCCGGGGCGGTGTATGCTGCTCCGGTGGGCTTGCGCGTCCCAATGATCTTCAAGGCTATGCCGGCAGGTATACCCATACCGGACAGGCTTGGAGGGAGGGATCAGCGCAAGTGGAGGGGGCGCCCTTTTTAGGGCGCGGATGAGGGCTCGGCGTGGCCCTTTATGGGCCCGTCGGGCGAGCGGGGAGTGTGCCCTTTTCAGGGCGCACTGTGGAGGGAGGGCTGGGGCGGCATTTGCTGCTCTGGTCGGCTTGCGTGTCCCAATGATCTTCAAGGCTATACCGGCAGGGCTACCCATACCGGGCAGGCTTGGAGGGAGGGATCAGCGTAAGTGGAGGGGGCGCCCCTTTTCAGGGCGCGGATGAGGGCTTGCGTGTCCCAATGATCTTCAAGGCTATACCGGCAGGTCTACCCATACCGGGCAGGCTTGGAGGGAGGGATCAGCGTAAGTGGAGGGGGCGCCCTTTTCAGGGCGCGGATGAGGGCCCGGCGAGGCCCTTTTTAGGGCCCGTTGGGCGGACGGAGTGTGCCCTTTTCAGGGCGCACTGTGGCGGGAGGGCTGGGGCGGCATTCGCTGCTCTGGTCGGCTTGCGTTTCCCAATGATCTTCAAGGCTATACCGGCAGGTCTAACCATACCGGGCAGGCTTGGAGGGAGGGATCAGCGTAAGTGGAGGGGGCGCCCTTTTCAGGGCGCGGATGAGGGCTTGCGTGTCCCAATGATCTTCAAGGCTATACCGGCAGGGCTACCCATACCGGGCAGGCTTGGAGGGAGGGACATCGTAAGTTGGAGGGGGCGCCCTTTTCAGGGCGCGTTTGTGGGGTCACTGGCGGAGATCGGGGGACTCCGCCGGCTTGCACGGCCCCACACATGGCCGGGGCCCGGCTGGTTTCCGGGCCACCCGTCGGGGTGAGATGGTGAATGCTAACGCGACCCCATCTTGCCCCACTATGGCGGGGGACTTAACCGGGGGGGTTTTAGTGGGTTCGAGTCCCACATACCCCCTTCCGTCATCCCCATGGCGGAAGGGAAATGCGTGGGCATTTCCCCCCCTCAAAAAAAAAAAAAAAAAAAAAGGTTAGGTTAGGTTAGGTTACCCATACCGGGCAGGCTTGGAGGGAGGGATCAGCGTAAGTGGAGGGGGCGCCCTTTTCAGGGCGCGGCTGAGGGCCCGGCGAGGCCCTTTTCAGGGCCCGTTGGGCGGACGGAGTGTGCCCTTTTCAGGGCGCACTGTGGAGGGAGGGCTTGCGTGTCCCAATGATCTTCAAGGCTATACCGGCAGGGCTACCCATACCGGGCAGGCTTGGAGGGAGGGATCAGCGTAAGTGGAGGGGGCGCCCTTTTCAGGGCGCGGCTGAGGGCCCGGCGAGGCCCTTTTCAGGGCCCGTTGGGCGGACGGAGTGTGCCCTTTTCAGGGCGCGGCTGAGGGCCCGGCGAGGCCCTTTTCAGGGCCCGTTGGGCGGACGGAGTGTGCCCTTTTCAGGGCGCACTGTGGAGGGAGGGCTTGCGTGTCCCAATGATCTTCAAGGCTATACCGGCAGGGCTACCCATACCGGGCAGGCTTGGAGGGAGGGATCAGCGTAAGTGGAGGGGGCGCCCTTTTCAGGGCGCGGCTGAGGGCCCGGCGAGGCCCTTTTCAGGGCCCGTTGGGCGGACGGAGTGTGCCCTTTTCAGGGCGCACTGTGGAGGGAGGGCTTGCGTGTCCCAATGATCTTCAAGGCTATACCGGCAGGGCTACCCATACCGGGCAGGCTTGGAGGGAGGGACAGCGTAAGTTGGAGGTGGCGCCCTTTCCAGGGCGCGGATGAGGGCCTGGCGAGGCCCTTTTCAAGGCCCGTCGGGCGGAGGTGAGTGTGCCCTTTTCAGGGCGCACTGTGGAGGGATGGCTTGCGTGTCCCAATGATCTTCAAGGCTATACCGGCAGGGCTACCCATACCGGGCAGGCTTGGAGGGAGGAACAGCGTAAGTTGGAGGTGGCGCCCTTTTCAGGGCGCGGATGAGGGCCTGGCGAGGCCCTTTTCAGGGCCCGTCGGGCGGAGGTGAGTGTGCCCTTTTCAGGGCGCACTGTGGAGGGATGGCTTGCGTGTCCCAATGATCTTCAAGGCTATACCGGCAGGGCTACCCATACCGGGCAGGCTTGGAGGGAGGGATAGCGTAAGTTGGAGGGGGCGCCCTTTTCAGGGCGCGTTTGAGGGCCCGGCGAGGCCCTTTTCAGGGCCCGTCGGGCGGACGGTGTGTGCCCTTTTCAGGGCGCACTGTGGAGGGAGGGCCGGGGCGGCATTCGCTGCTCTGGTCGGCTTGCGTGTCCCAATGATCTTCAAGGCTATACCGGCAGGGCTACCCATACCGGGCAGGCTTGGAGGGAGGGATCAGCGTAAGTTGGAGGGGGCGCCCTTTTCAGGGCGCGGATGAGGGCTTGCGTGTCCCAATGATCTTCAAGGCTATACCGGCAGGGCTACCCATACCGGGCAGGCTTGGAGGGAGGGACAGCATAAGTTGGAGGGGGCGCCCTTTTCAGGGCGCGTTTGTGGGGTCACTGGCGGAGATCGGGGGACTCCGCCGGCTTGCACGGCCCCACACATGGCCGGGGCCCGGCTGGTTTCCGGGCCACCCGTCGGGGTGAGATGGTGAATGCTAACGCGACCCCATCTTGCCCCACTATGGCGGGGGACTTAACCGGGGGGGTTTTAGTGGGTTCGAGTCCCACATACCCCCTTCCGTCATCCCCATGGCGGAAGGGAAATGCGTGGGCATTTCCCCCCCTCAAAAAAAAAAAAAAAAAAAAAAAAGGTTAGGTTAGGTTAGGTTAGGTTAGGTTAGGTTAGGTTAGGTTAGGTTAGGTTAGGTTAGGTTTGGGGTGGTTAGATGTGACGGAGTTTTTGCGCTTGTTTTTGTTTGGAGGGTTTTTGTTGTAGGGGAGTTTGGAGGGTTTTGTGTTTGTTGTCTGAGGGTTTTGTTGTGTGTCTTGGGTCGCGGAAGGCTGAGGCATGCCGAAGCCTTTGCGCGACGTGGCGGGGAGGTTTTTAAAAGGCCCTTCTCAGGGCCCCTCCTCGCAGGTGAGTGTGGAGTCGTCGGACGTGGAGGTCGACTCGGAAGTAGGGACGCGGAGTTGTCCACCCAAGAAAGGCCCTTCTCAGGGCCCCTCTTCGGAGGAAAGGGTGGACTCCGACGTGTCGGGGATCGGTGAGGGTGAGTTGGCTCGGAAGCGGCCGTCTTCCTCGTTCTTTGTGCCCGGGTATTTGGACTCGGACACGGAGACCGAGGGGACATCAGCCGCCAAGGTCAACTCGGCGAAGAGGGGAGGGAGGAGGTCCACCAAAGTGGCCCCCTCATTGTCCAGGGAGGAGTTTCTCCGACCTGCACTGGCGGAGGTCCTGCAGAGCAGGCAGTACAGGAAGGAGCGTGCCGCTGCTGTCCCTGACCTCACGACGACCGGTAGCGATACCGATGTCGCCGCGATTGTCGGGGATGTAAGCGCGCTCAACGCGCAAGAGTTGAGGGCGCATGCGGGCGAGAAGCTCGCCTGTATTTTGGAGGTTGCTCGGAAATCCGGCAACCTCAAGGGCGAATTTGTCGCACGCTTGAAGGGGTCTGCGTCCGGCCTGAGAGAGGTGGTGGACGCTCTTGCGGACCGGAGCGAGGCGGAGGAGACGCGACGGCTGAGGGCGGATAACGGCCGCCTGCGCCTTCAGACGGAGGCATTGAGGGCTGAGGTAAAGTCGCTTCGTCGTGGCTTCACCGAAGCGAAGTCGGAGGCGGCCGCCGCCACCTCTGCCGCTGCGTCTGCTGCGGCCGCGACGGGGACGCAGGCAGCGCCCGTCATTGTGGGGGCGGACCTGGTCGAGGAGCTGAAGCGCTCCTTGACCTCCACGTTTGGGCAAATGCTCAACGCTCGCCTTGCGGGGATCGAGGAGCGCCTTCTGCCGGCCCCGGTGGTTCGCCCGCCACTTAAGGCAGACGCTAGGAGGGCTGTGGTGGCTGCCGTGCCACCGAAGCCGACTCCACAGAGGGCCCCTGCCCCTGCCCCCAAAGCGGGCAAGCGCGCTGCCCCCTCGGTGGCACCAGTGGCGGGTCCCTCGAGGGAGGCTGCCCCTGTCGCCGTTCCCCAGGAAACCTGGGCGACGGTGACGAAGAAGGGTAAGGGGAAGGGGAAGAAAACTTCCCCTCCCTCTGCACCTGTGGTTGCTCCAGTGGCACGTCCCGCCGCTGCTGCCTCGAAGCCGATGGCGGCGCTGAAGCCCCCAAAGTCCGCGGCCATCGTGTTGTCGCTACAACCCGAGGCCGCGGATAAGGGGGTTACATATAGCGCTGTTCTACAGATGGCTCAGGACAAGGTCAGTCTCCAGGAGCTGGGGATTGACCGAGTCCAATTTCGGCAGACGGCTACGGGAGCCAGGATGCTGGAAATTCCTGGCTCCCAAAACTCAGAGAAGGCCGACAGGCTCGCGGAGAAACTCCGCGATGTCCTGTCGGAGGTGGCTAGCGTCACCAGGCCCGTGAAGGCGACGGACCTCCGCATCACGGGTCTGGACGACGCGGCCACCAAGGAGAAGGTGGCTGCGGCGGTTGCCAAGGCGGGCTGCTGCGACGTGCAGCTCGTCAAGGCCGGAGAGATCCGCTCCGGCCTCGGCGGCACCGGCTCCACCCTGGTGTCCTGCCCGATTTCGGCAGCCAAAGTGCTGCTGGAAAAGGGCAGGCTGCTGGTAGGGTGGAGCTCGGCACGTGTGGTGTCACTGGGGGTGCGTCCCATGCGCTGCTACAGGTGCATGGGGCTAGGGCACACCCGCCCTCAGTGCCCCGCGGCGGCCGACAGAGGGGACCTGTGCTTCCGGTGTGGAGGCGCAGGTCACAAGGCGGCCACCTGCGGGAGGGCCGAGCCGCGATGCGCTATATGCGCCGAGTCGGGCAGGCCCTCCGGGCACGTAATGGGGGGACGCAGCTGCGTTCCCCCAAAGACGAAGGGCAAAGTTGCCGGGGCCCGGACCGCCCCTGCCGCCCCTGAGGTAGCTCGCCCAGCGGCGAGCGAGGTGGTTGAGATGTCAGACTGATGGATCAGTTCAGACATCTCAACCTCCTCCAGACGAACCTCAACCACTGCGCCAGGGCCCAGGATCTGCTTATGCAGTCCCTGGCGCAGTGGGAAATTGATGTGGCGGTCGCCGCGGAGCCGTACCACGTTCCCCCTCAACATACATGTTGGGCTGGGGACCTGGACGACTCCGTGGCCATTGTGGGAAGGAGTGGCGGCCCACCCCTCTCAGTCGTAGAGAGGGGTTCGGGGTACGTGGTTGCCAAGTGGGAGGAGTATGCAGTAGTCGGCGCATACTTCTCCCCCAATAGAACCGCTGCGGAGCTGGAGGCCTTTATGGACCTCCTGGCCGCGGCGGTGCGAAGGCAGGTGCCACGTCAGGTCCTCCTTATGGGGGACCTGAACGCCAAGGCCCGGGACTGGGGCAACCCCACTACTGACTCTCGAGGGGAGATAGTCAGGGAGTGGGCGGTTGCCACAGGGCTGACCCTTCTGAATAGAGGGTCGGCCCACACGTGCGTGCGACAGCGAGGGGGGTCCGTGGTGGACGTTACGTTCGCCACCCCCGCTGTCGCGGCACGTGCCCGGGCGTGGAGGGTGATGTCAGAGGTGGAGACTCTCTCGGACCATAAATATATCAGGTTCGAGATCTCCACCTCTGACATGCAAGGGGGGCGCGTGGTGCGAGCAAACTTCCCGCGCTGGTCAATCAGTCGCCTCGACGCCGAACTGGCTGTTGAGGCGGCGATAGTCCAGTCGTGGTCTGCTGCGCCCACGCACCCGGAGGTGGACGTCGCAGCGGGCCACTTCCGGGAGGCGGTGACGGCGGTCTGCGACGCCGCCATGCCCAGGTCCCGGCGCCTCCCGGGTCGGCGGGAGGTGTACTGGTGGAGCTCGGAGATAGCAGATCTCCGAGCCGCCTGCTCGACGGCGCGGCGGCCCTACGCCCGCTGCAGGAGGCGGCGGCACGGCCGGACCGATGAGGAGCTGTCAGCTGAAGAGCTGGCAGCTGAGTGCCGGCTGTACAGCTCCTACCGGGACGCGAAGGGGGAGCTGCAGCTGGCAATCGGTCGGGCCAAGACGCGGGCCTGGGACGAGGCTCTGGAGGGCCTCAACAGGGACCCATGGGGGCGTCCATATAAGGCGGCCCGGAAAAAATTCCGGGGCCAGGCGCCCCCGATTGCGGAGTCCCTGGAGCCGGAGCTTCTGGGCAGGGTGTTGGAGGGGCTCTTTCCCGACATCGACCCCCACCACACCCCGCCCACAATGACAGCGCCGTCCTTCCCCCCCGAGGAGTTGGACCCGGCCTCCGTCCCCCTCGTCTCAGAGGTGGAGATGGAGGTTGCCGTCGGCCGCTTACGCGGCAAGAGGACGGCACCGGGTCCAGACGGGATCCCGAAGCGGGTCCTGCGGCTCGCCTTGGGGGAGATGGGTGTACAGCTTCGGGAACTGTTCGACGCGTGTCTCACGTCGGGACGGTTCCCGAAGCTGTGGAAGGACGGCAAATTGTGCCTGTTGCGGAAGGAGGGTCGTGCCGTAGACTCGCCTTCCGCATACAGGCCAATAGTGCTGCTGGATGACACGGGGAAGCTACTGGAGAGAGTAGTTGCTTCCCGTGTCATCCGGCACCTAGAGGGGACTGGGCCTGGGCTGTCACAGGCCCAGTATGGGTTCAGAGCGGGGCGGTCTACAATAGACGCCCTGCTCTGGCTCAAAGAGTGGACCCAAGAGGCGGTCCACGGGGGGGAAAAGGCGTTGGCTGTCTCGCTCGACATAGCCAACGCCTTCAACAGCCTGCCGCACGGAACGATACGGGAGGCGCTCCTCTATCACGGAGTGCCCCTGTATCTGCGGCGGCTGTTGGCGGACTACCTCCAGGACCGTGAAGTCCTGGTGGAAGGACGCGACGGCTTGAGACACCGTCGCGTCGTCCGCGGTGTTCCGCAGGGGTCGGTGCTGGGACCGCTCCTGTGGAACATTGGCTACGACTGGGTGCTCCGTGGCACGCTTCCCGCAAATATGCGGGTGGCGTGTTACGCGGACGACACCCTGGTCGTAGTCAGGGGGAGGGACCTCAGGGAAGCGATGCGGTTGGCTACGGTGGGCACCACCCTAGTAGTCGATCGCATACGCTCCCTGGGACTGGAGGTAGCCCTCTCCAAGACTGAGGCCCTGTTGTTCCATGGGCCTCGGGGGGGACCCCCTCCAGGAACGAGGATATTCCTGGACGGGGTCCTGGTCCGGGTTGGGACCCAGATGAAATATCTGGGTCTCATCCTGGACGGGAGGTGGACTTTTGGGGCCCATTTCACCCAGCTGGCCCCAAGAGTCCTAGGAGCCGCGGCCGCTTTAGGGAGGCTGCTGCCCAACGTGGGCGGCCCGAGCGCCACATGTCGCCGGCTGTACTCCGGAGTAATCCGGAGTATGGCCCTGTACGGGGCACCTGTCTGGGTGGACGCCCTCAGTCGCGGGAATATGACCCTGCTGCGACGTCCGCAGCGGGTCATAGCGACGAGGGCGATCCGAGGATACCGGACGGTGTCCTGGACGGCAGCGTGCGTGCTGGCCGGTGATCCCCCCTGGGCTCTCCAAGCGGAGATCCTCGCCGAAGTCTACCACTTCGTGGCGGCGAGGAGATCCGAAGGGGAGTTCCCGGTGTGGGAGGAGGTCGCACGCATGCGGCGGCAGGCGCGGGCTGCCTTGTTGCGGCGGTGGGCGGAGGACCTGGCTCCACCGGTCCCTGGTCAGTGGACGGTGGAGGCCATTAGACCGGTCCTCCGGGGTTGGGTGCGGCGGCGGTTCGGGTCGCTGAAATGCGGGGGCATTTTCCCCCCCTTAAAAAAAAAAAAAAAAATAAAAAAAAAAAAAAAAAAAAAAAAGGTTAGGTTAGGTTAGGTTAGGTTCCACGGACCTGCTGGGTTGTCCCAGTGGGCGGAGAGGTGTACTCCGACGTGGCGCGTCCCCGGGTGGCGGATAGGGGCATGGCTCTCATTTGGGAGTTACCGGTTTACCG
Source organism: Perizoma affinitatum (assembly GCA_961405105.1). Classification (NCBI taxonomy): domain Eukaryota; kingdom Metazoa; phylum Arthropoda; class Insecta; order Lepidoptera; family Geometridae; genus Perizoma; species Perizoma affinitatum. Next base: position 44,219 of record OY560199.1, on the reverse strand, counting down.
GCGCGGACCAAACACCAAACGGGGGGGAAATGGGGAGAGTGGGTCCCTCTGCTGTGTCCTTATGATCAGCATAAGGCACAGTAGATGGGGCGGACGGAGGCAAGGAGCTTCCAACTCCGTCGTGTAGGTGAGGCGGGCTCGGTCGAGCTGCCTGGTAGATCCTTTAGGATCGGAGGAGGACCAAATCCCAATATATGGTTCTGGTGCCTGCCGAGGGGAGTACTGTTTGTGCGAATCCGGACTCGTGCCGCTGCATCCCTTTCGCAACACAAAGTTGCGGGCGTGATGATGCGGTCCGTGTCCGGGTTTGCAGACACAGTATGGTCGGGGGGAACCCGGCCGCTAAGGCACCAACACACAGGGGACCACACCCCTTAAAAAAGGAACTTTATGATAATGGCGAATTGTAGAAAAACACGACCCCAGGAGGGTACCAGCCTCTCAGAGGTTGGAGAATCCCTCGGTGCTTCGGCATCCTGCCCCTCGTATTCTGGGGGGGGCAACAATCGCCTTGTTGTAAGGAGGAGAGACGTGGAGAGGAGTGACGTTGAGAGGATGAGTGACGTTGAGAGGAGGTGTGACGTGGAGACGGATATGGAGAGTGGTTTCTTTATGAAACCAACGCCAGTTGGGGCGTCGGGAGATGGTGGCGAGGAGTCGGACTGTTCCGTCATGTCCGTCTCCTCAAGGGCTTCGACTTCAAGTCGCAAGCGAGGACGGAAAGCGGACGACGTCGCCTTGATCCCTAAGGGGGCCAAGCGCGCCGCGTTCCTTAAGGAGTCGGAGAAAGTTGGTGGGCAGGAGGACGATGTCTTCGACCCATCCGTGCCGCCCACAAACATCAGGTCGAAGGCAAAACTGCCGAATGTGGAAGACCTGGGATCGGAGATGCAGGCGCAGCCAACTGAAGAGTTGGTCGCCTGCATAAGGACGCATCTGGAGACGGTAGAGAAGATCGCTGATAAGTCCCGGAACATGCGGGGGGACTATATACACGGTCTTCGTATCGCAGCGAGGAAGGCACACGCAGCCGCTGAGGTTCTTGCAGGGCGGGGCTCTGCGGATGCCAACGTGGTGCGTCTGGAGCGGGAGAACGCCGATCTGCGCGCTCAGATGGCTGACCTCTCGAAGAAGGTGGAGACTCTGACGGAGGCAGTCCGTCAGCAGGCATGTCCCCAGGCCAGCGCTGAGAGTGCGGCCAAACCGGCGGCATCAACACCTGCTGCTGGAGGGGCTGACTGGGAGGGTCGGTTTATGGAGCGTATCGCTGCGCTCATGGACCGGAAGTTGGCTGCGGCTATTAAAGCCCAGCCAACTTTGCCCCGGAATGGCGTGGCTCCCGCAGTGCCAGGCCCTTCTCCGAAAACACCGTCGGGGAAGGGCAAAGTGACGGCAAGTCGCCAGCTACCACTAGCACCAGTGGCAACCCCGCTGTCACTGCGCTTGGAGCGTCCTGTGGCGCAGGCACCGACTACATGGGCGACCGTAGTCAAGGCCAAGAAGGCCAAGAAGAAGGCGACACCGCCGGCCAAGCCGGTTCCCAAAGTTGGCCCTAAATCTGGCCCGAAGGCCACCCCCAAGGTGGGCGCCGTGCCAAAGCCGGCGTGTCCGCCATCTTCTGCGGCGATCACAGTGACGATTCCGGAGGGTTCGGACGTCACCCTGGCCGCGGTGATGGCAGCGGCAAAGTCCCGCATCAAGTTGGCCGATGTTGGCGTGGATAATGTCCGCTCCAAGCGAGCCATCACGGGGGGGCTCATTATGGAGGTGTCCGGGCCCGACTGCGCCTCCAAGGCCGATAAGTTGGCTGAGCGCATGCGCGTGGCCCTCGAGGACCTTAAGGTCCGTATCACTCGCCCCATGAAGATGGGGGAGTTGCGGCTTAAGGACCTCGACGATAGCGTCTCGTCCGAGGAGGTAGCGGCCGCGGTCGCCAATGCTGGCGGCTGCTCGGCTGATGACGTGCGGGTGGGCGACATTCGTCGCTCGCCCACTGCCCTGGGCACGGTATGGGTCCGTTGTCCACTAGCTGCGGTCCGCAAGCTAGCTGCGGCAGGGCACGTCATAGTTGGATGGGTATCTGCGCGGGTCGACTATCTGACCTCGCGGCCGCTACAGTGCTTCCGGTGCTTGGAGTACGGACACGTACGCAGCATGTGTCAGAGCACAGTGGACCGCACAAACTTGTGCTACGCGTGCGGCGAACCCGACCATCGGGCAAGCCAGTGCACGCGTCCGCGCAAGTGTCCGCTGTGCTCAGACTTGGGCTGCGCCTTCTCGTGTGCCTGTAGGCTCTTGTCGCTTGTCGATCAGCCGGATCCAAGTGAACGGAAGCTTACGGGACGGTGCGCCTCGTTTAAGCCCGATAATAACTTCTCATACGTGGGATCTTATTGTCGAGCAACTAATGGACTGACAGGGGGGGGGCCCTCCGCGTGTCCCTATGGGGCACTGTGGATGGGCCAAGCATGGTGGGCTCGTGGAGGAGCACCATGGGAGGGCCGGGGCGGTGTATGCTGCTCCGGTGGGCTTGCGCGTCCCAATGATCTTCAAGGCTATGCCGGCAGGTATACCCATACCGGACAGGCTTGGAGGGAGGGATCAGCGCAAGTGGAGGGGGCGCCCTTTTTAGGGCGCGGATGAGGGCTCGGCGTGGCCCTTTATGGGCCCGTCGGGCGAGCGGGGAGTGTGCCCTTTTCAGGGCGCACTGTGGAGGGAGGGCTGGGGCGGCATTTGCTGCTCTGGTCGGCTTGCGTGTCCCAATGATCTTCAAGGCTATACCGGCAGGGCTACCCATACCGGGCAGGCTTGGAGGGAGGGATCAGCGTAAGTGGAGGGGGCGCCCTTTTCAGGGCGCGGATGAGGGCTTGCGTGTCCCAATGATCTTCAAGGCTATACCGGCAGGTCTACCCATACCGGGCAGGCTTGGAGGGAGGGATCAGCGTAAGTGGAGGGGGCGCCCTTTTCAGGGCGCGGATGAGGGCCCGGCGAGGCCCTTTTTAGGGCCCGTTGGGCGGACGGAGTGTGCCCTTTTCAGGGCGCACTGTGGCGGGAGGGCTGGGGCGGCATTCGCTGCTCTGGTCGGCTTGCGTTTCCCAATGATCTTCAAGGCTATACCGGCAGGTCTAACCATACCGGGCAGGCTTGGAGGGAGGGATCAGCGTAAGTGGAGGGGGCGCCCTTTTCAGGGCGCGGATGAGGGCCCGGCGAGGCCCTTTTTAGGGCCCGTTGGGCGGACGGAGTGTGCCCTTTTCAGGGCGCACTGTGGCGGGAGGGCTGGGGCGGCATTCGCTGCTCTGGTCGGCTTGCGTTTCCCAATGATCTTCAAGGCTATACCGGCAGGTCTAACCATACCGGGCAGGCTTGGAGGGAGGGATCAGCGTAAGTGGAGGGGGCGCCCTTTTCAGGGCGCGGATGAGGGCTTGCGTGTCCCAATGATCTTCAAGGCTATACCGGCAGGGCTACCCATACCGGGCAGGCTTGGAGGGAGGGACAGCGTAAGTTGGAGGGGGCGCCCTTTTCAGGGCGCGTTTGTGGGGTCACTGGCGGAGATCGGGGAACTCCGCCGGCTTGCACGGCCCCACACATGGCCGGGGCCCGGCTGGTTTCCGGGCCACCCGTCGGGGTGAGATGGTGAATGCTAACGCGACCCCATCTTGCCCCACTATGGCGGGGGACTTAACCGGGGGGGTTTTAGTGGGTTCGAGTCCCACATACCCCCTTCCGTCATCCCCATGGCGGAAGGGAAATGCGTGGGCATTTCCCCCCCTCAAAAAAAAAAAAAAAAAAAAAAGGTTAGGTTAGGTTAGGTTAGGTTGTGTGGGGTGCCATATCAGTCAACCTTCTCGTGTGCCTGTAGGCTCTTGTCGCTTGTCGATCAGCCGGATCCAAGTGAACGGAAGCTTACGGGACGGTGCGCCTCGTTTAAGCCCGATAATAACTTCTCATACGTGGGATCTTATTGTCGAGCAACTAATGGACTGACAGGGGGGGGGGCCCTCCGCGTGTCCCTATGGGGCACTGTGGATGGGCCAAGCATGGTGGGCTCGTGGAGGAGCACCATGGGAGGGCCGGGGCGGTGTATGCTGCTCCGGTGGGCTTGCGCGTCCCAATGATCTTCAAGGCTATGCCGGCAGGTATACCCATACCGGACAGGCTTGGAGGGAGGGATCAGCGCAAGCGGAGGGGGCGCCCTTTTTAGGGCGCGGATGAGGGCTCGGCGTGGCCCTTTATGGGCCCGTCGGGCGAGCGGGGAGTGTGCCCTTTTCAGGGCGCACTGTGGAGGGAGGGCTGGGGCGGCATTTGCTGCTCTGGTCGGCTTGCGTGTCCCAATGATCTTCAAGGCTATACCGGCAGGGCTACCCATACCGGGCAGGCTTGGAGGGAGGGATCAGCGTAAGTGGAGGGGGCGCCCTTTTCAGGGCGCGGATGAGGGCCCGGCGAGGCCCTTTTCAGGGCCCGTTGGGCGGACGGAGTGTGCCCTTTTCAGGGCGCACTGTGGCGGGAGGGCTGGGGCGGCATTCGCTGCTCTGGTCGGCTTGCGTGTCCCAATGATCTTCAAGGCTATACCGGCAGGTCTACCCATACCGGGCAGGCTTGGAGGGAGGGATCAGCGTAAGTGGAGGGGGCGCCCTTTTCAGGGCGCGGATGAGGGCTTGCGTGTCCCAATGATCTTCAAGGCTATACCGGCAGGGCTACCCATACCGGGCAGGCTTGGAGGGAGGGACAGCGTAAGTTGGAGGGGGCGCCCTTTTCAGGGCGCGGATGAGGGCTTGCGTGTCCCAATGATCTTCAAGGCTATACCGGCAGGGCTACCCATACCGGGCAGGCTTGGAGGGAGGGACAGCGTAAGTTGGAGGGGGCGCCCTTTTCAGGGCGCGTTTGTGGGGTCACTGGCGGAGATCGGGGGACTCCGCCGGCTTGCACGGCCCAAGATTATTATCCCAAGACAATTAGAAGGGAAATGCGTGGGCATTTCCCCCCCTCAAAAAAAAAAAAAAAAAAAAAAAAAAAAAAAAAAAAAGGTTAGGTTGTGTGATAGGTTGCCTCGATAAGTGAGCGGACGTGTTTTGGAGTGCTCCTTATTTTGAGGCAAGGAAAAGTGTTGGAAAGTGTTCGGTTGTGGTCGAGTGGTCCTTCTCAGGGCCTGGGGTGTGTTTGGGGGTTAAATCCCAAACAATTCTGTGTTGTTTTCGCGTTTTACCTCGGTAAGTGAGCGCACGTGTTTCTTTTGTCGTGCTCCTTATTCGTGGTAAAAGTGTTGGAAAGTGTTCGGGTGTGGACTAGTGGTCCTTTTCAGGGCCGGGAGAGTGTTTGGGGAGTGTTTGGGGAACGATTTAGTGTTGTTTTTTTTGTGTTTTTCTGTGTTGTTTTACGTGTTGTGTTACGTTCTGTGGTTGTTTGTTTTCATGTTCGAACTTGTCGTGTTTGTTGCGGTGTTGTTGTTTTCGCAATGAATTCGGCGGGGACGAATGCGTCGTCTGGGGTGGTGGCTAGGCGGGCTAGTACGCGAGTGAAATGTGTTGGCGCCGCTGTGGCGGGGGCTCCCGCGCCGGCTGCACGCGGCCGCGCGTCGGTCCCGACGCGTGTGTCGGCCGCGGCGCATGCCGGCGCGGCGCCTGGTGAAGGAACGAGCGGCCGTTTCTGGCAGCTCAGACCGCGCTTGCGGTTCAGACGTGCAGTGACCGGGGCGCGCATGCTGGAAGTGACGGGTGCGAGCGCCGTGGCCGGTGCCAGGGCGGACGCGCTGGCCCGTCGCCTGGTCGAGGAGCTCGACTCGGAGCTGGTGAAGGTATCGAGGCCGGTTAAGACCGCAGAGCTGCGTGTGTCCGGCCTCGACGAATCTGTCACTGCGTCCGAGGTCGCCGCGGCGGTCGCGCGCGCGGGTGCCTGCGACGTGGAGGCGGTTACCTGCGGTGATGTGCGCGGCGGTGCGTACGGATCGTGCGCGGCCTGGGTGCGATGCCCGGTACAAGCCGCTAGGGCTATCCTTGTGGTGGGCCGCCTGAATGTCGGATGGGGATCGGCGAGGGTGGAGCTGCTCGAGGCGCGGCCGCTCCGGTGCTTCAAGTGCCTGGAGCCCGGCCACACGCGGGCGCTCTGCCCGTCCGAGGAGGACCGCAGCGATCAGTGCTATCGCTGCGGTGAATCCGGCCACAAGGCCGGAGCCTGCTACGCCAAGCCGCGCTGCACCCTGTGCGCGGCGGCGGGCAGGCCTGCGGAGCACCGGTGCGGCACCAAGGCGTGTGCTGCGCCGGTTAGACGAGGAGCGCCAGTGGTGAGCGGCGGCCCTAGGGCCCCGTTACAGCCCCAGCGCACTACGCCCCCCGGTGCAGGGGCGCAGACAGAGGCGGTCGCCATGGACACCGTATAATCGATGGCGGTGACCAGATTCCTGCAGGCGAACCTGAACCACTGCGCACGGGCCCAGGACCTGCTGGTCCAGAGCATGGCGCAGTGGGGGGTCCATGTGGCGATTATCGCTGAGCCCTACCGGGTTCCGCAATACGGAGGTTGGTTGGGTGACGTTGGCGGCTCCGTCGCAATCGTCACCAGGACGGCTGCCGGTGCACCGCAGCTGGCGCGGGTGTCGAGGGGGCGTGGTTGGGTCGCCGGAGAAGCGGACGATACCCTCATCATCGCTGTCTACTTCTCCCCGAACGGCTCGCTCGCTCGCTTCGAGCGGTACCTGCGTGAGTTGGAGACGTTGGTTGCCGGACGCCGCCCTCGCCACGTGCTAGTCGCCGGGGACCTCAACGCCAAATCGGCATTGTGGGGTTCTCCGGTGACAAACGCGCGCGGTAGGGAAGCGGAGGACTGGGCCGTAGCGAGCGGTTTCGCGGTCTTGAACCACGGGGGGGTTTATACGTGCGTGCGTCGTGAGGGCGGCTCGATCGTGGATGTCACGTTAGCGACGTCTGCCCTCGCGCACCGCATCTCTGACTGGGAGGTCTTGGAGGGAGTGGAGACACTGTCGGATCACCGATACGTACGTTTCGATGTCTCCGCTCTCTCCATGACCCCGTTCGATCCGGGGCGTCCCCTGCCAGGTGATCCGCCTCGCTGGGCCATTAAGAAGCTGGATAGGGACCTGCTGCTGGAGGCCTCCGAGGTAGAGGCCTGGGCTCCCGGCCCCGCCGCCAGTTTTCAGGAGCTGGACATCGCGGAGGAGGCTGAGTGGCTTCGCGGTGCGCTAGTGCGCGCCTGCGACGCTGCGATGCCGCGCCTGGGGCCTTGCACGCCTCGGCGCCGCGCGTATTGGTGGTCGGCGGAGATTGCGGAGCTGCGGGTTGTAGCGGTGCGTGCGAGGCGCGCGTATACCCGCAGCCGCCGTCGCAGTCAACGCAATCAGGAGGAGGAGGACCGCCTATACGCGGCGTACAGGGAGTGCGCTGCGACCTTGTCCTCCGCCATAGGGACGGCCAAGGATGCCGGCTTCGAGGAGTTCCTAAGCTCGCTCGACGCGGATCCGTGGGGTCGCCCCTACCGCATGGTGCGGGACAAGCTTCGCCCGTGGGCGCCACCGCTCACCCAGACCATGCGGCCGGAGATGGTGGACCGAGTGGTGTCAGTGCTGTTTCCGTCCGCGGGCGACTTGCTGCCCCCGTCGATGGAGCGGCCGGACGTGACTGCGGAGGTCCCGCAAGTGGATGAGGAAGGTGAGGTCCCGCAGGTGTTGTCAGCGGAGCTTGGAGCGGCGCTGCTTCGGCTGCGTGGCCGCAAGAAGGCACCGGGCCTAGACGGGGTTCCAGGGCGCGCGGTGGCCATCGCTCTCGATCCCCTCGAGGAGAGGATGAAGGGTCTGCTCACCGCGTGCCTAGTGCAGGGTGAGTTCCCTCGCCAGTGGAAGGCAGGGAAGCTGGTCCTGCTGCAGAAGTACGGCCGGCCGGAGGACTCTCCGTCTGCTTACCGGCCGCTCGTGCTGTTGGACGAGGTGGGCAAACTCTTCGAGCGCATACTGGTCGCCCGCCTTGTGCGGCACATGGAGGTGGTGGGACCGGACCTCTCCGGTGCTCAGTACGGGTTCCGGCGCGCCCATTCCACCATCGACGCGATCCGCAGGGTGAGGGGGATGGCGGAAGAGGCGGTAGCGGGTCGGGGGGTGTTATTGGCGGTTTCGCTAGATATAGCTAACGCCTTTAACACCCTCCCATGGGCCTGTATCAAGGAGGCACTAAGGTACCACGGTTTCCCAGAGTACCTGTGCCGGATCATCGGAGCCTACCTCTCAGAGAGGGAGATCCGATATCCGGCGCGGGTGGCCTGGGAAACCAAACCGATGACGCGCGGTGTTCCACAGGGATCGGCCCTCGGGCCAACCTTGTGGAACATCGGGTACGATTGGGTGTTGCGGGGTGTGCTGCCGGGCGGTGTAAGCGTGACCTGCTACGCGGACGACACGCTGGTCACTGCCCGCGGCGCTGACTTCGCCGATGCGGCCGCGCGTGCTACGCAGGGCGTAGAGCATGTGCTGGAGCGCATACGGCTTCTAGGTCTGGAGGTGGCTCTGCCTAAGTGTGAGGCCCTGTGCTTCCATGGGCCGCGGAGGGGGCCGCCGGCTGGTTCTCGCGTGATGGTGGGCGGTGTGTGGATCGATGTCGGGTTAGCTATGCGCTACCTCGGCATCATCCTAGACCCCCGCCTAACATTTTGCGAGCATTTTCGTCGGCTCGCACCGCGGCTCATGGCTACGTGCGGTGCCCTGGGGCGTCTTCTACCCAACGTCGGTGGGCCGCATGCGGCTTGCCGACGTCTTTATGTGCAGGTGGTGCGGTCGATGGCGCTGTATGGGGCGCCCGTGTGGGAGGATGCCCTGGGACGGGCCAACAAGGCTCTTCTGCGTCGGCCACAGAGGGCCATCTGCCTCAGGGCGGTGCACGGCTACCGCACCGTCTCCTTCGAGGCGGCGTGTGTGCTCGCAGGCTGCCTACCTTGGGAGCTGGACGCCCGTGTGCTCACCGCGGTCTACGACCGGGTCGCTGAGCACCGAGCCACAGGTGAGCCGCTTCCGAGGGAGGGGATGTTGCGCTGGCGCAGGCGCGCGCGCAGGCGTCTTCTGCTGCGGTGGCTGCGAGCGCTTGAAGAGCCCTCCGCTGGCCGAGACACTATCGACGCGGTGCGGCCGGTCCTTGAGCGCTGGGTGACGAGAAGGCACGGGGTGCTCTCCTTCCACCTTACACAGATGATCTCGGGCCATGGTTGCTTTGGGAGGTATCTGTGGAGGGTGGCAGGGGCTGAGCCCACCCCTGAGTGCCACCACTGCGGGTGCGCCGAGGACACGGCGCGACACACGCTGTCCGAGTGTTCGGCATGGGCGGTGGAGAGGGCTGCGCTGGTCGCGGTGATCGGGGTGGATCTGTCGCTGCCGACTGTTGTGCGCTCCATGGTTGGCAGCGAGAGGGCGTGGAACGCCGTTTTGGCCTTCTCGGAGGCGGTCATGACCGCCAAAGAGGAGGCAGAGAGATGGCGCGAGCGTGACCCCGAGTTGCGTGTTCGGAGGCGCGAGCGCAGACCGTTGGGTGCTGGGCGCAGGTCTGCGGAAGACCGCCGACTGCCGCCTTGAGCGCTGGTGAATGGTGATGGATGGATGGCGTGTGCGATGGCCCTTATGGGGAGGGCCTCGCGGAGGGGAGGGTTCCTTCATCGTGTCGAGTGTTTCTGACACGATGACGGATGTGATGATGGATGAAAATGAAAGGTGATGGATGGCATGAGGCACGCGGGGGACGCACTGATTGGCGCGAAGCCGCGTTACTCATGCACAGGTACGGGCGGTGTGAATGAGTGAGTGTTTGTTTGTGGTGTGTGTGTATGTAGTGTGTGAAAGTAGACCTGTGCCTGTGAGGGGGGATGAATGGGGCGGCGAAGCGCGCGGGCGCATTTGCGAGCGTAGCGCCGCCGCCCACAGGAGGGCACGCCGCGCAACTGTGGTCACCACGCTGCACCTGTGCGGCATGTGCGACCCATTGGGAGGAGGAAAGATGATGAATGAATGGGGGCGGCGAGCGAACGTGATTGGAGGGCTCTGCCGCCTAAGAAAGAGAGGGATTGGGATCGCCAGTCGAGTCGCGGAAGGAATATTGTTCCCGTGGCTTGGCTACAATGGCGAGAGAGGAACACCGGAGGGGTTTTAGTGGGTATTCTGCCCTTTTCAGGGCGGTGAGTCCTACATAACTCCGGTCTCCCCAGACCGGACGTATTCGTCAATGAATCTCCCCTCCGAAAACAAAAAAAAAAAAAAAAAAAAGGTTAGGTTAGGTTAGGTTAGGTTCCACGGACCTGCTGAAAAAAAAAAAAAAAAGGTTCCACGGACCTGCTGGGTTGTCCCAGTGGGCGGAGAGGTGTACTCCGACGTGGCGCGTCCCCGGGTGGCGGATAGGGGCATGGCTCTCATTTGGGAGTTACCGGTTTACCGGCGCGGACCAAACACTGGTGAGGGCTTGCGCGTCCCAATGATCTCCAAGGCTATGCCGGCAGGTATACCCATACCGGACAGGCTTGGAGGGAGGGACTAGCGCAAGTTGGAGGGGGCGCCCTTGTTAGGGCGTGTTTCCGTTTTTCGGAAACGTGAGGCGGACCCCAATCCTAAGTTTCGATGCTCGGCGATAGGATGAATGGCTGCAGGGGAAATGCAGTCCCTAGAGCATCAACCAACCCAGGCTGTCGAGCCTTAAAACTGACAAACCCAAAAACAAACTATGGCGGATTGTAATAAAAACTTACTACCCCAGGTGGGTACCGTCAGCATTGCTGGCGGAGAATCCCACCCTCCTTCGGGAGGCAGCCCCTCGTATTCTGGGGGGGGCAGCAACCGCTTTGGGAGCCTCGGCTCTCACACCGACGACAATTTTGGCATGAACATTGACACCGATCACATGAATTTGAAAGAGCCGCGAGTAGTCTTAACCCGTTGTGGGGAGATGAAAGCGAACGACGATGATTTGCCGTTTTCTGCGGCAAAAATGGCGAATTTGTCAGACACGGACTCTGACGCAAGCTTGCACACGGTTGCGTCCCGGGGTTCTGGTATATTATCGCCTGGAGGGGGCCGTTTCTGGCGAAAGCGCCAATGGGATGAGGCTAGTTCCGAAAACGGAGATGAAAATGCGACGCCACCTAAAGCGTCAACTAGAAAGGGACGTGGACGTCCTCCCAGTACGGGAAAATATGTAGGCCTGGCTAGAGCCCAGTCAGAGCTGAATGCTCTTAAGCGAGAGGAATTTCTTCGCAAGGCAGAAGAGGAAGTTACTGCTCAAGTGGTCAAAGCAAAGCGCTCCGTAGTAGCTCCACCAGTGTGCATCGAAGAGAACAGCGAGCTGGCTTCTGACCTGAATAAACAGGTCCTGGATGCAACGGAGGTTATTTTGAAGGTAGCAACCAAATCGGGAAACCTTAAGGGCACATTTGTTGCTGCCCTCAAAGAAGCAGCGGGATCAATTAAGGCAGCAGTAGGAGCGCTATACAACCGCTCAGTCTCGGAGGAAACTGCGAAGCTCCATGCAGACAACACTCGCTTACGCGCTGAGATGGCGGAGCTTCGCAAGGAATTGGGCGAGATCAAAGATAAATTGGCGCAAGCTCCCGTGAGCATGGAAGAACTGCCTTCAGTGAGCCTGGATCGATCCCACATAAGAACGGAATTGACTTCACGAGTGAATGTTGATCAGCAAGAGGAAATGACGCGCTCAATTATCATGCAAGTCGGCAGCATGATCAATGCGAGGTTTGAAGGACTGGAGGAGAGATTGCTCCCGGAAAAACGGCTCAGACCTCCTTTAGCTGCGGATAAGCGGAAAGAAGCTCAAGCTGTGGTACCTGTTACAGCAGACCAGACAAAGGGGCTGGCTGACCAAGCCAAAACGAAGAAAAAGGGGAAAAATAAGTCAGGTGTCACCAATAATGTGATCACCCAAGAAGCACCTTGTGAACTGCCACCAGCATCGTTAGCCACTGACCAAGCCTGGACTAAAGTGACCAAACGGGGCAAAACTTATGACAAGACGGTTTCTCAACAGACGAACAAAGCACTACCGACCATTTCGGTCAGTGCTAAACCGAAAAGCCGCCCTGCTCCGGTAAAATTGCGCGCCCCTCGTACTGCAGCAGTAGTTATTACTCTGCAGCCGGGAGCCGAGGAGAAAGGCGAAACATATGCCAAGGTACTGGCGGAGGCCAAGGCTAAGGTGGATCTTGCCAGCTGTGGTATCACCAGCCTGAAGTTCCGGAAAGCCGCCACCGGAGCCCGCATCCTTGAAGTGACAGGAGGAGAAAAGAGTGCTGAAAAAGCTGACTCTTTGGCTCAAAAGCTTAGACAAGCCCTGAACGAGGAGGTCGCAAAGGTCTCCAGACCTACAAAGTGTGCAGAGTTCCGGATTTCAGGGCTGGATGACTCAGTGTTTAGGGAAGACATAGTAGCCACAGTAGCGCAACGTGGATGCTGCCCGGAGGATATGGTCAAGGTAGGAGTTATCAGACGTACCCACCAGGGCACCGGTGTTGCATTGGTGAGCTGTCCGGTGGCTGCTGCTAAAAAGTTGGGAGAAGAAGGCCGCCTATTAGTCGGTTGGGTTTCTGCTCGAATAGAAATGGTGCAGCCCAGGCCGATGAGATGTTATCGGTGCTTACAAAATGGTCATGTCCGTGCCCAGTGCACTGAAGAGATTGACCGCAGTGAGGAGTGTTACCGGTGTGGACAGCATGGCCATAAGTCATCCGTGTGCACGGCTCAGCCAAAGTGCTCAATTTGTGCAGCGGCGAACAGACCGTCAGCGCACAGGCTTGGAAGCAAAGCGTGTACTCCTCCTAAATCAAAGAGAAGGCGGGCTTTGGGGGATGTAAACATCCCAGCCACCACGCCGACAGCAACCAGTTGCCCCCCGACCCAAACGGGGGGAGAGGAGGTTCAGATGGATATCTTATAGGATGGCTCTACGATTCCTACAGGCGAATCTCAACCACTCCGCTCGTGCTCAGGATCTTGTGATTCAGAGTATGGCGGAGTGGTTGATCGACATAGCAGCAATATCCGAGCCATACTTTATTCCTCCTAGAGACAACTGGGCAGGTGATATGGAAGGACTCGTAACCATCGTCGCCAGAGGTATCACCTTCGATAGAGTCATGAAGGGCAAGGGATGTGTTGCGGCTCTTGTTGGAGGATTGGTAGTGGTGGCCGTATATTTCTCGCCAAATAGGACCCTCTCTGAATTCGAGAGCTTCCTTGTTGATGTAGGGGCACTTGTAGGACGGAGTCATCCACATCCTGTACTCGTCCTTGGAGATCTGAATGCTAAGTCAGCAGCTTGGGGGTCTCCTGTAACTAGTGTTCGAGGAGAAACTTTGGAGGAGTGGGCTCTCACCACCGGTCTCTTGGTCGTGAACCGTGGGTCAGAGTTCACTTGTATTCGGCAGCAGGGTGAGTCCATTGTGGATGTTACCTTTGCCAGCCCTAGCCTGGAGAGACGTATTCGATGTTGGGAGGTTGTGTCAAACCTGGAGACTCTTTCTGACCATCGTTACATCCGATTCGAGGTCACACCAACTCCACAAACACAAAGTGGGCCGGTCAGATCGAATACGCATAGCCGCAACCCGAGATGGGCTCTTAAACGCCTTGATCGGGATGCTCTGGAGGAGGCCTCCCTGGTCCAGGCCTGGGTGGCCGAGTCGAGGGGACAAGCGGAGATTGAGGTCGATGAAGAGGCGGAGTGGTTCCGCGGTGCAATGGTGCACATTTGCGACGCGTCAATGCCAAGAGTTGGCCCTCATCCTGCTAAGCGACAGGTTTATTGGTGGACAGCAGAATTAGCGAAGCTCCGTGACGCATGTGTTGTAGCAAGACGCCAGTACACCAGGCAACGTAGAAAGCGACGTCGTGATGAAGAGCTAGAAGGGCAGCTGTACCATAGGTACAAGGAAGCCAAAGCGGCTTTGCAGCTGACCATTCTACAGGCAAAGAGTCAAGCCCGAGACGAGTTACTGGAGTCATTGAGTCGGGATCCGTGGGGAAGACCCTATAGAATGGTTAGAGGCAAACTACGACCATGGGCCCCACCACTGACACAGAGCCTTGATCCTCAGCTTCTGGAGAGGGTGGTATCAGCTTTGTTCCCCACGAGGGAAGAGCACACGCCACCAGCCATGGCACCACATGGCGAGGAGAGTGACACGGACACCGAAGCGGCTGATGTGAATGAGGTCGAGCTGAGTATGGCGGTTCTGCGTCTCAAAGCAAAGAACACAGCCCCAGGCCCTGATGGTGTTCCTGGCCGAGCTTGGGTGATATCCCTGAGAGCCCTCGGTTCTCAGCTTCGGGGCTTGTTCAACGCCTGTCTGGCACAAGGGAAATTCCCGGGACGGTGGAAGACTGGCCGACTGGTGTTGCTCAAAAAAGATGGACGCTCTATAGATTCTCCTTCAGCTTACCGCCCTATCGTTCTTCTTGATGAGGTGGGTAAGCTGTTTGAGAGAATCATAGCTGGTCGCCTCATGGGTCATATTAATTGTGTTGGTCCAGACTTGAACGACAACCAGTTTGGGTTCCGTAGGGGGCGATCAACTGTGGACGCTATATTGCGAGTAAAGGTGGCTGCGGAAGAAGCAGTGTCCCGGGGTGAGGTTGTTCTGGCGGTGTCTCTTGACATCGCCAATGCGTTCAATACCTTGCCTTGGAGTTGCATCAGGGAGGCATTAAAATACCATCGAGTGCCCCGCTACCTACGCAATATAATTGACGATTATCTGACGAACCGATTCGTGTCATATAAAGGGCGAGAAGGACTTGACACCCAGCACAGAATGTCGTGCGGTGTTCCACAGGGTTCGGTTCTGGGACCGCTCCTGTGGAACATCGGTTATGACTGGGTGCTGCGAGGTGCTACCCTCTGGGGAATAAGTGTCACTTGTTACGCAGATGATACTCTGGTAACAGCGAGGGGGAAATCTCACCGTGAGGCTGCTATCCTTGCTACAGCAGGTGTAGCCCAGGTCGTGGACCGGATTAGGCGACTTGGGCTAGAAGTAGCATTGAATAAGTCGGAAGCTTTAAGCTTTCACGGGCCTAGGAATGGACCACCAGCGGGATCTCATATAGTAGTGGGCGGGGTCCGCATCGACATCGAGTCCACGATGAAGTATCTGGGCTTGGTACTCGACAGTCGATGGGACTTCAAATCCCACTTTACCAGACTAGCGCCTAAGTTAATGGGAACCGCAGCAGCTCTTGGAGGACTGCTGCCTAACATCAGAGGAGCGAAGGTGGGATGCCGGCGCCTATACCTGGGGGTTGTACGCTCCATGGCCATGTATGGAGCGCCGGTATGGGCCAACACTCTTAGCAGCCAAAACATTGCCCTACTGCGAAAACCACAAAGGGCGATGGCGATAAAAGTGATAAGGGGATACCGCACCATATCATACGAGGCAGCTTGTCTCGTAGCGGGCTCGTTGCCTTGGGACTTAGATGCAAGAGGACTTGCTGCGATCTACTCCTGGCGAGAGGAGGAGAAAGCACGAGGTCAGCGCCCAGCATTAAGAGAGGTCGAAGGTAAAAGACTCGAGTTTTATAACTCGCTTGTCGTTGAGTGGGGTAAGAGGCTGGAACAGCCAAGTGCCGGCCTCATAACTGTCGGGGCAGTTAGTCCGGTACTGCACGAGTGGCTCTCTAGGGAGCATGGTTCAATGACCTTTCGGTTGACACAGGTTCTCACGGGACACGGCTGTTTCTCGAAGTACCTGTGCCGAATCGGAAAGGAATCGACTGCTGCGTGTCACCATTGTAACTGTGCTGAAGATACGGCAATGCACACGTTACAGGACTGTCCAGCCTGGGCTATCCCGCGACAAGTACTCATGAGCACAGTAGGGCATGACTTGTCACTTCCGACTGTAGTTGCGGCTATGGTTGGTAATGAAGAGTCTTGGAAATCCGTGATAGTCTTCTGCGAAGAAGTTATGTCGGAAAAGGAAGCCGCTGAAAGGGAAAGGGAGATCAACAACCCTATTCGCAGCAGGAGAGTTGGGCGTCGGAGGAGAAACCTCCACGCTCTTAGACCACCATAGGATGGCTTAGGCGGCAGCACGGGGGGAGTGCTGCCGACTACTAGTAAGCCCAGTGAGGGCGCGCGTGGAGGTTCCGCGCGCCTCTTACATTGAGATGAGAGGAGGCTCAAGTTTTGAGCTGACGTCGTTGGGGCTATGGAAGAATGCGAAAGCGTACCCACAGCCCTGACAGATGGCGTTAAGAAGGAACCCCGTGGGGTTTTAGCCGGTAAGAGTCCGGCATAACCCTTTGCCACCCCCAAGGCAAAGGGTATCCATGAGGATTTCCCCACGTAAAAAAAAAAAAAAAAGGTTAGGTTAGGTTAGGTTAGGTTAGGTTAGGTTAGGTTAGGTTAGGTTTTTTTTTTTTTTTTTTTTTTTTTTTTTTTTTTTTTTTTTTTTTTTTTATACTTATCCCTCTGATAAAGTTGTTCAGAGACTTTGTTTACGGTTTGTTTATTTCTTACATGCGTTAGTTATTCCTAAGATGTTAGTGTTTCGGTTTACATACTCAGTTTTTATAAGCTTGTTTGTGTTATCTTTGTTTTTATTCAATTACTTTTATTTTATTTTAACGTGTTTTTTATTTACGTAAATTTTACTAAAATGCTGATTTTGTATTTGTATTTTCATCTATATTAGTTGTTTGTTACGCTATTTGTTTTGTACAATTGTGCCCGGGGTTTCCCTAAAGTTTATTGTGCCTTTGATTTTATCACGACTAAACTTTTGACCATGATTTGCAACATGCTTCAAACAGTTTAACTTGGCATCCACATTTTTGATTCGCTGATGGACTGCGTTTTGAACGTCCGGGCACAAAATGTTTTCTTGTTGCTTAAGTTTGTTTTTTGCTTCCAGGTACTTATTGGTCTTCTCTGTTTCGGTCGGCGCTGTGCATCGTGTTCTTCTCTTCATGTTGTCTTCCTCCTCTTCCAGTTCAACGTGTTCTTCGGAACAAAACTTAAAGGTAAGTCTAACTTTATGCGTATCTATTTTCATAAATATTTTCCCTACTTTTAATTGGGTCAGTTTCCAATGAAACTGATACCAATTTGCTATTTCAGTGATTTTAATTTTTTGCATTATTTTATTTATATGTTTTACTTTTGCCAATCTATGTTTTATTGTGATGTTGTTTTGTTCCAGTTTCGTCCTACAGAGGGTCTTTGCAGATGTTTCGCAAGAGGCCACTTTAGCAGTATGCTATTGTGGCTCTAGCCAGCGCTTCCCACTTCCTCCTGATTTTGCAGTCCGTACTGAAGGCATTGTGGTCCGTCTTGTCCATCTTGGCGTGCGTGCAGTTGCAGCACGACGGAACAGTACCTGCAAGCCAATCAGCGCACTCTGCCTTCATGTGGGGTCCCCCGCAATGACTACACTTTTCAAGCGTCTCTTGGCAGAAGCGTCGTCCATGCCCGTAACCTAGACAGAGCGAGCATTGGACGAGTGGAGATTGGTCTGCCACTCGTACTCGCTGGAGGTCAACGAGCACGGATCCCGCCTCTACCATTCGCTTCCATATGTTGGGGGACACCCTCATGATGATGTGATTTGTGTGGGGGTTCCGAGTGCGCTTTTTGTACTGTATCTCCAGCCTATCTTTTTCCCCGAGTATATCCTTATTTTGGTTTTTGAGGGCGCAAAGAATCTCTTCGTCACTATTGTATTGCAGCACGTCTCTGAGGATCACCAGTGGGTCCTTATTCTTAATGTCCTCGACGTGCAGGTGATCTTCTGCCTTTTTGAGTCTTTCCTTGATGTTATTCCTTTCCTCTTCCGTTTTACACCCCACGATCACTTTCCCATCCTTTGCTTTCCTAATTTTTTCAATAACTATGCCTCCTTCTTTTGCCTTTACTACTTTCCTGATCCTGTTTAGAACTTCTTCTCCTGTCTCTGTCTCGTCTTTAGAGGTGACAACTACTGAGTGCAGCGCGGTCTGTTCTGGAGCCTGCCTCCCGCTGAACGCCGCTGCCACACTCGCGTATGTTTGTCTCTCTTGCACTTCTTGATGTCTCTCTAATGTCTCTTTCAACTTTTCCATCCTGTTATTGTTTTCTTCCATTAATTTTGCATGCTCTTCAATTTTCTTAATAATCTCACAATCCTCCTTTTCTTTGACTCTTTCTGGCACTTTTTCCTGCTCCTGTTCTTTGTATTTCTTCTTGTCTTGCCCTAACTCTACTTCCTTAACTAGTTGGTAAAGCCTTTCGATTGCATGTATAACCTCTGTTTTAATTTCAGTCTTTATATTTCTAGAATTTCCAAGGTTTATTTTTGCTTTTGTAACGCAAGCTCTTGCTTCTGTCAATCTGTCTGTATATTTTAGCTTTTCATGTTTGGGCGGGCTCCCCGTCGCCTCCACTGACTTTCTTCGGGTATCTACCCTACTCTCTTGTGAGAGAGTCGCCTTAGGTTTAGGTTTTGGAGGTTCCACTGACACACACTTCTTTGAGGTAGTCGTTGTTTTCAAATGTTTGTCTGGTTTCCCAGACTCCCACTCTCCAATGCTTCTCCTGACACTTGAAGCCTGGCTGGCTTCTCCTTCATCCCGTGTCAGTCCTACCTCCTCAGTTGTTTGGCTTGCCGTCATTGTTCCTTGGGGATCCTCGTAGGAGGCCTTGGTTGTTTTTGTTGGTGTTCGAAAACCAAACATATTAAAGGTGGTCTGAAGAGGGATAAGTCGCAATCGGTATTAAAAATGTAAATTTGTAAAAGTTGTAAAATTTTGTAGATTCAAATAAAATTATAAAAATAGTTAAAAGTAAATTTGTATAAGTTGTAAATAAAAATGTTGATTAAAATTGTATAAATTAAAATTAAATTATAATTCTTAATTACCTAAGTATGTCAAAATCTAATTTTTATTTATTGTTTCAGGTACTGATGTCTGCAACCGTGTCTAGTAGAGTGGAGTATGTACAGGTTTGTATAACTGGTAAGTATACTGTAAGTATACAGGTAAGTATACAAGTGAGTATTAACTTAAGATGTTAATTTAAGTTTAAGTTTTCCTTCTAGATCTAGCCAAGGTTGGTCTTGAAGAGATCTATCGATCGAATGTCAATTAAGTGGTATACACACTTATCCAAAATGTTTATTACCTGAAATAGGTAATTGTTCCTTAAATAGTAGAGTTTGTTAGTTACAAAATGTAAGCCTGGGGGCCTACAAGACCCTCGTCAACTTATTTCACAATAAAAATGTCAATTTGTCACTTTTCAAAATTCTCCCCACCACAAAAGTGGCCAAAATCTATATACCAAGATGAACAAAGGGTGGGTGGGGGGGGCGATTTTTTGCGTTTTTTCGTCTCTAATTCGAGTTTTTCTGTTGCAGGTACACGCGGGGACGACGGGCGATGCTGTTCCAGCTGCTGGAGGTGCTGGGAACGACCAATTTTCAGGGAAAAGTTGTAGAATGCGTTATTTTCTTTCGAAAATTGTCAAAAAATCACGCTTTTTCCAAGAAAATTGGTGTTTCTCCTGCGAGATGGACCCTGGGACCACGGATACACACCGCAACCACACGCATGCACACAGAACTATCGTATCAGAGACGAAATTCGCCGGAATTACTAATAAAAACTTAGTAAAACGTAATTTTAATTTTGAAAAATTTTAACATAAAACTATTAAAAACACTGTAAATATTGAGAAACGCAGGCAATTTGATGAATTATTTAGGCAGGGGATGATTCTGCACTGCGAATGGTGTCTTAAACACGAATATTTGGAAAAATATTTTTCTCAGTATTTTATGGTTAGGTTAGGTTAGGTTAGGTTAGGTTAGGTTAGGTTAGGTTAGGTTAGGTTAGGTTAGGTTAGGTTAGGTTAGGTTAGGTTAGGTTAGGTTAGGTTAGGTTAGGTTAGGTTAGGTTAGGTTAGGTTTAGTTTAGGTTAGGTTAGGTTAGGTTTTTTTTTTTTTTTTTTTTTTTTTTTTTTAATGGCATCTTATTTTGCCATCAGCTTTGTATTCTCCGACATGGGTCGGAGGCATTTTTAGACTACTTAATTTTATTCCTTTTCTAATATTGCCGTTTAATCTGATTCCTGAAGGGAATTTACTATTTAATTGATTCCTAAGGGAAGTTACTATTTAATTTATTCCTGAAGGGAATTTACAATTTTACTGATTCCTAATAAGTGAGGTTTCTATTTAATTAAATCCTAAATGGAGCTTAAATTTTTTCGAATTTTAGAGAGGATTTTATCATATACGTTTTTCCTGAAAGGTGTTATTCTTTAACTAATAAATAAATTTAATACATAAATTTTTTTTCTTCAAGATTGTGCTAATTCTAATTTATATTCTGGGAGTTCTTATTCTACTGGGTATATCTTTTTATTTTTCTTGTTTTTTGGTTTTTTTCTTTTATTTGTTTTTATTTATTTTTCCTCGATTTTCTCTTTCTTTCTTCTGTTTTTTAAACACATATATAATATTGTTCAAAATATTTACTGTGTTTATTTCTTAAACTAGAGTTGTCTTATTTATACTATTTTCTACATTTCTTAACACTATTGTTTGCTCGAGGAAGTTTCCTATCCTCATTTCTCGTCTTTTATTTTCAGATACGTTGTTTGTACTTTTAATTTTGAGTGTCCTATAAATCCCATCCCGCCCCTTTTCATCATCCTGTTTCTCGACAAAATCTTTCCTATCCTGTGTTTTTTGAGCTTTGCAGTAGATACTTCTCTTCATCTCCTTCTTCATCCGTTTCATCCGGTCCAGGTTCTCATGCCACAAAGGTAGGTACTGTGAACTATCTAATTTTCCTATTTCTATTTTGTTTGTTTTATTGGCTATTGGTAATTGGTTCATTTTCTCACGAAATTTACCCCAATTATCTTTCCTAGTAGTGTGAATTTTAATGTTTCTAATTTTAATTTTAGTGCTTATTAAAGGGCCTTTGTGGTCTGAGTCTGTGTTGATCTTTCTGCGCTCGTTCTCTAGTGTGACTTTAACAATACGCTACAGCCGAGCGGGCCACCTCCTCCCATTTTCTACGAACGGAGCAGGTCCTATCGAAGGCATTATGATCCGTTCTTTCCTTCTTGCCAATCTTGCAATTTCGACACTCCGGTACTTCATTCAGGAGGAAAGCCTCGCACTCCTTCCTCAAGTGCGGTCCCCCGCAGTGACTGCAGAGGTCCCCCTCCGTCTCCTTGCAATACTTGCGCCCGTGTCCGTAACCCAAGCACTTGGTGCATTGGATTAGCGGGCTCTGGTCCTGCACGACTACCCGCTGCAGGTCAACATGTATCCGACCTGCAGCGGTCAGCCGCTGCCAGATGGATGGGGTCACCTGCAGCACTACGTGGGCCGTCAGTGGGTTCCTGGCTCTCCTTCTGAATTTCACCTTAAGGTCATCGTCCTCTATTTTAATGCCTTCCAAGACCTCCCCGTTCTGCTTAACAATGGCCGTCGTCAAGTCGTCATCCGTAAGATACTGCATGACGTCCTTCACGACGACCATTGGGTTCTTATTTTTCGCCTCTTCAATCTTTAAATCTGTTTTCTTGTTTTTTAACCTATTGACAACTTTCTCTAGCTCGTCCTTCTCCCTACATGTAATGACCACCGCTTGATTTCTTGCTTTCCTGATCCTCTCCACTCTCATTCCCGTTTCCGTCGCCTGCACAGCGACCTTGATTTTCTCCATCACCGTGTCCGACGTGTCCATAACATCCGGAGACGTCACGATGACGGAGTGCATCGCTTTCCGCTGTGCAGGCGCCGGGGTCGGTGCCGCCGCTGCCACCTGCGCGTACGTTATCTGTGTACTCAGACGGTTTTCGGCATCTTCCAGGGCTTTCTTGGTTTCTTTAAGCATAATCTTGCTCTCTTCCGCTTCCTTCTTCAAAATCTCCTTCATTTCCCTTATCCCTTCCAAAATTTCGTTACTTCTGTCGGCAGGAGCCGGAGCGAGAGCAGGGTCGGCTCGTTCCTGTCTCTGCTCTCGCTCCGCTCCTGCCCCATGAAGTCGACCAACGGCTGGAGCAGCGTCCAGCTGCTTCACCATCTCATACAGCGCCTTGAGGGCCGCGTGAACGTCGGTTTTGATCGAGGTCTTGATGTTGCCAGACTGGTCCAGCTGCGTTTTGGCGTGAACCCAGATTGCTCTGGCCTCTGCCGTCTTACTGCGGGTGGACTTTGGTGGTGACCTGGTGTTCGCCTCCAGTTTACCGACGCTTTTCCTGACCTGTCCAGGCGCTGGTGCTGCAGCGGAGCCGCTCGAGGGACCTGCCCTCATCCTTTCCGGGATTACGGCCGTTGGAGACTTCACTACCTTGCTCGGCGGTGGTGTAACAAACATCGTCTTAATTGTATAATTAACCTAATTAAGCCTATATAGATAACTAGCGTACAACTAGTGTCGTAAAAAAAAAAAAAAAAAAAAAAAATATAACTAATAGCAAAAGGCCTGTCAAAAGTGTATATATAACCTATGTAGAGTTTGTCTACTTTTCGTCAGAATAGACCAAAAGAGTCTATTAAAGATGGCCCATAGGTTTAAAGTATATAAAGTATATAAGTCTATATACCCAGTCGAATAAAGGGTGGTAGGTCCAACTATCTGGTAGGTCACTGAAATCCAATTATTGAGCTTCAGTGGTCCAGCTTGCCGTGGTGGCCGAGCCTGCAGTGATGGGGAGTTCGATGTATTCGGCAAGGTCCGGTGCATGGAGGGCAAGCTCGGCCAGTCCAGCAAGCAGCACGTAGAATTTCAATCAGCGAGTGGAGGACTTGTCTGAGTGGCCCAGCTTTCCGTGGTGGCTCAGCCCGCAGTGACGGAGAGTTTGGCAAGTAAATCGGCTGGCCAAACTTGCTCAGTGGGATCTCCGCAAGCTCAGCAAGCAAGCTAAAAGTTGCAGAGGTGGCCAAGCCCGCAAGTAATGCAAGCTCGGCAATCCAAAGCGCTTGCCTCGATGGCGCAACTTGCCGAAAAGTCGAGTCCGGCAAGCAAAATACTTGCAGAGGTGGCGGAACTTGCGCAAAACGGGCAAGCTGCGCAAGTTCGGCAATAATCCAAATAAATTCACGCGGAGCGCACGGAAAATCGACTGCTCTCGACAGCGACTGGGGAGCGACTGGGTTAGGTTAGGTTAGGTTAGGTTAGGTTAGGTTAGGTTAGGTTAGGTTGGGGTGCCATGTCAGTCAACCTTCTCGTGTGCCTGTAGGCTCTTGTCGCTTGTCGATCAGCCGGATCCAAGTGAACGGAAGCTTACGGGACGGTGCGCCTCGTTTAAGCCCGATAATAACTTCTCATACGTGGGATCTTATTGTCGAGCAACTAATGGACTGACAGGGGGGGGGCCCTCCGCGTGTCCCTATGGGGCACTGTGGATGGGCCAAGCATGGTGGGCTCGTGGAGGAGCACCATGGGAGGGCCGGGGCGGTGTATGCTGCTCCGGTGGGCTTGCGCGTCCCAATGATCTTCAAGGCTATGCCGGCAGGTATACCCATACCGGACAGGCTTGGAGGGAGGGATCAGCGCAAGTGGAGGGGGCGCCCTTTTTAGGGCGCGGATGAGGGCTCGGCGTGGCCCTTTATGGGCCCGTCGGGCGCGCGGGGAGTGTGCCCTTTTCAGGGCGCACTGTGGAGGGAGGGCTGGGGCGGCATTTGCTGCTCTGGTCGGCTTGCGTGTCCCAATGATCTTCAAGGCTATACCGGCAGGGCTACCCATACCGGGCAGGCTTGGAGGGAGGGATCAGCGTAAGTGGAGGGGGCGCCCTTTTCAGGGCGCGGATGAGGGCTTGCGTGTCCCAATGATCTTCAAGGCTATACCGGCAGGTCTACCCATACCGGGCAGGCTTGGAGGGATGGATCAGCGTAAGTGGAGGGGGCGCCCTTTTCAGGGCGCGGATGAGGGCCCGGCGAGGCCCTTTTAGGGCCCGTTGGGCGGACGGAGTGTGCCCTTTTCAGGGCGCACTGTGGCGGGAGGGCTGGGGCGGCATTCGCTGCTCTGGTCGGCTTGCGTTTCCCAATGATCTTCAAGGCTATACCGGCAGGTCTAACCATACCGGGCAGGCTTGGAGGGAGGGATCAGCGTAAGTGGAGGGGGCGCCCTTTTCAGGGCGCGGATGAGGGCTTGCGTGTCCCAATGATCTTCAAGGCTATACCGGCAGGGCTACCCATACCGGGCAGGCTTGGAGGGAGGGACAGCGTAAGTTGGAGGGGGCGCCCTTTTCAGGGCGCGTTTGTGGGGTCACTGGCGGAGATCGGGGGACTCCGCCGGCTTGCACGGCCCCACACATGGCCGGGGCCCGGCTGGTTTCCGGGCCACCCGTCGGGGTGAGATGGTGAATGCTAACGCGACCCCATCTTGCCCCACTATGGCGGGGGACTTAACCGGGGGGGTTTTAGTGGGTTCGAGTCCCACATACCCCCTTCCGTCATCCCCATGGCGGAAGGGAAATGCGTGGGCATTTCCCCCCCTCAAAAAAAAAAAAAAAAAAAAAAAAAAAAAAAAAAAAAAAAAAAAAAAAAAAGGTTAGGTTAGGTTAGGTTAGGTTAGGTTAGGTTAGGTTAGGTTAGGTTAGGTTAGGTTAGGTTAGGTTAGGTTAGGTTAGGTTAGGTTAGGTTAGGTTAGGTTAGGTTAGGTTAGGTTAGGTTAGGTTAGGTTAGGTTAGGTTAGGTTAGGTTAGGTTAGGTTAGGTTAGGTTAGGTTAGGTTAGGTTAGGTTAGGTTAGGTTAGGTTAGGTTAGGTTAGGTTAGGTTAGGTTAGGTTAGGTTAGGTTAGGTTAGGTTAGGTTAGGTTAGGTTAGGTTAGGTTAGGTTAGGTTAGGTTAGGTTAGGTTAGGTTAGGTTAGGTTAGGTTAGGTTAGGTTAGGTTAGGTTAGGTTAGGTTAGGTTAGGTTAGGTTAGGTTAGGTTAGGTTAGGTTAGGTTAGGTTAGGTTAGGTTAGGTTAGGTTAGGTTAGGTTAGGTTAGGTTAGGTTAGGTTAGGTTAGGTTAGGTTAGGTTAGGTTAGGTTAGGTTAGGTTAGGTTAGGTTAGGTTAGGTTAGGTTAGGTTAGGTTAGGTTAGGTTAGGTTAGGTTAGGTTAGGTTAGGTTAGGTTAGGTTAGGTTAGGTTAGGTTAGGTTAGGTTAGGTTAGGTTAGGTTAGGTTAGGTTAGGTTAGGTTAGGTTAGGTTAGGTTAGGTTAGGTTAGGTTAGGTTAGGTTAGGTTAGGTTAGGTTAGGTTAGGTTAGGTTAGGTTAGGTTAGGTTAGGTTAGGTTAGGTTAGGTTAGGTTAGGTTAGGTTAGGTTAGGTTAGGTTAGGTTAGGTTAGGTTAGGTTAGGTTAGGTTAGGTTAGGTTAGGTTAGGTTAGGTTAGGTTAGGTTAGGTTAGGTTAGGTTAGGTTAGGTTAGGTTAGGTTAGGTTAGGTTAGGTTAGGTTAGGTTAGGTTAGGTTAGGTTAGGTTAGGTTAGGTTAGGTTAGGTTAGGTTAGGTTAGGTTAGGTTAGGTTAGGTTAGGTTAGGTTAGGTTAGGTTAGGTTAGGTTAGGTTAGGTTAGGTTAGGTTAGGTTAGGTTAGGTTAGGTTAGGTTAGGTTAGGTTAGGTTAGGTTAGGTTAGGTTAGGTTAGGTTAGGTTAGGTTAGGTTAGGTTAGGTTAGGTTAGGTTAGGTTAGGTTAGGTTAGGTTAGGTTAGGTTTTTTTTTTTTTTTTTCCCACTACCAAGTTTTAATTTTATATTTTCCCGCGATTTTATACAGGAGAGACTTTTGTGAGTTAAGAATTTTGTAGTTTTAGCATTACTTAAGTTTTTAGATACTATTGTTTTAATTTGGTAGTGGGTTTTTATAATTTTATATATAATACAATAAATACTAGTATTTAGATATATATATATAAACTTAAATTAATATTATATTTTATTGAAATTTTTAAGGTTGTTTATTATATAATTGATGAAAATTTCAAAAGATTCAATTGCACTTTCTTTTCCTATCAGTTCTTCAAGATTAAATGGGTTTATTTTTATATTATTACATAAGTTTATGTGCTGGAATCTTTGTCGTTCAAATCTTATGCATTCTTTTAGCAAGTGGTTTATTGACTGCACACTTGTGTTGTCACAAGGGCAAAGATCAGTGTGGCAAACTTTGAAACGATGTAGATATTCTCGGTGCCAGCCATGACCAGTAAGAATTTGAGTGAGTGCGAATCCGGGCCTGGTTACTGCGATAAGTGATCCAACAGTAGCCAGGCTCGGACACCATGCGCGGGTCTGAGCCCCTCTCTGGCTGGTTTGGTACAGCCGATCGCTTGCCACTGCTGATTCTAATCTGACCTTTGCCTTTACGTAGCTAATTGGGAACTTGCAGTAGTCAGCCGCTTTGTGGGCTTTGCCAGCTTCTTTTGCCGCTATATCCGCCTCTTCGTTGCCAGCTAGCCCCACATGAGATTTGACCCACTTGAATTTGATTGATTTTGGGTGTCTATTAATAAGTTTTTGTATATCCGAGGCAAAAGTATTTGAAGAGTTAGGGTTTTGGATTTCCATCAAGCTAGAGAGGCTGTCAGAGTGGATAATAGCACCATTTTGGTTAGCAGAGCCGTTAATCATCCAGAAGCATGCTTTCTGGATTGCCAACAATTCAGCCTGAAAAACTGAGCAAGAATCATGGAGTTTAAACTTTTTGGTGACTTTGCCTCCACATGGAAGATAGGCAACAAAGGCGGCTCCCACGTTTCTGTCTTCAGTTTTGCTGCCGTCAGTATAAATTTTGACTGTTTCTTGAGAGTCACAATCAAAACTTACACTGACGTCATCCTGCTGATAAGAAAGATCGATTTCAGGTGGTTTCCTCAAGGCCGGATGCAGCATGTCAGCTGGTTTCACAGGGTATTCGAGTTCAACGTCGTCAGGAAGAAATCGAGTTCGCCCCTCAAGCCTTGACCTCTCTATTTCAGTGCGTTCTTCAATTTTTAGATGCAGTGGAGTGAAACCCGCTAACGCGATTGCGGAATTAGCAGAGACGGTTCTAAAGCCGCGGATCGCCTTCACTGCAAATCCACGTTGGAAAGATCGGAGTGCGTTCTGTACGCATTGGAATCGGGCAGCAGTTCCCCATATGCCCGCAGCATAGGTCACTATCGGCTCGATGACATATTTATATATGGTGATAATGTTTTCGGTGCTGATCCCCCAAGTGGGTCGTACAAAGAGACATAATTTGTTGTACACTTTCAAAGCTCTATTGATAGCAAAATGAGCATGTAGAATGAATTTGAGTTTTGAGTCAATTACAACGCCTAAAATCTTTATCCGGTCCACAAACTGAAGAGGAGCACCCCCCATTGTTATTGTTGCCTTTTTAGCTGCAAGTGAAAAGGCGATCATTTGCGTTTTAGCTGGTCCAAAACTCAGCTTGACCTTATGGCCCCAGTCAGAAACAGTCGTGAGAGCTGTCGCAACGGTGTGCTGAAGGGTTGCCACATCACGGGCACCAACGATGAGAAGAACATCATCGGCGAACGCCTGGATGTGGCAGCCCTCCGGCAGCTTACTCTCTAAGAGCTCATCGAGAATGATGTTCCAGAACATGGGACCACAGACCGAGCCTTGTATGCACCCTCTCGTCATGGTTTTAGTTTCTGTGGCATCTGAGTAGTTGAGGATAACAGAGCGATTTTCCAAATAACTAGAAATGATTTGGTAGATGTTCCTGGGACATTTCATGGACTGAAGCCTAAAAAGCAACGCGGGCCACCATGCATTGTCAAAGGCGGCTGCGATGTCTAAGGACACTGCAACGACAAGGTTCCCATCACCCTTTAATGTTTTTACCTTGTCTATCGCGGTCTTGAGTGCCGATACAGTAGATGTCTGTTCTTTGAAGCCGTATTGTTTAGTGCTGTGGCTGCCTGTCGAGTACATATGGAAGTTAAGTCTTTTGATTATTAGCTTTTCGAGAAGCTTGCCAAAGACATTCAACAAACCTATGGGCCGATATGACCCAACGTCTGAGTAGTCGTCTTTGTTAGGTTTGGGAAGCGTCTTGACAAATGCTACTTTCCAAACCTTGGGAAAATAAGAATTCGACAGACATCTGTTCATAATTCCGGTCAGCACATCAGGATAGCGTTGTCCGAATTTATGACAGATGTCTGCCGTCAGGTTGTCTGGGCCTGGTGCGCGACTCGAATTCATTGCCCTAAGGCATTCAAGGACTTCAGTTTCTGTGAATGGTGGCTCATCTGCAGTGTCCGGGATGGTAGTGGATTTGGCTCTAATTTGTGCCTGTGCCTCCGACACGTCCGGCGTGTCATCGGGGTAGAACCTTTGAAGCAGTGCCGATGCCGTTTCACGGCTGGAGCGCGTATGTCTGTCGCCGAGACGTAGCGTCGTTGGAGGTTGAGGTTGCGGTCCGCTCTTGAGTAGCCTATTGGTCAGAGACCATACATCCTCCTTGCCTTGCCGAGTACAAAATGTCCTGAAGTTATCTGTAGATTCTTTGTTCAGGGCATCCACATACTTCTTTTTCAGAGCATCTCTTTCTACAATGACTTCATCTAATGGTTGGTTTTTATGTTTCAGATCGCGAATTCGGTGATGAAGACGGATGACGCCTTTCTTGAGATCTTCCAGTTCATCATTCCACCAAGGATTTTTCAGCTGAGGTGCACGCTTTGACGGTAATGTATCATTGCATGTTATTTTGATAGTGTTAGTTATTTCATTGACGTAAGTCTCTAACTCCTCGTTGCTCATTTCAGATATGTTGACTGTGTGAAGATTTTTATTTTGCATGTTAATTTCTAATTTAGTATTAAAATAATCCCAATTTACTTTTTTAGTGTTGTATTTATAAGTTGATTGATTTTTATTTCTGTGTAAATGTTTTTTAGTGAATGAAAGGTGAAAATCAATTGCATTGTGTTCTGAGGCCGTAGTGACGTCATCATTGACACGCCAATTTTCAATTTTTGTTCCGATATTTTCAGAGACTAAAGTGAGATCGATGATGGAAGACCTGACAACTCCGTGGGTGACTGTTTCAAAGGTTGGTGTGGTTCCAATATTGCATACTCTAAGGTCATTTGCTGTGATCAGACTGACGACATCCTGACCTCTCCTGTTTACTCTATCCGAGCCCCACAGCGGATGCCATCCGTTGAAGTCGCCCCCAACGACATGGTAAGAACCTTTGTTAGCTTGTAAGAAGTTTTCAATGCGATTAAGTGTGCTAATTACGTCTGTTTCAGGTTCAACATAAGCCGAGGACAAGTAAAGACGTCGACCCGACAAAGTCAGCTGGACCACACATAGATTAGGACTTGAGTGCTGCGCCACACCGAGCGAAGCACCCAAGCCACTTCTCAGGTAAATACATGCCTTGGTCCTTTCATTACCAGGGAACTGGTAAAGAAGGAGGCCAGGTGAGCTCTTGACCGTGTTGTGCTTGCCCACGTAGGGCTCCGATACTAACGCGATATCGTAAGAGTTTTTGCAGAAGTACTCTACAAATTCGTGATGGGCATTATAGCCCCTGCCTAAATTGATTTGAAGGATTTTGAGATGACTATGAGCGACTTGATTGATATGATTTTGAGTGTTATAATCCATAGTCGATCCTCATAACGATTTTGTTAATCATTGTTTTGTGAATGGGGCAGTAATGCGACGTGGCGCCATGGTCAACTCTCTTGCTGGAGCCATATTTGCGGTTTTGCTCAGTGCAGTTGTAGCAGGCCGGAGCCTTCTTCTCCTTGTGAGCACACTTGGAGTAGCTGTGGTCGATGCCTCCACAGTGGGAGCAAGCCGTCTGCTCGCTTGTGCACCTCTTCTGGGTATGCCCATACTGAAGGCATTTGTAGCATTGGAGCAGAGGGACAAACTCCTCGACGTGGACACGCTGATGGTCCACGCTGACGGTGGACATTTGCAGCATCTTATGCCAGATGGATGGCGTGACCATCAGTACTGCATTGTATAGTTTAGGGTTTTTGTTCCTACGCTGAAACTTGAAGATGATATCATTGTCGCCGACCGACAATGATTTGATGGATTCATTCTGTTGTTTAATCATTTCAACGAGATCATTGACAGGTGTATCCATGTAGAGTCCTTTCAATTCAACCATCGGCCGTAGACGTTTGGCGGGCTCGGCCATTACCTGACTTTGAGACTCGGAGAGGCGATTCAGAGTGTCAGCTTGTTGTTCCGCACAGTCGAACTCGACTCTAATTTTGTTGTTCGAGATATGTTGTATTTTTGCAGGGGCATAGTTGGAGTTTCTGTAAGTGATGCTTTTGCGCCAAGCCTGAAGCATCTCTTCCTTGGTGTTAAGAGTTTCCTTTGCGGTGACGATCAAGGCTGGCTTGCTCACAGGTCGCTCCACGGGCTTCGGTGGCGAGACTTTGGTGATGTTAGCGTATGACATTTTTGGGGCAGCTGGAGTGAACTTTCCGCTGAGTGCCTTGCCAATTTCCTCCTTGATGGCCTTACCTATCTCATCTCGGATGTTCGAGATATCAGCGCTCGGCTCTGTTAGGGGGCGATCAACTACCGACTGGTAAGAAGAAGATATTGTCCTGGTGGAATCCATAATGGACTTTGCCAGTTCCAATATCCTCTTCTTACTTATGCTCGTTACGCTCTTACCCTCAGTGATAGTCGCAATAATCGAGGCAGCATCACTGAGGATACAAGCGACGGCCTCGGGGACACCCTGAGGCTGAACGGGGCTAGAGAAAGCGTCCCTAAAATCTTCCGAGTCCGAGTTACAGTTCCTAGCAGCCTCAATGGCCGCCACGGTCGATGCAGGTATTGCAGAGGCCATATTACGGCAAAAGAACTATAAAGAAAAATTATTTTTAATTATAATTATTTCTCCCCAAAATTTCCCTATACAAAATTGGTTAGGTTAGGTTAGGTTAGGTTAGGTTAGGTTAGGTTAGGTTAGGTTAGGTTAGGTTAGGTTAGGTTAGGTTAGGTTAGGTTAGGTTAGGTTAGGTTAGGTTAGGTTAGGTTAGGTTGGGTTGGGTTAGGTTAGGTTAGGTTAGGTTAGGTTAGGTTAGGTTAGGTTAGGTTAGGTTAGGTTAGGTTAGGTTAGGTTAGGTTAGGTTAGGTTAGGTTAGGTTAGGTTAGGTTAGGTTAGGTTAGGTTAGGTTAGGTTAGGTTAGGTTAGGTTAGGTTAGGTTAGGTTAGGTTAGGTTAGGTTAGGTTAGGTTAGGTTAGGTTAGGTTAGGTTAGGTTAGGTTAGGTTAGGTTAGGTTAGGTTAGGTTAGGTTAGGTTAGGTTAGGTTAGGTTAGGTTAGGTTAGGTTAGGTTAGGTTAGGTTAGGTTAGGTTAGGTTAGGTTAGGTTAGGTTAGGTTAGGTTAGGTTAGGTTAGGTTAGGTTAGGTTAGGTTAGGTTAGGTTAGGTTAGGTTAGGTTAGGTTAGGTTAGGTTAGGTTAGGTTAGGTTAGGTTAGGTTAGGTTAGGTTAGGTTAGGTTAGGTTAGGTTAGGTTAGGTTAGGTTAGGTTAGGTTAGGTTAGGTTAGGTTAGGTTAGGTTAGGTTAGGTTAGGTTAGGTTAGGTTAGGTTAGGTTAGGTTAGGTTAGGTTAGGTTAGGTTAGGTTAGGTTAGGTTAGGTTAGGTTAGGTTAGGTTAGGTTAGGTTAGGTTAGGTTAGGTTAGGTTAGGTTAGGTTAGGTTAGGTTAGGTTAGGTTAGGTTAGGTTAGGTTAGGTTAGGTTAGGTTAGGT